>OY987232.1:14940941-16425941 GCA_963920705.1 Odiellus spinosus | reverse complement strand
CGTTGAATTGCAATTAACGAAACCTATACTTGAATTTAAACTTGACTATTTTTAATAATAAAACTTAGCGTTAATCGGGATTCGAACCCGGCACCCTTTGCCCAGCGATCCAATGCTTTAAAACGAAGCTACGAACGCACTGGAATACAATTAACGAAACCTATACTTGAACAGAAACTTGACTCTCTTTAATAATAAAACTTAACGTAATGATAGATTAGAATGCGGGACCGGTGCACCAGCGATGCAACGCTTTATCACGTAGCAGTATGATTACGATATTTTTTTTCCATTTTTTACAAAAAAAAAGATACTCCTTGTAAAATTTTTGATTATTTATTTTACAGGGAGTGTATTATTTTTTTTTTTACAAGGGGTACCCCTTGTAAAATTTTTGATTATTTATTTTACAGGGAGTGTATTATTTATTTTACAGGGGGTGTATTTATTAAAAATCAATTAGTATTTTTTTTACAATAATAATACACCCCCTGTAAAAAAATAATAATACACCCCCTGTAAAAATAAATAAATAATAAATACACCCCCTGTAAAAATAAATAAATAATAAATACACCCCCTGTAAAAATAAATAAATAATAAATACACCCCCTGTAAAAATAAATAAATAATAAATACACCCCCTGTAAAAATAAAATAAATAATAAATACACCCCCTGTAAAAATAAAATAAATAATAAATACACCCCCTGTAAAAATAGAATAAATAATAAATACACCCCCTGTAAAAAAAAAATTAAAATAAATACACCCCCTGTAAAAAAAAATTAAAATAAATACACCCCCTGTAAAAAAAAAAATTAAAATAAATACACCCCCTGTAAAAAAAAAATAAAAATAAATACACCCCCTGTAAAAAAAAAAATAAAAATAAATACACCCCTGTAAAAAAAAAAATAATAATAAATACACCCCCTGTAAAAAAAAAATAATAATAAATACACCCCCTGTAAAAAAAAAATAATAATAAATACACCCCCTGTAAAAAAAAAATAATAATAAATACACCCCCTGTAAAAAAAAAATAATAATAAATACACCCCCTGTAAAAAAAAAATAATAATAAATACACCCCCTGTAAAAAAAAAAATAATAATAAATACACCCCCTGTAAAAAAAAAAATAATAATAAATACACCCCCTGTAAAAAAAAAAATAATAATAAATACACCCCCTGTAAAAAAAAAAATAATAATAAATACACCCCCTGTAAAAAAAAATAATAATAATAAATACACCCCCTGTAAAAAAAAAATAATAATAAATACACCCCCTGTAAAAAAAAATAATAATAAATACACCCCCTGTAAAAAAAAAATAATAATAAATACACCCCCTGTAAAAAAAAAATAATAATAAATACACCCCCTGTAAAAAAAAAATAATAATAAATACACCCCCTGTAAAAAAAAATAATAATAAATACACCCCCTGTAAAAAAAAAATAATAATAAATACACCCCCTGTAAAAAAAAAATAATAATAAATACACCCCCTGTAAAAAAAAAATAATAATAAATACACCCCCTGTAAAAAAAAAATAATAAATACACCCCCTGTAAAAAAAAAATAATAAATACACCCCCTGTAAAAAAAAAATAATAAATACACCCCCTGTAAAAAAAAAATAATAATAAATACACCCCCTGTAAAAAAAAAATAATAATAAATACACCCCCTGTAAAAAAAAAATAATAATAAATACACCCCCTGTAAAAAAAAAAATAATAATAAATACACCCCCTGTAAAAAAAAAATAATAATAAATACACCCCCTGTAAAAAAAAAATAATAATAAATACACCCCCTGTAAAAAAAAAATAATAATAAATACACCCCCTGTAAAAAAAAAATAATAATAAATACACCCCCTGTAAAAAAAAAATAATAATAAATACACCCCCTGTAAAAAAAAAATAATAATAAATACACCCCCTGTAAAAAAAAATAATAATAAATACACCCCCTGTAAAAAAAATAATAATAAATACACCCCCTGTAAAAAAAAAATAATAATAAATACACCCCCTGTAAAAAAAAATAATAAATACACCCCCTGTAAAAAAAAAATAATAATAAATACACCCCCTGTAAAAAAAAAATAATAATAAACACACCCCCTGTAAAAAAAATAATAATAAATACACCCCCTGTAAAAAAAAAATAATAAATACACCCCCTGTAAAAAAAAAATAATAATAATAAATACACCCCCTGTAAAAAAAAAATAATAATAAATACACCCCCTGTAAAAAAAAAAATAATAATAAATACACCCCCTGTAAAAAAAAAATAATAATAAATACACCCCCTGTAAAAAAAAAATAATAATAAATACACCCCCTGTAAAAAAAAATAATAATAAATACACCCCCTGTAAAAAAAAAAATAATAATAAATACACCCCCTGTAAAAAAAAAAATAATAATAAATACACCCCCTGGGAAAATTGAGATTGGGAAAATTGAGATTGACAAAATTGAGATTGACAAAATTGAGATTGACAAAATTGAGATTGGGAAAATTGAGATTGGGAAAATTGAGATTGGGAAAATTGAGATTGGGAAAATTGAGATTGGGAAAATTGAGATTGGGAAAATTGAGATTGGGAAAATTGAGATTGGGAAAATTGAGATTGGGAAAATTGAGATTGGGAAAATTGAGATTGGGAAAATTGAGATTGGGAAAATTGAGATTGGGAAAATTGAGATTGGGAAAATTGAGATTGGGAAAATTGAGATTGGGAAAATTGAGATTGGGAAAATTGAGATTGGGAAAATTGAGATTGGGAAAATTGAGATTGGGAAAATTGAGATTGGGAAAATTGAGATTGGGAAAATTGAGATTGGGAAAATTGAGATTGGGAAAATTGAGATTGGGAAAATTGAGATTGGGAAAATTGAGATTGGGAAAATTGAGATTGGGAAAATTGAGATTGGGAAAATTGAGATTGGGAAAATTGAGATTGGGAAAATTGAGATTGGGAAAATTGAGATTGGGAAAATTGAGATTGGGAAAATTGAGATTACTTGTCGTTTAAATAGTCCTAATCGACTAGTAAAACAAATTACGAACAAATATTAGCTAGAAATAAATATAAAACTTACCCGGAAAATAGGCTTAGCTGGTTTCATGGAGATCCTGAATTTTTTGGCACTGTAGGGTCAGCGACCAATCAAATGTTATTGCATGTCTCATGTAGATCTCGCCTTTGCTCATTGGTCGCTGAGTCATCAATACGAAGAAATTCAAATAATATTATGCTAATAAATGAGATTGAATGATTTAAGAATATAAAGACAATGTTTATTAAATTATAAATGAAATTTATTACATTTAAATTTGATTTTTAAGTGTGATTCCAAAAGTTATTTCGAGTGCGTGGCCATAAGAAGAGCTTATTTCATTTATAATTATTGACTGCCAAGCCAAGTGACTGTTTGAAATCTGGGCCCGCCTAAATTGATTCCTTCTTTCCCGACTCATAATATCGAGGAAGAGTCCAAACCACTCGAGCCAGAGAGGGGTGATGACTTTTTTGGTTAGTTGTAAGTGATGGGCTATGACTAAATCTGGACTTTTGCTGATAGTATAAAGTTACGAAGGGTTGTATACTTTTATGGAATAAAAACTTTTGGCTTTAGTAAATAACCCCTTTAAGGATACGCCTAGCTTTGACTGTACCATTTCTCATGGTCAATGTCGTCTGCTAAGCAAGAAATTAAAGCGACTTTAAAGTCCCTAAAATGCATTTTTTCATAGTTTGAAAATCTCTCCGAAGACTGATTTAAATTAACTTAATGGAAAAATTCAACCAACACCTTTAAATTTAGAGTCCATGTAAGAATTATTATCACGATATATAAACAATAATTTTGATTATTTTTTTTAATTTTGTTCATTTCCCAATTCCTAAATGAAGAAGTTTGCGAACAATCTTGGGTCCATTCCAATATCCCCTGAAACCAAAAATATTTCCCTCAATAACATATTGATGAATCTATTATCTCGCGTTCTAATATCGCTAGAACCAGAAGCCGATGAAACCCTCCTTTGAAGTCTATTACTCCCGGGTCTTGTCTACCCCTCTCTGTATGGGTTAGTTTCAAAAAGCGCGATTCGTACGCCTCCTAACGGTTGATATTTTCGGAGCGGGAGTTCGTCGAGCGAATATCTCTAGCAGCCTTGGAGTTCGTCAAAAAAACGTCGTCGTTTGTGGAGAGAGAGAATTTCCAATTTTCCGTAGACAGGGGGGATGAAGTAGGACCCCTCCGATCTCGTAAAATTGTGAATTTTACCCATACAGAGAGGAGCGCTATATGGAACATTAGAGTAGTAGACTTCAAAGGAGGGTTTCATCGGCTTCTGCTAAAACTTTACTTCCGACGAATCGTAAAAGTCGGACGTAGTTCGTGGTATAATTTGACAATTTTAAGTTGAATTTTTACTCTAGTTACGATTAGAAATTATAACGGTGTTTTAAGCGTAAACTCGAAGATGTCGCCACGATAGAGCCTAAATTTATTCGAAACCCGTCCCTGTCTGACCTATAGCGTGCCCACCCGCTTCCGCGTGAGGCGGGATACTTGGGAAAAGAGGTAAGAGAGAGTTCAATAGACTGGGAATTAAATCTAAACAATTCTTACGCCCAGAAAAACTGAGACCCTATATTATGAAAATCAGCGCCATCTCGTGTTTTTTTATCGTACTAAATAACCCTTTACTACCTCGTCTACATTATAATTTTGGCTTGTTTATGCAAGAAGGATCAGATACGGAGAGGAAAAGTGGGAACGGCGCGGCTCCTACTGCGTCGGCCTAAACTCCCACTCTGGGAGAACGGGGGACAGACAGGGGTAGAGATGCTTTGTGGTAAATTGTTGTCACGTGGGTAAAACGAACAGTTTACCTCGAGAATTTCCTATCCCCCCTTTCCACCCGAGTGGGAGGTTGGCTCTTCTCTCTCTAACTCAACGCAGCCCCACTTTTCCTCTCCTTATCTGATCCTTCTTGGTTTATGAAATGCCATGTTATTCTGAATCCTAGTTATCTAAACTCAGGTAGACAGACCTTAATGACTACTTGAAAATTAAACTTACTTGAGTAACAAATACCAGTAAAGAGGTGCCATTAAATCTTTCTTCATTCTGAACGAAATCCAACGTTCTTTGCTTTGGTCGATAGGTAGGGTCTCTAAAGGTTCCAAGTTATAGTCGAATTCGGCCAAAATACATGAATTGAAACTCGTCACCAGCGGACATGAAGTGTAGCCGTCGTACTAAAGGAATCATTCATGGGTAATTAACAAGATAGAATCAAAAGTATATCACTTCATTCCATAAAAGTAAACAACGCCCCGTTGCTTAAAACTATCAGCATAGGTCAAGTTTTACGTCATAGCAGATCACTTAAAAATAGGCAAAAAAAGTCATCACCCCTGTCTGGCTCGAGTAATTTGGACTCTTCCTCGATATTTAGAGTCAGGAGAGAGGGACGGAATTTAGGCGGGCCGCGCTTGGCTATATTGTCTTCCCTCCTTCCAACTCCGGAATGAATTTCTCCGCAGAGTGGCGCTTCCGATTTCACTATTAACACGGCGACTACGGCCGCTAGAGTGCCTCGAATCCCGCAGAATCTGTTGGTATATTTACCAGGACCTTTGCTGACAGTTTTAAGATTTCATCTTACCTTAGCTGAAAGTTTTTTGCCTTTCATTAAAGATGAAAGATTGGCTTTAAGCACACCGCTTTGAGAAGCTAAACGTATTATAAATAGTTTAAGTATATTTAAAATACGTCTTCTACCTTTAAAAGGTCGTAATTTATTTCATAATTACTTAATTGCAATCGATAGTTAACGCACCTATAGCGGCTGCTGTTTTTGAAGTTGGTAGATTGGTACAATCACCGATTCCGAATATATTGGGGTAGACTGTGTGTTGAAGAGTGTATTTATCGACAGTTAGGAATCCACTGGATTTGTCGACGAGGCAACTTTGACGCAATTCCTTCGGAGGTGACATTGGTGGACTGACGTGTATCATGTCGTACTATAATCAAGTACAATATGGTATGAAGTTTAACATTTATCCAAATTAACCATTTCTTAAACTATTTGTTCAAACTTTTACTTGGAATGATTGATAGACACTGAATGGTTATCCCCTAAAGCTATTTATGCTTTATAAGTACCATGTGGACAGTAATCTCAATAGATATAGAGAGAAACGACAAATACCGACCTAAGTAAGCTTCGCGTATCGTGGTAGCGGTTGAGATTGGAACTAAGTAGGAGGTGTTAATATTGGACTGAACTGTCTAGACGTTTACGGGGGTGAAAACGTATCGACGGAAAACAACTCTCCCGTCTCTCTTTCGCGAAACGAAGGAGAGTGTCTCGCCCGGCCGTCGAGATTTCGAGTCTGATTTACTCTAAAAAGAATATACTGGGCCTGGCCACCTTTCTCTACAAATTAGGGAATATTTAGGGTGAAAAGGTGGACTGAGAAAATTGGACTCACTTCATGGTCACCCGCAGTATGTCGACTTCTAAACTTGAAGGATGATCTACTTGTGGTGTTAATGATCCGGGAATTTTGTTAATGTGATAAGCTTAGGTTAAACTTAAACAGATATGCCCAAAAACATTGGTAAAATACCTTCAACGTAAGTGTTTAACTGACCTTAAATTTCACCAATTCTTTGGGATCCTTTTTCGAGTTGACTAACTCAAATATGGCCTCACGAGTGTCGGGTTTAATTTCAATCAAATTGGTGTTCAAATTGACTTGGATGTCTTTCGTTTTGGCTACTTTGGTTAAGGATGCGGCGTAAATTGGAGCCGAAAATATGGACCCCATACCACTGTTGAACATAATTTTCGTGTTTTCGCGTTTGCCAGCCTGTGTGTGATCAAAAAGAGATCATTAATATTAACGCAGAAAATGATAGGAAGTAGGAGACACTGTAATTTAGTCAACTGTAACAAGAGACTGGTTATAATTACTGAAAACGCATAAACATTAGAGCTATGTTGCAATAAACAGGTTAAGCAGAGTCACATAACTATTTGGAATCAGGGCTTGATTTGTAAATTCTATCATAGATTACCTTTCTCAGAAAAGCATCAGACAAATACATCGCCTTTTGAGGAGCCCCTGCGCATTTGATTGGCGTATTTGGTTGAGTAAATAAAGCCGTACCGCCTTTAAAGTTGCGCAAAGCGTCTAAGGTTTTAGTTACAGTTTCGTAGGAGTAATTGGAACAAACTCCAGGTGTTTCGAAGGCTTCAGGTAATCCCTTAATCTAAAAAGTATATTTTTGGATGAAGAAGACATTAACAATACCAAGAACTCGTGCGCAATCTCAGAACATGAGTGTCAAGATATTTTAAAAATAGGCTTAGCTGGATTCATGGAAATCCTGGATTTCTTCGAATTGAGGAGACGGTGACCAATCAATAAAGGTCTGTCGTTAAGGCGGGATCTCCATGAGACTTCTAATCAAATTTGATTGATCACTGACCCATCAATGCGAAGAAATTCAGGATATCCATGAATCCAGCTAAGCCTATTTTCCGGATTAATCTTTACCTTTTCAAATTCTAGTACTAATCCCATGGAAACAATTAAATATTCGTAGCCAATCTGAAAGATAGATACGTTTATTCTATGAGTAAGAAAGTAAATTGGTTAAGGAACTATTATCTTCTAACCTTTTGACCCCTATTAGTTTCGATGGTATTCGTTTGTGGCATGAAAGAAACCACACCTTCGTTAATCCATTTAACTCCCTTTGGCATGACGTCACTCATTGGTCGTTTGCTTTCCTCCAAACGTTTTAAACCTCCACCAACCAGAGTCCATAAAGGCTGGTAACAATGTACAGTTCGTGGTTCGATGACAGCCACATGTCCCTGACCTAAGATTCTTGCAAACTTTGCCGCCATCGTGATACCACCAGATCCTCCTCCCACAATAACCAGTTTGTACGATCGCTTTTCCGAACTCTTCGACGATAATTGTCTCAATATCACAGTCGTGGAACATCGATTCGAGGTTAGGCGAAAGATTGTAGTGTTCGACATGTTCCTAGGAAAACAATTTTTTTAATTTTCACTTAACTAAAACATTTTAATCATACCTATTCTAAAAATAAATTGCTTTGATCTTGATTGGTAAAAATTCTAAATTATTTCAAACGTGACGTCAAAGCTCTAAAGACTTGTCTCATGGTATTCTAGCGATTCCAGTCAACAAGTTACACCAAGAAGGATCAGATAAGGAGAGGAAAAGTAGGGCTGCGTTGAGTTAGAGAGAGAAGAGCCAACCTCCCACTCGGGTGGAAAGGGGGGATAGGAAATTCTCGAGGTAAACTGTTGTTACGTGGTCGCTAGCTAGCGCGTCTCATAAAGGATTCGTTTTACCCACGTGACAACAATTTACCACGAAGCATCTCTACCCCCCCGTCTGTCCCCCGTTCTCCCAGAGTGGGAGTTTAGGCCGACGCAGTAGGAGCCGCGCCGTTCCCACTTTTCCTCTCCTTATCTGATCCTTCTTGGTTACACTACAGACTTCTTTGAGAGTGGTACAGTGTTTCTAATTATAGATTATCTTCAGCCCTCATTAAAGATAAACCAAGAGCACAACATCATTCTCTGTATTAGCAACAAATCCTTGTTATTCAAAGAAAACTACATTGAAAGCTGTAGCTGTCATAAGCAATTATTGAAATTAACCACTTGATGTCTTAACTAAAAACAACTTAACACTACAAAACACAGTGAAATTAGCTTTAAACCTTTCTCTACATTGCTTCTATATCATAGAACAACTTAATACTTCATAACACCTCATACTCAGCTGTCATACTCAAGTAAAATTAACCACTTGATATGTTAACTAACTGAAAACGACATAAATAACACTACAAAACACAGTGAAATTCACTTTAAACCTATCTCTATACTGCCTCTACATTGCTTTTATATCACAAAGTGCATAACAATACCTCACACTCGAACAGACTAGAGATACGGAAGGTACTTGCAATCTCGAAAAAAATTAGGAGGTTTTTACTATCTATCAAAACTTGATTTTAACCCTTTTACTACGAATCTAATTTTCCTTATGATACTACTGTTTTTAACTAAAATTTATGTACTTACCTAGGTGCTTACAATAACTTTAACTGTTAAAAACATACAAGTAGTTTTTGAAAACCTATGATTCACTCGCGACAAAGATTAAATTCTAACCAAGCTTCTTCCACGAACGTAACACAACGTTAGATAAATAAAATCTAAATTACAACGACAAAAAAAAAACCACAACCTTGAAACGATCCAACACCCACTTTATTAAAAAAAAAAAGTTCTAACAACTTTTCTAGATAGCGAATACGAAGTTTAAACTAAGCTTGACATCTCTCGTCTAGAATACTTGGAAAATATTATTCAGTTTTCAAAACTGTACTCAGAGATTTATGGTGAGTTTATCATAAGGTTTATCTAAGCTCCTTCACCCTTGGCGGCGACAAAGTAATGCAAATATTGTACAGGGTTAGTATACATAATAACAGAAGCCGATGAAACCCTCCTTTGAAGTCTACTACTCCAATGTTCCATATAGCGCTCCTCTCTGTATGGGTAAAATTCCCAATTTTACGAGTTAGAAGGGGTCCTACTTCATACCCCCCTGTCTACGGAAAATTGGAAATTCTCTCTCTCCACAAACGACGACGTTTTTTTTACGAACTCCGAGGCTGCTAGAGATATTCGCTCGACGAACTCCCGCTCCGAAAATATCTACCGATAGGAGGCGTACGAATCGCGCTTTTTGAAACTAACCCATACAGAGAGGGGTAGACAAGACCCGGGAGTAATAGACTTCAAAGGAGGGTTTCATCGGCTTCTGATAATAAAAATGTATTCGAATAAAAAAATATGATAATATTCCTTTTAATCCGATTGTTCTAACTGTAACCGTCATGTATATGACAGCTTACTGGAATTAATTTTTACGCTATTGTGTTATAATTAAAACACAAGTGGTATTGCAATATCCAGAAGCCGATGAAACCCTCCTTTGAAGTCTATTACTCCCGGGTCTTGTCTACCCCTCTCTGTATGGGTTATTCTCAAAAGGCGCGATTAGTACGCCTCCTAACGGTAGATATTTTCGGAGCGGGAGTTCGTCGAGCGAATATCTCTAGCAGCCTCGGAGTTCGTCAAAAAAACGTCGTCGTTTGTGGAGAGAGAGAATTTCCAATTTTCCGTAGACAGGGGGTATGAAGTAGGACCCCTCCGATCTCGTAAAATTGGGAATTTTACCCATACAGAGAGGAGCGCTATATGGAACATTAGAGTAGTAGACTTCAAAGGAGGGTTTCATCTACTTCTGGCGTAAATTAAAAGATGTGATCATAATATAGTCTATTATCCGAGATCCTTTCCCGTTTGGCCTACAGCGTACCCACCCGCTTCCGCGCCTCAGTAGTTTTTGTACCAGTCATACCATCATTATACCTCTTAGAAGACACGAGCCAACCTTTTAACCCTAAAGAAATAAAAGTTAATCTAAGTAATAACCTAAACAAAAAAATGACTTGAGGTATGATAACAGGTTTTTGAATAAAACCATCAGTACTTTTTTTTAAATAAAAGCAGGAATGCTTAAATTTCAAGAAGAGTTAAACTGAGGCAATTGTCTCGTCCAACCAACGCACAGGGCTTGTATTTTAGATATGGTAACCAAGACCACAAGATGGAAATACCAGGGGCGTCGCTAGGCCTATTTTGGGGGCCTATAGCCCCCCAAATTTCAAATTAGCCCCCCCAAAAATTTTAAAACATACATGTGTTTCCTCAGAACCCCCTGAATAGCCCCCCGAATCGCCCCCTGTCTACGGAAAATTGGAAATTCTCTCTCTCCACATACGACGACGTTTTTTTAACGAACTCCAAGGCTGCTAGAGATATTCGCTCGACGAACTCCCGCTCCGAAAATATCTACCGTTAGGAGGCGTACGAATCTCGCTTTTTGAAACTAACCCATACAGAGAGGGGTAGACAAGACCCGAGAGTAATAGACTTCAAAGGAGGGTTTCATCGGCTTCTGATAACACTTTAAACTCCTTCAATATAAAATGAAAACGCATTTCAATAACCAATAAAAAAAACTGGTTCCATATTTAGAATTTTAGCACAATTTTAAATTATATTGTTCATTGTTATTAGATATTAATTTATTTATTAATAATATTTAAAGAACTCGTGTTTAGTGAAATGGGTGTCAACTTCCCACAAAAATTTCTCAACGGTATATATATCAAAAGTCTATAATTTTATTCCATAAAAGTAAACAACGCCCCGTAGCTTAATACTATCAGCAAAGGTTCAGGTAAAACTGGACCTTTGCTGATAGCAGAAGCCGATGAAACCCTCCTTTGAAGTCTATTACTCCCTGGTCTTGTCTACCCCTCTCTGTATGGGTTAGTTTCAAAAAGCCCGATTCGTACGCCTCTTAACGGTAGATATTTTCGGAGCGGGAGTTCGTCCAGCGAATATCTCTAGCAGCCTCGGAGTTCGTCAAAAAAACGTCGTCGTTTGTGGAGAGAGAGAATTTCCAATTTTCCGTAGACAGGGGGGTATGAAGTAGGACCCCTCCGATCTCGTAAAATTGGGAATTTTACCCATACAGAGAGGAGAGCTATATCGAATATTAGAGTAGTAGACTTCAAAGGAGGGTTTCATCTACTTCTGCTGATAGTATTAAGCTACAGGGTGTTATTTACTTTTATGGGGTAAAATGATAGACTTTTGGTGATATATTAAATTTTGAATGGCGATAATCGGGTGGAACCGGCTTCAAATCGAGGTCGTAGCTGTAAAATGGGAGGAATTTAAAATTAATTTCTTTTATATGAGTAATATTTAACAAAGAGGTCATTTAACTGGCTTTTCAAGCTATGCTGAGAGTACGGTCATTGTCCATCAAAATTTACCAACAATTTCAATCACGAAGTTTCACGTTTGTGTTCTACTTTCAAAATGAAAGTTAACCACGAAATTTCCCTTTCGCTAGAACGGCGACAACATCGCGTTATTATTCCAGGAAATAAATAAACTTTGAATTGTTTCTCTCTCTATCAAATAAGTAACATCAGAAGCCGATGAAACCCTCCTTTGAAGTCTACTACTCCAATGTTCCATATAGCGCTCCTCTCTGTATGGGTAAAATTCACAATTTTCAAGTTTGAAGGGGTCCTACTTCATCCCCCCTGTCTACGGAAAATTGGAAATTCTCTCTCTCCACAAACGACCACGTTTTTTTGACGAACTCCAAGGCTGCTAGAGATATTCGCTCGACGAACTCCCGCTCCGAAAACATCTACCGTTAGGTGGCGTACGAATCGCGCCTTTTGAGAATAACCCATACAGAGAGGGGTAGACAAGACCAGGGAGTAATAGACTTCAAAGGAGGGTTTCATCGGCTTCTGGTAACATCAAGAAGCCATTTAAGACTCGAGAACATATATTTCCTTTAAAGGGAGAATGCAACCTAACAGCAAGTGATTTTTTATCGATTCCTTGTCGTTTAAACAGCTCGGAATTCATAATTTTTATTAATTAGATAAAATCTACTAAATTATGATGTATATTATCTGTTTGATTAAAAATAGACTATTTTTCATTCGAGTTAACTTATTCCAAGATAAAGTAAAAAAACATAATCCATATCCGTTTTTATCCAAAAATGGCAACTTATCTTAGAATATTATAGACGTTATACGTTCGGATAAAAAAATTCAAAATTTTTTTCGTGAAAAATAACGAATAAAAAGATGATTTAAAATCTTAGTTTCGTCGTTTTATTTATATTCTTCGAATTAAAAGTCAATTTGAAATATTTTTCTTATATTTTAGACTAATTCTGGAAACGTGGATTTTCTTATCCATCGTTATACGTTTGAATACGAGTAATTTGTAGATAGATAAAGCGCCAAATTCTTATTTTCGGGTAAACCTTTTCACAATTATACGAATATACAAATTTCATTGTTTTAGTTACAAACAATTTATCAGAACAGAAGATTCCAAGCTCTAGTCAAAGAAATACTTCAGTTAAAAACGTTTCATTTTGGGTACTTCCGTAACAAGTTCTCAAAAAAAGGATGATTTATGAATTAGCCACTCAATTCAACGCGATAAAATAGAGAAAAATGACTTGGATTTATCTATCAGCTTTATAAAGAAAATATTGGGCTAAGAAAACCAGTAGTAACCTTGAAAAATTAACGTATTAATCACAAAATGTGTGGGTTTCCTATAAAGGGAGAGTTTTAAAATATCTAGTTTAATCAAGGAGGATCAGAGAAGGAGAGGAAATGTGGGGCTGCGTTGAGTTAGAGAGAGAAGAGCCAACCTCCCACTCGGGTGGAAAGGGGGATAGGAAATTCTCGAGGTAAACTGTTGTCACGTGGTCGCTAGCTAGCGCGTCTTATAAAGGATTCGTTTTACCCACGCGACAACATTTTACCACGAAACGTCTCTACCCCCGTTCTCCCAGAGTGGGAGTTTAGGCCGACGCAGTAGGAACCGCGCCGTCCCCACATTTCCTCTCCTTCTCTGATCCTCCTTGGTTTAATATTTGTTTGTAATTTTTTTTACTGGTGGATTAGGCCTATTTAAACGATAAGGAATCGATAAAAAAAAAAAAAATCACTTGTTAGGATGCATTCTCCCTTTAAGGAATTCTTCCATTTTGAGACCTTGAACAATCTTTAATTTAAAGAAGATATATCATAACTAAAGGTTTAAATTTTTCCTGAAATGTTTCCTCATTTTTTGAAGGTCAAGCAAAGGTTATACACATTTTTTCTCTCGTCAAGTTTCCAAGAGCCATTATAATGTAATTTATGAATTAGTCATTAATTACGTCGCTTATTGCAACAGCGAAGTAATGTATTACGTGTAATAAAATCATAACATCATTAAATCACATATATTAAAGGGAGAATGCAACCCAACAACAAGTGATTACCAGTTTAAATATACCCAGAAGCCGATGAAACCCTCCTTTGAAGTCTATTACTCCCGGGTCTTGTCTACCCCTCTCTGTATGGGTTAGTTTCAAAAACCGCGATTCGTACGCCTCCTAACGGTAGATATTTTCGGAGCGGGAGTTCGTCGAGCGAATATCTCTAGCAGCCTTGGAGTTCGTTAAAAAAACGTCGTCGTATGTGGAGAGAGAATTTCCAATTTTCCGTAGACAGGGGGGTATGAAGTAGGACCCCTCCGATCTCATAAAATTGGGAATTTTACCCATACAGAGAGGCGCGCTATATCGAACATTAGAGTAGTAGACTTCAAAGGAGGGTTTCATCGGCTTCTGATATACCTAATCCAACAGTAGATAAATTGACAAACAAATATTAAAATTAGAAATAAAATTAAAACTTACTCTGAAAATAGGCTTAGCTGGATTCATGGATATCCTGAATTTCTTCGCATTGAAGGGTCAGAGACCAATAAGAAAAGGTCCGTCGTTAAGACGAGATCTCCATATGAGACTTCCAATAAAATTTGATTGGTGGATGACCCTTCAATGCGAAGAAATTCAGGATCTCGATGAATCCAGCTAAGCCTATTTTCCTGGTAAGAAATCGATAAAAAAATCACTTGTTAGATTGGATTCTCAACATCATTGTTAATAATATTGCCAAAATGAAAGCAATTAAATATGATTATGGGTGTTTGATAAAGACGAATAATTATATACATCAGAAGCCGATGAAACCCTCCTTTGAAGTCTACTACTCTAATGTTCGATATAGCGCTCCTCTGTATGGGCAAAATTCCCAATTTTACGAGATCGGAGGGGTCCTACTTCATACCCCCTGTCTACGGAAAATTGGAAATTCTCTCTCTCCACAAACGACGACGTTTTTTTGACGAACTCCAAGGCTGCAAGAGATATTCGCTTGACGAACTCCCGCTCCGAAAATATCTACCGTTAGGAGGCGTACGAATCGCGCTTTTTGAAACTAACCCATACAGAGAGGGGTAGACAAGACCCGAGAGTAATAGACTTCAAAGGAGGGTTTCATCGGCTTCTGTATACATGTATATATATAATTCATTTTCGTATATTTCTTAATTTAAATTACTAATTTAACTAACACTATTATCATTATTAGTTTCCTCCTCAAAATAATAAATAATATTTATTTGGGGAAAACAAATTTTATTTCCTTTAGCGGTATTAAAGATTTGAAATGAATAGTGGCTGCTTGCTCGCATGCAATGATGCAATAATATTGTCAAGAAATTTACGCTTTACTGACGTTTGTTTATAGCCAAAAGGTTTTAAAATATTTAAAATCTATTTAAAAATATTTTATTTCAATAGAAAACTTTGAGTTTTAAAGAGAAAAGTTAATTTATTTACCTGGAAATACTCGATTTCCAAACATTTACGAGAAAATAAAATTTAGGTTAGTTGAAACAAGGAGGATCAGAGAAGGAGAGGAAATGTGGGGACGGCGCGGTTCCTACTGCGTCGGCCTAAACTCCCACTCTGGGAGAACGGGGGTAGAGACGTTTCGTGGTAAAATGTTGTCGCGTGGGTAAAACGAATCCTTTATGAGACGCGCTAGCTAGCGACCACGTGACAACAGTTTACCTCGAGAATTTCCTATCCCCCCTTTCCACCCGAGTGGGAGGTTGGCTCTTCTCTCTCTAACTCAACGCAGCCCCACATTTCCTCTCCTTCTCTGATCCTCCTTGGTTGAAACTCTTTTGTAGTTTTCTTAATCAAAGGTTTTTACAGACAAAAATAAATGTTTAAAAAAATTTTGGAGATTATATTTTGTTTTGGGAATAATTGTTTTTGTGTCTAATAAAGTGAATTTTGTAAATTCAGGTTAATTTTATAGTTAGATCAGAAGTATGTGAAACCCTCCTTTGAAGTCTATTACTCCCTGGTCTTGTCTACCCCTCTCGGTATGGGTTTATTCTCAAAAGGCGCGATTCGTACGCCTCCTAACGGTAGATGTTTTCGGAGCGGGAGTTCGTCGAGCGAATATCTCTAGCAGCCTTGGAGTTCGTCAAAAAAACGTCGTCGTTTGTGGAGAGAGAGAATTTCAAATTTTCCGTAGACTGGGGGGATGAAGTAGGACCCCTTCTAACTCGTAAAATTGGGAATTTTACCCATACAGAGAGGAGCGCTATATGGAACATTGGAGTAGTATACTTCAAAGGAGGGTTTCATCGGCTTCTGGTTAGATGCATATTGTTCGAAGATTTACCTATTAGCATATACTCATATTAAAGGGAGCCCAAAGGGGGTGCAAAAGACCAATATGGGGGGGAAGACATTTTTAAAAAACGTCACTATCACGTGATAGGGAACTATTTTTCGTGAAGAGCCCTGGCGTAAATAGGCATCATCCGGATCCGGGGTGGAGCCACGAGGCCCACGTTGGAGTAGGGAGTGGGAGGACTCGGGGAAACGCGGAATACTACATATCGGGGAACGCGCCCAAACACCTAGCGCCAGGATAGTTCTAGCGGCTATTTTGAACCCCACAATTGGTTCCCATGATGACGTATTTTAAAAATGTCGACCCCTCTATTTGCACCCCCTTTGGGCTCCCTTTAAGGCGGGATTCAATGGGTAACTCAACAAAAAGGGGTCATTTTCCGTACCTATTATCAAACGAACCACAAACGCTATCAGTTCGCCGGTTTTCATTTAAATTTGAATTGAAATCTTATTTAATTCATGACGTAATTTTAATAATTATAACGCGAGAGAATCTTGTTTAAAATTAATTAATTATTAATGAAAATCAGCGCCATCTGGTGGTTATTAATCGTACTAAATAACCCTTTACTACCGCCTTAAAATAAAAGATGGTGGCAGCCACACTTTAAGACGTTTGTTAAATTTGCGGAGAGTGAAATAATATTTTTTTAAATTCCTAATAGTGTCCCTTTAAATGTGATTTTAAAAATAAAGGTAATCGAATAAATGCGCTATTTCAAGAATAATAAAAATAGATTTAAATTTTTTTTTTGTGTAATATAAAATATAAAAACTCAAAATACCGATTTGGGCAATTGAAAATAAATTGGTCCATCAAAAATCTAAAAAAAAACCCAATTGTTTAAGGTTATAACACGATTGAAATAGAAGTAAGTCTAGTTGCGTGGTTTTTTCCCAATATCATTATGCAATTTTTATATTTATTGCGTTTTGATTTCAAATATGGAAAACTTACGATTTCTTTATCGTACGCTCGATAAGAAAGTAATTTTCTATTTAGGATATATTTGGATTATTTGATTTTATAATTTTATCAGAAGCAGATAATAGAAAGTGATTCATTCGCAATTCCTTATGGTTTAAATAGGCCTAATCCACCAGTAAAATTAATTTAGAAACAAATATTAAACTAGAAATAAATTTAAAACTTATCATGAAAAATAGGCTTAGCTGGATTCATGGAGATTTTGAATTTCTTCGCATTGAAGGGTCAGCGACCAATCAGCAAAGGCAAGTTGTTAAGGCGAGATCTTAATGTGCAACTTCCAATAACATTTGATTGGTAGCTGACCCTTGAATGTAAAGAAATTTAGGATCTAAACGAATCTAGCTAAGCCTAATTTATTTCTAGTTTAGTATTTGTTTGTAATTTGGTTTACAGGTGGATTAGGTATATTCAAACGATAAGGAATCGATAAAAAAATTAATTGTTAGGTTGCTTTCTTTCTTTAAATAAAGCTACCTTCTAACTCATGTCAGACACTCAAAAGGTTTTATTAGTTACACACAGTTTGTCGCTAGAGGTCTCTTAATATCGTCAGAAGCCGATGAAACCCTCCTTTGTAGTCTACTACTCTAATGTTCAATATAGCACTCCTCTCTGTATGGGTAAAATTCACAATTTTACGAGATCGGAGGGGTCCTACTTCATACCCCCCTGTCTACGGAAAATTGGAAATTCTCTCTCTCCACAAACGACGACGTTTTTTTGACGAACTCCAAGGCTGCTAGAGATATTCGCTCGACGAACTCCCGCTCCGAAAATATCTACCGTTAGGAGGCGTACGAATCGCGCTTTTTGAAACTAACCCATAGACAAGACCCGGGAGTAATAGACTTCAAAGGAGGGTTTCATCGGCTTCTGCTATCACGATATTGGTGTTCATTTACACCACTTCGACGGTAGAAAAGGAGGTAGGCTATGACTGCGCATGAGCAGGATGAGATCATGCATTATACTATATGATGCCTACCCACAAGTGGTCTATTGCATTTGTGGCATACTTCTGTTATCATCTTCTTCTGATAATATTTATTGAACAAACATGTTGGGTTTTAAATATATTTCCATTGTTTGATCGCAATAATCAAGTAGAATGATAAGTTATCAAGTGAATTTCGCCACCTTTTGACATTTTGGGAGAATATTAAGGCACTTCCTGGATGGATACTACCGGATCCTGTTTGCCAAACAAAACACAACCATACTTTTCTAATAATTTATATTGTATTGTAAAGTTAAATCGGTAAAAAAAAATCAATTCAATAAATGAATTCCCACTTCGTGTGATGTATATTTAGCGTAAAATTAATAAAATTAGGTTGCCCCTACAAATTTAAATGAGTTGCCTTCCGTATATTCAATAAACTAATTTTGTAGACCTCGGAATCGGATAATGAATAACTTCGGATATCCATTGATAACTAGGCTTTTTTTCGGATATTTTAATCTCGGATAAATTAAGTTAATATAAATCCACAAATTATATCAACAGAATCGTATTCAAATGCTGGATACGAATTAGACTCGGAGATAAATTTTAAGCTCGATTAATAAACAAATCGCGTTTATTCGAACGGATAAAGCGAAGATAAAAATACGACGTTTCTCGAAATCCGTGTAGAATGAAATATAATAATTCGATTTTTTTCATCTAAATCGAAAGGAACAATTCTAGCTTCGAGATCTCAATTTGGGTTAAAATAGACGAAGAAACTCAAGTTTCAAATTGTTCGTTATCGGCGAATGAATAACTCGTATCAATTTCCTAAATAACAATGAGTACGAATTGTAAGTTTGCCGTTACATTCGGGTATACGTTAACACTCGAATATGAAATGGATATTTTAATATTTGATTGACGTTCACGATAATCTTATTATCAATTAACAAAAGTTATACGAATTCCGAGCTCTAATAAAAAAATTGCATACTAGATCAAAGATGGCGCTATCGTTATAAACATAGGGCTTCGGGAAATCGACGTTTCAAGTGGCATAGAATTAAATTCATAAAGAATACAAAATTTCTAAATTATCTATTTATTTTAACAACGTCGCAAATGAAACTTTAAACGTTAACAAAGTTTCCAAAGCTTTTATCTCTTATCTCTTATTTAGATTTAAAAATTTACGTCTACAGGGTGTTTCGAAAAATGATGGTAGGACCGAGCTACATTGGGTTCTATGGGTCATTTTAAAACGAAAATGCTCTATGACGTTTTGTCGTACGGGTCGCCGTTTAAGAGTTACGAAATGAATCATGTACTAACCCCTAAATTAAATTAATAAACGTACGCTCAATGACAGAAGTAGATGAAACCCTCCTTTGAAGTCTATTACTCCCTGGTCTTGTCTACCCCTCTCTGTATGGGTTAGTTTCAAAAAGCGCGATTCTTACGCCTCCTAACGGTAGATATTTTCGGAGCGGGAGTTCGTCGAGCGAATATCTCTAGCAGCCACGGAGTTCGTCAAAAAAACGTCGTCGTTTGTGGAGAGAGAGAATTTCCAATTTTCCGTAGACAGGGGGGTATGAAGTAGGACCCCACCGATCTCGTAAAATTGGGAATTTTACCCATACAGAGAGGAGCGCTATATGGAACATTAGAGTAGTAGACTTCAAATGAGGGTTTCATCGGCTTCTGTCAATGATAAAATACGTTTAATTATTTAGCTGGTTTTTTAAGGGGTCATCCACACATGATTCATTTCGTAACTCTGAAACGGCGCAACGTACGACAAAACGTCTTAAAATGACCCATAGAACCTTCCTACCACCATTTTTGAAACACCCTGTATATATAGATTTATGGGGTTATTCTAATTTCAAGGTTTTGTTGAAGGAAACTTATTAAAAATAATTCCAGATAATTTTATGAGATTATAGAAAATTCATTCCAATAACTAATAATTTAAATATTTTATTGCAATTGGCCATTCACCGTCATGCCATTAAACAGGGACAAATACTATAATTTATTTTAAGGAAAAACCCAAAAATAAATAAAAAGAACAAGAAATTCGGATTTAAGTTAATAATCTTAGTTAAATTAACTTATATACTGTCGATATTATGGCGGAATGTTACTGAATGTTAAAAGGCATTAAACATGAAAGTAGTTCTAGTATTTTCAGAAGTTAAAATAATTATTATTATGTAAGGAAAAAATTATAATTTTTTGACTATATTATAATTTTTTTTATAAACCTTGAACTTTAAAATATCTTGAAGAAATTTGACGTCAATGATTTATATTAAGCTTGTAAACACGTAGAAATAATCATATTCCTTAGATTATTAGGCAAATAATATTATTCAGGGAAAATATTATTTTTTTTAATTTTAACTTAATGTGAATAATTATGATAATTAACTAATAAATATTAGTTTAAATGATTTATTCTAAGCTTGTAAACATGTAGAAATAACCATATTCCTTAGATTATTAGGCAAAATAACATTTTTCAAGGAAAATATTATTTTTTTAAAGATTATTTAGAAATTTTTAATTTTAATTTAATGTGAATAATTATGATAATTAACTAATAAATATTAGTTTAAATGATTTATTCTAAGCTTGTAAACATGTAGAAATAATTATATTCCTTGGATTATTAGGCAAATAATATTTTTCAGGGAAAATTTTATTTTAAAGATTATTTAGAAATTTTTAATTTTAATTTAATGTGAATAATTATGATAATTAACTAATAAATATTAGTTTAAATGATTTATTCTAAGCTTGTAAACATGTAGAAATAATTATATTCCTTGGATTATTAGGAAAATAATATTTTTCAGGGAAAATTTTATTTTAAAGATTATTTAGAAATTTTTAATTTTAATTTAATGTGAATAATTATGATAATTAACTAATAAATATTAGTTTAAATGATTTATTCTAAGCTTGTAAACATGTAGAAATAATTATATTCCTTGGATTATTAGGCAAATAACATTTTTCAAGGAAAATATTATTTTTTTAAAGATTCTTTAGAAATTTTAATTTTAATTTAATGTGAATAATTATGATAATTAACTAATAAATATTAGTTTAAATGATTTATTCTAAGCTTGTAAACATGTAGAAATAACCATATTCCTTAGATTTTTAGGCAAATTACTTTTTTCAAGGAAAATGTTATTTTTTTAAAGATTCTTTAGAAATTTTTAATTTTAATTTAATGTGAATAATTATGATAATTAACTAATAAATATTAGCTTAAATGATTTATTCTAAGCTTGTAAACATGTAGAAATAATTATATTCCTTAGATTTTTAGGCAAATAATATTATTCAGGGAAAATATTATTTTTTTAAAGATTCTTTAGACATTTTTAATTTTAATTTAATGTAAATAATTATGATAATTAACTAATTAATATTAGTTTAAATTATTTATTCTAAGCTTGTAAACATGTAGAAATAACCATATTCCTTAGATTTTTAGGCAAATTACTTTTTTCAAGGAAAATATTTTTTTAAAGATTCTTTAGAAATTTTTAATTTTAATTTAATGTGAATAATTATGATAATTAACTAATAAATATTAGTTTAAATGATTTATTCTAAGCTTGTAAACATGTAGAAATAACCATATTCCTTAGATTTTTAGGCAAATTACTTTTTTCAAGGAAAATATTTTTTTTTAAAGATTATTTAGAAATTAATTTTAATTTAATGTGAATAATTATGATAATTAACTAATAAATATTAGTTTAAATGATTTATTCTAAGCTTGTAAACATGTAGAAATAACCATATTCCTTAGATTTTTAGGCAAATTACTTTTTTCAAGGAAAATATTTCTTTAAAGATTCTTTAGACATTTTTAATTTTAATTTAATGTGAATAATTATGATAATTAACTAATAAATATTAGTTTAAATGATTTATTCTAAGCTTGTAAACATGTAGAAATAACCATATTCCTTAGATTTTTAGGCAAATTACTTTTTTCAAGGAAAATATTTTTTTAAAGATTCTTTAGACATTTTTAATTTTATTTTCATGTGAAAAATTATGATAATTAAATCCCAGTAAATAAAAATATACTTAAATTTATCCATAGAATTTTTATTTACGTTTAGAATTTCACGTTAATTAAGTTTAATTAGTTTTAATCAATGAAAAGCGTTATCTTTTTGTAATCTTTAGTTTCATAAAAATAATATGATATCTGAATTTAATTGGCCTATAGTGTCAGCTGGCGAGGGTTCCTATAAATGCTACAATAAAGGTACGCTATAGATTTGGTTTTCCAAAATCTCAATTTTCAATGAGATCTACTTTTAAAATCAGTCTTTTGTAGTTATGATAAGTAGGGGACGCATAATTTTTATTTAATAATTTAAAAATAATATATTTGACCCAAAAATTTTGAAATTCCAGAAATGGTTTCACTTTTCATTCGATTAAAAATTTAAATAAAGTCGGAAGGAAAAATGAATTTAATTTTTTTTTATTTAAAATAAGCGGCTATCACCGTTTTATTTGGAATGTCTATGGATTCTATCAGAAGCCGATGAAACCCTCCTTTGAAGTCTATTACTCCCGGGTCTTGTCTACCCCTCTCTGTATGGGTTAGTTTCAAAAAACGCGATTCGTACGCCTCCTAACGGTAGATATTTTCGGAGCGGGAGTTCGTCGAGCGAATATCTCTAGCAGCCTAGGAGTTCGTCAAAAAAAACGTCGTCGTTTGTGGAGAGAGAGAATTTCCAATTTTCCGTAGACAGGGGGGTATGAAGTAGGACCCCTCCGATATCGTAAAATTGTGAATTTTACCCATACAGAGAGGAGCGCTACATCGAACATTAGAGTAGTAGACTTCAAAGGAGGGTTTCATCGGCTTCTGACTATATTCAAAATTTTAGTTCGTAAGAACCTCAAAATGAATATGTCAAAAAGGTAATTTTGTTTCCCGATATATGACGTGGTTTATCGTATATTAACGTAATTAATCTTAATTATCATACAAAAACATGTTCATATTAAAGTTTGTATAAGAACGCCTCAATATATTCAAATTTTGAATATTTAATTTAAATTTAAATCTGATGATTTTTTACAAAAACCATTTCACTAGATTGTCGACTAAATGGGTTTGTTCAACCAAGAAGGATTAGATAATTAGAGGAAATGTGGGGCTGCGTTGAGTTAGAGAGAGAAGAGCCAGCCTCCCACTCGGGTGGAAAGGGGGGATAGGAAATTCTCGAGGTAAACTGTTGTCACGTGGTCGCTAGCGTCGTTGGCTACTACGCGTCTCATAAAGGATCCGTTTTCCCCACATGACAACAATTTACCACGAAACGTCTCTACCCCCGTTCTCCCAGAGTGGGAGTTTAGGCCGACGCAGTACGAGCCGCGCCGTTCCCACATTTCCTCTCCTTATCTAATCCTTCTTGGTTCAACTATTACAACTAAACAAGTTTGAATAAATATTAGCAAATACGTTTGGGGTCAACAATTTAAAACAATCTAACTTGGATTACATGTGAGTTATGCAATTTTTATTATAGCGTGTGCCGGAAACATTAAAGACTGTGATTATAACTTTAGCCACGTTCATACACAAGAACAGTTTGGGAATGATTTATTTCCCAGTCTACCGAAGTCTCTCTGACCTATTTCCCCAGTATCCCGCTTCTAGCGGAAGCGGGTGGGCACCCTGTAGGCTAGACGGTAACGGGTCTCGGATAATAGGCTAAAATTGACAAATTATACCACGAACTTCGTCCGACTTTTACCATTTCGTCGGAAGTAAAGTTCTAGCGATGATATGAACTACTTTTTTCTATGAACTTAAACATTATGTATTAATACACGATAGCCTTTACCCTAACGTCAACTTCACTTGATAATATTTTTTATAGTTACAAATGGTTTATTATCTGTGAGACCTACATTAAGTTTTGATTTTAAAAACCAGTTATTCAAGCAATTTTTTTTTTTTAAGATTGTGCTGGAAATTCGTATGACTTTTATTAATTGAAATAAGATATAAATTATAATCAGTTATAATCCGTTTGCTACAGACGAATTTGAAAATTCCCTACAGAGAAAATAAATCCAAGGAGCTCTCACTCCGCTGGCATATTAAATGGAAACTTTAAGCTTAAAATGAAACAGCTTTTGAACTTATTTTCGGAATCACCATGTTAATAAACGTATTCCCGAATTTTTACAGACGTTTAATTTCTAAAAATTGGTTAAATTTTGAATTTTAGTAAATATAAAATTGGACCAATCATATTATTTCAGCCTTTAACAGTGCTTGTAATGTCCTAACATTAAAAGAATAGGCCTGAGTTTGATAACCAAGGTCTTATAGATAAAGTAACTTATAGATAAAACTTAATCTACATTAATTATTATTGATATGTCAAGATCAATCTTTACCTGTACCAAAATGATTTCCCAGAATTTTCCCCGATTTATTATTAAAAGTCCGTGATACCAAAAGTCTATGTCTTTATTCCATAAAAGTAAACAACGCCCCGTAGCCTAAATTCCATCCCTCTCTCCTGACTCAAAATATCCTGGAAGAGTCCAAATTACTCGAGCAAGACAGGGGTGATGACTTTTTCGTCTATTTTTAAGTGATAGACTATGAAATAAACTGGAGCTCTGCAGATAGCAGAAGCCGATGAAACCCTCCTTTGAAGTCTACTACTCTAATGTTCCATATAGCGCTCCTCTCTGTATGGGTAAAAATTCACAATTTTACGAGATCGGAGGGGTCCTACTTCATACCCCCCTGTCTACGGAAAATTGGAAATTCTCTCTCTCCACAAACGACGACGTTTTTTTGACGAACTCCAAGGCTGCTAGAGATATTCGCTCGACGAACTCCCGCTCCGAAAATATCTACCGTTAGGAGGCGTATGAATCGCGCTTTTTTGAAACTAACCCATACAGAGAAGGGTAGACAAGACCCGGGAGTAATAGACTTCAAAGGAGGGTTTCATCGGCTTCTGCAGATAGTATTAAGGTAACGGGGCGTTATTTAAATTGAATAAAGTGATAGATAGTGTGAATGTGTCTTAAGTGGCTAGCGTGAATGAGGTTTTCCAGCAGGCGAGCAAAATATACAAGAGAAATTTGAAGGCAAAATTTCCTCTTTCAATATTCAGTTCGTTCCTAACCCGTATCGCGAGTTGTCGTCTATACACCAGCTCTCGCGATAAGCAAAAGCTGGTCGTTCAACTTGTTGGGAGTATTTTTTGATTATAAAAAACATGTTTATTAAGAGCGCGAATATTGTGTTGTGCGTGTTTTGGACAATATTGTTATTGGTCAGCGTGTCATGTCATCCAGGTCATCAAAATCATAATCAAACTGAAGAAAAAACGATCATCTTTTTAGTAGACGGAGTCAGATTCGATTACATTAGTAGAGACCCAACGTTAAAAGGATTCCCACGTTTAGCTAAAAATGGCGCCATGGCAGAATACGTCACGCCCATATTTCCCTCCAATTCGTATCCTAATTGGTACAGCATCGTTACAGGTAAAGAGATTTAATTATTAATCGTTAATTAACGTTTGTTAATTGAATTAGACCATCGTGAATGTCAATCAGATATTAAAATATCCATTTCTTATTCGAGTGTTAACGGATACCCGAATGTAACGGCAAACTTACAATTCGTACTCATTGTTATTTAGGAAATTGATACGAGTTATAAAGTTATTCATTCGCCGATAACGAACAATTTGAAACCAAAGAGTTTCTTCGTCTATTTTAACCCAAATTGAGATCTCGAAGCTAGAATTGTTCCTTTCGATTTAGATGAAAAAATCTTAATTATTATATTTCATTCTACACGGATTTCGAGAAACGTCGTATTTTTATCTTCGAATTATCCGTTCGAATAAACGCCATTTGTTTATTAATCGAGCTTAAATTTTATCTCCGGGTCTAATTCGTATCCATTTTTAATCTCTATAAACCAAAGAATAATTATATTAAGCCTAGTTAGGTTTAATCGAATTTTTTTCGAAACGAATCGCGTGACTTGAATGTTAAAATTCCCTCCTTGTATTCGAAACCAAAACTTGTTTTGGTAATTTTTTTTTAAATAAAAACTCAAAACGGAATTTGCAATTAAGTTTAAAATTGTGCATCTTATATTGTATATTTTAGCGGTACCCACGGACAGACAGACAAAATTATATATTTTGATTAAAGAAAAGCTAAAAATGGAATTAATTGAATTAATTTTCGGAATCACCATCATTCCCTTATTTTTTGAAAAAAATTTTGGCATAGTGAAAATAATTTTGATATTAGTATTCAACTTTCGTTTTCGAGTTAGAAAAATATTCTACGTATAATTGTATTTTAAAGTGATGTTGTCTTAATATTATATTTAATTTAAATAATATTAAAACCCTAACTTCAAAATATGTAAATGAGGATGTAATGGTTAGAGCTCGGAATTCGTATAATTTTTATTAATTGGATAAAATCTATTAAATTCTGATGTATATTTATCTGTTTGATTAAAAATAGACTAATTTTCAATAGAGTTAACTTATTCGAAGATAAAGTAAAAAAACATAATCCATATCCGTTTTTATCCAAAAATGGCAACTTATCTTAGAATATTATAGACGTTATACGTTCGGATAAAAAAATTCAAAATTTATTTTCGTGAAAAATAACGAATAAAAAGATGATTTAAAATCTTAGTTTCGTCGTTTTATTTATATTCTTCGAATTAAAAGTCAATTTGAAATATTGTTTCTTATATTTTCGACTAATTCTGGAAACGCGAATGTTTCTTATCCATCGTTATACGTTTGAATACCAGTAATTTGTAGATAGATAAAGCGCCAAACGCTTATCTTCGGGTAAACCTTTTAACAATTATACGAATATATAAATTTCATTGTTTTAGTTACAATTTATCCGAAAATAAAATATCTGAAAATATACGAATAACAGAAGATAATCCATTATCCCTCAATGAAAATTATCTGGTTATGAGATTAATTTTCATTAAAAATCTATGATAGTTTCTCTTTATAAACTTTATTGTTTTTGTCTTAAATTGTTTAAAAAAAAATCCCTTTTGAAATTGGGTTTAGAACTACGCATGAACTTTTTAACTACTTAAAATGATTGGTTGAAACTTAAAGAGCTTAATCTCTCTAGTAGAAAGTATTATATTAATTTTTATTCATTTATTTATTACCAGAAGCCGATGAAACCCTAATTTGAAGTCTATTACTCCCGGGTCTTGTCTACCCCTCTCTGTATGGGTTATTCTCAAAAGGCGCGATTCGTACGCCTCCTAACGGTAGATATTTTCGGAGCGGGAGTTCGTCCAGCGAATATCTCTAGCAGCCTTGGAGTTCGTCCAATAAACGTCGTCGTTTGTGGAGAGAGAGAATTTCCAATTTTCCGTAGACAGGGGGGTATGAAGTAGGACCCCTATGATCTCGTAAAATTGGGAATTTTACCCATACAGAGAGGAGCGCTATATGGAACATTAGAGTAGTAGACTTCAAAGGAGGGTTTCATCGGCTTCTGTTATTACTTTAAAAATTGTAGGATTACTTTTGAGAAGCGGTTAACAAACGGGTTAACAGATCGCCTGAAACGATATTATGGCCTAAATACCATAAGTATATCTACAAAGTTTTGGTGAACATTTATCGTAAATTTTCAAAAGTGTTTTCTTTAAATTTAAAGTGGAAATGAAGTCTAATTTTTGTACGAATAAATAATTTGAAACAATATAAAGTTAGAAACCATATCCACTTTAGACCAATTAACTAAGCTATGACGCAAACTTAGTCTCCAAGTTCTTATGTCAGGGTTGCCACAGTTTTTTCAGATTCAAATTCCCCGACTTTTCCAGGTTTTTCCCTGACCTTTTCCTACGATTTTCCCTGACCTATTCAGCTAATGCTACCCAATTTTTAACATTTAATAATAATTTGCACGCATATCTTTGACACGGTCAGCTTGAATTCTTTTCTGCAGATAATGATTGTAATTTCCTGGCTTCTTGAAAGATCTTTAAATTCCCTGACTCTTATTTTCAAATTTAATACTTTTCCCTGACCTGTGGCAACCCTGTAAGTACTACCACTTTGTTCTAATCTATACAACCAGAAGCCGATGAAACCCTCCTTTGAAGTATATTACTCCCGGGTCTTGTCTACCCCTCTCTGTATGGGTTATTCTCAAAAGGCGCGATTCGTACGCCTCCTAACGGTAGATGTTTTCGGAGCGGGAGCTGGTCGAGCGAATATCTCTTTCAGCCTTGGAGTTCGTCCAAAAAACGTCGTCGTTTGTGGAGAGAGAGAATTTCCAATTTTCCGTAGACAGGGGGGTATGAAGTAGGACCCCTTCTAACTCGTAAAATTGGAAATTTTACCCATACAGAGAGGAGCGCTATATGGAACATTGGAGTAGAAGACTTCAAAGGAGGGTTTCATCGGCTTCTGATACAACTGACACGGTCAGCTTGAAATATTTTCTGCAGATAATGATTGTAATTTCCTGGCTTCTTGAAAGATCTTTAAATTCCATGACTTTTTAAAATATCTTAATATTCCCTGTTTTTTTGGGTTCATTTTCAAATTCCCTGACTTTTCCCTGTTTTCCCTGACCTGTGGCAACCCTGTAATGGGCTAATTCGTTGTAGATAATATCCCAAAAGGTAAGGTTCAATAATCCTTACAACATAATAGGCAGTTATATATTCTGTAGGCTCGTGTTTAATTATTCAATAACCTTATCTCGGCTCCTGACCTTTAAAACACAACGCGAGGGAATAATTTAACTACAATTTAATAATTAAGTCCTAATCACGGACGAATTAAATTATGTTAAGACACGATTTGGGGTCCACGTGATTTAATTTGTAATTGAATTAGGTTAAACTAACCTAACATTAAGTTACCTAAAAAGTTGAATTCAATTGGTTAAATGATTTTTTTTTCTGATTTTAATTAATTCTGATACTATATTATAATTAATGTTGTAAATTAAATCTCAAATTAACACTAGTAATATCTAATAATTTTGGATACCATGTTTCCAAAAATAAAAAAAATAAAAAAATTGTTATGCTGTACTTTCTAAAAATCAGCTTACATCATCGATACATAATATTTAAGACGTGCCTTCAGAGAAATTCCATTTTTATAGCCCAATATTAATCACGTTCACATTATACAATTTGAATTAACAAATATCAGAGATGTCGCCACCATTTATGATACGAATAATGGTAAAATAATTAATTAGGCTTAGAGCTCGGAATTGGATAATGAATAACTTAGGATATCCATTGATAACTATCCTTATATTTCAGATTTTTTAATCTCGGATAAATTAAGTTAATATAAAACCACAAATTATATAAACAGAATCGTATTCAAATGCTGGATACGAATTAGACCCGGAGATAAAATTTTAAGCTCGATTAATAAACAAATCGCGTTTATTCGAACGGATAACGCGAAGATAAAAATACGACGTTTCTCGAAATCCGTGTAGAATGAAATATAATAATTCGATTTTTTGATCTAAATCGAAAGGAACAATTCTAGCTTCGAGATCTTAATTTGGGTTATAATAGACCAAGAAACTCAAGTTTCAAATTGTTCGTTATCGGCGAATGAATAACTCGTATCAATTTCCTAAATAACAATGAGTACGAATAAAAATTTACCTTACGTTCGGGTATACATTAACTCGAATAATAATGAAACAAAAGTTACGCAATTGACAATAAAAAAAACCTAATTTACATTCCGACTAATTCTTAGAAACTTAGAGGGGAAAAAATTAGTATAACCAGTCCTAGACCTTAAAAAAAATTGAGGAAATATTTTAGAAAATTAAAATCTTACCTAACGTTATAAAATTCAATAATACCAAGAATCCATTCAGGTTCCGTAAGAATATGGGAGCATAGCTTTAGCCTCTGGTACCATCCTCCCAAACTTTGTAACAAAAGTTCGTCCGCAATTTTCCCAACATTTGTACGCTTAGATCTTTTTTCGGTCGGCTCAATTTTTATTTCCCAAAATATTATGTCAAGGTCGTTAGTGGCGCGCGTTAATAATATAATGTCAGGAGCGATTTACTTGAAAAATCGATTCGAAGCGGACGAACTTTTGCTACAAAGTTTGGGAGGATGGTTATTGAACCGGCCCTCCCATATTCTTATGGAACCTGAATGAATTCTTGATAATACAGATAGAATAAATGTCCCCTTTGACGTCATTATGGTTTTTGTTTAATCTTGCATTTTCTTCTGATTTCACGAACCAAAACCTTTTGAAATCAACGCATATTAACTGGTTTTCTTTCACGAAACACTAATTATAACCATCTTATTCAAAATTATTCAAATTTTACTTTTACAAAAAAAAATGGTTTCTAAATTATTTATAGTGTGAATGTAACTTCAAAATAACTCTGAATCGTTTCGCGTGGTTCGCTTCATCGCGCCTCTCTTGATTAGAAGCGACCGTGAACTTTGAACCCTATAGATATCGAGACGCACGAGTAGAGGAGGGCGCCAACGATCAGGAAGACTTATAGGCACACTAAGAACTCAAAAGCCCGCTCAAATTCCAATTGCTTATCAACCAAAAATATTATCCCCTAGCAAAAACCAAGGCTGAATTTCATTCATACATTTCACGCGTTTCAATAATTGGTTAGTGTGCATACGACACGATATGAAAAACATTCGATGGCGCTGATTTTCATAATTGGGGTCTAAATTTTTCGGGGGGTAAGTAATATATTGTAATAACAGAAGCCGATGAAACCCTCCTTTGAAGTCTATTACTCCCGGGTCTTGTCTACCCCTCTCTGTATGGGTTAGTTTCAAAAAGCGCGATTCGTACGCCTCCTAACGGTAGATATTTTCGGAGCGGGAGTTCGTCGAGTGAATATCTCTAGCAGCCTTGGAGTTCGTCAAAAAAAAAAAAACGTCGTCGTTTGTGGAGAGAGAGAATTTCCAATTTTCCGTAGACAGGGGGTATGAAGTAGGACCCCTCCGATCTCGTAAAATTGGGAATTTTACCCATACAGAGAGGAGCGCTATATGGAACATTAGAGTAGTAGACTTCAAAGGAGGGTTTCATCGGCTTCTGGTAATAATTTATTTCCCAGTCAATGGAGCTCTCTCTTAATCTTTCAACAGTATCCCGCCTCTTCCGGAAGCGGGTGGGTACTCTGTAGGCCAGACAGAGTCAGTTCTCTCGCGTCAACCAATAGGGAATAGAGTTTAGGTTTTAAATATGATCATAAAGTTAAAAATATAATGCATTGACCTTCGACAAAAAATGATGACTATATCACTTAAGCGTACTTTAACTTTAAATTCTCAATTTAGGCTATTTTATTTTATATTATATTAAAATAAAATTATATGGATTAAATATGATTATATTATAATAAATTTATGTATGTAAAAACGCCTGCAGAAAAGTATTAGTCTATCTACACTATCAAGAGGTATAATTTCATACTTCAACCTTTTTTCATATTCTTAACTATAATTAAAACTCAATTGAGCTGGTTTTTAACAAATAAGGGTTTAATTCAGAATTTAACCTTGATTTAATGTATAGATAGAAAAATAAGATAATTAGAAGTAAAAAAAAACGTCAAGGTCGTTTGAAAACGAGTTGAAATTTTAAATTAATATGATAATTATTAGAATATATGAAGTTTTAGATTGAGAGGAGGGATACCAGAAGCCGATGAAACCCTCCTTTGAAGTCTATTACTCCCGGGTCTTGTCTACCCCTCTCTGTATGGGTTAGTTTCAAAAAGCGCGATTCGTACGCCTCCTAACGGTAGATATTTTCGGAGCGGGAGTTCGTCGAGCGAATATCTCTAGCAGCCTTGGAGTTCGGCAAAAAAACGTCGTCGTTTGTGGAGAGAGAGAATTTCCAATTTTCCGTAGACAGGGGGTATGAAGTAGGACCCCTATGATCTCGTAAAATTGTGAATTTTACCCATACAGAGAGGAGCGCTATATGGAACATTAGAGTAGTAGACTTCAAAGGAGGGTTTCATCGGCTTCTGGTGATACACAATATTAAAAATGCCTTGTTGAATGTCAACTGATTTTAAGGCACTAGATTTTGAATTATTTCATGCCTAGGACGATTAAAACAAAAAATAATCTCAATATAAAGAGAGACAGAAAACTGTGCATAATTTTGTTAATTAACAAAACAACGTTCGTGTCTGCTGTGAGTTAGAAAGTAGCGTATTTCTTATTCGAGTTAACGTAAACCGGAATGTAACGGCAAACTTACAATTCGTACTCATTGTTATTTAGGAAAATGATACGAGTTATTCATTCGCCGATAAGAAACATTTAAAACCTTTCGAGTTTCTTCGCGCTGATTTTAACCCAAATTAAGATCTTGAAGCTAAAATAGTCGCTGTTCCTTTCGATTTAGATGAAAAAATTTAATTATTACATTCCACACGGATTTCGTATTATCCGTTCGAATAAACGCGATTTGTTTATTAATCGAGCCTAAAATTTTATCTCCGGGTCTAATTCGTATCCAGCATTTGAATACGATTCTGTTTATATAATTTGTGGATTTATATTAACTTAATTTATCCGAGATTAAAATATCTGAAAAAAGCTTAGTTATCAATGGATATCCGAAGTTATTCATTATCCGATTCCGAGCTCTACTTAAAGAGTTTATTTTCATCTGCAATCTCCCTTTAATCTGGGAAGTATTAGGGGCTGTCTAAGACTTGACAGACTGTCACGTGGTTTGTTAGTTACATAATTTAACATGCAATTTAACATTTCCTCAAGCTCTTTGATAATTATTTTGTTTATTACAATAAAAGCTATATTTTTCCGTGTAGACGTTAATGACCTCTAATTTAACTTTTACAATTGGAGAAATTCCAAACAAAACTAACCCGGCAGCAAATTCTTTGTCGATTTCAATTTGAGTCCGAAGATGTTTGCAACAGACTCAAAGGGGTCTCATTTGATTTGTGTCACCATAGATAGATAATAGTATAAAGTGACAAGACTTTTAGTATTACCAGAGGTATATAATAACCCCCTTCGGGGGAAGTATGAAAGCCCCTATACTATCACGAACAACAAGAGCCCGCTGCTGACTACCTAGGCCACTAGCTCGCGCTAGACTTCTCAATGTCGCTACTCTAGTAAATGGTCTTTGTATAAACAAGACGGCTCGATTTGTGTTTAGAACTTCCTGTCTCGGGAGTCAGGCTGTCTGTTAAAATGGAGTCGAAGGTTGACTTCAGCTCGCGAGTTCCGGAAGTGCGCGTAGGGAAAATTTAGCGAGGTTCAAAATGGTGTAACTATTTTTTGGGAGTAAAGCGGTGTGTCGATCCGCCGCGATTTACGCCGGGCACTTGTTGTTCGTCGATTTTGCCTACCTTTCATACTTCCCCCCGAAGGGGGTTATTATATACCTCTGGTATTACTTAACTTTTAGCTTCTTAGCGTTGCAATTTAAGTCAGGACTTGTATTATGCAATGCTTTCCATACATGACTAAGGCAAAATTTGTATATAGCACCTCTTTTTGGGAGAAACGCCAAGAATTACCCAGAAATAGGAACAAAATATTTATATTTAGCCTTCGATAACTCCAGATATATCTTCAAAACTCAAGTCATTTGGCTATATTACAAATTGAAAGGTGATTTGTAACGCTCCATATTTATATCTGTACATTTTAATATCGCTAGAACTTTACTTCCGACGAACCGTAAAAGTCAGACGTAGTTCGTGGAATAATTTGACAATTTTAAGTTCAATTTTGTCTCTAGTTACGATAAGAAACGTATATTATAACGGTGTTTTACGCGTAAACTCGAAGATGTCGCCACAATAGTCTATTATAGGAGACTATTCTGGCCTACAGCGTGCCCACACGCTTCCGTGAGAGACGGGGATACTGGGGAATGAGGTAAGAGAGAGTACAATAGACTAGGAAATAAATCATTTCCAAACGAACCTTACCCCAAAAAAACTGAGACCCCTATTATGAAAATCAGTGCCATCTCGTGGTTTTTTATCATACTAAATATCCCTAAATAAGCGCCATCTAACGGCAAACAAGGTAAAATAAGAACTAAAAATACATGGGTGTAGTTTTTTTATCGTACTAAATAAATAACCCTTATCTAAAGCCTTAGTAAACAACGAATATATTAATATTATACTAATCTTTATTTTAAAAATCAGAGATTAAACTCCATGACTAATAGCAGCGTTTTATTCACGCGCTATTAAGAATTATCTCTTTCTGGTGGAGATTAAATAATATCAAACCTATAATAATATTAAATGTTTCCAAATAAAGAATATAAATTAAAAATTTCGTATTTTAGAAAAATATATTTTGTATCTAATTTATTAAAATTTATTAATTATCCCTTTTAGAATAAGGAAATTTAGTCATGGTTATTAGATTATATAAGCATTCGTGATTGAAGTAGGAGGCAACCAGTTATGTTGCAATGAGGAAAAATATCCCTCGTGGCTAAAACTTACTAGTAATCAAAACCAAACAACACGAGAGACGTAGGCACGAGCCGTAAGAAGGTTATTACCATACACAGCTAAATAATATTAAGAGCTAGGTTATTAACAGGAAAATTTTGACCATAAATAATCCTAATCCACGTGGTATATTCGTATCAATCAATGTCTAGGCGTTAAACGAAGAATTTAATATTTTTTAAAATGTTGTCATCAAATCTTCAGGTCTAATATTTATCAAAGGGAGAATGCAACCTTACAACGAAGCTACGTTCACACTACCATTTCTTAATCGATTCAAATCGACAGGAATCGTTTTTTTAAGCGTCACGCGTTCACGCATTATCGTTATAAATCGATTAATCGTAGCTTCATCTATCGGTTATGAAACTAGTTCCCGAAGCAGTTTCGAGAAATCGAATCAAATCGATTTGAGAAAAAATGGTTTCCCGTTCACACGACTAATGCGAAACGTTTTATGAACGCGGTTTAAGGGATTTGCTATCGATTACTTATCGTTTGAATTAATCTAATCCAATAGTAAAATGTTTTATAAAAATTAAACTAGAAATAAATTTAAAATAGGCTTAGCTGGATTCATGGAGATTCTGAATTTTGTCGCATTTAAGGGTCATCAACCAATGAGCAAAGGTTCGTTGTTGAGGCGAGATCTCCACAATTCAGAATCTCCATGAATCCAGCTAAGCCTATTTCCACAATAAATTTTAAATATTTTTAATTATTTATTTCTTTGTAATTTTTTTCACTAGTGGATTAGGCCTATTTACACGATAAGGACTCGATAAAAAAACTCTTGTTGTTTAGATGCATTCAACCTTTATGTTTTGAACACTAGCTACGCAAAAATAAGGCCAAATAGAAACCCTAAAGAAATATTAAAACAGGACTAAAATTTCATAATACTTCATGATTAATTATGGCTTCTTTCAGAAGCCGATGAAACCCTCCTTTGAAGTCTACTACTCTAATGTTCCATATAGCGCTCCTCTCTGTATGGGTAAAATTCACAATTTTACGAGATCGGAGGGGTCCTACTTCATACCCCTCTGTCTACGAAAAATTGGAAATTCTCTCTCTCCACAAACGACGACGTTTTTTGGACGAACTCCAAGGCTGCTAGAGATATTCGCTGGACGAACTCCCGCTCCAAAAATATCTACCGTTAGGAGGCGTACGAATCGCGCCTTTTGAGAATAACCCATACAGAGAGGGGTAGACAAGACCCGGGAGTAATAGACTTCAAAGGAGGGTTTCATCGGCTTCTGCTTCTTTTTAACTACTTGTACTCGGCCGGAATCTGTTAATTAACCATATTTCTTTAACATACTTATCAATCTCAGATTAAATTGTTTCTTACAATAATTTAATGATCACGGTATTGGGAAAATTTGAAACAACAACATCATTAGGAAATAATAACTCAGTTTCGATAAAAAAATAATTTTCGATTATTTTGAAATGAAAAGTCGTCATGATAATTGTTTTCACAAAAACAAAGATTAATTTATCAATAAGGATTATATCTGTATTAATATAAACGCATCTAACCAGTTAAAGTTTGTTTATAAAGAATTTTAATCCAAATTAATAGATTATCCACAATAGTCCTGGTCGATTTGCCGGGAATGGGCCCTTGTCTCATAGCCGCGCCGCCATCTTTTTGTAGTAACAGGTTGCCAGACTATTTCTAATTTTATTTCCCACAAACCAAATTCAAGTTGTTAGTCCAACGCTTCCTATATGATAAAGTATAGGAGGCGTTGGTTAGTCTGTAGCTATTTTCACACTACAAAAAGATGGCGGACGATCACGTGACAAAAAGTTTTCCCCGCCAAAATTTTCGCGAGGTTCTCTAGACTTCCGGTTTTCGAAATCGACCAGGACTATTAACCACTTGTTTTGATTTATCCGTGGATTAAACCCTAAATGGTGTCGGCCTCACTTAAAAGTCAAAACAGGGGGGCCAACTTTCTCTCTATAAGATATATATATAATAACAGCTGCCAAGTGGCCTCCAGACTCCCTATTTCGCAGGACATTATATTTTTGGTTTATTACAACACTCTCACACGAAAAAGTTCTGGTGTTGTTTTTGTTAGATTGGTAGGAAAAATTTAAAGGCTCATTTTCCGTACCTATTATCAAGCGAACCACAAACGCTATCAGATCATAATCTTCTAAAAATAAATGTTCTGCGACTGGTTAATCCATTTGGAAGATCAATACTAACAAGGAGGATCAGAGAAGGACAGGAAATGTGGGGACGGCGCGGTTCCTACTGCGTCGGCCTAAACTCCCACTCTGGGAGAACGGGGGTAGAGACGTTTCGTGGTAAAATGTTGTCGCGTGGGTAAAACGAATCCTTTATGAGACGCGCTAGCTAGCGACCACGTGACAACAGTTTACCTCGAGAATTTCCTCTCCCCCCTTTCCACCCGAGTGGGAGGTTGGCTCTTCTCTCTCTAACTCAACGCAGCCCCACATTTCCTCTCCTTCTCTGATCCTCCTTGATACTAACAAACTCTAATCTATAAATAAAACCTTGAGTGTGAAGGGCCCTTATGAGGCGTTGAGTGAAATTTTTGGGGGAATCCCTTAAAGTGCCTCGTTCAATCTTAAAATTCCTTTGAATATACTGTCGAAATGACTGAGATTAAGTCATTCTTAGCCTAGAAACATATATGAACACTTGTAATCCAATAATCGCATAAGTAAGATATAAGATTGAAATTTTAAAAGTACAACTTTGCTAAGCCTTGGTTCGGTTGTTTTGGCGAGATAGTAGGTATCAGAAGCCGATGAAACCCTCCTTTGAAGTCTACTACTATGTTCCATATAGCGCGCCTCTCTGTATTGGTAAAATTCACGATTTTACAAGATCGGAGGGGTCCTACTTCATACCCCCCTGTCTACGGAAAATTGGAAATTCTCTCTCTCCACAAACGACGACGTTTTTTTGGACGAACTCCAAGGCTGCTAGAGATATTCGCTCGACCAACTCCCGCTCCGAAGATATCTACCGTTAGGAGGCGTACGAATCGCTATTTTCGAGACTAACCCATACAGAGAGGGGTAGACAAGACCCGGGAGTAATAGACTTCAAAGGAGGGTTTCATCGGATTCTGTAGGTATGGAAATGATCAAATTTCGATTAATTTATTTTTAAACGCGATTCGCTAATCTCTCGCGTTATAATTATCAAAATAACATCATGAACTAAAGAAGATTTCGATTCAAATTTAAGTGAAAACCGCGAACTGATAGCGTTTGTGGTTCGCTTGATAATAAGTACCGCAAATCACCCTTTTTGGTGAGGTAATGATTGAGTAATAGCGACATCTAACTTATACAATACTTATGATAATAGAATTAACTTTCATTTTCCTTCGAGGTTAGAATATTATTATTTTTTTGATTTTAACCAGATGAGCTCTTATGGGTCGACACGCAGGATACGTCAAGCGTGAGATGTAGGTCAACTATGCAAGGAGCTATAAATCTGTGATTCTTAAATTACAGGGAGAGAGTGAGAGGCGATTTCCGAAGATACTTTCCTTAAAAAACCCGCAAACTATGGCGCCTATGATTTTACAAGAAAACAGAAAAAAAAGGCGGGAAAAGGGGGCCCAACTAAATCGAGGTCAAAATATTATAAGATTAACATACACTATAGGGATTAACTCCTAAGACACGAAACCGTACAATAATATGAAATTAAAATTAATCCCTCTGGCTAATTCCTACATATTTTTTTGATTTTTAAAAACATTAAAGTGAGAATGAAAACTAACAAGTGATTTTTTTATCAACCAGTAAAATAATTTACAAACAAATATTAAACTAGAAATAAATTTAAAACTTACCCACGAAAATAGGCTTAGCTGGATTCATGGAGATCTTGAATTTCTTCAAAACTGATGAGTCAGCGATTAATGAGCAAAGGTTTGTCGTTAAGATGAGATCTAAATGAGACTTCTAATAACATTTGATTGGTCGCCGACTCTTCAATGCGAAGCAATTCAAGATCTAGATGAATCCAGCTAAGCCTATTTTTCCGGCTAAGTTTAATTTTTGTTTCTAATTTTTTTTACTGGTGGATTAGGCTTATTTAAACGGTAAGGAATCGATAAATTAGGTTGCATTTTCCCTTTAATAGTATGAAATGGCTAAAAAAAATGTAATATATGCAATATTTTGTAATAATTTTGACGTTATTACTTAATATTTATATATGCCTCCCTTTATCTCTATCGATGTGTACATTCGTAGAAGGGTGAATTGTTTTCGGAGGAAGCAATAAATGTCATTAAAGGTATAGTATCATCACAGAGAAAAATTAAACTTAAAATTGACAAATTATACCACGAACTAAACCCGACTTTTACCATTTCGTCGGAAGTAAAGTTCTAGCGATATTAGAACGCGAGATAATAGGTACGGAAATGATCAAATTTCGATTAAGTTATTTTTAAACGCGATTCGCTAATCTCTCGCGTTATAATTATCATAATTAAGTCATGAACTAAAGAAGATTTCAATTTAAATTTAAGTGAAAACCGCGAACTGATAGCGTTTGTGGTTCGCTTGATAATAGGTACAGAAAAATGACCCCTTTTTGATGAGTTACCCATTGACTACCACCTTAAAAAATTGTGATACTATCACTTTAAATTATGTAGACAGACAACCCGCTTTCAATTTCAAAATAAATGTCAATAAAGAGGGATTTGATTCTAAGAGCGAGCGATGCGGAAACACCCACTTATAAATATGACGCAAATAAAAATAAGATTGCAAATTTTCCCACACGCGACCTTAAAAGGTCGAAGAAACAACCATAGTCAGAAGCCGATGAAACCCTCCTTTGAAGTCTATTACTCCCGGGTCTTGTCTACCCCTCTCTGTATGGGTTAGTTTCAAAAAGCGCGATTCGTACGCCTCCTAACGGTAGATATTTTCGGAGCGGGAGTTCGTCGAGCGAATATCTCTAGCATCCTCGGAGTTCGTCAAAAAAACGTCGTCGTTTGTGGAGAGAGAGAATTTCCAATTTTCCGTAGTCAGGGGGGATGAAGTAGGACCCCTATGATCTCGTAAAATTGGGAATTTTACCCATACACAGAGGAGCGCTATATGGAACATTAGAGCAGTAGACTTCAAAGGAGGGTTTCATCGGCTTCTGCTATCAGAAAAGGTCAAGATAAATGTCCCATCAGATTCTGCAGGATTCGAGACACTCTAGCGGCCGCAGTCGCCGTGTAAATAATGAAATAGGAAGCGCCACTCTGCGGAGAAATTCATTCCAGAGTTGGAAGGAGGGAAGACAATATAACCAAGCGCGGTCCGCCTAAATTCCGTTCCTCTCTCCCGACTCAAAATATCTAGGAAGAGTCCAAATTACTCGAGCAAGAAAGGGGTGATGACTTTTTGTCTATTTTTAAGTCCTTTGCTGATTGGATTAAGCTACGGGCGTTGTTTACTTTTATGGAATGAAGTAATAGACTTTTGTTAGAAGCTATTATTCTGTGTCGAAAGGGAACATTTGTCTTTAAAAGATAATGGTTAATTTCCAACTATTTCACAATCGTGTCGCTATTGAGTATTGTTTGTCATTGAGGACAATCTTATCACTTAAAACATTACCAGAAGGAGTTTTGATAATGCTCAAATATTTTTAAAAAGTATTTTGAAATTATTATCTTGAATGAAAGTGTTTGTTTTCTTTCAAGGATATTTCATGAACTCCAAATGGAAATTGAGTCATATTTTCGTAAAGATCGTTAAAAAACGATTCAAAATATATATACATATGTCATAGAACAAAATTACAGCACATTTTATAATGGCCCATTTTCGAAATTTTTAAAATTAAAATTATGTCTATAAAGAATCTAATCTAACATTTGTTTTTCTGCAGGGTTATATGCAGAAACACACGGATTTGTGCAAAATTACATGTATGATATTGGAAAGCAAGATTTCTTTCTAATGTCACCCGACGCCAACGCCTCCAATGAACATTGGTAAATTGATGAAACTTTGCGTATCTATTATCAGAAGCCGATGAAACCCTCCTTTGAAGTCTACTACTCTAAGGTTCCATATAGCGCTCCTCTCTGTATGGGTAAAATTCACAATTTTACGAGATCGGAGGGGTCCTACTTCATACCCCCCTGTCTACGGAAAATTGGAAATTCTCTCTCTCCACAAACGACGACGTTTTTTTGACGAACTCCAAGGCTGCTAGAGATATTCGCTCGACGAACTCCCGCTCCGAAAATATCTACCGCTAGGAGGCGTACGATTCGCGATTTTTGAAACTAACCCATACAGAGAGGGATAGACAAGACCCGGGAGTAATAGACTTCAAAGGAGGGTTTCATCGGCTTCTGTTATAGAACACAAGATACATTAAATTTTGATAAGGAATGTCAGGAAACACTTCACTGGGGAAATATTGTAATGCAAATTATAATATATAATGTTATCAAGCGCGTGACATTGTTAGATTTGAAGAAAATTATGAATTTAGGTATTTTGGGATTTCAGTAGAAGCGTTAGCGACTAATGTTATGCGTAATGTAATTTGAATATGACACGAAATCTATTATTAAATTGAAGTAAATATATCTCTAATACTAGGCCACGAAATGCCAGCTACAACGTTTTTTTCTTGACTTTCAATTTGAAATTTGTCAGAGATAGATGTCACTTTCCTGAGGAACTTGTCTAGGGATTACGTAATGAATAACCAATCGCGTGTCTCCCGTCGCCATGAGCCAATTAGATAAGGCCCTATCGAAGTAATATCGTAGAACTCCTAGCGACATCTAGGTGATAATATAGAGATCTTAATTTAAATTTACTTGTAAAACTCCTAGCGACATCTAGGTGATAATATAGAGATCTTAATTTAAATTTACTTGTAAAACTCCTAGCGACATCTAGGTGATAATATAGAGATCTTAATTTAAATATACGATTTTAGAATTTGTGTTAAATGTTTAATTATATGACACTTAAAATAAATCCCAATTTATTCTCGATTATTAACCTAACATTCGTATCAATTTTTGAATCTGAATTTCCCGCTTTTTTAATCCCCAAGAAAGCGACATCTAACGATATTTTTGAAATCGGTACCACCCCCTTTTTTTCCTACGAATATGCATAGTATTAAAGAATGCAGTGCCTGTACAAGATAAAATTAAAATATGTACCTATGAAAAGTTGTAAATTAATTAATTATCTTTTATTTTTTAGGTGGAACAAATCCGAGCCAATCTGGGTTACAGCCGAAAAGAAGGGGTTAAAGACGAAAATGATATGGTGGGATGGTTGCCAAGTATCCATCAACGGTGTTAAACCAACAGAGTGCGATGAATACCAGAGTTACTGGACATGGCCCACAGTTATGGGAGATACTGAAGAGGCACTAGGCGATATACTAACTTGGTTCGACACCTCACGAGACCACCGATTGGCTCTCATTTACTACGAGGGTGTTGACGCCATTGGTAATTAATTTTAAGTACAATAAAGATGGAGAAATCAAACTTTAGTGGGCGTAGTTAAAATATCTTATAACCATTCCTCCAATAAGAGGGCTGCTTGCACGTGAGGCTTTTTTATCTTTTCTGTTTACTGTGTCCTATTATTACATTGAAAAGTTTTTGAAATGGTTCATCCGTAAATCTTGTTGATATTCATGATAAAATTTAAATAAATTATCCTAATTACCAGGACATTACCGAGGACCGAATTCGGAACACGTCAAGAATAACCTACAAGAGATTGACGGGGTCATCGACAGATTCCAAGACAAAATAATCGAACGCAAGATGGATAAACAAGTACAGTTCAAACTTAAGAATATTACCATTCCATAATTACGATTAAAACGATTATTCTAATTAAATTAGGTTAATTTCTTGGTGGTTTCCGATCATGGTATGGCCAATTCAGACCCTAAGACGGTAAACATCATTAATCTAGAAGAGCATAACGTTACGCAAGATATAGAATTAATGTTGGATCGTGGATCATTAACCATGATATTACCCATTGAGGGAAGAGAAGAAAAGGTGTGTAAGACACATTTAAATTTATTTGTATCGAAAAAGTAATTTTTGCTGCTCAAAGAGTTTAAACACTTATTCAATAATTTCCTTAGCTAACTTTTTTCGTCCCAAATCAAACGTTATAAACAATTATTCTTATCGAAGTTGATTAACAGATTAAGATTAAATTGTTCGTTATAAAATATTTTATCATTTAAAGGGAGGATGCAACCTAACAACAAGTGATTTTTTATCGATTCCTTATTGTTTAAATAGGCCTAATCCACTAGTGAAAAAATTTACAAACAAATATTAAACTAGAAATAAATTTAAAACTTACCCTGAAAATAGGCTTAGTGGGATTCATGGAGCTCCTGATTTCCTCGCGTGTAAGGTCTAGCGACCAATCGCGCGCGACGTAAGTCTCGTGGAGATCTCGCGTGAACGACGGGCCTTTGCTCATTGGTCGCTAGACCTTACACGGAGGCAATTCAGGATCTCCATCAATCCAGCTGAGCCTATTTTCAGGGTAAGTTTTAAATTTATTTATAGTTTAATATTTGTATTGTAAACTTTTTATCGATGGATTAGGCCTATTTAAACGATAAGTAATCGATAAAAAAATCACTTGTAATTAGGTTGCATTCTCCCTTTAAAGGAAATCTGTAAAGTTAATTGCTTTGAATTACATCGAAAAAAATATCGAAGGTCGAATTTAACTAATTTTCAAATCATGTCGAGTTTTCAAAACGATGAAAACTAGGCCCTAGGTTGATTTTTAATATTTTTTGCACGTTTTTTTAAATCAGCTGTACCGGAAATTAAAGAATGCTAATTTAAAAGGAGTTCACGTTTACAAGAAAGAAGACATTCCTGAGAAGTTACACATTAAGAATAATGATCTTGTTCTACCAATCCTATTGGTCGCTGATGAAGGATTCTTTATCAATAAAGTAATTAAAATTATCTACTAATGATAGTGTTTTAAATATTTAAAAGATAACTGGGTTGATTATTTTATTCCATAAAAGTAAACAACGCCCCCTATCTTAATACTATCAGCAAAGTTTCAGATAAACCTCATAGCCTATCACTTAAAAATAGACAAAAAAGTCAACACCCCTGTCTGGCTCGAGTGATTTGGACTCTTCCTCGATATTTTGAGTTAGGGAGGGGGTCGGAATTTAGGCGGGCCGTGCTTGGCAATATTCTCTTCCCTCCTTCCAACTCCGGAATGAATTTCTCCGCAGAGTGGCGCTTCCGATTTAACTATTTACACGACGACTGCGGCCGCTAGAGTGTCACGAATCAGAATCTGCCGGTATATTTACTTGGATCTTTGCTGATAGTATTAAACTATGGGGCGTTGTTTACTTTTATGGAATAAAATGATAGACTTTTGGTTATAATATATGGGCTTCCCACTTAACAAAAAACTTTAATAATATTCAGAATACATTATCTAAATATAATTTACTTTCAGATTACCGATACTACAAAGATGAGACCAAATTATTCAAGAATATTCAAAGGATATCACGGATATGATCCTGATAAGGCCCAAAACATGAGAACAATATTCTACGCCATTGGGCCAAGTAAGAAAAAAATCTGGGTATATTTAGAGCTCGGAATCGGATAATGAACAATTTAGGATATCCATTGATAACTAGGCGTTTTTTCAGATATTTTAATCTCGGATAAATTAAGTTAATATAAATCCACAAATTATATAAACAGAATCGTATTCAAATGCTGGATACGAATTAGACCCGGAGATAAAATTTCAAGCTCGATTAATAAACAAATCGCGTTTATTCGAACGGATAATGCGAAGTTAAAAATACGACGTTTCTCGAAATCCGTGTTGAATGAAATATAATAATTCGATTTTTTCATCTAAATCGAAAGGAACAATTCTAGCTTCGAGATCTCAATTTTGGGTTAAAATAGACGAAGAAACTCGAAAGGTTTCAAATTGTTCGTTATCGGCGAATGAATAACTCGTATCAATTTCCTAAATAACAATGAGTACGAATTGTAAGTTTGCCGTTACATTCGGGTATCCGTTAATACCTCGAATAAGAAATGGATATTTTAATATCTGATTGACATTCACGATGGTCTTATTCAATTAACAAAAGTTACACGAATTCCGAGCTCTACTTAGATAAAACAAACCTACTGATAGAACAGATGTTAGAAATAATTATTTTATTTTAAAGGTATCCGTAAAGGTTACGTATCTCCTCCAATCAAAATGGTGGATCATTACAACCTAATCTGTCACCTATTAAAGGTTGAAGCCCAACCAAACAATGGTTCCTGGGACCGGGTATCCGGTTTCGTTGGTGAAACTGGCGCTCTACAAGCCGATGCAGCGGGATCTTTGTCCCGTGATGGTAGCAACGGTGCAACTGGTATCCTCACAATTACCAACCCTTTATTCTGGATATCCCAAATAGTGGCGCTACTAGCCTTACAAGCTCCGCAACTGCAACTGCAACTATCGTGATAATCTCCTTAAAACCGCAAACCCAAACCCAAAGAGGGATATCAACGAAAGTGCGCCTATAGTCTATGCATAGCAACCAGGGACGGAAATAAGCACAAGTCACTGGTCATTGTCCGATAAATTTTCCAAATGTCCGATAACTTTTTATTTTTAAGAGGGGGTCACTGGACAAATGTCCGATAAAAAAAAAGTACTTTTCAATACAAGAAATGTAGCATTGTCCGGTAATTTTGTTAAATGTCCGATAACTTTTGAATTTTTAAGGAGGGTTACTGGACATTTGTCCAATAAGAAAAATTCCTTATTTCCGTCCCTGCATAGCAACAAATGGACCACGACTAACCACGCCACAAGATGGCAGTGATATTAATCATAAAAAAACACCGTCAATAATTGATATTATAAAAGAACTTGTGGGTGCGACATCTTGTACGAATGTTGCTTACTACGTCACGAAATCACGTGGCGTTAAGGTTATACAGGGCACTTACTTCCGTTTTCATAAAACGCTAGGGGCCAGAGGGCTCAGACGTAACCAAGACACGGATATAGAATAAAAAGGCTTATGAAATGCTCGGTGCTCACGAGCGCTATGAGTTTTACAAACTATTACGTAGCTGATGACGTCGATGGCAACTTTCTCTAAGTAAACCCCCTCCTCTTTTATGATAGCAACTATGCAACTCAACCCAATGACGACTACATATCATTAATAAAATATCATAATTTAAATATAATCGTACACTCTACCAAGAATTAATTTATGTAGACATGAATATATGCACTGTAACATTAAAGCAACATCTTAACAACAAGTGATTATTTATCGATTCCTTATCATTTAAATTATCCTAATCCACCAGGGAAAATAATTACAAAGAAATATTAAATTAGAAATAAATTTAAAATCGGAAAATAGGCTTAGCTTGATTCATGAATATCCTGAATTTCTTCGTATTGAAGGGTCAACAACCAATCGAATATGTTATAGGAAGATCTCTCCTTATTGGTCGCTGACCCTTCAATGCGAAGAAATTCAGGATCTCCATGAATCCAGCTAAGCCTATTTTCAGGGTAAGTTTTAAATTTATTGCTAATTTAATATTTGTTTGAAATTTTTATTTACTGGTGGATTAGGCCTATTTAAACGATAAGTAATCGATAAAAAAATTGCTGGTTGTTAGGTTGCATTCTCCCTTTAAAGATAATACGTCAACCTTCATCTACACAATTTTTTTTAAAAAACCAAATCATCCCAAAAAAAATTCAAATAAAAAATATCAGAAGCCGACTTTGAACGAAAAACATAAAATAACATAAAATTTGTTAAATATTTAAACTCTAAAATGATCTGTTAAGCTCTAAGTATTTGTAACTATTACAATTACCATTTCTATAGTTTAACTCAATCTTTAATATACCGTACGTGAATTAGACCATACCTTAATTATTCACTAAAAAGAGTTCCATGTTTTTCAAGGCTATAAGCCAAAATTGATTTTTTTTTTTTTTTAGATGTTGAAAATTTGTTTACTTATTTCTTTGTTTGTTTTTTTGTTTGTTGACGCAAGTCGTCAAGTTTTGTAATAAATAACGGCCACATTGGCCAAGTGTTTATTTTTGTTTTAATTATTTTTCCTAATTTAATATTAATTATAATTATAATCTCCAAGATTTTACAATTTCCCCTCTCCAAGATTTTACAATTTCCCCTCTCCAAGATTTTACAATTTCCCCTCTCCAAGATTTTACAATTTCCCCTCTCCAAGATTTTACAATTTCCCCTCTCCAAGATTTTACAATTTCCCCTCTCCAAGATTTTACAATTTCCCCTCTCCAAGATTTTACAATTTCCCCTCTCCAAGATTTTACAATTTCCCCTCTCCAAGATTTTACAATTTCCCCTCTCCAAGATTTTACAATTTCCCCTCTCCAAGATTTTACAATTTCCCCTCTCCAAGATTTTACAATTTCCCTCTCCAAGATTTTACAATTTCCCTCTCCAAGATTACATTTAACCTGATGTTAGTTATATAGATAACTGACTTACCAGTAGCCATGGTGTGCCAATTACGACAGACATATGAAGGTTACATATCCACCTTTAACACCCAAACGTTTTAATCTTTGACACAGTTTTATATAAATCCGAATAATCACGTACTATTTTTGATCTTTCAAATTTATGGTATTATTGTTGCCGTCACTGAAACACAAAAGACCCGAAAATTGCCGAAAACATTGCTGCTTAACAAAACCGATAATCTACGCGTCTAGTCACCGACTGGGAACGAATTTAACGTTCCTTTGTAAAGAAAAATTAAGCGACTAATGAAATTTTGAACAAAAAAAAAAAAAAAAAAAAAAAAAATCCGATAGATTTTTTTAGGCGAAAAACTTCCATTATCAAACTCAAGGTTAGGAAAAATTGAAAGGTTAAGCTTAAAAAAACGTTTGGAATCCCGGCTTGACCTTTCTTAAAGCACACCCATTTAAAAGATTGCCGAAAAAAACAGGTATCAGCAAAATCTATCTTAACAACGCCCCGTAGCTTAATTTTATAAGCAAAAGTCAAGTTTTACGTCATAGCCCATCACTTAAAAATAGACGAAAATGTCATCACCCCCTGTCTGGCTGGAGTGGTTTGGACTCTTCCCCCCCAACTCCGTAATTTCTCCAATCTGATTTCACTATTTACACGTCGATTGCGGCCGCTAGAGATTTAGAATAACGTGGTTTTACGATTAATTTAAAAGCCTTCTTAATCTGTCATTTGAATCGAAGATTAAAATAAACATAAAAAACTAGGTGACCTTAACCTGACTTAAACATATTTTCAGAAGCCGATGAAACCCTCCTTTGAAGTCTACTACTCCAATGTTCTATATGGCGCTCCTCTCTGTATGGGTAAAATTCCCAATTTTACGAGTTAGAAGGGGTCCTACTTCATCCCCCTTGTCTACGGAAAATTGGAAATTCTCTCTCTCCACAAACGACGACGTTTTTGGACGAACTCCAAGGCTGCTAGAGATATTCGCTCGACGAACTCCCGCTCCGAAAATATCTACCGTTAGGAGGCGTACAAATCGCGCCTTTTGACAATTACCCATACAGAGAGTGGTAGACAAGACCCGGGAGTAATAGACTTCAAAGGAGGGTTTCATCTACTTCTGTTTAAACTTAATTTCGATACGTGGCAGAGAACCAGATATCTAAATGGATTTGACATAATCTTCTGTAACAAAAGCTTGAAGAAATTCACACGACACAAAAATCATAATTTAAAATGCTTAAAAATAAATAAAACAACAAAACTTAGAGGTACATATTTTATTCTAAACGTAATTTAAGCTTCGCCAATGAATGGTTAAGACCATGAGTGCAACAGTAGAGAGTAAACACCATGAGTGAAAATGATAAAGGGATTGAGCATTTCCAGGAGCCGAATGGGCCTGGGTTTGTTCCGGAGATACAAACATATCTCGTACACGATCCCATGAACCGTTATTAGGCAAAGGCCCGATGCCCAAAACGTGACAGAAGATATTATAGTGATCTACCATATCCAATGGACGGACACGATAACCTTTTTTAAAAGCTAATAAACAAAATTATTAAATGTAAGTTGCAAATCTTACACCCAAAAAAATCAACTTTTAAATCTAATTACCAGGACCAATTCCGTAGAAAATTGTTCTCATATCTCTTGTCGAATAAGGGTCATAACCATGGCTACCCAAATTAGGGGAACCAGTTACCCCTGGTGGTGTTGGTTCAAAGGTAAACCTCTGTAAATTAAAACCAATGATATAATCATAGCAATTTATTTATATACGTATCACCAGAAGCCGATGAAACCCTCCTTTGAAGTCTACTACTCCAATGTTCCATATAGCGCTCCTCTCTGTATGGGTAAAATTCACATTTTTACGAGTTAGAAGGGGTCCTACTTCATCCCACCTGTCTACGGAAAATTTGAAATTCTCTCTCTCCACAAACGACGACGTTTTTTGGACGAACTCCAAGGCTGCTAGAGATATTCGCTCGACGAACTCCCGCTCCGAAAACATCTACCGTTAGGAGGCGTACGGATCGCCCCTTTTGAGAATAACCCATACAGAGAGGGGTAGACAAGACCCAAGAGTAATAGACTTCAAAGGAGGGTTTCATCGGCTTCTGGTATCACCATAAGCCAATTAATTTTTCACCCTAAGTCTCAGAGTCTGAGTTTGTATTCAGCACTATACAGGAGAGAGGGATAGAAATTTGAAGCCCTACGCCACCTAGCGGAAAAACCTATTTAATTATGTCTACTCGCTACCCAACCTGATTGGGAGAGTTTCAAACTACCACTACTAGATGGCGTTGAGTCGCGAGATTGACCAGTCATTAGCTTAACCCTAAAACGACCCTCGTTAGTAACTTAAGGGTGACTTAATAGGCTTATGATATCACTGAAATGTGTAGTCCGGTATGGGAATGGCTTCGTTCTTGGCGTGAGCCTGACTCTAAGGTCATAAGGTCATTAAATTAATGAAAGAATAACTCACAGACAGAAAATAATATCCAAATTTAGCGACGATTAAGATTGATAAAGTTCGGTTGTTATTTTTGATATGATAAAATTCTGGGATTGTGGTTTTATTATAGATATCGATTCCTTCAATATTGGCTCGTAAGAGGTCACTAATGACTTTGCTTTCTCGTCCAGGTTTGGGATCAATCATAACTGTGGTCGTTTCTTGAACGATATGTTGAATATCGTTGGGGTCGAAAGAATTGGTTAAGTTAACCATTTTAAATCGAGCGGAGTCGGTCATACCGTGATCGGATACTATAACTACGTTAACCTAAAATAATTACAATTGGTTAGTGATTATTAATATATTCTTACGTTACTTTAAGGAGGTAGTAAATGGTTAATTAGTACCATGAAAAAACACGAGATGGCGCTGATTTTCATTAATAGGGGTCTCAGTTTTTTCTGGGGGTAAGAATTGTTGGATTTATTTCCTCTGTCTACCGAACTCTCTCTAACCAAGAAGGATCAGATAAGGAGAGGAAAAGTGGGGCTGCGTTGAGTTAGAGAGAGAAGAGCCAACCTCCCACTCGGGTGGAAAGGGGGATAGGAAATTCTCGAGGTAAACTGTTGTCACGTGGTCGCTAGCTAGCGCGTCTCATAAAGGATTCGTTTTACCCACGTGACAACAATTTACCACGAAGCATCTCTACCCCCGTCTGTCCCCCGTTCTCCCAGAGTGGGTGTTTAGGCCGACGCAGTAGGAGCCGCGCCGTTCCCACTTTTCCTCTCCTTATCTGATCCTTCTTGCTCTAACCTCTTTCCACAGTATCCCTCTTCTCGGGGAAGCTGGTGGGTACGCTGTAGGCCAGACGTTGAAGCGTCTCGAATAATAGACTATCGTGGCGATATCTTCGAGTTTACGCGTAAAACACCGTTATAATATACGTTTCTTACCGTAACTAAAGAAAAATTAAACTTAAAATTGTCAAATTTTACCACGAACTACGTCCGACTTTTACCATTTCGTCGGAAGTAAAGTTCTAGCGATATTAGAACGCGAGATAAATAGGTACGGAAATGATCCAAATTTCGATTAAGTTATTTTTAAACAAGATTAGCTAATCTCTCGCGTTATAATTAACAAAATTACATCATGAACTAAAGATTTTAACTGAAATTTATGAAAAAACCGCGAACTGAAATTAATCATTCCCAAACGAAGCTTACCCCCATAAAAACTGAGACCCTCTATTACGAAAATTAGTGCCATCTCGTGTTTTTCATCGTACTAACTCTTTACTATACCGCCTTAAAGTTGTAGATAATTATGAATACCTGTTCGGACAAGTGGAAAGTTTCGATATTATCAAGTAATTTGTTAATAATTTCATCGGAGCTTCGAACAGCTTCGATGCGTTCCACAGAGTCGACACCTTTTGAATGGCCTATGCAAAATATTCCACATTTTTGCATTTAATCCAAATTTGTAGCTAATAAATAACATCAGAAGCCGATGAAACCCTCCTTTGAAGTCTATTACTCCCTGGTCTTGTCTACCCCTCTCTGTATGGGTTAGTTTCAAAAAGCGCGATTCGTACGCCTCCTAACGATAGATATTTTCGGAGCGGGCGTTCGTCCAGCGAATATCTCTAGCAACCTTGGAGTTCGTCAAAAAAAAAACGTCGTCGTTTGTGGAGAGAGAGAATTTCCAATTTTGCGTAGACAGGGGGGTATGAAGTAGGACCCCTCCGATCTCGTAAAATTGGGAAATTTACCCAGACAGAGAGGAGCGCTATATGGAACATTAGAGTAGTAGACTTCAAAGGAGGGTTTCATCGGCTTCTGATAACATATTGAGGTCCTTGATCGAGTAACTTACCGACATGATCAATTTTTTCATAATAAACTAGTTCCAACTTGGTTTCATTTCTTTGAAACCTTCTTAAAGTGTCAACCAAGGCTTCCGTGACGTCATGGTCGACATTTTTCCAGCCACTGATAGGTTTGTACGCGGTACAAATTCGTGGAGTGATATTATCGTGTGGTATTTGGCAACCATCCCACCATAAAGCGGCCGTATTCAACCCTTTCTTCTGAGTCGTAATCCAAATGGGTTCAGCCTGGTTCCACCAAAAATCCAATGGTGGTGTATTGTCCATTTCAAAACGCGAGTTTCTGTACGTGTCGTACATGTAATTTCCAACCATGCCATGACTTTCGGCGTACAATCCTAATAGAATGAGGAGATTTAGTCATAATTGGAAAATCATTTTTTTGGATTGATTTTATGATAATCCTAATTTGGGACAGATCAGATTAAATTCCCTGACTTTTCCAGGTTTTTCCTTGACCTTTTCCAACGATTTTCCCTGACCGTTTCAGCTAATACTACCCAATTTTTAATCTTTTATTGTTTATATAATCGCGTTCGCCAAACTTTCTGCACGCGTATCTTTGTTCTAATCTATACAACTGACACGGTCAGCTGAGAATCTTTTCCGCGGATAATGATTGTAATTTCTTGGCTTCTAGAAAGATCTTTAAATTCCCTGACTTTTCCCAGACTTTTTAAAATTCCTTGATTTTTCCCTGACTTTTTTTGGTTCATTTTCAAATTCCCTGACTTTTCCCTGACCTGTAGCAACCCTGGAATTAACACGAAACCTTTGTCGACTCTAACCCTTTCCTAAAGAAACAATAAATTTAATAACTTACCAGTAATAATGGTGTACCAATTAGGATACGAAACGGACGGAAATATTGGCGTGACGTATTCGGCTCTAACACCCGATCGTTCCAATCTTTGAAATCCCAACAATGTCTTATCTAAATCAGGATAATCCCAACGGACTCCATCCAAGAGAATCACCAACAATTTTTGATTTTGCAAATTTCTGGTATCAGTGGTTGCGTAACCGATACACATAACTCCCAAAATAGAGAGGATCAAGGCGACTTTAAAGTAACCGATAGCCATGGCGAATCTAATATAGATCCGGAGACTAAAATGACAAAACCTTACCAATCGAAAATCGAGCGACTTTTGAAATTTTGGGAAAAATGCCAAATCTGATAGATTTTTTTCGGCGACTCAAAATAAAAAGGAAAAAAAAAGGGCTTCAACTCAAGCGGAAATGGTTTAAAATGAACCGAAGAATTGAAAATTATACAATAGTATGACGATTTTCCGGCTTATAATACAATAATTTTAAAAGTTTGAATGGTTGTATATCCGAAATTACACTATTGTCACGAAACTAGTACTGCTTTCGTTTTGCACATTCTTCAAAGCATATCTACGTTGTTTTTCGACAATATCATCTCGATATGGTTGAAATAATCATATTTAATGTTCAATAAAACAGATACCTTTACCTTTCACGAAGTATATGGCTTAAATCTAATAAATATTTTACGAAAAACCTCTGGAAAATAATGAAAAAGCAATTGATATCATTGTTATGGCGTATTGTTACGTAATGTTATACTACATTGGTAAAAAAAGTAGTGCACGTGTTTCTACAAATCGTGTAAATGCTTGAGGTACATGTATTTACATAACAGACCGGTACTTGGGATGGCTGGGTTTTATCAAAAAAACTATTAAAAACAAGCTAGTATCAAGTTCAGGCAATGCTGTAAGGGTACATTACTTTCAGCAGATGGCTCCGTTCTACATGGTGTTTCGATTATATCATAAGTGTATCATAAAAGTAAACAACGACACGTAGATTTATACTATCAGCAAAGGCCCAGTTTTATTTCAGAGCATATCACCAAGAATTCATTCAGGTTCCATAAGAATATGGGAGGGCCGCGATTCAATAACCATCCTCCCAAACTTTGTAGCAAAAGTTCGTCCGCTTCGAATCGATTTTTCAAGTAAATCGCTCCTGACATCTATTATTAACCCACGCCACTAACGACCTGGGCATAATATTTTGGGTAATAAAAATGGAGCCGACCGAAAAAAGATCTAAGCGTACAAATGTTGCGAAAATTGCGGACGAACTTTTGTTACAAAGTTTGGGAGGATGGTACCAGAGGCTAAAGCTATGCTCCCATATTCATATGGAACCTGAATGGATTCTTGATATCACTTAAATTTAGACAAAAAGTTATCACCCCTGTCTGGTTCGAGCGATTTGGACTCTTCCTCGATATTATGAATCCTGAGAGAGGGATGGAATTTAAGGCGGGCCGCGCTTGCCTATGTTGTCCTCCCTCCTTCCAACTCCGGAATAAATTTCTCCGCAGAGTGGCGCTTCTGATTTGACTATTTACACGGCGACTGCGGCCGCTAGAGTGTCTCGAATCAGAATCTGCCGGTACATTTACCTGACCCTTTGCTGAGAGTATTAAACAACGGGGAGTTGTTTACTTTTATGTATTAATATACTTTTGATTATATTCGTATCAAATGTTATGAGTAAAAATGAATTAACAGTCGTTCGTATTATTTATACACCTACAGATAAAATGGTTTAAAATATGGCACATGTGTAGAGTGTAGTTTCAAATTCGATTAAAAAACTTGATATAGGGAAATTTACAATGTAAATTTTAATTGCCATGGAAATTAAGCTAGGAATTTTTTTAATCATTATGAAAACAACAGGTTTTTGATAAACAGTTAAAGAAAAATAATTCAATCTAAAATCGGCCAAAACGTGAAATAATTTGGTTAATTAAGGTTCAAAATCAGAAATTTCCTTCCAAATTCAACCAAACCATAAAATTCCTTCTGTAGGTGTTAAAAGAAATAGTTACGGCCATTTCAAGATAGCAAGATAGCCCTGGGTCATTTATGGATTTTTGCTAGATTTCGATCAGTGGCGGAATAATCTTTAACGAGTGGCTCATGTTAATTTTATTATTTTAAATTAATCTAGGGAATGCCTTCTTTCTAATGGCGCAATCGGTTTATGCCTAGGTGTTAAAATAAAAAAGTTACGGCCATTTCAAGATACGGGTCATTTTTGGATTTTTGCTAGATTTCCATCAGTGGCGAAATAGTCTTTAACGAGTGGCTCGTGTTAATTTTATTATTTTAAATTAATCTAGGGAATGTCTTCTTTCTAATGGCACAATCGGTTTATGCCTAGGTGTTAAAATAAAAAAGTTACGGCCATTTCAAGATAGGGGTCATTTTTGGATTTTTGCTAGATTTCCATCAGTGGCGAAATAGTCTTTAACGAGTGGCTCATGTTAATATTATTATTTTATATTAATCTAGGGAATGTCTTCTTTCTAATGGTGCAATCGGTTTAGGCCTAGGTGTTAAAATAAAAAAGTTACGGCCATTTCAAGATAGAGGTCATTTTTGGATTTTTGCTAGATTTCCATCAGTGGCGAAATAGTCTTTAACGAATGGCTCATGTTAATTTTATTATTTTAAATTAATCTAGGAAATACCTTCTTTCTAATGGCGCAATCGGTTTATGCCTAGGTGTTAAAATAAAAAAGTTACGGCCATTTCAAGATAGGGGTCATTTTTGGATTTTTGCTAGATTTTCATCAGTGGCGAAATAGTCTTTAACGAATGGCTCATGTTAATTTTATTATTTTAAATTAATCTAGGAAATACCTTCTTTCTAATGGTGCAATCGGTTTATGCCTAGGTGTTAAAATAAAAAAGTTACGGCCATTTCAAGATAGGGGTCATTTTTGGATTTTTGCTAGATTTTCATCAGTGGCGAAATAGTCTTTAACGAATGGCTCATGTTAATTTTATTATTTTAAATTAATCTAGGAAATACCTTCTTTCTAATGGTGCAATCGGTTTATGCCTAGGTGTTAAAATAAAAAAGTTACGGCCATTTCAAGATAGGGGTCATTTTTGGATTTTTGCTAGATTTCCATCAGTGGCGAAATAGTCTTTAACGAGTGGCTCATGTTAATATTATTATTTTATATTAATCTAGGGAATGTCTTCTTTCTAATGGTGCAATCGGTTTAGGCCTAGGTGTTAAAATAAAAAAGTTACGGCCATTTCAAGATAGAGGTCATTTTTGGATTTTTGCTAGATTTCCATCAGTGGCGAAATAGTCTTTAACGAATGGCTCATGTTAATTTTATTATTTTAAATTAATCTAGGAAATACCTTCTTTCTAATGGCGCAATCGGTTTATGCCTAGGTGTTAAAATAAAAAAGTTACGGCCATTTCAAGATAGGGGTCATTTTTGGATTTTTGCTAGATTTTCATCAGTGGCGAAATAGTCTTTAACGAATGGCTCATGTTAATTTTATTATTTTTAATTAATCTAGGAAATACCTTCTTTCTAATGGTGCAATCGGTTTATGCCTAGGTGTTAAAATAAAAAAGTTACGGCCATTTCAAGATAGGGGTCATTTTTGGATTTTTGCTAGATTTCCATCAGTGGCGAAATAGTCTTTAACGAGTAGCTCATGTTAATTTTATTATTTTAAATTAATCTAGGAAATACCTTCTTTCTAATGGCGCAATCGGTTTATGCCTAGGTGTTAAAATAAAAAAGTTACGGCCATTTCAAGATAGGGGTCATTTTTGGATTTTTGCTAGATTTCCATCAGTGGCGAAATAGTCTTTAAAGAGTGGCTCATGTTAATTTTATTATTTTAAATTAATCTAGGGAATGTCTTCTTTCTAATGGTTCAATCGGTTTATGCCTAGGTGTTAAAATAAAAAAGTTACGGCCATTTCAAGATAGGGGTCATTTTTGGATTTTTGCTAGATTTCCATCAGTGGCGAAATAGTCTTTAACGAGTGGCTCATGTTAATTTTATTATTTTAAATTAATCTAGGGAATGTCTTCTTTCTAATGGCGCAATCGGTTTATGCCTAGGTGTTAAAATAAAAAAGTTACGGCCATTTCAAGATAGGGGTCATTTTTGGATTTTTGCTAGATTTCCATCAGTGGCGAAATAGTCTTTAACTAGTGGCTCATGTCAATTTTATTATTTTAAATTAATCTAGGGAATGTCTTCTTTCTAATGGTGCAATCGGTTTATGCCTAGGTGTTAAAATAAAAAAGTTACGGCCATTTCAAGATAGGGGTCATTTTTGGGGATTTTGCTCGATTTCTATCAGTGGCGGAATAATCTTTAACGAGTGGCTCATGTTAATTTTATTATTTTAAATTAATCTAGGAAATGTCTTCTTTCTAATGGTGCAATCGGTTTAGGCCTAGGTGTTAAAATAAAAAAGTTACGGCCATTTCAAGATAGGGGTCATTTTTGGATTTTTGCTAGATTTCCATCAGTGGCGAAATAGTCTTTAACGAGTGGCTCGCTTACGTGAACATTTTGGGACCCTTTTGTTAGTCCTATCTGCTATGGCTTCCCAGTTCCCACTAGCTCTGGGGGGAGAAAGGGTATGGTTTGATTATAATACTGCTATTCATTTTATTTAATATCTCTCACCCGTGTCGATCGAGTGGGGGTCATGACCTCCAACAAAACAATTTTTTTTTTTTCATCGCAAAATATCAATTATTTAAATCAAATAAGAATAAAATTTACCTTAAAGGATAAATATGGAAATAAACTCACTTATTTGCAATGAACATTTGTTTAAATAGAAATAGGAACAGTATCGCCATCTTGTGACACGCAGCGAAGAAAAATAATTCAAATTAAATCGCAGCTTTGATAATTAATTGTAAATTAGTAAGTTTTATTAATTAAAAATCATTTTTAAATACTTTATATTAATTATTCCAATTAGATTTAAAATGAATCATCCTAATTAGATTTAAAATGAATCATCCTAATTAGATTTAAAATGAATCATCCCAATTAGATTTAAAATGAATTATTCCAATTAGATTTAAAATGAATTATTCCAATTAGATTTAAAATGAATTATTCCAATTAGATTTAAAATGAATTATTCCAATTAGATTTAAAATGAATTATTCCAATTATATTTAATATTAATTATTCCAATTATATTTAATATTAATTATTCCAATTATATTTCATATTAATTATTCTAATTCGATTTAATATTAATTATTCTAATTCAATTTAATATTAATTATTCTAATTCAATTTAATATTAATTATTCTAATTATATTTAATATTAATTATTCTAATTAGATTTAATATTAATTATTCTAAATAGATTTAATATTAATTTTTACAATTATGTTTAATATTAATTTTTACAATTATATTTAATATTAATTTTTACAATTATATTTAATATTAATTATTCCAATTATATTTAATATTAGTTATTCAAATTAGATTTAATATTAATTATTCGAATATAGCTCGGAATCGGATATTCATTATCGTCTGTTATTCGTATATTTTCAGATATTTTATTTTCGGATAAATTGTTTGTAACTAAAACAATGAAATTTGTATATTCGTATAATTGTTAAAAGGTTTACCCGAAGATAAGCGTTTGTCGCTTTATCTATCTACAAATTACTCGTATTCAAACGTATAACGATGGATAAGAAACATTCGCGTTTCCAGAATTAGTCTAAAATATAAGAAAAATATTTCAAATTGACTTTTAATTCGAAGAATATAAATAAAACAACGAAACTAAGTTTTTAAAATCATCTTTTTATTCGTTATTTTTCACGGAAAATAAATTTTGAATTTTTATATCCGAACGTATAACGTCTATAATATTCTAAGATAAGTTGCCATTTTTGGATAAAAATGGATATGGATTATGTTTTTTTACTTTATCTTCGAATAAGTTAACTGGAATGAAAAATAGTATATTTTTAATCAAACAGATAATATACATCAAAATTTAGTAGATTTTATCCAATTAATAAAAAATTATACGAATTCCGAACTCTATATTCGAACATTTAATATTAATTATTAGAATTTTACTTTATATTAATAAAGGGCCTGGGTTTGTTCCGGAGATACGAACATATCTCGTACACGTTCCCAAGAACCGTTATTAGGCAAAGGCTCGATGTCCAAAACGTGACAAAATGTGTTATAGTGATCTACCATCTCCAATGGAGGACACCGATAACCTTTCTTAAAGGCTAATATACAAAATAAATGTATGAAAGTTGCAATTCTTTCACCAAAAAAAAATCAACTTTTAAATCTAATTACCAGGGCCAATTCCGTAGAAAATTCCTCTCATGTCTCTTGTCGAATAAGGATCATAACCGTGGTTACCGGGAATAGTGATCCCAGGTACCCCTGGTGGTGTCGGTTCAAAGGTAAAGTTCTGATGTAATAATTAATTTAGTTATATTTTCATATGAATGTATCACCAAAAGTCTATCATTTTATTCCATAAAAGTAAACCACGCCCCTTAGCTTAATACTATCAGCAAAGGTCCAGTTTTATGACTTAAAAATAGACAAAAAAGTCATCACCCCTGTCTGGCTCGAGTGGTTTGGACTCTTCCACGATATTTTGAGTCTGGAGAGAGGGAATAAATTTAGGCAGAGTGGCGCTTCTGATTTTACTATTTACACGGCAACTGCGGCCGCTAGAGTGTCTCGAATCAGAATCTGCCGGTACATTTACCCTAACCTTTTGCTGATAACAGAAGCCGATGAAACCCTCCTTTGAAGTCTACTACTCTAATGTTCCATATAGCGCGCCTCTCTGTATGGGTAAAATTCCTAATTTTACGAGATCGGAGGGGTCCTACTTCATACCCCCTGTCTACGGAAAATTGGAAATTCTCTCTCTCCACAAACGACGACGTTTTTTTGACGAACTCCAAGGCTGCTAGAGATATTCGCTCGACGAACTCCCGCTCCGAAAATATCTACCGTTAGGAGGCGTACGAATCGCGCTTTTTGAAACTAACCCATACAGAGAGGGGTAGACAAGACCCGGGAGTAATAGACTTCAAAGGAGGGTTTCATCGGCTTCTGCTGATAGTATTAAGCTACGGGGTGTTGTTTACTTTCATGGAATAGAGTGATAGACTTTTGATGTTGTGTAGACTGTTTAAGGTCATTAGGTCAAGGAAGGAGAGGTCGATATATCAACGAAAGAATAACTCACGAAAGAGAAAAAGTAATATCCTAATTTGGCGACGATTATGATTGAGAAAGTTCGGTTGTTATTTTTGATATGATAATATTCTGGGACGGTAGTTTTATTATAGATATCGACTCCTTCAATATTGGCTCGAAAGAGGTCATTAATGACTTTGCTTTCTCGTCCTGGTTTGGGATCGATAATAACCCAAGTTGGGTCTTGAACGATATGTTGAATATCGTTGGGGTCAAAAGAATCGCTGGTCAAATTGATCATTTTAAATTGGGAGGTGTTGGCCATACCGTGATCGGATACAATAACTACGTTAACCTGAAATAATTAATTAGTGATTATTAGTACTTTGACTAATATATCTGTAGATTTTTAATTGTAATTATATCCGTAGATTTTTAATTTTAATTATATCCGTAGATTTTTGATTGTAATTATATCTGTAGATTTTTAATTGTAATTATATCTGTAGATTTTTAATTGTAATTATATCCGTAGATTTTTAATTGTAATTATATCCGTAGATTTTTAATTGTAATTATATCCGTAGATTTTTAATTATAATTATATCCGTAGATTTTTAATTGTAATTATATCCGTAGATTTTTAATTGTAATTATATCTGTCGATTTTTAATTGTAATTATATCTGTCGATTTTTAATTGTAATTATATCTGTCGATTTTTAATTGTAATTATATCTATAGATTTTTAATTGTAATTATATCTATAGATTTTTAATTGTAATTATATCCGTAGATTTTTAATTGTAATTATATCCGTAGATTTTTAATTGTAATTATATCCGTAGATTTTTAATTGTAATTATATCCGTAGATTTTTAATTGTAAGTATATCCGTAGATTTTTAATTGTAATTATATCCGTAGATTTTTAATTGTAATTATATCTGTAGATTTTTAATTGTAATTATATCTGCAGATTTTTAATTGTAATTATATCTATAGATTTTTAATTGTAATTATATCTATAGATTTTTAATTGTAATTATATCTATAGATTTTTAATTGTAATTATATCCGTAGATTTTTAATTGTAATTATATCCGTAGATTTTTAATTGTAATTATATCCGTAGATTTTTAATTGTAATTATATCCGTAGATTTTTAATTGTAATTATATCCGTAGATTTTTAATTGTAATTATATCCGTAGATTTTTAATTGTAATTATATCCGTAGATTTTTAATTGTAATTATATCCGTAGATTTTTAATTGTAATTATATCTGTAGATTTTTAATTGTAATTATATCCGTAGATTTTTAATTGTAATTATATCCGTAGATTTTTAATTGTAATTATATCCGTAGATTTTTAATTGTAATTATATCTGTAGATTTTTAATTGTAATTATATCCGTAGATTTTTAATTGTAATTATATCCGTAGATTTTTAATTGTAATTATATATTAGTCCATTTTTATTAATTTTTAACGATATTTGTAAAAATACTAATTAAAATCCATCTAATTTTCATGAAAAATATAAATTTGGAATTTAAATACCTGTTCAGATAATTCATAAGTTTCAATATTATCAAGAACATTATTAATAATTTTATCCGCTCTTCTAACGGCTTCGACGCGTTCCTCAGAATCGACACCATTTATATGACCTACATGCAAAAAATATTTACAGTTCAAAATCAATTTTTCCCAATTAGAGCCAAGGTCCATCACTTATAAATAACCAAAAAAGTCATCACCCCTGTCTGGCTCTAGTAATTTGGACTCTTCCTCGATATTATGAGTCGGGAGAGAGGGAATAAATTTAGGCGGGCCGCGCTGGGCTATATTGTCTTCCCCCCCCCCAACTCGGCGGAATTTCTCCGCAGAGTGGCGCTTCCGATGTAACTATTTACACGGCAAGAATTCATTCAGGTTCCATAAGAATATGGGAGGGCCGCGATTCAATAACCATCCTCCCAAACTTTGTAGGAAAAGTTCGTCCGCTTCGAATCGATTTTTCAAGTAAATCGCTCCTGACATCTATTATTAACCCGCGCCACTAACGACCTTGACATAATATTTTGGGTAATAAAAATGGAGCCGACCGAAAAAAGATCTAAGCGTACAAATGTTGCGAAAATTGCAGACGAACTTTTGTTACAAAGTTTGGGAAGATGGTACCAGAGGCTAAAGCTATGCTCCCATATTCTTATGGAACCTGAATGGATTCTTGCACGGCGATTGCGGCCGCTAGAGTGTCTCGAATCCTGCAGAATCTGATAGTACATTTACCGGACCTTTGCTGATGGTATTAAATTTCGGGGCGTTGTTTACTTTTATGGTATAAAGTGATAGACTTTTGGTATCATAAGTCCGTGTGTACTTACCGACATGGTCAATATTTTCATAATAAAGTAGTTCCAATTTGGTTTCATTTCTTTGAAACCTTCTTAAAGTCTCGACCAGGGCTTCCGTGACGTCTTGGTCGACATTAGTCCAGCCACTGATAGGTCTGTAGGCGGTACATATTTGTGGAGTAATATTATGGTGTGGTATTTCGCAACCATCCCACCACAAAGCGGCCGTATTCAACCCTTTCTTCTGAGTAGTAATCCAAATGGGTTCAGCCTCGGTCCACCAAAAATCCAAGGGTGGAGTTTTGTCGCTGTTAAAATACGAGTCATGGTCTTTGTCGTACATGTAATTGTCCACCATGCCATGACTTTCGGCGTACAATCCTAATAGAATGAGTTGATTTATTCATATTGATATATCATATCGTGACTTACCAGTAATAATGGTGTACCAATTAGGATACGAGACGGACGGAAATATGGGTGTGACGTATTCGGCTCTAACACCCAATCGTTCCAATCTTTGAAATCCCATCAATGTCTTATCTAAATCTGGATAATCATAACGGACTCCATCCAAGAGAATCACCAACAATTTTTGATCTTGGAAATTGCTGGTATCAGTGTTTGCGTAACCGACACACAAAACTCCCAATAAAGACAGAAAGTAGCCAATGGCCATCGCGAATCTAATATGTACCGGTGACGTAATTTACAAACCTTACCAATCAAAAATAGTTTGAATTTTGGAATTTTGGGGAAAAATGAAAAATCGGATAAATTTTTTCGACAATATTACAATAGTATGATGATTATCCGCCTTAAAAGACAACTATTTTAAATTTACATTAGACAGATCTAGCACAACTCTGTATGATGTTTGGATAATATTCGTATCAAATACTGTATGTAGAAGGTGTTAAGTCCTTTATAGAGTCATTCATACATCTACAGATAAAATGGTTCAAAATATATGGCACTAGAACATAACCCAAAAAACCTACACCGACTAACACGTAACTTAACCTAATCTAACCCTCCTTTGAAGTCTACTACTCTAATGTTCCAAATAGCGCTACTCTCTGTATGGGTAAAATTCACAATTTTACGAGATCGGAGGGGTCCTACTTCATACCCCCCTGTCTACGGAAAATTGGAAACTCTCTCTCTCCATATACGACGACGTTTGGTTGACGAACTCTAAGGTTGCTAGAGATATTCGCTCGACGAACTCCCGCTCCGAAAATATCTACCGTTAGGAGGCGTACGAATCGCGATTTTTGAAACTAACCCATAAAGAGAGGGGTAGACAAGACCCGGGAGTAATAGACTTCAAAGGAGGGTTTCATCGGCTTCTGATTTTACCCATACAGAGTGGAGCGCTTTGTAGAACATTAGAGTAGTAGACTTCAAAGGAGGGTTTCATCAACTTCTGCTAAGTAGATCTAATTTGATGAACAAAGGTTAATGTTCAGAAATTACGATGAAATTCTATTTAAACAAGTTATAATTACGCATATTTCAGTCATAAATTAACGGTTTTAAAAATGACGTTATTATGAACGCCTTAACTCAAATCCCAGCTGCATAAACAGAGTAAATTATAACCGTTTTGTGGGTCCTTGCGAACTATAACTGATTTAGGGGGGCAGGTGCAGATTAACTCGCAAAAAGGAAGCTTTGCTCCCATGCTTCCATATACTTTTGTTATTCAAAGAGAGACGAATACAAAACCGGATATGACGAAAACATACGTACCCCCTCTTAACTCCCGCTTCCGGAAGTTGTTTAACATTCTACAATAAGTTAATAACAATAATGAAGTCTTTAACAATACCATACCTTATACTTTCCCCAGATCATCACGCGTAATTGCAAAAGTATATTTTTTTAGAAGTAAGGCACAATCGAATCTATGATTATTAACACATGTACTCTGCTCTTAGCATAAGTAACATAATAGACGTAAGTATGCCAATTAAGTAATTTATTTACTAACACCTTGTTTCACGGTGATGACGTAAATTACGTCGTTTTTTTTCAATGACGAAATTTACATCATCAGCCTTACTCCTGGGAAACGGATGTCGCGATATCCATACGCCAAAGACTACATATGAGACTACACCAGAACATGTTAGTCCAATTATTTTATGGTTCGTGTAGAACAAGCTCTTAGTAAATTATATCAAAAATGTCTTTGCGAACAAAGACCCAGAAGGACATGTTATGGCCTTGAATGTCTGAAGTGACAGATATTTAATTTTCTTTTAAAACATTAAATTTAAATACAATTAAATTTTCTTTTAAAACATGAAATTTAAATACAATTAGATTTTCTTTTAAAACGAAATTTAAATATAATCACAATCTGGCACGATTTAGAGTTTCAAATTTCAATACAACTGATTTTATTCACTCGGAAATATTTAAGAAAAACATAACAGACGATTTTCTCCCATTGACGCTTAACATTAAATTTCGCTTAATTATTTTTCAGGGAAAACGTGTATTGAACTGTTATTTTTCAGTATAACGCGAGTCCACTTTATGTTTTCTTAGTTTAACCCGAATTTCCACGACTCGCAATTGAACGGATCGTTAAAAATACTCGCCGGTTTATTGGAATGGGTATATGATAAAGGGAAATGTGTTTTTTAAAGCCCGTTTAAAGTCACCTTCTTTTCTAGCTTAGCAGACGACGCAAACCATAACAATTTGTACTTTCAAAGCTATATTGCGCGCGCAAGCGGAGAGAATTTCAAAGCGACGAATTTTAGAGCGGATAAGCTTTTTAAATAAATTGTAATACTTTCATTTTTCTTTTCATTAAAACCGTACAATTAAAATGATGATTTCCATAAGGGACCACTAATTAGTTATTAGGAGTTATAAAAAAACATCCATGAATTAGGTTTGTTCGTTTGCAACCCAAGTTAAAAATTAAAATATGGTGAATTTTTATTCCCTTTAAATTCCTTGTATAAGCATCCGTAAGCTAACATGAACGAATTGCCTCGACTAAAGTCGAGGAGTTGTAATAAAACATTATCCATGGATTAGGTTTGTTCGTTTGCAAACTAGATTAAAAATTAAAATATGGGGAATTTTTTTCCCTTTAAATTCCTTGTTAAGCATTCATAAGCTAACATGAACGAGAACGAATTGCCTCGACTAAAGTCGAAGAGTTATAATAAAGCATTATCCATAGAAAACATTATCCATAGAAAACATTATCCAATTAAGGTATGAGATCAGATCATAGAACTTTGAGTCTATGCCTAAAGCCAAAGCTAAATTAAGTATATTTTTCTATCGAAATTTAATGTTAAGCGTCAATGGGAGAAAATCGTCTGTTATGTTTTTCTTAAATATTTCCGAGTGAATAAAATCAGTTGTATTGAAATTTGAAACTCTAAATCGTGCCAGATTGTGATTATATTTAAATTTCGTTTTAAAAGAAAATCTAATTGTATTTAAATTTCATGTTTTAAAAGAAAATTTAATTGTATTTAAATTTAATGTTTTAAAAGAAAATTAAATATCTGTCACTTCAGACATTCAAGGCCATAACATGTCCTTCTGGGTCTTTGTTCGCAAAGACATTTTTGATATAATATCTGTCACTTCAGTCTAACACGAAAGTGTTAACTTCTATATTAAAAGACTAGCCCATTAAATAGTGATTCAGTCAAATCTCTACATTTTTACCATTGCCCTTTAAACCCAATTAAAATTAATTTTTTCATAATTTTTGATGTTAATAGCTGCGGCAGCCGCACTTGATTCAGTCAAATCTCTACATTTTTACCATTGCCCTTTAATCCCAATTAAAAAAAAATTTTACATTATTTTTGATGTTAATAGCTGGGGCAGCCTCACTTGATTCAGTCAGATCTGTACATTTTTACCATTGCCCTTTAATCCCAATTAAAATTAATTTTTACATTATTTTTGATGTTAATAGCTGGGGGAGCCGCACTTGATTCAGTCAAATCTCTACATTTTTACCATTGCCCTTTAATTCCAATTAAAAAAAATTTTTACATTATTTTTGATGTTAATAGCTGGGGGAGCCGCACTTGATTCAGTCAAATCTCTACATTTTTACCATTGCCCTTTAATCCCAATTAAAATTAATTTTTACATTATTTTTGATGTTAATAGCTGGGGCAGACGCACTTGATTCAGTCAAATCTCTACATTTTTACCAGTGCCTCTTAATCCCAATTAAAATTAATTTTTTCATTATTTTTGATGTTAACAGCTGGGGCAGCCGCACTTGATTCAGTCAGATCTCTACATTTTTACCATTGCCCTTTAAACCCAATTAAAATTAATTATTTCACAATTTTTGATGTTAATAGCTGGGGCAGCCTCACTTGATTCAGTCAAATTTCTACATTTTTACCAGTGCCCTTTAATCCCAATTAAAATTTATTTTTTCATTATTTTTGATGTTAATAGCTGGGGCAGCCGCACTTGATTCAGTCAGATCTCTACATTTTTACCATTGCCCTTTAAACCCAATTAAAATTAATTATTTCACAATTTTTGATGTTAATAGCTGGGGCAGCCTCACTTGATTCAGTCAAATTTCTACATTTTTACCAGTGCCCTTTAATCCCAATTAAAATTTATTTTTTCATTATTTTTGATGTTAATAGCTGGGGCAGCCTCACTTGATTCAGTCAAACCTCTACATTTTTACCAGTGCCCTTTAATCCCAATTAAAATTTATTTTTTCATTATTTTTGATGTTAATAGCTGGGGCAGCCTCACTTGATTCAGTCAAACCTCTACATTTTTACCAGTGCCCTTTAATCCCAATTAAAATTAATTTTTTCATTATTTTTGATGTTAACAGCTGGGGCAGCCGCACTTGATTCAGTCAGATCTCTACATTTGTACCATTGCCCTTTAAACCCAATTAAAATTAATTTTTTCATAATTTTTGATGTTAATAGCTGGGGCAGCCGCACTTGATTCAGTCAAATCTCTACATTTTTACCATTGCCCTTTAATCCCAATTAAAATTAATTTTTTCCTTATTTTTGATGTTAATAGTTGGGGCAGCCGCACTTGATTCAGTCAAATCTCTACATTTTTACCATTGCCCTTTAATCCCAATTAAAATTAATTTTTACATTATTTTTGATGTTAATAGCTGGGGCAGACGCACTTGATTCAGTCAAATCTCTACATTTTTACCAGTGCCTCTTAATCCCAATTAAAATTAATTTTTTCATTATTTTTGATGTTAACAGCTGGGGCAGCCGCACTTGATTCAGTCAGATCTCTAGATTTTTACCATTGCCCTTTAAACCCAATTAAAATTAATTATTTCACAATTTTTGATGTTAATAGATGGGGCAGCCTCACTTGATTCAGTCAAATTTCTACATTTTTACCAGTGCCCTTTAATCCCAATTAAAATTTATTTTTTCATTATTTTTGATGTTAATAGCTGGGGCAGCCGCACTTGATTCAGTCAGATCTCTACATTTTTACCATTGCCCTTTAAACCCAATTAAAATTAATTATTTCACAATTTTTGATGTTAATAGCTGGGGCAGCCTCACTTGATTCAGTCAAATTCCTACATTTTTACCAGTGCCCTTTAATCCCAATTAAAATTTATTTTTTCATTATTTTTGATGTTAATAGCTGGGGCAGCCTCACTTGATTCAGTCAAACCTCTACATTTTTACCAGTGCCCTTTAATCCCAATTAAAATTAATTTTTACATTATTTTTGATGTTAATAGCTGGGGCAGCCGCACTTGATTCAGTCAGATCTCTACATTTGTACCATTGCCCTTTAAACCCAATTAAAATTAATTTTTTCATAATTTTTGATGTTAATAGCTGGGGCAGCCGCACTTGATTCAGTCAAATCTCTACATTTTTACCATTGCCCTTTAATCCCAATTAAAATTAATTTTTTCCTTATTTTTGATGTTAATAGCTGGGGCAGCCGCACTTGATTCAGTCAAATCTCTACATTTTTACCATTGCCCTTTAATCCCAATTAAAATTAATTTTTACGTTTTTTTGATGTTAATAGCTGGGGCAACCGCACTTGATTTAGTCAAATTTCTACATTTTTACCATTGCCCTTTAAACCTAATTAAACTAAATTTTTTCATAATTTTTGATGTTAATAGCTGCGGCAGCCGCACTTGATTTAGTCAAATTTCTACATTTTTACCATTGCCCTTTAAACCCAATTAAAATTAATTTTTTTCATAATTTTTGATGTTAATAGCTGGGGCAGCCGCACTTGATTTAGTCAAATTTCTACATTTTTACCATTGCCCTTTAAACCCAATTAAAATTAATTTTTTCATAATTTTTGATGTTAATAGCTGGGGCAGCCTCACTTGATTCAGTCAGATCTCTACATTTTCCCCATTGCCCTTTAAACCCAATTAAAATTAATTTTTTCATCAATTTTGATGTTAATACCTCCGACAGCCCCAGCGAAATCATTATATTTTCCCCATTGCCCTTTAAACCAAATTTAAATTAAAATTTTCATCAATTTTGATGTTAATACCTCCGACAGCCGCAGTGAAATCTTTATATTTTCCCCATTGCCCTTTAAACCAAATTTAAATTAATTATTTCAGCAATTTTGATGTTAATACCTCCGACAGCCGCAGCGAAATCTTTATATTTTCCCCATTGCCCTTTAAACCAAATTCCAATTAATTTTTTCATTATTTTTGATGTTAATACCTTCCTTATTGCCGTTCGGAATGGCAAGTCGTTCGGAATTTCACTCATTTTTAAAAAGGAGTACTTTTAAGGCGGAGAAATTGAAAATTAATGTTATTCTATGGGATTTAGATTTTTTGCAAGAGACTTACCTTTCAGATTTATTTTCTAATGCTTCCAAATATTTTACAGGCTTTATTTTAAGACTAATTTCATAATTTTATACCGATTAGTTTGGTCACAGTCTATAAACGGCAAAAATATGAAGAAGGAGAAATTAAGTCATTAAAGTTCAATACCCATAGCCTCCAAATCAAGCGCGCGCGCTCGTGCTCGTGATTTTAAAAAGCCATATAAAACCTAAGCCTAATTTGTCAAATTAGGCTTAGGTTTTTGGCGAATCTATTTCTCCGCCTTGTTGTTCCCTCCGTTTTCATAAATAGATTGTGGGCCATCTAATTGGTGTAAAATTATGAAATTAGTCTTAAAATAAAGCTCGAATCTTAATTCATACCACACGGAAAATCCAAGTCTGAAAAATATCCGGAAGTATTAGAAAATAAATCTGAAAGGTAAGCCACTTTCAAAAAACCAAATCCCATAGAATAACATTACGATTTGGCCATGCGCGAAACCAGCTAAGTACCAAAAAAAGGGTCAACTTTAGAATTAATTTTAAAATACTTAGACTTAATATTTTTAAATGAAACTTGAAAAGTTCAACATTCGAACCTTGCTCTACCATTTAAAAGTGATTATATCTGTAACAAATAATTCCTCTTTTAGTTCTGTCAATCACTGGACTTGTCCTCGAAAGAGTCGATTTTAATGTTATTCTATGGGAGAATGGAGCGTTTTGATTGGCTAGAGACTGAATTTTTTAGGAAATCAAAATAGCATTACAGATGATGATGGGCCCAATACATAGAACCCTACCGGGTTCTAAGAATATTTTTATGGAAGAGATCCTTAATGGCATACTTATGTCTATTATGTTACTTATGCTCTTAGTAAGGATGGCAAAAAGTGGATAAATTGTGTAGCATAGGACTGTTAAAGGTAAAATGCAATCGAACAAGTGATTTCAACAAATCAGTTCGTGTTGGTTCGGGAAACAATTTGGTCAAGTCGCTTCGGTTCAATCCGCCAAGATAATAACGAGGCGGGGAGACAAATAACGCGATTAAAATTATAATATATGTCAAAAAGTATCAACCAATGAGTTACAAACACGATTTACTAATTAGTTTGAGATAATTATTTAAAAATTTGAAAATTCTGGGCATTTTTTAAAACGACGCTAAGCCTTGGCTCAGGTCGAACAAGGTCGAACGGCCGCGAACCGTCTTGTCAGTGTGTGAACCAGGGAAAACGGAAAACGCTTCGAACTGGTTTTGGAACCGATTTTGCCTTCAAGTATGAACGAAGCTTTACCCAGAAAAATAGGCTTAGCTGGATTCATGGAGATCGATGGGTCATCGATCAATAAACAAAGACCCGTTGTTAAGGCCAGATCTCCTTATGATATTTCCAATATCATTTGATATTGACCCTTTAATGTTAACAAATTCAGAATCTCCATGAATCCAGCTAAGCCTATTTATATACTTATATATATAGATCTGTATATTTTTTACATATTAATAAGGTATTAACAAAGGTCATACGGCTCTACTGCTTCGTCATGTACTGCATAATTAATGCTAATGAGTTTAATTAAGGTTCAGTATTGAATTATCAATATTCGGGTCAATTATTAGGAACTCATAATCACTTTAATTATAAGATATTTCAATGACAATGTATATGTTGTGAATTATGATTTTGTAACACCGGAATTAGTACCCTCAGAAGCCGATGAAACCCTCCTTTGAAGTCTACTACACTAATGTTCCATATAGCGCCCCTCTCTGTATGGGTAAAATTCCCAATTTTACGAGATCGGAGGGGTCCTACTTCATACCCCCCCTGTCTACGGAAAATTGGAAATTCTCTCTCTCCACCAACGACGACGTTTTTTTGACGAACTCCAAGGCTGCTAGAGATATTCGCTCGACGAACTCCCGCTCCGAAAATATCTACCGTTAGGAGGCGTACGAATCGCGCTTTTTGAAACTAACCCATACAGAGAGGGGTAGACAAGACCAGGGAGTAACAGACTTCAAAGGAGGGTTTCATAGGCTTCTGGTTTCAACTTGGATGTAGAAATACAAAGTTCCTATCATAATCCCTTGATTAATTTAGAATGTTATTATCGTTTGGTTTTTTTTGGGCTGATAAGCTATATAGATAAGCCGCGTTTTACCTCGTAATATTTCTCGGGTTCTTTTTGGAGTTGTCTAAGTAACAGTAATTAACCCTTGGATCATAGTAGCAGATTCCATTTTACGTAAAACGTTAAGGTACTGTTATAAAACATTACACTGCACAGTAGCGCGCAAGACACACGCGAAGACTTAACAACTAGTTAAACCAATTATGATTCGATCTTATATTACTTTGTGAGTGAAGTTGTGATTCAGTGATCAAGAAATTTAACGAAATATCAACTCTATCAGGTAAGAAATATTTACTCTGCAAAATTTTATATTTATTCAGGTTTAGAAATTGTGTAAATAAGTTCGATTCATTTCCGGAATAACAACAGAATTGTACAGAAAATTATGACTGGTTAATTTTTACTTCTACTAAAAAAAAAATGATTTCACAATTAACTTATTTTTAAAGGGAGAATGAAGTGTATGAAGTATTTTTTCAATATTTTTATATATTTTTAAGCAACGAACCTTCTAGGGTTTATAAAGTTCTGAATCGTCTGGGGTTTATAAAGTTCTGAGCCTTCTGGGGTTTATAAAGTTCTGAATCGTCTGGGGTTTATAAAGTTCTGAATCGTCTGGGGTTTATAAAGTTCTGAACCTTCTGGGGTTTATAAAGTTCTGAACCTTCTGGGGTTTATAAAGTTCTGAACCTTCTGGGGTTTATAAAGTTCTGAACCTTCTGGGGTTTATAAAGTTCTGAACCTTCTGGGGTTTATAAAGTTCTGAACCTTCTGGGGTTTATAAAGTTCTGAACCTTCTGGGGTTTATAAAGTTCTGAACCTTCTGGGGTTTATAAAGTTCTGAACCTTCTGGGGTTTATAAAGTTCTGAACCTTCTGGGGTTTATAAAGTTCTGAACCTTCTGGGGGTTTATAAAGTTCTGAACCTTCTGGGGTTTATCAAGTTTTGAATATTCAAAGGCTTATAACGGGAAAGAACCTTCAAAGGTTTACAACAGCACATTTTTGGCTAAATGAACCTTGAACTCTTCTTACAGTTAGAATTAAATTATTCATGAAATAATCTAATTAATTTCGGAACTTAAAAAGTACTCGAAACATTCTAAGACTTAAGTACAGTTCAATTTAACTTTGATTATGAATTGCGCGGATAATTAACGTGCTTTGGAGAGTTTTTATAATATTAATTAAAACTTATTGCTTTTTATAGTCAAGTACACCTTTAAGAATGAAATATTAGATAAGAATCGGCGCCATAATTTTCATGTCAATCCCTGTAATAAACGTTATCTGATAAGGATTACGTGTCTGATGCTAAATAAAATCATGTATGGAGGTCAGTTAGAACAAAAATATAGTTGGAGTTAAAAATTCTCGTGTGAAAGGCACTTATTTGAGTAACCCAATATTTTAAAAAAGTTCGATATGTCAAATTCAATTCATTCTCTACGTGGCTATTATTATTAAAATTAGCAGCTGCTCCATATGTAGTAGTACCTGTACATAAGTAGAATTCGTATAATTTTTATTAATTGAATAAAATCTATACTAAATTCTTATGAATATTATCTGTTTGATTAAAAATAGACTATTTTTCATTCGAGTTAACTTATTCGAAGATAAAGTAAAAAAACATAATCCGTATCCGTTTTTATCCAAAAATGGCAACTTATCTTAGAATATTATAGACGTTATACGTTCGGATAAAAAAATTCAAAATTTATTTTCGTGAAAAATAACGAATAAAAAGATGATTTAAAATCTTAGTTTCGTCGGTTTATTTATATTCTTCGAATTAAAAGTCAATTTGAAATATTTTTCTTATATTTTAGACTAATTCTGGAAACGCGAATGTTTCTTATCCATCGTTATACGTTTGAATACGAGTAATTTGTAGATAGATAAAGCGGTGAAGGCTTATCTTCGGGTAAACCTTTTAACAATTAAACGAATATACAAATTTCATTTATCCGAAAATGAAATATCTAAAAATTTAAAATTCATATTCCCAATTTTTCTCATAGGTATTTAAAATCTTCAGGATGTCAGGTAATGACCCTCGTCTAGCGGTACATGAAGACGCCGTAAGCGACGCCTTTGGGACAAGAGACTTGAAAGTTGAAAGTAAAATAAAAGAACCTTCTGCCAGTTTGGATTCAAACTCCGTGAAGAACTCGTTGCCGGAACAACGAAAGCCGGAGTTTGCCGGCCAAAAGAATGCTAATGAGGCCTCAACGGCGTTAGGGGGCGCAACGGGTGAGGTAGACGGCAACGTACCAAAGGTAACAAACGATAGCAGACAGCAACCGCTCGTTACCCAGAGCGGACATCCCGCTAGCAACAATCCGTCCGAAGATATGGCAGATTATGGACAGGAGGTGAGTTCATATTTATGATTTATTACGAAAATATTATTTAATTGGATTTGTTTTTAATTGTTCCTGTTGCTATGGGTTTAATTAGATCTACCGAGCTGGGATTATCGATAAAATATGTTATAGATTTAAAATAACGCAGTTATATTAGATTTATTTGGTGATCAAAATAATGGAGTTATATGGTTTAATTGGTGATCAAAATAACAGGGTTATTGGTGATCAAAATAATAGAGATATATGGTTTAATTGGTGATCAAAATAATAGAGAAATATGGTTTAATTGGTGATCAAAATAATAGAGATATATGGTTTAATTGGTGATCAAAATAATAAAGTTATATGGTTTAATTGGTGATCAAAATAATAAAGTTATATGGTTTAATAGGTGATCAAAATAACAGGGTTACTGGTGATCAAAATAATAGAGTTATAGGTATTAATTTGTGATCAAAATAATAGAGTTATATGGGATTTAATTGGTGATCAAAATAATAGAGATATGGGATTTAATTGGTGATCAAAATAATAGAGATATGGGATTTAATTGGTGATCAAAATAATAGAGATATGGGATTTAATTGGTGATCAAAATAATAGAGATATGGGATTTAATTGGTGATCAAAATAATAGAGATATGGGATTTAATTGGTGATCAAAATAATAGTTATATAGGATTTAATTGGTGATCAAAATAATAGAATTTTAGGGTTTAATTGGTGATCAAAATAATAGAATTTTAGGATTTAATTGGTGATCAAAATAATAGAGTTATAGGTATTAATTGGTGATCAAAATAACAGAGTTATAGGTATTAATTGGTGATCAAAATAATGGAGTTATATAGGATTTAATTTGTGATCAAAATAGGGTTATAATATTTAATTGGTGATCAAATTAACGAAGTTATAGGATTTAAAACTATTCAAAATAAACAAAATAAGGACTTCCTATCTAAACAAAGATTTATATTTAGTTTCTTAATCCACTTAATTCAATTTTAAATTTATTTAAAATTGTTCGTAATTGGAGAAATTTTTACAATAGTTCCTTGTTAAATTAAACACAGAAATAATTTCTCTTTGTTTAAATTTAAGTTTTATTGTTATTACTAAAACAAAAGCGGTTAAACTCGTAGCCGTTTTGTTTGTCCTTGAAAGGTCTGGAGAATTCTCTCATAATAAGATTTAAAGTAAGTTCATCCAAGCGTTTCTGGGATCTTTGAACTTTAAAAATACACGCTAGCCGGGTGTGTGACCTTTAAAAATATATATTTTGGCTCGTAACCAGGAACTATGTCTACAATAATCGACAGTTAACACGTGCGAGCCCTGTCGAAAATAATTCATTATCATAACAACACTTATCCATGAAATCTCATTTATATTTATTTGAAATAAATAATAACAAAAGTCAATCATTTTATTCCATAAAAGTAAACAGCTAAAAATATCGAGGAAGAGTCCAAATCACTCCAGCCAGACAGGGGTGATGACTTTTTTGTCTATTTTTAAGTAATGGGCTATGACCAGAAGCCGATGAAACCCTCCTTTGAAGTATATTACTCCCGGGTCTTGTCTACCCCTCTCTGTATGGGTTAGTTTCAAAAAGCGCGATTCGTACGCCTCCTAACGGTAGATATTTTCGGAGCTGGAGTTCGTCCACCGAATATCTCTAGCAGCCTTGGAGTTCGTCAAAAAAAAAAAAACGTCGTCGTTTGTGGAGAGAGAGAATTTCCAATTTTCCGTAGACAGGGGGGTATGAAGTAGGATCCCTCCGATCTCGTAAAATTGGGAATTTTACCCATACAGAGAGGCCCGCTACATGGAACATTAGAGTAGTAGACTTCAAAGGAGGGTTTCATCGGCTTCTGCTATGACGTAAAACTGGACTAATAGTGTTAAATACGGGGCGTTGTTTACTTATATGGAATAAAATTATACACTTTTGATAATAAATATAATTATTAATATATGTTTTGTATTATTTTTAGGTGATACAGCTTCCCAAGACTTTCATTGTTAAATATTTAGGGCAAGAAGATGCTAGTGGATTATGGGGTTAGTATTGTCAACAATTTTTCCTTATATCTAGCCTTGTTTAAAGGGGGAATGAATCTATAGAAAAATCACTGTTAGGTTGCATTATCCCTTTAATGATTAATTAAAAAGTTAAGTTGTATGTTATAATTAACTCAAAGTTTGTCTGTATTTTAATTGAAGGGATAAAATATACTCGTAAACCTGTTGACGAAATGGTTGCAATGGCCAAGAACCTGAAACCACCAGCCTCTTTACCAGTGGTCAAATTGGAAGTGTCAACGGAAGGTATTAAAATTACCAGCAGTAACCCAGGAACGGGGGTCAAGGGTGGAAAAACGGCCACCATTATCGACGAGGAATTTTCTATTGATACTATATCTTACGGAGTCCAGGACTTAGTCTATACCAGAGTTTTTGCAGTTATTATCGTCAGAGAAAGCGACAATGTCGTGGAAAAACATCCATTCAGGTAATTACAGTTATTTAACTTTCCTCAGTCCTGAAAATAGGCTTAGCGGGATTCATGGAGATCCTGAATTTCTTCGCATTGAAGGGTCAACGACCAATGAACAAATGCAAACGTCGTTAAGGCGAGATCTCCACGAGATTTCTTACAACATTCGATTGGTTCCTGACTCTTCAATGCGAAGAAATTCAAGATCTCCATGAATCCAGCTAAGCCTATTTTCAGGGTAAGTTTGAAATTTACTTCTAATTAAATATTTGTTTGTAAATTTGTTTACTGGTGGATTAGGTTAAAAACATCACTTGTTATACATATTTTTCACTAAAGGGGGTGTTGCCAACCACTTGTGAGTGCAAACTGAAGCACTGGTTTGTTCTGAACTGCACTCACAAGCTCCTGGCAATCATGCAATGAAAGAGATGCTGGGAAAGAGCCCCTTTATCGAAAACTATGTATTAATTTGCATTCTCCCTTTAGAGAAAATCTCATAACGTTAATCCAATCAAACTTTGCTAGAATTACTCGGGCACCTAACCCTTTAACTGATCTCAATAATAGATAAGAAAATTAACCAGCCCAGCCTTAAAGTTTTTGGGTTTTTTTACATAATGTCAAGTCCTGTTTTACAAGCGGATAAAATTGAAGCGATTCATGACGGGAACTAGTTTAAATTAACCCGATTTCACGCCACACGTCAAATTAAAAAATAAAACAACCGCTAGTGAAAAGAAATGAATGATTTATTAAGGTTGAAGTTTTATGTTAAATTATGTAACGTTCCATTATTTCTATCTTTAAAAACAACTTTTATGATCGTGAGGCACTGGGTCATATTATTAATTATTGCATGGGATACAAATTTTAAATTAGGAAACTTTGATTTTAAGGCGGTAACTCCCCAAAAAGGGTCATTTCCCGTACGGTTTATTTCCATTAGATCGAAAAATGTCTGATCGAATTCGATCAAATTTTGTTTCAAATGATCGAATCGAATTCGATCAAATTTATTTTATTCTCGTTTTAACTTTTGTGGCATTTGATCGATGTCCATTGGATCGAATTACAATTGATCGAAGTAGTAGTATTTAAAATACTATTGTAGTAGAACTAAATCCTTTAGGGATTATTCTCATTAGATCGAACCTAAAATGATCGAACTAATTAAGTAGGTTTTTTTGTACAAAAAATACTTAAGCCTAAGCTTGGCTATGTTTGGTTGGGTTACGTTGGGTTAGGTTAGGTTAGGTTAGGTCCAATGGAAGGGAAGCGTAAACGGGCAGGGCTTCAAGTCTTAGAAGTTTCCTCCTAAAATTGATTTCGATCAGGAAGCATTCGTACAAATGACACTTCGATCAAATGATATTCGATCAATTGAGACTACCTTTAAAACCAAATAATTTCGATCATATGACCTTCGATCATTTGAGACAGCGTTCGATCATTTGGGATTCGATCATATCGACTCCAATCTTTTCGTACCCATTATCAAGCGAACCACAAATGCTATCAGTTCGCGGTTTTCACTTAAATTTAAATTGAAATCTTCTTTAGTTCATGACTTAATTTTGATAATTATAACGCGAGAGATTAGCGAATAGCGTTTAAAAATAACTTAATCGAAATTTGATCATTTCCGTACCTATTATCTCGCGTTCTAATATCGCTAGAACTTTACTTCCGGCGAAATGGTAAAAGTCGGAAGTAGTTTGTGGTATAATTTAACAATTTTAAGTTTAATTTTTACTCTAATTACGGTAAGAAACGTATATTATAACTGTGTTTTACGCGTAAACTCGAAGATGTCGCCACGATAGAGTTTATATTATCCGAAACCCGTTACTGTCTGACCTAAAGCATGCCCACCCTCTTCCGCGAGAGGCGGGATACTGGGGATTTCAGAGCTAAGAGAGAGTTCCCAATAATTCCAATGGAATTTTTGGATTCTTCTTTCGAAGGACAAGTGAATTATTTCGTTGAAACAACCGATTAACCGTTCATACGAGAGAGAGAGAGAAAACAATAGAAAAATAAAAATGACCGGCCTAAAAAAAACTTGTCAATTTTGGACATTAATTTCATGACATTGTCACGAAAAAAATTATAAAAGAACCCTGACCCGTTATCATTCACTATTGTTTCATTATATTACAAGGGATAAAAATAAATTTCGAAATTAAGAAAAAATTATGAGATATTCAAAATTTTACACTTCGAAATTAAAATGTCAAAAATATATAGATAATTTTATTTCCGGGGATATATGACGTATTTATTTCTGGAATTTAATTAACGATAATTAAATTCATACGAAAGGTAGTTGATTAACTTTCTGGATGAAGTCCTTTTTCGAAAAAGACGGCGCGAAAGCCACCTTATCACGTGTCAAAACTTACAAGAATCAACTGTAGGCTCTACAATATTTAAATCAGATGACCATAGTGATGACGTAGTTTCCCGGAGATTATTTTAAAAATGTCGAAAATCGGCGATTACAAAATATTTTTACCAAGAATTCATTCAGGTTCCATAAGAATATGGGAGGGTCGCGATTCAATAACCATCCTCCCAAACTTTGTAGCAAAAGTTCGTACGCTTCGAATCGATTTTCAAGTAAATCGCTCCTGACATTATATTATTAACCCGCTCCACTAACGACCTTGACATAATATTTCGGGTAATAAAAATGGAGCCGACCGAAAAAAGATCTAAGCGTACAAATGTTGCGAAAATTGCGGACGAACTTTTGTTGCAAAGTTTGGGAGGATGGTACCAGAGGCTAAAGCTATGATCCCATATTCTTATGGAACCTGAATGGATTCTTGGTCGTACTTATATCTACTATATTATTTACGCGAGTAACTAATTAATATATTAAAATAATAACGGCAATTTATTAAAAGGGTGGATTTAATATGTATAGCGTCTATATCTTGACCTAGATGTTTAGTGAAGCCCGCCCATGAGAACTAAATCCGTTTTTATTTTCCCCCCAGTTGTTTCTCACGAAACTAACACGCATTATCGTATAGAATAAACTGATTTTTTACTGGCACCATAAATAAATCATGCTTGAAGTTTACAACAAGGCATATTATGATTGGTACCAGAAGCCGATGAAACCCTCCTTTGAAGTCTACTACTCCAATGTTCCATATAGAGCTCCTCTCTGTATGGGTAAAATTCCCAATTTTACTAGTTAGAAGGGGTCCTACTTCATCCCCCCTGTCTACGGAAAATTGGAAATTCTCTCTCTCCACAAACGACGACGTTTTTGGACGAACTCCAAGGCTGCTAGAGATATTCGCTCGACGAACTCCCGCTCCGAAAACATCTACCGTTAGGAGGCGTACGAATCGCGCCTTTTGAGAATAACCCATACAGAGAGGGATAGACAAGACCCGGGAGTTATAGACTTCAAAGGAGGGTTTCATCGGCTTCTGTTGGTACGTGGTTCTGAAAGTTTTGTCGTCAGAACTTTCGCCCGAGGAGAAAGGGAAAAAATAAAAAAACTCTAATACGGTCGAGATACGGAATTCGAAATTCCCTCTCTAGCGGTTGAGATTGGAACTAGGCGGTGCTAATATCGTACCGAACTGTCTAGACGTTTACGGGGGTGAAAAATTATCGACGGAAAACGACTCTCCCCTCTCTCTCTCTCGAAACGAAGGAGGGTGTCTCGTCAGGCCGTCGAGATTTCGAGTCTGATTTGCTCTAGAAGGAATATACTGGGCCTGGCAGCCTTTCTGTACAAATTAGGGAATATTTAGGGTGAAATCGTGGACTGAGAAAATCGGATTCACTTCATCGTCACCCGCAGTATGTCGTCTTATAAACTTGAAGTATGATTTACTTGTGGTTGCAGCAATACTATGGCGCCAAGAAGCTTACCCTATCTATCTTTCGTACAATAAAACGATTATGTTATTAATAGAAATGAAACATATTATCACGAACAGTAACCTTCTATGGAAACAAATCACGAAAAACGTTTTCCATTATTCTAACTTAAATTTTAAGCATCGTGTTCTTAAAATATGATAGGGTCGCTTAATTCTGAACGCTTCTAATTCTGAACACTTTCATTTAAAAATGTATAACTTAACTTTGGTTGGGTCTATTTAAAGATGGAAGGGCTCATTTTGTAGATTAAGAATGGGGTTATTCGAGGAACGCGACTTCAACACTCTAGGAAAAGATCCGGAGAAGATACCACCCTAATTAGCCAACCGCGATAATTTGCAAAAGGAACCACTTCCGCGCCTCGGATCGAGAAACGATTGTCACCAATGGACTCCTTGGCCGAATTTAACATGGGACAGGCGGAATTAGCGCGCTCGAGCCAGTAGACTAGGAAATAAATCAAGCAATCCTTACCCCAGCAAAAACTCAGCGCCATCTCGTGTTTTTTCATAGTACTAAATAACCTTTTTGAATATGGCGTTTTAAATTATTTAAATATCATTTTAATTTCAGATGTTACGCCTTCGTGTGCGACAGTCGAGGTAACGCCAGACGTTTGACATTGGCCTTAGCAAAAGCCTTTCAAGAGTTTAGTAAAGCTCTCAAATCAGCCGAAGGGGACCCTACCAGAAAGGTACCCCTAATGAGACCCAAGAAGCTTGCCATTGACCTACGGAGTGCCGATGACCTCAAAAAGGACATGGTAGAAGAAGACTCCGAAGCCTAATAGAAACCATTTAATAAATTAACTAACTATTAACGTGTACGTTAACGCGATCTGGTCAAAATTTAACCCAAGGATCAAAATGTTCTCTGTGTTAAGTAATTGTGGAGGGGACAATTAGATGAACTGAAGAAAATATACGGTTGTCCCCCAAGATATTGGAAATATATTTTTCATATAAAAATCAACAATTTTATGACGTCATTCACCCTCTGACAGTCAAAACTAAAGCTTCGCGCTTTCGAAAAAAATAAATTAACATCGTTACCAGTTCAGACAAATTCGGTAAATATTAGTAATTAAATTTTATGGTGCCGAAAAACCCGGATAAATGATTATACATTTTCTTAGTCCTCGAAGTGTTCCCTTCACTTTAAAATCACGTGTTACTATCCCTTTGAGTATCATTTGTCCATCTAATAGGTGAACTTTTGAACTTGGAATCGTCGACAAAAATTGTTACCCCCATTTTTTGAACTCAGATTGAATTACGAGAAATACTTTTGTAAAAATTTTCACACTTTACACATACACATTCCGGCCAGGTCTTTGATTAATTGACTGATTGACTGCTTGATTAAGCAATTAATTGATTGACTGCTTGATTAAGCAATAAATTGATTGATAAATTGAATAAATAATTGATTAAATAAGTGATTAAGCAATTGATTGATAAATTGAATAAATAATTGATTAGATAAGTGATTGATTGATTAAATAAGAGATTCATTAATTGGTTAATTAAGTGATTGATTAATTGATTCATTAATTGGTTAATTAAGTGATTCATAAATTGGTTAAGTGATTCATAAATTGGTTAAGTGATTCATAAATTGGTTAAGTGATTCATAAATTGGTTAAGTGATTCATTAATTGGTTAAGTGATTCATTAATTGGTTAAGTGATTCATTAATTGGTTAAGTGATTCATTAATTGGTTAAGTGATTCATTAATTGGTTAAGTGATTCATTAATTGATTGATTTAAATAATTAAACGAATCATTTAAATAATTAAACGAATCATTTAAATAATTAAACGAATCATTTAAATAAATAAACGAATCATTTAAATAATTAAACGAATCATTTAAATAATTAAACGAATCATTTAAATAATTAAACGAATCATTTAAATAATTAAACGAATCATTTAAATAATTAAACGAATCATTTAAATAATTAAACGAATCATTTAAATAATTAAACGAATCATTTAAATAATTAAACGAATCATTTAAATAATTAAACGAATCATTTAAATAATTAAACGAATCATTTAAATAATTAAACGAATCATTTAAACAATTAAACGAATCATTTAAACAATTAAACGAATCATTTAAACAATTAAACGAATCATTTAAACAATTAAACGAATCATTTAAACAATTAAACGAATCATTTAAACAATTAAACGAATCATTTAAACAATTAAACGAATCATTTAAACAATTAAACGAATCATTTAAACAATTAAACGAATCATTTAAACAATTAAACGAATCATTTAAACAATTAAACGAATCATTTAAACAATTAAACGAATCATTTAAATAATTAAACGAATCATTTAAATAATTAAACGAATCATTTAAATAATTAAACGAATCATTTAAATAATTAAACGAATCATTTAAATAATTAAACGAATCATTTAAATAATTAAACGAATCATTTAAATAATTAAACGAATCATTTAAATAATTAAACGAATCATTTAAATAATTAAACGAATCATTTAAATAATTAAAAGAATCATTTAAATAATTAAAAGAATCATTTAAATAATTAAACGAATCATTTAAATAATTAAATTAATTGATAGTTTAAATATTCGATTGTTTAAACAATTAATTGATTAATAAAATAATCAGAGACCATATTTCATTTAAATTGTACAAAACAAAATGTTCCCGAAATGCGCTAGCGGGACAGTATTCTTCGTATCACGTTTTTTCTAAGTCATTTTACAACCCAGGACATGATGTCCTAAATTCGGAGATTTATATAGTAATGAATAGTTACGAAGATGTTAAAAATATCACTAATAAGTGTAATAAAACATGTGCCTCGTTCAAAATTATTTTTGTTTTAAAAAACAAATTATTTTCTCTAGAGATCTAGCTTATTTTCATTACTACTTGTGGAAGCATTTATAGTTTAAAGGTATGTAAGCGTTAGTTCCAATCAAAAGGTCCATCACTTAAAAATAGTCAAAAAAGTCATCACCCCTGTCTGGCTCGAGTGATTTGAACTCTTCCTCGATATTTTGAGTCGGGAGAAAGGGATGAAATTTATGCGGAATTTCTCCGCAGAGTGGCGCTTCCGATGTCACTATATACACGGCGACAGCGGCCGCTAGAGTGTCTCGAATCAGAATCTGCCGATACATTTACCTAAGCCTTTGCTAATAGTGTTAAGCTACGGGGGTTGTTTACTTTTATGTAATAAAGTTATAGACTTTTGTTATAATTTATGCGCGTATTTTAGATTGTGGTTTAAATCAGAAACAAACGCGTCATACTCTCCGTAGGGTATACATGAGAGCCATTAATAAAGGTGCTGTTTTAACACGCAAATGTCAGAGGTATATAATAAATTATTTAACTCACGCACGATATAACTAGATCCAGACCTTTACATCTACCATTATATTGAGAAAAACACCTTTTCAATTGATTTCAAAACAAGTTCTTTATGTAGTGACATCCAGCGGCAGTACTTAGAACTTTATCCGCGTATCATATTGAACAAATAAAAGATAAATTAATTAACCTATTTATTACTTATTTATATATTTGAAAACCCCAGGATTAATTCTAATTAAATATATTTAAATTTAATGATAATAGAAGGCGTTGTTCACCTTAGGATACATTTCTTACGAAATTAATATTCGCGAAACTAAATTTAGTTCAGTAAAGAATTATTTAATTTATTGGTAATTAAATAAAGATATGAATAATTGCAATTAATTTGAAGTAAAACTAATTTATTTTAAAAATAATAGATGGCGTTGTTTGAATTAGGAATCGATAGAGAAAAGATCTAGGTCATTGACGCGACAAACATTTTACTAGATCATATAGCGACATATCTATGACATTAAGCGATAGTTAATTTAATTTGAGTATCATATTTAAGAATTATAGGAAAAAAAATTATATTATCTGTTACTTATTTCTGAATTATTTTCCAATTAATTCGAATTAATTACGGAAAAGCTCCATGTCTCAGATAAAAATAAAATAAAAGCGCCATATGTCTCCTATAAAAATAAATAAAAGCTCCATGTCCTAGATAAATGGGAATAAAAGCGCCATCTGTCACCGATAAATGGGAATACAAGCGACATGTCACCGATAAACGGGAATAAAAGCGCCATCTGTCTCCGATAAATAGAAATAAAACGCCATCTGTCTCCCATAAATGGAAATAAAAATGACGTCTCCGATAAAAACGCCATGTCACCGATAAACGGGAAGAAAAACGCCATCTGTCTCCAATAAATGGAAATAAAAATGACATCTCCGATAAATAAAAATAAAAACGCCATATCACCGATAAATGGGAATAAAAGAGCGATCTGTCACCGATAAACGGGAATAAAAGCGCCATCTGTCACCGATAAACGGGAATAAAAACACCATGTCACCGATAATCGGGAATAAAAGCGCCATCTGTCTCCGATAAACGGAATCATTATGGCTTTGAATTATCATTGTATGACTGTCCACTACAGACTTTTACTTCACATTAAAGAAATCTGCCTTCCGTGCTTGTGTCCCGTTAAGAAAGTTTTGTTATACATAAAATATCACCCATAAACCCTAAACTAAAGTGCTAATTTAATTATGATTTTCTTAGTATTGTTATCAAATCAACAAACTACGAAAGTTCACATATCGTGCCAGACAAATTAACTCGAAACACGCACAGTCTTGGTTTCATTGATCGACTTCTACGTCGCATTTTATTATTTATATAAAACTATTTCCTTGCATTAAAATATAATATTAATTAGGCTAATAATAATAATAATTTAAGTACCAGTAGATTATGAGCATAAAATGATATCCCCCAGTCAAAGAAAAAAAAATTAAGCGATGGTATAATATAATCGACTATAAAAAATATATTGGGATCGACCTTAAAATTTGCGCGATCGAGCTGAAAATTTGCGCGATCGAGCTGAAAATTTGCGCGATCGAGCTGAAAATTTGCGCGATCGAGCTGAAAATTTGCGCGATCGAGCTGAAAATTTGCGCGATCGAGCTGAAAATTTGCGCGATCGAGCTGAAAATTGGCGCGATCGAGCTGAAAATTGGCGCGATCGAGCTGAAAATTGGCGCGATCGAGCTGAAAATTGGCGCGATCGAGCTGAAAATTGGCGCGATCGAGCTGAAAATTGGCGCGATCGAGCTGAAAATTGGCGCGATCGAGCTGAAAATTGGCGCGATCGAGCTGAAAATTGGCGCGATCGAGCTGAAAATTGGCGCGATCGAGCTGAAAATTGGCGCGATCGAGCTGAAAATTGGCGCGAGCGAGCTGAAAATTGGCGCGAGCGAGCTGAAAATTGGCGCGAGCGAGCTGAAAATTTGCGCGATCGAGCTGAAAATTTGCGCGATCGAGCTGAAAATTTGCGCGATCGAGCTGAAAATTTGCGCGATCGAGCTGAAAAATTTGCGCGATCGAGCTGAAAATTTGCGCGATCGAGCTGATTAATTTGCGCGATCGACCTGAAAAATTGACGCGATCGACCTGAAAAATGACGCGATCGACCTGAAAAATGACGCGATCGACCTGAAAAATGACGCGATCGACCTGAAAAATGACGCGATCGACCTGAAAAATGACGCGATCGACCTGAAAAATGACGCGATCGACCTGAAAAATGACGCGATCGACCTGAAAAATGACGCGATCGACCTGAAAAATGACGCGATCGACCTGAAAAATGACGCGATCGACCTGAAAAATGACGCGATCGACCTGAAAAATGACGCGATCGACCTGAAAAATGACGCGATCGACCTGAAAAATGACGCGATCGACCTGAAAAATGACGCGATCGACCTGAAAAATGACGCGATCGACCTGAAAAATGACGCGATCGACCTGAAAAATGACGCGATCGACCTGAAAAATGACGCGATCGACCTGAAAAATGACGCGATCGACCTGAAAAATGACGCGATCGACCTGAAAAATGACGCGATCGACCTGAAAAATGACGCGATCGACCTTAAAAATTATGCGATCGATCTTAAAAGTTATGTAATCGATCTTAATATTATGTAATCGATCTTAAAATATATGTAATCGATCTTAAAATTATGCGATCGATCTTAAAAATTATGTAATCGATCTTAAAAATTATGTAATCGACCTAAAATCACCGTGATTTTCAAATTGAATCTAAAATTACGGCTATCGACCTTAAAAATAAAAAGATTTCACTTACGGTTTGAAGGACCCCTGAAGCAAAACCAACTTGATGATGAATTCTTTTGAGGCTGATAATAATCATACGATTTCTCACTTCACTCCAGTTCAAAGGTCAATAGTAAAATTGAATAAATCTCACGTCGAAACCGGCAACAAAACTGGTTGATCCAATTTCTGAATCCTGTAAAAATTAAATTAGAGTTAAAAACTAGTTTCTAGGCCTATAAACTTAATGTTTAAATTAAAAAAAAAAAAAATCATGATTATTTTGATAATAATAAGGTCCAGTTTTACGTCACAACCTATCATTTAAAAATAGCGAAAAAAGTCATCACCCCTGTCTAGTTCAAGTGATTTGGACTCTTTCTCGATATTTTGAGTCGGGTGAGAGGGACGGAATTTAAGCGGGCCGCGCTACGGGGAGTTGTTTTTGATTTTCTTGTTTACCCTCTCATTACACAAATAAAACACGAAAAATTTAAGTACAAGTATTATCAGTAGCCGATGAAACCCTCCTTTGAAGTCTATTACTCCCGGGTCTTGTCTACCCCTCTCTGTATGGGTTATTCTCAAAAGGCGCGATCCGTACGCCTCCTAACGGTAGATGTTTTCGGAACGGGAGCTCGTCGAGCGAATATCTCTAGCAGCCTTGGAGTTCGTCAAAAAACGTCGTCGTTTGTGGAGAGAGAGAATTTCCAATTTTCCGTAGACAAGGGGGGATGAAGTAGGACCCCTTCTAACTCGTAAAATTGGGAATTTTACCCATACAGAGAAGAGCGCTATTTGGAACATTAGAGTAGTAGACTTCAAAGGAGGGTTTCATCGGCTTCTGGTATTATCTAAAATACATGATAGCGAAATTCTTATGTTAGAACAATGAAATTGCCAATTTATTTCCACCTTAATATAAAGATTAATTTTTATGATAATAGACGAAAACCGTTTCAGGGACATAGCCCTATTGTAGGTTGAATTTTAGTCGAAATGGGTAATCTTAGAGGGAGCCTGTATTCGGTATGGGGGTGGAAGGGGACTCATAGAAGAGAGATACGTGTAAGAGCGCCATCTACAGTCCATTATGACGGAGGAAAGGGAGCTTATTGGAGATATTTTCTTTATAGGGAAAATTAGAATCCTTCTATAAGGAAAAATGACTGGAAAAAGCCTTCATAAACCTAAAAGTTTTCCTTATTCGTTAATGACCATCAACTTAAAGTAAAAATATCACTTTTGTTGAAGGTTTGTGTATTATTTAAGGTTTAAACTAATTTCTAATGTTTAGTTAAGTTTTAATTTCAGTAATTTATAAAATTGACTCCTGAATTCTACAGTACAAATTTAAAATGATTTAACAAAGGCTTAGCTGGAATCATGGAGGCTCTGAATTGAGCCAAGGCCCGTTATTAAGACGAGATCTCCATATTCGTTCCAATACGAAGAAATTCAGAATCTCCATGAATCCAGCTAAGCCTATTTTGAAGTTCTAATTTAATATTTGTTTGTAATTTTGTTTTAATGATGGATTAGGCCTATTTAAACGATCAAAAAATAATTTGTTGTTAGGTTGCACTGTCTCTTTAAACACCTGTCGTAATTTCTAGATTTCATCGGTATAACTACCACTTTAATAATAATTTTAGATAATTATTTTCGTTAGTTTTTTTAACGAAACAATCAAAATTTTTATAGATAAATAATTCTTAGTTAAAGTTAGTATTATTTGAATTTTTAAATACAAAATTTTATGCCAACGGTTTGAGAGGTCGCAGTTTTTCAAGTTACTTAATATTTAAATTTAATCAAATATTTAAATTATAATTCAAAAGTGTCATTCATAAGTCATATCGCGGTAAAATTGGAAAATTCTTCATAAAGCTACAGATACATAAGAATAATAATACAAGTTTTGCGTACGTAATTTCCAAATTTTAAGAATAAATTATTTTAGAACAGATAGAGCTCGGAACCGGATATCCATTATCTTCTGTTATTCGTATATTTTCAGATATTTTACTAAAAAATGAAATTTCCATATTCGTATAATTGTTAAAAGGTTTTACCCGAAGATAAGCGTTTGTCGCTTTATCTATCTACAAATTACTCGTATTCAAACGTATAACGATGGATAAGAAACATTCGCGTTTCCAGAATTAGTCTAAAATATAAGAAACAATATTTCAAATTGACTTTTAATTCGAAGAATAGAAATAAAACGACGAAACTAAGATTTTAAATCATCTTTTTATTCGTTATTTTTCACGAAAATAAATTTTGAATGTTTTTTATCCGAACGTATAACGTCTATAATATTCTAAGATAAGTTGCCATTTTTGGATAAAAACGGATATGGATTATGTTTTTTTACTTTATCTTCGAATAAGTTAACTCGAATGAAAAATAGTCTATTTTTAATCAAACAGATAATATACATCATCGATTTTATCCAATTAATAAAAATTAAACGAATTCCGAGCTCTAATTATTGAAGATATTTTGTAATTATGAATATTTAACAGAAATTTCAATTGAGAATTTGGTGAATGAAGATCTGGACCTCATGTACATCGCTCCAAAAAAGGCCAAAAAATAAGAATTTAATTTAATATTGAAATTAAATTGTAATTAAAAACATTTCATACGAAATAACCTGATCAACAAAGATGTGGCAAGGAAACCCAGTGATTTTGTTTCTAGATCAATTTGGTAGAATTTATATTTTAGTGAATGCTCTCGTTTTGATTGTATATTTCGGTTACATAATAGCAACTTATAAAACTACTAATACTAAGAAGACAAACAGAACCTTCTCTATTGGTGAATTAGCACCATTTCCGGTGCCTCTGTCCAACAAAGCAAGATATGAAGCTTCCATTGAGAGTAGAAATCTTAAATAATCATGACTAGATCTTAAATGTAAATAATTATCGTTGTAATTTTTATAATCACCATAAAACGAATAAAAAGATGATTTAAAATCTTAGTTTCGTCGTTTTATTTATATTCTTCGAATTAAAAGTAAATTTGAAATATTTTTCTTATATTTTAGACTAATTCTGGAAACGCGAATGTTTCTTATCCATCGTTATACGTTTGAATACGAGTAATTTGTAGATAGATAAAGCGCCAAACGCTTATCTTCGGGTAAACCTTTTAACAATTATACGAATATACAAATTTCATTGTTTTAGTTACAAACAATTTATCCGAAAATAAAATATCTAAAAATATACGAATAACAGAAGATAATGGATCGATCCGATTCCGAGCTCTATATTTAAACGATAAGGAAATAACTTGTTGTTAGGTTGCATTCTCCCTTTAAAGAGTATTTTATTAGAAACGTAGTTGCAACGTCTTTTAGTCTTTGCCAAAAATAACGAAGAAAATAAAAGAGGAAAGTTGGCCCGCCTGAAGCTATTGTCATCTTAAAACATATTTAAGCAACGAAAAAAACTTTTCTAATATGTCTTAAGACTCTTTGTTGTCGAGACTTAACCCCTATAGCACTAGACTACTGTTTTTACGAGTGCTTCATGAAAACTTCATAAAACAATGTTTTTGTCTGTAAGATCAGAAGCCGATGAAACCCTCCTTTGAAGTCTATTACTCCCTGGTCTTGTCTACCCCTCTCTGTATGGGTTATTCTCAAAAGGCGCGATTCGTACGCCTCCTAACGGTAGATATTTTCGGAGCGGGAGTTCGTCGAGCGAATATCTCTAGCAGCCTTGGAGTTCGTCACAAAAACGTCGTCGTTTGTGGAGAGAGAGAATTTCCAATTTTCCGTAGACAGGGGGGATGAAGTAGGACCCCTCCGATCTCGTAAAATTGGGAATTTTACCCATACAGAGAGGAGCGCTATATCGAACATTAGAGTAGTAGACTTCAAAGGAGGGTTTCATCTACTTCTGGTAAGATTGATATAGTGTATAAACACAATTCAGCTTTTCCCACTGCGTCAACTGACTATAATATGAAAGAAGTTACTACTGTCAAAATCTATCACTTAATTCCATAAAAGTAAACAACACCCCGTAGCTTAATACTATCAGCAAAGGCCCAGTTTTATTTCTTAGCCCATCACTTAAAAATAGACAAAAAAGTCATCACCCCTGTCTTGCTCAAGTGATTTGGACTTTTCCTCGACATTTTGAGTCGGGAGAGAGGGACGGGATTTAGGCGGACCGCGCTTGGCTATATTGTCTTCCCTCCTTCCAACTCCGGAATGAATTTCTCCGCAGAGTGGCGCTTCCGATTTCATTATTTACACGGCGACTGCGGCCGCTAGAGTGTCTCGAATCCTGCAGAATCTGCTATAGCAAGAATTCATTCAGTTTCCATAAGAATATGGGAGGGCCGCGATTCAATAACCATCCTCCCAAACTTTGTAGCAAAAGTTCGTCCGCTTCGAATCGATTTTTCAAGTAAATCGCTCCTGACATTATATTATTAACCCGCGCCACTAACGACCTTGACATAATATTTTGGGTAATAAAAATGGAGCCGACCGAAAAAAGATCTAAGCGTACAAATGTTGGGAAAATTGCGGACGAACTTTTCTTACAAAGTTTGGGAGGATGGTACCAGAGGCTAAAGCTATGCTCCCATATTCTTATGGAACCTGAACGGATTCTTGGCTATAGTACATGATACAAAATCGGCGATAGTCTTAGCAACGCCTCCTATATTTTATCAAAGCCAGTGCACGCGTGGAAAAAAAATTCTAAAAGAAGAAATCTAAATCGCCAATTTTCCCCGATAGAGGCGCGATTAACCAAAGATTTTTGCAGACGCGTCTCTCCCGTTACCGTGGCAACCTGACGTAGTAACGTCTCCTACGTCGGGTTGCCACGGTAACGGGAGAGACGCGTCTGCAAAAATCGTTGGTTAATCGCGCCTCTATCGGGGAAAATTGGCAATCCTATACAAGCTAAAGTCCCCTCCTGCTTCAGGAGCGTGCACTGGCTTTGATAAAATATAGGAGGCGTTGGTCTTAGATCAGGCAAGCCTATTCAAAGCAATCAAATTCGAACTTCTCTCCAATTCTGATTAATTTTGATTCAAATTCCACCCAAATTATGATTAAATGATTAAATATCGTTAATTCTGATCAAATATTTCCAAACTTTCAACAAATTGATCTAAATAATCAAATTATTTTCAAAATTAAGTTTACATTCCATACATCTTATATTGAATTCTTGAGAAAACATTTTTTAGGGGTTATTATAATATCCCAGTGGTACCATACATGTTGTACGCTTTCTGGTTGTTGGATCTAAGGATGGAATGGGGTCGGGGATATTGCGTAAAACCGCGTGCACAAATTGGCATTGCTATATCAGCTGCATTGCATTGAAGCAGCTCCCTCCGGCGGAAAAGTCACACAAACTTCGCTATCATCGATAATGTACCGAAGGTCGATAAAAATAAAAAAAAAAAAAAGAGTCCAGAACCGAGCCGTGGAACCAACAACAATGTTTTCTTTAAGGTATTGTTTGTGTCATTTTCAGGAGAAGTGGACATAGAATTAATCGCCAAAAAAACAAAAAGATTAAAAAAAAGTACCACAGGTAATCACGCTTCAAGTTTACAACAAGGCATATTATGATTGGTACCAGAAGCCGATGAAACCCTCCTTTGAAGTCTATTACTCCCGGGTCTTGTCTACACCTCTCTGTATGGGTTAGTTTCAAAAAGCGCGATTCGTACGCCTCCTAACGGTAGATATTTTCGGAGCGGGAGTTCGTCGAGCGAATATCTCTAGCAACCTTGGAGTTCGTCAAAAAAAAACGTCGTCGTTTGTGGAGAGAGAGAATTTCCAATTTTCCGTAGACAGGGGGTATGAAGTAGGACCCCTCCGATCTCGTAAAATTGGGAATTTTACCCATACAGAGAGGAGCGCTATATGGAACATTAGAGTAGTAGACTTCAAAGGACGAATCGCGCTTTTTGAAACTAACCCATACAGAGAGGGGTAGACAAGACCCCGGGAGTAATAGACTTCAAAGGAGGGTTTCATCGGCTTCTGATATCACTTGTTATTAGTTTTTATTCTCCCTTTAACCCTTCAGTAAAATATGTCAGGATTACATGATAGGCAACCCTTTAGAGTTTTTTTCATGTGGTTTTTACTTTTTTTACTCTATAGTGGATCGGATAACTATACAATACAAGGTAAGGGTTGGAAGTTTCCTCGTTGTTATTGAGGAAAAAAGCGGGAAAAAACTTTTTCGACGTCTCGAACAAAAATCGGCGTTTAAACTTTTCTAAGTACACTTCAAAACCACGACCTAGCTTGCTCGTTTCAAGCGGGGCAACCCAGCCGCTTCCGCCTCGACAACAATCTATTCTAAAGAATTTTATATCCAACTACTAGTAAAATATACTAAAAAACTTGCAAGTTTTTAACAAAATGAAAAAAGTTAATATATAAAAAGAGAACGTAAAAGTTTGTAGGAATCCTAAATTGAAGCCAAATTTAAAATAATTTGGATTATATTTTATCTTAAAGTAAAGCGGTAGTCAATGGGTAACTAAACAAAATGGTATCTATTATCAACAGAAGCCGATGAAACCCTCCTTTGAAGTCTATTACTCCCGGGTCTTGTCTACCCCTCTCTGTATGGGTTATTCTCAAAAAGCGCGATTCGTACGCCTCCTAACGGTAGATATTTTCGAAGCGGGAGTTCGTCGAGCGAATATCTCTAGCAGCCTTGGAGTTCGTCAAAAAAACGTCGTCGTTTGTGGAGAGAGAGAATTTCCAATTTTGGGTAGACAGGGGGGGGATGAAGTAGGACCCCTATGATCTCGTAAAATTGTGAATTTTACCCATACAGAGAGGAGCGCTATATCGAACATTAGAGTAGTAGACTTCAAAGGAGGGTTTCATCGGCTTCTGTTATCAAGCGAACTACAAACGCTATCAGTTCGCGGTTTTCACTTAAATTTAAATTGAAATCTTCTTTAGTTCATGATGTAATTTTGATAATTATAACGCGAGAGATTAGCGAGTCGCGTTTAAAAATAACTTGATCGAAATTTGATCATTTCCGTACCTATTATCTCGCGTTCTAATATCGCTAGAACTTTACTTCCGACGAAATGGTAAAAGTCGGACGTAGTTCGTGGTCTAATTTGTCAATTTTAAGATTAATTTTTACTCTAATTACGATAAGAAATGTATATTATAACGGTGTTTTACGCGTAAACTCGAAGATATCGCCACGATAGTCTATTATCCGAGATCTGTAGAGTACCGTCTGGTCTACAGCGTGACCACCCGCTTCCGGGAGAGGCGGGAAACTGAGATTCCTAAGACCTTGGTCATAAAACGTCGGCTAGGACATCACAAGCACTGTTGAAGAATGGGGTAATATGACTGATCCAATTTTATATTTATTTTTATTCAAATATTACCAAATTTAATTAATTTTACGTTTTTTAGCTGCAAGTTTCCCTTTAAAAAATACCTTATTAAACTACAAATATCCCTTTGAAATCTAAAAAATACAGAAAAGATATTGGAAGAATTTTGAAATTTCATTTTGATCATTTTTGTTAAAAAATTATTTATAGATTTAGAGGTGCGGCTTGGCTGTCAAACTAGAAAAATCCGCCCACGCTTTTTGCCAATGATTCTTTTTCGCTAGGTATATTTCACGTATTGGAAACGTTAATAGTTTATACGAACTATTTTACAAACTATGATAGTTTAACATGGCGTAACACTACGCGGTAAGGTTGACTTTTAATCTAAGTTTGAATTGTCATGAGTATAAGAATTTTATCGACAAAAAAAAAATGGCGTTAATACGTCTCGGAAATTCCGAAGCTGCATGAGCAAGAAAATAAGAAATCCCCCCAGCTTAGTTATTGATTGGCTAACAGTTCCCGGTTCAATAGAACTTCTATCGTACCGATTCACACCCACGCTAACAGCGAATGGAAAAACGCTAAGGTGACACGAAATTGTAATATAAAAAAAATTGATTCGTTTAACTTTTATTAATTGAATAAGAGCATCTGTGAATGTAAATCAGATATTAAAATATCCATTTCTTATTCGAGATATTAACGGATACCCGAATGTAACGGCAAACTTACAATTCGTACTCATTGTTATTTAGGAAATTGATACGAGTTATTCATTCGCCGATAACAATTTGAAACCAAAGAGTTTCTTCGTCTATTTTAACCCAAAATTGAGATCTCGAAGCTAGAATTGTTCCTTTCGATTTAGATGAAAAAAATCGAATTATTATATTTCATTCTACACGGATTTCGAGAAACGTCGTATTTTTATCTTCGCGTTATCCGTTCGAATAAACGCGATTTGTTTATTAATCGAGCTTAAAATTTTATCTCCGGGTCTAATTCGTATCCAGCATTTGAATACGATTCTGTTTATTTAATTTGTGGATTTATATTAACTTAATTTATCCGAGATTAAAGTTATTCATTGATTAATAGTCGTTAGTGTCACCTAGACTTTAAAAGGCGAGGTATAGTTTGGTTGGGTTGAGTAAGTCTTGGGGTGTGAGAAATATGAATTATGCAAAGAATCACATTTTTTTTGCTCTAGCGCGTTAACGGCAAACAGTTAAAACCAACCCTAGTTTGCAACAGATATAAAGTATTTCCATATTTTCTTCGAAACTAAATGACGTAAGGAAAAATTGCGACTACGAAAATCTCTGAATGAACAACGATCTATGAGGGGGGTTGTCAAACGACTGGTTGGATGAATTTTGGTGTTTTACAGTCGCATATAGAAATGAGCGGGGTTTTTCCAAGCAACTGACGCCTTCAAAGAAAAGATTATAATAACCGCTAATAGAAAAATCGGTACAATTCTCAACGGACCCACCAACCTAATATAAAGTTTCGCGTTTTTCAAATTAGACCAAGAACTCATTGATGACTTGAGAAGATATGCACCAAGATAAAAATTTGTCGAAGCAAAATCGTTAGCGACGTCGAAGCAAAATCGTTCGCGACGTCGAAGCAAAATCGTTCGCGACGTCGAAGCAAAATCGTTCGCGACGTCGAAGCAAAATCGTTCGCGACGTCGAAGCAAAATCGTTCGCGACGTCGAAGCAAAATCGTTCGCGACGTCGAAGCAAAATCGTTCGCGACGTCGCGCAAAATCGTTCGCGACGTCGCGCAAAATCGTTCGCGACGTCGCGCAAAATCGTTCGCGACGTCGCCCAAAATCGATCGCGACGTCGCCCAAAATCGATCGCGACGTCGCTCAAAATCGATCGCGACGTCGCTCAAAATCGATCGCGACGTCGCTCAAAATCGATCGCGACGTCGCCCAAAATCGATCGCGACGTCGAAGCAAAATCGTTCGCGACGTCGCCCAAAATCGTTCGCGACGTCGCCCAAAATCGTTCGCGACGTCGCGCAAAATCGTTCGCGACGTCGCCCAAAATCGTTCGCGACGTCGCCCAAAATCGTTCGCGACGTCGCCCAAAATCGTTCGCGACGTCGCCCAAAATCGTTCGCGACGTCGCCCAAAATCGTTCGCGACGTCGCCCAAAATCGATCGCGACGTCGCCCAAAATCGTTCGCGACGTCGCCCAAAATCGTTCGCGACGTCGCCCAAAATCGTTCGCGACGTCGCCCAAAATCGATCGCGACGTCGCCCAAAATCGTTCGCGACGTCGCCCAAAATCGTTCGCGACGTCGCCCAAAATCGTTCGCGACGTCGCCCAAAATCGTTAGCGACAGTATTTTCTCGACATCACCTGATCAATATATTTTGTCTTTCGTAGACAACTTGTTATATTTTGTACGACACGATCATTCCCCGAGCCGTCTGCACGGTCTGTTGTATGTCTTATTGATCTCATTGGCGTTTCTTGGTCTAGTGAATATCTTATAATTCCTGGATAAACGCAAACCCCATATACCATGGGGAAAACGGAGCACATAGAGAGGGGTCTATTTATCCCCAGAAGAGCCATAATATCTCCCCATTCCCCCAGAAAACTTCAATGGGGGGAGTTTAAAAAATTATGACTTCGCTTAAAGATCCCGAACCTCGATAAATATTTTATTAAAGAAAAAGTTTTCCAGATTTTATTTTCCTCCAAGCACGAGGATCAGTATCAGACCCAGATTTCATCACTAGACGAAGAATGGGTAGCTAAATATTTAAAGGGTGAATGCAACACGTAAAAAAGTCATTTGTAATATCGATTACTAATTAAAATAGGCCTAATTCATTATAGTTTAAAAAAATACAAAACTTTAAAATGAGCTAGATATCAATTTTATATCGGAAAAAAAGGCCTAATTAATGATCTATGGAGAAATTTATGTCTAGTCTAGTGTCATTTACGGACATTTAGCAAATTAAACGTACCAGAAGCCGATGAAACCCTCCTTTGAAGTCTATTACTCCCGGGTCTTGTCTACCCCTCTCTGTATGGGTTATTCTCAAAAGGCGCGATCCGTACGCCTCCTAACGGTAGATGTTTTCGGAGCGGGAGCTCGTCGAGCGAATATCTCTAGCAGCCTCGGAGTTCGTCCAAAAAACGTCGTCGTTTGTGGAGAGAGAGAATTTCCAATTTTCCGTAGACAGGGGGGATGAAGTAGTACCCCTCCGATCTCGTAAAATTGGGAATTTTACCCATACAGAGAGGTGCGCTATATGGAACATTGGAGTAGTAGACTTCAAAGGAGGGTTTCATCGGCTTCTGAACGTACCTATATAATTAAGCTACAACATAGAGAAAAGTTACTTCCATTTTAAGATAGGGGTAATTTTTGGAAATTTTGCTCAATTTCAATTAGTGGCGAGGCATCTTTTTCGAATTGACGATGAACAGGATTTTATTGTTGTAAAATATCATAGGGAATGTCTATTTTCTAATGAAGCAACCGGTTTATGCCTAGGAGATTGTAGAGAAACGTTACGGTCATTTTTAGATATGGTCATTTTTGCCTAATTATCATCCTCTCTCCTGACTCAAAATATCGAGGAAGAGTCCAAATCACTCGAGCCAGAAAGGGGTGATGACTTTTTTGTCTATTTTTAAGTAGCTATGACCTTTGCTGATTGTATCAGAAGTCGATGAAACCCTCCTTTGAAGTCTATTACTCCCGGGTCTTGTCTACCCCTATCTGTATGGGTTAGTTTCAAAAAGCGCGATTCGTACGCCTCCTAACGGTAGATATTTTCGGAGCGGGAGTTCGTCGAGCGAATATCTCTAGCAGCCTCGGAGTTCGTCAAAAAAAAACGTCGTCGTTTGTGGAGAGAGAGAATTTCCAATTTTCCGTAGACAGGGGGGTATGAAGTAGGACCCCTCCGATCTCGTAAAATTGAATTTTACCCATACAGAGAGGAGAGCTATATCGAACATTAGAGTAGTAGACTTCAAAGGAGGGTTTCATCTACTTCTGATTGTATTAAACTACAGGGCGTGGTTTACTTTAAAGGGATAAATTGATAGACTTTCCTCGTCATCCTCTCTTTATAAGAAGAACATGTTACTGTGGACTTTTCTAAACACAATTTTTACAGAACGCGCACAGTTTTCAATGAAACGATGAAAAACATTAAATTCTATTTATTCTAGTACTTAAAACGGAATCTGTGGGGTTTAACTACAAAGTGACTTAAAAATGGCACAATAAATAAGTTGTATTAAGTCTTAAACTACTTGCGCAAGCATGGAATCTAAATTTATACCGTCAAGAAGTCATAAAATAATACCTTTAAGCCTTTAAGGTATATCTGGGTTTATTTCATACATTCGGGGTATACGTTAACTCGAATAAGAAACGGATATTTTAATATCTGATTGACATTCACGATGGTCTTATTCAATTAACAAAAGTTAAGACGAATTCCAAGCTCTTTTACAAGCGTTTAAATGAATATATTTTTCATTTGATTTATATATCCGAATGTAACGGCAAACTTACAATTCGTACTCATTGTTATTTAGGAAATTGATACGAGTTATAAAGTTATTCATTCGCCGATAATAACAATTTGAAACTTGAGTTTCTTCGTCTATTTTAACCCAAATTGAGATCTCGAAGCTAGAACTGTTCCTTTCGATTTAGATGAAAAAATCTTAATTATTATATTTCATTCTACACGGATTTCGAGAAACGTCGTATTTTTATCTTCGCATTATCCGTTCGAATAAACGCTTAATTTTGTTTATTAATCGAGCTTAAAATTTTATCTCCGGGTCTAATTCGTATCCAGCATTTGAATACGATTCTGTTTATATAATTTGTGGATTTATATTAACTTAAATTTATCCGAGATTAAAATATCTAATTATCAATGGATATCCTAAGTTATTCATTATCCGATTCCGATCTCTATTAATGCCAAATTTTAGAATTATTCTTTGACTTAACACTCAATAAAAGCACAAATATTAAAATTATGATTTCTCTTGAAGAATTTAAACTTCTGTCTCTTTATGAAACTTCGAAAAACAATTTTTTTAAGGGTGCGAAGCAACCCCTTTTTTATCTAATAGCACGAAATAGCTCCAAACCTAATTAAGTTTCGGCTTGATAAAAAGGAAATGTAATCAAATAAAACTTAAAATACTGTTATTTCCATTCTGAGGTTTCTAAACTTAGTCTCAGCGAATGAATTAAGGTTTGGGAGTAAGGGTTAGAAGTCGTTTCGAGGTTATTTATGGAAGCAAGGTCGTAAAGTTGAAACCCAAAATGAATGATCCCCTAAATTACTGGCGGAGGGAATTAAATTGCCTTACTTTTACATCTTACCAAAAGTTTATCACTCATTCCATAAAAGTAAACAACGCCCAGTAGCTTAATACTTTCAGTAAAAGGTCTGGGTAAATGTGCCCATAGATTTGATTCGAGAGACTCTAGCGGCGGCAGTCGCCGTGTAAATAGTGATATCAGAAGCGCCACTCTGCGGAGAAATTCATTTCGGAGTTGGAAGGAGGGAAGGCAACATAGCCAAGCGTGGCCCGCCTAAATTCCAACACTCTCTCCAGACTCAAAATATTGAGGAAGAGTCCAAATTACTCGGAGCCAGACAGGGGTGATGACTTTTTTGTCTATTTTTTAAGGTAAGAATGAAAGGCCAAAACAACCTATTTTTAATCGATTAAGAATGCTAAAATAATGAGAAAAACAATAATATAACTCAACCAAAAATATTTCGTTATTTTATAATCAATTTCCAAAGCTCCAAAACTTGAAGATGCTAAGCCTTGGCTGCCTAGCTCGACGAACTAATCGAGCACGAGCCGTATTTTTTTTTAATATTCCCGTCTGATCTAGTCGCCAATCACGAGCGAGTACGCGCAATTTTAAAATACGCGTACTCGCTCGTGATTGGCGACAAGAACAGCAGCGAATATTAAAAAAAATAGTTCACCGAGCTAGGCAGCCGAGGCTTAGCATCGGAACTTTGGAAATTGATTATAAAATAACGAAATATTTTTGGTGAGTTTTATTATTGTTTTTCTCATTATTTTAGCATTCTTAATCGATTAAAAAGAGATTGTTTCGGCCTTTAATTCTCCCTTTAATTGTAGGCTATAACGTAAAGCTGGACATTTGCTGATAATATTAAGCTACGGGGCGTTATTTACTTTTATGTAATAAAGTGATTTACTTTTGATCTTATTAAAACCAAAACCTTTTAAGCAACGCCAAGGATATTAATTTTTATTTTTAAAGACCAGGTTAAGACTCTCTCAAACTACACATACTTAACTTACATCCCACACTGTTTTACTGAATTTTTTAAAGCACAAACGGTTTAAATCAAAAATTACATTTTCTTCTTGGTATTAAGTGACTTCTAAAATTTTTTTATTTAAAGGAAGAATGCAACCTAACTACAAATGATTTTTTATCTATAGTCCTGGTCGATTTGCCGGAAATGGGCCCTTGTCTCATAGCCGCGCCGCCATCTTTTTGTAGTAACAGGCTGCCAGACTATTTCTAATTTTATTTCCCACAAACCAAATTCAAGATGTTAGTCCAACGCTTCCTATATGATAAAGTATAGGAGGCGTTGGCTAGTCTGTAGCTATTTTCACACTACAAAAAGATGGCGGACGATCACGTGACAAAAAGTTTTCCCCGCCAAAATTTTCGCGAGGTTCTCTAGACTTCCGGTTTTGGAAATCGACCAGGACTATACCTTATCGTTTAAATAGGCCTAATCCACCAGTAAAAAGAATTACAAACAAATATTAAACTAGAAATAAATTTAAAACTTACCCGGAAAATAGGCTTAGCTGGATTCATGGAGATTCTGAATATCTTCCCAATGATGACTCAGCGACCAATCGAATGTTATAGGAAGTGCCATTGAGATCTCGCCTCAACGACAGGCTTTTGTCTATTGGTCGCTGACCCTTCAATGCGAAGAAATTCAGAATCTCCATGAATCCAGCTAAGCCTATTTTCCTGGTAAGTTTTAAATTTATTTTTAGTTTAATATTTGTTTTTAATTTTTTTTTACAGGTGGATTAGGCCTTGTTTAAATCCGTTAGCCATTTTTCTATTATTCATATATTAACAGAAGCTGATGAAACCCACCTTTGAAGTCTACTACTCTAATGTTCCATATAGCGCTCCTCTCTGTATGGGTAAAATTCCCAATTTTACGAGATCGGAGGGGTCCTACTTCATACCCCCCTGTCTACGGAAAATTGGAAATTCTCTCTCTCCACAAACGACGACGTTTTTTTGACGAACTCCAAGGCTGCTAGAGATATTCGCTGGACGAACTCCCGCTCCGAAAATATCTACCGTTAGGAGGCGTACGAATCGCGATTTTTGAAACTAACCCATACAGAGAGGGGTAGACAAGACCAGGGAGTAATAGACTTCAAAGGAGGGTTTCATCGGTTTCTGATATTAAGTTAAACGTTTTGTGGGTACCAGCAATATTTGGTTGAATAATGGGTGCTTTTCTTAGTCAAAAATAGAAATCCCAATCTCAATGGAATAAATGTGAATTACGTGGTTTTCTCATCATAAAGGTACTACGTTTTTTCGGGATTAACCGTTTATAGCGTGAAAAAATAAAACAACCATAGGGAATTGTTCGCGAAAATTTTAACGCCGAAAGTGATTAAGGTTATATACTTTAGTTTTAATCTAGGAATGAACATTAATTTCCATTGAAAAACGTATTTAAAATGGATAACTAAAAATTAGTTAATTTGGATAGTGAAAGAGACACCTAATGCGTTTAACTTTTGTTAATTGAATAAGACCCTCGTGAATGTCAATCAGATATTAAAATATCCGTTTCTTATTCGAGTTAACGGATACCCGAATGTAACGGCAAACTTACAATTCGTACTCATTGTTATTTAGGAAATTGATACGAGTTATAAAGTTATTCATTCGCCGATAAGAACAATTTAAAACCAGAGTTTCTTCGTCTATTTTAACCCAAAATTGAGATCTCGAAGCTAGAATTGTTCCTTTCGATTTAGATGAAAAAAAACGAATTATTATATTTCATTCTACACGGATTTCGAGAAACGTCGTATTTTTATCTTCGCGTTATCCGTTCGAATAAACGCCTAATTTTGTTTATTAATCGAGCTTGAAATTTTATCTCCGGGTCTAATTCGTATCCAGCATTTGAATACGATTCTGTTTATATAATTTGGGGATTTATATTAACTTATTTATCCGAGATTAAAATATCTGTAATAAAGCCTAGTTATCAATGGATATCCTAAGTTATTCATTATCCGATTCCGGGCTCTACAAATGTTGGCACACTTTTTTATGAGTTTTTGGTGCAATATCCTTTTACTTTCATTCCAAATTTGCAACTGAATATAGGTCTTAATGAGGAATAAAAAAAGATCAGACGACCGCCTATTACCTAAGACTATAGTCTCCTATTTTAAAGTTAAGTAACTTTTTAACAATCTCAAGAGAAACCCTAACAGGCTTCGCGAAAATGCTACAAGAATCATTTGCAGAATTCATCGCGTCTAATACTAAGTACTTTTGTACAAAATTAGTTGGCATAAACTATTTCTTCTCTATACGGTTTAACACTGTATATCAATCCGCCTCAGGTTTAATCAAAATGTTTAGTATTAACAGAAGTAAAGCTATTCATATAAGTGTGACAATTAATGAAAAACTATGACACTGTGTTTCGAAGTACAGGGCTACATTAGCCACGGAATCACCAAACTTGTTTGTACTAATCCAGCTGTTAAGATTACATTGGTAAGAAATTAGTTTTAAGTAAACAATTGCGCCACTAATAATTAATTAATTAATTAATTAATTATTTCAAAGATTCAAACTTAAATCTGACCTAAATTGAAAACCTGGAAGTGGAAACTTGTATTCTTGAGCCCTCTTGGACTAAAATGACAACAGAAGCCAATGAAACCCTCCTTTGAAGTCTACTACACTAATGTTCCATATAGCGCTCCTCTCTGTATGGGTAAAATTCCCAATTTTACGAGATCAGAGGGGTCCTACTTCATACCCCCCTGTCTACGGAAAATTGGAAATTCTCTCTCTCCACAAACGACGACGTTTTTTTTTGACGAACTCCAAGGCTGCTAGAGATATTCGCTCGACGAACTCCCGCTCCGAAAATATCTACCGTTAGGAGGCGTACGAATCGCGCTTTTTGAAACTAACCCATACAGAGAGGGGTAGACAAGACCAGGGAGTAATAGACTTCAAAGGAGGGTTTCATCGGCTTCTGATGACAATTAAATAGTATCTCGAGGCTCTTTAGGGTTCAATTGCGCTACTAATTATTAACTAATTAAGACGTTACCAACGTCAAGCCGTTCATTATTAATCTATTTCAAAAATTCAAGCTCAAATTTGACCTAAATTCAAACCCTGGAAGGAAAAACTTGTCATTTCTTGAAACGTCTGGAAATTTAGCATTGAAAAAAATTGAAAGATTCATACTTAAAATTATTATGTTGATACGTTTGATATTACATAGACTAACAGTGCCGTAGGCTTCGTTAACACTGACATCTCAGTATGGTTTTAAATATAACACGTGATTATACGCTTATTTAAGTTTATTAGCAGTTGTCGGGAGAGAGTTAAAGCTCGTTAATCGCTAAGCCCCTGTTAAGGAAAAGTCTCAACATAAAATTATAAGCTCATTACGGAAAATATACGGATTGGTGAAAGAAAAAAAATTATATTTTATCAATTAATTTTACTATAAAAAATTATATTCTTTTATGTGAAATTTGTTTTGCAGCGTTTCATACTTTAAAAATAGGTTATCACGGACTTTCATGGACTCTAAATAGAAATTGAGTCATATTTTCGTAAAGATCGTTAAAAAACGATTCAAAATATATATACATATGTAATAGAACAAAATTACAGCGACAGTAAAAATACATATTTTATAGTCGCCCATTTTCGAAATTGTTTTAAAATAAAAAATCCCCGCAATCTACGTCATCACTATGGAACCTTAGACCATAATGTATTCTACAAATGTAATTAAAGTGAGGGTGTCATGGAGTTTTAATTAACTTAAATCTAAATTAAGTAGCCTTTTCGAAAAGACTGCTGAAAAACATACCGCGATTGTAAAAATACATATTTTATAATCGCCCATTTTCGAAATTATTTTAAAATAAAAATTCCCCGCAACTACGTCATCACTATGGAACCTTAGACCATAATGTATTCTACAAACGTAATTAAAGTGAGGGTGTCATGTAGTTTTAATTAACTTAAATCTAAATTAAGTAGCCTTTTCGAAAAGACTGCTGAAAAAACATACCGCGATTGTAAATATACATATTTTATAATCGCCCATTTTCGAAATTTTTAAAATAAAAATCCCCGCAATCTACGTCATCACTATGGAACCTTAGACCATGATGTATTCTACAAATGTAATTAAAGTGAGGGTGTCATGGAGTTTTAATTAACTTAAATCTAAATTAAGTAGCCTTTTCGTAAAGACTGCTGAAAAAACATACCACGATTGCAAAAATACATATTTTATAATCGCCCATTTTCGAAATTGTTTTAAAATAAAAATTCCCCGCAATCTACGTCATCACTATGGAACTTTAGACCATAATGTATTCTACAAATGTAATTAAAGTGAGGGTGTCATGGAGTTTTAATTAACTTAAATCTAAATTAAGTAGCCTTTTCGTAAAGACTGCTGAAAAAACATACCACGATTGCAAAAATACATATTTTATAATCGCCCATTTTCGAAATTGTTTTAAAATAAAAATTCCCCGCAATCTACGTCATCACTATGGAACTTTAGACCATAATGTATTCTACAAATGTAATTAAAGTGAGGGTGTCATGGAGTTTTAATTAACTTAAATCTAAATTAAGTAGCCTTTTCGAAAAGACTGCTGAAAAAACATACCGCGATTGTAAATATACATATTTTATAATCGCCCATTTTCGACATTTTTTAAAATAAAAAATCCCCGCAATCTACGTCATCACTATGGAACTTTAGACCATAATGTATTCTACAAATGTAATTAAAGTGAGGGTGTCATGGAGTTTTAATAAACTTAAATCTAAATTAAGTAGCCTTTTCGTAAAGACTGCTGAAAAAACATACCACGATTGCAAAAATACATATTTTATAATCGCCCATTTTCGAAATTGTTTTAAAATAAAAATTCCCCGCAATCTACGTCATCACTATGGAACTTTAGACCATAATGTATTCTACAAATGTAATTAAAGTGAGGGTGTCATGGAGTTTTAATTAACTTAAATCTAAATTAAGTAGCCTTTTCGAAAAGACTGCTGAAAAAACATACCGCGATTGTAAATATACATATTTTATAATCGCCCATTTTCGAAATTGTTTTAAAATAAAAATTCCCCGCAATCTACGTCATCACTATGGAACTTTAGACCATAATGTATTCTACAAATGTAATTAAAGTGAGGGTGTCATGGAGTTTTAATAAACTTAAATCTAAATTAAGTAGCCTTTTCGTAAAGACTGCTGAAAAAACATACCACGATTGCAAAAATACATATTTTATAATCGCCCATTTTCGAAATTGTTTTAAAATAAAAATTCCCCGCAATCTACGTCATCACTATGGAACTTTAGACCATAATGTATTCTACAAATGTAATTAAAGTGAGGGTGTCATGGAGTTTTAATTAACTTAAATCTAAATTAAGTAGCCTTTTCGAAAAGACTGCTGTAAAAACATACCGCGATTGTAAATATACATATTTTATAATCGCCCATTTTCGACATTTTTTAAAATAAAAAATCCCCGCAATCTACGTCATCACTATGGAACTTTAGACCATAATGTATTCTACAAATGTAATTAAAGTGAGGGTGTCATGGAGTTTTAATAAACTTAAATCTAAATTAAGTAGCCTTTTCGAAAAGACTGCTGAAAAAAACATACGATTTTAAAAATACATATTTTATAATCGCCCATTTTCATCACTATGGAACCTTAGACCATAATGTATTCTACAAATGTAATTAAAGTGAGGGTGTCATGTAGTTTTAATTAACTTAAATCTAAATTAAGTAGCCTTTTCGAAAAGACTGCTGAAAAAAATACCGCGATTGTAAAAATACATATTTTATAATCGCCCATTTTCGAAATTTTTAAAATAAAAATTCCCCGCAATCTACGTCATCACTATGGTCACGTGATTTTGATATTGTACAGCCTACAGTTGATTCTCACGCTGTCTTTTCTTGTAAAAGTACATATTCAGTCTCACTATTGATAGCCTGGCTCTTTAAAGACTCAACAATCATTGGTTGATTCTTGCCCTTTAGAACAAAATGGTAGTTGGAGTAACACATACAAAAAGGACATTTGGAACGTGGTCTAAAACTATATAAATACATCGTTTAACTCGGAAAAAAAGTAACTTGATTGCTCTCCAAATAATGCTAGGCACACGACAAAATAAATTGCCTTCAACAATTAATGGGGGTTTAAAGAGACCAGGAAATCTAACTACAAGAGGGTTTTTTATCTATTCCTTATCGTTTAAATAGTCCTAATCCACCAATAAAAAAAATTAAAAATAAATATTAAACTAGAAATAAATTTAAAACTTAACATCAAAATAGGCTTAGCTGGATTCATGGAGATTCTGAATTTCTTTGCATTGAAGAGATAGAGACCAATGAACAAAGGCTTGTCGTTAAGGCGAGATCTTAAGGTGAGACTTCCAATAACATTTGATTGGTCGTTGACCCTTCAATATGCGAAGAAATCCAGGATCTCCATGAATTCAGCTAAGCCTATTTTCCAGGTAAAACTTACAATTCGTACTCATTGTTATTTAGGAAATTGATACGAGTTAATCATTCGCCGATAACAACAATTTGAAACCTTTCGAGTTTCTTCGTCTATTTTAACCCAAATTGAGATCTCGAAGCTAGAATTGTTCCTTTCGATTTAGATGAAAAAAATCGAATTATTATATTTCATTCTACACGGATTTCGAGAAACGTCGTATTTTTATCTTCGCGTTATCCGTTTGAATAAACGCGTATTTGTTTATTAATCGAGCTTAAAATTTTATCTCCGGGTCTAATTCGTATCCAGCATTTGAATACGATTCTCTTTATATAATTTGTGGATTTATATTAACTTAATTTATCTGAGATTAAAATATCTGAAAAAAAGCTATAGTTATCAATGGATATCCTAAGTTATTCATTATTAAATTCCGAGCTCTTGAGAAAATAATATTTTAAGGATATTATTACTTTAATAATATTTAATTCACATTCCGACTTCAATTTAAAGAAATGTGTATAACCAAAAATAATAAAACAATTGAAGGAAAAGCGTTTAAAAAGTTTTAAATATAAATACTTCGAGGGTTTTAATGTCATTTCACTTTTCTAAATCTTAAACAAAAAGGAGAAATTCTATAAGAACAAAGAGATCCGTGTTAAAGTGACCCTCACACCAATATTTTTCTTGAAACAAGAGCTCGGAATTCGTATAATTTTTATTAATTGGATAAAATCTACTAAATTCTGATGTATATTATCTGTTTGATTAAAAATAGACTATTTTTCATTCGAGTTAACTTATTCAAAGATAAAGTAAAAAAACATAATCCATATCCGTTTTTATCCAAAAATGGCAACTTATCTTAGAATATTATAGACGTTATACGTTCGGATAAAAAAATTCAAAATTTATTTTCGTGAAAAATAACGAATAAAAAGATGATTTAAAATCTTAGTTTCGTCGTTTTATTTATATTCTTCGAATTAAAAGTCAATTTGAAATATTGTTTCTTATATTTTAGACTAATTCTGGAAACGCCTATGTTTCTTATCCATCGTTATACGTTTGAATACGAGTAATTTGTAGATAGATAAAGCGCCAAATTTCTTATCTTCGGGTAAACCTTTTAACAATTATACGAATATACAAATTTCAATTTTTCCCGCAGTGACATAGTCACTTGTTAGCCAAGTAGGCTTCTAAAACTTAGCTCGAACACAACTTTATATATCTTTCACTATTCTTGTTTGAAACTTTTAAAAGACAAATTGAAAAATTCCTTAGCGCAGAGAACCGAAATTCTTTTAATACAAGCTATCCCCCTCCCCAGTTAACTTCTACGGTTCCTTCTATAAGTTGCTACGCAAAATGTAAGACAGTCTTTCTCTCGCCTGAACGTTGTCAACCGTGAAAAACAATGCCGTAACCTAATGATTTTTCTGTTTTAAGTTTTCAACTCTTTCCAACTTCCCAACTGCACGCATACTCTTCTAGTAATGCAACCATGAGCTATACAAAACTTCAAATACGCCCAAATAGAAACTAACCGACGTGGAAATTGGCACGGAGGACTGATTCAAAGGGTGAAACAGACAAGGCTTAGGTTTAAGGCGGTAGTCAATGGGTAACTCATCAAAAAATGGTCATTTGCCGAACCAGAAGCCGATGAAACCCTCCTTTGAAGTCTATTACTCCCGGGTTTTGTCTACCCCTCTCTGTATGGGTTAGTTTCAAAAAGCGCGATTCGTACGCCTCCTAACGGTAGATATTTTCGAAGCGGGAGTTCGTCGAGCGAATATCTCTAGCAGCAGAAGCCGATGAAACCCTCCTTTGAAGTCTATTACTCCCTGGTCTTGTCTACCCCTCTCTGTATGGGTTAGTTTCAAAAAGCGCGATTCGTACGCCTCCTAACGGTAGATATTTTCGGAGCGGGAGTTCGTCCAGCGAATATCTCTAGCAGCCTCGGAGTTCGTCAAAAAAACGTCGTCGTTTTGTGGAGAGAGAGAATTTCCAATTTTCCGTAGACAAGGGGGTATGAAGTAGGACCCCTCCGATCTCGTAAAATTGGGAATTTTACCCATACAGAGAGGAGCGCTATATGGAACATTAGAGTAGTAGACTTTTGGTGGCTCTCAAATACAGAGATATATATTAGATATGAGACAAGACCCTGGTTGGTGATAATTTAGATTAATGGCTGGGTTGAGTACATTAGTCTACTTCTACACATTTCCTTATTTTTTTCTAGAATCTGACCCAAAAAGGTTTTTATGGCGGATTTCTTGGAAACCTAATATACTTTCGTTATGAGAATAACCAAACAATGGCAGCTTTCTAAGAAGAAAAACAAATGCTTTTAAGGCCAGAGGAAGACAGCAAAATATTGGTAATAATCTTTATGAATTGTAATTGTAATTTTTTTTTGAAACTAGAGCTCGGAATTCTTATAATTTTTATTAATTGGATAAAATCTACTAATTCTGATGTATATTATCCGTTTGATTAAAAATATACTATTTTTCATTCGAGTTAACTTATTCGAAGATAAAGTAAAAAAACATAATCCATATCCGTTTTTATCCGAAAATGGCAACTTATCTTAGAATATTATAGACGTTATACGTTCGGATAAAAAATTCAAAATTTATTTTCGTGAAAAATAACGAATAAAAAGATGATTTAAAATCTTAGTTTCGTCGTTTTATTTATATTCTTCGAATTAAAAGTCAATTTGAAATATTGTTTCTTATATTTTAGACTAATTCTGGAAACGCGAATGTTTCTTATCCATCGTTATACGTTTGAATACGAGTAATTTGTAGATATATAAAGCGCCAAACGCTTATCTTCGGGTAAACCTTTTAACAATTATACGAATATACAAATTTCATTGTTTTAGTTACAAACAATTTATCCGAAAATAAAATATCTGAAAATATACGAATAACGGAAGATAATGGATCGATCCGATTCCAAGCTCTAGTTCAAGAATACATCATGTTTTCTGACTACAAACTGAGATAATAATAAAAAAATCAATAAAAAGGTTTTTAATAATATGAAGATGGATTATTCTTAAAATCAGAAGCCGATGAAACCCTCCTTTGAAGTCTATTACTCCCTGGTCTTGTCTACCCCTCTCTGTATGGGTTATTCTCAAAAGGCGCGATTCGTACGCCTCCTAACGGTAGATGTTTTCGGAGCGGGAGTTCGTCGAGCGAATATCTCTAGCAGCCTTGGAGTTCGTCCAAAAAACGTCGTCGTTTGTGAAGAGAGAGAATTTCCAATTTTCCGTAAACAGGGGGGTATGAAGTAGGACCCCTTCTAACTCGTAAAATTGGGAATTTTCCCCATACAGAGAGGAGCGCTATATGGAACATTGGAGTAGTAGACTTCAAAGGAGGGTTTCATCTGCTTCTGTTAAAATGGAAACCAAAAATGGCATGATGAAGAGTAGTAACGCGAAAGCTAGCTACAATGAAATACATTTTCGAGTTTATCTGACTTTTCTTCGACCCAAAATAATCATTGAAATTTCGTTTCAAGAAATCTACAAATTCGCCTTAAGCGATTCTCTAGTAATCAATAGACGTTGATAGAAACTATTTCTTTCTCTATAGGGATTAATATTATGTATAAATCCGCTCCAGGTTTTCTCATTACCCCAAACTATTCAAGAATAAAAATTCTGTTTCCTGTTTTGTGAGGTTTTCTTCGGAAAGAAGCAAAAATTCTTTTTTTTTTTTTTTTTTTTTTTTTTTTTTGGTTTTGAAGAAAAAAAATGGGAAAAAATCAATAATACTTCACGTTGGTCTTTGAAGTTCTCCTCCAGGCGTATTTTAAAGCAAGAAATGACTGGCTAACCCCTTTTGCGTTGCACCGAGGTATAAAACTTTTTTTTTTTTTCTTAAATATTCCAAATTTAATTTTAACTAACAAGAAATTGTAATTAAAAATGTTTGATTTTTTTTCGGCCATCATTTGAAATACTTCATATTATAAGTTGAGTAGCTGATGTGACAGTTTATGATGATAAACTATCTATAAATTGGATTAAAACTGCAGAAACATGCTTTTCCGAACTTGTTACAGAGAAAAATTTATCTAAATAGACCTAATCCACTTACAAAACAAATATTAAACTAGTTATAAGTTTATTCGCATTGAAGAGTCAGCGACCAATGAGCAAAGGCCTGTCGTTAATTATAATTAAGGCGAGATCTCCATGAGACTTCCAACAACATTTTCATGAAACCAGTTAAGCCTATTTTGATGGTAAGTTTTAAATTGATTTCTAGTTTAATCTTTGTTTGTAATTTTTGTGAGTCGGTAGAGATGGACGGAATTTAGGCGGGTCGCGCTTGGTTATAGTGTCTTCCCTCCAAACTCCGGAATGAAATTCTCCGCAGAGTGGCGCTTCCGATTTCAATATTTACACGGCGACTGCGGCCGCTAGAGTGTCTCGAATCAGAATCTGCCGGTACATTTACCCGAACCTTTGCTGATAGAATCAGAAGCCGATGAAACCCTCCTTTGAAGTCTACTACTCTAATGTTCCATATAGCGCTCCTCTCTGTATGGGTAAAATTCACAATTTTACGAGATCGGAGGGGTCCTACTTCATACCCCCTGTCTACGGAAAATTGGAAATTCTCTCTCTCCACAAACGACGACGTTTTTTTGACGAACTCCAAGGCTGCTAGAGATATTCGCTCGACGAACTCCCGCTCCGAAAATATCTACTGTTAGGAGGCGTACGAATCGCGCTTTTTGAAACTAACCCATACAGAGAGGGGTAGACAAGACCCGGGAGGGTTTCATCGGCTTCTGATAGAATTAAGCTACGGGGCGATGTCTACTTTTATGTAGTAAAGTTATAGACTTTTGTATACAGTCAATGCTTGATTACCTTCTAAATTTCGATCAAACAAGGGTTTAAAGCTAGTTGTCTAAAAACAGGGGTACAAAATATTTCATTTTCTTTAGATAAAGAATTGAAAAAATGAACTAAAAACACCGCAAACAGACAATCCACTCTCTTTTCGTAACCCTTGACGATTTAAAATTGAATCTTTCTTTTAATGAGAGAATTTCTCGAGTTTTTCCTTAGCAGGAAGGGTTAAAAAAACCCCGTCTTATTGGTAACACAAGTTTACTAGTCACATCCCATTTTATCAAAGATAAAATGATTCATTATATCTAATAGTAGTAGTAGTAGTAAAAATAAATTTAAAATAGGCTTAGCTGGATTCATGGAGATCCTGAATTTCTTCGCATTGAAGGGTCAGCCACCAATCGAATGTTATTGGAAATCTCACCTTAAGATCTCGCCTTAACGACAAGCCTTTGCTTATTGGTCGAGGACTCTTCAACGCGAAGAAATACATTATCCCCAATAATCCAGCTAAGCCTATTTCCCATACCTATTACCTTGCTTACGATAAGAAATGTATATTACAACGGTGTTTTACGCGTAAACTCCAAGATGTCGCCACAATCGAGCCTATATTATCCGAGACCCGTCCCAGTTTGGCCTACAGCGTACCCACCCGCTTCCGCGAGAGGCGGGATACTGGGGGAAAATGTAAGATAGAGTTCTTATAGACTGGGAAATAAATCATATCCAAACGAAGCTTACCCCCAGAAAAACTGAGACCCCTATTATGACAAACAGTGCCATCTAGTGTTTTTGCATCGTACCAGAGGTATATAATAACCCCCTTCGGGGGAAAGTATGAAAGCCCCTATACTACCAATGCTAAAAATCACGAACAACAAGAGCCCGCTGCTGACTATAGGCCACTAGCTCGCGCTGGACTTCTCAATGTCGCTACTCTAGTAAATGGTCTTTGTATAAACAAGACCGCTCGATTTGTGTTTAGAACTTCCTGTCTCAGGAGTCAGGCTGTCTGTTAAAATGGAGTCGAAGGCTGACTTCAGCTCTCGAGTTCCGGAAGCGCGCGTAGGGAAAATTTAGTCAGGTTCAAAATGGTGTAACTATTTTTTGGGAGTAAAGCGGTGTGTCGATCCGCCGCGATTTACGCCGGGCCCTTGTTGTTCGTCGATTTTGCCTACCTTTCATACTTTCCCCCGAAGCGGGTTATTATATACCTCTGATCGTACTAATAACGATTTACTACAGCCTTAAAAATATTTTAAACGCGAAAAGTACTGAGATACACAACGAATATTTGTTGCAAACATATCATTAGGGTTTATCTACATCTTGTTTAATTTTATTTTAAAGAAATCGGAGGCTTTTCAAGCGTAAATAATACCATACCCCAGTCAAGAAAAATTTTAATTAAAGTTGATTGGAAATGAAAAACATATTGCTTTTTTGCTTTGTGATTCCATCAAAAAACAAATCGAATTTTTTTCTAGGCTTATGGCGAACTTTTAGCTTTTAGCAAAGCCAAAAGTTGGAAATACCTGAACAGTTTTTTTGCAACAAAATCAAAAATTTGGATAAACAGAAAGATTTATTTTTCGTTGCTAAAAATTGCTCACTGGAAAATTTCGCTTCAAAGGGATGCTATAAAGTATTTGTTTTTTTGGTGCCTTACGTCATAAACATTAACTATTTAAAGGGAAACTTGGAGCTAAAAATGCGTATGAATTTATTTTCGGAATCTCAATACCAAAAAACGTATTCCAAATTTTTTTCATAACTTTTAGACACATTTTTGTTGTCTATATCTCCCTGATATTTCCAGGTCCAAGACCAACGATTATATTAAGATAAACTAATAGTACCAGAGGTATATAATAACCCCCTTCGGGGGGAAGTATGAAAGGTAGGCAAAATCGACGAACAACAAGTGCCCGGCGTAAATCGCGGCGGATCGACACACCGCTTTACTCCCAAAAAAATAGTTACACCATTTTGAACCTCACTAAATTTTCCCTACGTACACTTCCGGAACTCGCGAGCTGAAGTCAACCTTCGACTCCATTTTAACAGACAGCCTGACTCCTGAGACAGGAAGTTCTAAACATAAATCGAGCCGTCTTGTTTATACAAAGACCATTTACTAGAGTAGCGACATTGAGAAGTCCAGCGCGAGCTAGTGGCCTAGATAGTCAGCAGCGGGCTCTTGTTTTTCGTGATTTTTAGCATTGGTAGTATAGGGGCTTTCATACTTCCCCCCGAAGGGGGTTATTATATACCTCTGGATAAACTAATAGTACCAAACGAACCATTTCTGTCAAGAAATGAAGTAATAACATTGGGACACCTTCGGAGTGGTTTTTAGTCATTTGATGAAACAACCCATTTTGACCAAATATAAATTATCCTTAATCTCACTAATATTTTTAAATTTCTCTTAAATTTTAAGATTTAATTTATTTCCCAGAGATTTCCAGGTTAGTACGAACCCTGACAAATTTCTTATGTACAATCAACGACCTTGAGCCATAAATAAAGCAGGCAGAGGTCATCACGTGATATCTACAATGCGTTTCTATTTTCCACTAAACAATAAAAAAAGGTTTGATTGAAGGTATATCGTGTACAAAGTAAAAATAAGGTGTCCAGTAGTAAAACACGTTTGAAAAATGCCGTGGAGATTATTTTAAAATGAACCTGTCATAGATTCCGATAAGGGCCTTAAAATAGCTTATTTAAAAATAAGACAGGGACAGCTGACATCCCAATATATTAATTTTAGGCCAAATTTTCATTTTGGCTTAGCTCAGAAAAACTAATAATTAAAAATATACAATTGATACAAAATATAGTTAAGAAAACTCACCAATTAGATGCGTATTTTAATTAATCCCTAATGTTTTGCACTTCGCGATATCGCGATTTCTCCCAGGCAATCCGGGCAACCCGCACTTGATACATAATAACGACTAGGCCAAGGGTTAGCGTCATGACAAGGCATAAACACGATTTAACTACTTGAAATTAACCTTCTGGCACGATACTCACGGCAATTTTTGATAAAATTAGGAAATATACAACCTTAAGCAACTATTACCGATAAATTTGGATGATTAACTCGAAATATTTCGACAATTTCAACGGAAATAATCTTAGCGATGATGACATACGTGTAACCCGTCCGTACGATTGATTCCTGAATGTTCCAATCTAGCAGATTTTTAACGCTAGACCTACGACGCCTTAAAAACGTATGGACTTCTTGAAGAGCTATTAAAAATAAACTAACGAATATATTGTGTATAATAAATAAAGCTTACGAATTGAAACTTAATAAAAAAAGATAAATAAAATTATAATTATAATTATATTAATAATAAGGCTAAAACCAAACGGTGAAAATGTAGGAAATATACGATAAATTTTGGAAAAATAGGATTTTATAGGAAATATAGGATAACTAGGAGCCCTGTTTTAAAGGGAAAATGCAACCTAACAAAAAAAGGCCTAATCTAACAGTAAAAATTACAAACAAATATTAAACTAGAAATAAATTTAAAACTAAACTTAAAAATAGGCTTAGCTGGATTCCAGGAGAACCTGAACTTTTTTTTTTGCATTGATGGGTCAGTAACCAATGAGAAAAAGCTCGTCATTAAGGCAAGATCTTAAGGTGAGACTTCTAATAACATTCCATTAATCGCTGAGTCATCAAAGCTAAAAAAATCAGGATCTCCATGAATCCAGCTAAGCCTATTTCTCGGTCAGTGGATAAAAAAGTCACACATTAGGTAGTATCAAGAATCCATTCAGGTTCCATAAGAATATGGGAGCATAGCTTTAGCCTATCTGGTACCATCCTCCCAAACTTTGTAACAAAAGTCCGTCCGCAATTTTCGCAACATTTGTACGCTTAGATCTTTTTTCGGTCGACTCCATTTTTATTACCCAAAATATTATGTCCAGGTCGTTAGTAGCGCGGGTTAATAATAGATGTCAGGAGCGATTTACTTGAAAAATCGATTCGAAGCGGACGAACTTTTGCTACAAAGTTTGGGAGGATGGTTATTGAATCGCGGCCCTCCCATATTCTTATGGAACCTGAATGAATTCTTGGTAGTACTCTTCCTTTAACTCTTTAACCACGCAATAAATCACAGTGAATAAGATATGGAATTTGAAAGGCACAGTCCACATTATTCCTATGATAAGTTGAATTTTGGAATATTATCTAAAACTTCAGAACTTCTTTAAAAGTTTTAAGAGCGTAAAAATATGGGAATAAATCCATTTGCAAATAAGAAAAGCGATAAAAGACGTCCAGCTTATCACTTATTTCTTTCATTTGAGAGGATATATATTTATAAGATCCAAAGGAGTAGGTATTTACATAAAAAAGTGCTTATATATCAAATATATCATCTTCAATTCCAAGTTATTTTCAATTCCATATAGTACTGTTTAAAATCAAAAAAACTTTTGACGGATATTTCGTATGGAAGTTCCAACTCTTCTCCGTTGAAATAAATCATCTACGACTTAAAGGGGAACTTGGAGCTTTATTCCAATCAAGTAATCAACACCCCGTAACTTAATACTATCAGCAGAGGTATATAATAACCCCCTTCGGGGGGAGGTATGAAAGGTAGGCAAAATCGTAAATCGCGGCGGATCGACACACCACTTTACTCCCAAAAAATAGTTACACCATTTTGAACCTCACTAAATTTTCCCTACGCGCACTTCCGGAACTCGCGAGCTGAAGTCAACCTTCGACTCCATTTTAACAGACAGCCTGACTCCCGAGACAGGAAGTTCTAAACACAAATCGAGAGGTCTTGTTTATACAAAGAGCATTTACTAGAGTAGCGACATTGAGAAGTCCAGCGCGAGCTAGTGGCCTAGATAGTCAGCAGCGGGCTCTTGTTGTTCGTGATTTTTAGCATTGGTAGTATAGGGGCTTTCATACTTCATCCCGAAGGGGGTTATTATATACCTCTGTTAATACTATCAGCGAAGGTCCGGGTAAATGTACCGGCAGATTCTGATTCGAGACACTCTAGCGGTCGCAGTTGCCGTGTAATTAGCGAAATCGGAAGCGCCACTCTGTGGAGAAATTCATTCCGGAGTTGGAAGGAGGGAAGACAATATAGCCAAGCGCGGCCCGCCTAAATTACGTCCCTCTTTCCTGACTCAAAATATCGAGGAAGAGTCCAAATCACTCGAGCTAGACAGGGGTGATGACTTTTTTGGCTATTTTTAAGTAATAAGCTATGACGTAAAACTGGACCTTTGCTGATAGTATTGACTTTACTTTTATCAAGAATCCATTCAGGTTCCATAAGAATATGGGAGCATAGCTTTAGCCTCTGTTACCATCCTCCCAAACTTTGTAACAAAAGTTCGTCCGCAATTTTCGCAACATTTGTACGCTTAGATCTTTTTTCGGTCGGCTCCATTTTTATTACCCAAAATATTATGTCAAGGTCGTTAGTGGCGCGGGTTAATAATATAATGTCAGGAGCGATTTACTTGAAAAATCGATTCGAAGCGGACGAACTTTTGCTACAAAGTTTGGGAGGATGGTTATTGAATCGCGGCCCTCCCATATTCTTATGGAACCTGAATGAATTCTTGCTTTTATGGAATAAATTGATAGACTTTTGTTATTATTTACTTCTGATAGACATTTCTTAGAAGTTTATGAAAAAAACCAGGTTTTTTTTGAAGCAAAGTTAAGGTTGTAAAAAACCAAAGAGGAGGGGCTTAGAATTAATTGAAGATAAGGTATAATCGAAACCACGACGCGTGGTAATGGAACTCCAGAGACCAAGCTAGTTGCAGTCTGCAGAGACACCCCCCAAGCTACAAGGGAGCATCCAAGATACGCCCTACTTCTACCTGAAGAGATAGGTTGTATACAAATACTCTCACATTCTGTAGGAAAAGGGAAAGTCTCATAACTTATCAATATAGGCTATCTTAAGGCGGTAGTCAATTGGTAACTCACGAAAAAGGTTCATTTGACAATTTTAAGTTTAATTTTTATCAAGTTACGATAAGAAATGTATATTATAACGGTGTTTTACGGATAAACTTGGAAGATGTCGCCACGATAGAGCCTCTATTATCCGATAACCCGTCACCGTCTGGCCTACAGCGTGCCCACCCGAATACTGGGTAAAGATAAGATAGAGTTGGGTAGACTGGGAAATAAAACAAACCATCCGTAAAGGACTGAGACCCCATTATGAAAATTAGTGCCATCTCGTGTTTCTTCATCGTAACAGAGGTATATAATAACCCCCTTCGGGGGGAAGTATGAAAGTCCCTATACTACCAATGCTAAAAATCACGAACAACAAGAGCCCGCTGCTGACTATCTAGGCCACTAGCTCGCGCTGGACTTCTCAATGTCGCTACTCTAGTAAATGGTCTTTGTATAAACAAGACGGCTCGATTTGTGTTTAGAACTTCCTGTCTCAGGAGTCAGGCTGTCTGTTAAATTGGAGTCGAAGGCTGACTTCAGCTCGCGAGTTCCGGAAGTGCGCGTAGGGAAAATTTAGTGAGGTTCAAAATGGTGTAACTATTTTTTGGGAGTAAAGCGGTGTGTCGATCCGCCGCGATTTACGCCGGGCACTTGTTGTTCGTCGATTTTGCCTAACTTTCATACTTCCCACCGAAGGGGGTTATTATATACCTCTGATCGTACTAAATAACCCTTTACTACCGCCTTAATTTTTATGAGACGGTTCCTTTAGAAGAAAGCGGATAATAGAGATAATGGTAGGTATAGTTTCCTCCACGCTATGAACTTGGAACTGATCCCTAAGTATATACTTATAGATATAGATTGTTGTAGGAAGAAAGAGTCTTTGTGTCTGGATAGAAGAAAGGGTGTGAATTCCTAAGGAAAAGTGGGAGGGATAGTTCGCTCTTGGTGTGAAAAGGAATTATTAGGTTTAGAACGAACCACGATGAATGGGGTTGCGAAGAAGAAGACTACAGAAGACTTTCATTGATTTTCACAGTAACTACCCAGAAAATGATCAAATGAAAAATGACATTAACTTAAATATAATTAATTTCCCTTTCAAGATTCTTAGCTGTGATTTTACACCTTATTTTTATGCAAATTTTCTATTCCATTTTCATTATTTATATTCATTCTTAGTTATTCAATTGATTCGCTTGTATCGCTTCAATTTACCCGATTGTATCGCTTCAATTTACCCGATTGTATCGCTTCAATTTACCCGATTGTATCGCTTCAATTTACCCGATTGTATCGCTTCAATTTACCCGATTGTATCGCATCAATTTACCCGAATCTATCGCATCAATTTACCCGAATCTATCGCATCAATTTACCCGAATCTATCGCATCAATTTACCCGAATCTATCGCATCAATTTACCCGATTCTATCGCATCAATTTACCCGATTCTATCGCATCAATTTACCCGATTCTATCGCATCAATTTACCCGATTCTATCGCATCAATTTACCCGATTCTATCGCATCAATTTACCCGATTCTATCGCATCAATTTACCCGATTCTATCGCATCAATTTACCCGATTCTATCGCATCAATTTACCCGATTCTATCGCATCAATTTACCCGATTCTATCGCATCAATTTACCCGATTCTATCGCATCAATTTACCCGATTCTATCGCTTCAATTTACCCGATTCTATCGCATCAATTTACCCGATTCTATCGCATCAATTTACCCGATTCTATCGCTTCAATTTACCCGAATCTATCGCATCAATTTACCCGATTCTATCGCATCAATTTACCCGATTCTATCGCATCAATTTACCCGATTCTATCGCATCAATTTACCCGATTATATCGCATCAATTTACCCGATTCTATCGCATCAATTTACCCGATTCTATCGCATCAATTTACCCGATTCTATCGCATCAATTTACCCGAATCTATCGCATCAATTTACCCGAATCTATCGCATCAATTTACCCGATTCTATCGCTTCAATTTACCCGATTGTATCGCATCAATTTACCCGATTCTATCGCATCAATTTACCCGATTCTATCGCATCAATTTACCCGAATCTATCGCATCAATTTACCCGAATCTATCGCATCAATTTACCCGATTCTATCGCATCAATTTACCCGAATCTATCGCATCAATTTACCCGATTCTATCGCATCAATTTACCCGATTCTATCGCATCAATTTACCCGATTCTATCGCTTCAATTTACCCGATTCTATCGCATCAATTTACCCGATTCTATCGCATCAATTTACCCGAATCTATCGCATCAATTTACCCGAATCTATCGCTTCAATTTATCCGATTCTAAGTTCATTAAAGCCTAGAGGGATACATTTTATCTAAGCTTTTCTGATTGGCTCAGGTTTGATGATATTTCTGAAAGGGTACCGCCCATTTTGATCAAGGAACCACATGAGAGAAAGACTAATAATATAATTAAATATTTGTGGTGTATAACGCCATGTTACGCCGTATTTCCATTGGTTGGGTCAGAAGTATATGAAACCCTCCTTTGAAGTCTACTACTCTAATGTTCCATATAGCGCGCCTCTCTGTATGGGTAAAATTCACAATTTTACGAGATCGGAGGGGTCTGACTTCATGCCCCTGTCTACGGAAAATTGGGAATTCTCTCTCTCCACAAACGACGACGTTTTTTTGACAAACTCCAAGGCTGCTAGAGATATTCGCTCGACGAACTCCCGCTCCGAAAATATCTACCGTTAGGAGGCGTACGAATCGCGCCTTTTGAGAATAACCCATACAGAGAGGGGTAGAAGAGACCCGGGAGTAATATACTTCAAAGGAGGGTTTCATCGGCTTCTGGTTGGGTATATAGAAAAAGAACTTTAGTGTTCTGTTAAACAACCAATAGAGTTTTTTTTTTATTTTTCAAAAGTTTCTTCTGGCCCTCTTTTCTCTGTCTCTTCCAAACACAGGAAAAAGAAATGTCCCTTTCTAACATCAATACCTTTTTTTTTTAAAGTAACTTTTTTACCATGGCACATCTCCACACCTTCCTACTTTAAGTATTTTATTTTTTTGGCTCTGTGGTAAAAAAAACTCTGGTTAATTTTATCCTCTTCACTTAAAAGTTGCCAAACTACGAAAACAGAAAGAGAATATTCCTTCCTATAAAACTTTATTTTTACAACATTTAAAGGCCCTATCTGCTCTAATAAATTAAATTTGTTTATTCGTATAATTGTTAAAAAGGTTTACCCGAAGATAAGCGTTTGGCGCTTTATCTATCTACAAATTACTCGTTTTCAAACGTATAACGATGGATAAGAAACATTCGCGTTTCCAGAATTAGTCTAAAATATAAGAAAAATATTTCAAATTGACTTTTAATTCGAAGAATATAAATAAAACGACGAAACTAAGATTTTAAATCATCTTTTTATTCGTTATTTTTCACGAAAATAAATTTTGAATTTTTTTATCCGAACGTATAACGTCTATAATATTCTAAGATAAGTTGCCATTTTTGGATAAAAACGGATATGGATTATGTTTTTTTACTTTATCTTTGAATAAGTTAACTCGAATGAAAAATAGTCTATTTTTAATCAAACAGATAAGTAGATTTTATCCAATTAATAAAATTTATACGAATTCCGAGCTCTAAACTTATAGTGTTATTCACTTATATTTTCAAGTGCTAATCAAAATGCAGGTCACCCTATTTTTAGTCCATAACACGCGTTTGAGACGTTTTGAATAAATTACCACGTTTTGCGTTTCATAAACACGTGAAAGCACTCTTTAAAAACGTGAATCACGAAACAATCGATTTCAGCATGAAGTTTATAAAAGCTACATTCGCACTTAACGTTAACAAACGGTAGCAGAAGTAGATGAAACCCTCCTTTGAAGTCTACTACTCTAATGTTCGATATAGCGCTCCTCTCTGTATGGGTAAAATTCCCAATTTTACGAGATCGGAGGGGTCCTACTTCATACCCCCCTGTCTACGGAAAATTGGAAATTCTCTCTCACCACAAACGACGACGTTTTTTTTGACGTACTCCAAGGCTGCTAGAGATATTCGCTCGACGAACTCCCGCTCCGAAAATATCTACCGTTAGGAGGCGTACGAATCGCGCTTTTTGAAACTAACCCATACAGAGAGGGGTAGACCGCAACGTGCGAACAAAGCTAAATTAATAATGTCTATAATGGTGCGTACTTCGAACCCAACTGGACTCTAGGTAATTACCGTAACATAGGAGAGGGGAAAAAGGGTTATTTTTGCAATTTTAAGGGTCAATATTAAGTACACCTTTAATTGTCAGTACCTGTAAAACAATCTGGATTTATTTATCTTACGCGTGAACTATATTAGAGGTAGTTGGTACCGTAGCTTTGTACGCGCTGAAAAGACGAGATGAAATCGACTTAAAATATCGGAATAAATTTCACGCTATAAAAGACCATAATTATACATAGAAACATTTAGAACTTTTAGGTAAAACACAACGAGATTCGAAATAACGGTTGCTAGACTATGTTAAAGGGAGAATGAAAGGCCGAAACAACCTATTTTTAATCGATTAAGAATGCTAAAATAATGAGAAAAACAATAATATAACTCACCAAAAATATTTCCTTATTTTATAATCAATTTCCGATGCTAAGCCTTGGCTGCCTAGCTCGGTGAACTAGGCTAGCACGACCCGTATTTTTTTTTGTTATTCGCGGCTGTTCTTGTCGCCAATCACGAGCGAGTAAGAGTATTTTAAAAATACGCGTACTCGCTCGTGATTGGTGACTACTAGATCAGACGGGAATATTAAAAAAATACGGCTCGTGCTCGCCTAGTTCGCCGAGCCTGGCAGCCAAGGCTTAGCATTATTTTCAAATTTCCTGACTTTTCCCTGTCTGGCCTACAGCGTACCCACCAGCTTCCCCGAGAAGAGGGATACTGTGGAAAGAGGTTAGAGAGAGTTCGGTCAAGAAGGATCAGATAAGGAGAGGAAAAGTGGGGCTGCTTTGAGTTAGAGAGAGAAGAGCCAACCTCCCACTCGGGTGGAAAGGGGGGATAGGAAATTCTCGGGGTAAACTGTTGTCACGTGCTCGCTAGCTAGCGCGTCTCATAAAGGATTCGTTTTACCCACGTGACAACAATTTACCACGAAGCATCTCTACCCCCGTCTGTCCCCCGTTCTCCCAGAGTGGGAGTTTAGGCCGACGCAGTAGGAGCCGCGCCGTTCCCACTTTTCCTCTCCTTATCTGATCCTTCTTGCCCTAAGTAAGATGTCAAAACCATAATCAAAATAGGCTTAGCTGTATTCATCAAGATCATCCATATATGAACTAATAACAACCAATGAGCGAAGGTTCTTATATAAGGAATGCAGGATCTCCATAATCAACGTCATTGGTCGCTTCCATGAATCCACCTAAGCCTATTTTCTAGTTAAGTTTTAAATTTTTTTTAGTTTAATATTTATTTGTAATTTTTGTTTTCTGTTGGATTAGGCCTATTTATAATCACTTGTTGTTAGGTTGCATTCTCCCTTTACACGTACACGTAGACGTTCTTCATTTTTACTTCCTAAAAATCTCAAACGCAGGGTAGAAAGGGCTTGAAATATATATATATTACACAGCAAATTTCCGTCTCCGTTTTTAGGGGAACAAGTGCATTAAAAGCCATGTGATTTTGTTCGTGTTGATAAGATTAATAAGGTAACAACAATAGGCTTGAATATAAACCTGATCAGAAGCCGATGAAACCCTCCTTTGAAGTCTATTACTCCAGGGTCTTTTCTACCCCTCTCTGTATGGGTTAGTCTCAAAAAGCGCGATTCGTACGCCTCCTAACGGTAGATATTTTCGGAGCGGGAGTTCGTCGAGCGAATATCTCTAGCAGCCTCGGAGTTCGTCAAAAAAACGTCGTCGTTTGTGGAGAGAGAGAATTTCCAATTTTCCGTAGACAGGGGGGTATGAAGTAGGACCCCTCCGATCTCGTAAAATTGGGAATTTTACCCATACAGTGAGGAGTGCTATATGGAACATAAGAGTAGTAGACTTCAAAGGAGGGTTTCATCGGCTTCTGGCTATATCTAACACGAAGGCGAGTTAATTCTCATAACGCGGATACTTTACTGAAAAAGAAGTCAAGATAATAAAGTCAGAAGGCGGTCACGCGTTATCGATCAATTTCAATGGATAGTGTCGTTTACAACTTTTAATTTTAATTTTTATGAGTAGAGCTTGGAATCGGATAATAACTTAGGATATCCATTTATAACTAATCCTATTTTCATATATTTTAATCTCTGATAAATTTAAGTTAATATAAATCCACAAATTATATAAACAGAATCGTATTCAAATGCTGGATACGAATTAGACCCGGAGATAAAATTTCAAGCTCGATTAATAAACAAATCGCGTTTATTCGAACGGATAACGCGAAGATAAAAATACGACGTTTCTCGAAATCCGTGTAGAATGAAATATAATAATTCGATTTTTTCATCTAAATCGAAAGGAACAATTCTAGCTTCGAGATCTCAATTTTGGGTTAAAATAGACGAAACTCAAGTTTCAAATTGTTCGTTATCGGCGAATGAATAACTCGTATCAATTTCCTAAATAACAATGAGTACGAATTGTAAGTTTGCCGTTACATTCGGGTATCCGTTAACTCGAATAAGAAATGGATATTTTAATATCTGATTGACATTCACGATGGTCTTATGCAATTAACAAAAGTTATACGAATTCCAAGCTCTATCTATGAGTATTCAGTCGATGCGTTAGCCAATAATCTAGGGGCTACTATCTGTTTAAAAGGAAACTGTGGAAAGTTGTTTTGGCAGGAAAAATATTAATCGTTGGTTCCATTACATTAGGTAGGGTGTTGGGTGACGTTTTTAACACCAATCTCTATTCATAGTCCACGTAGAAGTTGACATTTTTGATATTACACTTGGGATCGTAAATCGTGGATACCCTTTTCGGGCTTTAGAAGTTTAGACCGAAAACAGTGACGCACAAGTATAAAAACAAAAAATCCAGTTCACATTTCAGACTTTAAAATCATTTTTATCCCTTATAGAAAGGTTAGATTATTGGTAAATTTAGGGGTCAACTCAACTCCAATCCATACCCCCAGAAAAACTGCTACCCCTAATAACAGAAGCCGATGAAACCCTCCTTTGAAGTCTATTACTCCCGGGTCTTGTCTACCCCTCTCTGTATGGGTTATTCTCAAAGCGCGATTCTTACGCCTCCTAACGGTAGATGTTTTCGGAGCGGGAGTTCGTCGAGCGAATATCTCTAGCTGCCTTGGAGTACGTCAAAAAAAAACGTCGTCGTTTGTGGAGAGAGAGAATTTCCAATTTTCCGTAGACAGGGGGTATGAAGTAGGACCCCTTCTAACTCGTAAAATTGGGAATTTTACCCATACAGAGAGGAGCGCTGTATCGAACATTAGAGTAGTAGACTTCAAAGGAGGGTTTCATCTACTTCTGCTATTAATGAAAATAAGCGCCATCTCTTGGTTTCTCATGGTACTAAATAACCCTTTACTACCACCTTAAATTGGATGAAAATCAGTTACAACTTGACTTTTAATACGTGTTTTGGACTTAAGTCGACGCGTCATTGCATAGTGTCACGAGAAAATAAAATTAACATAATTTAACGATTTATAAAAGCGACGTATCATAAATAGCCTCATAATTATGTATGCAATAATAGAGATAATGTTTTAAAAATATGTTAATGTAGATAATGTAAGGTTCGAAATGATCATAACTTATGATAATGAGTTTCCTGATACCACAAAACGTCTTTAAAGCGACACAGTCATCGACTTCTCACATAAACCAAAGGAATTTGAGTACAATTAAACTTAAAATTGTTAAATTATACCACGAACTACGTCCGACTTTTAACAATTCGTCGGAAGTAAAGTTCTAGCGAGATAAATAGGTACGGAAATGATCAAATTACGATTAAGTTATATTTAAACGCGATTCGCTAATCTCTCGCGTTATAATTATCAAAATTACATCATGAACTAAAGAAGATTTCAATTTAAATTTAAGTGAAAACTAAGATCTGATTACGTTTGTCATTCGCTTGATAATAGCAGAGGTATATAATAACCCCCTTCGGGGGGAAGTATGAAAGCCCCTACACTACCAATGCTAAAAATCACGAACAACAAGAGCCCGCTGCTGACTATCCAGGCCACTAGCTCGCGCTGGACTTCTCAATGTCGCTACTCTAGTAAATGGTCTTTGTATAAACAAGACGGCTCGATTTGTGTTTAGAACTTCCTGTCTCAGGAGTCAGGCTGTCTGTTAAAATGGAGTCGATGGTTGACTTCAGCTCGCGAGTTCCGGAAGTGTGCGTATTGAAAATTTAGTGAGGTTCAAAATGGTGTAACTATTTTTTGGGAGTAAAGCGGTGTGTCGATCCGCCGCGATTTACGCCGGGCACTCGTTGTTCGTCGATTTTGTATACCTTTCATACTTCCCCCCGAAGGAGGTTATTATATACCTCTGATAATAGGTACGGCAAATGACCTTTTTTGGTCTTGATAGATAAAGCATTAACTTATGATTTTGTACACTTATGATATAATATAATAATAAATAATAAAATAAAGATTTGAATTGAATCTCGGGCCTTGATATTCGCGAGCTAGTATAATAAAATATATCTGCATTGAAATCGATTGAAATGGATTGAAATGGTACCTAAAAAGCACTTAAAGAATCCAACATTATTAAAACGTTCTCACGTATAATATAGTAGCCACCAGTTACATTTCCAAGCTAGTTCTCCTTTTCAACATCACGACTCTTAAAAGCCTTTTCGGGTTAACGTGCCTACCCACCTTTCCCAGAACTTTTTCAAGGGAAGCTCAAAAAGTGTAGTAAAAAAAGCTATTTTTTGGAAATTCCAGGATAAAAAAATAATTAAGAGCAGAAGCCGATGAAACCCTCCTTTGAAGTCTATTACTCCCGGGTCTTGTCTACCTCTCTCTGTATGGGTTAGTTTCAAAAAGCGCGATTTGTACGCCTCCTAACGGTAGATATTTTCGGAGCGGGAGTTCGTCGAGCGAATATCTCTAGCAGCCTTGAAGTTCGTCAAAAAAACGTCGTCGTTTGTAGAGAGAGAGAATTTCCAATTTTCCGTAGAGAGGGGGGATGAAGTAGGACCCCTCCGATCTCGTAAAATTGGGAATTTTACCCATACAGAGAGGAGCGCTATATGGAACATTAGAGTAGTAGACTTCAAAGGAGGGTTTCATCGGCTTCTGTTAAGAGCCATTTCAAATTTAATTGAAACCAGGGAGAGACGAGCTAACACTAGAGGCCCCGATTCAATAAATGTACAGGCACTGAGAGTATCATTTGCGCATGCGTAAAGGCGAAATTTCAAGAGAGGAAACGCTTGAATCGTGTTTGACGAATCGTTGAAATTGCCCAAAAATAAATATACCGGCAGATTCTGATTCAAGACACTCTAGCGGCCGCAGTCGCCGTGTAAATTGTGAAATCGAAAGCGCCACACTGCGGAGAAATTCCGGAATTAGGAGGGAGGACAATATAGCCAAGCGTGGCCCGCCTAAATTCCGTCCCTCTCTCCCGACTCAAAATATCCAGGAAGAGTCCAAATCACTCGATCGAGACAGGGGTGATGATTTTTTGGCTATTTCTCTCTCGTCATAGCTTAGCCAATCAGAGAGGGAACTACAACAGCGACATCTTTGAAAACAGATCGGCGCGTAAAGAGTGTACCCCAATGGCGCGATGCCCCTGCAAGTTCCTCTTCAACTTTGAATTCGTCTATTTGGCATCTAAAAATAAATGTAACATGATTTTCATTGTGGCAACCTCTCTTTAAGAGTTGCATGGCCATCCTACACACAAAGGCAAAGATTCTTTACCAATTCTTAGTGGCCCCGTTAAAAAAAAAAGGCAGAACCCATCTAGATTGCTTTTAAATCGCCAAGGCCCAACTCTCGAAATAACGAGTTCACGATTGCGTAAGGCGAATGAACGCAAACCCTTTACGGGTTTCATAGACTTCTGGTAAAGGCTTACAGTATAGTTTCAGAGCAATTCACCTCAGTTACATGGACAGTGTCTACGTTCTTTTTTAAAAAGAAGCTTTTGGTTCGAAAAATCGAAGGGAAAATCTCTCGATATTTTGTGATTTATTGGAGATTGGATTAAAATGTGCCTAAGGAACTGTTTATCAACCTTGTCGTGTGCCTGAGAATTAGCTGCAGGCTCTACAATAATCACGTGACAATTGTAATGACGTCGTGTTTATTTAAAAAATTTCGAAAATTTATTTTTTCTGTCTGGCTATGATTTTAGCTACGAATCGATTTGAAATGGTGAAAATCAAATCGATATTCAAATCCAGAATCGATTGAAGTGTCATATGTAAACGCATTATCTTTATAAATCGATTTATCGTATAGCTTCATTTATCGTTTGTTGAAACCGATTCGGTATGAAATTGGTTCCCGAAGCAGTTTGGAGAAATCGAATCAAATCGATTCGATAAAAGACGATTTCATGTTCACACGACTCCAGCGTTTAAATCGATTCCAAGGACCAATGATAGAAGGGTCGAAAAATAATTAAAATTGACCACGGAGTTGATGAAAAATTATGAGTCTCATTTTAAAAAATAAGTTTTAAGAGCCGATTCTTTTGAAGTGTTGAGATTACAACTTTAGAAAAGCCTTAACAGCGATAACTGTGAATTGATTATTCGAAGCGAGGTAAGTGTAGAGGAGATGGAAGCTCGTCATTTTCATTGGTGAAATCGTTATAAACTCATTAGGGTTCTCTATATATATGAGAGTCTTACAGAGAGATTTGGACAATCAATAGGGGAACTTACAATCAATCACGAAGCAACGGGTGCGACCTTTATTTCGATGTCTCGCGGTGTATTCAACCATTTTCAACGCACATGGATCGTTATAATCTCTACAATGTACTAATACTTTGGCCCGCAATTAGTTAAGCTTTATCAAGTTATATAATATATGGAGAGATAGAAATATTTGAATAGATAAAGGGTTAATTTACACAACGATTTTTTTGGTTCCGTCAGGGAAATTAAATGTTTGTTCTTGCCATGAAATTGGGTTTTTTCGTAACTTGACGTAATTTTCAAATAGTTGCTTTTGCAATTTCGAAATATTATGTTCTATTTTTCCAGTCTCTAAAATATTTTGACCTATTTTTCCAGTCTCTAAAATATTTTGACCTATTTTTCCAGTCTCTAAAATATTTTGACCTATTTTTCCAGTCTCTAAAAGATTTTGACCTATTTTTCCAGTCTCTAAAAGATTTTGACCTATTTTTCCAGTCTCTAAAAGATTTTGACCTATTTTTCCAGTCTCTAAAAGATTTTGACCTATTTTTCCAGTCTCTAAAAGATTTTGACCTATTTTTCCAGTCTCTAAAAGATTTTGACCTATTTTTCCAGTCTCTAAAAGATTTTGACCTATTTTTCCAGTCTCTAAAATATTTTGACCTATTTTTCCAGTCTCTAAAATATTTTGACCTATTTTTCCAGTCTCTAAAAGATTTTGACCTATTTTTCCAGTCTCTAAAAGATTTTGACCTATTTTTCCAGTCTCTAAAAGATTTTGACCTATTTTTCCAGTCTCTAAAAGATTTTGACCTATTTTTCCAGTCTCTAAAAGATTTTGACCTATTTTTCCAGTCTCTAAAAGATTTTGACCTATTTTTCCAGTCTCTAAAAGATTTTGACCTATTTTTCCAGTCTCTAAAAGATTTTGACCTATTTTTCCAGTCTCTAAAAGATTTTGACCTATTTTTCCAGTCTCTAAAAGATTTTGACCTATTTTTCCAGTCTCTAAAAGATTTTGACCTATTTTTCCAGTCTCTAAAAGATTTTGACCTATTTTTCCAGTCTCTAAAAGATTTTGACCTATTTTTCCAGTCTCTAAAAGATTTTGACCTATTTTTCCAGTCTCTAAAAGATTTTGACCTATTTTTCCAGTCTCTAAAAGATTTTGACCTATTTTTCCAGTCTCTAAAAGATTTTGACCTATTTTTCCAGTCTCTAAAAGATTTTGACCTATTTTTCCAGTCTCTAAAATATTTTGACCTATTTTTCCAGTCTCTAAAATATTTTGACCTATTTTTCCAGTCTCTAAAATATTTTGACCTATTTTTCCAGTCTCTAAAATATTTCGACCTATTTTTCCAGTCTCTAAAATATTTCGACCTATTTTTCCAGTCTCTAAAATATTTCGACCTATTTTTCCAGTCTCTAAAATATTTCGACCTATTTTTCCAGTCTCTAAAATATTTCGACCTATTTTTCCAGTCTCTAAAATATTTCGACCTATTTTTCCAGTCTCTAAAATATTTTGACCTATTTTTCCAGTCTCTAAAATATTTTGACCTATTTTTCCAGTCTCTAAAATATTTTGACCTATTTTTCCAGTCTAAAATATTTTGACCTATTTTTCCAGTCTAAAATATTTTGACCTATTTTTCCAGTCTAAAATATTTTGACCTATTTTTCCAGTCTAAAATATTTTGACCTATTTTTCCAGTCTAAAATATTTTGACCTATTTTTCCAGTCTAAAATATTTTGACCTATTTTTCCAGTCTAAAATATTTTGACCTATTTTTCCAGCCTCTTAAAATATTTTGACCTATTTTTCCAGCCTCTTAAAATATTTTGACCTATTTTTCCAGCCTCTTAAAATATTTTGACCTATTTTTCCAGCCTCTTAAAATATTTTGACCTATTTTTCCAGCCTCTTAAAATATTTTGACATATTTTTCCAGTCTCTAAAATATTTTGACATATTTTTCCAGTCTCTAAAATATTTTGACCTATTTTTCCCAGTCTAAATTATTTTGACCTATTTTTCCAGTCTAAATTATTTTGACCTATTTTTCCAGTCTAAAATATTTTGACCTATTTTTACAGTCTCTAAAATATTGACCTATTTTCCAGTCTCTAAAATATTTTGACCTATTTTTCCAGTCTCTAAAATATTTTGACCTATTTTTCCAGTCTCTAAAATATTTTGACCTATTTTATCCAGTCTAAAATATTTTGACCTATTTTATCCAGTCTAAAATATTTTGACCTATTTTATCCAGTCTAAAATATTTTGACCTATTTTATCCAGTCTAAAATATTTTGACCTATTTTATCCAGTCTAAAATATTTTGACCTATTTTATCCAGTCTAAAATATTTTGACCTATTTTTCCAGTCTAAAATATTTTGACCTATTTTCCAGTCTAAAAGATTTTGACCTATTTTTCAACTTTCTAAAAGATTTTGACCTATTTTTCAACTTTCTAAAAGATTTTGACCTATTTCGAAACATTTATATTTTTAAGGTTTCTAAAATATTGTGACCTATTTTTCAACTTTCTATTTGACCTATTTTCCCAAGTTGTTAAACACTGGCCTATTTTCCCAATTAAAACATTTCAATATAAGAATAAATTTTTAGCCTATTTTTTTTTTTCCAATTTAAGTTATTTTAATATTTTTAAATTTCAAAAATATGTGAACTATTTATTTTAATTAACCTAATTTTAATTTTTTTAAAAATGTTAATATAAATGCTTTGCCATTTTAATTCCTCCGACTAGCTTATTTTCCAAGTATTTTAAGTTCCATTGGACCCAAGAAAAAAAAAGGTTTTCCATCTAAAGGTAGCTCCAGAGTTACCAAATGTTTCTAGGCGATTTAAATTCACACACCAACTATGGTTTAATATACGTACATTATATATTTGAAGGAAATTTGGCGGAAATAAATATTCTTGAATATTGGACTTTGAAACTTCTAAGTCGTGTTTCAAAAACCCCTCAGGAACAGATAACCTTCCACCCCTCCTAAGAACGCTTCCTGCAACTTCTCCTTACACGGAAACAAATATACAAAGTAACCAAGATACCAAAACCAAACCCCGCGCTTAATATCCCTTCTACCAGAGGTATATAATAACCCCCTTCGGGGGGAAGTATGAAAGCTCCTATACTACCAATGCTAAAAATCACGAACAACAAGAGCCCGCTGCTGACTATCTAGGCCATTAGCTCGCGCTGGACTTCTCAATGTCGCTACTCTAGTAAATTGTCTTTGTATAAACAAGACGGCTCGATTTGTGTTTAGAACTTCCTGTCTCAGGAGTCAGGCTGTCTGTTAAAATGGAGTCGAAGGTTGACTTCAGCTCGCGAGTTCCGGAAGTGCGCGTAGGGAAAATTTAATGAGGTTCAAAATGTTGTAACTATTTTTTGGGAGTAAAGCGGTGTGTCGATCCGCCGCGATTTACGCCGGGCACTCGTTGTTCGTCGATTTTGCCTACCTTTCATACTTCCCCCCGAAGGGGGTTATTATATACCTCTGATAAAAGGTATGGCAATGACCCTTTTTGGTGAGTTACCCATTGAATACCTTCTGGAAAAGGTAGGGGTCAACATGTTTAGTCGTGGAATGTACTGAATACGTCTAGTGAAACGTTACACGGACGTTAAAGTTCCCTTTACTGGGTTTATGGTATAGTGGGGGAAGAGTGTGGCAATTGGTGCCCTTAAGCCATCGTCGACAATGAGTACTTTTACTAGGAACTCTCTCTTCTCTCGATATTCCGATATTTGCAAGATACCAGTGTGCCAACATCTCAGTCCCAATCGTATCGATCCCAGATTCAAAGAAAATTTAAGAAAAATCCTTCTCAAAAAACAAGAGGTTGTTTTCACTTAAATTTGAATCGAAATCTTCTTTAGTTCATGCCGTAATTTCAATAATTATAACGCGAGAGATTAGCGAATCGCGTTTAAAAATAACTTAATCGAAATTTGATCATTTCCGTACCTATTTATCTCGCGTTCTAACATCGCTAGAACTTTACTTCCGGCGAATAGTTAAAACCAGAAACCGATGAAACCCTCCTTTGAAGTCTACTACTCTTATGTTCCATATAGCGCTCCTCTCTGTATGGGTAAAATTCCCAATTTTACGAGATCGGAGGGGTCCTACTTCATACCCCCTTGTCTACGCAAAATTGGAAATTCTCTCTCTCCACAAACGACGACGTTTTTTTGACGAACTCCGAGGCTGCTAGAGATATTCGCTCGACGAACTCCCGCTCCGAAAACATCTACCGTTAGGAGGCGTACGAATCGCGCCTTTTGAGAATAACCCATACAGAGAGGGGTAGACAAGACCCGGGAGTAATAGACTTCAAAGGAGGGTTTCATCGGCTTCTGGTTGAATTTTAATCTAGTTACGATAAAAAACGTAAATATAACGGTGTTTTCCGGATAAACTCCGAGATGTCGCCACAATAGAGCCAATTATCCGAGACCTGTAGAGCACCGTCTGGCCTACAGCTTGCCCACCCGCAAACGAGAGGCGGGATACTGGGGAAAGAGGTAAAATAGAGTTCAGTTGAATGGAAAAACTGAGACCCTATTATGAAAATCAGCGCCATCTCGTGTTTTTCATGGTACTTAAGTAATATATAATTCCATATCCTTAACAATTCAACTTGTGGCAGTATCCCTTTACGAGCAGAGTCGAAGTCTTTTAGGATTTGTTACACTGCATGGACGCCCTCCGGTCAATAAAAGCGGAATTATTCTAGCTTCAATGCACTTCTAGTAATATATATTACGTCTGAACTACATCGAGCGCGCAATTCGAACTAATTTGCATAAAATTCTATGTATAATATACGACAACTAAAGCCTGGTCCTTAGTATTGTGTCTTTCTCGAAAGAGTTATGTTATTGCAATACTTTGCATTGTTATAAAAAACCTTAAAGGGAGAATGCAACTTAACAAGTGATTTTTTTTTATGGATTCCTTATCGTTTAAATAGACCTAATCCATCAATAAAACAATTTGGAAACAAATATTAAACTCGAAATAAATTTAAAACTTACTAATTAAAAATGAATATTAGGATATATAAATAATAATAGAGCTCGGAATCGGATAATGAATAACTTCGGATATCCATTAATAACTAAGCTTTGTTTTTCAGATATTTTAATCTCGGATTAATTTAAGTTAATATAAATCCACAAATTATATAAACAGAGTCGTATTCAAATGCTGGATACGAATTAGACCCGGAGATAAAATTTTAAGCTCGATTAATAAACAAATCGCGTTTATTCGAACGGATAACGCGAAGATAAAAATACGACGTTTCTCGAAATCCGTGTAGAATGAAATATAATAATTCGATTTTTTTCATCTAAATCGAAAGGAACAATTCTAGCTTCGAGATCTCAATTTGGGTTAAAATAGACGAAGAAACTCTTTGGTTTCAAATTGTTATCGGCGAATGAATAACTCGTATCAATTTCCTAAATAACAATGAGTACGAATTGTAAGTTTGCCGTTACATTCGGGTATCCGTTAACACTCGAATAAGAAATGGATATTTTAATATCTGATTGACATTCACGATGGTCCTATTCAATTAACAATAGTTATACGAATTCTGAGATCTACTTTTTGTATTGGTTGCAAAATATTAACAGATATAACCATTCAAGCTAACTAATTTAATTTATACTAACCGAAATCTAATTAACCCAGGACGATTCTTATAATTAAATCAATTTGGAACTGACGTGCAGGTCGGTCAAAAACGGATGAGAAAACCATGAGGTTTTCTTTTAGAAATACTTTGCAAAACTACTTTATTCCTAGGTATACTTTAACATTACGTATTAATACGCGTATGTTACGGCTTCATTGCAAAATAGAAGTGTAATTACCTCTTTATAAAATTAGATTGTTAGGTTGGGATAGAAAGAATGGGGTTGGATAATCCCACTCAGAGCTGGGATCAAGGAGATGTCCACTAGACAGTGAATGGTTAGATGTGAAGAGGGTCTTGAAGGTAGTATGAAGTATAGTTTTTATATCGATTTAATATCCTTAAAAAAAACGATTACAAATATTAAACTACAATTAAATTCATGAAAATAGGCTTAGCTAGATTCATGGAGATCCTGAATACCAGAAGCCGATGAAACCCTCCTTTGAAGTCTATTACTCCCGGGTCTTGTCTACCCCTCTCTGTATGGGTTATTCTCAAAAGGCGCGATTCGTACGCCTCCTAACGGTAGATATTTTCGGAGCGAGAACTCGTCGAGCGAATATCTCTAGCAGCCTCGGAGTTCGTCCAAAAAACGTCGTCGTTTGTGGAGAGAGAGAATTTCCAATTTTCCGTAGACATGGGGGATGAAGTAGGACCCCTTCTAACTCGTAAAATTGGGAATTTTACCCATACAGAGAGGAGCGCTATATCGAACATTAAAGTAGTAGACTTCAAAGGAGGGTTTCATCGGCTTCTGATTATAGAGAGATTATCATATTCTACCTTCATGTTCTCTTTAAACCTAGGGACAGAAGAAAAGAGGTGGGGCCAAAGAATGTTTCCTACTCTAATTAACCGAACAACCGGGCCGATTAGCCGCCTAATACCTTTCGCACTATAAAGCCTTCTTTCAACTTAGCTAGTATGGCCACGAGAAAGACAACAGGGGTTAGAACAGATCAGAAGAAAGTTACACATATTTGCTTCGTAATCTTTAATTTTTAGATTCGTGTTAACTTATTCGAAGATAAAGTAAAAAAACATAATCCATATCCGTTTTTATCCAAAAATGGCAACTTATCTTAGAATATTATAGACGTTATACGTTCGGATAAAAAAATTCAAAATTTATTTTCCGTGAAAAATAACGAATAAAAAGATGATTTAAAATCTTAGTTTCGTCGTTTTATTTATATTCTTCGAATTAAATATTGTTTCTTATATTTTAGACTAATTCTGGAAACGCGAATGTTTCTTATCCATCGTTATACGTTTGAATACGAGTAATTTGTAGATAGATAAAGCGCCAAACGCTTATCTTCGGGTAAACCTTTTAACAATTATACGAATATACAAATTTTATTGTTTTAGTTACAATTTATCCGTAAATAAAATATCTGAAAATATACGAATAACAGAAGATAATGGATATCCGGTGTCTTAAAATAGGTTGGGGCTAACTAGCCTCTGTAAGAAGGGTGGCAAATGGCCTTATAAAGAAAACCGTAATCCCCTTTTCTACCCAAAAAGTAGAAGGATTGTGACAGCGAGACCCAAAACACAACACGGCAAATAGGTCATAACTAAAGCTTTTTCAAAATAAATTTTGCTTCCAGATCAACTACGTGATTAGAATACCTTGAATAATTTTATAATTAATTTTTAATCTAAATTGTATACTTGGGAGAAATTTCTTCAGCCTTAATTTTCACAGTAAAATTAACTTGATTGTCTAAACAACCAAATCTAAAATAGTTAAGCTTATAAGACTTAAAAATATTTTTTTCCAATCCCCACAATTGAGAAACAGACCCTAATTAATTGGAATTAATCAAAATAGGAATTAGGACTAATTAAAAGCCATTTCTACGAATGCGTGCGTTGAAGTAATTGTTGTGGGTGTGATTTGGTTAAAACTAGTAATGTAGAAACCATTTTCCAATCCCCACAATTGAAAAACAGTCACTAATTAATTGGAATTAATCAAGATATGAATTAGGACTAATTAAAACCCATTTCTACGAATTGTTGCGCTGGAATAATTGTTGTGGGTGTGATTTGGTTAAAACTAGTTATGTAGAAACCATTTTCCAATCCCCTCAATTGAAAAACAGTCTAATTAATTGGAATTAATCAAAATAGGAATTAGGACTAATTAAAACCCATTTCTACGAATGCGTGCGTTGAAGTAATTGTTGTGGGTGTGATTTGGTTAAAACTAATTATGAAGAAACCATTTTCCAATCCCCTCAATTGAAAAACAGTCTAATTAATTGGAATTAATCAAAATAGGAATTAGGACTAATTAAAACCCATTTCTACGAATGCGTGCGTTGAAGTAATTGTTGTAGGTGTGATTTGGTTAAAACTAATTATGAAGAAACCATTTTCCAATCCCCTCAATTGAAAAACAGTCACTAATTAATTGGAATTAATCAAAATAGGAATTAGGACTAATTAAAACCCATTTCTACGAATGCGTGCGTTGAAGTAATTGTTGTGGGTGTGATTTGGTTAAAACTAGTAATGTAGAAACCATTTTCCAATCCCCTCAATTGAAAAACAGTCACTAATTAATTGGAATTAATCAAGATATGAATTAGGACTAATTAAAACCCAATTCTACGAATGCGTGCGTTGAAGTAATTGTTATAGATGTAATTTGGTTAAAACTATTAACTGTAGAATCTATTTAAAATTTATTTTAATTTTGTAATTTCATAAAAACGTAATAAAATTGTGAAAAAAGTTTTTTTTAAATTTCATAAGCTTTCTAAGAACCTAAATTTAAAGTACTACAAATATTAACGATTTGTAACTTTGTAAATTAGCGCAGTTTAGCATTGGTGTATTGGGGGTAAGCCCGCCAATAGGGGAACGGATCAGTCTCGCGCTGTTAGAGGAGCCCCTGAACTTCACAAACATAATTGTTGTCTATAAGAGATTGAACACACGGGGGTTTCCATTGCCTTTAAATCCGCTGTCAATCGCGATTGTCATTTTGGATTTTAGGTCGATAACACCTTTTGAGGTTGACTCTTTCACGAGCCTAGTTGCGCTAGCAGTTGAGTTGTAGTCCGCGAAGAGAGAGGTGCTATCGCTACTCTAGGCTCCAAATAACGCTACATATCGCGAACATATCCCGCTGACCATGTCATATATAAATATCTAAGTATATTTAAAAACTAAAAAGACCAGGCTTGGATATTTAAACGATAATTAGTACCAACATCCAATTAAAAATATTTTCATCTATATTTTAAAACGTCCACAGCCAATTTCAGTAAGTAAAAATTTTACTGTTTTATGCATGGTGAATTTTATATATTTTATGTTAAATTTAATTTAAATGTTTAATTTAATTGTTAAGAGAAATTTAGAGTTCGGAATTCGTATACTTTTTATTAATTGGATAAAATCTAATAAATTCTGTTGTATATTATCTGTTTGATTAAAAATAGACTATTTTTCATTCGAGTTAACTTATTCGAAGATAAAGTAAAAAAACATAATCCATATCCGTTTTTATCCAAAAATGGCAACTTATCTTAGAATATTATAGACGTTATACGTTCGGATAAAAAAATTCAAAATTGATTTTCGTGAAAAATAACGAATAAAAAGATGATTTAAAATCTTAGTTTCGTCGTTTTATTTATATTCTTCGAATTAAAAGTCAATTTGAAATATTTTTCTTATATTTTAGACTAATTCTGGAAACGCGAATGTTTCTTATCCATCGTTATACGTTTGAATACGAGTAATTTGTAGATAGATAAAGCGCCAAACGCTTATCTTCGGGTAAACCTTTTAACAATTATACGAATATACAAATTTCATTTTTTAGTTAAACTTATTTTATCTGAAAATATACGAATAACAGAAGATAATGGATCGATCCGATTCCGAGCTTAGAATTTATTTGGTGACGCCTGTAAAAGTGTTCCACCACCCGCGCTTCGGTGTTCAATGTGAAGCCGACATCCTCTGGTTTAAGGGGCTTTTTAAAATATATTTTTTTTACAAAATTAAATTTAACTGCACAAATATCAGAACGCTTTGAAATAAAAGTGACAATTGCAACCTATCCAAGAATCATAAAAAGTCGCTAGATTTCGAGCTTTCGAGGGAAAGATTGAAATGATTTAGAAAAATTAATATTAATAAATCTTCGATCATAACATTGCTAAGCCTTGGTAATTAAGGCTTAATTACGATATTTGCTAGCCCGTAATCTAATTAGTTCACGTGACCAATCAAAGCCAGATTTGTTGGTCGCTTCTTTACAAAAATATGGACTCCTTGCTTTCAAATGTGATTGAGTTTTAGTTCTCCTAGAGATTTTGCAAGGAATTTTCTTGACAGTTAGTCAATGTGGGAATAAATGAAATAACAGGCGGTCCGCCGACACCAAAGTACATAATTAATCACTAAAATATAGCGGACATACATACCAGTACTATACAGACATGGTCATGTACCCTGCAAGTGATCCCTAGAGACATAGAGATAGATGTGATTGGCTGCGGGCAAGCCCAAACAAGCCTGGGCGGGAGGATAAAGACACTTGGATCTAATGGATATGTCTGACATGAAGGACAGACACTAGCCCCCTTCGAAAAGTCTTGGACCTCCATAAAGAGGGGTCACTATATCAGTGTAACTAAAAAACTATTTTTATGAAACTAAGAAAGTGGGAATTTTCAAATTAGGTCGTAGGTGTAGTACTGAAGTGTTAATTTTTGTATAATTTAATCGAATAGAGCTCGGGATTGGATAATGAATAACTTCGGATATCCATTGATAACTAGGCTTTTTTTCAGATATTTTAATCTCGGATAAATTAAGTTAATATAAATCCACAAATTATATAAACAGAATCGTATTCAAATGCTGGATACGAATTAGACCCGGAGATAAAATTTTAAAGCTCGATTAATAAACAAATCGCGTTTATTCGAACGGATAATTCGAAGATAAAAATACGACGTTTCTCGAAATCCGTGTAGAATGAAATATAATAATTCGATTGTTTCATCTAAATCGAAAGGAACAATTCTAGCTTCGAGATCTCAATTTGGGTTAAAATAGACGAAGAAACTCAAGTTTCAAATTGTTCGTTATCGGCGTATGAATAACTCGTATCAATTTCCTAAATAACAATGAGTACGAATTGTAAGTTTGCCGTTACATTCGGGTATTTTAGCTTCGAGATCTCAATTTGGGGTTAAAATTCGCGAACTACAAGTAACAGCTTGACTTTAAATCTAAACTTATAATTTACTTTGGTTTAATTAATTATTTAATTAAGAAAGTAATCTTAAATTAAGTACTTTCCCAAAAGTGTGTCTTATCTTGACCAACATTAAGAAAATGAACGTTACATTTCAATTAGGGAAAGCAAAACTTGATTTTGGTTACAACATAGCCCATCGCTTTAAAATATACAAAAAAATCATCACCCCTGTCTGGCTCGAGTGATTTGGACTCTTCCTCGATATTTTGAGTCGACAGAGAGGGACGGAATTTAGGCGGGCCGCGCTTGGCTACATTGTAATTTCTCCGCAGAGTGGCGCTTCCGATTTGACTATTTACACAGCGACTGCGGCCGCTAGAGTGTCTCGAATAAGAATCTGCCGGTACATTTACCCGGACCTTTGCTGATAGTATTAAGCTACGGGGCGTAGTTTACTTTTATGGAATAAATTCATAGACTTTTGTTACCAGTACGGATTTATAAGTGTAGTTCTAACCCTTTACGAAAAGCGTACGGTATGTTCTGAACCAAGTTCAGTCTCAACACTTAATTTCACCAGAGGTATATAATAACCCCCTTCGGGAGGAAGTATGAAAGGTAGGCAAAATCGACGAACAACAAGTGCCCGGCGTAAATCGCGGCGGATCGACACACCGCTTTACTCCCAAAAAATAGTTCCACCATTTTGAACCTCACTAAATTTTCTCCGGAACTCGCGAGCCGAAGCCAACCTTCGACTCCATTTTAGCAGACATCCTGACTCCCGAGACAGGAAGTTCTAAACACAAATCGAGCCGTCTTGTTTATACAAAGACCATTTACTAGAGTAGCGACATTGAGAAGTCCAGCGCCAGCTAGTGGCCTAGATAGTCAGCAGCGGGCTCTTGTTGTTCGTGATTTTTAGCATTGGTAGTATAGGGGCTTTCATACTTCCCCCCGAAGGGGGTTATTATATACCTCTGATTTCACTTCGAATTGTTAGCAGACTCAAAGCTTTATCTTCGAACCACTTCTAGCTACTCAAAAGTTACTTTGTGATATAATTATAACAATATTAGTCTTTGAATCAGTTTTGACATTAGAGCGAGTTGAAAACTGGGTTTTAATGAATCTTCTACGGAGAATGAAGTCATTGAGATTAGAAGGAAGCCCCCCTTAAGCTACACGCTGTGAAAATAACCTGATACGGTGATAAGGTTCTACGCAGCGAGCAGAAATTTATTCTTCTACCGCGAAGAATGAAAAAGAAAAACTTCTTAGAGAAGATAATATTAATTGGATTTTGCCTTTTCAACTCGAAATAGGAGAATATAACGCGAGGACGGCTATTACGAAATGGACACTAAATTAAGTTAAAATGTGGACAGATAATGTAGAAAGTTAATTAGGAAAAATTAATGTTTCTGTATTTGACTTGTTAAAGCAGAAACGTTTTATCAGAGGTATATAATAACCCCATTCGGGGGGAAGTATGAAAGCCCCTATACTACCAATGCTAAAAATCACGAACAACAAGAGCCCGCTGCTGACTATCTAGGCCACTAGCTCGCGCTGGACTTCTCAATGTCGCTACTCTAGTAAATGGTCTTTGTATAAACAAGACGGCTCGATTTGTGTTTAGAACTTCCTGTCTCGGGAGTCAGGCTGTCTGTTAAAATGGAGTCGAAGGTTGACTTCAGCTCGCGAGTTCCGGAAGTGCGCGTAGGGAAAATTTAGTGAGGTTCAAAATGGTGTAACTATTTTTTGGGAGTAAAGCGGTGTGTCGATCCGCCGCAATTTACGCCGGGCACTTGTTGTTCGTCGATTTTGCCTACCTTTCATACTTCCCCCCGAAGGGGGTTATTATATACCTCTGGTTTTATCTATAAGAATGGTAAAATTGTAAGGCGGTAGTCAATGGGTAGCTCACCAAAAAGGGGTAATTATTATCTAGCGAACCATAAACGCTATCAGTTCGCGGTTTTCACTTAAATTTAAATTAAAATCTTCTTTAGTTCACGACATAATTTTAATAATTATAACGCTAGAGATTAGCGAATCGCGTTTAAAAATAACTTAATCGAAATTTAATCATTTCCGTACCTATTATCTCGCGTTCCAATATCGCTAGAACTTTACTTCCGACGAATGGTTAAAGTCGGATATAATTCGTGGTATAAATTGACAATTTTAAGTTTAATTTTAATCTAGTTACGATAAGAAACGTATATTATAACGGTGTTTTACGGATAAACTCAAAGATGTCGCCACGATAGAGCCTAAATTATCCGAGAGCCATCACAATCTGGCCTACAGCGTGCCCACCCGCTTCCGCGAGAGGTTGGATACTAGGGAAAGATCCTTACCCCATAAAACTGAGACCCCAATTAGGAAAATCAGTGCCATCTGGTGTTATTTTATCGTACTAAATAAAAACTTTACTACCGCCTTAATGATCTTTTGCGTAAAGGGGACTTATATTCGACTAGGAATTATTTGAAATCGGTTATAAATCACTTTTAACACCAGAGAAAAACAAATCTGAATTTATGTTTTCATTTTTATTCGACTAGCGAATCGAATATTGCATAAAAAGGCGAAACAAATCATAGGAGGTTATTGAGGCAACAGATTTTCATGAATAAATTTGCATTAATGATGGCTCTGAACGAAAGCCTTTTTTTAGATAAATAGCACAATTTTATCGGTACTACCGTCGTCTGTTAGGGGAACAAACAACTCCACCAAGGGATTTAAACATTGACGATAAAATAGATTGGGTTATCAGCTATAGAGCCATTATTTTTCGATGACAAGGAAAGGAGACAAAGCTTGAAAACGCCATATTTAAATTACACTCCCAAAACACTGAAAATTTACATAATAATTTCCAATAACTGTCATACCAAAGGTCTATCACTTTATTCCATAAAAGTAAACAACACCCCGTAGCTTAATACTATAAGCAAAGGACCAGTTTTACGTCATAGCATATCAATTAAAAATAGACAAAAAAGTCATCACCCCTGTCTGGCTCAGGTGATTTGGACTCTTCCTCTGTATTTTGAGTCGGGAGAGAGGGACGGAATTTAGGCGGATCGCGCTTGGCCATAAATTTCCCGTATAAAGATCCAAAAATTTCCCGTATAAAGATCCATAAATTTCCCGTATAAAGATCCATAAATTTCCCGTATAAACATTCATAAATTTCCCGTATAAAAATCCATTAATTTCCCGTATAAAAATCCATTAATTTCCCGTATAAAAAACCATTAATTTCCCGTATAAAAAACCATTAATTTCCCGTATAAAAAACCATTAATTTCCCGTATAAAAATCCGTTAATTTCCCGTATAAAAATCCGTTAATTTCCCGTATAAAAATCCGTTAATTTCCCGTATAAAAATCCGTTAATTTCCCGTATAAAAATCCATTAATTTGTCGTATAAAAATCCATTAATTTGTCGTATAAAAATCCATTATTTTGTCGTATAAAAATCCATTATTTTGTCGTATAAAAATCCATTAATTTGTCGTATAAAAATCCATTAATTTGTCGTATAAAAATCCATTAATTTGTCGTATAAAAATCCATTAATTTGTCGTATAAAAATCCATTAATTTCCCGTATAAAAATCCATTAATTTCCCGTATAAACATCCATTAATTTCCCGTATAAACATCCATAAATTTCGCGTATAAAAATCCATAAATTTCGCGTATAAAAATCCATAAATTTCGCGTATAAAAATCCATAAATTTCGCGTATAAAAATCCATAAATTTCGCGTATAAAAATCCATAAATTTCGCGTATAAAAATCCATAAATTTCCAGTATAAAAATCCATAAATTTCGCGTATAAAAATCCATAAATTTCCAGTATAAAAATCTATAAATTTCCAGTATAAAAATCCATAAATTTCGCGTATAAAAATCCATAAATTTCGCGTATAAAAATCCATAAATTTCGCGTATAAAAATCCATAAATTTCCCGTATAAAAATCCATAAATTTCCAGTATAAAAATCTATAAATTTCCAGTATAAAAATCCATAAATTTCCCGTATAAAAATCCATAAATTTCCCGTATAAAAATCCATAAATTTCACGTATAAAAATCCATAAATTTCCCGTATAAAAATCCATAAATTTCCCGTATAAAAATCCATAAATTTCACGTATAAAAATCCATAAATTTCACGTATAAAAATCCATAAATTTCACGTATAAAAATCCATAAATTTCACGTATAAAAATCCATAAATTTCACGTATAAAAATCCATAAATTTCACGTATAAAAATCCATAAATTTCACGTATAAAAATCCATAAATTTCACGTATAAAAATCCATAAATTTCACGTATAAAAATCCATAAATTTCACGTAAAAAATCCATAAATTTCGCGTATAAAAATCCATAAATTTCGCGTATAAAAATCCATAAATTTCGCGTATAAAAATCCATAAATTTCGCGTATAAAAATCCATAAATTTCCAGTATAAAAATCCATAAATTTCGCGTATAAAAATCCATAAATTTCCAGTATAAAAATCTATAAATTTCCAGTATAAAAATCCATAAATTTCGCGTATAAAAATCCATAAATTTCGCGTATAAAAATCCATAAATTTCGCGTATAAAAATCCATAAATTTCCCGTATAAAAATCCATAAATTTCCAGTATAAAAATCTATAAATTTCCAGTATAAAAATCCATAAATTTCCCGTATAAAAATCCATAAATTTCCCGTATAAAAATCCATAAATTTCACGTATAAAAATCCATAAATTTCCCGTATAAAAATCCATAAATTTCGCGTATAAAAATCCATAAATTTCCAGTATAAAAATCCATAAATTTCGCGTATAAAAATCCATAAATTTCCAGTATAAAAATCTATAAATTTCCAGTATAAAAATCCATAAATTTCGCGTATAAAAATCCATAAATTTCGCGTATAAAAATCCATAAATTTCGCGTATAAAAATCCATAAATTTCCCGTATAAAAATCCATAAATTTCCAGTATAAAAATCTATAAATTTCCAGTATAAAAATCCATAAATTTCCCGTATAAAAATCCATAAATTTCCCGTATAAAAATCCATAAATTTCACGTATAAAAATCCATAAATTTCCCGTATAAAAATCCATAAATTTCCCGTATAAAAATCCATAAATTTCACGTATAAAAATCCATAAATTTCACGTATAAAAATCCATAAATTTCACGTATAAAAATCCATAAATTTCACGTATAAAAATCCATAAATTTCACGTATAAAAATCCATAAATTTCACGTATAAAAATCCATAAATTTCACGTATAAAAATCCATAAATTTCACGTATAAAAATCCATAAATTTCACGTATAAAAATCCATAAATTTCACGTAAAAAATCCATAAATTTCACGTAAAAAATCCATAAATTTTCCGTATAAAAATCTATGAATTTCCAGTAAACTACATAAAACCTTACATAAATTACATTCTTTACAACTTATCCCTAATATACTAAAATGATATCCTATTTTTCATGCTATTAGTTGAAATCCAATATTTTCCAACAGGGTTAATTTTGCTTGGCAATACCCAATTCCCATAAAAGCCCATATCTCATTCTATCTGTATTTGAACTCTATTGTTTTAAAAGCAGTTAATGAACCGAATATAAAATATAATTCATTATAAACGTGTAACAAAGCACTGCCCCACGAAAAATCTCTTTAAACCCTTAATTGTCCATAAGTACTCTTAACCTAATTGAATCTCCAACTGCGGGTCCTTGTCACGAACAATTAAGGCTACGGGGACCCGAGGTTGGTCGTAAGATTCTATACGAGGCGAATATATATAAGGATCATTTGTCGCTTGATTGAGGGTCTTTCCGGAGCGTCGCTTCGATCAATCAAAAGCAGCCGAACATAATGAGTTTGACACCGCGTGCGTAAGAGCGTCAAAGATTCAAAGCCACGACACGAAATCGCCACGATCACGGTTAAATTAAGTCGTGTCGTGTACGTTGTCAGATAAAATATAGGTATATGGAGATTCGGTACAGAAAGCTATGTTTAGGATCGATTTTAAAGGTTTAATGAACTTCTTGGAATAGCATTTTTGCTCGATTTCTATCAGCGGCGGAAATATCTTTAACGAGTGGCTCATGTCAATTTTATTATTTTAAATTAATCTAAGGGATGTCTATTTTATAATGGTGCAATCGGTTTATGCCTAGGTTATAGTAGAGAAAAGTTACGGCCATTTTAAGATAAGGGTCATTTTTGGGAATTTTGCTCGATTTTTATCAGTGGCGGAAATATCTTTAACGAGTGCCTCATGTCAATTTTATTATTTTAAATTAATCTATGGAATGTCTATTTTCTAATGAAGCAATCGGTTTACGCCTAGGTGTTAAAATAAAAAAGTTACGACCATTTAAAGATAGGGGTCATTTTTTTAATTTTTGCTCGATTTTTATCAGTGGCGGAAATATCTTTAACGAGTGGCTCATGTCAATTTTATTATTTTAAAATAATCTAGGGTATGTCTATTTTCTAATGAAGCAATCGGTTTACGCCTAGGTGTTAAAATAAAAAAGTTACGACCATTTAAAGATAGGGGTCATTTTTTTAATTTTTGCTCGATTTTTATCAGTGGCGGAAATATCTTTAACGAGTGGCTCATGACAATTTTATTATTTTAAATTAATCTAGGGGATGTCTATTTTCTAATGAAGCAATCGGTTTACGCCTAGGTGTTAAAATAAAAAAATTACGACCCTTTAAAGATAAAGGTAATTTTTGGAAATTTTGCTCGATTTTTATCAGTGGCGGAAATATCTTTAACGAGTGGCTCATGTCAATTTTATTATTTTTAATTAATCTAGGGTATGTCTATTTTCTAATGAAGCAATCGGTTTATGCCTAGGTGTTAAAATAAAAAAGTTACGACCATTTAAAGATAGGGGTAATTTTTGGAAATTTTGCTCGATTTCTATCAGTGGCGGAAATACCTTTAACGAGTGGCTCATGTCAATTTTATTATTTAAAATTAATCTAGGGGATGTCTATTTTCTAAGGGCGCAATCGGTTTATGCCTAGGAGATAGTAGAGTACCATCTACATTAAAACATTAAGGCGTAAATAGAAATTAAATCTTTAAATTATAAAATATAGGAAATCTCCACGCAGGATGACCTATGACCTCTACTTAATTAAATGGCAACGATTCAGGAATAGTCAGTGTGAAAAATCATTGACCTTTACGATTTTGAGTTACAAAAGGATTTAGATTTTTCAGAGATAATCAACACGAGAAGTAACGGTCTACCCCCATTTCGCCCAATTTATTTTCGCCCAATTTCATTTCGCCCAATTCCCATTTCGCCCAGTTTCTTTTCGCACAATTTCATTTCGCCCAATTCCCATTTCGCCCAATTTCTTTTCGCCCAAATCCCATTTGGCCCAATTTCTTTTCGCCCAATTCCCGTTGGCCCAATTCCCATTTGGCCTAATGTCTTCTCGCCCAATCTCGTTTCGCCCAATTGTGATTTGGACCAATCTCATTTTGCCCAAGTCATATTTTTCCACTTTTTTCCCCCCAACCTAACCTAACCTAACCTAACCTAACCTAAATTAAATAAAAGTCACTTTTTTGGCCTACTAAGACTTTAAATTTTAAAAGATTTAAGCTTTAATCGTTTTAGGCGAAAAGGGAAGAGACATTTTTGGGTTGGGCGAAATGGGAATAGATAATTCTAGGCTAACTGATAAAACGATTGGGCAAATTGGGATTGGGCGAATTGAGAAAAGGAATTTTTAGTTTGGGCAAAATGGGAAGAGATAATTTAGGGCCAAATGATAAAGCGATTGGGCAAAGTAGGATTGGGCGAAATGGGAATAGATAATTTTGGGCAAAAAATGCCTTGGGCGAAATGGGAATAGATCATTTTGGGCGAAATATTTTGGGCGAAATGGGTACATACCGAAGTAACGAATAAAAATTTACGTTTGTAACTAAACAATTAATTAGCCGAAAAATGCCAAAAAAAAAAAATTTTGACTTACATTTCGACGATTTATGTGATACGATAATGATTGATTTTCTGGTCCCAATTGAATTCGCTTAATTCCACACCACCGAGATGATTTAACTTTTTAACAATCACTGAAAATAAAAATATAACATCATAATTAATTAGAGTCATTAATAATTATTAAGAATAATTAATAATAATTATATTTAAATTACCAAAACAATTAGATTCTGAGTTTAAGGCAAAAATTTACACCACGTCTCAAATTAAAATAAAATTTAACGTCTATCTTTAAAACGTGTCAAGCACAAATAAATTGCAAGGTTTGAAATTCACTTAATTAGGATAGGAATAAGTGTTAAAAAATGATTAAATAAGCTAGAATTTTACAGTTAAAAAACAATAATGTCACCCCAATTACGATTTAGATTTTTTAGAAATGAAAGCCGATGGTGAGTTAAAACGTAAATTGGCTGTTGAAAATATGTTAGAAATCCCTACAGTCGGACTTTGAACGCGAACAGAGGTATATAATAACCCCCTTCGGAGGGAAGTATGAAAGCCCCTATACTACCAATGCTAAAAATCACGAACAACAAGAGCCCGCTGCTGACTATCTAGGCCACTAGCTCGCGCTGGACTTCTCAATGTCGCTACTCTAGTAAATGGTCTTTGTATAAACAAGACGGCTCGATTTGTGTTTAGAACTTCCTGTCTCGGGAGTCAGGCTGTCTGTTAAATTGAAGTCGAAGGTTGACTTCAGCTCGCGAGTTCCGAAAGCGCGCGTAGGGAAAATTTAGTCAGGTTCAAAATGGTGTAACTATATTTTGGGAGTAAAGCGGTGTGTCGATCCGCCGCGATTTACGCCGGGCACTTGTTGTTCGTCGATTTTGCCTACCTTTCATATTTCCCCCCGAACATACACCTCTGACGCGAATAAAACAAATGTAATATATAAACACGAAACTAGAGCGCCATCTACATTCAAAGACTTGAAATTAGAAAATGAAAACGGCCGTTAACTCATTTAAAGGGAAACTTTGAGCTAAAAATTGAACAGATTTTGAATTTATTTTCAGAATCACCATGCACACACGCTGGCCTATTCTTTTAATGTTAGCAGAAGTAGATGAAACCCTGCTTTGAAGTCTACTACTCTAATGTTCAATATAGCGCTCCTCTCTGTATGGGTAAAATTCACAATTTTACGAGATCGGAGGGGTCCTACTTCATACCCCCCTGTCTACGGAAAATTGGAAATTCTCTCTCTCCACAAACGACGACGTTTTTTTGACGAACTCCGAGGCTGCTAGAGATATTCGCTCGACGAACTCCCGCTCCGAAAATATCTACCGTTAGGAGGCGTACGAATCGCGCTTTTTGAAACTAACCCATGCAGAGAGGGGTAGACAAGACCCGGGAGTAATAGACTTCAAAGGAGGGTTTCATCGGCTTCTGATGTTAGGGCATTACAAGCGCTGTTGAAGGCGGAAATAATATGATTGGTCCGATTTTACATTTGCTTTTTTTTCTATTCCATTTTTAGCTCCAAGTTTCACTTTAATCATGAACCGTGAGGTGTGGGGGTTATCAGGATAAATCGTTATACGTGTACAAATCAGTTGGGATTAGGTTTGAAGTAGTTTGGAAGGAGTATAAGGGGCGTGACCTATTTCTTTCCAAGCTGTCACCCGATTCGCTCAACCACGAACGAGTAAGACCTCATCCGAAAACAGCTTCAACGCAATAACTGTCAAAAATTGATATTCTATCGGAGCTTGGCATGCTATGATATTTTCCAAATGGAGTTAATATAGATAAAAGCTGGGAGCTGCCATTCCCCTTGTCGAAAGTTTCGAATATAACTTGCAACTTGCAATGAAAGCTAAGCTGTAGAAAACTCCGAATGATTCAGACCATAGGTATTGCGAAAATAACGGCTTACACATTCTAACCTGCGGTCCAAATATTAAGGGGAAACATCAAGTTTATTATTTGAAGTAAAGGTTAAAACATCAGCAAACAGCGTAGACAACTAACAAACCTCTATGATGAATAATCTAACCAAATTAAGGTGGTAGTCAATGGGTAACTGACAAAAAAGGGGTAATTTGCAGCTCTCCCCTATCAGAGGTATATAATAACCCCCTTCGGGGGGAAGTATGAAAGGTAGGCAAAATCGACGTACAACCAGTGCCCGACGTAAATCGCGGCGGATCGACACACCGCTTTACTCCCAAAAAATAGTTACACCATTTTGAACCTCACTAAATTTTCCCTACGCGCACTTCCGGAACTCGCGAGCTGAAGTCAACCTTCGACTCCATTTTAACAGACAGCCTGACTCCCGAGACAGGAAGTTCTAAACACAAATCGAGCCGTCTTGTTTATACAAAGACCATTTACTAGAGTAGCGACATTGAGAAGTCCAGCGCGAGCTAGTGGCCTAGATAGTCAGCAGCGGGCTCTTGTTGTTCGTGATTTTTAGCATTGGTAGTATAGGGGCTTTCATACTTCCCCCCGAAGGGGGTTATTATATACCTCTGCCCCTATTAATTGAAGCTTACCCCTATTAATGAAAATCAGCGCCATCTCGTGTTTTTTCATCGTACTACCGCCTTAAGCCTTGGCTTAAAAAAACTGGTAATGTAATTGACCAAATTAAAAGATAAAACCATGAAAATTATATTGCTTGAGGTTTCCCCTTAAATATAAACCAAGACGGACCCAACTTTGGAAACCTAGTATTTAGGAAAGATTACGTGTTTTTGACTCTAAGGTCTAGTAGTATGAAAAGCATATTGATTTTATGGAAAGCGGTAATAAGAACCCTTCCTGTTTACAGCCTACTTTCATGTAAGGATTGAATATTATTTATCAATACACCCCAAGTTTTTACCATTACGCAAACCTTTAGTGACAAGAACAGTTCTAGTGAATATAGAGCTAGAAGATTGAAATAGGGATTTCTGGGCTTGGTAAACACGAAAGGCAGTGTCGGTAAATATGAATAAGGCGGTACTAGCAAGAATCCATTCAGGTTCCATAAGAATATGGGAGGGCCGCGATTCAATAACCATCCTCCCAAACTTTGTAGCAAAAGTTCGTCGGCTTCGAATCGATTTTTCAAGTAAATTGCTCCTGACATTATATTATTAACCCGCGCCACTAACGACCTTGACGTAATATTTTGGGTAACAAAAATGGAGCCGACCGAAAAAAGATCTAAGCGTACAAATGTTGCGAAAATTGCGGACGAACTTTTGTTACAAAGTTTGGGAGGATGGTACCAGAGGCTAAAGCTATGCTCCCATATTCTTATGGAACCTGAATGGATTCTTGCTAGTACCGCCTCTATCGGTAATAACAGTTACTAATGACGTGCCCTCTACGTCATGGAACCATTTCGTAGTCTATGATTGTACAAACTTTCAAGGAATGAAGCCTAAGTGTAAGAACAAAGTAACAACATGGTTTTGTGACCCTTAACAATACTGCGCATAATTGTAAGTAGACATGAAATCTAAATAGTTTCGGGTATCATCAAATTGATCAATATTAGTGAGATCCCCCTTATAGAGAGTATTCGGCTTTACAAGAGCTACATGACGTCAGGCTTTCCCCAATTGGTTCTTTGCTGTCTCCTTAAATAATAACGTAAGAAACTGACTTATCCAATGATGATTCCTTATCGTTTAAATAGGCTTAATCCACCATTTAATACAAATAAATATTAAACTAGAAATAAATTTAAAACTTATCATCAAAATAGGCTTAGCTGGATTCATTGAGATCCTGAATTTCTTCGCACTTATGGGTCAAGGACCAATAACTTAAGTTCAATCGTTAAGGCGAGATCTCCACGAGACCAGAAGCCGATGAAACCCTCCTTTGAAGTCTATTACTCCCGGGTCTTGTCTACCCCTCTCTGTATGGGTTAGTTTCAAAAAGCGCGATTCGTACGCCTCCTAACGGTAGATATTTTCGGAGCGGGAGTTCGTCCAGCGAATATCTCTAGCAGCCTTGGAGTTCGGCAAAAAAACGTCATCGTTTGTGGAGAGAGAGAATTTCCAATTTTCCGTAGACAGGGGGGTATGAAGTAGGACCCCTCCGATCTCGTAAAATTGTGAATTTTACCCATACAGAGAGGAGCGCTATATGGAACATTAGAGTAGTAGACTTCAAAGGAGGGTTTCATCGGCTTCTGACGAGACTTATAATCCAATTCGATTGGTTATTGACCCTTCAATGCGAAAAAACTCATGAATCTCCATGAATCCAGCTAAGCCTAATTTGATGTCAAGTTTTAAATTTATTTCTAGTTTAATAGTTGCATTCTCACTTTAAATCTAATTTTGGTATTCGCTGCAATTTTGGGTTGTCTCTTCTTGAAAGTAAGAAAGGGCGGGCGGTAATCTCGAACAGCTGACAGCCATCGATTAGATTAGACTGTCTTAATTGTCGTCTCGCGTTCAGTACGTGTGTATATGTCTTAGAATCTCACTGGGCGGAATTATTCCGTCATTGGTTCATCCCACGGTTCGCTCGTTCCCTTCTAATTAATTTCAACAATTAGATGAATGGGCAGAATTGCGTTGGGCGGGGACCTCTAAAGGGGAATAACTTGGCACGCTAGCTAGCTCGAGATCTCAATCAGTGGCAACAATAGCTAGAGGACATTAAACACCCAAATGCTGCTTTATGACAATTTTAGGCCGTTAATTATATGAAACACTTTATTTAATGATTGCCAGGAATGAACCGAGCTAAGTTGAATAATAATGATAATATAATTTGTTATTTTGTGTAAAAGTTACGCATCTGTTGTACTCAATATGAAAGTAACCAGGAAATAGAGAAATAAGAGCATCGTGAATGTCATTCAGATATTAAAATATCCATTTCTTATTCGAGTTAACGGATACCCGAATGTAACGGCAAACTTACAATTCGTACTCATTATTATTTAGGAAATTGATACGAGTTATTCATTCGCCGATAACAATTTGAAACCTTTCGAGTTTCTTCGTCTATTTTAACCCAAAATTGAGATCTCGAAGCTAGAATTGTTCCTTTCGATTTAGATGAAAAAAATCGAATTATTATATTTCATTCTACACGGATTTCGAGAAACGTCGTATTTTTATCTTCGCGTTATCCGTTCGAATAAACGCGATTTGTTTATTAATCGAGCTTAAAATTTTATCTCCGGGTCTAAGTCGTATCCAGCATTGGAATACGATTCTGTTTATATAATTTGTGGATTTATATTAACTTATATTAATCCGAGATTAAAATATCTGAAAAAAAAAGGCTAGTTATCAATGGATATCACCATTTGATTAAGTTGAAATTTATGTCTGATCCTTAGCATTTTTTATTTTTATTGACAGATGTATGGCTCGGACTAAGAGATCTTGGGCGACTGATCTCGTTCATATATTTTATTGCCTTATTATTTGGACGATGACGTCATATTCGTCTCTAGCCCTGTGTCCATTGAAATGCGTTTGCGACGAAGATAAACTGACCGTGTTGTGCAACGGCGCTGGACTTGATATTGTCCCCATAACACTTAACCCTGAACTAAACGAACTAATTCTAACGGGCAATCTTATTAAGAGTATATTGTCAGCATTTACAGTCTACCGGAAGCTGAAATACTTGGACGTGTCTCTCAACCAACTTGTATCACTGGGAGACAATAATTTTGTCATGCAAAAGCGACTAGAGGTCTTACACCTTAATAGAAACATGTTATCTAACATCAACAATGGATCTTTTACTGGTAATCTGAATTTATGTTATTATTATTGGCGTATTACGTCATAGCCCATCAATTAAAAATTGACAAAAAAGTCATCACCCCTGTGTGGCTCGAGTAATTTGGACTCTTCCTCGATATTTTGAGTCGGGAGAGAGGGACGGAAGTGATACACTTTTGGCTTAACCAGAAGCCGATGAAACCCTCCTTTGAAGTCTACTACTCCAATGTTCCATATAGCGCTCCTCTCTGTATGGGTAAAATTCACAATTTTACGAGTTAGAAGGGGTCCTACTTCATACCCCCCTGTCTACGGAAAATTGGAAATTCTCTCTCTCCACATACGACGACGTTTTTGGACGAACTCCAAGGCTGCTAGAGATATTCGCTCGACGAGCTCCCGCTCCGAAAACATCTACCGTTAGGAGTCGTACGAATCGCGCCTTTTGAGAATAACCCATACAGAGAGGGGTAGACAAGACCCGGGAGTAATAGACTTCAAAGGAGGGTTTCATCGGCTTCTGGCTTAACTAACTCATGAATGTCTTTATTTTCTTTGGATTTATTATAGGTTTAGCCAATTTAAAAATTTTAAGTGTGCGTGAGAACTTTTTGAAAGAGATTACAAATGGTGTTCTCCATCCTCTCGAACATTTGGAAGAATTGGATTTATATCGGAACAGAATTCAAAGGATTTCGGAACACGCCTTTACCGGACTTAGAAGTCTCAAGAGACTCAATCTCAGAGACAACCTGCTGACACACATTGCAACAAGATCATTTCAAAAAATTACGCAATTGAAAAGCCTTGACTACGGACTTAACTCTATTAAGGTAATTTGTCAAATTTACAAACAAATATTAAACTAAAAATAAATTTAAAACTTACCCTGAAAATAGGCTTAGCTGGATTCATGGAGTTCCTGAATTTCTTTGCATTGAAGAGTCAGAGACCAATCGAATGTTAGCTTAAGATCTCGCCTTAACGACAGGCCTTTGTTCATTGGTCGCTGACCCTTCAATGCGAAGAAATTCAGAATCTCCATGAATCCAGCTAAGCCTATTTCTCGAGTTAAATTTATTTCAAGTTAAATATTTGTTTGTAAATTAGTTTACTGGTCTATTTAATTAATAAGGAATCGATAAAAAAAACACTGTAATTAAAAGAAAACATAAGGAAAAGCTCGTGATCATGAGTGGCAATGCTATGACGTCATCAAATGTGTCAAATTTAAACACAATTAAAAATGATACTCGTGGCGAAAAAAGAGCCAATTTCAAGCTCAAATGATGACTAAGAAACAAATTTAACTGTTATATTGGTACCATCAGAGGTATATAATAACCCCCTTCGGGGGGAAGTATGAAAGCCCCTATACTACCAATGCTAAAAATCACGAACAACGAGAGCCCGCTGCTGACTATCTAGGCCACTAGCTCGCGCTGGACTTCTCAATGTCGCTACTCTAGTAAATGGTCTTTGTATAAACAAGACGGCTCGATTTGTGTTTAGAACTTCCTGTCTCGGGAGTCAGGCTGTCTGTTAAAATGGAGTCGAAGGTTGACTTCAGCTCGCGAGTTCCGGAAGTGTGCGTAGGGAAAATTTAGTGAGGTTCAAAATGGTGTAACTATTTTTTGGGAGTAAAGTGGTGCGTCGATCCGCCGCGATTTACGCCGGGCACTTGTTGTTCGTCGATTTTGCCTACCTTTCATACTTCCCCCCGAAGGGGGTTATTATATACCTCTGGTACCATTCCCATTCTCGATTGTCAACAAATCAACGTCACCGCGACCTTTGACACCCTGTTATGTAACAACCAAATAATAATATTATTATTTTAATTACAGATTATCACAGGTCATTCGTTTCACTCGTTATCAGACTTGGAAGAACTTAATTTAGACGGTTGCGACATTCATGCGATTAAGCGTGGTGCGTTCAAGAACTTAAACCAGCTTCGAACCTTAACCTTAAACAACAATGAATTAAGTGACCCTCCTACTGTTGCCCTACAAAGTTTATCCAATCTTCAACACCTACGGATCGGTCAAAACCGTATTCTATCGGTCAAACCATTAGCCTTCAGCGGGTTATATTCTTTAAAAACACTAAATTTAGACGGGTGTCCGAACTTGAAGACAATTCACCGTGGATCATTCGCTGATAATTCTCAATTAGAGATAATATCAGTTAATTACAATAAAGAATTAATTGAAATTGAGGCCAGCCTTTTTGAAGGATTAACTAATTTAATTGAAGCCCATTTGCGCGGGAATTCTTTGAAAACAATACCGTATGGTTTGTTGGAATGGAACAGAATTGAGATTATTGACGTCAGAGATAATCCAATCGAATGTAATTGCAGTTTAGTCTGGTTTCGAAATTATTTACGCGACAGAAATTTAAGTTTCCAATCGGAATCTACGGAAGATTTTCGATATTTAAGATGCGCAGAACCTAATGCGCTGAAGGATGTTTTATTGATGGATACGACAGATCATGACTTGGGTTGTAATCGTCTCTTCTATTTGCAAATATGGATCGCCAGCGCGTTGGGTGCTGGACTCGTTGTAGTGTTTTTCATAATCGCTGGTTTAGTATATCGGACAAGAGTGGTATTCTTTTTGAAAAAGAAATATCAAACTGAAGAAAAGGTTCAACCAACGTGTGCCGTCAGCCCAGATTGTAAGGAAGAAAAAAATATGCTATTAGTTTTAAGAGGTGCGCAAAACTCAAATGAACGAATTGGAGTGGCTTTGTAAAGTTAAAATTATTACAGATTTGCGGGAAACATTTCAAAACTTGGAGCATTTGAATATATTTTCGTGATCAACGTGTCAAAAAACGTTGGGTAAAATTTGAATAAAAGCAGAAGTAGATGAAACCCTCCTTTGAAGTCTACTACTCTAATGTTCCATATAGCGCTCCTCTCTGTATGGGTAAAATTCCCGATTTTACGAGATCGGAGGGGTCCTACTTCATACCCCCCTGTCTACGGAAAATTGGAAATTCTCTCTCTCCACAAACGACGACGTTTTTTGGACGAACTCCAAGGCTGCTAGAGATATTCGCTGGACGAACTCCCGCTTGGAAAATATCTACCGTTAGGAGGCGTACGAATCGCGCTTTTTGAAACTAACCCATACAGAGAGGGGTAGACAAGACCCCGGGAGTAATAGACTTCAAAGGAGGGTTTCATCGGCTTCTACGGAAAATTGGAAATTCTCTCTCCACAAACGACGAAGTTTTTTTGACGAACTCCGAGGCTGCTTGAGATATTCGCTCGACGAACTCCCGCTCCGAAAATATCTACCGTTAGGAGGCGTACGAATCGCGCTTTTTGAAACTAACCCATACAGAGAGGGGTAGACAAGACCCGGGAGTAATATACTTCAAAGGAGGGTTTCATCGGCTTCTGATAAAAGTAAATATAAAATCCGACCAATCATATTATTTCAGCCTTCCACAATGCTTGTAATGTTCAAATATTAAAATAATAGGCGGGTTAAGACCTTGGACATCAAATACCGGCCTATTCTTTTAATGTTAGGACATTACAAGCACTGTTGAAGGCTGAAATAATATGATTGGCCCGATTTTATATTTACTAAAATTCAAATATTACCAAACTTTAGAAATTAATTAAAACACTAAAATCGTGTCTAAAAATTGGGAAAAAATTCTGGAATATGTTTTTTGACATGGTGATTAAGAAAATAAATCCAAATTTTGCTAATTTAATTTTGAAATTTGTCAAAATCATGGAATATTGAAAAAAACAAATAAATTCCATAGAATAATTGTATAATCTGGATGCGCACTTTTTGGGTTTAAAATAAAATATATTTTATAGATAAGAAAATATGATGTCAGGGTTTTTAAACGTGAAATATAAAGCATTGTACGTGAACATTTGTACAATTAAATCTAATTAAAGGTAATTAATATAGCGACTCATCCAATCATATCACGAAATCATTTTTTATACCCAAACTAAATTGTCTAAGATAAATTGAAAATAATTCCAAACTTTAAAGGGAGAATGCAACCAAAAAACAAGTGATTTTTTTATCGATTCCTTATCGTTTAAATAGGCCTAATCCACCAGTAAATAAATTTACAAACAAATATTAAACTAGAAATAAATTTAAAACTTACCATCAAAATAGGCTTAGCTGGATTCATGGATATTCTGATTTTCTTCCCATTGAAGGGTCAGCGAACAATCAAATGTTATTATAAGTCTCAGCTTAAGCCTTTGACAATTAATCGCTGAGTCATCAATGCGAAGAAATTCAGAATCTCCATGAATCCAGCTAAGAATATTTTCAGGGTAAGTTTAAATTTATTTCTAGTTTCATAAATATAATAATAGTCCTGGTCGATTTCCAAAACCGGAAGTCTAGAGAACCTCGCGAAAATTTTGGCGGGGAAAACTTTTTGCCACGTGATCGTCCGCCATCTTTTTGTAGTGTGAAAATAGCTACAGACTAACCAACGCCTCCTATACTTTATCATATAGGAAGCGTTGGACTAACAACTTGAATTTGGTTTGTGGGAAATATAATTAGAAATAGTCTGACAGCCTGTTACTACAAAAAGATGGCGGCGCGGCTACGAGACAAGGGCCCATTTCCGGCAAATCGACCAGGACTATTGCGAATAATTGCAAGCTGATATCCACGTCACAAGTGGGTTCTATGTTAACCGGAATTTGCAAGGCACATCTAAAGAAATTAACGTCTAAATTAACGATCTAATTAACGATTAAATTGAATTAAAAGAAGTGCCAAAAAAAAAAATTCATATTAATTTTTTTTTCATATTAATGTTTGCAAATTAAAAATACGTTAATTGCAACTAATTTTGGATTTATAAGCACAAAGACGTTATGATACTGAACTAACGTAATTAAATTTAATTGGGCGGTAATTAAAAATATGTAAAATAATTAATTTATATAATTTTTTTAAAAATATAAATATGGAAGAAATTTATTATCTTTGAATTATAATTAGTGGTTGATTTTAATTCATAAATCGTGTTTGATCTGTAAGATAATTAGTCTAAATTAATTCATTAAAGGTAAAGGTGCAATAATTAACTTTAACCTAATTTTTAATTATTTAAAATCTTCGATTATTAATCGAGAGTCAATTAATTATTAAAAATGATAACGTCCTGAATAAGTTATGCAAATTATAGACTGTGATATATCGTTAATTAGATTTAATTAAGGGGAAATTCAAGCTCTTAACAAGTGAGTTTTGGATCGATTCCTTATCACTTAAATAGGCTTAATCCACCAGTAAAATTTACAATCAAATATTAAACTAGAAATAAATTTAAAACTTAATCGAAAAATAGTCTTGGCTGGATTCGTGGAGACGTTTATGGGTCAGCAACCAATCAGATGTTATTTAAAGTCTCACCCTAAGATCTCGCCTTAACGACGGGTATTTGCTCATTGGTGGTTGACCCATCAATGCAAACAAATTCAAGATATCCATGAATTTAGCTAAGCCTTTTTTTTGTGTAAAATTTAAATTTAAGTTTAATATTTGTCTGTAGTTTTTTGCTGTTGGATTAATTAAATAATTAAAAAATATTAAAGTTGTATTTCAAGTATACCAAGCACCGGATAACGAATAAATTTTTGAAATCAAGTTACAATGCTATGACGTCATAAAAAGGCTTCAAATGAAATTTTTGGTGCCGAAATAATCATAAATTGTCTTGATCCAAGAAGTATTTCCACAATTACATGCTCAAACATGTGGTACTATCCAATTAATTTCGTATAATTATAATTAAATTAAGTTCTGTAAATTTTTTTGTCGTGTTTAATATATTAATAAAGATAATTAATAGGTTTTTAAGTATGAGTTGTTCATTGCTTGCTTTGAATAATCGACTTCAAAGGAGGGTTTCATCGGCTTCTGATAAAGATAATGTAAATGAACACATGATGCCAGAAGCCGATGAAACCCTCCTTTGAAGTTTATTACTCCCGGGTCTTGTCTACCCCTCTCTGTATGGGTTATTCTCAAAAGGCGCGATTCGTACGCCTCCTAACGGTAGATATTTTCGGAGCGGGAGTTCGTCGAGCGAATATCTCTAACAGCCTTGGAGTTCGTCCAAAAAACGTCGTCGTTTGTGGAGAGAGAGAATTTCCAATTTTCCGTAGAGAGGGGGGATGAAGTAGGACCCTTTCTAACTCGTAAAATTAGGAATTTTACCCATACAGAGAGGAGCGCTATATCGAACATTAGAGTAATAGACTTCAAAGGAGGGTTTCATCGGCTTCTGATGATGCTTATATTTGCTCCAAGGCAAAACCCAACCACGTAGCAAGAATTATACAAGTGTGTTATGTTTTTGCGTTCAAGGAGATGATCAATAATACCTGTTTTCACTCTAAAAAGTGACTTTTCGAAACTTTTCTTTTAATCGAGAGTATTATAAAATGTTGAGAAACAAATAATTTGAAGCCATGGCAACGACAAAAGTAGAAAGTGGAGGCAATCTAAAGTATAACATAACTGTATTTAAAAGGGAAACTTACGAGATAAAAATAAATCTATGTTTACAATCTTACAATATAAGAATTTTCCCGCCAATTTTAGAATCTCAGACAAGAAGAAAATAGAACAGATCTTAGAAAATTCATCGAAAATGATGTGAAATATTTAGGCACAAAATTACAAACAAATATTAAACTAGAAATAAATTTAAAACTTACAAAGAAAAATAGGCTTAGCTGGATTCATTTAGATTATGAATTTCTTCGCATTCAAGAGTCAGCGACCAATCAGCAAAGGCCCGTCGTTAAGGCGAGATCTCCGTGAGTCTTCCAATAACATTCGATTGGTCGCTGACCCATCAATGCGAAGAAATTCGTGATCAAAACGTTGAATTAAAAAAAAAAAAAAATAAAATGAACTGAAATTGATAGAAAATAATTTGTAATCTATAAATATTTTTTCTTAATCGCTTTCCAAGTATGTTTGGACGAAAAATCTCTACAATTCCACAAACTACGCCATTATTAAGCCCCATTTCACTGAAATTTCAAATATCTCTCGTACAAAACAGATTAGACGCGAGATTTCAATCCTCTTTACGAGAAAACGGTTGAATAATTTTTATATCGTTTATTTTCCCTTTAAAACGAATAGAAGAAGAACGTCAATAAAAAGAAAAAGTTACAAGACGATCTTAAGTAGAAACATGAAATCTCTGTTTTAATGACGTAAAACCGAAAAAATAATGGTGTTTACATAGATGCAATTAAACACGCAAGATATTTAGACGCCAGTCGATCGCGAAAGAAGTCTTTGGTAAGGTTTTATACAGACTTAATCCCTATTTTTAGTAAGATATATCGGAATGAGAGGTGGTCGAATTAAACAACAGGCCCAATCGAAATTGGCGATTTATTGAAACAACGACTTGGAATATCGCCACGAAACCAAGATTCAAAATAAGTACTTTTCAAATATTCTATCTTGATTTTAAATGGGTTATTCATTGTCTTAAAATGGAATTCAAAAGATTCCAATCTCAAATCGGGTGATGATCCCAAGATCATACAAGTGGGTAATTAGTACAGGAATAATTAATATAATAATTCAGTTTGTTAGCTATGTTAATGAGGAACTGACTTGTGAGCGCGGTTAATAAATGCAAAAAAAAAAAAAAAATGTGTACTAAATCTCCCCACAAATAAACTAGAATAATTGAAGTATTTAAAGGGAGGATGCAACCTAACAACAAGTGATTTTTTATCGATTCCTTATCGTTTAAATAGGCCTAATCCACAGAGAGAGACAAACCCCCTCACTCCCCTAAATCGTGTGATGTGGTTTATGTACAGTCCCTTGTAGCGTCCAAACATTAAAAGAACAGTCCGGCTTTTGATGTCCAAGGTCTTAGACATTAAACGTCGGCCTCTTCTTTTAATCTTAGGGCATTGCAAGCGCTGTTGAAGGCGGAAATAATATGATTGGTCCGAATTTATATTTACTCTTAAAGGGAGAATGCAACCTAACAACAAGTGATTTTTTATCGATTCCTTATTGTTTAAATAGGCCTAATCCACTACTGAAAATATTTACAAACAAATATTAAACTAGAAATAAATTTAAAACTTACCCTGAAAATAGGCTTAGCGGGATTCATGGAGGTCCTGATTCCCCCGCGTATAAGGTCTAGCGACCAATCGCGCGCGACTGTAAGTCTCGTGGAGATGTCGCGCGAACGACGGGCCTTTGCTCATTGGTCGCTAGACCTTACACGGACGCGATTCAGGATCTCCATGAATCCCGCTAAGCCTATTTTCAGGGTAAGTTTTAAATTTATTTATAGTTTAATATTTGTATTGTAAACTTTTTATCGATGGATTAGGCCTATTTAAACGATAAGGAATCGATAAAAAAATCACTTGTAATTAGGTTGCATTCTCCCTTTAATGACTTATTCGGCTAACCAAGTGTGTCTCTTGCTTAAGAAGTAACGAAGACAATTATTTAAAATATATTAGACCGATATTAAAATTATTTAATGGTAATATCAGAGGTATATAATAACCCCCTTCGGGGGGAAGTATGAAAGCCCCTATACTACCAATGCTAAAAATCACGATCAACAAGAGCCCGCTGCTGACTATCTAGGCCACTAGCTCGCGCTGGACTTCTCAATGTCGCTACTCTAGTAAATAGTCTTTGTATAAACAAGACGGCTCGATTTGTGTTTAGAACTTCCTGTCTCGGGAGTCAGTCTGTCTGTTAAATTGGAGTCGAAGGTTGACTTCAGCTCGCGAGTTCCGGAAGTGCGCGTAGGGAAAATTTAGTGAGGTTCAAAATGGTGTAACTATTTTTTGGGAGTAAAGCGGTGTGTCGATCCGCCGCGATTTACGCCGGGCACTTGTTGTTCGTCGATTTTGCCTACCTTTCATACTTCCCCTCGAAGGGGGTTATTATATACCTCTGGTAATATTTATTATCCATTTTCTATTTTTGCTCGAAATAAAGCAGTTAACGAGAATTTGGAAATATATTTAGTGAAATAAATGCCTGGGGATTTTGAATTCTCAAATTAACGCAAAATGTCAGAGCTACGTGAAGAAATAAATTACAATTTCACAATAGGGGTGAGTTAAAATTATAGATTAATTTTTACTAATTGCCATATTATAGAAATGGTTTTAAAACAGGCTGATCGAGAATCCCCAGTTGAAAGTATTAGAGAGATACTAACGGGAAGTAGCGCGAGTGTATTCAATTATATTCTGTTAAACCTATCAAATGTCACGTAAGACCAACAAATTATTAATAATTTTAAGGCGGTATTCAATGGGGAACTCACCAAAAAAGGGTCATTTGCCGTACCTATTATCAAGCGAAATACAAACGCTATCAGTTCGCGGTTTTCACTTAAATTTAAATTGAAATCTTCTTTAGTTCATGACGTAATTTTGATAATTATAACGCGAGTGATTAGCGAATCTCGTTTAAAAATAACTTAATCGAAACTAAATCATTATCTCGCGTTCTAATATCACTAGAACTTTACTTCCGACGAAATGGTAAAAGTCAGGTTTAGTTCGTGGTATAATTTGACAATTTTAAGTTTAATTTTTACTCTAATTAGGATAAGAAATGTGTATTATAACGGTGTTTTACGCGTAAACTTATGGAAGCCTATTATCAGAGATCCGTCACCGTCTGGCCTACAGCGTGTCCACCCGCTTCCGCGAGAGGCGGGATACTGTGGAAAGAGGTTAAGAGAGAGTTCGGTAGTCTGTGAAATAAATCATTCCCAAACGAAGCTTACCCCCAGAAAAATTGAGACCTATATTAATTAAAATCAGTGCCATCTGGAGTACTAAATAACCCTTTACTACCGCCTTAAATCTGTATTCGAGGGGGCGTAACTAAATGAATATTTCACTTAAGTCTCACAATCGTGCCATGGGCTGATGTCAAGGTCATGGTGCGTGATTACGTGAGGGACCAAAATTTGGAAATATCTGAAGATGAGAGATTTTATTCGAGATATTGCGTAATGTTTAGTGTAAGTTTCAACAATTAATTTTCATTATAGTTATGACAAGAATCCATTCAGGTTCCATAAGAATATGGGAGCATAGCTTTAGCCTCTGGTACCATCCTCCCAAACTTTGTAACAAAAGTTCGTCCGCAATTTTCGCAACATTTGTACGCTTAGATCTTTTTTCGGTCGGCTCCATTTTTATTACCCAAAATATTATGTCAAGGTCGTTAGTGGCGCGGGTTAATAATAGATGTCAGGAGCGATTTACTTGAAAAATCGATTCGAAGCGGACGAACTTTTGCTACAAAGTTTGGGAGGATGGTTATTGAATCGTGGCCCTCCCATATTCTTATGGAACATGAATGGATTCTTGGTTATGAACTATTAATTGTTTTCGTTCATCGCAGTTATGCGACACGTTTCTGGGTTTTAGAAGAACCAGCCAGTCTGATACTAGTCACGTTACTCCTCCTTATACCGTATCAATGTACAAAATTCTGACAGTCAATAATGTTAGGAAACACGCTGGCAAAAGACTTTCGTTGGAAGGCATCGACTCCTCAATTTGGTTTTCCCTGATAGCCAGTCTACTTCTCTTGTCCATCGTCTGCTGGCTACTTAAAATGAGATTCATTCGCTCGGCCATCGGGAAACGTTTCCTTTATTTGCAATACGTCTGGTTTTACGCTTCAAATCTGCTACAGAATCGTTGAGTGCCTCATTGCGTAGGTTAATTAATAGGTGGTACCCAAAGGATTGACAGAAAAAGCCACAGTTGTTCAATTGTTAAACCGGATTTAGGGACTTTGTCACATTGAATAGTTTTAGATTAGAGATGTTTCCGCGCTGTCTATCCTTAGACCACGTATTAATTAATTAATCCACGCCAGAAGTCGATGAAACCCTCCTTTGAAGTCTATTACTCCCGGGTCTTGTCTACCCCTCTCTGTATGGGTTAGTTTCAAAAAGCGCGATTCGTACGCCTCCTAACGGTAGATATTTTCGGAGCGGGAGTTCGTCGAGCGAATATCTCTAGCAACCTTGAAGTTCGTCAAAAAAACGTCGTCGTTTGTGGAGAGAGAGAATTTCCAATTATCCGTAGACAGGGGGTATGAAGTCGGACCCCTCCGATCTCGTAAAATTGGGAATTTTACCCATACAGAGAGGAGCGCTATATGGAACATTAGAGTAGTAGACTTCAAAGGAGGGTTTCATCGGCTTCTGCCCACGCTCATTACGAGGAAAAACTAGGCTAAATAATCTAACGAATCAAATTTAATCTTGAATCTTTAGCGGCGGATGTTTTCCCGAGGCGAATTTCGGAGAAACTGCTGTTGTGCGGTTGGTTACTGGGAACGAACGTCTTGATCAAGGCCTATTCCGGCATCTTGAAGAGCGAGATGACGGTGTCCAACGCGGTTCGAGTAAACACACTCGAAGATATTAAGAAATATCCCGGAATGAGACCCGCAATTAATTCAGGTTCCGTGGCTTTTCTAAATATGGTTCAACGTTCTCGTAATATTTCCGCAGTTATGGAGAAACTGTACAAAGAAGCGGTAGTCTTTAAAAAATTTAATTACGATTTATTTGACACTTTCCCAAACGGCTACGCGAAATACGCCATACTGGGTGGCGAAGAAACATCAAAGAATAGAATCCTTTTGAATAGGGGTCTCCTGAACAAATTGGTAAAAACGGGTCGAAGATTGTACTACGGGAAAAAGTCGTATTACACAGTCTACACATCATTAATGTTCAATTCGAAGCTACCGAAAAGAATCTTGCAACAAGTTGATTATTTGTAAGAGAATTTTAAACCTTCAATCGCCACGAGTGCTAGACAAGAGACAGTTCCGTCAAACAACCAATCAATAAGGTTTTTTCTGTCATTCCAATAAGGTTGTGACGTCATATTCCGCGCGATTGGAAACGCGGAAACATCTTTTCGAGCGCTCATTGGCTATAATTTGCTTTTCAAAACCCTTTTAAGAGGCAGTCGGTAGCTACGTCTGACCACATGAGACGAGCGAGATACGTGGGTTTGGTAAGAGCAAGAATCCATTCAGGTTCCATAAGAATATGGGAGGGCCGCGATTCAATAACCATCCTCCCAAACTTTGTAGCAAAAGTTCGTCCGCTTCGAATCGATTTTTCAAGTAAATCGCTCCTGACATTATATTATTAACCCGCGCCACTAACGACCTTGACATAATATTTTGGGTAATAAAAATGGAGCCGACCGAAAAAAGATCTAAGCGTACAAATGTTGGAAAAATTGCGGACGAACTTTTGTTACAAAGTTTGGGAGGATGGTACCAGAGGCTAAAGCTATGCTCCCATATTCTTATGGAACCTGAATGGATTCTTGGTAAGAGTGTCTAACGAGTTCCCGACTCCTACTTAATCCGCTCTAGCCTCTGAGCGGAAAGAGTGTCTGTCCCTCACTGCGGTTTCGCTTCTGGCTCCAAACCAAGGGGCAGATTAAAAAAATAATAAATATATTGCAAATTATTTTATATAGGACTCTAAGATACTTTGAAACTGGACATTACTTTTCACTTACTTCAGTTATTCGTGTTAGAATTAGACCCTTCTTAGCAACGGAGGGCGGTACTGGGATTAATGCACCCACCGCCATGACCGTCAATGAACTGTCCATCATGTTCCATATTTGGTTGTCCGGAATCACAGTCGCTTTTATCTGTCTATTCTTCGAGATTCTCGCCAATCAATTGGGAGTTTATTTCTCGAAGGACTCGCCATCACGTGACATTTAATTTCAACTTTCGCAACGTTTGCTTAAAAATACACTACTTTTAAATTGATTTAACTTATCCATATAATATATATATGTCCGAAAATTGTCTTGTAGAATTTTAATATTGTATAATTCTAAAATTACTAATTCTGTGTATTGGTATTACCAAGAATCCATTCAGGTTCCATAAGAATATGGGAGCATAGCTTTAGCCTCTGGTACCATCCTCCCAAACTTTGTAACAAAAGTTCGTCCGCAATTTTCGCAACATTTGTACGCTTAGATCTTTTTTCGGTCGGCTCCATTTTTATTACCCAAAATATTACGTCAAGGTCGTTAGTGGCGCGGGTTAATAATAGATGTCAGGAGCGATTTACTTGAAAAATCGATTCGAAGCGGACGAACTTTCGCTACAAAGTTTGGGAGGATGGTTATTGAATCGCGGCCCTTCCATATTCTTATGGAACCTGAATGAATTCTTGGTATTACCGTAGATTAGAAAAGACGTTTGAATTATTAGAGTCTATATTTGTCTCGATTTCAAATGATATGGTTAATCTTAGCTAAGTTGTTTTGAAAGAAAATTAAAATTACTTATTTAAAACTTTAATATAAAATTATGAATAAATTCATGATATCCATTAAATTTATTTCAAGTTTAATATTTGTGTGTTAAAGGTTTTACTGGTGGATTAGGCCTATTTAAACGACCAGGACTTGATGAAAACAAAAGTCCCGTAGCTTAATACTATCAGCAGAAGTTGATGAAACCCTCCTTTGAAGTCTACTACTCCAATGTTCCATATAGCGCTCCTCTCTGTATGGGTAAAATTCACAATTTTACGAGATCGGAGGGGTCCTAATTCATACCCCCTGTCTACGGAAAATTGGAAATTCTCTCTCTCCACAAACGACGACGTTTTTTTGACGAACTCCGAGGCTGCTAGAGATATTCGATCGATGAACTCCCGCTCCGAAAATATCTACCGTTAGGAGGCGTACGAATCGCGATTTTTGAAACTAACCCATACAGAGAGGGGTAGACAAGACCAGGGAGTAAAAGACTTCAAAGGAGGGTTTCATCGGCTTCTGGTATCAGCAAAGGTCTAGTTTTACGTCAACGCCCATCACTTAAAAATAGCCAAAAATAATATTTTAAAAGCTCGAAAAACAAATAACTTGAAGTTAGTTTGACTTTTCGAAATTTCCGATCTTTTGTTTCTCTTATTGGAGAAATATTACAACATGTCGAGAAACAAATAATTTGAAGCCATGGCAACGACTAAACTGTGGTAGAAAGTAAAGGCAATCTAAAGTATTACATTAGTGTCCATTAAAGGGAAAATGAAACAGTTTTCAAATTGCCTCAACGTAAAAATGGACCAAGAAAATCAAGCCCTTCGCTCATTAAACCCCGTTTGCAATCAATCTCTTTCAAGCTTTTAGAAGATTATATTTCATCAGAAGCCGATGAAACCCTCCTTTGAAGTCGACTACTCTAATGTTCGATATAGCGCTCCTCTCTGTATGGGTAAAATTCACGATTTTACGAGATCATAGGGGTCCTACTTCGTACCCCCCTGTCTACGGAAAATTGGAAATTCTCTCTCTCCACAAACGACGACGTTTTTTGGACGAACTCCAAGGCTACTAGAGATATTCGCTCGACGAACTCCCGCTCCGAAAATATCTACCGTTAGGAGGCGTACGAATCGCGCTTTTTGAAACTAACCCATACAGAGAGGGGTAGACAAGACCCGGGAGTAATAGACTTCAAAGGAGGGTTTCATCGGCTTCTGATAAAACGCGTGCTTCCAATCCTCTTTGCGAGAAAACAGTTGAATATAAAAAACTAGATAAGCTAAGTATGAAAATGAATTTTTAACAGGTTTATTTTCCCTTTAAAATGAGTAGATAGACTCACGTTCGCGTGCCTTAAAAGAATGTCAATAAAGTAAAAGCCACAAACCTATCTTAAGTAGAAACATGAAATCTGATCTGTTTTAATGACTCAGTGTGTATATATTAAGGTACGTTGAAATTAAACACGCGAGCGATTTTCAGACGCCAGTCGATCGCGAAAGAAGTCTTTGGTAAAATTTTAATCAGTTTTAATTCGTATAATTAGTAAGATTTATCGGAATGAGAGGATGTCAGATTAAACAGCATCGTAATTTATTGAACCAACGACTTGGAACATCGCCACAAAACCAAGATATAAAATAAGTACTTTTCAAATATGCTATCTTGATTTTAAATGGGTTATTCATTGTCTTAAAATGGAATTCAAAATATTTCAATCTCAATTCGGGTGATGATCCCAGGATCATACGAGTGGGTAATTATTACACGAGAAATTAATATTTGTTAATATTTTTTTATTTAATATTAATAGTTTGGGTCTAGGGTTCGTACAAAATTTTGGAATTTAATTTCCCTGACTTTTCCAGGTTTTCCCTGGCCATTTCTAAATAATTTCCCTGACCAATTTTAATACTTTTTTCATGAATATATTCTTACGAGCAAGCTACTGGCAATTCGCACATTTTATTTGACATAGTTTATCAATCGGGGTCAGCTGATAGTTTACTCGGAATATGAGAAACAATTTGTATCTTTAGGCAAATATCTTCAGTTTATAATAATTACGTTACATCTGATTGGTAAACCAATCATAAACAGTTCCTTGACACGTACCAAAATATTTATTTTCTCTGACCATATGGGCTATTTTCAAATTCCCTGACCTTTGGGGCCAATTTCCAAATTCCCTGACTTTCCCTGACGTTTTAGGCTAATTTCCAAATTCCCTGACTTTTCCAGGTTTTCCAAGTTTTCCAGGTCGTGTACGAACCCTGTAGGGAGCTCTGTTTATAGGAAAGTGAGCGGTGTTCAAGTCAAAGATACGGTGACATAATTGTCAAGTGTGTCCCTTGCTTAAAGGCCTAAGATTACTTCAGCCTGCCAACCTGGAAACAAACTCATCCTCCAGGCTTTCTCTTGCCTTTCAACCCAAAAGGGAAGCTCAGAAGGTGAGCCCACTTCCAGTGAAACAGGCAGGTTACAGGCAGAAGAAACCCTAGACCTTTAAGAAGTAACAGAAGCCGATGAAACCCTCCTTTGAAGTCTATTACTCCCGGGTCTTGTCTACCCCTCTCTGTATGGGTTAGTTTCAAAAAGCGCGATTCGTACGCCTCCTAACGGTAGATATTTTCGGAGCGGGAGTTCGTCTAGCGAATATCTCTAGCAGCCTCGGAGTTCGTCAAAAAAACGTCGTCGTTTGTGGAGAGAGAGAATTTCCAATTTTCCGTAGACAGGGGGGTATGAAGTAGGACCCCTCCGATCTCGTAAAATTGTGAATTTTACCCATACAGAGAGGAGCGCTATATGGAACATTAGAGTAGTAGACTTCAAAGGAGGGTTTCATCGGCTTCTGGAAGTAACAAAGACACCAAAAAAAAGGGGGAGGGTTTCACACTTATTTAAAAGATGTAACGTACTTAGCATCTAATTTCTCCTTGATTATTTACTTCTGTTAAATAGAAGAAACATTTCCAACGTTCTTATTTTGTCGAATTGTATTGTTATTGAACTGGCTGGCAAATACCACCTGGCTGGTCAAAAACCCACGCGGGGGGAAATCATTGAAAAATGATTGACAAGAAACATTTTGTCAGGACAAAAGGGAAAAACTGGTTTTCCAATAAGATCACGCGAGCAATCTCGCGCCCTCAAAAACTCTCGCTCTGAGGCTCGGACCAAAAAGGTCAGCCACGTGTTCTCGCGGATGCATGATGTTCATGTACGTGATAATTAAAAAGTATATAGTGGTCGCGAGCAATAACGAAAAAAGATGAATACGCGCCACGTGTAATTAATTATAAGTCCGGACTAGTTAAAAAGAACCTAAGTCCTAAATGAGGAACCGACTGCGAGTATCGGATGCTCACGTTGCAAATTACCCGGCGATTCGCGATCGAAACTCCTGGAGCCGGTAAGCCTCGCCACGAGGACCGCAACCATCTATCGTGCCATGATGATAAGAACTCCAAAATCTACAAGGGCCTCGTAACTCCACTTCAACCGCTAACCGCACTACGCGTTAAAACCGTGAGTCGTAGATTAAGGGTATAATGACCAGCCAGTCAAATTAAGTGTTCGATTGTTTTAATTTGTTTTAATTTGTTTTAATTACTAGCATTAATTTTATTATTATCATTAAACCTTTTATTTATAACTTTAGTTCGAATTGTGTCATATTAATTAGTTACTAATGAGATAGCTTTCCAATTACTATTATATTTATCCCCTAGACAACGTACCTATTATCTATTAACTTTATATTTAACTTAACTATGAAAGTCTCGTCTCATTTTGGGGGTCCGTCCGGGATCACTCTTCCAGAACTAAAGTAATCGAATCTAAATTATGAAATAATTAATGTCCCATTGCTCATTGTAGTTAGTTTTTAAGGTTACAAGTGTAACCAACTATTTTAAATGATAAGTTAACTGTAGAAACAAGTTTGCTCGCGATTAACTATTATACCTAGAATTTATGAGATTACGTATTTCCTTTGGGTAAGGGTACGGAGGTAAAATCAGCTTAATCGTAGAGTTAGTTTTTTTTTTATTAGTGTTGATATCCATAGTGATATCAGTTTTATAATTTTGAGGGTCAAAATTTATAATTTTTATTAGAAGTTTTGATATCCATAGTGATATCAGTTTTATAATTTTGAGGGTCAAAATTTATAATTTTTATTAGAAGTTTTGATATCCATAGTGATATCAAGTTTAAAATTTTGAGGATCAAAATTTAAGGTTTTTTTTTTGTTTTTTTTTGTGTGTATATTATTGCAATCTGTATTGTGGCCATTTTGGTTAGGCCTATGCCTTTTAAGCCTGCGCACGACACGTGTTTTCCTAGTATTTCTCGACCTTTAAGTTGCGAAACCTGTTATAGAGATTTTAAAAATTTTGAGAGGAAAGAGCGAGTAGAGCGACGTAGCAGTCTCCCCCTTCTTCCCCCTCCTGTTAAACGTAGCGTTCATCTCAGGGCAGTAAAGAAAACCCCGAGACGTAAAATGGCGACCCATACCGGTTTTCCCGCCACTAGTGGTAGCTCAAATGCGACGTCACCGGTTATCACACCCCCGTCCATTACTACCCCCCTCAGTATTGGTTTAAACCCTAGTTCTAATATTAGCACTCCCCCAAATACTACGGTAGCTCCTACCCCTTCGCAAACGTTAGTTTCCAATACTTTGGTAAACGTAACGAGTTCTCTAGCTTCCACCATTCCTAGTGTAGTACCAGTGGGGATGCCTTTTAATAATAGCACAGTTTTAACACCACCCATTGCTAGTACAGCTACGGTTACTGATGTCATGGCTGCCATGCAACTTCAGATGCAAACTATGATGCAACAGATAGCCCTCTTAACCAGTCAATTAGCGGCATCGCAACAAGCTAGTCAAGTGCAGAGTCAGATTAATGTAGTTTCTGCGCCTACTGTCCCCACAGTATCAAGCACCCCGGCTTATGTTAGCGCTCCTACTACACTGCCAACTAACATTGTCACACAGAGTAATGCTCTCCCAGTCTCTAGCACCCCAGCGATAGTGTCGACCCCTAGTAGTCTCCCTGTTAATGGTATTACAGTTAATAACGCTACTCCAGTATATAGCCCTACAATGGTTACTCACTCTCCTACATTGGCACCTCTTTTATCTCACAGTATACCTAACGTTAGTGTGACGTCAGCGAATCCTAGTATTCTGCAACCTCAAGTACCCAATGCTAATTTAGTTATTTCATCAGCTCAAAGTAGCCCTAGTATTCAAGCTAGTCAAGGAGCGCATAGTACAGTAGGTTATATTCAAACCCCCGACCCTTCTATTTTAGGTCAAAACCCCAATCCTAGTAGCGCGTCCCAGCAGTACCGCACCCACGCCGGACTTCCAAATTCTTGGGTCCCCGCAGTTTCACCCCCTAGTTTTTCTGGTACCACAACCAGTTTAGGCGTTAAAGATTTTCTTACTAAGGCCCGCCAAATTCTAGTTAGTCGGGATTGTCCAGAAAATATATTTACGAAACACTGGGTGCCCAATATGTTAACGGGCTCCGCGTTTGAATGGTTCGAAACTCAGCCCCCTTTTGAAAGTTTCTCCGATTTTTCCGTAGCCCTTAAGGCTGAGTTCCAACAGGATACAGACGATGATTTTATATTTGAACAAATTGATAGACGTTCTCAGAAGTCCAATGAGAATCCCGCCACTTATGGCGAAGCAGTTTTAGCTTTGATGAGAAAATTATCAGAACCTTTGTCTGATCGAGACCAAGTACGCTTGATCCGTCGAAATTTAGATCCGGAAATTAAAAAACTATTGGCGACGAAGTCTTATACTCGTGCCCGAGAATTAATTGCAGACGCTGTTAAAGTAGCCCACGCGTCACATGACCCTAGGCTCAGTTCGTCTTCCGACCCTACCAACAGTAATGCTTCCCGCCCTAAAAAGCCCGATGTAATTTGCATGAATTGCGGCCAGCGAGGCCATTACCAGTTTCACTGTAAGGAACCCGTTAAAAATAGTTCTAATTTCCGCAACAATTCTTCTGCCACCCCCACCCCACGATCTTTAAACCCTCAGGCGAAGCCCTTTGTCCCTGTATGCCATGGATGTGGTGAGAGTGGCCACATTAGGCCGAAATGTCCCAAGAATAAACGTCACAACCAGGGAAACTCCACCCCCGGAAGGAACGGCACGGGCGGTCCAACCGGAACAAGATAATAAACCCCGTAGTAAATCAGGTGCAGGGTGAGGCAAAAGCTCTCCCCCAACTCGCTTGGATTTCCCTTTCCATTGGTGACGTAGATTGTACCGCTCTAGTTGATCCAGGTTCAACTTGTACCCTAATAGACGACAGCTTTAGGGACAAACTTCAGCAAATTTCTAATACCAGGCGACGTCATCGCCTTGGAATTAAGCTAGCAAACAAGACGCGTGTCACGTCTACTGGTTCAACTATAGCCGAATTCTCGTTACCGGGCAAGGTGAAATCTATCCGAGTCCATTTTGTTAAAGATTTGATATATCCCGTAATATTAGGTATGGACTTAATCCAACAGTGTGGCATGGTAGTGAATTATTATCAAATGAAGTATTGGTGGAGTACTGAACCAGACAAAATTTATAACTTTAATTCGAAGTCTGGAGTTCAGGTGTCTAGTGATTCCACCCTTTGTAACGTCGAAATTGACGAAGAGGACTTGAAGAAAGCCCTAGCTGTAGCCAAAGTTTCCGCAGAGGAACGTTTTCAATTAGAAACCCTTGTTTACAACTACAAAAGTATTTTTGCTAAAATCCCTGGTCGTACACACTCTACCATCCACTATATAGATACAGGAGAAGCGAAGCCAGTAAGCAAGGCCCCTTATAGATACTCTCCGTGGAAAAAGAGTAAAATAGACGAAATTGTTTTTGAAATGATAGCCCAAGATTTAGTAGAGCCGTGTAACAGCCCCTGGGGTTCTCCTGCTATACTCATTGACAAAAAAGCCGACCCTCAGGATGAAATAGTGGAAGGAGAAATACCGTCAGAAGTGAAGCCAAATTACCGTTTATGTTTAGATTATAGGGAACTCAATGGCGTAACGATTAAAGACTCTTACCCCCTTCCACGTGTAGATGATATTCTAGAATCTATTAGAAAGCCCCATTACATAACCACTTTAGATTTAAAATCCGGTTACTGGCAGGTATCATTAGATCCTGGTAGCAGAGACAAAGCTGCCTTTGTAACTCACCGTGGACTGTACCGTCCAAAGGTGTTGATGTTTGGTCTGTGCAATGCACCGGGAACCTTTCAAAGGATGATCGATAGGTTATTTGGCCCCTTACTTAGTGAAGGCGTAATGGCTTATTTAGATGACATTGTCATAATTTCAGATACCTTTGAACGCCACTTGGAAACTTTAGAAAAAGTATTTAAAATTCTTTTAGATTCAGGTTTAACAGTCAAGGCCCGTAAAACTAAATTCTGTGTCCCTGAGACAAAGCTTTTAGGCCATGTTGTGGGAAAAGATGGGATTAAAGTTGACCCCGATAAAACTAATGCAATTAGCAAGTTACCACCCCCCAAAACTGTTAAAGCCCTTCGCTCGTTCCTTGGCATGGCTGGATACTACAGAAGATTCATCAAAGGTTTCTCAGCCCTAGCATTACCCTTAACTGCCCTCCTTCACAAAGACGTCCCATGGACTTGGTCCGATGCGCATAATTACGCATTTGACACGCTAAAAACCGCCTTAGTTTCCGCCCCAATTTTGGCTGCCCCAGATTTCACCGAACCTTTCATTGTAGAGTGTGATGCGTCTAGTACTGGCATTGGAGCCGTACTATTGCAAAAGCGCGATGGGAAACGCCTGGTTATTCAATATTTTAGTCACACTTTGTCCGATACGGAAAAGAAGTATTGCACTACGGAGAGAGAGGCTATGGCAGTTAAATACGCTTTAGATAAATTCCGCCCATATTTAGAAGGTCGTCATTTCGATTTATACACTGACCATTCTGCTTTACTATGGTTATTGAAAACACCTGACCCCACCGGGAAATATGCCCGGTGGTATGCACAAATTCAGGCATTTGACTTCACGGTGCATCACATACCCGGAGATAAAAACGTGTTAGCCGATGCGCTATCCCGTTTCCCTTCGACACCGGACGATGATTCGCTGGCGAATCTGACCCCCGGTGACGGAGGAATTCTAGCCGTGGCAATGGCGATGCCCCCTGAAACCTTAGCCTTTTCTACAGAAATTATCGTTAATGAGCAAGCAAAGGACGTACGCCTTGGCCCTCTGACGCGATTTCTGGCAGATAATACCCCTTTGTCAGGCACTTCTAAAGGCGATGAGCCTCTTTTAGCTAAATGCAAACTTATTAATGGCATATTATATCGTTTACCCAACCAGTTGGCCCCCATAGCTGAAAATTACAAAATCTGGGTGCCCAAATCTTTATATTCCACCGCCTTACAATTAAACCATGATATTCGAGCCGCCGGCCATTTAGGTCAATTGAAAACCCTACGGCGAATGCGTGAACGCTATATTTGGGACGGGATGACCCGTGACGTTCGTGAATACGTATTATCTTGTGAGGCTTGTCAAAAGCACAAGCCTATGCAACAAGCTCCTATAGGTCTTATGAAATCAGCGGCTATTACAGACGCCTGGACCGTTATATCCATAGACCTTAAAGGCCCATATACCCCGAGTAGGCGTGGATTTACGCAACTTTTAGTCGTAACCGATATGATGACAAAGTGGGTGGAAATATTTCCCCTACGCCGAGCAACCACTAAGGCTATTGTCAACATACTGGTGGACCACGTCTTTACCAGATTTGGTCTCCCGTTAACCGTTGTTAGCGACAATGGACGACAGTTTGTGTCCAAGATTATGAAGGACACGTTCAAGTTATTGGGAGTACGTAATCGTTATACGTCGTTTTATTCGCCTCAGTCGAATCAGACTGAGCGAATAAATCGTACTTTGTCAACCATGATCGCAACTTACGTTAGTGATAATCACAGGGATTGGGATATTGGGATACATCATTATGCAATGGCTTTGAGAACAGCAGTTCACGAGTCAACAGGATACACCCCAGCTTTCCTAAATTTTGGGAGAGAAATCCGTTCCCCAGCCGATGTTGGCAGCCCTGTTGACCCTAACAACGCGTTTGACCCCGATAAGCTTAACTCGCACGCTCTTTCTATTAAAAAAGTAATTGAAGACGCTCAATCTCAAGCTCAAGAGCATATTGAAGCGCAGCAAACTCGTCAAGCCCAATACTATAATAAGCGTCACCGTGACGTAGAATTCGAGGTAGGACAGTTAGTGTTAAAGCGAACTCATTTTTTGTCTAAAGCTGGCGCTAACTTTTCTAAAAAGTTGGCACCACGTAGTGAAGGTCCTTATATAATTGCGGAAAAACTCTCCCCTTTAACTTATAGGCTTAAAGGTGTGAAATCAAATAGGATATTTAAGGGCACATTCCACATACACGACCTTAAACTTTTTGTCGAGCGTAGTGCCGATCATAATTCTCAGGTACAGCCTCTCGAATCAGAAACCGAGACTGACCAAGAAACGGTGATACCACCGCCTGTCGCGCGTCATGCCGACATAGTTAGGCCTGATAGTGAGTCAAACGTTGATAGTTCAGAGTTATCTGATACAGATGATGACCATAATGAGCAATTGGCCACTAATAAACGTTGCCTTCGGCCTCGTGACCCTAATACCGGTAGGGTCATTTATTAATTAAAAATATTTCTGGGAGAGGATCTCTCAGCGGACCCTTAGTGTTTTAATTTTTTGTTTTTGTTTTGTCGCGCGCGCATTATTGTTAATCGACTTGTTATTTAAAATTTGTGTTTGATTTGTTTTTTTTTTTTTGTTTTTTCATTATTGTCTCAATTACGTTATGGTCTAGCTAGCCTAAGTGTAGAACATTTATTTTTCGTTCAGTGTATAATTTCTCTTTGACATGTCTCGTATGTACAGTTTTTAACTTTTTGATTTAATTTGGTTATGTGTCTAAGTAATGTTGAGCGAGGACGCTCAAAGCTAAGTCGGGAGGAGTGTAACGTACTTAGCATCTAATTTCTCCTTGAGTATTTACTTCTGTTAAATAGAAGAAACATTTCCAACGTTCTTATTTTGTCGAATTGTATTGTTATTGAACTGGCTGGCAAATACCACCTGGCTGGTCAAAAACCCACGCGGGGGGAAATCATTGAAAAATGATTGACAAGAAACATTTTGTCAGGACAAAAGGGAAAAACTGGTTTTCCAAAAAGATCACGCGAGCAATCTCGCGCCCTCAAAAACTCTCGCTCTGAGGCTCGGACCAAAAAGGTCAGCCACGTGTTCTCGCGGATGCATGATGTTCATGTACGTGATAATTAAAAAGTATATAGTGGTCGCGAGCAATAACGAAAAAAGATGAATACGCGCCACGTGTAATTAATTATAAGTCCGGACTAGTTAAAAAGAACCTAAGTCCTAAATGAGGAACCGACTGCGAGTATCGGATGCTCACGTTGCAAATTACCCGGCGATTCGCGATCGAAACTCCTGGAGCCGGTAAGCCTCGCCACGAGGACCGCAACCATCTATCGTGCCATGATGATAAGAACTCCAAAATCTACAAGGGCCTCGTAACTCCACTTCAACCGCTAACCGCACTACGCGTTAAAACCGTGAGTCGTAGATTAAGGGTATAATGACCAGCCAGTCAAATTAAGTGTTCGATTGTTTTAATTTGTTTTAATTTGTTTTAATTACTAGCATTAATTTTATTATTATCATTAAACCTTTTATTTATAACTTTAGTTCGAATTGTGTCATATTAATTAGTTACTAATGAGATAGCTTTCCAATTACTATTATATTTATCCCCTAGACAACGTACCTATTATCTATTAACTTTATATTTAACTTAACTATGAAAGTCTCGTCTCAAAGATATTTAAAATTATTTAATTCAGAATTCAATTGATATTTTTGTAGGAAATAAAGCCTGTTGATATTGAAGTCCATAGATAGCCTGGTCAAAATTAACCCAAGATGGCAGAGCCACGAGAAGAAATAAATTTCAGAATAGGGGTAAATGAAATTATTAGGTTTTTTTTACAAGTTGTTCTATTATAATAATGGTTGTATATCAGGCTGATAAGGAATTCCCAGAGGAAAGAATTAGAGGAATACTAACGAGAAATAGCCAGAGTGTATTCAATTATATTCTGGTAAACCTATCAAATGTCACGTAAGACCAACATTAACAAATTATTAATAATTTTAAGCCGGTAGTCAATGGGTAATTAACCAAAAAAATATCATTTTCCCTACCAGAAGCCGATGAAACCCTCCTTTGAAGTCTACTACTCTAATGTTCGATATAGCGCTCCTCTCTGTATGGGTAAAATTCTCAATTTTACGAGATCGGAGGGGTCCTACTTCATACCCCCCTGTCTACGGAAAATTGGAAATTCTCTCTCTCCACAAACGACGGCGTTTTTTTGACGAACTCCCGCTCCGAAAATATCTGCCGTTAGGAGGCGTACGAATTGCGCTTTTTGAAACTAACCCATACAGAGAGGGGTAGACAAGACCCGGGAGAAATAGACTTCAAAGGAGGGTTTCATCGGCTTCTGTCCGTACCTATTATCAAGCGAACCACAAACACTATCAGTTTGTGGCTTTCATTTAAATTTAAATTTAAATCTTCTTTAGCTCATGATGTAATTTTGATAATTATAACGCGAGAGATTAGCGAATCGCGTTTAAAAAGTAACTTAATCGAAATTTGATCATTTCCGTACCTATTTATCTCGCGTTCGAATATCCCTTTACTACCGCCTTAAATCCATATTCGAGAGAGCGTAACTAAATGAGTATTTCACTTAAGTCTCACAATCGTGCCATGGACTGATGTCAAGGTCATGGTGCGTAATTACGCGAGGAACCAAAATTTGAAAATATCTACAGATAAAAATATATATTCAAGATATTGCGTTATGTTTAGTGTAAGTTTCAACAATTAATTTTCATTATAGCAGAAGCCGATGAAACCCTCCTTTGAAGTCTACTACTCCAATGTTCCATATAGCGCTCCTCTCTGTATGGGTAAAATTCCCAATTTTACGAGATCGGAGGGGTCCGACTTCATACCCCCCTTACTACGGAAAATGGGAAATTCTCTCTCTCCACAAACGACGACGTTTTTTTGACGAACTCCGAGGCTGCTAGAGATATTCGCTCGACGAACTCCCGCTCCGAAAATATTTACCGTTAGGAGGCGTACGAATCGCGCTTTTTGAAACTAACCCATACAGTGAGGGGTAGACAACACCCGGGAGTAATAGACTTCAAAGGAGGGTTTCATCGGCTTCTGATTATAGTTATGAATTAATTAATTGTTTTCGTTCATCGCAGTTATGCGACACGTTTATGGGTTTTAGAAAAACCAGCCCGTCTAAGAGTAGTCACGTTACTCCTCTTTACACTGTAACAACGTTAAAAATTCTGACAGTCAATAATGTTAGGAAACACGCTGGCAAAAGACTTTCGTTGGAAGGCATCGACTCCTCAATTTGGTTTTCCCTGATAGCCAGTCTACTTCTCTTGTCCATCGTCTGCTGGCTACTTAAAATGAGATTCATTCGCTCGGCCATCGGGAAACGTTTCCCTTATTTGCAATTTGTCTGGTTTTACGCTTCAAATCTGCTACAGAATCGTTGAGTGCCTCATTGCTTGGGTTATTTAATAGGTGATGCCCAAAGGATTGACAGAAAAAGCCACAGTTGTTCAATTGTTAAACCGGATTTAGGAACTTTGTCACATTGAATAGTTTTAGATTAGAGATGTTTCCGCGCTGTCTATCCTTAGACCACGTATTAATTAATTAATCCACGCCAGAAGTCGATGAAACCCTCCTTTGAAGTCTATTACTCCCGGGTCTTGTCTACCCCTCTCTGTATGGGTTAGTTTCAAAAAGCGCGATTCGTACGGTAGATATTTTCGGAGCGGGAGTTCGTCGAGCGAATATCTCTAGCAGCCTCGGAGTTCGTCAAAAAAACGTCGTCGTTTGTGGAGAGAGAGAATTTCCAATTTTCCGTAGACAGGACCCCTCCGATCTCGTAAAATTGTGAATTTTACCCATACAGAGAGGAGCGCTATATGGAACATTAGAGTAGTAGACTTCAAAGGAGGGTTTCATCGGCTTCTGTCCACGATCATTACGAGGAAAAACTAGGATAAATAATCTAACGAATGAAATTTAATCTTGAATCCATAGCGGCGGATGTTTTACCGAAGCGAATTTCGGAGAAATTGATGTTGAGCGGTTGGTTACTGGGGACGCATGTCTTGATCAAAGCCTACTTAGGCATCTTGAAGAGCGAAATGACGGTGTCCAACGCGGTTCGAGTCAACACTCTCGAAGATATTAAGAAATATCCCGGAATGAGACCCGCAATTAGTTTAGGTTCGGGCGCTTTTATTAAGTTCGTTAATCGTTCTCGTAAAATCTCCCCAATTATGGATCAACTCTACAAAGAAGCAGCAGCCTTTCAAGATTACAATTACGATTTATTTGATTCTTTCCCAAACGGCTACGGAAAATACGCCATAATAGGTGACGAAGGATATTTAAAGGGTAAAATTCTTAAGAAAACTGATATCCAGAAGAAATTGGAAAAAACGGGGCGAAAATTGTATTTTGGAAAAAAGACGTATTTCACCATTTATTTATCATTAATGTTTAATTCGAAGCTACCCAAAAGAATCTTGCAACAAGTTGATTATTTGTAAGAGATTTTAAATCCTTCAATTGTCACGAGTGCTAGACAAGAGACACTTCCGTAAAACAACCAATAAATAAATGGAAAACTTTCCTACTTCCCTAAGACTCCTAACTATGGAAACACGGAAACCTCTTTTCGCGCGCTCATTGGCTATATTAAGAATCCATTCAGGTTCCATAAGAATATGGGAGGGCCGCGATTCAATAACCATCCTCCCAAACTTTGTAGCAAAAGTTCGTCCGCTTCGAATCGATTTTTCAAGTAAATCGCTCCTGACATTATATTATTAACCCGCGCCACTAACGACCTTGACATAACATTTTGGGTAATAAAAATGGAGCCGACCGAAAAAAGGTCTAAGCGTACAAACGTTGCGAAAATTGCGGACGAACTTTTGTTACAAAGTTTGGGAGGATGGTACCAGAGGCTAAAGCTATGCTCCCATATTCTTATGGAACCTGAATGGATTCTTGCTATATTTTTTGCTTTTCAAACTCTTTAAAGGGACTATCTGCGATTTTATAAGCCCCTTTAAAGTCGCCTTCTTTTCTAACTTAGTAGACGACGTTGTACAAAATAAATTGTACAGTCAAAGCTAGGCTGCGTGCGTAAGTGAAGAGCATTTTAAAGGGGCAAGTTTCAGAGCAGATAGGGCCTTTAATATTCAGGAGGGAGCTTTGTCTGACCACGGATGTGGGTTCTGTAAGAGTGGTTGACGAGTTCCCAGCCGACTCCTACTTGACCCGCTCTAGCCTTTGAACGGAAAGAGTGTCTGTCCCTCGTTGCGGGTTTCGCTCCTCGATCCAAACCAAGGGACAGATTAAGAAAATAAACATACTGTCTTAATATCGATTGCAAATTCTTTCATAGGACTCTAAGATACTTGGAAACTGGACAATACGTTTCAGTTACTTCAGTTGTTAATGTTAAAACTAGACATTTATTAGCAACGGAGGCCGGTACTGAGATGAACGCAGCCACCGCCATGACCGTCGACGAACTGTCCATCATGTTCCATATTTGGTTGTCCGGAATCACAGTCGCTTGTCTCTCTCTATTCTTCGAGATTCTCGCCAATCAATTGGGAGTTTATTTCTCGAAGGGCTCGCCAACACGTGACATTCAAGTTGAAGATTGATTAGTAATTATTTTAAAAATTTCAACCATTGCTCATATTCTTTCAAATGTGCAACTAAATTCTGTTATAAAACCACATGTATCCTACACTTATAAGACGTATCATGTACCCACACGAAAATAAAATGGGATTTTGCTCGATCTCTATCAGTGGCGGAATAATCTTTAACGAGTGGCTCATGTCAATTTTATTATTTTAAATTAATCTAGGGAATGTCTTCTTTATAATGCTACAATCGGTTTATGTCTAGGTTATAGGAGAGTAAAGTTACGGCCATTTTAAGATCAGGTAAAATGCCATATAATTCAAAATCTGTCGAGTGTTGAGAATTTACGTTTCAAACTGTGCCACTGACAGTTCGAGTCTCTGCTTCTATATGGCGAAGCAGTAGATCACTGCCAATGGTGGAAACCTATAAGCGTTCCAGCAAGACTGGTCTTTCTATAGGGAGTCATAAATTGATTGATTTCGAGTAAATATAGGTCCCTGTTTTAGACTACTCTAGAGGGTTGGTGAGAATATAATATAGGGTGATATATTAATATATATTTTTCGAGGTAAATTGCCTTTAAACCGACTTATTTTACAGGAAATTTCAATTCGACTTAAAATTATTTCAACATAAAGTAAGAAAAATAATCTGCAAAAGTTTTAAATTTATTTCTAATTTAATATTTGTTTTTAATTTTTTTTTTACTGGTGGATTAGGACTATTTAAACGATATGGAGTCGATAAAAAACACTTAGTATTAGCAGAGGTATATAATAGCCCCCTTCGGGGGGGAAGTATGAAAGCCCCTATACTACCAATGCTAAAAATCACGAACAACAAGAGCCCGCTGCTGACTATCTAGGCCACTAGCTCGCGCTGGACTTCTCAATGTCGCGACTCTAGTAAATGGTCTTTGTATAAACAAGACGGCTCGATTTGTGTTTAGAACTTCCTGTCTCGGGAGTCAGGCTGTCTGTTAAAATGGAGTCGAAGGTTGACTTCAGCTCGCGAGTTCCGGAAGTGCGCGTAGGGAAAATTTAGTGAGGTTCAAAAGGGTTTAACTATTTTTTGGGAGTAAAGCGGTGTGTCGATCCGCCGCGATTTACGCCGGGCACTTGTTGTTCGTCGATTTTGCCTACCTTTCATACTTCCCCCCGAAAGGGGTTATTATATACCTCTGGTATTAGGTTACATTATCCCTTTAAAGTTGAATAAAATACATAACAGTGACAAGGAATGATTATGAATATATTACGTAGTATGAAAATAAAGATATTATTTGGACGTCAAATTCTATTTTAAAGTCTACGTTGATGAAGAGCCGTATTTCCCAATATCTGATTATTAAGTTATTTAGGGTTAATATATTATACCGAACATTGGACCCCTTTTCCACCTTTCTCCCTCCTCGCTCCATTGATTGTCAAACAACCAACAAGACAGAGTGTGTCCGAGATCATAGACATCCACTCTATATGGTGTTCACACTTAGAGCTCGGAATTCGTATAATTTTTATTAATTGGATAAAATCTACTAAATTCTGATTATGATATTATCTGTTTGATTAAAAATAGACTATTTTTCATTCGAATTAACTTATTCCAAGATAAAGTAAAAAAACATAATCCATATCCGTTTTTATCCAAAAATGGCAACTTATCTTAGAATATTATAGACGTTATACGTTCGGATAAAAAAATTCAATATTTATTTTCGTGAAAAATAACGAATAAAAAGATGATTTAAAATCTTAGTTTCGTCGTTTTATTTATATTCTTCGAATTAAAAGTCAATTTGAAATATTTTTCTTATATTTTAGACTAATTCTGGAAACGCGAATGTTTCTTATCCATCGTTATACGTTTGAATACGAGTAATTTGTAGATAGATAAAGCGCCAATCGCTTATCTTCGGGTAAATAAAAAAAATGAATCTTTAACAACTTTTTCATTCGATTCAAAAATTTTAAAAAAATCTCTAAAGTCTGAACGCATCTTTAAAAGATTGGGCCCGTCTCGACGTCTGAGACCATAATATTCTTGAAGGGTGTCAGACAAGTGACTAATGATATTAAGCACCTAGGGCCCGGGGCTTCAACTATTCTATAAGGCTGGGACGCCAATGGGAGATTGGGACTACCGGAACTATTATCATGGCACGACCATATTTTAGGCTTTGATATTCTTTCGTATAGAAAACGATATTGAGAGAAGAAGAATATTATTAAAGATATAGTATCACGTACTTTGAAACTAATATCAATAGCTAGAGATACAGCAATTAACGTTGATTATCAATAAATAACATAACTTTTTTCAGCCATATTGTAGAATACATCACGTTAGGTAGAGCTAATATTTTAAATTTTAATATAAATAACAATGACGTTTCAATTCACCAATAAGCTGACCCCATGGTGGTTTAATATCTCATATCATATTTTAGGCTTTGATATTCTTTCGTATAGACCAAAGATTGAGAAAATAATATTCTTAAAGATATAGTATCACGTACTTTGAAACTAATATCAATAGCTAGAGAGAAACGTCAAAAACTTTACATTGATTATCAATAAATAACATAAATTTTTTCAGCCATATTGTAGAATACATCACGTTAGATAGGGTTAATATTTTAAATTTTAATATAAATAGCAATGACGTTTCAATTCACCAATAAGCTGACCCCATGGTGGTTTAATATTTCATATCTTAGTGTTATCAAATGTGTATCACTTTATTCCATAAAAATAAACAACGCCCTGTAGCTTAATACTATCACTAAAGGACCAGTTTTACGTCACAGCCATCACTTAAAAATAGAAAAAAAAAATCATCACCCCTCTCTGGCTCAAGTGGTTTGGACTCTTCCTCGATATTTTGAGTCGGGAGAGAGAGACGGAATTTAGGCGGGCCGTGCTTGGCTATATTGTCTTCCGTAATAACTTCGGAATTTCTCCGCAGGTGGCGCTTCTGTTTTCACTATTTACATGGCGACTGCGGCCGCTAGAGTGTCTCGAATCAAAATCTGCCGGTACATTTACCAGCAGGACCTTTGCTGATAGTTGTTTAATTTATGGATTAAAGTGATAGACTTTGGATGCGGTGCAAGTTAACTTGAGATCAATTTGGTCAGTTGGTAAAGAAGACTAACGATGCAAACGCTCGTAACTCGGCGAACAACAACCACATTACGTTTCTTATCCAACTTAGAAACCTGAATATTTTTATTAATTTAATAATATTAAGATATAAGAGTTTGAATTGACATGGTTTTAACCTTGAAATAACCTAATATTTGTTGTAAACTAAAGGTTTCTAAAGGGAACTAGGTCTCTTTTAAGATTGTAATGATTGTTTTGAGTATGGGATCTTATAAAGAAAGAAGGAATGATATAAAAAATAGATTTTCTCTGCCGGAACAAGGAGCATCAAGGCGTGAAAAAATATAGTTTTAACTCGTAATATTGGCATATAGCAAAAGAGGGTTTTTACACGCTTATCTCGGTACTCCACCTGCCATCCAAGACAGTCTGCTACCGACCCTCAAGCACCTCTTGGGGTGCAATCTCCCTCTAGAGACTTAAAGTAACTCTGAAACAGTTTTCTCATAAAATTTTAAGCTCGATTAATAAACAAATCGCGTTTATTCGAACGGATAACACGACGTTTCTCGAAATCCGTGTAGAATGAAATATAATAATTATATTTTTTCATCTAAATCGAAAGGAACAATTCTAGATTCGAGATCTCAATTTTGGGTTAAAATAGACGAAGAAACTCTTTGGTTTCAAATTGTTCGTTATCGGCGAATGAATAACTCGTATCAATTTCCTAAATAACAATGAGTACGAATTGTAAGTTTGCCGTTACATTCGGGTATCCGTTAACTCGAATATGAAATGGATATTTTAATATCTGATTGACATTCACGATGCTCTTATTCAATTAACAAAATCTACTCATTTTTCTTTGATGATTTTTAATACAGATTACAATGAAGAAGCTTAAAAATTATCCTTAGAAAAACGAAAACTAAAATTTGGTTGTAGGGTTACTTTATACTGAGTTGTATTAAGAATTGGGAGTATTGATTCTACACTGAGGTGGATTGATACATAATGTTAAATTCGAATAGAAAAGAAAGTAGTTTGTGCAACCTCCTGTTGGAAGTAATTTCACCCTGAGCCCATTTCTTGATTTTTTTTTTTTTTTTTTTTTTTTTTAGAAGACGTCTCGCACGGTTCGAGGGGAAAGCCCCTCACCCTAAGACAACGAACGAGACACGAGGGATATCCCAAGTTCTCAACCTGATCCGGTATAGGCTTTTGGAAGCCAATACATCAACCTTATAATTTCGTGATAGGGGGCTATTCTATAAATGCTTCAACATTGATCTAATTCTAAAGGCAGTGAATTTAAAGGGAAAACCTCAATTAACTTCACGATTTAAGTACTTTAGTTCTTATTATCAAGAGTTAATTTAATTCTAATTCATAGCACATTGATGTGCTATTTAAAATTTGATACCTCTGGCCAGGTTTAAGTTAATATTTAAATCAACCAATCATATTCCATGACCTGATGAACCCATTTTCAAGTTCCCTAACCTTTTGAGCCAATTTCCCTGACTTTTTCCTGGTTTTTTGGGTCAATTTTCAATTTCCCTGACCTTTTGGGAAATTTTCAATTTCCCTGACCTTTTGGGAAAATTTTCAATTTCCCTGACCTTTAATTCGGACCAATTTTCAATTTCCCTGACCTTTCTAGCCAATTTTCAATTTCCCTGACCTTTCGGACCAATTTTCAATTTCCCTGATCTTTAATTCGGACCAATTTTCAATTTCCCAGACCTTTTGGGCCAATTTCCAAATTCCCTGATCTTTTGAGCCAATTTCAAAATTCAATGACTTTCCCTGACCTTTTGGGCCAATTTCCAAATTCCCAGATTTATCCCTGACCTTTCGGGCCAATTTTCAATTTCCCTGACCTTTAATTCGGACCAATTTTCAATTTCCCAGACCTTTTGGGCCAATTTCCAAATTCCCTGACTTTTTCCTGATCTTTTGAGCCAATTTCAAAATTCAATGACTTTCCCTGAAATTTTGGGCCAATTTCCAAATTCCCTGATTTATCCCTGACCTTTTGGGTCAATTTTCAAATACCCTGATTTATCCCTGACCTTTTGGGCCAATTTCCAAATTCCCTGATTTATCCCTGACCTTTTGGGTCAATTTCCAAATTCCCTGATTTATCCCTGACCTTTTGGGCCAATTTCCAAATTCCCTGATCTTTTCGGTCCATTTTCAAATTCCTTGACTTTTCCAGGATTTCCAGGTCGTTTACGAACCCTGTACATGTTTTTCAGAAGAAAAAAATGTCCTACAGATTGGGTAAAATCAAATTTCGATGGAGCTTCGATAAAAACCTGAGATCTGACCTTTAATTTCTAGTGTAGAGAATTTACGCTCGATGCAGTGCCACTGACAGTTCGGGTCTCTGCTTCTATATGGCTAAGAGGTGCATCACAACCGATGGTGTAAGCCTAAACTTAAAGCGTCTAACAATACTGTATGTCTCTCTATAGGGTGTCGTAAATTGGTTGACTTTGTGTGGAGTAATATCAGCCTCCTGCCTTTAACTATACAAGAGTCTATGAGAATGTAATATGGAGTGATATTACTCTATCGTTTCGAGGTAAATTATATCCCCAAGTGTATCGCGTATAAATCGACGTATTTTAAAGTAAAATTTGATTCAAACAGCATAAACTAAGAAATTTAACAGCCTAACAATAACTTTTAAATTTAAAAATAAATGAATTTCTATGCTCTCAATCAGAAGTCGATGAAACCCTCCTTTGAAGTCTACTACTCTAATGTTCCACATAGCGCTCCTCTCTGTATGGGTAAAATTCCCAATTTTACGAGATCGGAGGGGTCCTATTTCATCCCCCCCTGTCTACGGAAAATTGGAAACTCTCTCTCTCCACAAACGACGACGTTTTTTTGACGAACTCCGAGGCTGCTAGAGATATTCGCTCGACGAACTCCCGCTCCGAAAATATCTACCGTTAGGAGGCGTACGAATCGCGCTTAACCATACAGAGAGGGGTAGACAAGACCCGGGAGTAATAGACTTCAAAGGATGGTTTCATCGGCTTCTGGTAGTATCATGGAGATCTCGCCTTAACAACGGGCCCTTTCTAATTGGTTGCAGACTCTTAAATGCGAAGAAATTCATGAATCCTGCTAAGCCTATTTTGATGTTAAGTTTTAAATTGATTTCTAGTTTAATTAAACGATAAAGAATCGATTAAAAATCATTTATTAGGTTGCATTCTCCCTTTAATTTGCTTAGCAGCGTTGAAACCCCAGACCAATGATCCACAATCAAATTCAATACATAATTATAACCTTAGAGCGACCCGCGTAAAAGTTACCCAATTACCCAATTAAAATGGTTAGAATACCTCTACAATGGTATAATCGTATCCTCGAAACCCATAATATCGACATATCATTGTGCCGACAAAATTAAAAAGTCAAAATCAATCTCAATTTGAAAAAAAAAAAAAATAAAATAAAAACGCTATTTGGCGGGTCTGCCTAGATATAAATTCTTGGAATGAAATTGCTTTGAAAGAATGTGCTGTAATCGATATTGAAGCTGAGCTGCCGACCGAGATAATACTTGTCAAATCGGTCAAAATGAATGACAGTTACGAAACAAGCCAACTACGCGTGGTAGAGATTTTTGTCAAGCACCAATAAACGTCGTCCCTATTTGAGACGCTCATATGAACCCTAGAGTTGCACCGCAGACTAGCCAGCACCTTTTTTACGTGGAGTGTTGACGTCATCACTACACGTTATAGCAGAAGCCGATGAAACCCTCCTTCGAAGTCTACTACTCTAATGTTCCATATAGCGCTCCTCTCTGTATGGGTAAAATTCACAATTTTACGAGATCGGAGGGGTCCTACTTCATACCCCCTGTCTACGGAAAATTGGAAATTCTCTCTCTCCACAAACGACGACGTTTTTTTGACGAACTCCGAGGCTGCTAGAGATATTCGCTCGACGAACTCCCGCTCCGAAAATATCTACCGTTAGGAGGCGTACGAATAGCGCTTTTTGAAACTAACCCATACAGAGAGGGGTAGACAAGACCCGGGAGTAATAGACTTCAAAGGAGGGTTTCATCGGCTTCTGGTTATAGAAAGATAGCTCTAAATACAGATGTAGTTGGGGGAAGGAACGTTTACTCCCCTTCGCGTCGCTCCATGTTTTCGTCGACAGTTGAGAGTTTTCTCTCTCTCTGGCTGGAGCCCCTGGCGCCATCTGGCGCGAAGACCCCTTTCTCCATTTATTTATTTTTTGATTTAATTTTTTTTGCGCGGGTAAGAATCATTTACATTTTTACGCGGTTACCGAGTACTCGATTGATCATCACTCCACGTTTATCCAGACTGTCTGGATACCTCTTGTTTTAAGTAGGCCTAGGGGATAATTTATTACAGCTTATTTTTCGTACTCATTGTTATAGGAAATTGATACGAATTATAAGAGTTATTTAATTTGAAACCTTTCGAGTTTCTTCGTCTATTTTAACCCAAAATTGAGATCTCGAAGCTAGAATTGTTCCTTTCGATTTAGATGAAAAAAATCGAATTATTATATTTCATTCTACACGGATTTCGAGAAACGTCGTATTTTTATCTTCGCGTTATCCGTTCGAATAAACGCGATTTGTTTATTAATCGAGCTTAAAATTTTATCTCCGGGTCTAATTCGTATCCAGCATTTGAATACGATTCTGTTTATATAATTTGTGGATTTATATTAACTTAAATTTATCCGTGATTAAAATATCTGAAAAAAGCCTAGTTATCAATGGATATTCATTATCTGAATCCAAGCTCTAAGGGCTTGCAAAGGTAATAACTGATATTTTCTAAATCCCACTGTTTTCCGTTAGAGTAACATTATGAGCGCCATGTTTTGCATCATTAAGATAGGGGGGATAGCCTCCAGTCTCTTTATATTCAAAACGTCTTGATCAAATCTGTAACGCTTTTAATACGCATGCGCAATTTGCTTTGTCTCAAAATTCCGCTAGGTGGAGCTTGTCCTTCGCTAATTTTAGCATTTTGCACACTGAAATTTGCTAGAAATCAAGGAGTTTGTGATTCAGGAGTGGTTAGTCTCTGATTGTAGAGTCCACCCCTTCAGGCTTCAAACCAAATTGATGCGTATATATCTTTTTTGAGACTTGAAGCAGACCACTTCTTCCCTATGAGATTTAACATTGTGTATCATTGCAACAACACAAAATATATAGACTATTTTTTGGCTGTACCAAAATACATCAATTTTCAAGGCGAGACGAAAAATAAATGAAATAACGGGAGATCGTAGCGCGACTAAATATGGCTGACCTAAACATTTTTTGGTCATTTTTATTCCCAACCAAACTATTTTTCACTTTTTTCCCACCAAAGTAACCAGGACTTTTTCCTTGCCTTCTCCTATTGTATATTTTCTAGCGAAATTTAGAGTTTCAGAGAGCGTAAGAGATTTTTTAAAGGCGCGTTTTCACAGAAAAATTTGTTTGAAATCAAACATGTTCTATTAAAAATATAAAATAATAAATTGTTTGCCAAATAATTTTAAATCACAAAATATCTTAAAATCTCATGTTGTAGGAATTTAGGAAAGCCATCATCAATTTATAGGAATTAATAGGAATAATCTTTAACGAGTGGCTCGTGTCAATTTTATTATTTTAAATTAATCTAGGGAATGTCTTCTTTCTAATGGTGCAATTAGTTCATGTCTAGGTTACAGTAGAGAAAAGTTACGGCCATTTTAAGATAGGGGTCATTTTTGTGGATTTTGCTCGATTTCTATCAGTGGCGGAATAATCTTTAACGAGTGGCTCATGTCAATTTTATTATTTTAAATTAATCTATGGAATGTCTTCTTTATAATGCTGCAATCGGTTTATGCCTAGGTTATAGTAGAGAAAAGTTACGGCCATTTTAAGATAGGGGTCATTTTTGGAATTTTGCTCGATTTCTATCAGTGGCGGAATAATCTTTAACGAGTGGCTCATGTCAATTTTATTATTTTAAATTAATCTAGGGAATGTCTTCTTTCAATTGGTGCAATCGGTTTATGCCTAGGTGTTAAAATAAAAAAGTTACGGCCATTTCAAGATAGGGGTCATTTTTGGAAATTTTGCTCGATTTCTATCAGTGCCGGAATAATCTTTAACGAGTGGCTCATGTCAAATTTATTATTTTAAATTAATCTAGGGAATATCTTCTTTATAATGCTGCAATCGGTTTATGCCTAGGCTACAGTAGAGAAAAGTTACGGACATTTTAAGATAGGGATCATTTTTGGGGATTTTGCTCGATTTCTATCAGTGGCGGAATAATCTTTAACGAGTGGCTCATGTCAATTTTATTATTTTAAATTAATCTAGGGAATGTCTTCTTTCTAATGGTGCAATCGGTTTAAGCATAGGTGTTAAAATAAAAAAGTTACGGCCATTTCAAGATAGGGGTAAATTTAGGAATTTTGCTCGATTTCTATCAATGGAAGAATAATCTTTAACGAGTGGCTCATTTCAATTTTATTATTTTAAATTAATCTAGGGAATATCTTCTTTATAATGGTGCAATCGGTTTATGTCTAGGTTACAGTAGAGAAAAGTTACGGCCATTTTAAGATAGGGGTCATTTTTAGGAATTTTGCTCAATTTCTATCAGTGGCGAAATAATCTTTAACGAGTGGCTCATGTCAATTTGATTATTTTAAATTAATCTAGGGAATGTCTTCTTTATAATGGTGCAATCGGTTCATGTCTAGGTTACAGTAGAGAAAAGTTACGGCCATTTTAAGATAGGGGTCATTTTTGGGAATTTTGCTCGATTTCTATCAGTGGCGGAATAATCTTTAACGAGTGGCTCATGTCAATTTTATTATTTTAAATTAATCTAGGGAATGTCTTCTTTCTAATGGTGCAATCGGTTTATGCCTAGGTTATAGTAGAGAAAAGTTACGGCCATTTTCAGATATGGTCATTTTTGCTCGTTTTCTATTAGTGGCGAAGCAGAATTTTATTTGTTAAAATAATCTAAGAAATGTACGGATCGAGGCGTGAAAATGGAACTTGAAGAATACTACTATAATAGATGGTAGAATAGAGTACCAGGCAATTTTTGGTTCGTCGCTTTTATGACATCGACAAGTTAAACGAAGTAGGCTTTACCGAGTTATTTCCGACTGATTGGACTGGGCGAATCCGTTTAACTCGGATATATTTCAAAGTGGAACAAAAATATGCCACACCAGAGGTATATAATAACCCCCTTCGGGGGGAAGTATGAAAGCCCCTATACTACCAATGCTAAAAATCACGAACAACAAGAGCCCGCTGCTGACTATCTAGGCCACTAGCTCGCGCTGGACTTCTCAATGTCGCTACTCTAGTAAATGGTCTTTGTATAAACAAGACGGCTCGATTTATGTTTAGAACTTCCTGTCTCGGGAGTCAGGCTGTCTGTTAAAATGGAGTCGAAGGTTGACTTCAGCTCGCGAGTTCCGGGAGTGCGCGTAGGGAAAATTTAGTGAGGTTCAAAATGGTGTAACTATTTTTTGGGAGTAAAGCGGTGTGTCGATCCGCCGCGATTTACGCCGGGCACTCGTTGTTCGTCGATTTTGCCTACCTTTCATACTTCCCCCCGAAGGGGGTTTATTATATACCTCTGGCCACACTTAAGGCGGTAGACAACTCACCAAAAGTCTCATGGTAATTGGCAGTTAGGCATAAAACTGGGATATTAGATTATCATAAGAAAATTCAGATTCAAATTAAAGTTGCCTAACTTGGTAAATATTATATCTTCGGATTAATTACGAAGTAGACACATGTGCTAGAAGTTAACCCCCCAAATTACTTCATATTACATCCAATTCTTAATCGTGGGTATTAGCCAATAATTAAATTGCAATATTGTAAATCATCACCACAAAACTTATATCCCACTTTTTACACAAACACAAAGATGGAAATTATTAAAAAACTTACCAATTTGAAGGTCTATGATGAATGCTGCTTGAGTTTATATCCAATCAATAGAGATCACACGCGCACAACGCAAAAACACACGCGCACAAACGCGACACACTCGTTGGGCCTTGGAAGGTATTGGAGATCATTGGTAACCTTTGCCCTACTTTCAGATCAGTTTAGAGGTTGAATTATTTTAGACAAATGGTCTTGGTCCATCGGCGTCGGCCATTAGCGGGCTGGATGACTCATCATTATTTCAACGCGAAAAATTCACAAACGCGACACACTCGTTGGGCCTTGGAAAGTATTAGAGCTCGTTGGTAACCTTTGCCTTAGTTTCAGATCAGTTTAGAGGTTGAATTATTTTAGGCAAATGGTCTTGGTCCATCGGCGTCGGCCATTAGCGGGCTGGATGACTCATCATTATTTCAACGCGAAAAATTCACAAACGCGACACACTCGTTGGGCCTTGGAAAGTATTAGAGCTCATTGGTAACCTTTGCCTTAGTTTCAGATCAGTTTAGAGGTTGAATTATTTTAGACAAATGGTCTTGGTCCATCGGCGTCGGCCATTAGCGGGCTGGATGACTCATCATTATTTCAACGATAGCTTACCTAAAAAAAATTTAAAATAATGACTTTTTAAACTACTTGAAGGCGAAGTTGTTCTAAATCAAATTTTGAACTAAGTAAAACATAAATATGTGTTTTAAACTTTCTTGGCTTTCAAACGTAATTAGGCCCGAATTAGGCTTAGCTTAAAATGCAAAGAATTAGGCCGGATTTAGGCTAATTTAAATAATCTCGCGGGTTTTAATACTAAGTAACTAGTTGTATTTGTTTAGCGATTAAAAATATAAATATTTTTAAAGAGACACGTTTCCACGCCATCTGGTATTTTTTTTACAAAACAAAAAACCTTATTACTTTCTATTTAATTTCTAAAACCGCGGGGCACAAGAATATGGCTAGATATAACTAATCCGGCTTACAGATCCGCGACCTGAAAGAGAAGCTTAAGCTCATAAGAAGATTAAAAGTAAGCCCTCGAAAAAAAAAGTCCACCCACTTAATCCATCGCCGAAATCCGATCAAACTAATGATTAAAGAGTAAAAGTTACTAGCAAGCCAAAGATCTCACGTAAGGAAACTTAAATTATATTGTATAGAACATGTCCAAGAAAAAGAAATATGCTATTTTAAAGGGCAGGTGTAGTGGATTTTAGAGTTTTTTTGTTTTTATTTTAGAGCTCGGAATCGGATCGATCCATTATCTTCCGTTATTCGTATATTTTCAGATATTTATTTTCGGATAAATTGTTTGGAACTAAAACAATGAAATTTCTATATTCGTATAATTGTTAAAAGGTTTACCCGAAGATAAGCGTTTGGCCCTTTATCTATCTACAAATTACTCGTATTCAAACGTATAACGATGGATAAGAAAATTCACGTTTCCAGAATTAGTCTAAAATATAAGAAAAATATTTCAAATTGACTTTTAATTCGAAGAATATAAATAAAACAACGAAACTAAGATTTTAAATCATCTTTTTATTCGTTATTTTTCACGAAAATAAATTTTGAATTTTTTTATCCGAACGTATAACGCGGATAATATTCTAAGATAAGTTGCCATTTTTGGATAAAAACGGATATGGATTATGATTTTTACTTTATCTTCGAATAAGTTAACTCGAATGAAAAATAGTCTATTTTTAATCAAACAGATAATATACATCAGAATTTAGTAGATTTTATTCCAATTAATAAAAATTATACGAATTCCGAGCTCTAATTATTTTATATAATACATCAATGCGAATAAATTCAGGATCTTCGTGAATCCAGCTAAGCCTAATTTCCGGGTAAGTTTTTAATTTATTTCTAGTTTAATATGGGCTTGTAATTTTTTATTACTGGTGGATTAGGCTTATTTAAACGATAAGGAATCGATAAAAAATCACTTTTAATTAGGTTACAAACCTAAATCCAAAAGATTTAAAATCAAAGTTTTCGTTTTTTCACATGGTACCGGGTCACCTTGTACATTACTATTTATCTTTAAGGTGCTTAGAAAAGGTACAATCTTCTTCCAACATTGGTGTTATATTAGCTTTATCGGAGTGTTACACCAGAGGTATATAATAACCCCCTTCGGGGGGAAGTATGAAAGCCCCTATACTACCAATGCTAAAAATCACGAACAACAAGAGCCCGCTGCTGACTATCTAGGCCACTAGCTCGCGCTGGACTTCTCAATGTCGCTACTCTAGTAAATGGTCTTTGTATAAACAAGACGGCTCGATTTGTGTTTAGAACTTCCTGCCTCGGGAGTCAGGCTGTCTGTTAAAATGGAGTCGAAGGTTGACTTCAGCTCGCGAGTTCCGGAAGTGCGCGTAGGGAAATTTTAGTGAGGTTCAAAATGGTGTAACTATTTTTTGGGAGTAAAGCGGTGTGTCGATCCGCCGCGATTTACGCCGGGCACTCGTTGTTCGTCGATTTTGCCTACCTTTCATACTTCCCCCGAAGGGGGTTATTATATACCTCTGGTTACACTAATAACAGGTGCTTCTGACATTTTCCAATTTACTCAAGGTATTCTTTCAAACCCGATATCGCGGATGTTCAATTGGAATTGATACGAACTACTTTATTGTGTATTCTCGTTTAATGTTATATATAAATACGCCTCAGTTTTAACAATTACGATAACTAATCTTGACACTTCAACTTTACTCCGAAAGTTGAAGGTGAAGTGAACCAAAATCGTGATGGAAAAGATATTCCAATAAGTTTTAAATCAAAAATTGTACAGTGAAATCCGAACAATTGACAGTCGAAACTGGAGCGCATTTATAATTACAGTATGTTTATAAAATTACACTAGGAACTACCATTTCTACTAAAAGCCTTTATTATCAAGGAACACGCTTAGATTTAAGGCATTCCACAAGCATAAAGGGGATATACTTCATTAAAAACGTATGAATGGCGAGTTTAAAACCACACCCTTAAATTACCACGACCATTCCTAGTATATTTTCTACGATATCATACATATTAGCTAATATTAACTGGGCGGTAATAATTATTTCCAAAAATGTAATAAATAATATCAGGCTTAAGAAGCCTACTCACCAAAGTTGGCAGGGCTCTTGAAGGTACCATATTTAATTCATCTGAATCACACCGCTTGCACTATCCGGCCGTACACGTTTTAGGCTTAAGGTTGTATTGAACTCAATGGCTAAACGTATTCCGTTGTAATTACGCGTAGTTAACAGTTTTTATGGCTGAAGTCAGTAACTTGGTTACATAAACTAACTTATAATGATATAATTAGATACTTAACTTGAAAAATTTCGACATATTCATTGAAATTAAACTTGCATGGGACCGTTACATCATCCCGCTCCACATAGAAGCTAAACTGCCGCATTGCGGCAATTTTGACGCAAGCTCCGCGACGGAGCACTAACTATGGTTTAATTGCAGATTCATGTAAATTTGGAAAAAATACATAACTGGTAGATCCGGCCAAATATTGATGCGTCGTCTGCAAGAAGCTACTTTAGATTGATATTCGGTCTTATTTAGATGTAATATTTTAATAAATACTTTAAAATCGAAGGGAATTAGACTCAGACTCTATAGAAGTGAAAACATCCCAAAAAACTCAACCAGGCCTTTATTACTAGTGACAATGCTAAACGTTATCAAATGGTTCAAAATCGAAGAGTTATTGTTTTTTAGGTATTATTAAATAGCTTTGACTCTACTTATCTGGTTTATTTTCCGCTAAGCCTAATTTGGAACTAATTCCGTTTGATTTTGGCGCGAGCGTTGCTATGGTTACACTCTGATGTATCATGCACCTAAAGCGCGCGAGACTCTTTCATTGGCTTCAACCTCAATTTTAATTGTGATTGGTCATTGAGTTGTTTTGAAACTTAAATAGTTCTGAGAATTTATAGATTTTGATGATTAAATATGGATAATTTTAACCAACATATATTTGCGGATTTCTTTCAGATGATCTGGTCTAACGAAATTAAGAATAATTAATTATATATTTTGAAAAACAGGTTTCCTGAGTCTCTTTAAATCAATCCCAGACATTTCCCATGACAAACCCAGTTAATTTCCAACTGTCTATAAACGTACTGTAACAAAATTCCGATAACGCAATGGGAAGTTGCCTTCAACGTATAAAACCATGGGAAAATATTGGAAACTTAAGTAATGTTGGCCAATAATGTTTTTAGGATCGTGTATATGGGAAGTCTAAGACATCTTTCACCTTATAGTCTAGAGGAGACACGTCTGAAGGAGATAATAGGATAGGGGGTTTAGGGTGAAACGGGGACTCCCCTACTCTCGTAAGACTGTTATTTGTAGCAAGTATCGAAAATTTGGGGCGAAGAAGAGACCAATTTGCTTGTCAAGTTAAGACTGTTGAAGAGATAGTAGTCTTGGTTTTTTGAACAAAATCTTTGTACAATAAATTGCAATGTTTCTAATGTTAAAAGACTATTATTAAATATTGGATTATTTTATTAAACTAGTTTAATTAAAAATACAAGAAATTGTTGTCAGAAATAATAATTCGGTTATTTTAGCATCGACTATTAAAATAATAATGACCCACTTCGACTAAAAGGCCTGGACATTCCATGGCGAATTGAGGATGATCTCGCTCTAAGACTGATCGACATTGGGGCAATACCGTTAAATATCAATGGCGCTTTTCTTCCAAATGACCATGAGGTTTCTCCGCAAAGAGACTTTCGACTTCCATCACCATTAGGTGAATTTAAACCAGATAAATGGTGATTACTTAAATCAACTGACGAGGAATGCTTACCACTAACATACGGTGAACGAATATTGCTACCCGAGGAAGGAGACCTAAATCTATTTGACGTGGAACCACTTAACCCTAAACCCCCAGACCTAGAACGTTTTGACAAAGAACCACTTAATCCTAAACCGCCAGACGTAGAACGTCTTGAAATATAACCACCTAACCCTAAACTGTCAGACATAGAACGTTTTGATATAGAATCACTTAACCCTAAACCGCCAAGGGTAGAATGTCTTGACAAAGAATCACTTAACCCTAAACCATCAGACGTAGAATGTCTTGACATAGAACCACTTAACCCTAAACCGTCCGACGTAGAACCACCTAAATAGCCAAATATAGAACGTCTTAACTTTAAGCCGTCAGCCCCCGAACTAACTGACCCAGAAGCACCAGCTTGCAAACCACCCGGAGCGGAATTAGTTGATTGATTTGGAGGTTTATTGGTAGTAGTTTTTGGAGGTTTAACTGTAGTAGGTTTTGGAGGTTTAACGGTAGTAGTTTTTGGAGTTTTAACGGTAGTAGCTTTTGGAGGTTTAACGGTAGTAGGTTTTGTAGGCTTATCGTGATTTATCAATGGAGATTCACAAGAGCCAGCTGTATTTGTAATACCCATTTCGACTCTACAAGCGCAATAAGTTCCATCGGGTGAACAAGAGACATCAGGAAATCTAAATGTCCCCAAACAAATTGTTTCGCATATTTTGAAACTAGCGGAACCACGACTTAAGCACAAATGTCTTCCCAAACCAAAGTATGTTTCGCAATTTCCCGGGGGAAAATAAGACACGTTTTTCGAATTTCGCGATAACAGTTTACTTTCGCAAAAACAATCTTCGTCAGAACTGGCGAAGTAATTCGCGATAGTTGATGCGTTGAAAACCCGGGCGCAGGCAATTGGGCATTTTTTGTTACCTGAGAAGAAACCTGGACCTGGAACGACTTTTACAGGGTCGGGAACTGATATGAGTTTCGACCAAACTTGATAAGGAAGCACTGAAAAAATTACGAATATTTAAACTAAATCTAATTAAAAATAGGGGGAATCTAACGCATCTTTTGAAAAGTCGGAGGTTTATTTCTTTGCCATGAATTAATAAACAGCTTCCAAAATAGAAATAGCAGTTAGTAAGTTAAAACTAAAGGGAATTTAAAGACGTTTTTATCAGTAAATAAACGGCAGCTGGTTCTCACCACCCACCTTTCTCAAAGTTCAAGAGAAGTTTGCAAAATGAGAGTTTGACTAACTCATTGCAATCTTCGCTTGAAGACTACCGTAACCCCTTCTGTGAAAATTCCCAGAATTTACGACGAAACTATTCTAAACGTTCGATTGCAGCTTCTGATTCTTCTACATTTAATTTGACCCATTAAATTTGGCACATACCTTGCTGACATTAAACAAATATTATCGAAACTACACATACCTCTGAATGACTTATAACAATAGCAGATTCCACTAGTTTCGCAGCCGACGTCTGTCGTAATGGCAGCCATGTTGCAAAAGAATTTGCAGTCTTGGCGGCTAATGGCAGTCGAACCGCATTTCATTTTGGAAGGAATTGGAATTTTAAATAGGCCTTTGCCATTCGGAGAGCAAATACTTTGACCCTTTAATTCAAAATGTTTCGAAACGCAAAAGCATTTGCCATTGGTGTCGCAATCGGCATTTCCAAAATTATACTTCATTTTCTTACGGCATTCAACCTCGCAAAGTACTTTCGTGGCGCAGACACCTTGCAATACAATGACGTCATCGTTCGAACCCTTAAGCCGTTTCTCTTTTTCTTCTACAAATAAAAGTAAGAGGGCTATAAGAGAAACCGTCTTTTCTCGAATCGATTTGATTCGACTTCTCGAAACTGCTTCGGGAACCAGTTTCGTAGAAATGCTAGTGTGACCGTAGCTATTGTAAAATGTCGAACTTACCAGGCGTTTCGTACTTGACATCGCAACTACACACTCCAGATTTTTTACAACTGACATGATCCGATTTGAGGAAAGTTTTGCAAATTAACGCGCAGTCACATTTTTGCGAGCCTTGGCAATCGAATTCTGGTCCGAACGGGTATCTGGCGACGCAAGTGTCGTTGCCATTAGTACATTCTACTTTAGGATCTTGTTTAAACTTTTTCGTGACGCAATAACAGTCTTCGTTGACGCAAACAGAATCAAGTAAAAATCCAAGACCGATACTTCTGCATTTAATGTCGCAAATGGAACACATTCCTTTAAAGTGCATGATCGTAGGCAGAACAGGGTAGTCCGGCTTATACGCTGTTAGGACATAAACCACTAGCGTTATTATCTATTCCTAATTATCTACAGGCAACCGGGCTGAGGGTTAAATTAATTTTGGTGTACTTAGAGATCGAATCGGATAATGAATAACTTAGGATATAACTAGGCTTTTTTTTCGGATATTTTAATTCCGAGGTCTAAATCTCTAGTCTGTAGTAACAATAAATTCAAAAACAAAGGTATGTCAATAAAGCTTTCAAGGGAGAATGCAACCTAATTACAAGTGATTTTTTATCGATTCCTTATCGTTTAAATAGGCCTAATCCACCGATAAAAAGTTTACAATACAAATATTAAACTAGAAATAAATTTAAAACTTACCCTGAAAATAGGCTTAGCGGGATTCATGGAGATCCTGAATCGCGTCCGTGTAAGGTCTAGCGACCAATGAGCAAAGGCCCGTCGTTCACGCGAGATCTCCACGAGACATACAGTCGCGCGCGGTAGGTCGCTAGACCTTACACGCGAGGAAATCAGGACGTCCATGAATCCCGCTAAGCCTATTTTCAGGGTAAGTTTTAAATTTATTTCTAGTTTAATATTTGTTTGTAAATATTTTCAGTAGTGGATTAGGCCTATTTAAACAATAAGGAATCGATAAAAAAAATCACTTGTTGTTAGGTTGCATTCTCCCTTTAAGGGAAATATAAAAGTGCAACGAAATGGTTAACCTTCTAACAAATCTACACATTTTTTCACGTCTGCTTTTACTTAGATGAAAACTTTAAATAGTTAACACACTTACGTCTGTCTTTGGAGCATTCGCATTCTCCGTTGGCATCGCAACTGTAATCAGTGTATAGGCCCAAACTTTGACACAAGAACAAGCAGGCTTGTCCTCTTTTGGTGCTTGACATGCAGTTGGCGTTCTTGCCGATAGGGGCGTGGTCGTTGCAGATAAGTTTCAGTGGAGAGCAGGACGTGGTAGTTTGACGTTTCACGCGATTACTGACGCAGATGCATAAAGATTGATCCGCGGGCGGGCACATATGCGATGCCAAATTCTTCCAACCACCCAACTCTTTGACGCAAAGTTCTCTGCATGAATCTTTGCCACCGGAACAACCGTTTTCGAAGAATAGAGTCAACGGTGGTGTAAAAGGTATTTGCGTTGTAGTCGGTGGTTTAACAGTCGTGGGTATTGTTGCCGGTGATTTAGTAGTTGACATTATTGTAGGTGGTTTACCTTGAGTTGTCAACTTGGGTTGTTGAGGCTCATCTATATAATAATAACCATCGAACTGGTTACATTTCATTAACGAGCAACCTAAAAACAACTGATTTTTAATCCATTCCTTATCGTTTATATAGGCCTAAATATGAAACCCGGAAAATAGGCTGGATTCATGGAGATCCTGAATTTCTTCACATTGAAGGGTCACCGACCAATGAGCGAAGGTCCGCCTTTAAGACGAGATCTCCATGATACTTTTAATAACATTCGATTGGTCGCTGACCCTTTAATGCGAAGAAATTCAGGATATCTCCATGAATCCAGCTAAGCCTATTTTGATGGTAAGTTTTAAATGCATTTCTAGTTTAATATTTATTTGTATTTTTGGTTTACTTGTGGATTAGGCCTATTTAAACGATAAGGAATAGATAAAAAACACTTGTTAGGTTGCATTTTCCCTTTAATCACGGATGCACACGGAATTCAATAAGTACGTTATTGTGAAACGTGCCAAAGTTGAACAATTGGTTTGACTTACGAACAAAACAGGAGCATAGTTTATATCCGTTGAAGCACGTTACTTGAACGGTTTTAACCGTGGACAAACACACGTGTCGACAAAACACCATTTCTTTGTGAGACGGACCGCAGAATACTTGAGGACCTAATGGATATCTTCTAGAACACGTTTGACCTGTTTTATCACAATGAGTCGTCACGCGATTTAAGAAATTGTTGGTAAAGCAAAAGCAGTTCTCAGAAGGCAAGCACATCCACTTGAAGAGATTGACCCTGCCTACCAAATTTTGGCACAACTCGAAGCATTCTATGCTTTCTTTACAATTACTCGGTATCTTTATTACGGCATCCAAAATTTCGGGTTTAGGAACCAAAGGTTGCTTCGTAGTACCTTTAAATTATAATTAAAGACGCGAATGGTTGAAGGGAAGTTCGTGTAACCAACCAAGAAGGATCAGATAAGGAGAGGAAAAGTGGGAACGGCGCGGCTCCTACTGCGTCGGCCTAAACTCCCACTCTGGGAGAACGGGGGACAGACGGGGGTAGAGATGCTTCGTGGTAAATTGTTGTCACGTGGGTAAAACGAATCCTTTATGAGACGCGCTAGCTAGCGACCACGTGACAACAGTTTACCTCGAGAATTTCCTATCCCCCCTTTCCACCCGAGTGGGAGGTTGGCTCTTCTCTCTCTAACTCAACGCAGCCCCACTTTTCCTCTCCTTATCTGATCCTTCTTGAACCAACCAAAGGACTAGCTATATTTCTCAAGGTACTTATGGGCTTCAACAACCTCTTGACATGAACAAAAGTCTATCACTTTATTACATAAAAGTAAATAACGCTATCAGCAAAGGACCAATTTCATGTCATAGCCCATCACTTAAAAATAGTCAAAAAAGTCCACATCCCTGTCTGGCTCGAGTAACTTGGACTCTTCCTCGATATTTTGATTCGGGAGAGAGGGACGGAATTCAGGCGGGCCGCGCTTGGCTATATTGCCCCCCCCCCAACTCCTGAATTTCCCCAAAGAGTGGCCCTTCCGATTTCATTATTTAAACCAACTGCGGCCGCTAGAGTGTCTCGAATCAGAATCTGATGGGACATTTACCAGGGCCTTTTCGGATAGTATTAAGCTACGGGGCGTTGACATTTCTAATTATAGAGCTGAAGAAAAACGAAAATAGCAATCCAATAGCTCCAATTTTTTCGCTTGTCACTACATTTGACTATTCAATTGGGTTCAAGTGATCGAGATAAGAAACTAACCTAACCTGACTTAACTTTATCTTTGATCATTTGTCAGTCGATCAAATGGAATTAACCACTTGTAGACAACATTGTTTTCACTTACCTAAGTTATCTTCATCGTATCGAACGCAGAAACAAAGACCATTTCGATCGCAATAGTACGTTGGTACATTGACAACAAGTTCGCAAAGTCCGCTGCATGTTTTTTTGCGGATGACATCGCGTTGGCAATTAACGTTTCTTCCCATTGGGTAAAAGATCCCGCATGCTCCACCTTTGCAGGTGTTAGTTTGATGTTTTTTCAATAAACGGCTGACGCAAATACAATCTCTGCCCATTCGACAGTAAAAAGAGTCCAATTGTTCTGTTCCGAATTGACACACACACTTGTTCCGACAAGCTGATCGATTACCGTTGCCTTGACAACCATTAGTAATCACGATGATATAATTATCGATATAGCTACCTTTTTAAAGTTGAAAATATAATTACATTATTAATTTTTGTATTACAATTTCAGCTAATAATCTCCCTTTCAAGCCTATAGCAGAGGTATATAATAACCCCCTTCGGGGGGAAGTATGAAAGCCCCTATACTACCAATGCTAAAAATCACGAACAACAAGAGCCCGCTGCTGACTATCTAGGCCACTAGCTCGCGCTGGACTTCTCAATGTCGCTACTCTAGTAAATGGTCTTTGTATAAACAAGACGGCTCGATTTGTGTTTAGAACTTCCTGTCTCGGGAGTCAGGCTGTCTGTTAAAATGGAGTCGAAGGTTGACTTCAGCTCGCGAGTTCCGGAAGTGCGCGTAGGGAAAATTTAGTGAGGTTCAAAATGGTGTAACTATTTTTTGGGAGTAAAGCGGTGTGTCGATCCGCCGCGATTTACGCCGGGCACTTGTTGTTCGTCGATTTTGCCTACTTTTCATACTTCACCCCGAAGGGGGTTATTATATACCTCTTCCTATAGGAATCTGATTCAAAACTTACTGTGCTTTTCCATAGGACCATCTGTTTTCGGAATATCTGGGATGATTGGAGGATAGTTTTTCGGAATCTCTGGTGGGAGTATGAAGGCCCTATTTATATTCGGTACAAAATCTATCCACCTGGATGGATTTTCATTAATTGGAGGTAATAAGGGCGGGAGTATAAAGGGTTGTTTTTCGTCTAATGGAAGTAATCTTGGCGGGGCTGTTCAAAAAGCATATTTAATATATCATTAGCAATGCGAAAAATATTTCTTTAAGTTGTTTTCCTAGACTAGTATTCCTTTAACCTTTTGATTTTACCTTCTATAGTATCCAATTGAATAATTTCCGCAGGTGGTGGAAGTATTTCCTGATGGCAATTTCCTGAAAACAGCAGAAGCTTTTGTTTTTAGCCGCTCCTAATTTGGAAAGTGGTCAAAGGTGTAGAAGCTTTCGACCTCACCTTCGTTCGTTTTTAGACCTTCATGTGGACACGGGACTTCGTTGCATATCACACATTTTGGGGGCTGAACCGGCACCATACTCATCATTTCATTCGTGTTTCTTTTAAAATTATATTTCAAATCAATTGCTTTGGTCCCATTTTTTAGATTTATTTTTCTAAATTCTGGGTCCGATTTAGCGGCAGACAAGTTCTCTGATTCACTGGGATTTACGACAGCAGTTTCTGATTCGTTGGGATTTAAAACCGCATTTCCTGATTCACTGGGATTTACGACCGTAGTTACTGATTCGCGGGTATTTCCGACCGCAGTTTCTGATTCGCGGGAATTTACGACCGCAGTTTCTGATTTACTGGCATTTACGACCGCAGTTTCTGATTCACGGGCATTTACGGTCGCAGTGTCTGATTCGTTGGTATTTAAGGCCGCATTCTCTGATTCGTTGGGATTTAAGACCTTTCTTTCTAGTATGCGGCGTGTTATGAAAGCAGTCTCTGATTCGTAGGGATTTTCGACCTCAGTATCTGATTCGTGGGAATTTACAACATCCTTTCGAGATGCGCTAGGATCTATGTCCATTAGAGCTGATTTTTTCATCAGTTTTTCAATATTTGCGAAGTTCGGCCCTGCAGGTTTATTAGCCATTTTTCCAAGTGGTACATCTATCGATTCAACGACGTAACTGGGGGCAACTTCAACTTTAATTTTGCCTCGATTACTTTTAATTAATTTCCTTCGATTATCGAGCGAATGCGAATGGCCAGGATGACTGTCTATTGATTGATCGTAGTATCCACTCCCTATTGGTGTGTTGGGAATTAATTGGGCGCTTCTGGCTAACCGGAGTCGGTGGTTGACTACCATAGTTTGACCTTGTACAACAATCTTTTCCATAGTGTTCATAGACTGCGTTTCACCTGGTCCTGAACTGTCTACAGCCATAGTTTGACTGGGTCCTGTACTGTCTACAACCATGGCTTGACCTTGCCCAAAATTGCTTTTAACCATTGTATCTTCAGTTTCGTCTTCGTTCTTAGCAAATGTTTCACTTAGTTCCAAATTGTTCTTAGGGATAGTTTCTGCAAGTCTAGGATTATTCTTAAGCATAGTCTCACCTAGACCAGAATAGTTTTCACTAATAGATCCAGATTGTCTTGAATATTTCTCAGCCATAGATCCATTTTGTCTAGGATTGTTTTTAGACATAGATTCAGTAGTTCCAACTTGGTTCTTAGACACAGCTTCACTTTGCCCAGAATGGCTTATAATTTGAGGGTTTATGTTTTTAATTGCGTTATCGGAAACTTTGTTTGTACGCTCTACATGACGTTTAGCTAGGAAAGCGTGTCTAATTTCAGGATCGTTGATAGATTCTACCGAACGTACCTCAACTACATCCAAAGACGGTAGATTGGCCATGTTTACAGGGTGATTCTTATTCCGGGCACCGAAGCCATGGGATTGGTGGTAACTATATTTACCGTTTTTGACGTTTTCGGTTAAATTTTTGGACCTTTGGACCGATGAGTGAGAGTGTTTATGAGGTGTGCTATGTATCATTTTCATTCTTCTAGATTGTCCTGTCGATTCCATCGAGTTTACATCAACCAAGACTGATTGTTCTGGTTCGATTACAAATTCTAAGGGTTTGGTTGCCTTAACATCCTGTTGATTTGCGTTCAATTCCGAATCAGCGTTCTTGTAAGGTACGAAATTACCATTTGTATCTTTAATCTGGATGCTAATCGGCTTTAGTTCGTAATCAATACGTTGCGCGGACCCATTTTCGTTGGCCACTAGCGAGATTGGTACCTCCGAAGGTTGAGGATATTCTATTGTGGGACTGTTTTGAACAACTGAAGGTGGAGGGTATTCTAGACCAGGACTGGTTTGGACAGATGGTTGAGGATATACTATTCTGGCACTATTTTGGGCATTTGATGGTTGAGAATATTCAATTGTGGGACCGTTTTGGACAGATGGTTGAGGATATACTATTCTGGGACTATTTTCGACATTTGATGGTTGAGAATATTCAATTCTGGGACCGTTTTGGACAGATGGTTGAGGATATACTATTCTGGGACTATTTTGGGCATTTAATGGTTGAGAATATTCAATTCTGGGACCGTTTTGGACAACTGAAGATCGAGGGTGTTGAATTTTGGGACTATTTTGGACAACTGAACGAGGTACCAAGCTATCGTAGTTTACTTTGATACCAGGACCGTAATCCGGTGGGGGGACATAGATTACTTCATTTTCGTTCGCTTTAGAAGGATTGTCATATATGGGAACAACTGAAGGTTGACTGTTCTGGACTACAGACGGTTGAGGATATTCATTTCCGTCACTGTTCAGGACAACTGAAGGTTTAGGGTATTCACTTCCGTGACTGTTCTGGACAACTGAAGGTTGACTGTTCTGGACAACTGAAGGTTGACTGTTCTGGACAACTGAAGGTTGACTGTTCTGGACAACTGAAGATTGACTGTTCTGGACAAGTGAAGGTTGAGGGTATTCCCGTCCTTCACTGTTCTGGACAACTGAAGGTTCAGGATTTCTTATTCCGTTACGATTTTCGACGATAGAAGATTGATGGTGTACCATTTCTTGACCGTTTCGAGCAACTGAAAGTTGAGGAGTTTTGACTCGTTTATTTGAGCGGGAATTGTGATGATCATGTTTTCTCTCGCGATTGTCTAAGAGTTCAGATTCCGAGTTACTTTTATTCAAAGGTTGGAAGATGATTTCTTTAACATCTTTGCCTTCTTTGCCAAGTAGATTTTTTAACTGTTTCACTCGTTCTTCGTTAATTGCTTTAACAAAATCAATGTTCGACTCTTCTCTGCCGACCTTTCTCACGATATCTTGGTAAAGTGGACTTAAGTTTGAACCACTTGAAGAAGATAATGAACCTTTATATCTAACTTCGAGACCAGGACCATAATCCGGTGGTGGAACATAGATCACAAGAGGTTTATCCGCTATCGAAGGGTTATCATCTTTGTTCGTTGCAATTGCACCAAACATTGGCCTTAATCTTACGTTAGGGTCTTTATCGGACATAGGTGAAACTGTCAGTGATTTGTTATCTGGAATACTTTCAAACTGAAGGTCTATTGAGCTAAGTGGACTAATTGAAGGTGGATTTTCCAGCGAGCCACTCTGAGGAGAAATCACGAGTGTACCAGGTACATTCATGGTACAAATGCAAGTTCCGTCCATATGGCAGGTGTCTTTGACGGCTGCGTATTTTTGATAGCACATGAGAGAGCATGCTCGCTCCGAATTGACGCATAAGCCAGCACCCAACGATATCTGTTTCGTACAAATTTCGTTGGAACAAGTTTGAACCGGATGAGGGGCGTGTTTATTTTTCTTCTTCAAGCAATAGCAAGCCTATGTTGACAATTTAATGGTAAGTTCGACAACAAGTGATTTTTTATCGAAAAACTGATCTTACATCTTGAAATGTGCACAATGAATGGTCAAAATCGACAGTGAGTCGTTTTTTGCAAATGGCTTCGCACGAATCATCCTCGCAAGGACCTGGGTATCTTACAGTTCGATCAACTAAAACAATAATCGCGGACACGGAAAAGAATAAATCTATAACATTTTGGAAGCTCTACACACTCAATCTGCATAAAAAATCTTTTAAATAGACTCTTGGGAACCAAATACATGTAATTATTCGATTTGGGACAAGTACCTTTAGTCTATTAGGAATAAGTACAATTAGTCCATTAGGAACAAGTACAATTAGTCCATTAGGGATAAGTACAGTTAGCCCATTAATAACAAGTACAGTTAGGAACAGATACAAATGTGCATATGTAATAAGTACAATAGTGCATTTAAACACATTAGCCCATTAAGAATCACAGTAATATTCCTTTATCAAGTAAGATCATAGATTCAATTTCAATCCTAACTCCGCCAATACGGACACTAACCTTGCAATCAGATACTTAATAAGTTACTTACATAAACTCTTGAAAGTGAAGAGTCCTGGTATTGTTTGGTCCGTAGCCTTGCCGTCAACAATCCATTGCAAATTTCCAACCATTTCGTTTTTGGAATAGAGTCCCTTGCGAATTTTCGTGGCCGTGTCCAGCGTGGTGGCACAGAAGCATTTGTTTTTGTGACAAACGGATAGTTTCGTCTCATATTCGCGGGTACACATTTGATTGCAAGCTCCTTCGAAACGACACAAGGTCGAACCCATAGAATTCGCCTCCCAACAAAATCTAATTCGAAGTAACATATTTGGAGGTCAGTTTGCAAAAGGTATGTTTCCAAACCTATCTTACCTGGAGCTGCATTTATCAAACGGTGGTTCTAGGAAACCGGTTTTCTTCAAACAAAAGCAATTAAGATTGTCGACACAAATAGCCCGTTTGAAATCGGCGGCGAATTTGTCGAGACACAGTTTAAGACAAGCACCTGGACTGTAAACGCAAGCGTTTTGGAAAACGTAGGACCTTTCCCCAGGACCTTTAGTTTTACTAATTGATGACGGAACTATATCAAGAAAAACCCCACATCACGATACCGAACTATGACTAAATAAATCACGAAAAACATCATCATATCACGAACATTTTGATAGAATTCGTCTTTTCATAGGACGGAGAGTACAAAAGAAAGAGAAAGAAACAACTATTTTGGCGACTTTATGATGTAGCTAACAAAATCTCCCTCATCTCTACCAAAAATACCTCGAACCTTGGTTACTTTCTAGCATACATGCACGGGATTGTTTTTTTTTTCCAATATTTGAAGCTAAATTGAGATGAGTTCCATGTACCAACATGGTTCACTCCCATTCTAAAAAAAAAATGAAATACGAAGCTTACTAGAGGTTGTTTTTGATGCCGTTATGATTACGTTGTTCATGGAACTGATGCTTGTTTTTGGCGTTGTTGATCTTGGCATTGTTTGCGTAGTTGTCGTTGTTGACGCTGTTGGTGTTGTAGGCATAGTTGTTGTCGTCGTTGTCGGCGCTGTCGTCGTTGTCGTTGTAGGCATTGTCGTCGTTGAGGTCGCTGTTGACGTTGTTGGTGTTGTAGGCATAGTTGTTGTCGTCGTTGTGGGCGCTGTCGTCGTTGTCGTTGTAGGCATTGTCGTCGTTGAGGGCGTTGTCGTCGTTGAGGGCGTTTCTGTTGTCGGCGTTTTCGTCGTTGTTGGCGTTTTTCTCGTGATTGTCGTCGTTTTCTTTGTAGGTGTAGTTAATTTGTTACTTCTGAAATTCGCAATTGTCGTTGCTTCGTTACTTTTGTTGAAAGATTCTGTAACAGTGATTTTATATGTTTCAATATAAGTTGATGATGTGCACTCAATTTGAACAAGTATTTTTTAGGAGTAAAATTAATATTAAACAGACGTTTCGAGCCTGACTCTTTTTCAGTTGTAAGTAAAGGACTGAACAACTGAATACATACTCGCTGGCATGAACTTCAAGGCTTTTAATTGGTCTGGACCTAGATGAGCACGAGTGATGCTGGGAATGTCGGAACTGACTGGAATCGTAACTGGCTTTTCGAGGTTGGATTCGGGATCGATGAACATGCCGCATAAACAATGACCGTCATCCGAACAACCTATCATGTATGATTTTGTGTCTAAACGTATTTGTCACGATCGCGACCATGACCATATGGCTTGTCAAACTTAGAGTCCTGGCTTTTCAAACCCACAACCCTGGCTCGTCAAACCTACAACCCTGGCTCGTCAAATCTACAACCGTGGCTAGTCAATAGTCAAACCTAAAACCCTGGTTCGGCAAACCTACAGCCCTGGCTCGTCAAATCTACAACCTGGCTAGTCAAACTTACAGCCTTGGCTCGTCAAACCAACAACCATGGGTCGTCAAATCTACAACCCTTGCTCGTCAAATCTACAACCTGGTTAGTCAAACCTCAAGCCCTGGCTCGTCAAACCTACAACCAAGGCTCCTCTGACAAACAACCAAGGCTCCTCAAACAAACAACCCTGGCTCTTCAAACCTACAACCCTGGCTCGTCAAATCTAGGTTTGAAACTTGTTAGGTTAAGTTAAAGTACTGACCAGACATGAGAGTATCAAACTCAAGATAACAGACGCGTTCGCAGGCGTGGCTTTGTCTACTCCGGCAGAGCGCGTAACCGATAGAGATGACTTCGATACAATTGTCTGCTTTGCAAAGTTCATAAGCGGGCTTTCGATTCCCGAATTTCGCTAAACAAACGCAGACATCGACGTCGACGCAAACCTGTTGACGAAGGTTGGAATCGAGTCTCACTTTGCAAGAATGGTAACATTTGGAGTTCTGCCCTTCTTGGCATGGACCCCATATTTCAATGGCGTCGTACAAGACTGGTGTTGAATCTTAATTATCCCCGGGTTTTAAGTATTTATATTTTAGGCCGTTTCAGATATGGACAAATGATACATATGTGCTTGGAACAAGTACGTCAAGTTTCAAGGTCAATTGGACCTTGGTGTCACTGATTACAATCTTAGAGATTAAGAGATTAAGGAGAAAAAGGGCTTCTCTGGGGGGAAAATTCATTCCATCCCTTTGCCTTTTCACGCGAGCTATCCAATAGTTCGCGTCTACGGGCGCGGAGAGAAGAGATATAGTTTACTTTCGCTCTGCCTAAACCATACCCTGAATCTTGAGACTCGAGATATTACCGGGGATAGATTAACCTTGCAAGATTATCTTTTATTGGCTGGTTATACCACGTGTCTTCTTTCCGAAAGTGTTTTTTATTTTATTTTATTTTATTTTTTGCAAGTACCTGTTCCAAATACCATTTCTTAATCTACATAGATCTATAAACTTACCAGGTTTGGCGCTGTTGTCACTTAAATTAATATCTAAGTCAACGAAAATAAAATTAAATGAATATAACTATATATTTTAACGTATATACAAAGGAGATACTTCAAATATCAAGAATTAGTGTGATTAACACAATTTTTGGTATAACTGATGATAAAAGAAATGCTCTCATAAATGTTTCGAAGGTTTAAAGGGAGAATGCAACCTTACAACAATTGAAATAGAATAATAATCAAAATTACCTCTTTGATCGCGTTCCATGTTGTTGTTTCTGAAATTATTCGACGCTTTCTTGGTCTCTGTATTATCTGGTAAATCTATTTGCATTTCCTTCATCTCGTCTATTTTCGATAATTCTAAGGCAAGTTCAAAATTAAATATTTGCTGTAGGCCATCAACAAGTACATAAATCTTAACTTAATCAAAAACTTTAACCTTGTATATCTATTTCATATAGGCAGAAGCCGATGAAACCCTCCTTTGAAGTCTATTACTCCCGGGTCTTGTCTACCCCTCTCTGTATGGGTTATTCTCAAAAGGCGCGATTCGTACGCCTCCTAACGGTAGATGTTTTCGGAGCGGGAGCTCGTCGAGCGAATATCTCTAGCAGCCTTGGAGTTCGTCCAAAAAACGTCGTCGTTTGTGGAGAGAGAGAATTTCCAATTTTCCGTAGACAGGGGGGATGAAGTAGGATCCCTTCTAACTCGTAAAATTGGGAATTTTACCCATACAGAGAGGAGCGCTATATGGAACATTGGAGTAGTAGACTTCAAAGGAGGGTTTCATCGGCTTCTGATATAGGCCTATTAACAACAGACATCGATTTGAATTATTTCTGTCAATGTCTTTCTTAACAAAAACTGCTAAGCCTTGGCAACTAAGCCTCGGCAGATTTGCGCCTGGTTTTGTTAGTTACTAATATAGTTAATGTTTCACGTTTAGCATAAAAATTTCAACTTACCTTGTTTTTTCTCAAAATTAAGGTCGTCCTGGTCATAATTGGTCATGTAATTCTTCGTTAATGTTGTAAAAGTATTAGTTCTCTCAGTCTGAACAACGTTATGGTCTGCTCTGTTACCAGAATTCTTTGGGCTTCGTTCCGATTTTTCGCTCGTTTCCAATTTTATGATAATTTCGTTAGTGTTATTTTTATCCTCAGGTATGTCAGATTTATTTAAACTTATCTCCTTCATTTTGACAACACGCTTTGGCTCGGTATTTTTCTTTTTAACTAAGCAAACGCATTCGCGAGTTCGTCTGTTACATTTATACATCTTTGTTTTGTATTCTTTGTAACACATTTCGGGACAAGCGCCATCGTCATTGGTTCCGCAAAGGAATTGACCCAAACTAAGATTATCGACGCAATCTTTGTTGTCGCAATTACTGAATTGGGGTTCTTTTCGACCCTTTTTCGTTAAGCAATAGCAAGCGTCTTCAACGCACCAATTGGAATCGTAATCTTCGCCAAATAAAACCTTGCACAGATTGTAGCAATGTTCAATGGCCAAGTAACACATTTTTGGAAATACCGAACCTCTATCGGTCGATAGCAATTCTAAACATAATAGGTACAATATGAAATGCCTTCACACGATAATACATAGTTCTTATGTAACCATAGACCTATTGTATTTACATTACAACTAACGAGCGTCCCATAACACTACACACTAACGCGTCTACTGAATTCAGATCAGCTCATAACACTGGCGCATCAACTAAGTTATGTCGTAGGCAACGATAGAGTAAATACATTTTACTTACTGGGATGTGGCAGGAAACATCTACAAACGTTGTCCAATCGATGACATTCGTAATGGTCGGCCCCCATGACGTTTTTGCAAATGGTCTTGCAAGGGCCTTTTTTTTCGATGGTGCACAGTTGATTTCCCAGATTGTAGACGATGTCGCACTGTTCCTTTTCCTTGAAGATATTACACAGCAGCTGCGGTTTGTAATTACTGTTGATTTTCAGACAGAAACACTGCTCGTAAAGACACATTTGTAAGTGGTAGAAAGAAGGACACGCCAATGAGCAATCTTCGCTCTTCTGGCACTTTGAATCTCCAACCATCATACTGTGCTCATTAGGATTTCCAACTGAAACAATGAAACAAAAAAGTCGGTACATTTACCTCGAGCTTTGCTGATAGTATTAAGCTTACTTACGGGCAAGATTTTGTGGTTCATAGTCGAATTGCCAGCAAGTACACCACCCGTCGCTATTACATTCGTATTTCCTGGTTTGGTACCATTTTTTGCAAACAAATTCGCATGCCTCTGGATCCGATTTGGAGCAAAGAGCGCGTCCAACATTGTAGACGAAGTAGCAATCCCGTTTAACTAGGCATTTTCTCTCGGTGTATTTATGATCAAGGGTGCTTCGAACGCAATAACAGTCCTGGCTCTTGAAGCAATGGCCGTGCAACATACCTCGTTGCATCTGACATGATCGTTCGCATCTAGAATCTTTGTCCGTTTCCTCGTCTTGGCATCCTCCTTGGATAATCCCTGAGCGATCATACACCAAATCCGCTATTCCTAAAAATTAGTTCAGGATATATTTTTCAATCAGATGCTTTACTTGGGACCAGAAGCCGATGAAACCCTCCTTTGAAGTCTGTTACTCCCTGGTCTTGTCTACCCCTCTCTGTATGGGTTATTCTCAAAAGGCGCGATTAGTACGCCTCCTAACGGTAGATGTTTTCGGAGCGGGAGTTCGTCGAGCGAATATCTCTAGCAGCCTTGGAGTTCGTCCAAAAACGTCGTCGTTTGTGGAGAGAGAGAATTTCCAATTTTCCGTAGACAGGGGGGATGAAGTAGGACCCCTTCTAACTCCTAAAATTGGGAATTTTACCCATACAGAGAGGAGCGCTATATGGAACATTGGAGTAGTAGACTTCAAAGGAGGGTTTCATCGGCTTCTGTTGGGATTAAAATAGAATTATAAGGGTATATTTAAAATCCTTCCTTATTCCTAAGTATCACGTTACAAAGAATTATTTAATGTAGTTAGGCAACTTCAAAACAACTTTTAGGCAACTTCAAGATAATTTTAGGCAGCTTCAAGACAATTTTAGACAACAAAACACAATTTTAGACAACTAAACACAATTTTAGACAACATCCAGACAATCCTCTAATTTACAAGTAAAAAAGGTTCGTCTAGGGTTGTACACATTTTTTTTTGCTATGTTAAAGCCTGTTAATTGGGCCTGAGGTGAAAATAATTTCGTGAACTTTAACATTTTTTAAATTCAAGTCAATTTGAAATAATTATTAATATTTTTAAACATGATATTATATTAATTATAATACAATACCTATTTCTTGAAGTCCAAATAAAATAAATATAACTTTTAAACGATTCATTTTCATGGCGTTCTATTTTATTTTCAACTTTTTTTTAGTCCGAAACATCTGAATAATACAAGAAAAATAACCCTATTTTTGGACTAGAGATTGCTTTTTATTTTAATGGTCAATGCGAAAAAATATATAATGAAATTAAACACTAACGGTTTAATTAATATTCACGATAATTAATATAAATTACGATAATCAGCACGTTCTCGAAAATAATTTAAGATCGTGTTTCGTTAGGAATAGAGCTCGGAATCGGTATAATATTTATTAATTGGATAAAATCTACTAAATTCTGATGTATATTATATGTATCATTAAAAATAGACTAATTTTCAATCGAGTTAACTTATTCGAAGATAAATTAAAAAACATAATCCATATCCGTTTTTATCCAAAAATGGCAACTTATCTTAGAATATTATAGACGTTATACGTTCGGATAAAACAAATTTAAATTTATTTTCGTGAAAAATAACGAATAAAAAGATGATTTAAAATCTTAGTTTCGTCGTTTTATTTATATTCTTCGAATTAAAAGTCAATTTGAAATATTGTTTCTTATATTTTAGACTAATTCTGGAAACGCGAATGTTTCTTATCCATCGTTATACGTTTGAATACGAGTAATTTGTAGATAGATAAAGCGGCAAATTTCTTATCTTCGGGTAAACCTTTTAACAATTATACGAATATTTAAATTTCATTTTTTAGTTACAAACAATTTAATCCAAAAATAAAATATCTGAAAATATACGAATAACGGAAGATAATGGATCGATCCGATTTCGAGCTCTAGTCAGTTTTCAGCTCCAAGTTTCCCTTTAATTTTCATCATTTTCTAATGATATTTTATAATTTATTCTGAATATGATAGGGTTTTGTTTTGGAATTATATTATTATTGTATTTTCGTGACTTTACTCGATCTTATATTAGTTTCAATGGAAACGTGCTGATTACCTTAATTTATTTTAATTATCACAAATATTAAATTAAGTATTTAATTTCATCAAACATTCTTAGGCATTGACGTTTCTCTAGATAAAACTAATCTTGAGTAAAAAAAAAAACGTTTTTTTTTCAACAACAATTATAATGTTTCGTATTATTTAGCATGACAAGTTAAAAATCTGCAACGCCACGAAATGAACAGCTTAAAAGTAACATTAGTTATATTTGCGCTTCAAACAATAGGTAAAATTCCATTAAATTAAATAATTATAGCTCGGAATCGGATCGATCCATTACCTTCTGTTATTCGTATATTTTCAGATATTTTATTTTCGGATAAATTGTAACTAAAAATAAAATTTGTATATTCGTATAATTGTTAAAAGGTTTACCCGAAGATAAGCGTTTGGCGCTTTATCTATCTACAAATTACTCGTATTCAAACGTATAACGATGGATAAGAAACATTCGCGTTTCCAGAATTAGTCTAAAATATAAGAAAAACATTTCAAATTGACTTTTAATTCGAAGAATATAAATAAAACAACGAAACTAAGATTTTAAATCATCTTTTTACTCATAATTTTTCTCGAAAATAAATTTTAAATTTTTTTATCCGAACGTATAACGCGGATAATATTCTAATTAAAGGCCAAAATATTATTTCATTGTTCTTTAAAATTGTGCAGCTCCAACCAATCGCGTAACGCCTTGCCTTCCAGCGAACAAAATGCTCGTGGCTATCAAATCTCGCGCTGTAATTGCGCTTGACATAGCGCGTGTCACGAGTATTTTGTTCGCTGGAAGGCAAGGCGTTACGCGATTGGTTGGAGGGATCAATTTCAAAGAACAGTGATTGTATGTTATTTGCTGGTGATTGGTATCCATGTCGTTGTTTAATTCAGTACTGTCAACAAGAAACAAAAGTGAAGGACCAGGTGAGAGGTCATTCGTTTTCCCTTACGCTTGCGTATACAGTTCCGGGGCTTGTCTTAAATTGTGCCTTGACAAATTCGCCGCCGATTTCAAGCGAGCAGTTTGCGTCAACAACAAAGATTGCTTTTGCTTGAAAAGAACCGGCTACATTGAACCACCATTCGATGAATGTGCTTCCAGGTAAGTTACCTAGTAACAGAAGTAGATGAAATCCTCCTTTGAAGTCTACTACTCTAATGTTCCATATAGTGCTCCTCTCTGTATGGGTAAAATTCACAATTTTACGAGATCGGAGGGGTCCTACTTCATACCCCCTGTCTACGGAAAATTGGAAATTCTCTCTCTCCACAAACGACGACGTTTTTTGGACGAACTCCAAAGCTGCTAGAGATATTCGCTCGACGAACTCCAGCTCCGAAAATATCTACCGTTAGGAGGCGTACGAATCGCGCCTTTTGAGAATAACCCATACAGAGAGGGGTAGACAAGACCCGGGAGTAATAGACTTCAAAGGAGGGTTTCATCGGCTTCTGCTAGTAATTATGTCGTTTCTAGAAACCCTAGCTGCTTGATCAATCATTTGCAAAGTATTTTTAACATACTACTGTTATGTTTTTTAAACGAACCTTAAAATACGTCGATTACTATTGTCTGGGATTTAGATTATGTTGGGAAGCGAATTCCATTGGTTCGATTTTATGTCATTTCGAGGGAGCTTGTGAGCAAATGTGTAATCTCGAATATGAAACGAGACTGTCCGTTTGTCACAAAGAAAAGTGTTATTGCGTCACCATCCTGGATACAGTGACGAGTATCCGCAAGGGATTACATTCCAAAAACGAAATGGTTGGTAATTTGAAATGGATTGTTGATGGCAAGGTCACGAACCAAACAATACCAGGACAATTCACCTTCAAGAGCTTATGTAAGTAACCATAGGTATATAATAACCCCTTCGGTAGGAAGTATGAAAGGTAGGCAAAATCGACGAACAAGTGCCCGGCGTAAATCGCGGCGGATCGACACACCGCTTTACTCCCAAAAAATAGTTACACCATTTTGAACCTCACTTAATTTTCCCTACGCGCGCTTCCGGAACTCGCGAGCTGAAGTCAACCTTCGACTCCAATTTAACAGACAGCCTGACTCCCGAGACAGGAAGTTCTAAACACAAATCAAGCCGTCTTGTTTATACAAAGACCATTTACTAGAGTAGCGACATTGAGAAGTCCAGCGCGAGCTAGTGGCCTAGATAGTCAGCAGCGGGCTCTTGTTGTTCGTGATTTTTAGCATTGGTAGTATAGGGGCTTTCATACTTCCCCCCGAAGGGGGTTATTATATACCTCTGAAGTAACGTATTCTATTCTTGTGAAGAGTTACTTAGTCAGGGTCTTGTTTTAGTTGATCGAACAGTAAGATACCCAGGAAATTGTGAGGATGATTCGTGCGAAGTCATTTGCAAACAACGATTGGGGAAAGATTTTGATCATTCATTATGCACGTTTCAGGATGTAAGTTTTATCAGAAGCTGATGAAACCCTCCTTTGAAGTCTATTACTCCCGGGTCTTGTCTACCCCTCTCTGTATGGGTTAGTTTCAAAAAGCGCGATTCGTACGCCTCCTAACGACTGATATTTTCGGAGCGGGAGTTCGTCGAGCGAATATCTCTAGCAGCCTTGGAGTTCGTCAAAAAAACGTCGTCGTTTGTGCAGAGAGAGAATTTCCAATTTTCCGTAGACAGGGGGGTATGAAGTAGGACCCCTCCGATCTCGTAAAATTGGGAATTTTACCCATACAGAGAGGAGCGCTATATGGAACATTAGAGTAGTAGACTTCAAAGGAGGGTTTCATCGGCTTCTGGTTTTATTTAATATAGTTAAAATTCAATTTTTGATTGGATCATGGTAATCTCTCTTTAAAGTGAGAATTTAAACAAAAATCGATAAATAAATCACTTGTTTTTATGTTGCATTCTCCAAACTATATTTTAAACCAGACTAATCTATTTTATCTAAGGCTTGCTACTGCTTAAAGAAAAAAAGTAAAGACGCACCATCCCCAGTTCTAAACTGTACCAACTTGATTTGTACGGAAGAGATATCATTGGGTGCTGGGTTGTGCGCCAATTCGGACCGCGCCTGCTCACTCATGTGCTACCAAAAATACGCCGCCATCAAAGACACCTGCCACATGGACGGAAATTGTATTTGTACCATCAGCGTACCCGATAATATGAGCAGTACGGTTGCACCGTTTGAAGATTCATCGAAATCCCTTCCAATTCAGAGTAGCCCGTTTCAAACTACAGATCTCGATCCGACCAATCATCCTCAAAGGTATAGAGGATTTATAAATAACAGCGAATCACAGACGAAAGTAAAACCAACGTCTCATGCAAGATCGCAACCGTCTTTCAAAAGTGGAATTGCAGCCAGCAAAGATGGTAACTCATCGAAAACGGACGAACCTTTAGTGATCTATCTTCCCCCACCTGATTACGGTCCTGGTCTGAAGGTAATTAGCTACAACAGTTCGGAACTATCATCCAGTGGTTCAAACTTAAGTCCGATGTACCAAGATATCGTGGAAAAGGTAGGCAGAGCAAAATCGGACATTGATTTTGTTAAAACAATTAACGAAGAACGTGCGATGCAACTAAAACATTTACTCGGCAAAGATGGTAAAGATGTTAAAGAAATAAGTTTCCAGCCGTTGAATAAAATGAATCAGGAATACGAATCAGTGGCCAAACCGGCCAGAAGAAGACATCACAATCGTAAGAGACCACGTGATCATTATCCTCAACCTTCTGAAAACAGTCCCAGAGTAGAAAACACTCAATCTTCAGTCGCTCAAATGTCGTCAGTGATTGACATGGTCACGAAAAACATTGATTATAAATTAAATCCAAGTTCCAACATACAGATTATGGACAGAAATGGTAAAAGGGAGATTAATTCCAGTTCGTATATTGAAAGACCACGACTAGTGACGTCAGATACTTCGACATTCATTACAAGGCATTCGAAGAGAAGTATCAATAATATGATATTTAACGACATGGATCAGACCCAGCTAGAGAGAATGTTATCCAACGACGTTCTAGAAAATGGTATGTAGGCATAGATAAAATCTAACGGAGGTGAGGTTAACAAGTTGGGAAAACCAAAATATACAACCAACTAGTTCTCATAAAACTAAACTAACAAAATCCAACCTTAGCAAACCAACTGCTTTCAAAAGTTTGCCCCATTTTGGCAAATGGTTAGAACTCTGAAAAAGGCTAAATTCGACGCAAAAAGTAGATAGATACATTGTAAAAAAACGATTTGCTGCAATAAAAAAGTTAAATTTTTCAAGACTACGATATGTAGCAAGAAAGATATGCCTTTAAATTAGACAAAGATATCCCTGCGACCAAATATATTTCCTTCTACCCCAACATACCACTGTTGTCACAGTCATAACCTCACGTCCAGAGAGATTTTGGACCACTTGAAAACTTAAAAACGATATTTACAATCAATCTAGGTGGAGCAGTTCAGCAACCCGTCATCAGAAACGAAAAGGGATGCTTGAGTTCGACTGAAAGTTGTTACTCATACTGCGTCAATATTTTGGGAGAGAAATTGGACAGTTACGTCTGCGACACGTCGAACAATTGCTACTGCGTTAACGAGAGATTTAACCAGGAAATTAAAGAGGTTTGCAACGCTGCTAACTTAGGTTGTTACTTTACAGCCCCACTTGGCCAGGAGATGAAATGTCAGGAATCCAAAGACTACATGCAAAACTGTCAGTTTCTGTGCTTCAAGCGTTTGTTCACTTTCGGGGTACGATGCCAAAAGAACGGTGATTGCTTTTGCTATGTGAACAACAAGGAAACTCCCCAAAAATGGCAAGAATATGATAATAACGCGCTCTTAGTACGCGCTAGATGTGTTGGAGATGATTCTTGCAATTACCATTGCGAATACGAAATGGGAGGCGAGTTAGAGAAGTGGTTCTGCGTTGGAGATGGAATATGCGCGTGCTTTGATAAGAAAAATAAGGTAACAACGCGATGTGATTTGACCAACGAAATCTGTTACAAGTCGACACATATGGGACGAAACACCCTTTGCGGACCAGAACCCGCCACGTTGAAGATATGCACCGATATCTGTTTAAGAATCGGTGGACAGATGATAGTGATGGATTTGTTACGGCAGTTTTGGTGTACGGTTGAACAGAAAGGTTTAATTCCACCTACGGATCCCACACCCGTTTTTCCACCTATTAGTCCTGGACCCGTTTTCCCACCTTTTGATTCCGGACCCGTTTTCCCACCTATTGATCCAGGACCCGTTTTTCCACCTATTGATCATAGACCTGTTTTTCCACCTATTGGTCCAGGACCCGTTTTCCCAGCTATTGGTCCCGGACCAGTTTTCCCACCAATTGATCCCGGGTCAGGACCCGTTTTCCCACCAGTTGATCCCGGACCAGGAACCGTGTTCCCACCTACTGGTCCTGGACCCGTTTTTCCACCTTTTAGTCCCGGACCAGTTTTCCCACCAATTGATCCCGGACCAGGACCAGTTTTCCCACCAATTGATCCCGGACCAGGAACCGTTTTCCCACCAATTAATCCTGGATCCGTTTTCCCACCTATTGGTCCTGGACCCGTTTTTCCACCTATTGGTCACGGACCCGTTTTCCCACCAATTGATCCCGGACCAGGAACCGTTTCTCCACCAATTGACCCCGGGCGAGGACCCGTTTTCCCACCAATTAATCCCGGACCAGGACCCGTTTTCCCACCAATTGATCCCGGAGCAGGAACCGTTTTTCCACCTTTTGGTCACGGACCCGTTTTCCCACCAATTGATCCCGGACCAGGAACCGTTTCTCCACCAATTGACCCCGGGCGAGGACCCGTTTTCCCACCAATTAATCCCGGACCAGGACCCGTTTTCCCACCAATTGATCCCGGAGCAGGAACCGTTTTCCCACCAATTGGTCCAGGACCAGTTTTCCCACCAACAAGTACCGAACCCGGACCCGTTTTCCCAACTACTGAAAGACCTATTATACCAACGACTGAAAGACAAATTACAACAACGTATCGAAGACCAATTATTTCAACGACACCGAGAATAACGACTGAAACACCAGTAATTCCAACGAATCCACCCAGTCAATTTATACCACCGTTAGTTGTATTCATCGAAAACGGTTGTGGCGGCACCCTGGCTGGTTGCAGAGATTTGTGTATCAAGGAATTGGGTGGTGAGCGGTATTTGGAATCATATCTGTGCTCGCCTGAAACGGGGTCTTTCTGCATATGCGTAAGCTATCGAGTGAAACTTGAAGCGACCACGACATGTTCCGTGCTAAGACATACCTGCATCGATTACGCACCCATGGGCAAGAACCCAAATTGCATGTCGAGCATAGAAAGGGGACAAGCCTGCTTGTTCGTCTGTGGAAAAATTGGTGGATACACCGATTACTTTTGCGATCTAAACAGAGAATGCAGATGTTCCAAAGAGAGATGTAAGTGATTCAATCAATTAAGTTCAATGCCTTAGACATTTTACTCTTAGCTGAGCCACTTTCATATTTAATTTCATTATATCAGCGTATAAGCCGATGAACCCGATTCTACCACCGATCATATATTTTAAAGGAATATTCGATTCTTGTGGAGTCAAATGCAGGAATGTCGGCGGTGAGTTTCTACACGACGCTATTTGCGTCAACAAGGACTGTTATTGCGTCATGAAAACGTTTATGCATCAGACGAAAATCGATTGCACCAACGGAAACCAGAACTGCGTCGCCAGACACCCTTTTGGACCTGAAGTACATTGCAAAGACTCGCAAATGTTTGCTTGTACTCAAATATGCTCCATTTTCCTTAAATCTGACATTATCAGTCGCTTCAAATCCGGAGAATACACTTGTGACGTCAATATCGAAGGTAAGATATCTTTTAATTTGATTGAAATAAAGATAAATAAGATAAACGTCCTCTAACTTGGGTTATTACCAAAAGCCGACGAAACCCTCCTTTGAAGTCTATTACTCCCGGGTCTTGTCTACCCCTCTCTGTATGGGTTATTCTCAAAAGGCGCGATTCGTACGCCTCCTAACGGTAGATGTTTTCGGAGCGGGAGCTCGTCGAGCGAATATCTCTAGCAGCCTTGGAGTTCGTCCAAAAAACGTCGTCGTTTGTGGAGAGAGAGAATTTCCAATTTTCCGTAGACAGGGTGGATGAAGTAGGACCCCTTCTAACTCGTAAAATTGTGAATTTTACCCATACAGAGAGGAGCGCTATATCGAACATTGGAGTAGTATACTTCAAAGGAGGGTTTCATCGGCTTCTGTTATTACTTATATTTTGTAGATGAAAAAAAGGTTTCGGACAAAGATGTCATTATATTAAAATGCTTGTGTCCTTCGAAAGATCTTTGCGAAAGACAATGCCGCAAGTTAATGAAAAACAACTTTGAAATGTCCGAATGCGACACCTATGCAAAATGCTATTGCGTTTCGAAGCAGTTTGAAAACCGTGGACAAAGTAATTGCTCGCGGGACCAGTGCCAATTCAAAATACCAATTCCTCCTAAAATGAAATGCAATTCAATGGCAGAAACCCGCCAAGAATGTAAATTCCTTTGCGAAAAGGCTACAGGAACTAAAGACGTCGGTTGTGAGACCAGTGGAATCTGCTATTGTTATAAGTCATTCACAAGTATGTCATCATATAAACGTTTGGTCTCTAAACCATCCCTAACGTAGCCATAATCATTTCAGTACTTCCAGAGAGTGTTTCTACAAGATTAAAATGTGTTCCCGATCCCGTTAAAGTCATTCCGGGTCCAGGGTTTCGTTCGAGCTCCAGGAATTGCTCCAAAGAGTGCAATCAAGTTTTCAACTCATTAAACATGACGCGTTCCTTCATCAGCACCAACGAAGATTGTTTCTGCCAGAGTAAACACTTGAGATTCAATACCTATCTGCTTTGTCATCTGCCCAGAAGGAATTGCGAAATTTATTACGGTTTGGGAAAGAATCTGTGTTCGAATCGTGGTTCACCAAGTTTCAGAATATGTGAAACAATTTGTTTGGAGACTTTTGGATATAATGACGTTTCTTGTTCACTCGATGGAACTTATTGCGCATGCAGAGTCGTGACTACTCATGCGTAGTAGTAGGTTTTCTTGGTAAAGCTCGGAATTCGTATAATTTTTATTAATTGGATAAAATCAACTAAATTCTGTTGTATATTATCTGTTTGATTAAAAATAGACTATTTTTCATTCGAGTTAACTTATTCGAAGATAAAGTAAAAAAAAAAAACATAATCCATATCCGTTTTTATCCAAAAATGGCCTTATCTTAGAATATTATAGACGTTATACGTTCGGATAAAAAAATTCTAAATTTATTCTCGTGAAAAATAACGAATAAAAAGATGATTTAAAATCTTAGTTTCGTTGTTTTATTTATATTCTTCGAATTAAAAGTCAATTTGAAATATTTTTCTTACTATTTGATAGAATAACAACACGCCGATGATGTAATTTTCAATATAAATCATACAGAACTTAGTCATTAGAGTGTTTAACCAGAGAGGTTTAACCAGTTGTTTTACTTTCCCAAAAATCGATTATTGAAACTATAATTGTTACATTAAAGAGATAGTCTCATTTAAAATATTAATATCCTACGTTACTGTCTGTCAGTCGGTTTGTGGAGAACGCTAAAATGAACAAGCAAAGTTGCAAACACCAATTAAGCCTAATTTCCATCGTCGATTAGGCTTAATTTTAAACGCCGTTTAAGCCTAAAGTCCTGGTCGATTTGCCGGAAATGGGCCCTTGTCTCATAGCCGCGCCGCCATCTTTTTTGTAGTAACAGGCTGCCAGACTATTTCTAATTTTATTTCCCACAAACCAAATTCAAGTTGTTAGTCCAACGCTTCCTATATGATAAAGCATAGGAGGCGTTGGTTAGTCTGTAGCTATTTTCACACTACAAAAAGATGGCGGACGATCACGTGACAAAAAGTTTTCCCCGCCAAAATTTTCGCGAGGTTCTCTAGACCTCCGGTTTTGGAAATCGACCAGGACTATTTCAAACGTCGATTAAAATTAATTTTAAACGTCATTTAAGCCACTTGTTGTAAGGTTGCATTCTCCCTTTAAAGCTTTTTTTCTGAGAATTGATAAAGTGTTCTTTAACATGGCATTAACGATGTTAGCTGCGTACGACACGTAAAACGCATTTCATTTTATTTACTTATTGGGCAAAATATATTTTCTATTTCAAGTTGTTTTCGATCGAGTTTATAGTACAGAATCATGTTTAGTTATTTTGAAACAGAATCGAAGTTAACCCAGTTAGTAAGTTCATCAAACGAGAAATCGTCTGCTAACTTGCGCGAGGTCTAATTTCTGGTATAGATCCAGATAGGCTTTCAAATGAATTAAGTGAGATTAAAGGTAAGGTAAGGTAAGATTTTAAATCAATTAATTAAGTTTAAATAGGCCTAATCTACTAGTAACAAAAATTACAAACCAATATTAAACTAGAAATAAATTTAAAACTTCGCCTGAAAAATAGGCTTAGCTGGATTCATGGAGATCCTGAATTTCTTTAAATTCAAAAGTCAGCAACCAATCGAATGTTATTGAACGTTTAACCTTAAGATCTCGCCTTAACGACAAGCCTGTGTTGATTGGTCGCTGACCTTTCAACGTGAAGAAATTCAAAATCTCCATGAATACAGCTAAGCCTATTTTCAGTTTTAAATTTATTTCTAGTTTAAAATTTGTTTGTAATTTTTTTTTTCTGGTGGATTAGGTCGATTTAAACGATAAAGAATCGATATTTTAAATAAAAAATTATGATTTAGCGTTTCATAAATTCATCCTTAATTATATCAGAAGCCGATGAAACCCTCCTTTGAAGTCTACTACTCCAGGATCTTGTCTACCCCTCTCTGTATGGGTTAGTTTCAAAAATCGCGATTCGTACGCCTCCTAACGGTAGATATTTTCGGAGCGGGAGTTCGTCGAGCGAATATCTCTAGCAGTCTTGGAGTTCGTCAAAAAAACGTCGTCGTTTGTGGAGAGAGAGAATTTCCAATTTTCCGTAGACAGGGGGGTATGAAGTAGGACCCCTCCGATCTCGTAAAATTGTGAATTTTACCCATACAGAGAGGAGCGCTATATGGAACATTGGAGTAGTAGACTTCAAAGGAGGGTTTCATCGGCTTCTGATTAAATATATATCAATAATTACTTGAACTTAGAGAGAAATATTTCTTGGCTATAGTTCAAGAGAAGTTTACATAATGAATAAAACTAGGGCGGATTGATACTTGAGGTTTTTTTCTAATAGGAAAAGTATAATCCTTGTTTTCGAAAAATGACTTCGCTAGAGAGATTAATAAAACAAATACTTCAATGTTTCAGTTATGTTTGAGAGAGCTTATTACAAGAATAAAAATAAATTTCTACTATAAACTTTCTATTAGCTTACGTGATTCCCACACGCAACAAGAAAGTATAAAGTTAAAGTGATCTTGTCCTCATTTTCATAAATTTAAATATTTACAGCTCGGAATTCGTATAACTTTTATTAATTGAATAAGGCCATCGTGAATGTCAATCAGATATTAAAATATCCATTTCTTATTCGAGTTAACGGATACCCGAATGTAACGGCAAACTTACAATTCGTACTCATTGTTATTTAGGAAATTGATACGAGTTATTCATTCGCCGATAACGAAACTTGAGTTTCTTCGTCTATTTTAACCCAAATTGAGATCTCGAAGCTAGAATTGTTCCTTTTCGATTTAGATGAAAAAAATCGAATTATTATATTTCATTCTACACGGATTTCGAGAAACGTCGTATTTTTATCTTCGCCTTATCCGTTCGAATAAACGCGATTTGTTTATTAATCGAGCTTAAAATTTTATCTCCGGGTCTAATTCGTATCCATTTGTGAAAAATCATTGACATTCTAAATTCCATTTGATTTTTACGAGGAATCGAAGTTAGGGTCGCTTTAAAAAATCGATTAAGTGCAAAAGTATTGTGATCGAAATTCAATATTCTTACTTAACTTTTATAAGACGTGACTTGAGTGAGAATACATACCGCTAGCTTATACATTAATGCGTCAAGAATAAAAAAAAAATACGCCCTATCAAAACGACATAAATACTTCATATTTTGTGGGGTAAGTACGAAAAATAAGAATTCCTTAATTCAGAGCGAAAATTTAGTCCATTCTTTGAAGAGCTCGGAATCGGCTTTTTTTCAGATATTTTAATCTCGGATAAATTTAAGTTAATATAAATCCACAAATTATATAAACAGAATCGTATTCAAATGCTGGATACGAATTAGACCCGGAGATAAAATTTCAAGCTCGATTAATAAACAAATCGCGTTTATTCGAACGGATAACGCGAAGATAAAAATACGACGTTTCTCGAAATCCGTGTAGAATGAAATATAATAATTCGATTTTTTCATCTAAATCGAAAGGAACAATTCTAGCTTCGAGATCTCAATTTGGGTTAAAATAGACGAAGAAACTCAAATTTCAAATTGTTGTTATCGGCGAATGAATAACTTTATAACTCGTATCAATTTCCTAAATAACAATGAGTACGAATTTAACTGAAATTCTAAAGGTAAATCATGTTTTTAAACATTTTAAAATAATTATTATCCCATCACGACTTTTGTAGGGACATTCAAGTACTTGAGTTAAAATAATTTGTAACAGACGATGCCTCCGTTGGATAATCATACGTTTTCAGTTGGGATTATAAACGTCAGTATTACCCTTATAGATAAATAGTCTTATCGTATGCTTAAAGGGAGAATGCAACCTAACAACAAGTGATTTTTTTATCGATTCCTTATTGTTTAAATAGGCCTAATCCACTATTTAAAAAATTTACAAACAAATATTAGACTAGAAATAAATTTAAAACTTACCCGAAAAATAGGCTTAGCGGGATTTATGGAGGTCCTGATTTCCTCGCGTATAAGGTCTAGCGACCAATCGCGCGCGACTGTAAGTCTCGTGGAGATCTCGCGTGAACGACGGGCTTTTGCTCATTGGTCGCTAGACCTTACACGGACGCGATTCAGGATCTCCATGAATCCCGCTAAGCCTATTTTCAGTGTAAGTTTTAAATTTATTTCTAGTTTAATATTTTTATTGTAAACTTTTTATCGGTGGATTAGGCCTATTTAAACGATAACGAATCGATAAAAAAATCACTTGTAATTAGGTTGCATTCTCCCTTTAATGTGATTCTATACTTAAAAAATATAATTTATGCATATGTACTTCTGATATTTAATCGCAGGCTACATTTACTGTGGTGCATAAATTGGATGATGGTACCGTTGTTGGTCATTCCGGACCTGACTTCAATATTTTAGAGACTCTTTCCCAACTTCTAGGTTTTAGGTAACCTTTAAAATCCATTTGAATTCATTGAGAACCTTCAACCAAAATAATTCTTACAAATAATTAATGATCCATTTTTCATCTTTTTAGTTACAGGTTGCTAATTCCAAATGATTACCAATATGGAGTTTTAAAAGACGGAAAATGGAATGGATTAATTGGAATGATAATGCGAAACGTAAGTCTTTAATATTGACAGAGGTATATAATAACCCCCTTCGGGGGGAAGTATGAAAGGTAGGCAAAATCGACGAACAACGAGTGCCCGGCGTAAATCGCGGCGGATCGACACACCGCTTTACTCCCAAAAAATAGTTAAACCATTTTGAACCTCACTAAATTTCCCTACGCACACTTCCGGAACTCGCGAGCCGAAGTCAACCTTCGACTCCAATTTAACAGACAGCCTGACTCCCGAGACAGGAAGTTCTAAACACAAATCGAGCCGTCTTGTTTATACAAAGACCATTTACTAGAGTAGCGACATTGAGAAGTCCAGCGCGAGCTAGTGGCCTAGATAGTCAGCAGCGGGCTCTTGTTGTTCGTGATTTTTAGCATTGGTAGTATAGGGGCTTTCATACTTCCCCCCGAAGGGGGTTATTATATACCTCTGATATTGATAATAATAGGCAAGTGATTTTTGTTATCGATTCCTTATCGTTTAAATAGGCCTAATCTACCAGTAAACAATATTACAAACAAATATTTAACCAAGGAGGATCAGAGAAGGAGAGGAAATGTGGGGACGGCGCGGTTCCTACTGCGTCGGCCTAAACTCCCACTCTGGGAGAACGGGGGTAGAGACGTTTCGTGGTAAAATGTTGTCGCGTGGGTAAAACGAATCCTTTATGAGACGCGCTAGCTAGCGACCACGTGACAACAGTTTACCTCGAGAATTTCCTATCCCCCCTTTCCACCCGAGTGGGAGGTTGGCTCTTCTCTAACTCAACGCAGCCCCACATTTCCTCTCCTTGTCTAATCCTCCTTGATCGTAGGAAGCGGATTTCGGGGCTACAACTATGGCATGGTCGCATGATCGGGAAACGGCCATAGATTACTCCGATGTTTGTCATCAGGATAAGTTCGTTTATATCACTAGACAATTAATCGAAAACAGCGCAAAAAACAGCTATTTTTTCGCTAAACCCTTCAAACGAAAGGTATAATTAAAATTAATCTTTTACCTTCCCATCGATAATCTTTGTAATGTAACGTTTCGTTAGGTGTGGCTACTGGTTGGTTTGTTCATGATGTGTTCAGTGATCTTGCTACCTTCAATTCGCTTAATTTTGCCCAAATACAAACACCTATTGAAACCCTTCACTTTTTGGCATATTCTAAGTCTAATGATGGGCATAGGTAACACCTATCTTAAAGGGAGAATGCAACCTAATTACAAGTGATTTTTTATCGATTCCTTATCGTTTAAATAGGCCTAATCCACCGATAAAAAGTTTACAATGCAAATATTAAACTAGAAATAAATTTAAAACTTACCCTGAAAATAGGCTTAGCGGGATTCACGGAGATCCTGAATCGCGTCCGTGTAAGGTCTAGCGACCAATGAGCAAAGGCCCGTCGCTCACGCGAGATCTCCACGAGACTTACGTCGCGCGCGATTGGTCGCTAGACCTTACACGCGAGGAAATCAGAGCTCCATGAATCCCGCTAAGCCTATTTTCCGGGTAAGTTTTAAATTTATTTCTAGTTTAATATTTGTTTGTAAATTTTTTTAAATAGTGGATTAGGCCTATTTAAACAATAAGGAATCGATAAAAAATCACTTGTTGTTAGGTTGCATCCTCCCTTTAATAGATAATCTATTATCTTAAAAGATGAATAATAAAATCTGGCATTCATAATGGTCCTCTAACGGAAAACAGTTAAGCCGCGGTCACACTAGGCCTTGAAAACGATTTAAACCGTTTGAAAACGTTTCGCTAGAGTCGTGTGAACGGGAAATCGTCTTCTCTCGAATCTATTTCATTCGATTTCTCGAAACTGCTTCGGGAACCAGTTTCATACCGATTCGATTTCAACAACCGTTAAGCTCCGTTCACACTTGACACTTTGAAACCGTTTTCAAACCGTTTCGAGTCGTCAAATCGACTTTTTTAGATATTAATTTGGTTTCTTGATCAAAGGTCTACACGGGTGATCCCAAAAACGGGTGTGATTGTAGCTTATGTTCCTACTTTCACCACTGTTTTCCCTTAGAGGACGCTTGAGAATACAGGGAATTATGAGATAAAACCAACTGCACGATATCGCTCCTCTATTTCACATTTATGTTGAATTTTAATTAACTTTCATATCTTGGCAGCTAATCCACGGTCTATGGTTAAAACGGATTTTCACGGATTGGCTGTAGGAACACTATTGGTCATTCTAGGGGTTGTTCTAAAAATCTACGGTTCGACTTTGGCGTCTTCGGTTAACAATAACCTCGCCGAGCGACCGATCGACACCATCGCCGATTTGGTTGACGCGGTACAAAATAAAAACCTATCCTTGGGATTACTAAAACAACATAGCGTTATACAAATTATTCTAAAGGTTAATCTTTTCATGTCAATTTCGTACGGGGCAATTGCCCCCCTTGTACTGGCCATGCCCCATCTTGGATCACAGATTGCCCCGTCTAGTTTTAGGTTTATATATTTAAATTAGTTAAAAAATATTACAATAGTATTAGAGGCAGTCCCGAGACATTTCAACAGTAGACTGCAAAGCTAAGGTAGCTGGTCCAAGCCTGGGAATGCTAGATTTTGATTAATTTTAAATTTTCAAGGTTATTTTTGCACGAGAGTCAAAAAAAAACCGTGAGAACGGTCAATCTCTTTGTCATACTCTCATTAGACATGCAGTTTTTGTTAAAATATGAAAGAGATATACCTTAGCAGAAGCCGATGAAACCCTCCTTTGAAGTCTACTACTCTAATGTTCCATATAGCGCTCCTCTCTGTATGGGTAAAATTCACAATTTTACGAGATCGGAGGGGTCCTACTTCATACCCCCCCTGTCTACGGAAAATTGGAAATTCTCTCTCTCCACAAACGACGAGGTTTTTTTGACGAACTCCAAGGCTGCTAGAGATATTCGCTCAACGAACTCTCGCTCCGAAAATATCTACCGTTAGGAGGCGTACGAATCGCGCTTTTTGAAACTAACCCATACAGAGAGGGGTAGACAAGACCCGGGAGTAATAGACTTCAAAGGAGGGTTTCATCGGCTTCTGGTTTTACTTTTCGGTACACTAATAAGGCTCACCAAATTATCATTTGCCCCCCCCCCCCTTGGAAAACTGTCTGCAGGCGCCCATGTAATTAGGATTTTTTCACAGAATTCTAAGCGAGCGGAATTACAAGTGCTATCGAAACACTTACAAAACCGCGGGAAAGACGGGTTATTAACATTTCCTGACGCTATCAATGCCATGTGGCATACCAATTTCGCTCTCATCATCGGACTAGATACCTTCGTCCAATTAATGAACGACTATGATTATTCAATGAGAAACGTTCATGTTCCCAAGGAGACCTTACTCAAAAACAGTAAAGCAATGGTTCTCGCTACCCATTTTCCTCATAAGTCTTTGTTCAACAAAGTGTGAGTTTTCTAAAAAATACTATAATAAGTTGTTTGATCCTATAAAATCCTATAATTCCTATCAAAAGTCCATAACTTTACTCCATAAAAGTAAACAACGCCCCGTAGCTTAATACTATCAGCAAAGGTCCGGGTAAATGTACCGGCAGATTCTGATTCGAGACACTCTAGCGGCCGCAGTCGCCTAGTAAATATTTAAATCGGAAGCGCCACTCTGCGGAGAAATTCCGCCGAGTTGTGGGGGAAGACAATATAACCAAGCGCGGCCCGCCTAAATTCCGTTTATCTCTCTCCTGACTCAAAATATCGAGGAAGAATTCAAATCACTTTAGCCAGACAGGAGTGATGACTTTTTTGTCTATTTTTAAGTGATAGGCTTTGACGTAAAACTGGGCCTTTGCTGGTAGTATTAAGTGATGGAAAATGACGTAATACCAAGAATCCATTCAGGTTCCATAAGAATATGGGAGCATAGCTTTAGCCTCTGGTACCATCCTCCCAAACTTTGTAACAAAAGTTCGTCCGCAATTTTCGCAACATTTGTACGCTTAGATATTTTTTCGGTCGGCTCCATTTTTATTAACCAAAATATTATGTCAAGGTCGTTAGTGGCGCGGGTTAATAATATAATGTCAGGAGCGATTTACTTGTAAAATCGATTCGAAGCGGACGAACTTTTGCTACAAACTTTGGGAGGATGGTTATTGAATCGCGGCCCTCCTATATTCTTATGGAACCTGAATGGATTCTTGGTAATACTGGTATTTTGCTGATAGCGTTAAGCTTATATGATAACTTAGCTAACCTAATTAACGGGCTGTGTAACAATAGAGCTTACACAGTTAACAATTCAGCTAACAAACGTTAGGTAGTAATGTAGATATTTTAAACCAACAAATATAACAGCAGAAGCCGATGAAATCCTCCTTTGAAGTCTACTACTCCAATGTTCCATATAGCGCTCCTCTCTGTATGGGTAAAATTCACAATTTTACGAGATCGGAGGGGTCCTACTTCATCCCCCCTGTCTACGGAAAATTGGAAATTCTCTCTCCACAAACGACGACGTTTTTTGGACGAGCTCCGAGGCTGCTAGAGATATTCGCTGGACGAGCTCCCGCTCCGAAAATATTTACCGTTAGGAGGCGTACGGATCGCGCCTTTTGAGAATAACCCATACAGAGAAGGGTAGACAAGACCCGGGAGTAATAGACTTCAAAGGAGGGTTTCATCAGCTTCTGATAACAGTGATTTCAAAAATTGTTTGTTCACTGTTTAGGATTCGTCGAATATTCGCTTACGGCTTTATGGATAAATGGGGAGCTTTACAGAGATATAAACTGGAACTGGATTTGGCCAAGATAAGATCTCAATCCAACGTTAATTACATTGACATGAATGATTTAGAATATATAATTATTTCTTTAATGGTGGCTTATGTCTCAGCGCTAGCGGTGGTACTACTTGAAAAACTGTACTTTATATATACGTATTTACCATTACCGATTGAATAATAAATTAATATATTTGTATGATTAATTAAGTATACGTTTATTAATGTACGTTAAGGGGTCATCCAGACATGATTCATTTCGTAACTCTTAAACGGCGCCCCGTACGAAAAACAAGTCATGGCACCCAATGTAACTCGGTCCTACCACCATTTTCGAAACACCCTGTATATCTATGGACTCACTCGAAATATCGAGAGTGATGTCATCAGGATCTCCATGAATCCCGCTAAGCCTATTTTCCGGATAAGTTTTAAATTTATTTCTAGTTTAATATTTGTTTTGCATACTTTTACTTGGAGTGATGACGTCATCACTACACGTTATAGAAAGATAACTCGAAATACAGATGTAGTCGCTCCTAAAAAAGGGCAAATTTTTCGTGTTACACCCATGTTTTCGTCGACAGTTGAGAGTTTTCTCTCTCTCTCTGGCTGGAGTCCCTGGCGCCATCTGGCGCGAAGACTCTTTTTTCCATTTATTTATTTTTTGATTTAATTTTTTTGCGCGGGTAAGAATCATTTACATTTTTTACGCGGTTACCGAGTACTCGATTGACCATCACTCCACGTTTATCCAGACTGTCTGGATACCTCTGGTTATTGGTGGATTAGGTGTATTTAAACGATAAGGAATCGATCAAAAATCATTTGCTAGGTTGCATTCTCCCTTTAAGAGTATGGTTTCAGTTATTTGAAACATTTTTGACACTTAATTCTAGAGATAGGGACAGCTACATCTTTTGCCAAATTACCTTTAAGTTTTGTGAACTCTAGAGTTACCATTGTCGATATGCAATAATCGTTTTGACACATATCAGAAGCCGATGAAACCCTCCTTTGAAGTCTATAATTCCCGGGTCTTGTCTACCCCTCTCTGTATGGGTTATTCTCAAAAGGCGCGATCCGTACGCCTCCTAACGGTAGATATTTTCGGAGCCGGAGTTCGTCGAGCGAATATCTCTAGCAGCCTTGGAGTTCGTCAAAAAAACGTCGTCGTTTGTGGAGAGAGAGAATTTCCAATTTTCCGTAGACAGGGGGGTATGAAGTAGGACCCTTCTGATCTCGGTAAAATTGTGAATTTTACCCATACAGAGAATAGCGCTATATGGAACATTAGAGTAGTAGACTTCAAAGGAGGGTTTCATCGGCTTCTGGTATTGTAAAGATCTCGAAAGTTTGTATCAATCCTGATTTAAATAATCAATTACTAAATAAATATGTCAAGGTTATAAAACTTGAGAAGGTACGGGGTTTTATTTGACGAAATAACTACCGCTACGAAACAGTTGCGAGCAATTTAAAAGATAAGCATGATTTTAAAATAACAATAGATAAGATATGCCTAGACCAAGGAGGATCAGAGAAGGAGAGGAAATAGGGGGCTGCGTTGAGTTAGAGAGAGAGGAGCCAATCTCCCACTCGGGTGGAAAGGGGGGATAGGAAATTCTCGAGGTAAACTGTTGTCACGTGGTCGCTAGCTAGCGCGTCTCATAAAGGATTCGTTTTACCCACGCGACAACATTTTACCACGAAACGTCTCTACCCCCGTTCTCCCAGAGTGGGAGTTTAGGCCGACGCAGTAGGAACCGCGCCGTCCCCACATTTCCTCTCCTTCTCTGATCCTCCTTGCCTAGACGAAGAAAAGATATAGATAATAGACAATTACCCATCAGAAAACAGCGAAGTATATAAAAGGGATTACTATAACTGGTAAGTCAAAGTTAATCTGTGTTTATCTGGGGAAAGATGATTTTAAAGGGGCAAATTCTAGAGCAGATAAGGTCTTTAAGAAATTATATTGTAATTTTAAAATTAATGGTTTTGTAGACGTCACTATGGAGCGACTTTTAAGCCTTTGTGCCTTAAGAAAAACGCTACCAGAATTAACGTTGGCGAATTGCAGAACTGCAGTTACGTCAGCGTTGAATCAACCGAACACTACGAGTGATAATGAAATTGAATACGCCAAGGCTAAACCAACGAATCAAATTCCAGGAGCAATGTCTTTCCCCATAATAGGAAATTTATGGTCATTCATGCCTTTCGTCGGTAATACAGTGACTTTAGCCGCGTTCATACTAAGCCTTGAAATCGATTTGATTTGATTCGATTTCTCGAAACTGCTTCGGGAACCAGTTTCATACCGATTCGGTTTCAACAACTGATAGATGAAGCTACGATAAATCGATTTATAACGATAATGCGTGGAAATTTGAAAATCGGTTTGATTTTATCGTTTCAAATCGATTAAAGGGAGAATGCAACCTAACAACAAGTGATTTTTTATCGATTCCTTATTGTTTAAATAGGCCTAATCCACTACTGAAAATATTTACAAACAAATATTAAACTAGAAATAAATTTAAAACTTACCCTGAAAATAGGCTTAGTGGGATTCATGGAGCTCCTGATTTCTTCCCGTGAAAGGTCTAGCGACCAATCGCGCGCGACGTAAGTCTCGTCGAGATCTCGCGTGAACGACGGGCCTTTGCTCATTGGTCGCTAGACCTTACACGGACGCGATTCAGGATCTCCATGAATCCCGCTAAGCCTATTTTCAGGGTAAGTTTTAAATTTATTTCTAGTTTAATATTTGTTTTGTAAACTTTTTATCGGTGGATTAGGCCTATTTAAACGATAAGGAATCGATAAAAAATCACTTGTAATTAGGTTGCATTCTCCCTTTAAGAAATGTTAGTGTGACCGTAGCTTTAGAAGCACTATGTTTAATCGACCTTACGATTAGGTAAATACGATATGCGTCGTTTCGATTTTACGACGTTGAAAATGTACGAAGACTATGGTCCAATCATAAAAGTCAATCTGACAACTTTCAACAAGTTCATTTGGATCTACGACATCAAAGATTTCCAGAAAGTACTCCAACAAGATGGAAAGATGCCGGAAAGACCCTTATTGGCGTCCATGAAGAAAGTGGCTCAAAATCTGAAGGATGAACTTCCCCACGAAGGATTAATTAACACGTAAATAAAATATGTTTGTGGCTCCTTTTTAAACAAAAACTGGACCCACAAGTCAATAAGTTTAAGCAGAAGCCGATAAAACCCTCCTTTGAAGTCTACTACTCTAATGTTCCATATAGCGCTCCTCTCTGTATGGGTAAAATTACAAATTTTACGAGATCGGAGGGGTCCTACTTCATACCCCCCTGTCTACGGAAAATTGGAAATTCTCTCTCTCCACAAACGACGACGTTTTTTTGACGAACTCCGAGGCTGCTAGAGATATTCGCTCGACGAACTCCCGCTCCGAAAATATCTACCGTTAGGAGGCGTACGAATCGCGCTTTTTGAAACTAACCCATACAGAGAGGGGTAGACAAGACCCGGGAGTAATAGACTTCAAAGGAGGGTTTCATCGGCTTCTGGTTTAAGCAAATCCTATCACTTTATTCCAATACTATCAGCAAAGGTCCAGTTTTGCGTCATAGTCCATCAACTTCAAAATAGTCAAAAAAGTCATCACCCCTGTCTGCCTCGAGTGATTTGGACCCTTCCTCGATATTTTGAGTCGGGAGAGAGGGACGGAAGGTCTTCCCTCCTAACTCCAGAATTTCTCCGCAGAGTGGCGCTTCCGATTTCACTATTTACCCCAACTGCGGCGAGTGTCTCGAATCAGAATCTGCTGGTACCTTTACCCGGACCTTTGCTGAAAGTATTAAGCTACGGGGGCGTTGTTTACTTTTATGGAATTAAGATATAGACTTTTGGTTTAAGCAAAAAAAAATGCGACCAGTAGAGAATTGTTTGCCATTGAGTTTCAAGCTCTATTTTCATTCTTTATTAGGAACGGTCAAGAATGGTACGATTTGCGAACACTTGTTCAACCTCACATGATGAAACCCAAGACTGTCATTACTTTTCTACCAGCGATGGATAGTGTTGCCAAGGAATTTGCCGAAAGAATTCAATATTTGAGAAAAGACGACAAAGAAGTTGATGACTTGAACACGGAATTGAACAAATGGGCTCTTGAATGTGAGATTCAAAATTTGATTCACCTATCCTAGCAGAAAATAGCCAAGTGACATTGAATATTTCTATTTTAGCCGTCGGAGTTGTAGCTTTAGACACTCATTTGGGTTGCCTACGAAAAGATGCCGACAAAGATTCCGAAGGACTGAAACTAATCAAATCGGCACAAGATGTTTTCGAACAAATGTTCGATGTAGAATTTGCCATTATTCCATTTTGGCGATTTTTTCCTACGCGTCGTTTCAGAGAGTTTCAAAACAATGTAAAATTCTTCACCAGGTAACCACCTCATGTCTATAATTTACAGGTTAAAGCGGATTAAAGCCCTGACTAAATAAGATTATCTTTGCGAAACAGTGTGGCTCTGAAATATCTGAAACAAGCCGAAGAACGACTCGAACTGAAAAAACAAGATGAAGATGCGGATTTAACTTTACTGGAAAATTTACTTCTGCAAAAAACGCCTCCTAAGATGATATCAGTCATGATTAGAGACATGTTCTTGGCCGGAATTGATACAGTAGGTCATTATTTAACGCCTACAAACGATGAACCGGTTAATTAAAGCGAATTCAACTCAACAACGCACTAGTAAAGAAAGTGAAACAAATATTAAGCCTATTATGCTTTTAATAAGTCACTCGGAAAGTAGGCTTAACTGGGATACATGAAGAGTTTGATATCTTTTGGATGTTTTTCGATTTAAAATCAAGGTAATATCTTTGTTAAAACAATCCCTTTAAAGGACCCTTTCAATTTGAATTTCAGACATCAAATTCGCTTGGATTTTTCATGTACTTCATGGCAAAAAATCCTGAAATTCAAGAGAAAGTTCACCAAGAAATAATCAATCTGTTGCCGACAACCGATACGCCAATCACTCAAGACACTCTCAACAATATCAGATACACTAAAGCGTGCTTAAAAGAAAGCATGAGATTGCTTCCTGTCGCTGGCGCCATGGTTCGAAAGGTCCATGAAAATATAGTTCTTTCGGGATATCAAGTACCTAAAGATGTTAGTTTAACCCAATTTTTGCAAATCTCTTAAAAGGACAGGACAAATAGAACTCATTAAGAGCTACAAAATAAGACCATTAACTCCAAAAATTGGACTACAAATAACGAAGTGACGGATTGAAGGGTCAGCAACCAATCGAATGTCATTTGAAGTAGCATGGAGATCTCGCCTTAACGAGGGGCTTTTGTTCATTGGTTAAAAACACTTCAATGAGAAGAATTCAGGATCTCCATGAAATCAGCTAAGCCTAATTTCAGGACAAGTTTTTATTTTTGATTTAATATTTGTTTGTAGTTTTTTTAAATTAATGGATTAGGCATATTTAAACGATAAGTAATCAATTAAAAATCAACTGTAAGTTGTTCTTAGGCTGCATTCTTAATTTTAAGCAATAGGGGGACCCATGTTTTGTTTAAATCAGATACTAAACCTTTTTTGTTCAATTAAAGACTAGGATATTTGTGGTAATGATGGCTGCTGATCGCCTGGACATCAACTTTAAAAACGCAAAGCAATTTATCCCTGAAAGATGGTTGAAGAGTCGACAAGACCAATTAGAAGATGATGAGAAAATTAATCCTTACGCTTTCCTACCATTCGGAATCGGGGCACGGTCTTGTATTGGTCGACGGATAGCCGAACAAGAATTGTACACCGGCATACTCAGGGTAAAATAAATAGTTCATAATTAGAGCTCAGAATCGGATAATGAATAACATTGGATATCCATTGATAACTAGATATTTTAATCTCGGGTAAATTTAAGTTAATATAAATCCACGAATTACATAAAAAGACGCGTATCAAATGCTGGATACGAATTAGACCCGGAGATAAAATTTTAAGCTCGATTAATAAACAAATCGCGTTTATTCGAACGGATAACGCCGAGATAAAAATACGACGTTTCTCGAAATCCGTGTAGAATGAAATATAATAATTCGATTTTTTCATCTAAATCGAAAGGAACAATTCTAGCTACAAGATCTCAATTTGGGTTAAAATAGACGAAGAAACTCGAAAGGTTTCAAATATTTCTAATCGGCGAATGAATAACTCTTATAACTCGTATCAATTTCCTAAATAACAATGAGTACGAATTGTAAGTTTGCCGTTACATTCGGGTATCCGTTAACTCGAATAAGAAATGGATATTTTAATATCTGATTGACATTCACGATGGTCCTATTCAATTAACAAAAGTTATACGAATTCCGAGCTCTATTCATAATTAGATTGCGACAGGTAAACCTTACCCTAAAAATGGTTTCAAACTGTATTTCTAGTTAATACAACGTTATCGCATCGAGTATCACCACGAAGATATTGGAATTTATTCGCGACTAATCAACGTACCGGATAAACCGCTTAGATTCCAATTTCACGATCGAGATGTGAATTGAAGAAAAACAAACATAATAATTGGAGCTTATTGAAAATAAATTTGTGACTCCGAGTAAAAATCGAAAAGAAGACCATGCATCACAGTGAATACTCAGGTCAATCATGGATATGAAATAATCATGGACAAGCATCCCCATGGGTTTGGGTAGATTTGTTAAAATAAATCAAATTTCGGTCTGTTTCTGTTTCTCTTTAAGAGATTATGCATGGTTTTGTAATGAGTCCATACTTAATATTTTCGTTATCAGTTTGGTTGCATAATTTGAAAGTTGAGGGTAGCTACACCCTTTCATCCATTATCTTATCATTATCATATTCACTTTATGTGTATATTCTTAGGTACCCAATGATTAATATGGTTAAAGTTAATAACGCTTTTAAATACAGTACAATCATTGTATAACACACAAGGATATAAATGAAAACAGGCCAAATGTGGTTAGGGTACTCACCAAAACTATCCGTGATATGACTAAATTCCACTCGGAAGAACACTTTTCTTCATTATGTCACAAGAAAACGTTGATATTTCGCGTTTTCAATGGTATTCCAAGATCACAATAAACCGAACACTATTTAGACCAAAATTCACAGGCCTAACACGATCGCTTAGACGATTTCACGCTTTACACAAGGTTGATTATTCAACAAAACAAACCGCCCCTAAAAACCTTCCCGTACACACAACACTAAGCAATTTCGGATAGATTAGAGTCTTAACTATATTCCGTAACCGATTAATTGACTTAATTACGAGGTTTATTTATTCTAAATTTGAATTAAACTTACAGAGTAGCAAGTCGCGTCCAGACGGTCCAGTCATGCAACGACAAAAGACCGACTCGGGCGACTTTATCCGCCAGACTGCTGCGACCAAAATGATAAAACCATTTCTCAGACCTATGCAGTTTCTTGTCTAATAGGACCATAGCCTTAACATATAGGTATATGTAGGCTTAATCTAGGTTGGACTGAACTTGAGAACGAGGGGAAAACCAATATAGAAAAATTTGTACACATGATTCCAGATTCATTTGGTTCTCAGAGATTCCGAATTGAAACCATTTAGTTTGTACACCTGATTTCAAGAGTGGTTTGCCCCTCGATCCCAAGTAAGTTTACTAAACACAGCTTGTAAATCTAGGCAAATAAAACAAGGATGAAAACGGTATTTTGTAGATTGGCCTAATGAATGAGCATTTAATTAATAGATAATATCAGAAGCCGATGAAACCCTCCTTTGAAGTCTATTACTCCCAGGTCTTGTTTACCCCTCTCTGTATGGGTTAGTTTCAAAAAGCGCGATTCGTACGCCTCCTAACGGTAGATATTTTCGGAGCGGGAGTTCGTCGAGCGAATATCTCTAGCAGCCTCGGAGTTCGTCAAAAAAAACGTCGTCGTTTGTGGAGAGAGAGAATTTCCAATTTTCCGTAGACAGGGGGGTATGAAGTAGGACCCCTCCGATCTCGTAAAGTTGGGAATTTTACCCATACAGAGAGGAGGGCTATATGGAACATTAGAGTAGTAGACTTCAAAGGAGGGTTTCATCTACTTCTAGTACTACCCATTCATGAAAAACATGATAATGATATATTCATGATATCATAAATAAAATCATGCTAAAAGTTTGTCTGCTCATCTATTTTGTGTTGATTTGAAATATTATAAAAGTTACACACTTCAAAAGGGGGGAAATTGCTTCTTTGGCCAAATGATCTTTAAGTTTTGTACTATAGATTATATTATCATGGCAATTGTCGACCTTCAATTATAGTTTTGACAGGTAATATTAAGAACAATAATAAAAACGTAATGTAAAGGTCTAAAAACCTTGTCTCCCTCTTGACGTTATACAACCTTCACTAAACAAACCGGTGTCAGGGCCATAAAATTATTGAAGGCCGCTTTTATTTGATGACGTATCTACTGCTACTAAACAGCCGCACGCATTATAAAGATATTTTTAAAATAACAACATTGAGATTAGATAGATTTGGAAACGTTCGAAGTCAGATATGTCTAGATAGTATACGTTGAATAGTTACCCATACTTACCGAACAGAAAATTGAGTATTATATTAAAGGAATTGCTATAACCGGTAGGCTTTTAAAATTTTGTTTTAATTACGTTAATTTTATCCTAATCTCTAACTAATTAAATATTTATGGTATATATATTTAAAGGGAGAATGCAACTTAACAAAGATTATTTTTATCGTTTAATTAGGCTTAATCCTATCCACCAGTAAAATGTTTTTACAAATAAATATTAAACTTAAGAAATAGGCTTAGCTGGATTCATGGATATCCTGAATTTCTTCGTATTGAAGGGTCATCGACCAATGAACAAAGGCCCGTCGTTCAGACGAGATTATGATGAAACTCCGAAAACATTCGATTGGTCGATGACCCACGAACCAAAATTGAATGGTATATTACATTTAAAACATTTTTAAAAATATTGATTTTGTAGACGTCACTATGGAACGAGTTTTAAGCGTTTGTGCCTTAAGAAAAACACTATCGGCATTGACGATAGCGAATTGTAGAACTGCAGTTACGTCAGGGTTGAATCAGTCGAACGCAACTCTTCATGAAGTCGAATACTCCAAGGCTATACCGGCGAAGAAAATTCCAGGCGCTATGTCTTTCCCCATTATAGGAAATATATGGACATTTATGCCCTTCGTCGGTAATATTATAAATTTACAGTGACTTTTGAAGCTAAACGTACAACATCGTGCTTTGTGTCCAAATTAGGTAAATACGATCTGCGTCGGTTCAGTCTGGCTTCGTTGAAGATGTACGATGACTATGGTCCAATTGTAAGGGTCAATCTGACGACCTTCAACAAGTTTATTTGGATCTACGATCCCAAAGATATACAGAAACTACTTCAACATGAGGGAAAGAATCCTGATAGACCCTGGTTGGCTTCAATGAAGAAAGTAGCCGAAAATCTGAAGGAAGAACTTCCCCACGAAGGATTACTTAATACGTATATGAAATTTGTTTTTGTACCATTTAAAACAAATACTGATGGGTCCACAAGCCAATCAGTTTAAGCAAGAGGGCGGAGCTGAAAGCTGGAAAAATTACATCCTTATCTTTTAGCGTCTTTCAACAATCAGATGTGTAGCTATTTATGGGCTCTGTTTTATTTTCATACTTTCTTAGGAATGGTCAAGAATGGTACGATTTGCGAACACTAGTACAACCTCACATGATGAAACCCAAGACTGTCATTACTTTTCTACCAGCGATGGATAGTGTTGCCAAGGAATTTGCCGAAAGAATTCAATATTTGAGAAAAGACGACAAAGAAGTTGATGACTTGAACACGGAATTGAACAAATGGGCTCTTGAATGTGAGATTCAAAATTTGATTCACCTATCCCAGCAGAAAACAGCCAAGTGACATTGAATATTTCTATTTTAGCCGTAGGAGTTGTAGCTTTAGACACTCATTTGGGTTGCCTACGAAAAGATGCTGACAAAGATTCCGAAGGACTGAAACTAATCAAATCGGCACAAGATGTCTTCGAGCAATCGTACCAATTGGAATTTGCCAGTATTCCATTTTGGCGATTTTTTCCGACGCGTCGTTTCAGAGAGTTTCAAAACAATATAAAATTCTTCAACACGTACGTACCGCCTGTATATAATTTCAACCATTTCAAGACGTCATCTAACAAATCCAACTACCTTCGCAACACAGTGTGGCCCTGAAATATCTGAAACAAGCCGAAGAACGACTCGCACTCAAAAAACTCGATGAAGATGCGGATTTAACTTTACTGGAAAATTTACTTCTGCAAAAAACGCCTCCTAAGATGATATCAGTCATGATTAGAGACATGTTCTTGGCCGGAATTGATACAGTAGGTCATTATTTAACGCCCACAAACGATGAACCGGTTAATTAAAGCGAATTCAACTCAACAACGCACTAGTAAAGAAAGTGAAAAAAATATTAAGCCTATTATGCTTTTAATAAGCCACTCGGAAAGTAGGCTTAACTGGGATACATGAAGAGTTTGATATCTTTTGGATGTTTTTAGATTTAAAATCAAGGTAATATCTTTGTTAAAACAATCCCTTTAAAGGACTCTTAATTCGAATTTCAGACATCAAATACGCTTGGATTTTTCATGTACTTCATGGCGAAAAATCCCGAAATTCAAGAGAAACTTCATCAAGAAATAATCAGTTTGTTGCCGACAACCGATACGCCAATCACTCAAGACACTCTCAACAGTATCAGATACACTAAAGCATGCTTAAAAGAAAGCATGAGGTTGCTTCCTGTGGCGGGTGGCACGGTTCGAACGGTCAAAGAAGATATAGTTCTTTCGGGATACCAAGTACCTAAAGATGTTAGTTTAGCCTAATTATATTAAATCTCTGAAAGTGAGAATGCAACCTAACAATAAATAGTTTTTGATCGATTCCTTATCGTTTAAATTATAATTTTAAAAATAGGCTTAGCTGGATTCATGGAGATCTTGAATTTCTTCGCATTGATGGGTCAGCGACCAATCGAATGTTATTAGAAGTATTACGTTGAGATCTCGTCTTAACGACGGGTCTTTGTTCATTGGTCGCTGAATCATCAATGCGAAGTAATTAAGGATCTTAATGAATCCAGCTAAGCCTATTTTCCGGGTAAGTTTAATATTTGTTTGTAAATTAGGATTCGATAGTATAAAAACTTGTTGTTAGGGTTATCCTCTCTTTAAAGGCAAAGGTGGAATCAAAAAATAACATTTCTAGTTCATTTTTAGTCAAGGATATTGATTGCGATGTTGGCGACCGGTCTTCTGGACATCAACTTTAAAAACCCGAAGGAATTCGTCCCTGAAAGATGGTTGAAGAATCGACAAGATGAAGAGAAAACAAACCCGTTTGCTTTCCTACCATTCGGATTCGGTGCACGTTCCTGTATCGGTCGTCGAATAGCCGAACAAGAATTGTACACCGGCATACTCAGGGTAATTATAACAATCTTTCAAAAGTATCTACGTCACTGTGACGTAGTTTTAAAGGGAAGGTGGAAAGGGAAACATGTTTTTATTGTTTCTTCTACTATATTTCTAGTTAATACAACGTTATCGCGTCGAGTATCACCACGAAGACATTGGATTATTTTCGCGATTAGTCAATATACCAGATAAACCCCTTAGATTCCAATTTCACGATCGAGATCTGAAGTAATTCAAACAATAATTTATATTGGTGACCAAAACTAAACCTCAGAACCTGTCTTGAATTGCAACCAAAAGTCAATCACATTATTCCATAGAAGTAAATAACGCCCCGTAGCTTAATACTATCAGCAATGGTCGAGGTAAAGGTATAGGCAGATTCTGATTCGAGACACTCTAGCGGACGCAGTCGCCGTGTAAATAGTGAAATCAGAAGCGCCACTCTGCGGAGAAATTCTGGAGTTGGAGGGAAGACGGCCCTTTCTCCAGACTCAAAATATCGAGGAAGAGTCCAAATCACTCCAGCCAGACAGGGGTGATGACTTTTTTTGGCTATTTTTAAGCGGTGACATAAAACTGGACCTTTGCTGATAGTATTAAGCTACCAGGCGTTGTTTACTTTTATGGGACAAGGTTATATACTTTTGATTTCAACTCATACCAGAAGTTCAAGAAAAATAATTCAAAGTAATAACTCAATAGTGTATTTTAAAGTAGACATGTCAATACTCAAATAAAACACGAACAATTTTTATGAACTTAATTTTTATTCCACAATTAGTAAAAAAAAATCTTAACAATTAAAGCTCATATCGCTTAGATATTACAATTAGTAGCGATAGTGGTCGGCTTTGAAAGGTCCTTCTGCTGGAACTCCCAAGTACTCCGATTGACTAGAGGACAGTTTTGTTAACTTAACTCCCAAATGGTCCAAATGTAAAGCAGCTACCTCTTCATCGAGCTATTAAAAATTTAACAACGCAATTTTTTGTAAAAAACAATTGCCAAGATTTCAAAAAGACGAGAGTTTGGGGAAAACAAAGGGTCTTCTGAACCAGATGTCTTTACCTTTTTGGGTAAGAAATGAACACCTAGTGGATATTTTCCAGGTTGGGTCCATAGTTCAATTTGGGCTAAGACTTGATTGGTGAAAGAGTTACTCATGACAAAACTCGGATGGCCTGTAGCGCAACCTAGATTGACCAATCGGCCTTCAGCAAGAAGAATGATATGGTTGCCATTGGCCAGCTTGAATCGATCAACCTTAAATCAAAGATACCACAGCGTTTTTTTTATTACAACCAGTTGATTTCAAAGGTAAAGAAGATTTGCGTGCTTGATGATACAACATAGAATACAGCAGATGTTTAGATCACGAGAGAATACCGCCGACGTTTAGGATCACGACAAAATACCGCCAACGTTTAGGATCACGACAAAATACCGCCAACGTTTATGATCACGACAAAATACCGCCAACGTTTAGGATCACGACAAAATACCGCCAACGTTTAGGATCACGACAAAATACCGCCGACGTTTAGGATCACGACAAAATACCGCCGACGTTTAGGATCACGACAAAATACCGCCGACGTTTAGGATCACGACAAAATACCGCCGACGTTTAGGATCACGACAAAATACCGCCGACGTTTAGGATCACGACAAAATACCGCCGACGTTTAGGATCACGACAAAATACCGCCGACGTTTAGGATCACGACAAAATACCGCCGACGTTTAGGATCACGACAAAATACCGCCAACGTTTAGGATCACGACAAAATACCGCCAACGTTTAGGATCACGACAAAATACCGCCAACGTTTAGGATCACGACAAAATACCGCCAACGTTTAGGATCACGACAAAATACCGCCAACGTTTAGGATCACGACAAAATCCCGCCAACGTTTAGGATCACGACAAAATCCCGCCAACGTTTAGGATCACGACAAAATACCGCCAACGTTTAGGATCACGACAAAATACCGCCAACGTTTAGGATCACGACAAAATACCGCCGACGTTTAGGATCACGACAAAATACCGCCGACGTTTAGGATCACGACAAAATACCGCCGACGTTTAGGATCACGACAAAATACCGCCGACGTTTAGGATCACGACAAAATACCGCCGACGTTTAGGATCACGACAAAATACCGCCGACGTTTAGGATCACGACAAAATACCGCCGACGTTTAGGATCACGACAAAATACCGCCGACGTTTAGGATCACGACAAAATACCGCCGACGTTTAGGATCACGACAAAATACCGCCGACGTTTAGGATCACGACAAAATACCGCCAACGTTTAGGATCACGACAAAATACCGCCAACGTTTAGGATCACGACAAAATACCGCCAACGTTTAGGATCACGACAAAATACCGCCAACGTTTAGGATCACGACAAAATACCGCCAACGTTTAGGATCACGACAAAATCCCGCCAACGTTTAGGATCACGACAAAATCCCGCCAACGTTTAGGATCACGACAAAATACCGCCAACGTTTAGGATCACGACAAAATACCGCCAACGTTTAGGATCACGACAAAATACCGCCGACGTTTAGGATCACGACAAAATACCGCCGACGTTTAGGATCACGACAAAATACCGCCGACGTTTAGGATCACGACAAAATACCGCCGACGTTTAGGATCACGACAAAATACCGCCGACGTTTAGGATCACGACAAAATACCGCCGACGTTTAGGATCACGACAAAATACCGCCGACGTTTAGGATCACGACAAAATACCGCCAACGTTTAGGATCACGACAAAAAACCGCCAACGTTTAGCATCACGACAAAATTAGGGCTATTCAAAGCGCCCATCCCCAAAATTAGGGCTATTCAAAGCGCCCATCCCCAAAATTAGCGCTATTCAAAGCGTCCATCCCCAAAATTAGCGCTATTCAAAGCGTCCATCCCCAAAATTAGCGCTATTCAAAGCGTCCATCCCCAAAATTAGCGCTATTCAAAGCGTCCATCCCCAAAATTAGCGCTATTCAAAGCGTCCATCCCCAAAATTAGCGCTATTCAAAGCGTCCATCCCCAAAATTAGCGCTATTCAAATAGCAAGTACAGCAAATGCACAAGTACCCAAAAGAAATGAAAGTAACTTACTTGAGGTTTAATATTAATTTTCTGAACATTATTTTCCTCAAGCCACTTAACATCAATCTCGCAGTCAAAATGTCCGATATTGCAGACAATGGAATCGTTCCTCATCTTGATGAAGTGTTCTCCCTTAATGATATCTTTACAGCCGGTCGTAGTCACAAAAATTGAAGCCTTGCCGGCTGCTTCTTCCATGGTAAGAACTTCGTAGCCTTCCATCGCCGCTTGAAGGGCGTTGATTGGATCAATCTCGGTGATAAGAACGCGAGCACCAAAGGCTTTCAGAGATTGGGCAGATCCTTTACCTACATCTCCGTAACCGGCAACGACTGCTACTTTACCAGCTAACATAATATCGGTGGCCCTCTTGATACCATCGATCAAAGACTCTCTGCATCCGTACAGATTATCAAATTTACTCTACAAGTAAATAGGGGATGACACAAAGAGTAAAACGCTGTTAGAATTAAGAATGGCATGATGAAACGACAATTATATCTTATCTAAAATCATATCTTATAACGAAAACGTAATTGCGCCAGGGGTCGCTTTTATTTATAAATTAAGGGGCGCCAGGGGTCGCGTTTATAAATCAAAGGGCGCCAGGGGTCGCGTTTATAAATTATTGGCGCCAGGGGTCGCGTTTATAAATTAATGGGCGCCAGGGGTCGCTTTTATAAATTAATGGGCGCCAGGGGTCGCTTTTATTTACAAATCAAGGGGCGCCAGGGGTCGCGTTTATAAATTAATGGGCAGCAGATGTCACTTTAACCCTTACCAGAAAAGTTAGTCTTAAGAGGTCTTGGGGAAGTCTTTGGGATGTCTTATGTAGTCTTAAGAGGTCTTGGGGAAGTCTTCCATTATGTCAATAAGTCTTGATGAAGTCTTAAAGACTTCCCCAAGACTTTTGTAGTGTTTTTGAAGACCTCTTCAGATCAGACTAACCTTTTTCCTTAAGGGAAATATTTGGGGCACCAGAGTCACTAAGTTATTGGAAATGCTTACCTTCGTAACTGAATCGTTGACGTTGATAGCTGGAATCTTGAGAGTTCCATTTTTAAGCATTTTGTAAAGATTATGGACTCCAGTAGTCGTTTCTTCCGAGAGGCCTTTGATTCCCGGAAGATACTGGGGATATTTCTCATGAACTAATTGAGTTAAATCACCACCATCATCCAGAATTAAATTCAAAGGTTGACCATCAGCAAACACAATCGTCTGGAATAAAAAAATTAGAAGCGAAATGAGATTAATTGTAAATCACTATTATTTCATATTCAAATATTCAATTGTGCATATTTAATTTGTAATTATTGATATTTCTGTAAAATCAAAATGACTTTGACCCTATTATCGTAGTTCCCTCTCTATTCCTAAATCCGAAAATAAATCACCAGATCTACAATAAATCTTTAAATCAAATGATTTTTTCTAAATCATAAGATTTTTTTAAATCCCTAAATCTGAGGAATAAACCATATATCATCGAAAATTAATCAATAAATCCCCGAAATAAATCATAAATCCGGGGAAAAAATTCCTAAATCCGAAAATAAATCAACAGATCTACATTAAATATTTAAATCTAATTTTTTTCTAAATCATAAGATTTTTTTTAAATCCCTAAATGTGGGGAAAAAAAATCCATAAATCCCAAAGATTTATAAATCCCTAAAGCTTTATGTCAGACCCCTTGGTGTGCACACAGGGTCATAATTTTAAAAAATTTAAAAAGACCCCCATGGCTATGGACACAATAGTGCTCTTATTTACCAGGTGGCCAACCCTTCATAATAATCAAAAAATTTAAATGGATCCCCCATGGTGATACACACAATAGTGCTCTGGTTTACCAGGTGGACAGTCCTTCAGTTTACCTCAAGTTAATTTGGCAGCGGGTACAAAGCTATCCTATTTGTTATCTACAGACTTTATTTACTTTAAGCTATAGGGAACCTCCCTTTGTACTTGCTTACAATTTAGAAAGGATCAGTGAGATGTAAAGATTTTATTTTTATTAAAGAATGAAGAGATAGGTTTGCCCCCCTGTTGAGACTTATATTCCTGTTATTGTTAGTTTAAATTATTTACATAATTTTAGATAAAGATGCAAAATCAAATTTCACCCCTCTTTCACAGCTCATGTTTCATTGCAAGGTTATCAGGAGCTTGTGAGTGCAGTTCTGAACAAATCAGTTTCAAAACTGAACTGCTAGCCTTTCTCTCTGCTTCAGTTTGCGCTCACAAGTGGTTGGCAAAAACTAGGGGAACGTAATTTATCCACTTTAGGGTAGAAAGAGCCAATGGTCATAATAGACTAAAGATTTTTCAGTATAGCCCATTAAATTATCGCTACATGTGTCATAGTGAAAACTACATATTCCCAGATCCATTCAAATTTTCACAAATTATATCACATATTTCAATTTCTTCCTAAAGTCTAATCATTAAAAATTTCTTACCTGTTCGATACACCAAATGTATTCTTCGTCAGTCTCTCCTTTCCATGCATAAACAGGAACTCCAGTTTCAGCAATAGCAGCAGCAGCGTGGTCTTGGGTCGAAAAGATATTGCAACTAGACCATTGAACTTCAGCTCCCAATTCAGTTAAAGTTTCAATGAGAACTGCAGTTTGAATTGTCATGTGTAGGCAACCAGCGATTCTAGCCCCCTTCAATGGTTTAGTTTTTCCATGCTTTGCCCTTAAAGACATCAAACCTGGCATTTCATTTTCCGCCAAGATTATCTCCTTACGACCAAATGCAGCTAAGCTAATGTCAGCTAAAAAGAGAAATAACAATGTAACATTTTAATTACTAGAACTACTTCAAGAGTAATTAGCTAGATTATTTTAAAATTAAATTACGAATAGTACTAACCAACTTTGAATTGTGGCTTCTGGCTCATGATGATATCTGTTGTAGAAAGGGGCTTATCTCAAAGGAGAGTTCGTTTTTATACAATTTTCCTAATCTGAGAGACTGGTTTTTCTCAAATCCAAGAGGTTCAAGTTTTATCAGTAGCTGTACGTTTTACAAAACTAAAAATTGATAGTTTCGCTTATTGCGCTAGTATTCGATAATGAGAAGCCGGTTTTCTAATAGCCTTGATCGCAAAGTTCTGGTTCAAACTGCAAATACACTCAACGGTAACACGTTGATTATTTAAGCAGAAACCGCAGCAGATAATTCGAAGGAGGCCAGGGGGTGGGAACCGTGGGGGAAATCACTTTGCTTCAAGGTGGGAAATATTTATTTTTAATTTTTAATAAAACAAGATGTGGTATGGGCTCCGATATTAGTATAGGCTAAGTGGGTAATACACACATTATGATTATTGTAAAACGTGATGTTGACTTTTCGTTATCATTTTTTGGGTTAGACAAGTTAGTATATGGAGTGAGTGTAGGTGTAGGGTGATTAGATTACAGTGGAGGGATTTTTAAAATCAGACCCTTAAGAGAAGCCAAGTGGTAATATTGTCAGTATGATTATTTCTATATAGTCTTAGGTGTTCCATTCCATTCAAAATAAGGCTATTATACTTATTTAGATTGTGGGGTTTATGCATTAAATATTTTCTTGAAGACGCGCGTTCAGCGACACATACCGTTTTATCCGGTAGGATATGGCTTTTCTAAAATTGATATGAATATGACCGTCCATTTATTTCAGAAGTCTGTGTCTTGTGTCACTTAGTCACCCCTTATTCTGAAAATCGGCATCGTTATCGTCCTGTGAATTTGTGAACAAAGGGTTTCGGATCTAATTAATGTTGAATAATAATTAAATATTTATTAACTTAAAGTTTAAAAATGTCGTTTATAAATGCATTAAGTGTTGGTGGAACGAGAACATCAGGGGCAAATATCAGAACGCAAAATGGTAAGTTATACTTAAGCCTCGTCTTTAAAATGTCAATGAGTGGATACTGGATAAGAATGAAAAAGCATGAAGCCAAAGTGCCAAACACGTGAGGCACACCCTTTGGGCCTTGGGTTAATTTTAATTGATATTAAAATGACCATTAAATGCATCAAATTAATTATAAATGGCATCAATACTCTCTTTCCTATTTCGAGAATTTTTAACTAATTTTTTCATAGTCTACCCTAGGTACAAAATTAATGAAATTAATGACAGTACCCTCATTTTGATCGTGGGTGGTTAATATTTCTTGCAAATCTTTATGCCCTTATATGGAAATAAAGCCAATGATATAAACCAATGTTATTTTCTTCTAAATGATTTTAGTGAATTTTACAATTAAATTAAGGTTTCTTTTTAATTTTGCAGTCATGGCTGCTAGTTCTATAGCTAATATAGTCAAGAGTTCCTTGGGACCGGTTGGCTTAGACAAAATGTTGGTAGATGATATTGGTGTAAGTAGGAGCAAGTTTTTCAATATTTAACACAGTTTAAACCATGTGCTTTAAAATTATCTCTTGGAACTATAATTAGGATATAACAATCACGAATGACGGTGCGACGATATTGAAACTTCTTGAAGTTGAACATCCAGCCGCTAAGGTATTGGTTGAACTTGCTGTTTTACAAGACGAAGAAGTTGGTGATGGCACCACTTCAGTTGTCATTATCGCGGCCGAATTACTTAAGAATGCTGATGAACTTGTGAAATGCAAAATTCATCCAACTTCTATCATCAGCGGATATCGACTAGCTTGCAAGTAAGACAATTTACATTTAAATTTTAAAAAACAAAAGGTTAAAACTACCTTCTTTTATCGGGGTGCTTTCTTGTTTCTATGATTAAAACTTATTCTGATCTTTTGGTGACGAGAATCTTAAGGCAGACTATGAGAAACTAACCCATTTCAATTTTTGCACAAAATAATAAATACGCGAATGATTGTTAAGTTTGGTTGTGGGGATCTTCTATTTTTTAGGGAAGCTTGTAAATATATTCAAGATCACTTGACGATTAGTGTTGACGAGCTAGGAAGGGATTCTATCGTTAATTGCGCTAAAACTTCGATGGCGTCTAAAATTATTGGACCGTATCCTTAATTTTATAAGACTTAAATTAATAAATCAACTTTTTTTCAAGCTTAATTCCTTAACTTAAAAACAGTGATTCCGATTTCTTCGCCAATATGGTTGTAGATGCTGCAACTGCAGTTAAAGTATCTGATGGTAAAGGTGGTTTTAAATACCCGATTAAGGCTGTTAACGTATTAAAAGCTCACGGTCGTAGCACCAGGGAAAGTATTCTCGTACACGGTTATGCTCTTAATTGCACAGTAGCATCGCAAGGTAAGACATTCAATGTTTTTGTATTTAGAATCCCACTTTTAGGCTAAAAATAGCCGCCAGGGTCTCTTTTAGGGCCAAAAATAGCAGCCAGGGTCTCTTTTTGGGCCAAAAATAGGAGCCAGGGTCTCTTTAGGGGCCAAAAATAGCAGCCAGGGTCTACTTTTGGGCCATAAATAGCAGCCAGGGTCTCTTTTTGGGCCAAAAATAGCAGCCAGGGTCTCTTTTTGGGCCAAAAATAGCAGCCAGGGTCTCTTTTTGGGCCAAAAATAGCAGCCAGGGTCTCTTTTTGGGCCAAAAATAGCAGCCAGGGTCTCTTTTTGGGCCAAAAATAGCAGCCAGGGTCTCTTTTTGGGCCAAAAATAGCAGCCAGGGTCTCTTTTTGGGCCAAAAATAGCAGCCAGGGTCTACTTTTGGGCCAAAAATAGCAGCCAGGGTCTACTTTTGGGCCAAAAATAGCAGCCAGGGTCTACTTTTGGGCCAAAAATGGCATTCAGGGTCTACCCTTGGGCCAAAAATAGCAGCCAGGGTCTACTTTTGGGCCAAAAATAGCAGCCAAGGTCTACTTTTGGGCCAAAAATAGCAGCCAGGGTCTACTTTTGGGCCAAAAATAGCAGCCAGGGTCTACTTTTGGGCCAAAAATAGCAGCCAGGGTCTACTTTTGGGCCAAAAATAGCAGCCAGGGTCTACTTTTGGGCCAAAAATAGCAGCCAGGGTCTACTTTTGGGCCAAAAATAGCAGCCAGGGTCTCCTTTTGGGTTGAAATTAGCAGCCAGGGTCTACTTTTGGTTGGGCCTAATTGATAAGGTGCATTTAAGCCCTGAAAAGTTGAGCCTACTACTTTGTAGTTTTTTAGTGCCTTATTTGCGTAACATTTGAGAATTGCTTCTCTTTAGCCATGCCAAAGCGTATTGTGAATGCGAAGATCGCCTGTTTGGACTTCAGTCTCCAAAGAGTTAAGATGCTTTTAGGCGTCCAAGTTTTGGTGACTGAACCAGAGAAGCTGGAAGCCATCAGACAAAGGCGAGTCCACTTCTAGTTTCAGTTCTCATTCTTATATATATAGTTTTAGTTCAATTTGGTTATTTTCTGGTATTTAGGGAATCTGATATTACAAAGGAGAGAATTCAGAAGATTTTGGCAACGGGCGCAAATGTGATCTTAACAACTGGGGGAATTGATGATCTTTGCTTGAAGTACTTTGTCGAAGCGGGAGCCATGGCTATCAGAAGATGCAAGAAAGTTGATTTGAAACGAATTGCTAAAGCAACTGGAGGTAACAATTCATTTTCGTCTCTCTTCCCTCATATTTATCATTCTAAACTTCTCTTTCAGCGACGTTGTTGATGAGTTTAGCAAACATTGAGGGAGAAGAGAGTTTTGAAGCGAGTAGTTTAGGTGAAGCGGCTGAGGTTGTTCAAGATCGCATTTGCGATGATGAACTTCTTTTAATCAAAGGGTAATTATATCTTTAGTTAAAAAAGCGCTTTGTAGTAAATTTGCATCCATTCTTTTCAGACCAAAGGCGCATTCAGCCGCTTCAATCATTCTTCGTGGTGCTAATGATTTCTTCGTTGACGAGATGGAAAGGTCCATACACGATTCGTTATGCGTTGTTAAGCGGGTAATGGAATCTAAATGCGTTGTACCTGGTGGAGGAGCCGTTGAAGCCGCTTTATCCATTTATTTGGAAAACTTCGCGACATCACTCGTAAGTTGACTTTACTGCGTGGTGCGTTTAAACTTGAACGAGTGTTTAAATTGATTTTTGTCAATGATAGAGTTCTCGAGAACAATTGGCCATCGCTGAATTTGCCCGATCTCTTCTAATTATTCCTAAGACGTTAGCTGTCAACGCCGCTAAAGACGCGACCGATTTAGTAGCGAAACTTCGCGCTTATCATAATAGTTCCCAAACCAAGCCCGAACATGCTCATCTTAAAAAGTAAGTTGTTTTTATTTATTTAGACTAAAATTTGAAGTTTAAATTTCCAGGGTTATCATGACTATTTAAGGCCAAAGTTGTTATTTAGACCAGAAGTTATAATCTTGGCTAATTAAGCCCTATACCTATTTAGGCCTAAAGATATTTGCTATATAGACCCAATAGTTCTCTCTATTTTTACCCCAAAGTAATGTTATTTAGGCTATTTAGACCCAAAAGTTATTGCTGTTTTACCCCAAAGTAATGTTTAGGCTATTTAGACCCAAAGGTTATTGCTGTTTTACCCCAAAGTAATGTTATTTAGGCTATTTAAACCCAAAAGTTATATTTTACCCCAAAGTAATGTTATTTACACTATTTAGACGCAAAAGTTATTGCTGTTTTACCCCAAAGTAATGTTTAGGCTATTTAGACCCAAAAGTTATTGCTGTTTACCCCAAAGTAATGTTATTTAAGCAATTTAGACCCAAAAGTTTTTATATTTTACCCCGAAGTAATGTTATTTACGCTATTTAGACCCAAAGGTTATTGCTGTTTTACCCCAAAGTAATGTTATTTACGCTATTTAGACCCAAAAGCTATTGCTGTTTTACCCCAAAGTAATATTATTTAGTCTTTTTAGTCCCAAAATCACCACAATTGCAAAATTTAGCTAAATAAAATGTTTTTTTTTTTTCTCTTTAGCGTGGGTTTAGACTTGTACGAAGGTACTGTCCGAGATAATAAGAAAGCGGGCGTCTTAGAACCCGCTATTTCGAAGGTTAAATCTCTCAAATTCGCTACGGAAGCTGCTATTACAATCTTACGTATCGATGATCTTATCAAATTGAATCCTCCTAGAGAACAAGGTCGCGACGAATGCGGAGATATGTAAAATTTCAAATTACATCCTTCACCCCCCCCCCTCTGAGTTCACGATGACGCGATCAAATAGTTAATGTCATGCGACAATTCTTGTTTAAAAAGCATTTGGATTTCCACTCTTACTATAATAAAATAAAATTAATTTCACTTAACAATATAACACCGACTAATACTTCAACCTATTTATGCGTCATCGTCATGATTCATCCTGAATTTGTTTGGCTAACGATTTAATTGAAGAAATTGTCAATATTTGTATTATTTCTGAAAATAAACTTTTTTAAATAATTTTTACGAGTCCTACTTACAATTGTAGGGAAATTTTTATATATGTTATAGGAATTTAAGAGTAATAACTCTAAAATTATAAGAAAATATAGAAGAAACACTAGCCCCTGAAAACCATATACTCCAAATCAGAAGCCGATAAAACCCTCCTTTGAAGCCTACTACTCTAATGTTCCATATAGCGCTCCTCTCTGTATGGATAAAATTCACGATTTTATGAGATCGGAGGGGTCCTACTTCATACCCCCCTGTCTACGAAAAATTGGAAATTCTCTCTCTCCACAAACGACGACGTTTTTTTGACGAACTCCAAGGCTGCTAGAGATATTCGCTCGACGAACTCACGCTTCGAAAATATCTACCGTTAGGAGGCGTTCGAATCGCGCTTTTTGAAACTAACCCATACAGAGAGGGGTAGACAAGACCAGGGAGTAATAAACTTCTAAGGAGGGTTTCATGGGCTTCTGTAATCAAGAAAAGATAGAAATTATACTGGGTGACAACGTTCGGGTTTGAAATTTGGGCGTGGCTTGCAAACTTTTTGACGCCGATCATCAATAGTGGTTGTTTTTTCAACTTAGTGGCAAAAAACGGCCTAGTTTTAAGTCGACTATTGGCATCGAGTTATGATAACAATCTGATGTGACAATCTGGTTGACGGGTTGTGACTAGTCCAGAAGGATTTATGCCGGTTAGAGTAAAAATCAATAATCGAGGACTTTCGCAAAATATAAATGTTTTGTTCTGAAAAGTCCCTTACCGAAAAAAGTTAGTCTGATCTGAAGTAGTCCTCAAGAACACTACAAAAGTCTTGGGGAAGTCTTTATGACTTCTCCAAGACTACTGGACACAATGAAAGTCTTCCCCAAGACCTCTTATGACTACATAAGACACCCGAAAGACTTCCCCTCGATAATTTTGTAGGTAAAATACTTATACATAATAATGCCAAACTTTATAATGATATAATAATTTGTTTTATTACTTTTTTGGGGGAAATTGAGGATATTTTATTTGATAGTGAGTGTTTTGAGACGTAAAATACTGAAATGGCAGTTCATACTAATTTTTATTTAATACTGAATTCACGTTTAATTATTATATATATATATGTATAGTAATTAACCATAATACTACGTATAATTACACTAGGAATGCCTAAGCTGTAGGCATGAAATCAGGTACTTCAACATGTAGCCAAACACCGCAGAAACCCCACCCGTGATTTAGGTCTAGTCTATGGAGAGACTAGCATTCCTAGTGTAACTATCTATCATATTATTTATAGTACCAGGTTCTTAATTTAAAATGACTTTCACTAAGCAAATTTCGGGTTGGTTAGTATCCGTTAGATACCATTCGTGGGTCACGGGTGGGCTCTTTAATACTGGTTTTAGTATAATCAGGAATTATATACTCCTTTTATAACCATATGTGCATTAAACTGAGCATCTGCCCCATAACAACGAGCCCTATGAAAATTTACACCCCTAAGCGTATCCGTTGAATTTCAAATTTTCAATCGTGATTTATAATAGTCAATGATATCTACCACTTTAATATCAAAGTCTACACTGCGAACTTAAAGTCCATCACTTTATTCCATAAAACTAAACCACGTAGTTTCATACTATCAGCAAAGAGCCAAGGTAGACGTACGGTACTAGCCCATCATTTAAAACTAGCAAAAAGAGTCCACCCTTGTCTGGTTCGAGTGGTTTGTTGGGAGGTAGTAGGTGGTGGACGTAATGTAACTTTAACAGGGTCTTATGATTGAAAAAGGCTTCACCACGACTGAAACATAGTCTCTTATGGGTAAATTACTGATTTAGAAACTAGAATGTTTCTCGTAATCAAGGGCTCGTAGAAGGGCTAAATGTCCACTTCTACCTAGTGAAAAACTACAGACATTTAAAAGTGATCACATGACCCTATCACATTCTGTTTCTTTTCCCACCACTCTGTTTCTGTCGAGCAAGAGAATATTTTTTTAATTTTATAACATTTTAAATAATATTTTGTATTAAAGTATTTGTATTCCCTTTACAGGACAATATAATTATCTAATAAACATATCTTCTATTATAATTGGTCAAAAATTCTAATTTATCCACTATCATCAGACTTATACGCAAGTTTCGCGACACCCTTTTTTAAATCCCACGTATTATTCATACCTTAAGATAAATACGGCAAAAGGCTTCAACTAAAATATATGGTTTTGGATTCATTTTCAGAATCGGCGGATTAGAGAATTACTACGTAAATTTTATATTAAATTACCATTGTTTTTCTATTAAATTATCATTATATTCGGTAAATTATCATTATCATTGGTAAATTACCATCGTATTCAGTAAATTACCATCGTATTTGGTAAATTACCATCGTATTCGGTAATTTATCATCGTATTCGGTAATTTACCATCGTATTCGGTAATTTACCATCGTATTCGGTAAATTACCATCGTAATCGGAAAATTACCACTGTATATGGTAAATTACCACCGTATATGGTAAATTACCACCGTAAATGGTAAATTACCACCGTAAATGGTAAATTACCACTGTAAATGGCAAATTACCATCGAATTTGGTAAATTACCATCGAATTTGGTAAATTACCATCGAATTTGGTAAATTACCATCGAATTTGGTAAATTACCATCGAATTTGGTAAATTACCATCGAATTTGGTAAATTACCACTGTATTTGGTAAATTACAGATTTTATCGGTCAATTACCATTGTATTTAATAAATTATGACTGTAGTTGGTAAATTATCGACTAACATCTCTAGATCTCTTAAGGCCAAACTTTGACTAGGCTCAGCACTGCATCAAAACGTTTTAGCCAAAAACGTTAAAAATATAAAACTTCTCTAAACACATAACCCGCTAATTCTGAAAATAAACAAAACCCAAAGTTTCGATCAATTTGTTTCTTTTAATTGAAAGAGATTTCGAGCAGGCAAACCTCTAGATAAATGAAAATTCACACTCTTGACCATTTTTGAGCCACAAATTGAAATAGAATTGATTATTTAAAACTAATTCATCACCCTGGTCCTTAATCGGTTTTCTATCATAGTCTCCTGAATCTAGACTCTAATAACTGACTGAGAACTATAACTGCAAAGTGGATCTTCGAGATCTCTCAATGACGCCGCTGACATTATTGGCTTCAGCGTTAATTTCGTCTTTGGCAGCGTTGCCATTTTTATTGGGGACTTTTTCTAGGATAGCCTGATTGGATCGTTGTTCTAACGTTTCCAAATAAGCCAATGAACTGGGCGCCCACGTAACACCGGCACCAGCTCGAGGAAGCTGGATTGATGCTAGTTGCGTCCATCTTCATACGAATTTAGATTAATTTATCATAATTCACAAAATTAATTGAATTCTGTAACAATTCATCAACAAAAATTGAACGACTCACCTATTAGTTAGCGGATCGTAAACTTCCACGGAATTGAGATAGATAATTCCATTATGTCCACCAACTGCGTACAATTTTCCGGCCAAAGTGGCGACGCCAACACCACCTCTTGGAACTTGCATGGGGTTGACGGAGGACCACGTATCTTTATCAGGGTCGTACCTCTCTACTGATGACAATGGTAAATTGTTATCAAACCCACCTGTTAAAAAACATAAACCCAAAGACTCAGTTGAAGAATGGGTGTGAGAAGTTTTTAAAAACATTTAACTGACCAACAGTGTATAAGAGACCATCTACGACAGCGGCACCAGCTCCGGCCCGACATTGACTCATCGGTTGGATGAAAGTCTGCAGTCAAAACAATTAGCGACAAAATGGTCAACCCTCTTAAGGTACATCACGATAGAGACTTTGAAAGGGTTTGTAGCTTTCCAAACCAACAATTCCATTAAATGGAAAAGAATTTCTGCAGTTGACTTCAAAATTTTACAATTTTACTTTTACAAAACGGTGAAAAATGGTTTCAAAGTCTCTGGCGTGAACGTGGCTAAGTATAAAACACCACTAACCCATTTATTTAAATGAGGATCGTATTTTTCGCACGAACTTAATGAAAATGGACCATTGTTTCCACCCACCGCATATAAAAATCCCTAAATACGAGAGGGTTCAAGTTTATAAGTCAATCATGATCATAAAATTAAATGAACTTGATTGAAATTAAAGCCATAATTGGTCATCCCAAAATGAACATTAAAACTTGGTTCTTAATTTGATCAAAACCAAGAAAACTACATAATTTTGATCATGCCTTGAGAAAAGGTTAAAATTTAAGACTGTACTTACCTTGAGTGCCGCTACAGCTACTCCACCTCTTGGTGTTTTCATGGAAGCTACTGAATTCCAAGAATCCGATGACATATCGTATCTTTCAACTGTAGCGAAGAAAGTGGTGTCATCAAGACCACCAACCGCGTACAACGCTCCACCCAAGAAGCACGCTCCTAAACCTCTCCTAGGAATGGACATTGGTGCTAAAAGCACCCAATTATCTTGTTTCAAATCAAACATCTCGGCTGTTCCTAGATGTTCTTGTTCATTGCATCCTCCAACCGCGTATAATTTTCCTTGAGCGTACGTGCAACCAACGTGACGTCTTTTCGTGTTCATACTCTTGCTGGTAAACCAAGTCTTACGTAAAGGACTGAAACATTCAACCGAGGCGAATGGATCACCACTAAGACCGCGACCACCGATACAAAATAAAAGTCCTACAGGGATATTGAAACAAGAGGCAGTTGTCAGTAATCATTCAATTTAAAACTAATTTTTAGAAAAGTGGGACTTCAATTCATGTACACCCAAAAGAATTTCATTCAGTTATTTGAAAATGACTTACCTGAACAACTTTTTCTAGGTCGACACCTCTCCCCGTTAAAATTAGGATGTGCTGGGCTTCCATTTAGTGGAACGAGGTCGGCTTGCCAGAGTTTATAGTCTCTCGCTTGATCGAGGAGATCACGACATTCGATACTGCGTCTGATCAACTCATTCGTCTCAACTTCTTCCAAGAGATACGCGACTGGTATCGTGGGTAGACGTACTTGCGATAATAGTGCTGGAAGCAAGTCTTTGCGGTTATCTACATCTAAATTCACCCATTTCATCACAGCTTCAAAAGCCTGATGAAAATCCAAAACTTATTTTTTTCCTTTAACATAAAAAAGTTTAAAAAAATCTAACCTGTATTTCGTCTTCGACACAGAGATCGGAGGAGGAGAGCAAATCTTGCAAGTGACCAGCACTTATGGACAAAAAATCATCCTGGGCTGTAGACAGAACCTTTGGAAAATGGCGCAACGTAAAGTTGTCCGCTGATCTCACTAAGCTACAAGTAAAATCACAAACCCATACTATGAATTTAGTTATTAAACGGAGATTGGATTTAATCTTACTTGGTTAAACCGTGGCGCTCGGCAAACTGCCGAACTCCCAAACAATTAGTGGGATGTAAATGACTCTCCATAAAACGGCAACAACCCTGCATCAAGGCGTCTAACTGTAAAACTGACGCTGCGTGCAATATTCCTTGAACATTTTCACACGTCAATAGAATTTTGGCAGTGTACGCAAAATCTATTAATGATTTCATGACCACTGGTTCAATTTCACCGATGGTGATCACTCTCTGGCGGCTTTCTGAGAGTCCCGAGGTAAACATGGCTCGAAAATATGAACTTACGGAAGCCAACACCACGCGATGACATTTGAAAGACTAAAAAATTTGCGTAATTTTAAAAGTTTTAAATCATATTATAAAATTTGCGAATTTACCTTTGAACCGGCACGTATTTCGAGATCACATAAAATATCGTTCTCTAGGAACTCAAATAATTTCTGGAAGGAGGATGTTTGGAGGGTTTTCGACTCGTATTGAAACGGTGAGTTTATTTCATCTTGAGCAATATTCTTCATTGACTCTCCCATCATCAATACGTTAGTAATAACAGTAATTAAAGATTCATAATTATTATTAAATATAATTCAAGTCGGCCTTTAAATTTATAAATCCTACGGTACGGGTCCGATGGATTAGGCATCAGCTGGAATCACTGGGCTATAGCAGACGATTGATAGAAGCAGCGTTGCCAGAACCAGAAAATTATACTATCGTCCAAAGTAGACGACAGCGAGAATTTCGGAAGGAGTCTTGGTCTCGTGGATCCTTCTTGGTGGACTGTGGAAGCCTGGAAGGAGCTTAACGTCGTCTGCTAAACTTATCTGGCTAGGTCGATTTTCGGCATGCAACCTATCTAAACCAAAATTATATTAAAAATAGACAAAAATTATATTAAACTAGACCAATATTATATTAAAATAGGCCAAAATTATATTGAAATAGACCATATATAATTCAAAATAGAATAAGATGAACTGAAAAGTAGACTAATATGGATAAATGAAATCAATTTGGAAAAAAAATCGGATAAAATCAACGAAATACTCCAAATAATACCTTATTGGTGTCCTAATGAACCCTATGGAGATTAACGTAGCGAAATCTGACTTTATTTTTGCTCATTTTCTAAAAAACCAAAAAAGGCAAAATGAAGTTTTCAAATTTTCGCGGAGTTTCAAAATGTAAAAAAAAAGTTTTGAATCAGGAACATTTTTGGTGGATTTCGGTTGCTTTTAGGGTTCTATTTCCATTAAAGCGAGTTGAGACCAATCCGTTTATCAGTTTTGTCAAAATACAATATTTTAAAATCATATTTCGCCACGTTAATCTCCATAGGGCGCCAATAAGGTATAATTTGGAGTATTTGATTGATTTTAACCGGGTTTTTTTCTCGTTAAAAGACATTTATACGATATAATTATAATTTACGTAACTAATTACGAGGAAAAAACCAGGTCAGAATCGATCAAATGATCAAAACAATACATTATCTGCGCCCTATGGGGATTTACATGGCGAATCTGGATTTTAAATATTTTATTTTGATAAAACTAATGAACTGATTGGTCTCATCTCGCTTTAATGGAAATAGGACCCCAAAAGCGATCGAAATCCATCAAAAAAAGTTCCAGATTCGAAACTTTATTTTTGACATTTTGGAAATCCGCGAAAACTTCAAAACTTCATTCTCACTTTTTTTGGTTTTTTCGAAAATGAGCAAAAATAAAGTTTCGAATCTGGAACTTTTTTTGATGGATTTCGGTTGCTTTTCGGGTCCTATTTCCATTAAAGCGAGTTGAGACCAATCCGTTTATCAGTTTTGTCCAAATACAATATTTTAAAATCATATTTCGCCACGTTAATCTCCATAGGGCGCCAATAAGGCATTTTTTGGAATATTTGTGAAAAGCGCGCCGTGTAAAACTCGCTTCTCATTGGCTACGCGGGATCACGTGGTTGTTCTCCCGGGAGAAAGAGAAGGCTTCTATGCTAGTAGATTCTTCTACTCTCTGCCTAGTTCATAACGAGGTTAGAGCAGGCGTAAGCCTCTAGCTTCATTGATTTACCGATTTAATATCTTTGAAACAGAAGTGGCTTCCTACACGCTATACTCTTAGGTTGATGTTAGTTTATTAAATAATTTTAATTGATTTTTAAATCAATAAACGTAATAAAATAATATACATATTTATTAGGCATATATTTTTTATAAATCTTTTCATATTTTGTAATAATAATACGTATTCTTTGTAAAGGTCCATAATTAAAGCTATAATTAAGTGTTTAATTAGTTTTTTTGACGCTATGTCGTGTAACTTTGACCAAAAATGTTAAAAAAAAATGTTTTTAAGCGTAATTTGAATCGTAATATCTTTATAATTAAAGTTAATTGATAAAATTAAGTTAATTAAAATCTTATTTTCGTGTTTTGAGGTTAAAAGGGGTTTATTTTGCTATATAAATGTGCCAGGAGTGTTTTTAAGCCCTTATATACTCCGAATCAAATTTAATCATGATTAAAATTAATCGACATTAAAATTAAATTTTCTCCTACGTTCTCAAAAATATTTTTTTCGGATTCCCCATGTCCTAAAACCTACGAATACATATTTTTTCTTTTTAATTAATCTTAATTAGGGCCTGAAATTAAATAAAAACTAAATTAAAATTAAGTTTAAAATTGGAAAATAGGATCTATGAAAAGTCTATGGTAGTTTACCCCGTCTTGAAATTCTAGTTTTGAGAAAAAAGTTTCTTCGACGAGTAGGTTGGTTAAAACTAAATATTTGGCTTAATATAACCGAATATTAAAACCAAAATTATGCTATCTGATAGATTAGAGTACGAGGAATCCGCTCGTGCTATTATAATTACCGTAGGACTAATCGTTAATTAGTTATTCAATTTCAAAGTTAAGCCTAAATAATTTTTTAGTTAAAATAACTGAATTAACGCTTGTAATCAGATTAAATCTCGATTACTTTTAAACAAATCATACTTATACTAGTCAATTAACCCACGAGAAACACAAAAAAGTTAATTTCATTATCCTGGGATAAGCCGCTAATTAGTTACGTAATTAAGTTCTATGATTTTGACCAATATTTTGGGTTTCGAAGTTTTTAAATAATTTTCCCGCTTTGAAATTAAGTAGCATTTAAATATGATTTATGTAAAAAAGTCAATTAAGATATGGAGAATAAAATGCAGTTAGTCTCATTATCCTACGACAGTCCGTTAATTAATTATCTAAGAAAGTTCAGGACTAATTAAGCAATTTTCTTCATTTCAAAATCTTTATGACATCACTACGGCTTTAAAATAAAACATAATTAATATAAATAAATGTATTTCGATAGATTTGCCCACGGGGATTTTAAAAATGTTAGTTTCAATGTTCAAAAGTAAGTATTTAAATTAATATTTAATTTAAATCAAACCCCCTCCACATTTTGTTTCCCTTTTTGGTTCATGGAGCTCATTGTAATAGAGCGGAGCCTATAACGGAGCTGATTAGAATTGCTTTACTCCATAGCAGCATTCGCTTTCTTTCATGAACAATGTAAGTTACTAGTGTTTATGCTAAAGAACGAATAGAGCGAGAATAAAATAAAGGGGAAATTTTAACATCATTTCTTTATCTAGTTTTAAATAAAACTTCATTCGGTTCTTTGGATAAACGGAAGAAAATTAAAGATAAGGGGGCTGAAGATGAAAGGGGAAAGAAATTCCCGGGGAAACAGAGAGGCGCGGAGGCAGCTTTCTTTTTCAGCGCGAGAATAATAAACCATAACCTTTCTGCGTGTAAAACACTCTGCAAACTATGGATGATCTTAGCTAAAAAATTGGTTACATTGGATGACGTTAAAGCGTAGCTAAAATGTGTGTTGGACTATTCCATTTTAGAAAATTGGGGGATCTCGTATTTTTATATATACATGTACAGCTCTAGTATGCTACGGATATAACATAACATCCAATGGAAAATTAGGACTATAGATGGGAAAACTCCGACTGGTAGACATTACAATTTAAATAATTGAGCTAATTAACGGATTTAATTACAATTAAATGAATAAATATTATTCAAGGTATTATTTAGGGCATCCGTAAATATGAATAAATTAATTTTGATCTATATTCAATTTAATTTTAAACGTTATGAACGTTATAAAATATATTTATTATATTTCATAAATCTCTACATATCTGATGAATTTAATTGTAAATTGTGTCGTAATATCTTTGTAATTAAAGTTAATTGATAAAATTAAGTTAATTGAATTTTTTTCGCCTTAATTGAGGATCGTATTTAAACTTAATCCCTTTTAAAAATACTGTAAAACCCCGTAATAACGAATTTTTTTAATTTTCCCGCCAAAACGTCCGCTGATACCTTTTTTTTTTTGCCATTTAAATAAAATCCTTACATTGCATGATTGCAGTGGTCCCTGAGTCCCTGACTCCTCTAAGTTTTCGCTGCTCAGTGCTCACCTAGCATTTCGATGTTAACGATGTATATCTGATATTTAAATTGTTTTATTTTGACGGTAAATACGCTCATAAACTGATTAATATAGTAAATCTTTTGCTAATCTTGGTGGAAACTATTTTTAAGATTCGTAAACTACTGAATTTTGACAGTTACTTTGTGCGAGTTTGAACCTTGGCCAGGCGGGCCAAGGCTTAGTGTAAAAGTTAAAGCAATTACCCTCGGCCTCTGGACTCCGGGTAGGAAGTTGTTTTTTTCAGTTGAAAAGGTTTTTAAGTAACTTTACGTCTATGGTCCGTAAATAAATATTTTCAAGATCAAAATGAGTGGGCAGGTAATATATATTTTTGTGTTGACGCATTAATTTATTGGCAAGTTACTGACAATGAATACTTTCCATAGCAACTGGGACCAAGAGTCAAATCGTTTAATATCGGCGCAGTCGGTAAGAAACCGTCTTCAAAAAAAGAACAAGAGAAGATTAAAAAAGAAGTAATACTAAACATTATTAATTTTAATATTTGAATTCGTGTTTTCAAACCATTATTCATATTACAGGAAGAAGAAAAAGCTGCTGCCGAAGCTTACGAAGAGTTTGTAGCTGCATTTGAAGAACCTTCCAAACATGGCAAACTTTTTGTCAGAGGCACTGTAATAAATGCGGGTTCAGGAGGTATGCCTTGATAAATTCAAATAAAAGTGGTTGGGTGTAAAATAAAATTGGTAATTTTGATTTGTAGAAGAAAAACATACGACACAAACAGGGAAGCTTTATAAACCTCAGAAACTAGCTGAGGTATCGAAGAAAATTAAGGAAGAACCGCCTCTGAATATACCATCGTATGAAACTGCTAAAGAAAAGGTAAAAGACTTACATCACATTATTGTCTCGTAGTGGGAGACTATAATTGTTTATTTTTTTTGGTTTTAGGCTCGAAAAAAGGAAAAAGAGAAGAAAAAGAGCAATCTTGAATTGTTTAAGGAAGAACTCAAAATGTATGTACAATTTTTAATTGTTAACCGCTTCTTCCACTATTTTCTCTATCGCTTAAGTTTTGTTTGAATTACAGAATTCAAGAAGAAAGGGAAGAACGTCACAGATTAAAGTCCGCATTAAAAAGCGGAGAAGTTTTTAGACCGAGCAGTTCGGGTAATTCAAACAGCGGCGCTCACAGTCCTTCTTCGAAAGGAGTTGAAACATCGCCCGATGCTCAAATCAAACTGGGTAAGTTTAAAATAAAATGGGAATTAACTGCAGAAAAACGTAGTCCAGGCGGGAATGAGTAGGGGTGGTATTGTTTTAGCGTAGCGTATTAGAGTTGTATCGAGCATTTTCCTCAAGTTGTGGTTTGCGCATTTAGCCGATGATTATCGCATCCCCGGTTTTGGATCCTACGATACGGGGGATCCAAATACGACTAATCTCTACTTAGGCAACGTAAATCCAAAGGCAAGTAAACAATTCAATCAATTTTTGCTCTTTTTTTATTGCCTGTGATAATGTTTTTGGTTAAAAACTTGTATTCATAAAGGAAGACTAATATTTAGTCAGGTTTTATTTCCAACTCATAAACCATAATATCAAAAAATCGTCCGCTAACAACAGTACGGGGCGTGAAGTCTCACTTCTAAACAAAACTAGTGTTATTGAATTTTTGGGCCCAATAACTAAGCCCCCCTTTAATGTTCGGAGATTTTTTAAAAGGAATATCAATGGCTCAGTTTTGCTGTGGTCTCAAAATGAGCCAAATTTTGTGGTCCTAAATGCTCCCCAAATAGCTGTGGTCCTAAATGCTTTCCAAATAGCCATAGACCTATATGGATCCAAACTAGCCTTAGTCCTAAATGCTCCCCAAATAACCTTAGTCCTATATGGATCCAAAATAGCCAGGGTCCTATATATGGGCCCAAAATAGCCATGGTCCTAAATGTGCACAAAATAGGCGTGGTCCTGTATATGAGGCCAAAATAGTAATGGTCCTGTATATTTGGCCAAAATAGCGTGGTCCTAAATGGGGCCCAAACTAGCCGTGGTCTTAAATGGACCCAAAATAGCCGTGGCCCTAAATTGGCCCAAAATAGCCTTGGTCCTACATTGGTCCAAAATAGACGTGGTCCTATATGGGTCTAAAATGGCTCAAAATAACAGGGATCCTCAGATTTTAAATGTTAATTTAATGTTTGATAACTTATTTTAATAAATATTGTGAAATGCCATCTATTACTAGATGACGGAGCAACAACTTTGCGAGGTATTTGGTAAATACGGTCCATTGGCTAGCGTCAAAATCATGTGGCCTCGCTCTGAAGAAGAGAGGGCGCGTGGCAGAAATTGCGGTTTCGTTGCTTTCATGAATAGAAAAGACGGAGAACGAGCAATGAAACATTTAAATGGTAAGCCCATATACCCTATCTCCTTCTCTGCTCCTCGAGGGAACAGTTGATTAATCAGTTACAGATCAACAAAGGTGGATACCGACATAACACTTCTTGCATTAGTTGCTGCGTTTCCAAAATAATCAAAGCATTTTCTTGCAGCATTAATTAATAAGTTTCAGGCTGTTTCAACTTCATTCAATAAGTTTTTCTAAGACATTTCAAGTGATGTTTTAGATTACGTTTTATAATTAAAACCAACACTCGTTTGATAGGACAATCTCCAAAAACTTTAATTTTGAAGTGTTATTTTGATAACTTATAATCAATTCGTCATAAAACATTCTACGCAATTCACAATGGCCAGGGTTGTTTTAGTTGAGGGAAACTTATAATATTTAAAAATTTAAATTGGGTGGAATACATTGGGAATAATCCTGGAATAGTTTCACATTGCTAAGTGACTCTATAAACGGCTTGCCCTAAATAAAATCGCACTGAAGAAAGAGAAATATCTTTTCATTTCACAAAAACTTTGATATCGGAAGAAAAGTGTTATTCTGATAACACCTGGCTGGCTGGCTGGCTGGTTTTCGTGTATTCGAACACAAAAAAATTGAACAAATTCAGTTCATTGCGTTCCATGTTGGTTGCGTAACGATTTTCCATCTTGAATTTGTTTTATTGAAAATCAATTTTTTCGCCTTGATTGGTTTTGGAATCAAGGCTGCTCAGGTTTTAGGCGTGTAGTCATTCGTAGAGCGAATCTTTTAATCTTAGGTAGATTCGCGGAGAGAGAAATGAGAAGCTTGTAGTTTTAAATCTAGCTAAAACAACAGCCTAAAACTTTGGTCAACCACGAACTACTAACTTTAAGGAAGTTTACTGAGGTTTAGGGCAATGTTAGTGAGGAAAAGAAAATATAATTTTAAATGATTGGCATACTTAATGATAGTTTAAAAGTGGTTATAGCGATAGTTCAACGTGACTGACGTAATATTTTCTTATTTGGTGGCGTGCTTATTCTGATTGTGCGGCGCTTGTCTATGCGTTGACAAAATCTACAGGGAAAGATATAATGTCGTTTGAAATGAAGCTAGGATGGGGCAAAGCCATTCCCATTCCGCCACATCCCGTCTACATTCCACCGGCCATGGTCGAACTCACCTTGCCTCCGCCTCCTTCTGGCCTGCCTTTCAACGCGCAACCTAACAAGAGGGACAGAGATAAACTGCCGCCTCCTGGACAACCCATTCCCACGCAAGGACCTGACAAGGAATTATTTGACAAGGTAAAAATACTCGCGACCACCCGGTACCACAAAACAAAACTATTTTTTCAACCAGAATCTTTTCTACGACTCGTGCTAATTAGGAGATTAATTTAATTAGCTATTTAATATAATGTTGGTACCACATAAGTTAATTAAAGATATAATGAAAGAACCAAACAACATTATAATAAACTCATATAGTTCAAATACAAAGTTTGGGCGAAGCTAAGCCTAAAATTTTTCAAATTGCTTTAAAGGGAGAATGAAGCCTAACTAGTAGTTTTCTATAGCTACCTTATTGTTAAAATAGATCTTACTCGTTAAGTAAAAAATTGAAACAAGTATTATGCGAGAAATCCATTTTTAACTTATTTGGAAAGACAGGATCCATGGAGAGTTTCATATTTCGCTGCTAAACAATCTCCAGCCATAGAGGAAATGCACGCCTCTTCACTTACCGATAAAAGTTACTCTTAAGAAAGTCTTTCGGGTGTCTTATGTAGTCTTAAGAGGTCTTTTATTATGTCAAGAAGTCTTGGAGAAGTCTTAAAGACTTCCCCGAGACTTGTAGTGTTCTTGAAGACCTCTTTAGATCAGACTAACGTTTTGAGAAAACATTTCCTGGTCCCGTTAATATTTGTTTGTAATTTTTTAACTTGATTAGACCTATTTAAATGATTAGGACTTGATAGGCATTCTCTCTTTAACGTTCCTAATTAGTTAAAAATTGCGTGATCTTCTGGATCATTTAACTCTTAAGTCGTTGTTTAGGTTCATCATTAACCCTATTTGCGTTTTTTTGGGTTATAATTAGATAAAAATTTAAATTGGGTAGAAAAGAATCTCGTGAAGAATATGTTTTGTTGTATTACTATTTTTAAGCTTATTTGCGATGATGTTTATCTCTCTGAGTGACAAGAGAGACTGACATTATTTGTTTAGTTTGTAAGTCGGTAATTTGGAAAATTGTATTGACGTGTCTGCATCTTGTTCATTCTCTGGTGTCCGATCACAATCCTGCAGATTTTAGCCAATGCAGTTGTCAAAGTGGTTATCCCAACCGAAAGGTATTGCAACACATTATTTCCATTTTTCTTTTCAATCACTCCAAACAAAAACTTCGTTATTCATTGTATAACGGTGTATACCCAACCCCTTCCCTTTATAAGCTTCAAAATTACCAGCCTCTTTAGTCATACAAACAATTACTCTAACCGCGTTGCCATGAATTTATTTACATTTGCTTGAATATGGTAGTATATTTATATTGTTGGGTTTGGGGATGGGTTGTATATACTTTTACACTAAGTAGTGCCCATTTAGACCCAAATTTAAACCCTAAATAGTTTCAGGCTGATTGTGACCAAATTTTGGGCCTAAATAGACATCAGGACCTACACTATTATGGTGTATAACAATAAGAACTGTTTATTGTGGCACTTTGATACGACTATACATTATGCACCTTCACCCTACTCTTCTGTCTCCCTCTGCATCCTCTGTTTAACGTGAGATCCCGTGATAGGGTAAATTAGGCCAAATTTTGGAGCTAAATATCCTTGAGTCTGTTGTAGGCTATTTTGGAAAAATAGGCGCCAACGCATGGCTGTTTTTAATTACACCTAAATTTTGGAGCTAAATAGCTTTGTTTTAAATTGGCTAATTTGGTCCAAAATTTGGGAGTAAGTATAGCCATCATAGCAGACCTGCTAATTTTTAGGTACAAATTTTGTGCTTCTGAAAATTGGAGCCTCAATAACATCAACCTTATCGCTACTAACAATACTTTGAGCTTAAATAGCATCTATCAATCTCCAGTCTATTTACGCCTAGATTTTTGGGCCTAAATAGCTGTGAGCACGCGGTTACGACTATATATATATATATATATATGCAAAAAATTGGCTTAAATAGCATGAATCACGGATAGTTATGAATATTTTCAAAATTTGGAAAACTAATTAGGTTTACAAATGAATCAAAAATAGAAATAACTTTCTAGAAATACTATGAAGTGTTCAGAGGCAATCAGAACAGTTTTAAGATCTATAAATGTCCGTTAAACATTAATATTTACATTTAAACATTAAACTTTGGCCATACTATTACCGTCATCGATAAAAAATAAGTTGTATCTAGCACAAGGAAAGTTTTTCCTAATTTAAACATTAAAGAAAGCGGCGAAATCGTTAAGCCTTGGTTGTCTAATTGTTTGAAAGTGAAAAAATAAATTAAATCCAAGTATATACGAAGCTCCCCCAATTCTGAAATATGTAGATGAACTACTTAATACCATAATTCATGCTTGTGAATCAATTCATGGTGCAAATAAATTTCAGTCATTTCTATAGTAAATCTCAACCGGTTGCTTTCGCGATATGCAGTTTTTAATATGTATGTAAGGGAATACAATTGACTCAAAGCTTTCTTTGTGAAAGATTCCCCGTCTAAAGATGTGTTAAGAAGTAAAGAGAAAACAAAGCCAAACACAACGTTTTAAGTGATTCTTGTTCATAGAATTAAGACTTCGTAGTAAAAAATTCAGGATATGTATCTTAAAATATTACTACAAGGCCTAACTTAGCTACGATTAACGTATATATGTCCTTATATTGATGGAAATGGGTTCATGGTAGAGTCGAATAAAATCAATTCTCTGCAACTTCAATCTCCCTTTAACTTAAATACATCTTTGTCACCTAATAATGATCACAACCGGTTGATTTCTACTTTGACCTTGAATAGTAGTTAAAAAGACCCCTAGATTATGTAGGAGATTTTTAGTCACATAACGTGATCTTAGCTGTATTGGCTATGATCAAAAATCCCCATCCTCCGAAGTTCCAACGTCGAATGGAAGATCTACCACTGTACATCAACCAGAGGCTTCGTGGGTGGAAAACTACAGAGAAGCGATGTTTTAAGCCTCTTGGTTTGCGTGTTTTTCTCTTTTGGCTTCGCCAATTGTTTTAAATTTACGTATTAGTAAGGGGTTAAGTTTCTTAATAAGACTAGTTGGCATTAGTTAGATATTGGAAAACATCAAGTCGGTATTAAATAAAAACTTGGGAGCTAAATCTGAAAAACCTTTTTAACTTCGTGTTAAAATATTTTGGGATGGCACTTAATTGTTTAAATTAATTTCTAAATTTTGTTATAAATGTTTGAAAGGAAACTTATGAAACTAGGCCAATCAGGGAAGGTTAAAAATTAATAATTGTATTTTAATTTGGCTCCCGAAAATATAGGTGACTTCTAAATGTTTATTAAATTTCTAAATAATTTCACGTTTTTTTAAGTTCTTGGGGGTTCAATCGGATCAATTTTATAACTAACCAACAAAACGCGATTAAAATCATCATCCGGGGGTTTTATTAATTGATTGGTTTGATGATAACTGCGCAGCTATATGATATGGGCTGCGTAGGGTTTTTGTTGTCATAACTAGAACGTTGTTTTCAGGAGTCTGCTTTGCCTGATCCATCGTATGATCGAGTTTGTCGTAAGAGAGGGTCCCATGTTTGAAGCCATGATTATGAATGGTGAACTTAATAATCCCATGTTCAGGTAATGCCACCTGACAAAAATCCCTTATTTCATCTTATAGTTAAAAATATTTTGGTCGCAGTTTCCAAATAGTCTTCATCCCTTTAATAAGTTTACTTTAAAGTGATATTTTGGTGGCTCCAAACCATCCTCGAGTTGAGTCGAAATAGGTCTTTGTTTGTACGACTTAGGACTATTAAGTGATCTTAATAGATAAAGATTACAAAACCTGCCATTCATAAACATCCTCTAACGGCAAATTGAGCTAATAAAACCTTGTGCGAGGCTGCTACAGATAGAGAATAAGCAGACTTGGGTTTCTTAGTTACTTTTGCGACTGTTTGCTGTTAGAGGATGCTTATGAATGCCTGGTTTTGATGTACCCCTTACCAAAAAAGTTCTTGTGGAAGTCTTTTGGGTGTCTTCTCATATGTAGTCTTAATAGGTCTTGGGGAAGTCTTTCATTATGTCGAGAAGTCTTGGGGAAGTCTTAAAATCTTACCCAAGACTTTTGTAGTATTCTTGAGGACCTCTTCAGATGAGACTAACCTTTTTCGGTAAGGGACATCTATTAAAATAGGTTAAGTCCTAGGTACGACCTCAATCAGCTGCAAAAATGTTAAAATTCATTATGGAGTTATGTTTCATAGAAAGTTCAATGAAATTGAAGTAATTTTCAAGGTATAATTCTTATATTTATATTTGGAACTGTTTACCAAGTATTTTTAACAGGATATAGTCGCTTGCGTTATTATTTGCTACCAAAATTATACTTAATGACGCGAGCCAATTCACTCTTGTTCAGTCTTTAAAGATTTTATAATAATCTGAAATAAATTGTTGCACAAATCGAGGTACCAGTATCCTTATCAGATGAGGAAGGCTTAAATTAGTAAATTTATAGCGCCAATAAAGCAAATAATTGGGTAGAAATACTAAAAGTAACCCATCTCCTGCTCAAAATTTGCTTTTTAAGATTATTCGTTTTGAAAATAGTTGAAAATATGTAACTTTTGATTCCAAATGATAACGCAAGTGATTATTTTTTAGATTTAATTAAATACAGTTGTTAATTAGTTTTAATTAATAATGATTTTGGTTTAGATTCCTGTTTGACAATCAGAGTCCAGCTCACGTTTATTACCGTTGGAGGCTCTTCTCTGTCTTGCAGGTAACGTTCTACCTATCATTCTTTTTCTTATTCCCTGTCGAGAAAAGTTCCTAAGTTTTCTTTTTAGGGGGACCATCCCGGTAAATGGCGCACGGAACCATTTCAAATGTTTAAGAATGGTTCCATCTGGAAACCTCCTCCTATTAATCCTTATTTGCAAGGAATGCCCGAAGAACTGATCGAACGTAGTACACCACCACCAATACCTCCTCCAAAATTAGAAGACCCTAAGAAGGGCTCTCTCAGTGACGCGTAAGTTTAATTCTGTATTTTATCGCGGATTGGTGATAGACTGATTTGTCACTGTAAAGTCTCAGAAGTTGTGATATAGACTAATTTGGCACTGTATCCTCTGGGAAGTTGAGGTATAGACTAATTTGTCACTGGAAAGTCTAAGAAGTTGATATATAGACTAGTTTTTCATTGGAAGTCTTGAAAATTTGAGACTATTAGGATATTTCTCATTGAAACCCATGTAAAGAAGATTCGATGCATGCCTTCACAATTTTGGACAGAACACAATTCTGGATTGACTGATTTATGGATAACTTTTAACACGGGTACTGTAAATAGTGAGGAATGACATCATATGATTAGTTTTAACCAGAAGTAGTTATGTGAAAAATTAGGAATCTTCAATTATTAGGATATTTCTCATTGAAACCCATGTAATGAAGATTCGATGCATGCTTTCACAATTTTGGACAGAACACAATTCTGGATAGACTGATTTATGAATAACTTTTAACACGCGTGCTGTAAATAGTGAGGAATGATGTCATATGATTAGTTTTAACCAGAAGTAGTTACGTGAAAAATTAGGAATCTTCAATTATTTGGATATTTCTCATTGAAACCCATGTAAAGAAGATTCTATGCATGCCTTTACAATTTTGGACAGAACACAATTCTGGATAGACTGATTTATGGATGACTTTTAACACGCGTACTATAAATAGTGAGGAATGACGTCATATGATTAGTTTTAACCAGAAGTAGTTACGTGAAAAATTAGGAATCTTCAATTATTAGGATATTTCTCATTGAAACCCATGTAAAGAAGATTCGATGCATGCCTTCACAATTTTGGACAGAACATAATTCTGGATAGACTGATTTATGGATAACTTTTAACACGCGTACTGTAAATAGTGAGGAATGACGTCATATGATTAGTTTTAACCAGAAGTAGTTACATCAAAAATTAGGAATCTTCAATTATTAGGATTTTTCTCATTGAAACCCATGTAAAGAAGATTCGATGCATGCCTTCACAATTTTGGACAGAACATAATTCTCTATAGACTGATTTATGGAGAAATTTTAACACGCGTACTGTAAATAGTGAGGAATGACGTCATATGATTAGTTTTAACCAGAAGTAATTACATCAAAAATTAGGAATCTTCAATTATTAGGATATTTCTCATTGAAACCCATGTAAAGAAGATTCGATGCATACCTTCACAATTTTGGGCAGAACACAATTCTGTATAGACCGATTTATGGATAACTTTTAACACGCGTACTGTAAATAGTGAGGAATGACGTCATATGATTAGTTTTAACCAGAAGTAGTTACATGAAAAATTAGGAATCTGAGAAGTTGAGATAAGAGTTTTTCAGTGTAAAGCCCGGAAAGTTGAGATACAGACCAAAATATCTATGAAATATGCTAAAATATTAGTCTCTTGGAAATATACGTCCAAAATATACCATAATGTAATATTTTTTAAAGGCAAAGAGATAGACTCGAAGATTTGTTACGCAATCTAACACCCGAAAAACCTAAATTAGCCGAAGCTATGATATACTGTATAGAACACGCTGAAGCGGCGGAAGAAATCATTGATTGCATTGCCGAATCACTTTCAATTCTTCAAACAGCGTTACATAAAAAGGTATGACACGCTTTAAATATAGTTCAAAGGTTAAAGGTCATCATATATTATCCAAAATAACGATAATTATTTTTATCAGATTGCTAGGTTGTTTTTAGTTTCGGATGTATTGCATAATTGTAGCGTGAAAGTCGCTAACGCTTCGTTTTATAGGAAAGGGTAATTAAAATTTTATTTCCACAGTATTTAATTTATTAAATTTCATTCGTATTTTTAATTTAAAGTTTGCAAGTAAAATTACCTACAATATTTAAAGACGTTCACGATTGTTTTAAAAATATCGAAGGAAGACTCAAAGCCGAACATTTTAAGGTAAGTAGAATAATTAATGTAGATGAGGATCGTATTGTTTTTAATTAGTTGCTTTGAAATATGGCTTAAGTATTGTAATTCTCAGATTAAGTTATGTTATAACGTCGTAATGATTAAAAATAACATGTTCCTCATCACCCTTACACCTGTAATTCAAAATTTCCATAGTTTTAACTCTATTAATATTGAATAGCAACGGGTAATGAGCGTTTTCCGCGCATGGGAGGAATGGGCCATTTATCCAAACGAGTTCCTCATAAAGCTACAAAATATTTTTTTAGGACTTGTTCCAAACGTGAGTATTTTTGAGAAATTTACCTAAATACAGTTAGTAAGCAATTTAGGCAGATCAAACTTCTAGATTATTTCCAAAAGTAAATTAAGTTAGGCTTAAATGAGGGACCAATGACTCAGCATAATCGGTGTACAGGCTGTACAAAAATAACGTGTAATGTTTAAAATAAATATCAAATTAGGCAAATCAAACCAAAATATTGTGCCTAAATATCAAATTAGGCAAATCAAACCAAAATATTGCGCCTAAATATCAAAATTGGGCAAATCTAACCAAATTACTGTGCCTAAATATCAAAATTGGGCAAATCTAACCAAATTACTGTGCCTAAATATCAAAATTGGGCAAATCTAACCAAAATATTGTGCCTAAATATCAAATTAGGCAAATCAAACCAGTATATTGTGCCTAAATATTAAATTAGGCAAATCAAACCAAGTTATTGTGCCTAAATATCAAAATTGGGCAAATCAAACCAAAATATTGTGCCTAAATATTAAATTAGGCAAATTAAACCAAGTTATTGTGCCTAAATATCAAATTAGGCAAATCAAACCAAAATATTGTGCCTAAATATCAAAATTGGGCAAATCTAACCAAATTATTGTGCCTAAAAAGGAAATTAGGCATATTAAAGCAACATGTCTAAATACTTAGTTTAGGGAAATAAAGTCTAGACCATAAAAATAAATTTAATTCTAACTAGGCCTTAATTTCGAGCTTTGCCTAAATCCGTCTAAAAATGAAAATACATTATAGAAAATGGAAGAAATAATAGATGAAAGGTCTCAGCCATTGCCAGAAATAGTTCCATACACGGAAGATATAGATGGTGTTCCATTAGGCGGCGACGTCGATATCGACGGATACCCTTTACCTCACGATTCCGATGACATTGATGGCATACCCCGTAAGTATAGCAACATTATTACCATTTGCTTCATGATCAGAACCTGTCAAATAGTGAAAATTATCAAATAGTGTCTGATGACATTGACGGTATGCCAATGGATGACGGATCGCCCAAATTAAAATTCATTCCATCAAAATGGGAAGCGATAGATCCTGAAACTGTCGAAGCTCAAGGTATTTTTTGTTTTGTTTTTTCTCTTAACTTATAGAGAAAAAAATTAATCGAAAAAACCTTATTGCATCATTTGAAGCGATCACAACGTCAAAATGGGAATTATTAGAACAGCAAGAAGGTGATCACGATAACTTAGATGGAAGGTAAGTACTCGTTAGCGATCAGGGATGAAAATAAATACTCTTAAATGTCCAATAAGTTATCAAAAATGTCCGATAACCTAATTTTGATGGGTGTCACTAGACAATTGTTCAGTAAGGCTGGAGAATTGTTCAGTATATACAAGACGTTTTCATTCTTGAAGGCAGTGGCTGGACAACTGTCCAATAAAATACATTTTTATTCTTGAAGGGTGTAACTGGACAGATGTCCAGTAAACAACCTTTGTGAATAAAACCTTATTTTCATTCCTGTTAGTGATTAGCCGTAATTTTAACCATTTTTAGACCAATGGAAAGTCGACATAAAAGAAAACATCATCACGATGACAGACGGGAACGTGATGCTTCTGAAGCAGCGTCTGCTTTTATTGAAAGTATGAAACACGACGTTTCTGAAGAACGGAGAGCTAGATTAAGAGAAATTGAGGTAAGTCAGACTTAGGCTTTAGGTTGAACATTACGTAATTTTTCTACAATTAGTTAAAAGTGATGAAATTCCAAGACGAATTGGAATCGGGTCGACGAGCTGGCAAATCAAAGGGAAGCATCAGTGATCAAGTAGAACAATATCGGCAAAAACTTATTAGAAAGGTCAGTTAACTTACGATCTAAAATAGCCTTTATAAATTTGGCTTTAAATAGAAACAACTTAATTTTTATTCTAATGTCTTGATTGAAATTCGGGATTTCTAGGAACGCGAGAAACTAGAAGAAGAACACAGAAAAGAAATGTTAGAATCTGCATCTCGTTCGGAGAGTGGATCACAATCGCCATCATCCGATCGCAGTTACAGTCGAAGTCAGAGTCCGACTCCGTCACAAGGTCGCTTGGGAGGAGATAGCAACGGATCTTATCATCACCGATCGGACGATAAGAAGAAGACATCCGCGACTAACAGTCCACGTTTCATTAGCAGCGCTTTGGTCGATCAACGCAAAAGACCCGCTTCCGGGAGTCCTCATAGAAAGACGAGCTCAAATCACGCGCGATCACCCAGAAAAACTAGACGGTAAGATTTTATAGATTATATTAAAAGCTAAGGTTAAAAGTAGCGTTGGTTTAAAAAGTTAGACAAAATATATAAAATATATGAAATGAAAAGGTCGAGAAGTAGGAGTCCGAAACGTACTACTCATCATTCGCGATCACCTTGCCATAAGCATCGTTTGTCATCGAGTAGTCCAGTTCGAAAACACAAAAAGAAGCGACATTAACAACGATGATCCTTTGTGTCAGTTCTATTACGTTACTAGAATCATCCTTAAATCCATAATGACGCTTTTATTCCCTCAATTACCAATTTCCGATAGCCCCGAGTGGATTTTCTTGTACAGTTACCCAAACGTGCGTTAGTTAATTTCGTCGCTCGATTAAATTTTAAGGCACATTTCATCTTAATTGTACAATATCTCGTGAAAAATTAATTAAAAAATGACTCAATGATTGTATTTTTCACCTAATTCCTAAGTTTTATTCAAAATAAATTACAATTTATGGTTGATATATTGCTTTGTTTATTTTTTAGGCTGTTTATGTTTGGGCCTAGTGGGTTAATTAGGCCTAAGTTAAGCCTAAATCGTAACTGTTGACAAGGAGGATCAGAGAAGGAGAGGAAATGTGGGGCTGCGTTGAGTTAGAGAGAGAAGAGCCAACCTCCCACTCGGGTGGAAAGGGGGATAGGAAATTCTCGAGGTAAACTGTTGTCACGTGGTCGCTAGCTAGCGCGTCTCATAAAGGATTCGTTTTACCCACGCGACAACATTTTACCACGAAACGTCTCTACCCCCGTTCTCCCAGAGTGAGAGTTTAGGCCGACGCAGTAGGAACCGCGCCGTCCCCACATTTCCTCTCCTTCTCTGATCCTCCTTGCTGTTGATAAATTTATTATATTTCTTAATAACAATCTAAATCACAAAATAAAATATATTTATAACAAGTTCATTATCCCTTTGAAGCCTATCTTAGTCGTCCGCTTCTTTCTTGTGGTCACCTGATGGGCCAAAGAGTAGGGGCATGCTATAACCCAAAATTTTTAGGCCAAACCAATGCATGTAAAATTTCTATAGACTTCATTAAGCCTAACTATGTCCACATGTTAGTATATGGTTCAATTCAACAAGAAACTGCATCTTAAATTTTAAAAGGCATAGTGTCCACGGAATTTTCACAAAAGAAGAGTCTTACGATCTATAAGGCTAAGACCCATCCAAAACCAGAGTCTTTCTACGACGGGTCCCACGGAGGGGGCCTCCTGTTTCAGGCACGAACGGGCTCCCTCCTCACGGGTGCCCGCCAGGCGGAATTAGGCCCACCTCATTCCTCTTGACAGGAAACAGGATGTCCTAGCACGTATTGGGAGAGTTTCAAGCTACCACCACTAGATGGATATGAGTCGCGAGATTGGCCAGTCATTAGCTTAACCCTAAAACGACCCTCATTAGTAACTTAAGGGTGAATTAATAGGCTTATGGTCAGACAATGATATAGATAAGGTGGTCCTGACAATACAAGGTGAAATTAACCTCACCAGCAATCGTCCACTGTAAGATCTTACCTCCGAATTCTGTCGCAATGTTCTTTCTATTCTTCGTCTCCACTTACTAGCTATGATCAGAGTATAATTTGTCCCCGGATAATTGTATAAATGCGGAACTTCTTGAGACAGGTCAATTAAATTCTCTAAACTTTAAGTGTTAGGTACAGTGTTTGAGTCAACTCTGGTCAGAAGCCTTATTTATTCCTCTATACCTAACCCGAAAGCAGTCAAGGTTATTGGGATTTAAATTAAAGTCGCCTTGGCCTTTTTTCAAGGACTGATGCCCATTCGATTTAATATTCTAATATAGATTAGTAAAGGGATAATATTAGTTTTAACTACAAGAAACAAATACCCGTTCAGATATATTCAAAGTGTACCCACCATTAATTAATTTAAATAGTTAATTAAGACATTTTTAATGAAAGAAACTGAAACACTAACCAAGTTTAACCATTATTTAAACATTAAATTTTAATTAATGTCAACATTCCATTTTCAGCTACTACTTTTCCATTAAATATGTTGGCATATTAAGGAAAAAACTATTAACTTTGCTCGCCAGAGCATTTCCGTATATACTGATCTGAAAATTAAACTTTTGGAGTTCTTTCGAGCATTGAAAATACCTTAAACGCTACAGCTTCCATTTTATTGATCATGCCTATTTTATTTTACTTTTTAGGGGGTAGGTTAAAGGGAGAATGCAACCTAATTATAAGTGTCTTTTTTATCGATTCCTTATCGTTTAAATAGGCCTAATCCATCGATATAAAGTTTACAATACAAATATTAAACTAGAAATAAATTTAAAACTTACCCTGAAAATAGGCTTAGCGGGATTCATGGAGATCCTGAATCGCGTCCGTGTAAGGTCTAGCGACCAATAAGCGAAGGCCCGTCGTTCACTCGAGATCTCCACGAGACTTACAGTCGCGCGCGATTGGTCGCTAGACCTTACACGCGAGGAAATCAGGACCTCCATGAATCCCACTAAGCCTATTTTCAGGGTAAGTTTTAAATTTATTTCTAGTTTAATATTTGTTTGTAAATATTTTCAGTAGTGGATTAGGCCTATTTAAACAATAAATCACTTGTTGTTAGGTTGCATTCTCCCTTTAAGGCTTACCTCCCAACAAGTTGGGAAACCAAAAAATTAGAACACGTGATCTAACCTAGAATATTAAAATTGGTGATAATTGTTCTGTTCATAGTGACAAAGACGAAGAGTTAAAGCATAAATTTGACGTACTTATTTCTCTTTATGGCGCAGTACGAAGAAACGTCCGGTTTAACATAAAAAACTGCTATGTATTCGAGCAAAAGCACCATATATCTTTAAATGGTTATAGCAATTCGGTCTTAGCAGTGTTGCGGACAGTCGCGGCTGAAGCGGGATTAGTAACGGAAAACGAGCTGTAGGTGACGGATGCCGACGGGCGATGCAAAGGATAATTAATCAAATTATTGTCGTAATTAAGTGAAACAATTGTTCGTGGCGTGTAGCTAAGGATATAATCAACCCGAAATTGCCCAGAGTGATGTATTTCGGGTAAGAAAAAGTTTCGAAATTGAAACGTGAGTTAGCAGTGATGCTAAGCCTAATTATGGAGGTACATAACATCCCGCCAAAAAAAAAAAAGCAATACCGCCGAAGTGGTAAATATTATTGATTATTAGACAGCCATTGGTTAATAGGATGTGTTGTGATCATGAAATTAAATTCACACCGGGAATTACGAAAGTTTAACGACTAACTAAGAAAACCACGGAGTTAAATATTATTTCGACGCTTTTCGGTGAGTTTTGAAAATCATTTTTATACATTTTATTGTAATTTTTGTACCATATGTTGTTTAAAAACATACAGTTTATTCCATTCTGAAAATTTACTTTTAGTGCGTGGTAGAAATAGTGGTAATAATTAATTATATTGAAACTTATTAAGTTGCAAACCAATATGGTTAAGGCGTTGCCCAAATGGGGGAGTTTCATTGATTGTATTTCATGAGAATGGTGAAGGATATTATTACAACACATATATTTCAAGATACAATTTTTTGAGATAAAATTTATTCAGTATAAGGTGAAACAAAATTAATTCATTAAATTTAATAATCACATTAAAAACAATTAAATTTCAATTATCCTTAAAAAAGCCACTTCAAAAATGAACGACTTTAAGTGATTTGCATTAAAATTGATCTCTTAAGTTAATTAAACTTCGAAGAAAGTAGAAAATAATCGAAATTGAAGCCCAATTATCTTCATAATAGATGTTTAAAGTTATATTTTACCAAATACAAGCATCGGAGGGATACAACTCCTTCGACGGCGAACTATTGGCGTAATAATACCAGGAGGCTAGAAAAAAATGAAAATCTTTAAAGGGAGGATGCAACCTAACAACAAGTGATTTTTTATCGACTCCTTATTGTTTAAATAGGCCTAATCCACCAGTAAAAAAATTACAAACAAATATTAAACCAGAAATAAATTTAAAACTTACCATCAAAATAGGCTTAGCTGGATTCATGGAGATCCTGAATTTCATCGTATTGATGGGTCAGCGACCAATGAGTAAAGGCTCTCATTAAGGCGAGATCTTAAATTGAGACTTTCAATAACATTCGATTGGTCGATGACCCTTCAATGGGAAGAAATTTAGGACCTCCATGAATCCAGCTAAGCCTATTTTCAAGTTTATTTCTTGTAAACTTTTTTACTGGTGGATTAAGTCTATTTAAACGCCAAGGAATCGATAAAAAAACACTTGTTAGGTATACAACGCCCCGTAGCTTATTACTATCAGCAGAGGTATATAATAACCCCCTTCGGGGGGAAGTATGAAAGGTAGGCAAAATCGACGAACAACAAGTGCCCGGCGTAAATCGCGGCGGATCGACACACCGCTTTACTCACAAAAAATAGTTACACCATTTTGAACCTCACTAAATTTTCCCTACGCACACTTCCGGAACTCGCGAGCTGAAGTCAACCTTCGACTCCATTTTAACAGACAGCCTGACTCCCGAGACAGGAAGTTCTAAACACAAATCGAGCCGTCTTGTTTATAAAAAGACCATTTACTAGAGTAGCGACATTGAGAAGTCCAGCGCGAGCTAGTGGCCTAGATAGTCAGCAGCGGGCTCTTGTTGTTCGTGATTTTTAGCATTGGTAGTATAGGGGCTTTCATACTTCCCCCCGAAGGGGGTTATTATATACCTCTGATAATATCTATAATAACTTACTGTCCAATTTCCGGTATCGTTGCTCTCCGATTTTAAGGAGATTTCGTTTTCGTCTTGAATGCATGTTTTACTGTTGCAGATGAAAAGCAATCGGAAAAAACGTTTCGTTTTGCTCGAATATGAGGTTTTATATTTTAATAAACGTTTAGTTTTAACTATCCCAGAAGCTTGACTCTCCATTTTATGAAGCTTAGCTTCACTCGATTTGGTTTTTCTGGGGGCTAATGGGACCTTGTAACCATCTACCATTCCTGGTAATTCGATTTTTGAACTTAAACGTCGTCTAGGGGCCATGATCGCGAAATAAGACTTTGTTCGGCAATGATTAAATAAATAATTTCGAATTTTTCTTGGAGTTAAGTTGATATATTTGAGGAGTACTACGGTATACAGCCAATTAAACGCGAGGCCTAGAGGAAAATTAACTTAATTTATATTTTTAAATATCAAATAAAATTTTTTCGCCCTTTAAATAGAACCACGGAGAAATAAAAAAACTTTCTATGTCGTAAAAAGTAGTGGTCAAATATATTTCACATTTTATTTTTAATTTTATAATAATATAATTGAAACCAGAAGCCGATGAAACCCTCCTTTGAAGTCTACTACTCTAATGTTCCATATAGCGCTCCTCTCTGTATGGGTAAAATTCCCAATTTTACGAGATCGGAGGGGTCCTACTTCATACCTCCCTGTCTACGGAAAATTGGAAATTCTCTCTCTCCACAAACGACGACGTTTTTTTGACGAACTCCAAGGCTGCTAGCGATATTCGCTCGACGAACTCCCGCTCCGAAAATATCTACCGTTAGGAGGCGTACGAATCGCGCTTTTTGAAACTAACCCATACAGAGAGGGGTAGACAAGACCCGGGAGTATAGACTTCAAAGGAAGGTTTCATCGGCTTCTGATTTTATAATAATATAAATGAAACCAAAAAAGATAAAATTTTTCTGTTGAATGGCATATCCGACTTTATTTTGGAGGGGGTTTTGTCCGCTTTAGATAGAGGGGTAAGTTTGACCCTGTTTATTTTATCCGCTGTCGCTCGGAGGGTCACTTTCGCCCGGTGGATTTTGACCTTTAGGGTTACTCTCCTCAGGATTAGGGTAAACGTAATTAGGATCAGCGTTGCAACCCTGTATAAATATATTCAACAAAACTTTCAGAACCACGTACCAATCATAATATGCCTTGTTGTAAACTTGAAGGATGATATACTTATACACTTAACTGTTATGATATATCTGCTTGTGACCAAGGCCTTATTAATGGAATAGTTTCCAGATGCTACGTTTTGCGATCTTTTCAGTTGTTCGTATAAACAAGCCGTGACAGTGTGCTTAAAAATTAGTGTGATTAGATAAAGGTTGCTTCACTTGTACGTTGAAGTTCCCTGAATGTTAGAATGTTTCTTTACCGTGGCAATAGGTTGGTTTTTATCCAACGCTCTACACAATCCTTCTAAACCAGTTAGTCCATCGGCGTATTGTTTGGTAACTGGATCGCAATTCGCTATGCTAGTGTTTGGCTGTAAAATTAAACAACGTGTCTTTAAAGTTTACAATTATATCAGAAGCCGATGAAACCCTCCTTTGAAGTCTACTTCTCTAATGTTCCATATAGCGCTCCTCTCTGTATGGGTAAAATTCCCAATTTTACGAGATCGGAGGGCTCCTACTTCATACCCCCCTGTCTACGCAAAATTGGAAATTCTCTCTCTCCACAAACGACGACGTTTTTTTGACGAACTCCAAGGCTGCTAGAGATATTCGCTCGACGAACTCCCGCTCCGAAAATATCTACCGTTAGGAGGCGTACGAATCGCGCTTTTTGAAATTAACCCATACAGAGAGGGGTAGACAAGACCCGGGAGTAATAGACTTCAAAGGAGGGTTTCATCGGCTTCTGTCAGTAGGGAGTCAGCAAGGGAGACATTGAAACGTCAGAGGTTTCTATCTCACCTCAGTGTCATCTCCCTTAGTGAGAGAGTTACAGTATTCGCCCTTACAAACGTTCCCCTAGTAAGGGGGTTTCATGACGTCATTCTTTCTCCCCCCCCCCTTGGTTCTTTGAGCTCTCCCTATTCTAAAAAATGGTAAAATATCTAATACCAGAAGCCGATGAAACCCTACTTTGAAGTCTATTGGGTCTTGTCTACCCCTCTCTGTATGGGTTAGTTTCAAAAAGCGCGATTCGTACGCCTCCTAACGGTAGATATTTTCGGAGCGGGAGTTCGTCGAGCGAATATCTCTAGCAGCCTCGGAGATCGTCAAAAAAACGTCGTCGTTTGTGGAGAGAGAGAATTTCCAATTTTCCGTAGACAGGGGGGGATGAAGTAGGACCCCATCTAACTCGTAAAATTGGGAATTTTACCCATACAGAGAGGAGCGCAATATGGAACATTAGAGTAGTAGACTTCAAAGGAGGGTTTCATCGGCTTCTGCTAATACTGATGTTCAATTTATACTCACATTGTATACGAAGTAAGGAGCATTAACATGAACACAGCGATTAAAGAATTCCTCGTAGATATTAGCTGCGTCACAAAATTAAACCGTAATTAATTATTTAATATGGTATTTTAAATAGAGAATGCAGCCTAATCCACCAGTAAAAAAATTAGAAATTTAACAATAAACTAGAAATAAATTGCCAAGAAAATAGGCTTAGCTGGATTCATGGAGATCCTGATTTTCTTCGCATTGAAGGGTCAGTGACCAATGGGCCAAGACCCAGGACACTTCCAATAACATTTGTTTGGTCGCGAAGAAATTCAGGATTTTCGTGAATCCAGCTAAGCCTTTTTTCCAGTTAAGTTAGTTAATTATTTGTTTGTAAATGTTTTACAAATGTTTGATGGAATATTCTTAACTTTCAAACCAGTAATTTTTAAATTTAAATTGTATTTAGCTGTTTATTACCTCCGCAGTTAAGTGGAATTGTTGTTAGATATTGTTCTATGTATTTTTCATCTTCCTCGGGTGTCGTCTTGATCTGACATTTTATTAAATAAATTATGCACGTAAAAGTTAATAATTTTAAAATCCTATAACTGTACGACATTTCTATTCTATTCCGTTCCGTTTTGTTGAAACAAATAGGTTAAAAAATAGAAAATAAAACGGTATACCACTTATCAAGTAGATGTAGAATTATTTAGGACGCGAAATGATAGTAAAGGTATACTCCAATTGGGAACAATTATTGAGGTCTCAAAGCAAGGAGGATTAGACAAGGAGAAGAAATGTGGGGACGGCGCGGTTCCTACTGCGTCGGCCTAAACTCCCACTCTGGGAGAACGGGGGTAGAGACGTTTCGTGGTAAAATGTTGTCACGTGGGTAAAACGAATCCTTTATGAGACGCGCTAGCTAGCGACCACGTGACAACAGTTTACCTCGAGAATTTCCTATCCCCCCTTTCCACCCGAGTGGGAGGCTGGCTCTTCTCTCTCTAACTCAACGCAGCCCCACATTTCCTCTCCTTGTCTAATCCTCCTTGCTCAAAGGGATAGTGTCAGGAATAAAATAGGAACATTTTGAATTATTTAAAGAGAAACTTAGAGCTAAAAATTGAACAGATTTGAATTTATTTTCGGAATCACCATGATAACAGAAGCTAATGAAACCCTCCTTTGAAGTCTATTACTCCCGGGTCTTGTCTACCCCTCTCCGTATGGGTTAGTTTCAAAAAGCGCGATTCGTACGCCTCCTAACGGTAGATATTTTCGGAGCGGAAGTTCGTCGAGCGAATATCTCTAGCAGCCTTGGAGTTCGTCAAAAAAACGTCGTCGTTTGTAGAGAGAGAGAATTTCCAATTTTCCGTAGACAGGGGGGTATGAAGTAGGACCCCTCCGATCTCGTAAAATTGTGAATTTTACCCATACAGAGAGGAGCGCTATATGGAACATTAGAGTAGTAGACTTCAAAGGAGGGTTTCATCTACTTCTGTTTGAAGCTATAGAGAACACACACGCGACGATAAACAGCTTGGCGAAAGTTTGCGTAACAAGTTGGGCAGACTAACGATTACGTTACATAAGACAGGTTTTTCTCGAATCGATTTGATTCGATTTCTCGAAACTGCTTCGGGAACCAGTTTCATACCGATTCGGTTTCAACAACCGATAGATCGATTTATAAAGATAATGATTCTTCCTTTAATCCAAATTTATTTATTTTTTATTTGAAACAGGTTGCCTGCATTCTTAGTCCAAATATCGGTTCCTGAAAGCCGTTGCTAATCCGAATGATATGCCTGATTAATCCACAGTTCCACTTTGATTCAATAATCCTCATGTTTCCACGTCATGGTTGATTGGATATGATCTTACGATGTCAGTGCAACGAGAACTTCCAGACCTTCGCATGTAAGCTAGAGTTTTAGACCTGAAGGTCTAATTTGTTTTGTTGGTGACTCTTAGCTTAAAATTAACGTCGGCAGCGACGAAATATGTCCTACTTTTGAGGCTCTTAGATCTAGATTTTAACTTAACAGTAAATTAACTATAAATTAAAATTAACGTAACTTAAAATTAAAATTAACGTAACTTAAATTTAAAATTAATACGAGCCTCTTGGGATTAGTGATAAGGTACTTGCAGAGTCACCTTTTTCTGTTTTTAGTTTTAAGTAGGGTTTCCCTCTAATTATTTTATCAAATGGCAGTCTCGAGGATATTTTTAAGGTTCAATGTAGGTTCATTCTCGCCCTTTCTCATCAGCATTTTCAACCGTCGCTGGACTCTTCAGTGGTGTTTTTGCCGAATTGGTTAATTCCTATTTCGGTTATGTGTAGAACTGTTTAATCGTGGTTTGGGGGTTCGTCCACTAATGGCGGGCGAGGAGTCCGCCATTTTTTGGACGAAGCGCGGTGGAGGCTAGCTTCCTTGTTAGGGTCAAAGTGTAATGTTTTTTGCATCTCAAGGTGACTGCCGCGGGGGATCCAAGAGAAAGGGCGCAACGCTTGAGTTCAATCGATTGCGTGGGAGATCGAAAACCTCGAGACTGCATTAATTAGGCCCGCTCATTTTAGGATACCGAGCGCGATATGGTTTCGTGACCAAACTAGGGTCGCGACGCGTTGGTCACGAATGACTTGAGCGAGCGGTATCATTTTCTTTTCCAAGTGCTTTAGTTCTAGTTCTTCGTGGGACTTAAAAATAACCCTCGTGTTTTTTTACTTCCGAGGTCGAGTAGCGTCCCTAACGTGGACGTTGCTCGTAGCTTTAGTTCTTACAATCGCGGTCAAATTTGACGTTATGTTTAGGGAACTCGGAAGGTTTTTTTTGTCTTCAATATTTACTAACTACACCCTAGATGTAAGCTTACCAGGCGGCACTACCCAGATCGCGGTTAGCCCCCTTCGCCTGCATACGTTAAGGTTAATGTTTAAGGTTTACTAACCCTTGACCTCTTTGTCATATAATTATGACATCGGGGTCGAGTTATTAACTAATTTATTTTCGTGTTTAAACGCGTATAGATTCAACGCTTTTAACAATCAAATGACGCTTTATTTTCTTATTAATTTGTCTGCCTTTCATTTTGAATATTAATAAAAATTTTCTTGGCCGAATTAGGGAACTTATTCAATCCCAATCGGCTCAAAATTTAATCTGAAATTAATCTCTTATTAATGATCCTAAGCTGAACTTAAGCTAGCTTAAGCTGAGCTTATGAGTAACTCAAACCGAGCTGATTGAAATAACGTTCATTTTGATATAAATTGACTCGACACATATTCCTAGCTGTGTATATCTGTATTCAAACGCGAAAAAAATTTATTTAATCTTCAGTGAATGAATCTTTAATTTACTTTGTTGATTTAAATAACTGTATTATTAATGTCAGAAGCTGATGAAACCCTCCTTTGAAGTCTATTACTCCCGGGTCTTGTCTACCCCTCTCTGTATGGGTTAGTTTCAAAAAGCGCGATTCGTACGCCTCCTAACGGTAGATTTTTCGGAGCGGGAGTTCGTCGAGCGAATATCTCTAGCAGCCTTGGAGTTCGTCCAAAAACGTCGTCGTTTGTGGAGAGAGAGAATTTCCAATTTTCCGTAGACAGGGGGTATGAAGTAGGACCCCCTCCGATCTCGTAAAATTGGGAATTTTACCCATACAGAGAGGCCCGCTACATGGAACATTAGAGTAATAGACTTCAAAGGAGGGTTTCATCTACTTCTGTTAATGTACATAATTAATTTTATTCGCTAAACCCTAAAACTAATTTCAGTTCACTTAGGAATTTTCCCAGGGTTGCCACAGGTCAGGGAAAACAGGGAAAAGTCAGGGAATTTGAAAATGAACCAAAAAAGTCAGGGAATTTTAAGATATTTTAAAAAGTCAGGGAATTTAAAGATTTTTCAAGAAGCCAGAAAATTACAATAATTATTTGCGGAAAAGATTTTAAGCTGACCGTGACAGTTGTATAGATTAGAACAAAGATACGCCTGCAAAAAGTTTGGCGAACGCGATTATATAAAAAATAAAAGGTTAAAAATTGGGTAATCAGGGAAAATCGTTGGAAAAGGTCAGGGAAAAACCTATAAAAGTCAGGGAATTTGTATCTGAAAAAACTGTGGCAATACTGCAATAACATACGGAGAATAATTAATATGCTTATTAGCCTAAATCAATTTCAAAATACTTTAGTTTCCAATTATATGCTTTATTTTCAAACTCTGCGTTTCATAGGGCACAGATACATAATGTTTGATGGCTTATGTCTAAGCATGATCTGCAAGACATTTCTGAAAGAGAAATAATAAAAATTGATCTTTAATTATATCAGAAGCCGATGAAACCCTCCTTTGAAGTCTACTACTCTAATGTTCCATATAGCGCTCCTCTCTGTATGGGTAAAATTCACAATTTTGCGAGATCTTAGGGGTCCTACTTCATACCCCCTGTCTACGGAAAATTGGAAATTCTCTCTCTCCACAAACGACGACGTTTTTTTGACGAACTCCGAGGCTGCTAGAGATATTCGCTCGACGAACTCCCGCTCCGAAAATATCTACCGTTAGGAGGCGTACGAATCGCGCCTTTTGAAACTAACCCATACAGAGAGGGGTAGACAAGACCCGGGAGTAATAGACTTCAAAGGAGGGTTTCATCGGCTTCTGTTAATTATAACAATGTTACGATGACGTCACGACCACTAGTACACGTAAATTAATAAAATATATCGCTTACATCGATTCCCTTATCACTTTTATCCAACGCTTCATCGAGTTTGGAACCTTCTCCGACCTTTTTTTCAATATTTTCGAGCAAGCATTTCAGAACAGTCTATAGGATAAACAAAATACGCAAATTTAAATATTAATTAAATTAAATTCCTATATTTTTTCACCCAAAAACATAATTTATCCTTTAAAGGGATAATGCAACCTAATAATTGATTTTTTTTATCGATTCCTTATCGTTTAAATAGCCCTAATCCACCAATAAAAAGTTTGCAAAACAAATATTAAACTAGAAATAAATTTAAAAGTTACCCTGAAATTAGGCTTAGCTGGATTTATGGAGATCCTGAATTGCAAAGACCCGTCGTTCACGCGAGATCTCCACGAGACTTAAAATCGCTTTCGATTGGTCGCTAGACCTTATACGCGAGGAAATCAGGATCTCCATGAATCCCGCAGGGTGACCACTTTTCCTATATTTCCTATATTTTCACCTCCTTCCTATTTTCTCCTATAATTTAATGGCAATTCCTATAATCTCCTATATTTCTACTCAAAATCTCTAGTTAAGGGTAAAGTTCTAAATCATACTGTCAGCTGTGGCTGTATAAGATTATTTTAGCTTAACCGTACATTTTCCAGTTAAAATAGTCTGTAAAATTCCATACTATTTAAGCAATTGGATCATATTAATACCGTGTTTAAACCGGTGGCGAGAGTTGTGACGCAATAATAAACATGGTTCCTACTTTTAATTAATTATTTTCCTATTTTATCATATATTTTAGACTTATTTCTTAATATTTTATCCTATATTTTACATAAAATTCTTCCTATATTTTCCTATATTTCGCAAAGAAATTTCCTATATAGGATTTTCAAATTTTCAGTGGTCACCCTGATCCCGCTAAGCCTATTTTCGGTTAAGTTTTAAATTTATTTCTAGTTTAATTTTTGTTCGTAAATTATTTCAATAGTTAATTAGGCCTATTTAAACAATAAATCACTTGTTGTTAGGTCGCTACTAATAATTTCTAATTTTAAATAAAATTTAAAATTTAGGTTTTTCTTACGAATTCTCCTTTATTGACCTCTTCGCAAACTGATGTAATTTTCGTTTTGCATATTTTTGTAATTTCTTTGCCCTGTAATTAAACTTAATTAATAAATTACCGTCGATCGTAACCTAAAATTGTAACCACAATTAAAAATAAGTAGCTTAACTACAAATTCGTTATGAAACTAATCTGTAGGTTTCATCAGAAGCCGATGAAACCCTCCTTTGAAGTCTACTACTCTAATGTTCGATATGGCGCTCCTCTCTGTATGGGTAAAATTCACAATTTTACGAGATCGGAGGGGTCCTACTTCATACCCCCTGTCTACGGAAAATTGGAAATTCTCTATCTCCACAAACGACGACGTTTTTTTTGACGAACTCCAAGGCTGCTAGAGATATTCGCTGGACGAACTCCCGCTCCGAAAATATCTACCGTTAGGAGGCGTACGAATCGCGCTTTTTGAAACTAACCCATACAGAGAGGGGTAGACAAGACCCGGGAGTAATAGACTTCAAAGGAGGGTTTCATCGGCTTCTGGTTTCATGAAACTTAATCTGTAGTTTCCATGAAACTAACTTGTAGTCTTCATGAAACTAATTTGTAGTTAATCATTTTCTCAGTATAGGAATTTAATAATTACACTATAACCAGGTTTTATGTTTTTAACACATTTGTCGTAATCAGCTTTTCCCCGTTTTTCTAAGAAAATAAAACAGAAAAAGTTATAATTAGTCAGAGAATTCCTTATTGTTTAAATAGGCCTAATTCACTCGAGTGTCTTCGCAGATTTTAACCCAAATTAAGATCTCGAAGCTAGAATTGTTCCTTTCGATTTAGATGAAAAAATCGAATTATTATATTTCATTCTACACGGATTTCGAGAAACGTCGTATTTTTATCTTCGGATTATCCGTTCGAATAAACGCGATTTGTTTATTAATCGAGCTTAAAATTTTATCTCCGGGTCTAATTCGTATCCAGCATTTGAATACGATTCTGTTTATATAATTTGCGGATTTATATTAACTTAAATTTATCCGAGATTAAAATATCTGAAAAAAGCCTAGTTATCAATGGATATCCTAAGTTATTCATTATCCGATTCTGAGCTCAGATTTGAGCTCCCCCAATCACGCTTAATCCCTTTGAACAAGAGTGCAATTGAGATATACTTGTCGGTAGACCATTGTCTTGAATTTGGGATATTTTACAGCTAGAGGTCAAATAAATATCACACACTTACCACAATTTTTCTTCATGATGCCTTGGTATTTTTCCATTTGTTCCTCAGTGGGTTCGGACACTATGGTCGCGATGACCGCGGCGAAGACTAGCAAAGACAGGGCTGACAAGTACTTCATGTTGACTAGAGATTTTAATCGGATTAACTTGATAAGTAAAGACTTCCTAGACTGTGTAGCGAACAGGTAAAGAATGGGATCTGACACCTAGTCTTATATACTGGATTAGTTGCAAAATTTCGCAATCTCAAATGTAGACACGCACGTTTGAAATTTAATTTTTTAGTTACGCAAAACTTTATTTTTTTTTTCAATTTTGTAAAAACTACGTTTTTCTTGAAAAGAGTTTAACTTGAATTATGATTGGCTGGGCTTCTTTGATTTAACTTTCACAATTAGACACATACATTTACCAGCATTAAAAGATTTTAACCAAGATAATCAAGATTTTAAATTTAGAATACAATTCCTCTAGAAATTTCATCATTTATTAGAAATTTCAATAGAAATTTTATGATTCTAATAGAGATTTCAATGACGTTTCAATAGAGATTTCAATGACGTTTCAATAGAGATTTCAATGACGTTTCAATAGAGATTTCAATGACGTTTCAATAGAGATTTCAATGACGTTTCAATAGAGATTTCAATGACGTTTCAATAGAGATTTCAATGACGTTTCAATGGAGATTTCAATGACGTTTCAATGGAGATTTCAATGACGTTTCAATAGAGATTTCAATGACGTTTCAATAGAGATTTCAATGACGTTTCGGTAGAGATTTCAATGACGTTTCGGTAGAGATTTCAATGACGTTTCGGTAGAGATTTCAATGACGTTTCAATAGAGATTTCAATGACGTTTCAATAGAGATTTCAATGACGTTTCAATAGAGATTTCAATGACGTTTCAGTAGAGATTTCAATGACGTTTCAGTAGAGATTTCAATGACGTTTCAATAGAGATTTCAATGACGTTTAACAGAGATTTCAATGACGTTTCAATAGAGATTTCAATGACGTTTCAATAGAGATTTCAATGACGTTTCAATAGAGATTTCAATGACGTTTCAATAGAGATTTCAATGACGTTTCAATAGAGATTTCAATGACGTTTCAATAGAGATTTCAATGACGTTTCAATAGAGATTTCAATGACGTTACAATAGAGATTTCAATGACGTTTCAATAGAGATTTCAATGACGTTTCAGTAGAGATTTCAATGACGTTTCAGTAGAGATTTCAATGACGTTTCAATTGAGATTTCAATGACGTTTCAATTGAGATTTCAATGACGTTTCAGTAAAGATATCAATGACGTTTCAATAGAGATTTCAATGACGTTTCAATAGAGATTTCAATGACGTTTCAATAGAGATTTCAATGACGTTTCAATAGAGATTTCAATGACGTTTCAATAGAGATTTCAATGACGTTTCAATAGAGATTTCAATGACGTTTCAATAGAGATTTCAATGACGTTTCAATAGAGATTTCAATGACGTTTCGGTAGAGATTTCAATGACGTTTCAATAGAGATTTCAATGACGTTTCAATAGAGATTTCAATGACGTTACAATAGAGATTTCAATGACGTTTCAATGGAGATTTCAATGACGTTTCAATGGAGATTTCAATGACGTTTCAATGGAGATTTCAATGACGTTTCAATGGAGATTTCAATGACGTTTCAATGGAGATTTCAATGACGTTTCAATAGAGATTTCAAAAGAGATTTCAATAAAGTTTCAATGGGGATTTTTTTCTATGAAGTACCTTCTAAGACTGTAAAATTAATAAATTCCATTTATTCATTTATCAAAGATTATGTAACGTAATGGTTACGTTAAGTCCAACTTGTTTCAAAAACTCGTATGATGCTGTGCTCTACATTTTTTTGTTTTTATTGCAACATCAAACATGACGTATTTCATGCGTGATGCTTTAATATCTTTTTGAAAATTTCATTTATAAAACACCTGTTGAAAGTGAGAATGGTCGAGATGCGTCCAAAACATATTCTTCATTGTTTTTAAACTCAACACCTTACTTGGAGCTAAAAATGGAGCTGGAGCGCGGTATTCATATAATTTATATTAATTGGATAAAAATCTACTAAAATCTGATGCATATTATCTGTTTAATTAAAAATAGACTATTTTTCATACGAGATAACTTATTCGAAGATAAAGTAAAAAAACATAATCTATATCCGTTTTTATCCGAAAATGGCAACTTATCTTAGAATATTATCCGCGTTATACGTTCGGATAAGAAAATTCAAAAAGGAGATGGCACACTTTCTATGGGTTTTGGCTTTCTACGGAGTTCCTTTAAAGGAGCAAAATTGTCCATGGGCACTTTTCCGTAGCTCCAACGGTTTGTCCAGCATCGATGGTTAAAGTTTGGACACTCGTAGTTGGGTCATGAAACTAAAATAATAATTAAGCTCAATTACTCAACGAGAAAGTTGCAAAGTTGGCAACGCTCTCGCCTGGTGATTGCAGAGGCCCGAGTTCGATTCCCCGAAGAAGCTGTTTTTGATTTTATTATTATTATTATTATTTTGTTAGTGTTAACAAGAATCCATTCAGGTTCCATAAGAATATGGGAGGGCCGCGATTCAATAACCATCCTCCCAAACTTTGTAGCAAAAGTTCGTCCGCTTCGAATCGATTTTTCAAGTAAATCGCTCCTGACATCTATTATTAATCCGCGCCACTAACGACCTTGACATAATATTTTGGGTAATAAAAATGGAGCCGACCGAAAAATGATCTAAGCGTACAAATGTTGCGAAAATTGCGGACGAACTTTCGTTACGAAGTTTGGGAGGATGGTACCAGAGGCTAAAGCTATGCTCCCATATTCTTATGGAACCTGAATGGATTCTTGATGTTAATTACTAAATGATTTGTGTATGGGTATAAGCTTGCCCAAATGAAACGAAAAAAGCTTCGTTGGGGAATCGAACTCGGGCCTCTGCAATCACCAGGCTAGCGCGTTGACAACTTGGCAACGTTCTCATTGAGTAAGTGAGCTTAATTATTATTATAGCTTCATGACCAAAAAATGGTATGAAAAATCCCAGCCCCAACTACGAGTGACCAAACTTTAACCATCGATGCTGGACAAACCGTTGGAGCTAGGGAAAAGTGCCCATGGACAATTTTGCTCCTTTAACTAAGCTTAACGGAAATCCGTAGAAAGCCAAAACCCATAGAAAGTGTGCCATCTCCTTATTTTCGTGAAAAATAACGAATAAAAAGATGATTTAAAATCTTAGTTTCGTCGTTTTATTTATATTCTTCGAATTAAAAGTCAATTTGAAATATTTTTCTTATATTTTAGACTAATTCTGGAAACGCGAATGTTTCTTATCCATCGTTATACGTTTGAATACGAGTAATTTGTAGATAGATAAAGCGCCAAACGCTTATCTTCGGGTAAACCTTTTAACAATTATACGAATATACAAATTTCATTGTTTTAGTTACAAACAATTTAACCGAATATAAAATATCTGAAAATATACGAATAACAGAAGATAATGGATCGATCCGATCCATGCTTAAATATATAAGTTATTTAAAGTATAAAATTTAATTTAATACCAGTATTTTAATTATCAATATAAATCGCAATTAAAAATGTTAAATTAATTATTTAAACCTCTTATTTACCATATTTAATTGCGTTTTATCGGTTAAATTATATTAATGTTTCGAGTTATTCAAACCACTCTTTTAATTGGAGCAAGAGAAAAGACAATGCTCACATAAATCATCAAAAAGTTGAAATGCAAAATGTCACACGACTTTTGAATGACGCAAACATGACATTCTAGCGAAAAATTACGATTGCACTGTAGTAGAGCTCGGAATCGGATCGATCCATTATCTTCGGTTATTCGTATATTTTCAGATATTTTATTTTCGGATAAATTGTTTGTAACTAAAACAATGAAATTTGTATATTCGTATAATTGTTAAAAGGTTTACCCGAAGATAAGAAATTTGTCGCTTTATCTATCTACAAATTACTCGTATTCAAACGTATAACGATGGATAAGAAACATTCGCGTTTCCAGAATTAGTCTAAAATATAAGAAAAATATTTCAAATTGACTTTTAATTCGAAGAATATAAATAAAACAACGAAACTAAGATTTTAAATCATCTTTTTATTCGTTATTTTTCACAAAAATAAATCTTATATCTTAATTTCTACTTAATTACTTCAAGAACGAACCATCAAGATTAGTCAATTAGGGTTAGTTATATTTTTTTAAATTAAATCTTTATTTATAACTAATTATTTTTCAGTTTTTATTTATCATTAATTATTTTCAATCTTTATTTATCATTAATTATTTTAAATCTTTATTTATCATTAATTATTTTAACTCTTTATCATTAATTATTTTAACTCTTTATAATTAATTATTTTAACTCTTTATCATTAATTATTTTAATTTTTATTTATCATTAATTATTTTAAATCTTTATTTATTATTAATTATTTTCAATCTTTCTTTATCATTAATTATCTTTATAATCTTTATGTATTATTAATTATTATTAATTAATATCTTTTTTAGTATTAATTATTATTAATTAATATCTTTATTTATTATTAATTATTATTAATTAATATCTTTATTTATTATTAATTATTATTAATTAATATCTTTATTTATTATTAATTATTATTAATTAATATCTTTATTTATTATTAATTATTATTAATTATTATCTTTATTTATTATTAATTATTATTAATTAATATCTTCATTTATTATTATTTATTATTAATTAATATCTTTATTTATTATTATTAATTATTATCAATTAATATCTTTATTTATTATTTATTATTAATTATTGTTAATTAATATCTTTATTTATTATTAATTATTATTAATTAATATCTTTATTTATTATTAATTATTATTAATTAATATCTTTATTTATTATTATTTATTATTAATTAATATCTTTATTTATTATTAATTATTTTAAATCATTATTCATCATTAATTATTTTAAATCTTTATCATTAATTATACAGTCATTGTATAATTAATTCATATGTTGGGGAACACAGTCAACGACATATCTGGTGCCATATTATAAGTCTGCCAGTAGCAATTCTGCAAAAAAAAAAAAAAAAAAAAAAAAAAAATCAATCAATTTTAATATTTCAAATATCATTAATCCATAGATGATAAACTCTGGTTTTTTTCAGATATTATTAAAGTACAATGGACACTAAATAGGAACTAAACCTCGCATTATAAAATAATTTTAATCATTTAAAATTAATTGAATAAAATCATTTAAAATTAAAGGGAGAATGCAACTTAACAACAAGTAATTTTTTTATCGATTCATTATTGTTTAAATAGGCCTAATCCAACAGTGAAAGACAAATATTAAACTAGAAATAAATTTAAAACTTGAAAATAGGCTTAGTTGGATTAATGGAGATCTTGAATTTCTTCCCATTGAAGGGTCAGCGACCAATCAAATGTTATAGGAAGTCTTACCTTAAGATCTCGTCTTAACAACGAGCCTTTGCTGATTGGTCGCTGACCCATCAGTTTCCAGAAATTCAGGATCTCCATGAATCCAGCTAAGCCTATTTTCCCGGTAAGTTTTAAACTTATTTCTAGTATTATTTTTTTTACTGGTGGATTAGGCTTATTTAAACGATAAGGAATCGATAAAAAAAATCACTTATTAGGTTGCAATCTCCCTTTAAAGAGCAGTATCTGAATTAATTTTCTTACCAGAAGTACGCTTAAGGTGTAGTCTTCGAAGTATGATAAGTCGGTACCTTCATACAATTTCGGAACGGCTTCTATATAACACTTAGACAGCCCCTTGATTTGCTAAAAAAATATATAAAAATTATATTTACGACGAATATTTTAAATAAAAATAGGAATACTTTGTTTTTATTATTAATTATACAGATATATTTCTCCTATAGACCAGTAATCAAAAAGTGGGCTACTGTTTAGTCAATGTGTAACTCACCAAAAAGAGTACCATCAGAGGTATATAATAAACCCCCTTCGGGGGGGAAGTATGAAAGCCCCTATACTACGAATGCTAAAAATCACGAACAACAAGAGCCCGCTGCTGACTATCTAGGCCACTAGCTCGCGCTGGACTTCTCAATGTCGCTACTCTAGTAAATGGTCTTTGTATAAACAAGACGGCTCGATTTGTGTTTAGAACTTCCCGTCTCGGGAGTCAGGCTGTCTGTTAAAATGGAGTCGAAGGTTGACTTCAGCTCGCGAGTTCCGGATGTGCGCGTAGGGAAAATTTAGTGAGGTTCAAAATGGTGTAACTATTTTTTGGGAGTAAAGCGGTGTGTCGATCCGCCGCGATTTACGCCGGGCACTCGTTGTTCGTCGATTTTGCCTACCTTTCATACTCCCCCCCGAAGGGGGTTATTATATACCTCTGGTACCATTTACCGTACATATTATCAAGCGAACCACAAACACTCAGTTCGCGGTTTTCACTTAAATTTAAATTTAAATCTTCTTTAGTTCATGATGTAATTTTGATAATTATAACGCGAGAGATTAGCGAATCGCGTTTAAAAATAACTTAATCGAAATTTGATCATTTCCGTACCTATTTATCTAGCGTTCTTCAACATGTAATAGCGAAAACGTTGACTTACTAATTTTGGTTTAGTTGCCGGGTCACACAAGTAAAGGCGAGTTTCTAGCTCTCTGTCCTCTTCTGCTAGCGCTTCCTGGCTTCCACCCGCAAATTGGGTGCACTTTCCTAACAGATCGGCCAACTGCAATTAATTTAAAATGTTAAGCTTTTGTTTGGCTTCATTTCTACTATGCTACATGATTGCCGTAATATCAAGAATTCATTCAGGTTCCATAAGAATATGGGTGGGCCGCGATTCAATAACCATCCTACCAAACTTTGTAGCAAAAGTTCGTCCGCTTCGAATCGATTTTTCAAGTAAATCGCTCCTGACATCTATTATTAACCCGCGCCACTAACGACCTTGACATAATATTTTGGGTAATAAAAATGAAGCCGACCGAAAAAAGATCTAAGCGTACAAATGTTGCGAAAATTGCGGACGAACTTTTGTTACAAAGTTTGGGAGGATGGTACCAGAGGCTAAAGCTATGCTCCCATATTCTTATGGAACCTGAATGGATTAAATTAAATTAATTAATACTAACCGAATACTTATACGTATTACGTTCACACATTGAAAAACTTTGGTTGTATTGGGTACCTTTCCCCATGTACATATACCCTTCTGAAAATTGAATAAAAACAACTGACCTTTAGTTAAATTTTTCAAAACAAAAAGTTAATTAGTAATTTAAACCAAAAAAGTAGATTTCTAAATTTATTTAATCCAAGTTTTGGTTTTGTTTACGGCTGAAAATTATTTTATCGTGATCTTTACAAATCCTGGAGTTCATAAGCGCACTCTAACGGCAAACAGAGGCAAAAGTAGGATCCAGAGTTATTCATTATCCGATTCCGAGCTCTAAGAATAGGCTCTTACTTTTGATGATTTGCCACTGTTTGTCGTTAGGTGTTTTTTTATTATTTATTTTATCAGAAGCCGATGAAACCCTCCTTTGAAGTCTACTACTCTAATGTTCCATGTAGCGCTCCTCTCTGTATGGGTAAAATTCCCAATTTTACGAGTTAGAAGGGGTCCTACTTCATCCCCCCTGTCCACGGAAAATTGGAAACTCTCTCTCTCCACAAACGACGACGTTTTTTTGACGAACTCCGAGGCTGCTAGAGATATTCGCTCGACGAACTCCCGCTCCGAAACTATCTACCGTTAGGAGGCGTACGAATCGCGCTTTTTGAAACTAACCCATACAGAGAGGGGTAGACAAGACCCAGGAGTAATAGACTTCAAAGGAGGGTTTCATCGGCTTCTGATAATATTTATCTGTTTATAATCCTCCTAAAAATTAAGTCAGTTAAATCAGTATCTTACGACAACAATACGACAGAAGTCTTTGAATTCGTCCCTCGTAAGATCCACACAAAACAGTTCCATCGTTTTCATAGTTTGAACTAGCGTAACTTATTGAACAAAATGCCAATATCATCGACAAAATTATGAACGAAGCCATGTTAAAACTCTAAAAGTTGATAAGCGAATGGTGTTAGTAAACGTACTGTGTTCAAAACTAGACGATTGAGGTTACACCGTTTTATAGTTAACTCCTGACCGAAATTCAACAGACATAAATTATGTAAATGTAAGGACTCGGTATTGCTTCAATTGGTTAAAATTTTCAGTATTTTAGTATCATACTAAAAGCTCATTATATATTTTATAAAAGTAATTAACGCTAATGAGTATATCCGTTCGAATAAACGCTTAATTTGTTTATTAATCGAGCTTAAAATTTTATCTCCGGGTCTAATTCGTATCCAGCATTTGAATACGATTCTGTTTATATAATTTGTGGATTTATATTAACTTAAATTTATCCGAGATTAAAATATCTGTGGATATCCTAAGTTATTCATTATCAGATTCCAAGCTTTAGTTTCTAATTTTCAAACGAATAAGAAAATTCTTATTTAATTTTAAATAATACGAAGAACGTTTTCATCAATTAGTTTAGAATTTTCAATTTAAATTTTTATTTATATTTAATTATACAATCAGCTAGTATATTTTAATTTGATTATATATTAGGGAAATTAGCCAATGACATGTCTGGCGCCTTGTTATATGTCTGCCAGTAGCAATTCTGTAGAAAAAAAAACAAGTTTTAATAATACTTATTATATATTCAATTGTATCATACCAAAAGTTTATAATATATTCTACCAGAAGCCGATGAAACCCTCCTTTGAAGTCTATTATTCCCGGGTCTTGTCTACCCCTCTCTGTATGGGTTAGTTTCAAAAAGCGCGATTCGTACGCCTCCTAACGGTAGATATTTTCGGAGCGGGAGTTCGTCGAGCGAATATCTCTAGCAGCCTTGGAGTTCGATAAAAAAAAGGGCGTCTTTTGTGGAGAGAGAATTTCCAATTTTCCGTAGACAGGGGGGATGAAGTAGGACCCCTCCGATCTCGTAAAATTGTGAATTTTACCCATACAGAGAGGAGTGCTATATGGAACATTAGAGTAGTAGACTTCAAAGGAGGGTTTCATCGGCTTCTGGTCTGTTTTAATTTATTTTTCTTACCAGAAGTACACTGAGTGTGTAGTCTTCGAAGTAAGATAGATCGGTTCCTGGATACGTTTTCGGGACTGCTTCTATATAACATTTAGACAGCTCCTTAATTTGCTAAAAATATATTAATTCCAATTAATTAGAATATTAATTTGGGAAAATGAAATTTAAGGAACCATAGAGAACCTAATCCGTCTTAATAGAATAAAGAGCGAAATAAATTATAAGTCATTGACTTACTAATTTTGGTTTGGTTGCCGGGTCGCACAAGTAAAGTCGAGTTTGCAGTTCTCTAGTGTTTTCATCTGCCAGCACTTCTTCGCTTCCTTCCGCGTATTGCTGGCACGGCACCAATAGATCGGCCAGCTGCAATTTAGAAGTAGAAAATATTTAAAATATTACTGGAAGTTTGGCTTTGTTTATAGTATCTATTTCTAGAAAAAACGTAGATTTTTTTAAAAATTTCCAGAAATTTTCAGAATTTTTCCAGAAATTTTCAGAATTTTTCCAGAAATTTTCAGAATTTTTCCATAAATTTTCAGAATTTTCCAGAAATTTTCAAAATTTTCCAGAAATTTTCAAAATTTTCCAGAAATTTTCAGAATTTTCCAGAAATTTTCGGAATTTTCCAGAAATTTTCGGAATTTTCCAGAAATTTTCGGAATTTTCCAGAAATTTTCAGAACTTTCTAGAATTTTCCAAAAAAATTTCAGAACTTTCTAAAATTTTCCAAAAATTTTCAGAACTTTCCAGAATTAATTTTTTAGAATTTGCCAGAATTTTCTAGATTTTTCTTAAGTTTTCTAGAACCTTTTTAGTTTTTCCAGAATTTTCTAGATTTTTCTAGACTTTTTTAGAACTTTTCAGTTTTCTCAGAATTTTCTAGACGTTTCTAGAATTTTCCGCAATATTTCAAAACTTTCCGAGAATTTTCTAAAATTTTCTGGAATTTTCCAAAGTTAGCCAGACCTCTCTAGAGCTTTCCAGGTATTTCCAGATTTTCTAGAACTTTCAACCACTTTCCAAACCATTCTAGAACTTCCAAGCCCTTTCCAGAATTTTCTAGACCTCTCCAGACTTTTCTAAAACCTACTAGAACGGTCTGGTAAGAGTTACTTGACGTACGCTCATACTGACATTGTAAATTAATCATCATGTTTCCTGTAATACTAACCGAATATTTGTACGTGTCCAATTCGCACTTTGAAAAGTCTTTGTTGAACTCTGAACCATTCCCCTGGTACATGTACCCTTCTGCAAATTGAATATATACATTTATATCATTAGAATGTCACCTTTAAGTTATTACTTAACAGAGACTAAACACCCTTGGACCACAGGCAAGAAACATTTGAAAACTTTCGAGTTTCTTCGTCTATTTTAACCCAAAATTGAGATCTCGAAGCTAGAATTGTTCCTTTCGATTTAGATGAAAAAATCGAATTATTATATTTCATTCTACACGGATTTCGAGAAACGTCGTATTTTTATCTTCGCGTTATCCGTTCGAATAAACGCGTATTTGTTTATTAATCGAGCTTAAAATTTTATCTCCGGGTCTAATTCGTATCCAGCATTTGAATACGATTCTGTTTATATAATTTGTGGATTTATATTAACTTAATTTATCCGAGATTCCGAGCTCTAGGTTTACACTTACGACAGCAATATGACAGAAGTCTTTGAATTCTTCCCTCGTAAGATCCACACTTTACATCTCCGCCAGGATTCAAATTAATGAGGCCATTTAATGAATTAATTGTGCTAATTAAAGCCAATATCACCGACAAAGTTATAATCATTGAAAATCTTAAAATCGCTGCTATGTGTTAAAATATTCGAATCTGCTGCTTCGCGTTCTTCGTAGTTGTTAACAAAATGATAATAGTGAACAAAAGTAGTAGTGTAGATGAGTATACGTTGTTTTATAACTGCTGCTAACCAAAACTCAACAGTCATAAATTATCGTAGGAGACTAATATACTTACGTCAAGGTTAGTTGAATTTTTTGTATCATACCAAAAGTTTATAATATATTCTACCAGAAGCCGATGAAACCCTCCTTTGAAGTCTATTACTCCCTGGTCTTGTCTACCCCTCTCTGTATGGGTTAGTTTCAATAAGCGCGATTCGTACGCCTCCTAACGGTAGATATTTTCGGAGCGGGAGCTCGTCGAGCGAATATCTCTAGCAGCCTTGGAGTTCGTCAAAAAAACGTCGTCGTTTGTGGAGAGAGAGAATTTCCTATTTTCCGTAGATAGGGGGGTATGAAGTAGGACCCCTCCGATCTCGTAAAATTGGGAATTTTACCCATACAGAGAGGAGCGCAATATCGAACATTAGAGTAGTAGACTTCAAAGGAGGGTTTCATCGGCTTCTGATTCTACAAAGTACGCGTTAAAGGGAGAATGCAACCTAATAACAAGTGATTTTTTATCGATTTCTTATCTTTCAAATAGGCCTAATTCACCAGTAACCAAATTTGAAACATACCCTGAAATTAGGCTTAGCTAGATTCATGGAGATCCTGAATTTCTTCGCATTGAAGAGTCATCGACCAATGAGCAAAGGCGTGTCGTTAAGACGAGATCTCATTAGCTACGGTCACACTAGGATTTCTTAATCGATTTTAAACTGTAAAATCAAACCGATATTCAAATGGTGTTAAGCATTATCTTCATAAATCGATTTATTGTAGCTTAATCTATCGATTGTTGAAACCGAATCAGTGTGAAACTGGTTCCCGAAGCAGTTTCAAGAAATCGAATCAAATCGATACGAGAAAAGACGGTTTCCCATTCACACGACTCTAGCGAATCGTCTTGAAACGCTTTAAATCGATTCCAAGGATTAGTATGAAGGCGACTTTTATCTCGTTATTCGCGTCACTACGACGGCGAGATCTCCATGAGACCAGAAGCCGATGAAACCCTCCTTTGAAGTCTATTACTCCCTGGTCTTGTCTACCCCTCTCTGTATGGGTTATTCTCAAAAGGCGCGATTCGTACGCCTCCTAACGGTAGATGTTTTCGGAGCGAGAGCTCGTCGAGCGAATATCTCTAGCAGCCTTGGAGTTCGTCCAAAAAACGTCGTCGTTTGTGGAGAGAGAGAATTTCCAATTTTCCATAGACAGGGGGGATGAAGTAGGACCCCTTCTAACTCGTAAAATTGGGAATTTTACCCATACAGAGAGGAGCGCTATATGGAACATTGGAGTAGTAGACTTCAAAGGAGGGTTTCATCGGCTTCTGATGAAACTTATAATAAAATTCGATTGGTCGCTGACCCTTCAATGCGAAGAAATTCCGAATCTCCATGAATCCAGCTAAGCCTATTTCCCTGGTAAGTATTAAATTTATTTCCAATTTAATATTTGTTTGTAAATTTTCTTTTACTGGTGGATTAGATCGATTTAAACGATAATGAATCGATTTAAAATCACTTTTATTAGGTTGCATTCTCCCTTTAAGTGTAAATAATAAAATAAAACTCAAAATATTCAGACAAAATACCGATATTTTAGTTTCGGGAAAAACCCTAGCTTGTTTTTGAATGAGTAAAACTTACCAGATGTTTATCGCAGTCAAAATTCTTCCAACTTTGAATTGATAGTGTATATTCACAGCTACAGATACCCATTTCATTATAATTTTTGATATGAAAGATACCTTTGACTGTATTATCAATTCTACTTTGAAAAGACGCGTTTTCATTTTAATACGAAAATTTTCATTACAAGTACCTTGAGCTCAAACTTAAGCCCTTATAGCTGATGTTGGATTATAGCTGTAAAATATTTAAGTAGAGGGCTTTGAAAACTTGGCTAGAAACTTAGAAATGATTTAAAAACACACCAAGAGTTAACGTGTACTTAGTAGTTGACGACGTCTACTTAAAGGGATACTATTAGCTGAAATGAAGTATTTTTTTTCTGATTCCTTATGTAAAAATATGCTCCCCTGAATTTTTTCATAATTTTTGAAGTACAAATACTATTAGAAAATATTTTTTAAAGTTTTATATCCTAAACACGCATTTGAATTTTTCTACTTTTGCCAAGAAGCCAATCAGAACCAAGGACTCATCCCCCGACTTACTAAGATAAAAAGTAGAAACCCTAGCGACATCTAGGTGATAACGTAGTTTAAATTTTGGATTTGATTTTTATGAAAATTAGGTTTATAAAAGATTGTAGGCATCATTAGCATCCAAAGCTCGTTACTAGCGAAGCTTATAGTTTTTAAAACGTAGCTGCCGCTTCTATTGGAGAAAATTAGTAAACTATTCTATTTCAAATCTTCAATTTAAACCAAGATCTTTATATTATCACCTAGATGTCGCTAGGAGTTCTACGATCTAACTTCGATAGAGTCTCCTGTCATTGGCTCTTTGCTCTGATTGGTCCTTTGGCAACAGTGAAAAATTCAAACACATAGCTAAGCCTAATTAAGTTTTAAATAATTAATTCTCATCGAAATAATTTTTTAAAAAATATGAAAAAATTCAGCAGGATATATTTAATTGCAAGGAATCAGATAAAAAATTAAAATGGGTACGAAATTTTCACCTAATAATCTTCCTTTAAAGGGAGCATGAAAGGCCGAAACAACCTATTTTTAATCGATTAAGAATGCTAAAATAATGAGAAAAACAATAATATAACTCACCAAAAATATTTCGTTATTTTATAATCAATTTCCAAAGTTCCGAAACTTGCATATGCTAAGCCTTGGCTGCCTAGCTCGGCGAACTAGGCGAGCACGAGCCGTATTTTTTTTTAATATTCCCGTCTGATCTATTCGCCAATCACGAGAGAGTATTTTAAATACGCGTACTAGCTCGTGATTGGCGATAAGAACAGCCGCGAATATTAAAAAAAAATACAGGTCGTGCTAGCCTAGTCCGCCGAGCTAGGCAGCCAAGGCTTAGCATCGAAACTTTGGAAATTGATTATAAAATAACGAAATATTTTTGGTGAGTTATATTATTGTTTTTCTCATTATTTTAGCATTCTTAATCGATTAAAAATAGGTTGTTTCGACCTTTCATTCTCCCTCTAAAGGATCGGTATAACTTAATTCAAAATTATGAGTTTTAATAATTATGAATTTTAATGATTTAGTACCGATAAAATGCAGTAATAGATTATTCATGCTTGAATATAATTTTTATTAAGTCTTTAATTGTTCGTACACATTAAATTATACATAATTTTATTTGAAATGTTCGGGAAATAGCTTGGGTGCTTCGTTATATGTTGAATGGTAACAATTCTATTCAAATAAAAAGAAGAAAATTATTAGTATATAGCCGCTAAATAAATATATTTACATAATTTATATAATCAAATTGATATTTCAACACGTTTAAACCCATAGCCTCTGCATTACACAACTTTATCTAAACTAGCAGAAGTAGATGAAACCCTCCTTTGAAGTCTACTACTCTAATGTTCGATATAGCGCTCCTCTCTGTATGGGTAAAATTCCCAATTTTACGAGATCGGAGGGGTCCTACTTCATACCCCCCTGTTCACGGAAAATTGGAAATTCTCTCTCTCCACAAACGAGGACGTTTTTTTGACGAACTCCAAGGCTGCTAGAGGTATTCGCTGGACGAACTCCCGCTCCGAAAATATCTACCGTTAGGAGGCGTACGAATCGCGCTTTTTGAGACTAACCCATACAGAGAGGGGTAGACAAGACCCGGGAGTAATAGACTTCAAAGGAGGGTTTCATCGGCTTCTGAAATTAGTGAATAGTTTTAAACCAAAAAAAAAATGATCAGAATTTCTCATAATATCATTTGATTTACATAATTGAAGGAGTGTTTAAATTCCAACTCGATTTGCTAATGACCAAAATATAAAAATACCGAAAGAACACTTATAGTGTAATCTTCAAAATACAAGGGATCAATATCCGGGTTTTCTTTTTTACCAACGTGTCGAAGGAAACATTTAGCCAGGTTTGGTAAATCCTGCAATTAAATTATAGATTAATTATCAATTGATGTAATCAAGGAGGATCAGAGAAGGAGAGGAAATGTGGGGACGGCGCGGTTCCTTCTGCGTCGGCCTAAACTCCCACTCTGGGAGAAAGGGGGTAGAGACGTTTCGTGGTAAAATGTTGTCGCGTGGGTAAAACGAATCCTTTATGAGACGCGCTAGCTAGCGACCACGTGACAACAGTTTACCTCGAGAATTTCCTATCCCCCCTTTCCACCCGAGTGGGAGGTTGGCTCTTCTCTCTCTAACTCAACGCAGCCCCACTTTTCCTCTCCTTATCTGATCCTTCTTGGTGAGACTTCCAATAACTTTCGATTGGTCGCTGACCCGTCAATGTGAAAACATTGAGGATCTCCATGAATCCAGCTAAGCCTATTTTCTGTTTTTAATTTTTTTACTAATGGATTAAGGCTTCTTCACCCACTACTACTTCTAGCCGAAACATAAGATTGCCCAAGTCCAAATACTATCTTAGTCTTACCAATTTCTTGTGGTTGTGGCACATAAACAAGCGGACAGCAACTTCGTTTTCTTTTCCTGAGTCCCCGATTTTTTCGCTACCAGGCGCGAATTTTTTGCTCTTAGAAAAAGGTGCCGCCAGCTATAGAAATTAAATTTTGCTTTAAATCTTAAAATGGCCATAACTTTTCTCTACGAGTTCCTAGGCATAAACCGATTGCACCATTAGAAAGTAGACATTCCGTAGATTATTTTAAGATCATAAAATTATGTTTCGCCACTCGAAAAAGGTGTTTCGCCACTCGATAGAAATCATCCAAATTTCCAAAAATTACCCCTATCTTAAAATAGCAGTAACTTTTCTCTACGACATCCTAGGCATAAACCGATTGCACCATTAGAAAGTAGACATTCCGTAGATTATTTTAAGATCCTAAAATTATGTTTCGCCACTTGAAAAAGGTGTTTCGCCACTCGATAGAAATCATCCAAATTTCCAAAAATTACCCCTATTTTAAAATAGCCGTAACTTTTCTCTACGACATTCTAGGCATAAACCAATTGCACCATTTGAAAGTAGACATTTCGTAGATTATTTTAAAATCATAAAATTCTGTTTCGCCACTTGAAAAAGGTGTTTCGCCACCCGATAGAAATCATCCAAATTTCCAAAAATTACCCCTATCTTAAAATAGCCGTAACTTTTCTCTACGACATTCTTGGCATAAACCGATTGCACCATTTGAAAGTAGACATTCCGTAGATTATTTTAAGATCATAAAATTATGTTTCGCCACTCGAAAAAGGTGTTTCGCCACTCGATAAAAATCATGCAAAATTTACAAACATTACCCTATCTTAAAATGACCGTAACCTTTCTCTACGACATCCTAGGCATAAACCGATGGCACCATTAGAAAGTAGACATTCCGTAGATTATTTTAAGATCCAAAAATAAAGTTTCGCCACTCGAAAAAGGTGTTTCGCCACTCGATAGAAATCATCCAAATTTACAAAAATTACCCCTATCTTAAAATAGCCGTAACTTTTCTCTACGACATCCTAGGCATAAACCGATTGCACCATTAGAAAGCAGACATTCCCTAGATTATTGTCAGGTAATCAAATTATGCTATGCACACTTTCTACTTACGGAATAAGCGTAATTTTCTAGTTCGCAGTTCGAGAAACTCTCATTTTTCGATCCAGCATATCCTTCTAATAATTGTATTATACATTAAAATTCTTCACTAAAGTTTTGAACTTTTGACCAACATAATCTCTACCAGAAGCCGATGAAACCCTCCTTTGAAGTCTACTACTCCAATGTTCCATATAGCGCTCCTCTCTGTATGGGTAAAATTCCCAATTTTACGAGATCGGAGGGGTCCTACTTCATACCCCCCTGTCTACGGAAAATTGGAAATTCTCTCTCTCCACAAACGACGACGTTTTTTGGACGAACTCCAAGGCCGCTAGAGATATTCGCTCGACGAGCTCCCGCTCCGAAAACATCTACCGTTAGGAGGCGTACGAATCGCGCCTTTTGAGAATAACCCATACAGAGAGGGGTAGACAAGACCTGGGAGTAATAGACTTCAAAGGAGGGTTTCATCGGCTTCTGTCTCTACTTACGACAGCAGTAGAACATCATTCTCATCATCTTTTCAGTGATATTTCCACATTTCCCACTCAAAGTCATGAACTTACAACCCTCTGTAGTTTGGGGCATGAGCCATAAGGCTGTAAATCCAACTAGGACTAAGTACAAAAGCGAATCTTTCTCGTTTGAAATCATGACGAATAAAACCCTCTTAATCTCGGAATCCTTAGTATTTATTGTCGAGTGAAACAATGAGCAAGTTTTCTGATGACACAACAAAGCTTTAATCCATAAGTTTGAATAAAATTACATATATAGTTCTGACATCGTTAATCCTTGGATTAAATTTAAAAAACTGAAAGAACAATTTACTTTTAATCCGACTTTATTTTTGCGTTGTCATTTTCTTAGCCGATGAAACCCTCCTTTGAAGTCTACTACTCTAATGTCCCATATAGCGCTCTATTATTATTCTGATGTATATTATATGTTTGATCAGAAGCCGATGAAACCCTCCTTTGAAGTCTATTACTCCCGGGTCTTGTCTACCCCTCTCTGTATGGGTTAGTTTCAAAAATCGCGATTCGTACGCCTCCTAACGGTAGATATTTTCGGAGCGGGAGTTCGTCCAGCGAATATCTCTAGCAGCCTCGGAGTTCGTCAAAAAAACGTCGTCGTTTGTGGAGAGAGAGAATTTCCAATTTTCCGTAGACAGGGGGGTATGAAGTAGGACCCCTCCGATCTCGTAAAATTGGGAATTTTACCCATACAGAGAGGAGCGCTATATCGAACATTGGAGTAGTAGACTTCAAAGGAGGGTTTCATCGGCTTCTGGTTTGATTAAAAATAGACTATTTTTCATTCGAGTTTAATACTTTCTCCAATTTTATCCACTCTTTAATATATATTGTTTAGTAATTAATAAAGGTTTAATTGAACATTTCTCTTTACGGAATATCATCCTTCGGATAATTCGTTTTTTAAATAAAACCACACCGTAATGTATAAATATATATATTAAATATTATTTAACTGCATTAGATAAATTGAGCCTTAAAAGCTCTGTGATTTATTTATTTGATATATTTTAATTAAAGGGAGAATGCAACCTAACAACAAGAGATTTTTTTTATCGATTTCTTATCGTTTAAATAGGCCTAATCCAACAGTAAAAATAATACAAATTAAATAACTAGAAATTAATTTAAAACTTATCAAGAAAATAGGCTTAGCTGGATACATGGAGATCATGAATTTCTTCGCGTTGAAGGGTCAAAAACCAGTCTAATGGAGATCTCGCCTTAACGACTGACCTCTTATTGGTCGCTGACCCATGAATGCGAAGAAATTCAGGATTTCAATGAATAATAATTACTTATTTCTAGTTGAATATTAACTTCTTATTTTTAATAGTTTATATAATATATATTTGAATATTCACACGTTGTTAAAACGAACCAGATATTTTACTAATATTTCGGTAGTGCTATTTTTGAAATTATTTCTAAATAAATTCCATGACCATTTCTAAATAAATTCGATGACCATTTCTAAATAAATTCGATTTCAAGGCCTAGTATGAACGCGACCCAATCGAGAGGTCTTATTTGAATACTTAGAGATAATAATAGATTTATGTCAGATTCTTTCATCGCAATGTAACGGTTTGGGATGCTTGTCTCCCATACGACCGAATTCCCATTCAACCGAACCCATTCCCATTCAACCGAAAAACCCGCACTTTGGCGGATTTTGGATTCGGTCCAATGGGACAGTCCCATTGGACTGAATAAACTCTATTTCTCCGGTTTTGAAGAGTAGGTCACAACCTAACCTAACCTAACCTAACCTAATTAGAAGAGTCTCTGAGTATGTCGTCTTATATTCTTGGGGATGATTTACTTGTGGTAACATTGATATAATATACATTAAGAAAGTTTTGATTCCATAGGAAGAAATCCCATTCAATCGAAACCCGCCAGTTGGCTATTTTTAATATGAACTTGGCTATATTATCGTTCGGTCGAATGGGAATTCGGTCGTATGGGATATGACCGTTTGGCATATTTATCGATTTTAGTTTCGGTTACGATTATTGTAAAGTACCAATAAGGTTTCGAGCAATTTGCAAACGATTGCGATCGCCATACCATAGCCGTATGATTTAAAGGGATATATCAGGTCGGCCATCTCGTAGGCGGTGAATAATTTCTGATTGGTATCAAATCTCTTCCAATTCTTTTGATAATCCGCTTCTTTAGTACCCTCATTTTTTCCAGTTGATCCTTCGTACAATCGTAGCGCCCTGTTCGGGGAAAATCAATGATACCAAAAGTTTAACACTTCATTCCATAAAAGTAAAAAACGCCCTGTAGCTTAAAATTATCAGCGAAGGTCGCCCGAGTCGAGTTGAAGGTAAGGTTCCAATTGCGCAGTTCCCTTTTGCGCATTTCCTTTAGCGCAGTTTTTCATTTGCGCAGTTTTCCATTTCCGCAGGTTTCCATTTCCGCAGTTTCCATTTGCGCGTTTTTCATTTGCGCAGTGTTCATTTGCAGGTTATGTTAGGTTACGTTAGGTTAGTTAATCACTCGAACTAGCCTGTCCCTCTTGTGGACAGCTCGAATGGCAAACTGCGCAAATGGAAAACCGCGCAAATGGCTACTGCGCAAGTGGGAAAATGCGCAAATGGGAAACTGCGCAAGTGGGAAAATGCGCAAATGGGAAACTGCGCAAGTGGGAAAATGCGCAAATGGGAAACTGCGCAAGTGGGAAAATGCACAAATGGGAAACTGCGCAAGTGGGAAAATGCACAAATGGGAAACTGCGCAAGTAGGAAAATGCGCAAATGGGAAACTGCGCAAGTGGGAAAATGCGCAAATGGGAAACTGCGCAAGTGGGAAACTGCGCAAGCGGACGCAGACCGAGTTCAATTTTTCGACGTGTTTTGTTTTAATCCCGCATACCAGAGCTTGATGGTTTCGTGTACTTGGGGATCGTAGTTGCCCTTCATCCATCTTGAATTCTCCTTAATTCCCAGGAATATTGGGATATATTCAATATGATCGGAAATTGATAATTTCGAAACGTAAATAAGGTTAGCCTTTAGAAACTTGGAAAAAAGAAACCAGGTCGTTTTGGTTGTCATGAATCTTGTTCTGTTCTCTACATTAAACGAAGTATATAATATTAATTACCAACTATTCGCGAACATCGAATAAATACCTCAACCATTCGACCACGAGGGAAGCGCCAAATATCACGGAATGTGGGAATTCATTTATATATATAGACGCGCATGATCATTGGGATTTAGTCCAGCTAATTCTCTTCTACGAGGTGGCAGCCCTCCAACGTTTACTCTTAGTGACTCTTGGATCTCGGCGCTGGCGGCCTCGCGAGGCTATTTTTAATCTCTCTACTATAAATTAGACAAAAAATATATACCAATCGATTCTAAACCCTAAAATTAAACCGATACTGGAAAGGGGTTGGTGCTTTCAAAGCTACGTATTACCCCCGACTCAAAGATGGCGCTAAAATCAACCAGCGGTTTGACGACGACATAGCGGGTATGGATAGAGATCTTTCTCCATAGCGCAGCGTTGAAATATTTTCTTTCTCTGATTCCCGATTAGCTGATGGTTGATATTTGGCCATATTTCGTGGTTTAATCACTTAAACTTATTTGTCTTCTCAGTAATCTTACTTATTTTCCTTTCCGTAAAATATTCAGATGCCTGAAAATAAAAGAACGTTTAATTTGCAGACGGGTACAAACTTGAATCTTGCTCTGTTATATAAGAAAAAAAAAAATCATCACTATAATTTTTACTAAAAATTAATTTTTTAAAACCTATTAAAATACGGGCCGGGTAGGCTGGTCTTTTCCGGAAAAACCCAGTTTTTTCTACCCTGACTAGAGAAATAACCAAGTTCTTAAAAACATATTCCGGGGCTTCGACGTAACTCGGTAGCCCTTTTTATTCGTACAGGTAATTTCTGAGTCCACCGGTAGCCTAGCCTATCAATGTCTTCTTCACATTCGACGCCGCCGTATTCCTTGACTGATAGTTTCCCTTTAAAGAAGCCGTTGACTTCGTAGTACAATATGGTAGTGCCCAATAGCCAGAAACAAATAACCAGACGAATGGATAATATATTCAAATCATAGGGCATCTCTGAAATGAGTAGAAAGGTACACTAAGAACTGCCTTCTCTAATACTAGGCCACGAAATGCCAGCTAAAATTTGACATTTTCAATTTGCAATTTGTCCGCGATAGATGTCACTTTCCTGAGGAATCTGTCTGGGTATTACGTAATGAATAGCCAATCGCGAGTCTCGCGTCGCCAAGAGCCAATTAGATAAGGCTCTATAGAAGTAAGATCGTAGAACTCCTAGCGACATCTAGGTGATAATATAGAGATCTTGATTTAAATTTACGTTTTGATTTAAATGTAAATATTTTAAAACATCGTTTAGTTAATAAAATAAATCCCCATTAATTTATTCTCGATTATTAACCTAACATTCGTACCTATTTTTGAATTTTCCCCCTGTGTTTTTGAATTTCCCGCTTTTTTTATCCTCAAGAAAGCGACATCTAACGATATTTTTGAAATCGGTACCGGCACCGCCTTTTTTTTCCTACAGATAGGCATAGTATTAAAGAAGGTTCTCCGTTCGTTAAAGGAATAAAAATACCAGTTTCGCCAAGTGGGAACTAGACTTAACGTGGAATATATATTTAAATCTTACGTTCGAAGTATAATGAAGCGAAAAAATCCCAGAGAATTTTCAAAACCCCTGTTATACCCGGGGACTGTCGACGTAGGCATGTCGTCGAGAAGTAAATAGTGGCGGCTGACATAAGCATCAGCAGTGAGAAACATATCGTGGACTGCGGGACAGAGAAACAAAGATTAGAGCCTCGTCCAATTAATCCAGTTTCAAAAAATGCTACCTAGGGACGAGTTTTACCTGAATGTCAATTTGAACGATTGAATTGGAATGTGTCCACACCAGCGGGGGATTTAAAGTGAAATAATGGACGGGTTGCCACCCATGAATCGGCGCCAAAACGGTAAAGTTAGCTTCACGTCTAATAATTTTAAAAAACCCATTGAAATATTTTACGTAAGCTAAGTAATAGCATCCCTCTGGCTGAAAAAAAAATAATTTTACATTTAATTCGGGGCTTAAATGACTTTCTTTTAAATGGATACGCAACCGATCGGACAAAAGTGTTGGGCGTATATTTTTTTTTTAAAGGGAGATTTACATTCCAGGCCTGCACGAGCTCCTTACTTACTGCATCCAGGACATGACTCTTCTCTGTTAACCTAACAAACAACGTACAACGTGTGGCGTCATCGGCTTCACTTTGGTCCCGAAACGCCATAGCTTTGCGTCATCACGGCACGGTGATGACGTAGCCTGTTTCTTTTAGTAGACTCTAGAGTCATGTCCTGGATTCATCGTTTCTTTGCCCATGCTTAATGGGGTTCTCTAGGCAGGGAATTACAGTCCAAACTACTTCTCTTCTTCAGAATTTAATTAGGGTTTATTTCCGGTCACGTATCCCTTTAAGAGCGATTTAAATGGAGAATGCAACCTAACTACAAGTGACTTAAAACTTGAGAATAGGCTTAGCTGAATTCATGGAGATCCTGAATTTCTTCGCATTGAAGGGTCAGGGACCAATGAGCAAAGGCTCGTCGTTAAGGCGAGATCTCCACGAGACTTCCAATAACATTCGATTGGTCTTTGACCTATCAGCGCGAAGAAATTCAGGATCTCCATGAATCCAGCTAAGCCTATTTTCCGGGTAAGTTTTAAAATCGATATAAAAACTTGTTGTTATTTTGCATTCTCACTTAAACGAATTCACGATAAATATAATCAGAAGCCGATGAAACCCTCCTTTGAAGTCTACTACTCCAATGTTCCATATAGCGCTCCTCTCTGTATGGGTAAAATTCCCAATTTTACTAGTTAGAAGGGGTCCTACTTCATCCCCCCTGTCTACGGAAAATTGGAAATTCTCTCTCTCCACAAACGACGACGTTTTTGGACGAACTCCAAGGCTGCTAGAGATATTCGCTGGACGAACTCCCGCTCCGAAAATATCTACCGTTAGGAGGCGTACGGATCGCGCCTTTTGAGAATAACCCATACAGAGAGGGATAGACAAGACCCGGGAGTAATAGACTTCAAAGGAGGGTTTCATCGGCTTCTGATATAATTTTAATTTAAAAGAATTTACATACACTTCGAAATGAATTCGAAGGTTGAACTCTGTTTTGAAAACAGAAATGATAGTGTTAGAGTCGGCTGTGATTGGTTAAATGTTGGTGTATGAAGTAAACGGGGCGTTGTTTACTTTTAAATAATAAAGTTATTGACTTTTGGCTAAATATAAGCGTAGTTTCAATGCTTATTAAAAGTTCGCCTGGTTTACTGCCCAAAATTGAAAACTTTGGCGATGCCTAAAGACTCCGAAAATTTAAATTATATGAAAAAATATAAATAACAGAAGGTAATATGTGTTATCCGATTCCAAGTCGTAATTAACTGTAAATGAAATAAGATTTTATATCGAACCTGAAATTTTCCAAAATCTTCTGGTACAGATCTTTCGTTCTTCTATCATTTTTCTATTTTTAAACAGATATGTAGTTAAATAAAGTAGTATTTTGATTATTCGACTTGAACAGCTCGGCTTAAACTTAGAAAATGACAACCGCATTTCGAGGGAAACTGGATTTAAATATATTTAACCTTTGGTTATTTAATCCATGGTCAGACATATGCAAAAAGTTGTAGGGGGTTTTGAAATCACGAATTAGTTTTTCATTGAAGAATTTGATTTTGGGAGTTCTCTATATTTCTTTAGTAATTTTGGGAGTGATTTTGCGATTTTGGGAATGATTTTCGAGATCTTCAAGTGATTTTTCGAGATCTTGAAGTGATTTTCGAGATCTAGAAGTGATTTTTCGAGATCTAGAGGTGATTTTCGAGATCTAGAAGTGATTTTCGAGATCTAGAAGTGATTTTCGAGATCTAGAAGTGATTTTCGAGATCTTGAAGTGATTTTCGAGATCTAGAAGTGATTTTTCGAGATCTAGAAGTGATTTTCGAGACCTATGTGATTTTCGAGATCTAGAAGTGATTTTCGAGATCTAGAAGTGATTTTCGAGATCTTGGAGTGATTTTCGAGATCTTGAAGTGATTTTCGAGATCTAGAAGTGATTTTCGAGATCTAGAAGTGATTTTCGAGATCTAGAGGTGATTTTCGAGATCTAGAGGTGATTTTCGAGATCTAGAAGAGATTTTCGAGATCTAGCAGTGATTTTTCGAGATCGAAGTGATTTTTCGAGATCTTGAAGTGATTTTTCGAGATCTAGAAGTGATTTTCGAGATCTAGAAGTGATTTTCGAGATCTTGAAGTGATTTTCGAGATCTAGAAGTGATTTTCGAGATCTTGGAGTGATTTTCGAGATCTTCAAGTGATTTTCGAGATCTAGAAGTGATTTTCGAGATCTAGAAGTTATTTTCGAGATCTTTAAGTGATTTTCGAGATCTTGAAGTGATTTTCGAGATCTTGAAGTGATTTTCGAGATCTAGAAGTGATTTTCGAGATCTAGAAGTGATTTTTCGAGATCTTGAAGTGATTTTCGAGATCTAGAAGTGATTTTCGAGATCTTGGAGTGATTTTCGAGATCTTCTAGTGATTTTCGAGATCTAGAAGTGATTTTCGAGATCTAGAAGTGATTTTTCGAGATCTTGAAGTGATTTTTCGAGATCTAGAAGTGATTTTCGAGATCTTGAAGTGATTTTCGAGATCTAGAAGTGATTTTCGAGATCTAGAAGTGATTTTCGAGATCTAGAAGTGATTTTCGAGATCTTGAAGTGATTTTCGAGATCTTGAAGTGATTTTCGAGATCTAGAGGTGATTTTCGAGATCTAGAGGTGATTTTCGAGATCTAGAGGTGATTTTTCGAGATCTTGCAGTGATTTTTCGAGCTCTAGAAGTGATTTTTCGAGATCTAGAAGTGATTTTCGTGTAGGCAATCTTGTTCTGATATCAGCCTATCCTAGTTCTAGTAATCACCTCAGGTTGATAGTCAGGTTTTTATTGCGGTTATCATTTCGTTAATTAAGTATCTTAATAATAATTAATATTGAAAAGGCTTAGCTTAATACCAGTTGAAAATATACGGATAGATTAGGTCGATTGTCTGGGTCCATTTCCGACTGACACGGGTTGAGGTTTCTTTACGAGTAATTGTTAACCCTCTGGATCAATCACGGATGAAATCAGAAACAAATGACGATGTCTTTCCAACTTTTCCTTCTGATTTGTTGAACAAATATTAAACTAGAAATAAATTTAAAACTTACCCCGAAAATAGGTTTAGCTGGATTCATGGAGATTCTGCATTCTCCATATAATTGCCATCGATCAATGTCATTGGTCGCTAGTCATAATTTGGGGAGTTCATGATCTCCATGAATTTGTAATTTCTCAGAAAGTTTAATCAAACCTTAACTAAAAATAATTTGTTTGTCATTCACTTTTAAAGCTTGGTCAGTATTTAATATTTCGTTTCAGAACCTTATCCATAAAATCAGAAGCCGATGAAACCCTCCTTTGAAGTCTACTACTCTAATGTTCCATATAGCGCTCCTCTCTGTATGGGTAAAATTCCCAATTTTACGAGATCGGAGGGGTCCTACTTCATACCCCCCTGTCTACGGAAAATTGGAAATTCTCTCTCTCCACAAACGACGACGTTTTTTTGACGAACTAGAGATATTCGCTCGACGAACTCCCGCTCCGAATATATCTACCGTTAGGAGGCGTACGAATCGCGCTTTTTGAAACTAACCCATACAGAGAGGGGTAGACAAGACCAGGGAGTAATAGACTTCAAAGGAGGGTTTCATCGGCTTCTGTTCGAAAACTTAATTAATTTATCTCCCACAACGATAATTCAAATTTTTAAAAGTTACGGGGCAATTATATTTCATGGTACTTATTTGAACCTTAGAAACTGATAAAAGAGTCGTTAAAAAGCACGCGTTTGTATTGAAGCTGTTGTCTTTTTTCAAGGCTGCTACAAAGTATAGGATTTTCTATACTTTTCCAGGCTTGAAAGTAACAAAAATAGCCGTTAAATAGAACCCGTTTCTACCGAAGATATTGCCTTTTTTCAAGGTTGGGAAGAAGTCAGAATTTATTTTATCATTTATTGGGTGCCTCATTTAATAAAAACATTCCAGTTTTAACCCGAAAGTGTTGCAAAGTTCAAAGCCTAGCTCTGCCCAGATCGATAAGCAAACTACCTCTTCCGTTAAATTGCTCTTAAACAGCAACATACTAAAATAATGTAATATCAGAAGCCGATGAAACCCTCCTTTGAAGTCTACTACTCTAATGTTCCATATAGCGCTCCTCTCTGTATGGGTAAAATTCCCAATTTTACGAGATCAGAGGGGTCCTACTTCATACCCCCCCTGTCTACGGAAAATTGGAAATTCTCTCTCTCCACAAACGACGACGTTTTTTTGACGAACTCCAAGGCTGCTAGAGATATTCGCTCGACGAGCTCCCGCTCCGAAAACATCTACCGTTAGGAGGCGTACGGATCGCGCCTTTTGAGACTAACCCATACAGAGAGGGGTAGACAAGACCCGGGAGTAATAGACTTCAAAGGAGGGTTTCATCGGCTTCTGGTAATATGGAAGGACTCAATCGATATTCTTAATGTATTAAATTCGCGAATGACGTAAACACTAACTTCGTTCGTGATAAGAAAAATTAAGTTCATAGAATATTCAAACCGAAGAGAATTAGACTTTGTTTATTATTAACCATTATTAAAGGAGAGTTGAAAGGAAAATGCAACTGTTTTATTCGACGATTATTTCGAAAATTAGTTCAACACGACCCTACCAAACGGTCATCGTAATCGCTGTCCTCAAAACAGCAGTTCCCGAAAACGCAGTGGTCTCTTTACGACGGGAAAGGGGGTGGGGTTCTCATAAAAAAATAGTTTTTCAAATGAAAACTACCCCACCCCTTCCCAAATTTATTTATTTGTCTTAGTAAGAATCCATTCAGGTTCCATAAGAATATGGGAGGGCCGCGATTCAATAACCATCCTCCCAAACTTTGTAGCAAAAGTTCGTCCGCTTCGAATCGATTTTTCAAGTAAATCGCTCCTGACATTATATTATTAACCCGCGCCACTAACGACCTTGACATAATATTTTGGGTAATAAAAATGGAGCCGACCGAAAAAAGATCTAAGCGTACAAATGTTGCGAAAATTGCGGACGAACTTTTGTTACAAAGTTTGGGAGGATGGTACCAGAGGCTAAAGCTATGCTCCCATATTCTTATGGAACCTGAATGGATTCTTGGTCTTAGTTTTTCTTAACTAGGGTTTTAGGCTTCAAATTTGGATTGAGCCACTTTTCTATGCCTTAATTACGAATTTAGAGTAGATATATATAAAATGTCCGGCTTTTCTTTTCATCTTCCCTTTCTGTTTCATTAGATTTAAAGCATTATACAAATGACCAGAAGTAGATGAAACGTACCTCCTTTGAAGTCTATTACTCCCTGGTCTTGTCTACCCCTCTCTGTATGGGTTATTATTATTATTATTAAGAGTGGGTGGTTGGATTACTCCGACCATGCACCTCGACTAGTAGTCCATTGTGCAGCCCCAGGCAGTTTATGTCTTGAAAAGACCAGTCTCTGTGATGAAGCGAACAATTTGCTTCACCGGGATATCAGAAAACTCACGGGTTTCCATTGTATGCAAGCTCTACAGTGGAGGTGCCTGTTAAGATGACAATGACCCGTTAATAAACCACAAACCAGCCTAATACCAGGCCTGGAGAGGGTGAGGAGGTCCTTCGTACTCTGTATGGGTTAGTTTCAAAAAGCGCGATTCGTACGCCTCCTAACGGTAGATATTTTCGGAGCGGGAGTTCGTCGAGCGAATATCTCTTGCAGCCTTGGAGTTCGTCAAAAAAACGTCGTCGTTTGTGGAGAGAGAGAATTTCCAATTTTCCGTAGACAGGGGGGTATGAAGTAGGACCCCTCCGATCTCGTAAAATTGTGAATTTTACCCATACAGAGAGGAGCGCTATATCGAACATTAGAGTAGTAGACTTTAAAGGAGGGTTTGATCTACTTCTGAACTGACTAATGTTCAGTTACTTTTTAGAAGCGTTTATTTCTTCAGGCTACAACGCTAACGAAACGATCCATAATTCGGTACGCAGTTATTAAACGCGTTGCCATGTAGGTGTTTGTACAAAACAGTATTATCGGGAGTGCGGATTAGAATTAGATTAGGTAAGATTAGGCCAGTTTTTCTAATTTAAAAAGCCGCCGTTCTGAGAGACAACCCTTTTTATGAGAAACCTCAGAAAACGGAGAAATCTTTATACAAACTTACAGTAAAAAAATGAACCAATTAGTTAACGTCACTTTGAGAGCTCTAGCGATAAAAGTAAGTTCAAAATATTTTGCTATTCAAATATAAACGTATTTGATTAAGTGTTAAATATAATATTTTTTATTAAATTTGATCATACCAGATGATCGGAGTTAATAGATTGTTTTAATTTACTATTCGATTGAATTTTTAAGAAATTTCGATCGAATTTAATAGACAGGTTAATTGAATTTAATCGGCGGATTAATCGATCTTAATAGACAGGTTAATCGATTTTAATAGGCAGATTAATCGATCTTAAAAGGCGGATTAATCGAATTTAATAGGCAGATTAATCGATCTTAATAGGCAAATTAATCGAACTTAATAGGCAAATTAATCGAACTTAATAGGCAGATTAATCGATCTTAATAGGCAGATTAATCTATCTTAATAGGCAGATTAATCGATCTTAATAGGCAGATTAATCGAACTTAATAGGCAAATTAATCGAACTTAATAGGCAAATTAATCGATCTTAATAGGCAGATTAATCGATCTTAATAGGCAGATTAATCGATTTTAATGGGCAGATTAATCGATCTTAATAGGCAGATTAATCGAACTTAATAGGCAAATTAATCGAACTTAATAGGCAAATTAATCGAACTTAATAGGCAGATTAATCGATCTTAATAGGCAAATTAATCTAACTTAATAGGCAAATTAATCGAACTTAATAGGCAAATTAATCAAATTTAATAAGCAGATTAATCGAACTTAATAGGCAAATTAATCGAACTTAATAGGCAAATTAATCGAACTTAATAGGCAGATTAATCGATCTTAATAGGCAGATTAATCGATCTTAATAGACAGGTTAATCGATCTTAATAGGCAAATTAATCGAACTTAATAGGCAAATTAATCGAACTTAATAGGCAGATTAATCGAATTTAATAGGCAGATTAATCGATCATAATAGACAGGTTAATCGAACTTAATAGGCAAATTAATCGAACTTAATAAGCAGATTAATCGAATTTAATAGACCATTTGATCTGAATAATTCGATGAAATGGAATCAATGTTTATGTGTTTCTTTGACGATTCAAGACCATTTTTTTTTTCCTTTTTGTTCTATAGAATTTGTGTAAAGATCGTATAGAAGATCTTTTCCCCATGTTACATAGTGGAGAGAGGTTAAAATTTGAGTTTCTATTGAAATATCCGAAGAACAGGTGACCCTATATTTTTATAATTAAACAGAATATTTATACTTGGGAATGCGTGCGGTGGTTTAACTAAAAAATGATGATGAAGACGTGGAACTTGTCATTTTTAATCCAACTTTAAAATATGAAATCATTGACGAAATTAATAATTCATTAAATTCTTTTACTAATTATAAGCAAAAATCAAAGATAGTTTAATACTATCAGTAAAGGTTCACTTAAAAATAACATAAAAGTCATCACCCCCGTGTAGCTCGAGTGGTTTGGACTCTTCCTCGATATATTGAGTCGAGAGAGAGTGTTGGAATTTAGGCGGGCCGCGCTTGGCTATGTTGTCTTCCCCCTAATTCCGGGATTTCTCCGCAGAGTGTCGCTTCCTATTTCACTAATTACACGGCGACTGCGGCCGCTAGAATCTGCCGGTACGTTTACCCGAACCTTTGCTGATAGCAGAAGCGGATGAAAACTATAAGAAGTCTGGGACGTAATCCCTTCCCCAACTTTGGCTGTAGCCACCGTGAAATCCTTATAACAAAAATATCATCCCCTCACCCCCCTTAAAAGATGGCCAATCAGAAATGAGCTGGGCGAGCGTTACCGTAGTTACCAATGGCAAGGAACTATGGTCGAACACCTGTGCCTATTCCTTTTGGTGCCTATTCGCGCCTGTTCCTTGTACTACGCCCTTATGCGGAATTTTAATATTTTCCTTTATTGGCGTACTTGCGAGAAATTGTTAGCTAAAATACTAGTAAAAACACGTAGTGTTTCCCGAGTATATCATTTATTAGCCCATTTATTTGGTCAAATTTGACTAAAAGTTTATTTAATTTTTCAGAATTAACGTCAAATTATACCATAAAGATATGAAGCCAACACCTGTAATTTTTTTTCCTTCTTCAATATCCCTTTTTGTGTTATCATTGCCTTCTTAAATACTATGCCTATCCGCAGAAGCCGATGAAACCCTCCTTTGAAGTCTATTACTCCCTGGTCTTGTCTACCCCTCTCTGTATGGGTTATTCTCAAAAGGCGCGATTCGTACGCCTCCTAACGGTAGATGTTTTCGGAGCGGGAGTTCGTCGAGCGAATATCTCTAGCAGCCTTGGAGTTCGTCCAAAAAACGTCGTCGTTTGTGGAGAGAGAGAATTTCCAATTTTCCGTAGACAGGGGGAATGAAGTAGGACCCCTTCTAACTCGTAAAATTGGGAATTTTACCCATACAGAGAGGAGCGCTATATGGAACATTGGAGTAGTAGACTTCAAAGGAGGGTTTCATCGGCTTCTGCTATCCGTAGTAAAAAAAGGGGGTGGCGGTACCGATTTCAAAAATATCGTTAGATGTCGCTTTCTTGAGGGTAAAAAAAGCGGGAAATTCAAAAACACAGGGGGAAAATTCAAAAATAGATACCAATGTTAGGTTAATAATCGAGAATAAATTAATTGGGATTTTTTTTGAGTGGCAAATAATTAAAAAGTGGTTTTAAGATATTTACATTTAAAAGAAGTTCTAAATCAAATCGTAAATTTAAATCAAGATCTCTATATTATCACCTAGATGTCGCTAAGAGTTCTACGATCTTACTTCGATAGAGCCTTATCTAATTGGCTCTTGGCGACGCGAGACTCGCGATTGGCTATTCATCAGCATTCTCACGAAAGTGACATCTCTTGGTCAAACTTTTATTTTCCAATTCAGAACCGCTATCGAGAAAAGTGCTACCTTGATTATTACCAAAACCACTCTTTCGAAAATGATCAGTATGGTCTTATCTATTGACCATCTTAGCTTTAATTTTCAGGTTACAGATTTGGAAATTGAACCAAGGATTTTCACTTACGCCATGGCGCGACGTCGGTTCTCCCAGAATCTTACTCTCGGTCATTGGAATTGGTGCTACTATAGCAACATATTGTCAAAATTTTGCCAAGAGAGCCACGTTTCCTTGTCCGGCGCCATCGAAGTATTTAACCCTCAAGTATGGCTATAAGTCGATTAATTACTGGCTCCCTTTAAATTAAATAGACGTTTTCCAACAATAGGCAGCATTTTCTAACGTCTACTTTAAGGCGGTAGTAAAAGGTTATTTAGTACGATGGAAAACACGAGATGGCACTGATTTTCATAATAGGGATCCCTGTTTTTCCGGGGGTAAGGATTGCTTGGCAATGATTGATTTCCCAGTCTATCGAACTCTCTCTTACCTCTTTCCCCAGTATCCCGCCTCTCGCGGAAGCTGGTAGTCACGCTGTAGGCGGTAACGGGTCTCGAATATTAGGCTCTGTTGTGACGACATCTTCGAGTTTACGCGTAAAACACCGATATAATATACACGACATCTTTTCTATAATTTATCGAGACCTTCTTGGGATGATCTCTATTGGGCAACTATGATAGCGAATAATCTTGGGGCACAAGCCTATAGTTCATTCTTCGATCGTCTAAGTTTTTCAAATCCCTCTAATGAAAGGGTTTCCAAACCAAATACACTACACCATTTAGCCATTACTTGGGGCGCCATAGCGGCATAGGGCGAACTTTCACTTGGTGAAAATGGCAGGAAAAAAAACCTACATGGGGTATTACGCGGGATACTGCGCGCGCCTCACCAAGTGAACGTTTTTTTTCGCAACTAGTAAGCGTTTCGAGCGCGGGCATGCGCACAGTGGAAGAGCAAAGTGGTGTATTAATTTCGTCCATCTGGTGAATGACTTAAATTATTGATGGTATAGGTTTGGCTTTTGATTTGTCTCTTCGTGGCGCTGTTCAACTCGCGTCCTCCGCTTTTGTTTCTGCAACGTCGGCTCTCTAAGTACTGGAATTTCTCATTGAAATATCTTCCATCCGTGGCATTCAAGAGTGACGTCATGGAGAAGATCCTCGTTTGCAGCTGGGCTCTGACTTGCTTTCTTTTGGTGGAAATCTTCAAGGCGAATATGTCAGCCAAACTCACGGTTGACTTCGATTGCAATATACACACTCTGGAGGATATTTTGAAACATCCGAAATTCCATATCAATGAATTAAGCCCAAAGTCCGCAACGGGCCGTTACCTTAGTGTAATTAGCGGTTCTACCCCGATTCGCCCAAAACATTTGGCCCAATTCCCATTTCGCCCAATCTCAATTGGCCCAAACTCAATTGGCCCAAACTCAATTGGCCCAATCCTAACTGACCCAATCCTAACTGGCCCAATCCCAACTGGCCCAATTCCCAATCAGCCCAATTTATTATTCCCAATTCCCAATCAGCCCAATTTATTCTTATTTCGCCCAATCCACACCCAAGGCATATGCGAACAAAATCCTCTTGATCGGTTCCTTCGTCCTGTTTAATTATTTCTACCTAACCTAACCTAACCTAACCCAACCTAACAATTTTAGGCGAAACGGGAAAAGGAATTTTAGGTTGAGCGAAATGGGAATAGATAATTCTTTACTAACTGATAAAACGATTGGGCGAAGTGGGATTGGGCGAATTGGGACAAGGAAATTTTGGTTTGGGCGAATTGGGAATCGATAATTTTGGGCCAAATGATAATACGTTTGGGTGTAGTAGGATTGGGCGAAATGGGAATAGATAATTTTGGGCGAAATGGGAACAAACCTAATTTTTTTTGCCTTTGATAATAATTATTGTCAAAAATCTGTAGGCAAGAAGGATCAGGAAGTCTGATCCTTCTTGCTGTAGGCAACCCCTTCAATTCCAAAAGTTTTCTGCTTTTGTTTTATTTTGAAGCGCAACAAACCGAACTTGTATCGAGAGTTTCAGAAACGCTGGAAGCGTTATCCTTTGCCAGTTGGACAAAATATCGGCCATGTTTTATTGAAGGGACGTGGCGTGTGCATCGAAACTACCGATCATTTGGAATATTTTTGTCTTCACGGTAACCCTACTAAAATACGGCTGCACTATGGACGAGAATTGTTTGAAACGTTGTGTCAAGGCAACGTTATATCCGCTAACATTACGCCCAATTTGAAGCGACTAATCAATCAAAGGTGATAATGAAAACCTTATATTGGTATCCACTCTTGGATACCTTTTCTAGCGTTGTATTACTTGTACAATCAAGTAATACCAGAAGCCGATGAAACCCTCCTTTGAAGTCTACTACTCCAATGTTCCATATATAGCGCGCCTCTCTGTATGGGTAAAATTCCCAATTTTACGAGATCGGAGGGGTCCTACTTCATACCCCCTGTCTACGGAAAATTGGAAATTCTCTCTCTCCACAAACGACGACGTTTTTTTTGACGAACTCCAAGGCTGCTAGAGATATTCGCTCGACGAACTCCCGCTCCGAAAATATCTACCGTTAGGAGGCGTACGAATCGCGATTTTTGAAACTAACCCATACAGAGAGGGATAGACAAGACCAGGGAGTAATAGACTTCAAAGGAGGGTTTCATCGGCTTCTGATATCAGCAAATGTCCATTTTTACGTGATATCCCATCACTTAAAAATAGCCACAAAAGTTACCAACCCTGTCTGGCTCGATTGATTTGGATATTCCTAGACATATTGAGTCGGGAGAGAGGGACGGAATTTAGGCGGGCCGCGCTTAGTTCTATTGTCTCCCCCCCCCCCTAACTATTGTATTTCTCCTCAGAGTGGCGCTTTTGATTTCAATATTTAAGCACGATTCTCACAGACCTATTTTCACGCACGAGCGTGAAAATAAGTCTGTGTGCATTCGCCTTTACACAGAATGCACAGTGTGTCGAATCAGAATCTCTGGTACAGTAACCTCGACCTTTGCTGATAATATTAAGCTTCGGGGCGTTGTTTACTTTACTGGAATAAATTGATAGATTTTTGATTAAAATTATTATTCGGCCTTCGATGGCTAGTCTGATCTGTTTGGGATAAAAATGACAGTACAAAATTGAAAGGCGGCGTCCGGGATGGAAATGTGTAGATAAAGAATCACACCACATTCATAATCCCCTATATTTCTTTCTGTTGCTGGCAGAACTCTTCGATTCTGGGAAACGGGACACGACATACGTACCAGCTATATTTTGAACAGAAAATCTTGCTCTAATTACATCTACAAGGATCAAAGCTTAGAATTTTCGAGCGCGACACTCCGAGATCTAAGTTTAATGTTCTCGATTTGTGCATTATCAAATTACATTTGCTTGCTTGTATCCCTTGTGGAAGTTGGATATGGATTGGTGGCCTGGAACCGAAAATAGGAGCGACTTCAAATCGTCTACTGATATGATAAGAATAGTCTTAGGGAACTGACATTAGTAATACCAGAAGCCGATGAAACCTCCTTTGAGGTCTATTACTCCCTGGTCTTGTCTACCCCTCTCTGTATGGGTTAGTCTCAAAAATCGCGATTCGTACGCCTCCTAACGGTAGATATTTTCGGAGCGGGAGTTCGTCCAGCGAATATCTCTAGCAGCCTCGGAGTTCGTCAAAAAAACGTCGTCGTTTTTTGGAGAGAGAGAATTTCCAATTTTCCGTAGACAGGGGGGTATGAAGTAGGACCAATCCGATCTCGTAAAATTGGGAATTTTACCCATACAGAGAGGAGCTCTATATGGAACATTAGAGAAGTAGACTTCAAAGGAGGGTTTCATCTACTTCTGACAATAATTATGGTCGAGAATCAATTAAAACATGGATTAAAACGCTATTTTGTAGATTATCCTAATGAATGGGCACCCATTACTATTTATTAAAATGAGCATTTAATTTTAAATAACATTAAACACCCACACTATTATAAAATATATTCATAAACTCCGTTTCGATAAACGAAAAAGAAGTTTATTTAAATGTATGGCCTTTTTTAAATAATGTATTGTATTGATCGTGAACACATTTAAGCTAAAATAGAATAGTTGTAAAAAGTAAAAGGCGGATCTAAAATTTAAACAACGTTCAAAAATTGTTAAGCCTTTTGTGTCCAGTGATCATTTTATATATATTTAATATTATCAGACATTAACAAGATTAACAATAAATCAAAAATGAGATCAGAGAAACTTGAGGAAATAGTCTTAATTAACGATCAGAGATCGGATAGAAATGCAAACACCAAATGAATCATGGGGATGAAATAATAATGATGACTTTAAAGGGAGAATGAAACCAAACAACGAGTGATTTTATCGATTACTTATCGTTTAAATAGACCTAATCCAACATTAAACAAAATTTATAAACAAATATTAAACTAGAAATAAATTTAAAACTTAAAATCAAAAGAGGCTTAGCTCGATTCATTGAGATCCTGAATTTCTTTGGATTGATGAGTCAGCGACCAATCGAATGTTATTGGAAGTCTCATGGAGATCTCGCCTTAACGACAAGGCCTTTGCTCATTGGTCGCTGACCCTTCAAGGCGAAGAAATTCAGATCGCCATGAATTCAGCTAAGCCTATTTTCCAGGTAAATTTTAGATTTATTTCTAGTTTAATATTTGTTTTGTGAATATGTTAGTCGGATTTGACTTAAGTACCTAACCCCTTGGTGTTGTACTTAAATTGTAACCATTTTATTATACCAAATAATAATTAAAACACTTAGCACGGTAATTAATTATGTTTGGGCCAATCAATACAGCGCGATGCAATCCTACGGAAAAAATAAGCTTTTTAAGTTTAAGCAAGTTCATGAAATGAGATAATTTATTGGTCATTGGGAAGATTAATTATTATTAATTAAAAGGCGGTTAATTAAATTTTTATTTACCGGAAGAACTTGGTCCTTAACCTCATGCTGTGTTTAGTTAACTTACTTGGGATCAATCTGGCTAATTGGCTATAAATTAATTAGACATCATTGGATGTCCATGTGGGATTGAGATGTATGGTGAAATCAGAAGCCGATGAAACCCTCCTTTGAAGTCTACTACTCTAATGTTCCATATAGCGCTCCTCTCTGTATGGGTAAAATTCCCAATTTTACGAGTTAGAAGGGGTCCTACTTCATCCCCCCTGTCTACTGAAAATTGGAAATTCTCTCTCTCCACAAACGACGACGTTTTTTGGACGAACTCCAAGGCTGCTAGAGATATTCGCTCGACGAGCTCCCGCTCCGAAAACATCTACCGTTAGGAGGCGTACGGATCGCGCCTTTTGAGAATAACCCATACGGAGAGGGTAGACAAGACCCGGGAGTAATAGACTTCAAAGGAGGGTTTCATCGGCTTCTGGTGAAATTTATTTATCGATCCTACAGAAGACTATTAGTAGCCTTTCCGAAGATTCTGCTCAATTTGTATTTGGAGTTCGTGAAAAATCCGCGACAGGCTTAATTTCAATTAAATTAAATATTTTAACAATTACGCCCACTTATTAACTAATTAGTTCTAGTTACCACGGGCTTATAAGTAATTAGATAAAGATAGGAAACAACTTACTCGTAACACAGCCGTATACCTCAAACTCAACTGAAATAATACTTCAAATTTAACAAATGCAAAATCATTAAAAACATAACAATTGGAAAACGTTTAACTTTTAAAATGAGAAAATATTAAACCTAATATTAAGCACAACAAATGTAAAATCTCTAATTTGTGGTTTGCGAGTATAATAATAAATGGTTACCGTCTGCAATTCATAACGTTAATATTTTACATCTAATCAAACTATTTTCAGGGCTTTCAGAGTACCTATAATACCTATAAATACCCATAATTCCCAAGTACTCTTATAAAAAACCTGTAATTTGTATATTAGTTTTGAAGGTTACAACCTCGGTTACAATAAGGAAATTATTGTCCGAAATGTTAAGTTAGACACCGTTCCATATTTTATTTTTAAGATGGTTGGAACATTCCTAAAATTTAGGGATCATCTTTACATGTTGTAATCCGAAACTATACATCTATTTAAATCCGTCACGAGTCCGGCTACACAATTCTGAAGGCTTAGGTCGTCTGTTTGTCACCCACACGGTTCACCGATGTAAAGTCCGGTTTTCAAAGTGTTTCGCGCGATCTTAAAGTATAATTTAACGATAATCGGTAATATAAAGCGTAAGTTGATCTAATTAATACAGTTTTTATTCTAATATTCGCTGGACTATCGCGATATGATCAAAATAAGTTTCAAATGAATCTACCTGTTTTTTGACGTCTCATTGAATTGGCCGTTTTGTGCGACTGTACTCGTGACGGGATATAAGTGCTATGAAGTTTTGAAACGCTACCTATGTTCCCAGGTTTATTTGGTGAGTGAATTTTAATTTAATCATTTACGTTCGATTTTCGAATAACTAGCGTGCCATAGTATCAATTTCAATTGTTTAAATTACTCAGAAAGTAGGCTTAACAATGATCAGTAGAGATGGTGTGATTTTTAAGTGTTAGAAAGTTCATTATTCTAAACAGACTTGTAAATATTTTCGGACCTGTAAATATCCTATATAATTTGACATTTCGAAGCTATAACACCTATTATTTTTGGTGGACTTAAGACTGGGAGCCCTGTTTTAAAAAAGGCACGAATTTGAAATTTCTTAAGCCTTCATCTTATATGTCTGTAACCCTTTTAACGTTACAATGTTATCATAGATTACACAAATTTAGTTGAAATAAACTATAATTACTCGGGGAAATAGGAACATTATCGTTTATTGCACGCTAGATATGTTTCTTCTCCGCGTCTCTCATTTAAATTTTAACCAAGTTTTTAACTGACTTGTGAGATCCCAAAGGTGCAGTGAAAGTTTTCGATGACAAGTCAATGCATCATTTTAACATAATTAATATTCTAGTTTCAATAATTGTAGTGAAAACCTAGTTTTTAATTCAAGATTTTTTTTTTTTTTTTAAATTTGATAATTTAAAGGGATACTATTAGCTGAAATGAAGTATTTTTTTCTGATTCCTTATATAAAAATATGCTCCCCTGAATTTTTTCATAATTTTTGAAGTACAAATACTATTAGAAAATATTTTTTAAAGTTTTATATCCTAAACACGCGTTTGAATTTTTCTACTTTTGCCAAGAAGCCAATCAGAACCAAGGACTCATCCCCCGACTTACTAAGATAAAAAAGTAGAAACCCTAGCGACATCTAGGTGATAACGTAGATTAAATTTTGGATTTGATTTTTATGAAAATTAGGTTTATAAAAGATTGTAGGCATCATTATCATCCAAAGCTCGTTACTAGCGAAGCTTATAGTTTTTAAAACGTAGCTGCCGCTTCTATTGGAGAAAATTAGTAAACTATTCTATTTCAAATCTTCAATTTAAACCAAGATCTTTATATTATCACCTAGATGTCGCTAGGAGTTCTACGATCTAACTTCGATAGAGTCTCCTGTCATTGGCTCTTCACTCTGATTGGTCCTTTGGCAACAGTGAAAAATTCAAACACATAGCTAAGCCTATTTAAGTTTTAAATAATTAATTCTCATCGAAATAATTTTTTAAAAAATGTGATTTTGTAGATACATTTCAAAGATTTTTTTAACAAGGCTAGTTCATTTTTTTCCGCCTTTATTTCCGTTGCGTTGTTTTGAAATCCTAATTGTCGGTGGGTGTGTTGTTAAATATTATTCGTAAGAAATATTGGGAGCTCCCGTTCACCGAGTCTAGCGTCAAAATTGACAAACTTTAAAGGGAAACTTGAAGCTATAAATGGAAACAGGGTTTGAATTTATTTTCGGAATCACCGGGTGCCAAATAAACGATGGTCAAGGTCTTAGACATCAAACACCGGCATATTCTTTTAATATTAGGCAGGATGACCACTTTTCCTATATTTCATATTTTTTCCTATATTTTCACCTCCTTCCTATTTTCTCCTATAATTTAATGGCAATTCCTATAATCTCCTATATTTCTACTCAAAATCTCTAGTTAAGGGTAAAATTATAAATCATACTGTCAGCTGTGGCCGTATAAAATTATTTTAGCTTAACTGTACATTTTCCAGTTAAAATAGTCTGTAAAATTCCATACTATTTAAGTAATTGGATCATATTAATACCGTGTTTAAACCGGTGGCGAGAGTTGTGACGCAATAATAAACACGGTTCCTACTTTTAATTATTTTCCTATTTTATCATATATTTTACACTTATTTCTTCCTATTTTATCCTATATTTTACATAAAATTCTTCCTGTATTTTCCTATATTTCGCAAAGAAATTTCCTATATTTCCTATATAGGATTTTCAAATTTTTAGTGGTCACCCTGATTAGGACATTACAAGCATTCTCTGATACATTTTTTGTCATGGTGATTCCGAAAATAAATTTAAAATTTGTTCCATTTTTAGCTACAAGTTTCCCTTTCATTCATATAATTTTTTTAAATTTCAATTGAATGGCGCAAAATTACAGCATAGTTCATTATCATCACCTATATTATTTCCTCGTTTAAGGAACTTCAATTGCGTCATTGAGATTAACCGGAAAACACGATAGTTAATTAATTAAAAAACGATTTTATATTTCTTTAAAAAGTTCCTTATTTTTACATATAAATTCAATCAGAAGTAGATGAAACCCTCCTTTGAAGTTTATTACTCCCTGGTCTTGTCTACCCCTCTCTGTATGGGTTAGTTTCAAAAAGCGCGATTCGTACGCCTCCTAACGGTAGATATTTTCGGAGCGGGAGTTCGTCCAGCGAATATCTCTAGCAGCCTCGGAGTTCGTCAAAAAAACGTCGTCGTTTGTGGAGAGAGAGAATTTCCAATTTTCCGTAGACAGGGGGGGTATGAAGTAGTACCCCTCCGATCTCGTAAAATTGGTAATTTTACCCATACAGAGAGGAGCGCTATATGGAACATTGGAGTAGTAGACTTCAAAGGAGGGTTTCATAGGCTTCTGTTACAATTGGAAAGAATTGTCCAACATGCGACATGAAAAACCCAACATAACCTATAATTTGAGCATGAATTACAACTAATTATCATAGAAATTACCTTGTCCTAAATATGGCTACAGATTTTATCTTAGGTTAGCCTAATCTACGGTAACATAACCTTAATTAACTTAAATTGAATATTTAACGAAATTTTATCCAAGGTAACCTTTACCTCAAGGGTTTGTTTACTTAAAGATAAGCCTAATCTATCTCGCTTCACACGTGCTACCAAGTTAAAATTGAAATTAAGAGGCGTTTTTTAAAACAATGTTGGTTTTACGGAACTCGTCACTTGGTATTTCCGGTATTTAAAGCCAATGAGTCAACGTCTGGGTACTCTTTTATATAATTATGTTGAACACAACATGTTTTAGGCGGATGAATAATTAATATTAAATCCAATAGACAATGAAAGTAGTTTTTAAACTTTGAACTTGATTTGATGGTTAGAATAATTAGTGTTTAAAGAAAAATAATGACTGCACCTAAACCTTAGTCATAGGTCATTCACATGTCTTAAACAACAGGAGAAAAAGATTATTTACTAATATTTAACGAAAATGAAAGGCATAACCTGTTAATAGAGCTCGGAATTCGTATAACTTTTGTTAATTGAATAAGACCTTCGTGAATGTCAATCAGATATTAAAATATCCATTTCTTATTCGAGTGTTAACGGATACCCGAATATAACGGCAAACTTACAATTCCTACTCATTGTTATTTAGGAAATTCATACGAGTTATAAAGTTATTCATTCGCCGATAAGAAACATTTGAAACCAAAGAGTTTCTTCGTCTATTTTAACCCAAAATTGAGATCTCGAAGCTAGAATTGTTCCTTTCGATTTAGATGAAAAAAATCGAATTATTATATTTCATTCTACACGGATTTCGAGAAACGTCGTATTTTTATCTTCGCGTTATCCGTTCGAATAAACGCGATTTGTTTATTAATCGAGCTTAAAATTTTATCTCCGGGTCTAATTCGTATCCAGCATTTGAATACGATTCTGTTTATATAATTTATGGATTTATATTAACTTAATTTATCCGAGATTAAAATATCTGAAAAAAAAGCCTGGTTATCAATGGATATCCTAAGTTATTCATTATCCGATTCCGAGCTCTAGGTTTTCTTGAGAAATTGGTTACATTTACTTCAAAATAAAACAACAAATAATTTTAATTACTTTTGTAAGAGTATATTAACTTGGTAATATGCCAATAATTAATTTTATTATAATCACTATTCTGTGAATATATTATTATATGGTTCAAATATGACAATCTTAAATCTATATCAGCCGTAAAAACCCTCTTAGTGTTTTCTCTAAACAGTAATTGAGAAATGAATAAAATTCCAGTCTCTAGATGTCTCAAGAAGATCAAAAATTCCCCCAATTTTTAATTACATTTTGATGAGTTTAGCCACAAATCATAATCATATTATATATTATCTATATTTTACTCCTAGCTTTTAAATACTCCATGTTAGCGCCTCTCATCGTAATAGTCTAGCCAACGGAATGAAACGCAGAGGTATCGTCACAAATTTTATTCATCTATAGTAGCTACTAAATGGGGTTTTTCCAACTGTCCCTTTTAATAACCGGCCGAAAAGTTCTTAGTGGTTTATAAAATAAAGAAATGAGTCATTTTCATTTTCGAGTGAGGAGTCAGCTTCGGTAGTTGAATGTCTTGCTCTTCGGCGTTGGGCAAAATAAACGTATCATTAAAACACCTACATGAATCTGATAGATTTTCTTTTAATCCCGTCCGGACTAGTGGTAATTCCTTGGGTGTTATCTCATATTGTATATTAATAGCGCCCCAGGGCAATTGACTCAAAAAAAAAGGTTTAATATTGCGGCTATAATTATAGGAAAATCCTGGGGTAAAGTTTTAACAAGGTAATTGTACGATTTGATGTTTTAAAAATATTGACATTGAAAAAGATGTTGCAATGAATACGAGTAAAAATTTACTACATAAGATTTCACAGGGTTTTAATATTTAAAGGGAAACTTCGAGCTAAAAATGGAATCACCGTGGCACCATAAAACCTATTTGAGGATTTTCAAACAATTTTTAGACACGTTTCTGGTATTTAAATTAATTTTTGGTTGTTTTCTTTGGTTTAAAATCGGGCCAATCATATTATTTCAGCCTTCAACAGTGCTTGTAATGCCCTAACATTAAAAGAATAGGCTGAAGCAGAAGCCGATGAAACCCTCCTTTGAAGTCTACTACTCTAATGTTCCATATAGCGCTCCTCTCTGTATGGGTAAAATTCCCAATTTTACGAGATCGGAGGGGGTCCTACTTCATCCCCCCTGTCTACGGAAAATTGGAAATTCTCTCTCTCCACAAACGACGACGTTTTTTTGACGAACTCCAAGGCTGCTAGAGATATTCGCTCGACGAACTCCCGCTCCGAAAATATCTACCGTTAGGAGGCGTACGAATCGCGCTTTTTGAAACTAACCCATACAGAGAGGGGTAGACAAGACCAGGGAGTAATAGACTTCAAAGGAGGGTTTCATCGGCTTCTGGTTGAAGTTTGATGCCTAAGACCTTGACCATCAAACGCTGGCATATTCTTTTAATTTTAAGACATTACAAGCGCTGATAAAGGCTGAAATAATATGATTGGTCCGATTTTGTATATACATTTATTCAATTTTAACAAACTTTAGAAATTAATTTAAATATCAAAAACGTGTCTAATAGTTGTTTGAAAATATTATCGAATACGTTTTTTGTCATGGTAATTACGAATATAAATTAAAAGCTCGAAGTGTCTCTTTAATTTATGCCTAGTTCTTGCTTAAATTTCGAGAATGAAAGTCATATTTTTTATGCATATTATTATAATAATATATTAAAAATTGTACACCTTTGGGTTGACTCATTTTTAAGAAATTTCAAATATAAAATTCCAAAAATATATGAATGGTAAAAACCCCCTATCGATTACTATCGATCTATACCGGTTTGACTCTCGAAGCAATTGTGTCTGAATGTTATAGTTTTATCAAAAGTCAATAACTTTATTCCATAAAAGTATACAACGCCCCGTAGCAATTAATATTATCAGCAAAGGTGCAGTTTTACGTTATAGTCCATCACTTAAAAATAGACAAAAAAGTCATCACCCCTGTCTGGCTCGAGTGATTTGGACTCTTCCTCGATATTTAGAGTCTGGAGAGAGGGACGGAATTTAGGCGGGCCGCGCTTGGCTATATTGGCTTCCCTCCCAACTTCCGATTTCACTATTTACACGGCGAATGCGGCTGCTAGAGTGTCTCGAATGACGTAGTATTGTGGGGATTTGAATTGTTGATATTATAAAAGAAGTTGTGGGGGTGACGTCTTGATCGAATGTTGCTAACTACGTCACGAAATCACGTGGCGTTAAAATTATACGGGGCAGTTATTTCCGTTTTCGTAAAACGCTAGAGGTCAGAGGGTTCAGAAGTCACGCGACCTTGAGAGATAGGCTTAAGAAATGCTCGGTGCTCACGAGCGCTATGAGTTTTACAAGCTATGACGTAGCTGATGACGTTGACGGCAACATTTCCTAAGTAAGCTCCTCCTCTTTTATGATAGAAACAGAAGCCGATGAAACCCTCCTTTGAAGTCTATTACTCCCGGGTCTTGTCTACTCCTCTCTGTATGGGTTAGTTTCAAAAAGCGCGATTCGTACGCCTCCTAACGGTAGATATTTTCGAAGCGGGAGTTCGTCGAGCGAATATCTCTAGCAGCCTCGGAGTTCGTCAAAAAAACGTCGTCGTTTGTGGAGAGAGAGAATTTCCAATTTTCCGTAGACAGGGGGATGAAGTAGGACCCCTTCTAACTCGTAAAATTGTGAATTTTACCCATACAGAGAGGAGCGCTATATCGAACATTAGAGTAGTAGACTTCAAAGGAGGGTTTCATCGGCTTCTGATAGAAACTATTTACAAAAATGGTCTTAGAATCACTTTAATTTTCCATCTGTGAATACTGTGGGAGTTTTTGAGTTCTTCGCAGTTCCGGATAAACTGAGATAAACGCCCATACTTATAGACATTTCTTTCCTGATAAAATTTATGCCTTTTTCTTTGTCTCCAATATTACAATTTCCGTTGAAACTACATTTTTTTTCTGGCAATTAGGAACGTGTGTTCAGTAAGATTTAGAATTTACAAATTTATGCCTTTTTCTTTTCATCATTTACATATTGGATATTCTTCGAACTTTAATCTAAAAGAGTTGAAATTTATTTTGGGTGTTTTGTTATTCATAAGTTTACTTGAATTGTTATTTTAGCGGGGCTTGAAGAGTACTTAGGAAACTTACATATTATCTGATGCATTTAGATATCACCAAGGAGGATCAGAGAAGGAGAGGAAATGTGGGGCTGCGTTGAGTTAGAGAGAGAAGAGCCAACCTCCCACTCGGGTGGAGAGGGGGGATAGGAAATTCTCGAGGTAAACTGTTGTCACGTGGTCGCTAGCTAGCGCGTCTCATAAAGGATTCGTTTTACCCACGCGACAACATTTTACCACGAAACGTCTCTACCCCCGTTCTCCCAGAGTGGGAGTTTAGGCCGACGCAGTAGGAACCGCGCCGTCCCCACATTTCCTCTCCTTCTCTGATCCTCCTTGATATCACCATATGCTGTGGTTTAAAATCCATAATTTTAATATATTCAGAAGCCGATGAAACCCTCCTTTGAAGTCTATTACTCTAATGTTCCATATAGCGCTCCTCTCTGTATGGGTAAAATTCCCAATTTTACGAGATCAGAGGGGTCCTACTTCATACCCCCTGTCTACGGAAAATTGGAAATTCTCTCTCTCCACAAATGACGACGTTTTTTTGACGAACTCCGAGGCTGCTAGAGATATTCGCTCGACGAACTCCCGCTCCGAAAATATCTACCGTTAGGAGGCGTACTAATCGCGCTTTTGGGAACTAACCCATACAGAGATGGGTAGACAAGACCAGGGAGTATTAGACTTCAAAGGAGGGTTTCATCGGCTTCTGATATATTGTAGAACTAAACAGACTTTTAATGGAAGATAAATATTCCTAAGAAAGATAAGAATTATGTAGCAACAGACAACCAGGCTTTTTCGCGGAAAATTCTTAAATTTAGACAATTTAAGAATAACAAAGAATATTAGGTCAAATAGTCGATAAATAGAAGAAAATTTAAAAATTATTTTCAAATAGGTGAAAATTTTCAAAAAGTTGCAAATTAATCGCATATTCTTCTTTATACAGTGATCCCTTAAGTTTTAAAACACAATTTGAACACGTTACGAAATAAAACTTTACCAAAACAATTAAAAATTAATCTTTGACTCTACCAAAACAAGCCAGAACATCGTTCAAAAACTATCCAAAAACCATTGGAAAACCATTTGAAGATTTTTTAAGGATTCTCAAAACTTGACCAAATTATTCTCTAAACTTTACCAAAACATTCTCAAAACTTAACCAAAACATTCTCAAAACTTGACCAAATCATTCTCAAAACTTGACCAAATTATTCTCAAAACTTCACCAAATCATTCTCAAAACTTGACCAATCATTCTCAAAACTTTACCAAAACATTCTCGAATCTTTATCAAACCATTCTCAAAACTTTACCAAACCATTCATAAAACTTTACCAAAACAATCTCAAAACTTTACCAAAACATTCTCAAAACTTTACCAAAACATTCTCAAAACTTTACCAACACATCCTCAAAACTTTACCAAAACATTACTAAAACGTACTCCAAATTTTACCAAAACATTCTCAAAACTTTACCAAAACATTCTCAAAACTTTACCAAAACATTCTCAAAACTTTACCAAAACATTCTCAAAACTTTACCAAAACATTCTCAAAACTTTACCAAAACATTCTCAAAACTTTACCAAAACATTCTCGAATCTTTATCAAACCATTCTCAAAACTTTACCAAACCATTCATAAAACTTTACCAAAACATTCTCAAAACTTAAAAAAACAATCTCAAAACTTTACCAACACATTCACAAAACTTTACCAACACATTCTCAAAACTTTACCAACACATTCTCAAAACTTAACCAAAACATTCTCAAAACTTCACCAAAAATTATCAAAACTTCACCTAAACATTATCAAAACTTCACCTAAACATTCTTTAAACTTTACCAAAACATTCTCAAAACTTGACCAAGACATTCTCAAACTTGAAACAATAAGATCCCAACTATTCAAGCAAAACAAACTCATTTGACGGTTAAACAAAGATCAGAATTAATACATATTATAATATCTATTCACGCTACAATACCATTATGTAAATTCGTACCTCTAAATTATTAATATTCAATATTAAAGAATTTATTCGAGTGTTTTAAGAAGCATTACATAAGAACACACACCCGGTTAATTACCCTCTGACTTGTGTGTTTCTGATTATTATCCAATTCTTGGAAATACCCCATCCCACCCGACGGAGTTCTTTCAAACACTTTGAACTCTGTAATCTTTTTTCATCTTTCTTTTAAATCAAAATTATATTAGCAAAATATTACTTTTAAATTTCAAAACTTGGTAATTACGACACGTTTAAAATTGCCATTAAATCCTATGACCTTGAAAGAAAAAATCGTATTTCTCGAAAACGGAGAAAGTTTTGTTAGATTATATCTCAAATTTTTCCTTATAATGTTTCCCGTTAAATCCCAAACGTAGTAGTAGTTTTTCCCCTGAGTCTGTAGGATTTTCCCTACCACTAATAATGACTCAAGTACCCGGAGGCAAACATAACAGCCTTAAAACCATATCTCATTGCTAAAATGTTTTAACTAACAATTTTTCATATTTCGTTAAATTGTGTAATATATTCGTTGTAAACTTATTTGGCAAAGATTGGTCATACACAACTGACCTTTCCTTGTCATATAGTACTAATTAACAGACACTATTCTTAATAGGGGGTTAGAAACAATAAAACTTAACGATCAGCGACATCTAGCGGCCAAATTTTGTTACAAACAACACTACATAGATTATGACAATCTCTTCAAGTTCAAAATGTTTATAATTTTAATCGTAATCTTTTTAGACGAGGTGTAACTGGCCTAGGTTTAATCAGAGTTAATTAACTGAGGCAGAAGCCGATGAAACCCTCCTTTGAAGTCTATTACTCCCGGGTCTTGTCTACCCCTCTCTGTATGGGTTATTCTCAAAAAGCGCGATTCGTACGCCTCCTAACGGTAGATGTTTTCGGAGCGGGAGCTCGTCGAGCGAATATCTCTAGCAGCCTTGGAGTTCGTCAAAAAAACGTCGTCGTTTGTGGAGAGAGAATTTCCAATTTTCCGTAGATAGGGGGGGGGGGGATGAAGTAGGACCCCTCCGATCTCGTAAAATTGTGAATTTTACCCATACAGAGAGGAGCGCTATATGGAACATTGGAGTAGTAGACTTCAAAGGAGGGTTTCATTGGCTTCTGATACAACATATAGCTAAGCCTAAGTTTTAAATTATGAATTTTAACAAAAGTCTATAACTTTATTCCATATAAGTAAACAACGCCCCGTATCTCGTTATCAGCCCAATAGCTAAAAAAGTCATCACCCCTGTCTTGCTCGAATGATTTGGACTCTTCTTCGATGTTTTAAGTCAGGAGAGAGGGACGAAATGTGAAAAATAAAATTAAAACGGGTATGAAATAATAAATTGAATATAAATTAGTTAAAACTATTTTGCTCTCACAAGACTGTCTAGTTTGGCTAGTTGTTACACACCCCTTCAGTATCTCTAATACGTCACTCTCGTAACTCTCTTCCGTGCATCTTTCCAAGCGGACTTCCTTTAACCCTTTGAAAGGGGAAATGCATTAATAGGGGGGAAATCACATATTATAAATATAAATTAAAAGAATGATAGTTAGTCAAACGTAAAATTCTTTCGGTAAGCTTGAGACCGTCGAATGGGAGTTAGATATTTTCAAACAATTTTTATTTCGCGAGTGCGTACTTTAATTTAACATCGAATTTTAACTTAATTTAACTTAAATCATATCAGTATTTAACAGTTTTTTAATAGTATTATAATATAATTTAATTATTATTAAATTTAATAATGAAATTAAGTCGGAACAATTTACTATCAGACATTATGGTGGTTAATTCAGTATTTTGCCTTTTATTGGCATTAATTGTTATTCTCAGTGCGACTAACGTTCAAGCTGATAGCAAATCTGCAATTCAAGCCATGGTAAGGGTTATTTAATATTTGAATTTAATTTAGATTAATATTTATTATTTAAATTTATTGATTACTATTTGTAATTAATTTAAATTTGTAGCTTAATTGCGAAGGGTTTTATAAGTAATTTAATTTCCATAGTTACCGTAATTAGGGTTAATGATTTTTGTTTGGAATCTCGAAATATCCCCTACATGGTAAAATAAACAAATTTTTAACTTGGGTTTATATACGACAAATAATTTATAGAAAATTGAAAATATATCTAAGAAAATTTAAAATACCTCTAAGAAAATTTGAAATACCTCTAAGGAAATTTAAAATATCTCTAAGGAAATTTAAAATATCTCTAAGAAAATTTGAAATACCTCTAAGGAAATTTGAAATACCTCTAAGGAAATTTGAAATACCTCTAAGGAAATTTAAAATATCTCTAAGGAAATTTAAATTACCCCTAAGAAAATTGAAAATACCTCTAAGAAAATTTAAATTACCTCTACGAAAATTTTAACTACCTCTAAGAAAATTTGAAATACCTCTAAGGAAATGTAAAATATCTCTAAGGAAATTTAAAATACCTCTAAGGAAATTTAAAATACCTCTAAGAAAATTTAAAATACCTCTAAGGAAATTTAAAATACCTCTAAGAAAATTTAAAATACCTCTAAGGAAATTTAAAATATCTCTAAGGAAATTTAAAACACCTCTAAGAAAATTAAAAATACCTCTAAGAAAATTTAAAATACCTCTAAGAAAATTTAAAATACCTCTAAGAAAATTTAAAATACCTCTAGGATAATTTAAAATAACTCTAAGAAAATTTAAAATACCCCTAAGAAAATTTAAAATGCCTCTAAGAAAATTTAAAATACCTCTAAGAAAATTTAAAATACCTCTAAGAAAATTTAAAATATCTCTAAGGAAATTTAAAATACCTCTAAGAAAATTTAAAATACCTCTAAGAAAATTTAAAATACCTCTAAGAAAATTTAAAATATCTCTCAGGAAATTTAAAATACCTCTAAGGAAATTTAAAATACCTCTAAGGAAATTTAAAATGCCTCTAAGGAAATTTAAAATATCTCTAAGGAAATTTAAAATACCTCTAAGAAAATTTAAAATACCTCTAAGAAAATTTAAAATATCTCTCAGGAAATTTAAAATACCTCTAAGGAAATTTAAAATACCTCTAAGAAAATTTAAAATACCTCTAAGAAAATTTAAAATACCTCTAAGAAAATTTAAAATATCTCTCAGGAAATTTAAAATACCTCTAAGAAAATTTAAAATACCTCTAAGAAAATTTAAAATACCTCTAAGGAAATTTAAAATACCTCTAAGAAAATTTAAAATACGTCTAAGAAAATTCAAATACCCCTAATTGTCACTGATTGTAAATGAGACTAAATTGATACATAATTTGGGGATCATTAGCCTGGGATGACCTCATGTAGTCATGGTGGGTGTCATACGCTTGAATGAACAATTTCACACTAACTAAAAGTGAACCCACCCTCATAAAGGTTGCGTAAGAACCTCCGGGGTGGTTCCTTAAATTTTTTTTTTGGTTTCGTACCTTTCACTCTCAAATACAAGAGTATGATGAGTCAACCTTTCAACTTTGTCTGTTTAGTCTGTAGTAATCTAATTATTCTTACTTGTTAGTGAAACACAAGTTTAATTAGAGTTTCCACCAAAGTTATTAACATCTAGCTTAATTACACTACAAGACATTCATGAGTAAGCGAAATTGAATAAAAAATTGACTCAACTCTTCTATATAATTATGGATTCGTAGATTCATCCCCAATTTAAATACTAATTAATTAATTAATTCCGGAAATATTATATAAATTTTAATTAAATTTAATTACACGTTCTACAAGTTTCAGTTAAAATTAATTAATTTTAATTTGATATATTTTAATAAGTTTTAATTACGATAATTTTAAAATTTAATCAATTTAAATTAATTAAAATTAATTAAGGTCAGTTTTATTTCATTAAAATCAATTTTAATTTGATCTTATTAATTATAGTTTTAATTACGATAATTTTCCTTTCAAATTTAATCTATTTAAATTAATTTTAATTTATTATATTCAGTTTTATTCCAATATCATCAATTTTAATTTGGTATTAATCATTTTGATCCGTTATTAATTAATTAGTATCAAATTTAATTTATTCGGTTTTTGTATGAGTTTAAACTTTTAATATCTTTGTTTACAACTTAACTTAAGGAGAAATTCCGCCGAGTTGGGAGGAAAGCGCGGCCCGCCTAAATTCCGTCCCCCTCTCCAGACTCAAAATATCGAGGAAGAGTCCAAACCACTCGAGCCAGACAGGGGTGATGACTTTTTTGTCGATTTTTAAGTGATGAACTATGCTGTAAAACCAAGAATCCATTCAGGTTCCATAAGAATATGGGAGGGTCGCGATTCAATAACCATCCTCCCAAACTTTGTAGCAAAAGTTCGTCCGCTTCGAATCGATTTTTCAAGTAAATCGCTCCTGACATCTATTATTAACCCGCGCCACTAACGACCTTGACATAATAATTTGGGTAATAAAAATGGAGCCGACCGAAAAAAGATCTAAGCGTACAAATGTTGCGAAAATTGCAGACGAACTTTTGTTACTAAGTTTGGGAGGATGGTACCAGAGGCTAAAGCTAGGCTCCCATATTCTTATGGAACCTGAATGGATTCTTGGTAAAACTATACCTTTGCTGATAATATTAAGCTACGGGGTGTTGTTTACTTTTATGGACTTTTGTTATTAATAATTGTCTAACCCAAACCTCTTGATTAAGTGTACAGCTTCGCTTTAATTTTTCTTTTTATGGTTTTGTGACCTGAATAAAATTGTCGGTATCTCCACTGTGGGTTGGTAGAGTTTCCGGTGATATTCTTAAAAACAGGCAAGGCTCGTTCGCGATATTTTTATGTCGTTTCCCATGAATTTCCCACGAAAAAGTTTATAAGTGTAGTAAAACAATCTTGGCGTCCTTAGTACCTCTACAACCTGCGTTTCAACCTTCAAATAGACTAAAATTTCAACCCGAAAACCAGTTTCCTATAGTAATTAATATATATTTTAATATAAAAATTTATTTTAAACTTAAAAGGGAGAATGAAAGGCCAGAACAACCTATTTTTAATCGATTAAGAATGCTAAAATAATGAGAAAAACAATAATATAACTCACCAAAAATATTTCCTTATTTTATAATCAATTTCCAAAGTTCCGATGCTAAGCCTTGGCTGCCTAGCTCGGCGAACTAGGCGAGCACGAGCCGTATTTTTTTTTAATATTCCCGTCTGATCTAGTCGCCAATCACGAGCGAGTACGCGTATTTTTAAAATACGCGTACTCGCTCGTGATTGGCGACAAGAACAGCCGCGAATATAAAAAAAAAAAATACAGATCGTGCTAGCCTAGTTCACCGAGCTAGGCAGCCAAGGCTTAGCATCGGAACTTTGGAAATTGAAATATGATGTTGAAAGATAATGGTGTCATCAATTTCATCACATTAACATCGTCTCGAATTGAAAATGAGTAAATTTACATTTAAATCGCATGTTGTCATCTGGGTACATCAACTATAAGAAGATGGTGTTGAAATAAAATTTAAAAAAAAAGGTTTAAATTTTCTAAAGATGAGCTAGTTTAATAATGATATCATAATTATTAGTAAGATTACCGAGAAGAACCATATTTTGTTTTGGAAGAATTCCATTTTTTAGTTAATTAATTGAAGAAACACGATTTTTCTTGAACTGGTTACAGAAAAATAATGAATTAGGTCGTATTTATGCGTATTGACGTCATTCCGTGTGTAACAGGAACGGAAATAAGCGCGGGATACTGGACAGTGTCCGATAATGTTTCTAAATGTCTCAGATCTTTTCATTTTCGAGAGGGAGTCACTGGACATTTGTCCAATAAGATATAAGGCAGCTCTAGCAATTTAAAAATGTCCATTAACTTTGAATTTGTGAACTGAATTTACTGGACAATTGTCCAAAAAAGAAATAATTCTTATTTCCATCCCTGAATTCATTAATTTATCTTATTTCGCGAGCAAAAATAAGCTTTAAACATATGTTTATTTTATATTGTACATATCTTTCTGTAGTGGTTTGTTTTTCCATAGAAACAGACAAAACTCTTCAACTACTGTAACGTTTCCGCAAAGGGAGAATGCAACCTAACAAAAAGCGTTTTAGGCCTAATCCACCAGTAAACAAAATTACAAACAAATATTAAACTAGAAATAAATTTAAAACTTACCCTGAAAATAGTCTTAGCTGGATTCATGGAGATCCTGATTTTCTTCACATTAAAAAGTCAGCGACCAATCAATGAAGGCTTCTCGTTAAGACGAGACTTCAAATCTCCATGAATCCAGCTAAGCCTTAAATTTATTTCTAGTTTAATATTTGTTCGTAAATTATTACACTGGTAGATTAGGCCTATTTAAACGATAAGGAATCGATGGAAAAACCACTTGTTGTTAGCTTGCATTCTCCATTTAAAATAGCTTCAGTTAAACTTAGCCATAAATTGCAGTTAACACGCATTTAAACCATTAGATTTTATCAGAAGCCGATGAAACCCTCCTTTGAAGTCTATTACTCCCGGGTCTTGTCTACCCCTCTCTGTATGGGTTATTCTCAAAAGGCGCGATTCGTACGCCTCCTAACGGTAGATGTTTTCGGAGCGGGAGTTCGTCGAGCGAATATCTCTAGCAGCCTTGGAGTTCGTCCAAAAAACGTCGTCGTTTGTGGAGAGAGAGAATTTCCAATTTTCCGTAGACAGGGGGGATGAAGTAGGACCCCTTCTAACTCGTAAAATTGGGAATTTTACCCATACAGAAAGGAGCGCTATATCGAACATTGGAGTAGTAGACTTCAAAGGAGGGTTTCATCGGCTTCTGATTTTATACAGACATCAGACAACAGTAACTGTTGGAAAGTAGATCATGTTCTACATAGTGAATTCTGAATGTTTTTATAATAATGGGTCTGGTATTTTATACAGCTATAGGTTTACGATAAAATATGGGGTGATAAATATACAGGTTTATAATGCTACAGTTTACTTAAGTTCCATTGTTCCCTATGCTATTACAAATACCTTTTAGTTTTCTGTACAAATATGGTATATAAATTAACGTAATTCTAGTGTGCTTGGAGTAGAGCTCAGAATCGGATCGATCCATTATCTTCTGTTATTCGTATATTTTCAGATATTTTATTTTCGGTTAAAATTGTTTGTAACTAAAACAATGAAATTTGTATATTCGTATAATTGTTAAAAGGTTTACCCGAAGATAAACGTTTGGCGCTTTATCTATCTACAAATTACTCGTATTCAAACGTATAACGATGGATAAGAAACATTCGCGTTTCCAGAATTAGTCTTAAAATATAAGAAACAATATTTCAAATTGACTTTTAATTCGAAGAATAGAAATAAAACGACGAAACTAAGATTTTAAATCATCTTTTTATTCGTTATTTTTCACGAAAATAAATTTTGAATTTTTTTATCCGAACGTATAACGTCTATAATATTCTAAGATAAGTTGCCATTTTTGGATAAAACGGATTATGTTCTTTACTTATCTTCGGATAAGTTAACTCGAAAAATAGTATATTTTTAGTCAAACAGAATATATACATCAGAATTTAGTAGATTTTATCCAATTAATAAAAATTATATGAATTCCAAGCTCATCCAAGTTTCCCTTTAAAAAAGTTCAGGGTTTTTCAATTTACAGCATTGAAACTATATCAATGTCAGATTTGAGCAGGCAAGATGTGGTTTTTACACTTCATTGGGTTTTCGTTGCCTCAACAGCATTTTTTATGTTATTACTCGCTCAAATCTTAATTTGATAAAGAAAAAGTTTAAAATCTTCCCAATGTCAATTTTTCTCTATTGAAAACCAGTTTTTAGGCGTCATATAACGTACGTAAGTTTCAATGATGTCGTCATAAGTATTTTTAAGAATATAAACCTGTAGTAAGAATCATATTTCTAATTGCTAATAACCTTCATCTCAGGAATTTATATCCAAAAAAATATATACACGATTTTACACTTAAACATTAAACCTAGGTTTTCAAACTTTTCATGATCGTTATGAAATAACCAGTGGTTGAAATTAATTTGTTTATGCCAAGTTTAAGAGAGATTTAAGTAATAGATCTATGGCGTTGAAACTTATCAATTAATAGAAACATTTTTAATTTTAATTTGTGTTCGTTAAATAAATACAAAAATAAATGGATAGGGGGTTAAAAATACACCGAGATGACGTCAATACAACTAAATACGACATTTTTTTTTTATTTTTACCCCTAGCATTTACCACAGCAATTTTCTAGAATTTTTCATAATTTTCTAGATTTTTTCAGATTTTTCCAGATTTTACTAGAATTTTCTAGAATTTTTCAGATTTTTCTAGAATTTTCCAGAATTTTTCAGATTTTTTTCTAGAATTTTCCAGATTTTTCAGATTTTTCTAGAATTTTTCAGATTTTTCCAGATTTTTCTAGAATTTTCCAGATTTTTCTAGAATTTTCCAGATTTTTCTAGAATTTTTCAGATTTTTCTAGAATTTTTCAGATTTTTTCTAGAATTTTCCAGATTTTTCCAGATTTTTCTAGAATTTTCCAGATTTTTCTAGAATTTTCCAGATTTTTCTAGAATTTTCTAGATTTTTTCAGAACTTTGGTCAAACCTTTCTAGAACTTTCAAGCACTTTCCAGAGTTTTATAGAGCTCCCCAGACTTTTCTGGAATTTTCTAGAATATTTAAAAAAATGGCCGAAAGGTCAGAAAAAAGTCAGGGAATTTGAAAATAACCCCAAAAGGTCAGGGAAAAGTCAGGGAATTTGAAAATAGCCCCAAAAAGGTCAGTGGAAAAGTCAGGGAATTTGAAAATAGCCCCAAAAAGGTCAGTGGGAAAATCAAGGAATTTGAAAATTGCCCCAAAAGGTCAGGGAATTTGAAAATAGCCCTAAAGGTCAGTGGAAAAAATCAGGGAATTTGAAAATTGCCCCAAAAGGTCACGGAATTTGAAAATAGTCACAAAAGGTCAGTGGGAAAATCAGGGAATTTGATTATTGCCCCAAACGGTCAGGGAATTTTAAAATAGCCCCAATAGGTCAGTGGGAAAATCAGGGAATTTGAAAATTGCCCCAAAAGGTCAGGGAATTTGAAAATAGCTCCAAAAGGTCAGTGGAAAAATCAGGGAATTTGAAAATTGCCCTAAACGGTCAGGGAAAAGTCAGGGAATTTATAAATTGGCCCAAAAGGTCAGGGAAAAATCCAGGAATTTGAAAATTACCCCAAAAAGTCTTAGAATTTGAAAATAAGTTCAAATGAGTTTTAAATAGTGAAAATAGTTTTATTTTTTCCGGAACAAGTTCTAAATAATTAACCTCTAATCTCCTTTTTTCCTCGTCGGAAATAAATTAGCATTATTATTAATCACATCGGAAACAATAAAAAATTATTTGAAGGCGCCAAGTTCGATGACTCACAGACACGTAATTCACACCATTTTTTTCACCATCATATTAAATATTTATTAATTGCGATGCTATGACCATCAAATAATACGTCATCGCTTATCAATCAAACAGTTTTCGACCTTCTAAATGTATTTATAGTATTAGTCATATTGAGCCTCAGGCCGGAAACGAAATACCATTGACTCAACAACAAGGGGTTATTTGCCAACGCTCTGGATTTGATTGAATTTCAATGTAGATTAAAAATTAACACCTCCTAATCGACCTTCCATATTTAATTATTTTTTAAATACCATTTTAATTTATTTTAAATCGAATTTAAATTTAATCTATTAGTAAAACGAAATATATTTATTTTTAATTAATTAATGTATGGTTATTTGATTTATATTTAATGGTAATTACTAATTTATATTTAGTTTAAATTAATATTAAGTTCTGATTAGAAAGAAATTGATTGGACAATTTTATTAGAGATGATTTTACCCAATAATTTGTAGAAAATAATCAATTAATTAAACTGATTAATATACTAATTATTATCGACTAATTGTAATTAAAATTTTAAGATATTTTAATGCCTTTTTAGGAAATTTATTCGTAAATTAATTAAACTATAATTTTTCAAGATGCTAATAAATAAATCATAATCAGGTTTCAATTAACAATTTTCTAAATATTAGGCCTTAATTAATTTTCCAAGTGCTTAGACTTAAATTAATCAGGGTTCCCACATGTCAGGGAAAACAGGAAAAAGTCGGGGAATTTGAAAATGAATCAAAAACGTCAGGGAATTTTAAGATTTTTTAAAAAGTCAGGGAATTTTAATATCTTTCAAGAAGCCAGGAAATTACAATCATTATCATAAGCTGACCGTGTCTGTTGTATAGATTAGAACAAAGATCAAAGATACGCGTGCAAAAGTTTGGCCAACGCAATTATATAAAAAAAGGTTAAAAATTGAATAGTATTAGCTGAAACAATCAGGGAAAATCGTTGGAAAAGGTCAGGGAAAAACCTGGAAATGTCAGGGAATTTGAATCTGAAAAAACTGTGGCAACCCTGTTAATTATCAATAAAACTTTAATTATGGAATTAAATTTCCCAAATATTTCGAGTCTTCAAGGTCGGTCGAATAATAATCTTTAATTTTGAATTATCTGTGGTTCATTTGCAGGTAGTTTTATCAAGAATCCATTCAGGTTCCATAAGAATATGGGAGCATAGCTTTAGCCTCTGGTACCATCCTCCCAAACTTTGTAACAAAAGTTCGTCCGCAATTTTCGCAACATTTGTACGCTTAGATCTTTTTTCGGTCGGCTCCATTTTTATTACCCAAAATATTATGTCAAGGTCGTTAGTGGCGCGGGTTAATAATAGATGTCAGGAGTGATTTACTTGAAAAATCGATTCGAAGCGGACGAACTTTTGCTACAAAGTTTGGGAGGATGGTTATTGAATCGCGGCCCTCCCATATTCTTATGGAACCTGAATGAATTCTTGGTTTTATTATTTATATAGCTGCTATTCAAATATTCAATTTAACAAAACACCGTTACATTTATTGCAACATATAAATATTTTTTCCCAATTATATTAGCTGATCAAACTTTATTTCTATTAACTTTTACCTTTTATTTGAATTTTATCGTTAATTACACTTATCATGTGTAGGTAAAAATTAATATATATAATTTTTTTTTAATTTCAACCCAGAGGTGTAAAATTTTATAATCCATCTACCACCGGTAAAAAAAAAAATTACTAACCAATATTAAATTTAAAACTTACCCTGAAAATAGGCTTAGCTGGATTCATGGAGATCCTGAATATCTTCGCATTGAAGGGTCAGCGACCAATGAACAAAGGCTTGTAGTTAAGGCGAGATCTTAAGGTCAGACTTCCAATAACGTTTGATTGGTCGCTGACTCTTCAATGTGAAGAAATTCAAGATCTTGATGAATTCAGCTAAGCCTATTTTTCCGGGTAAGTTTTAAATTTATTTCTAGTTTAATATTTGTTTTTAAATTGTTTTATTGGTGGATTAGGCTTAAAACACTTGTTATTAGGTTGATTCTCCCTTTAAGTCTCTGGTTATTTAAATCTATCGCCATGGAAAGTTATGTTTAAAGTTTTTTTTTAGTTTTAGCAGAGTGAAAGTGTTTTACAAATATATTCAAAAAAGGGTGCTTCTGGCCCGTAACCTACTTTAGTGTGGGTATAATTCGACAAGGACACCCATGTCTTTCAAGCGGAAACGATTAATTGCTGATGAGCAGACGAACCCGTGCACACGTGCCTATAATATAAGTTTATTATGATGTGACTCGCCTCTACCAATAAAGGCAGGGTGTAGTAAAAAAAAATTACCAACAAATATTAAACTAGAAATAAATTTAAAACTTAAAGTCAAAATAGGCTTAGATCCTGAATTTCTTCGCATTGAAGAGTCAGCGACCAATGAACAAAGGCTCGTCGTTAAGGCGAGATCTTCGTGAGAATTCTTCCAATAACATTCGATTAGTCTCTAACCAATCAATGCGAAGAAATTCATGATCCACATGAATCCAACTAAGCCTATTTTGCTATAAGAAATATCAGAAGCCGATGAAACCCTCCTTTGAAGTCTATTACTCCCGGGTCTTGTCTACCCCTCTCTGTATGGATTAGTTTAAAAAATCGCGATTCGTACGCCTCCTAACGGTAGATATTTTCGGAGCGGGAGTTCGTCGAGCGAATATCTCTAGCAGCCTTGGAGTTCGTCAAAAAAACGTCGTCGTTTGTGGAGAGAGAGAATTTCCAATTTTCCGTAGACAGGGGGGTATGAAGTAGGACCCCTCAGATCTCGTAAAATTGAGAATTCTACCCATACAGAGAGGAGCGCTATATCGAACATTAGAGTAGTAGACTTCAAAGGAGGGTTTCATCGGCTTCTGGAAATATTTGAATTATTCAAATGTTGAGTTATTTTAATTTTGGTTGTTGGAATGACTAAAAATTAATTTACACCCTTTTCACTCTCTCTTTGAGTTTCTATACTTCGTTGCGATAAATTATTGTGTTAAAAATTAAGCCTTGTATTAAGTTAAAAGTTTTGTTTCGTCTCAACTTGAGCAAGGAGGATTAGACAAGGAGAAGAAATGTGGGGACGGCGCGGTTCCTACTGCGTCGGCCTAAACTCCCACTCTGGGAGAACGGGGGTAGAGACGTTTCGTGGTAAAATGTTGTCGCGTGGGTAAAACGAATCCTTTATGAGACGCGCTAGCTAGCGACCACGTGACAACAGTTTACCTCGAGAATTTCCTATCCCCCCTTTCCACCCGAGTGGGAGGTTGGCTCTACTCTCTCTAACTCAACGCAGCCCCACATTTCCTCTCCTTGTCTAATCCTCCTTGACTTGAGTAACCCCAATTTTTATTTAGAATGAGGTACATGTTTCGTGATGGATTAGTACAAGAACATAGAACTATTTTGCCTTGATTTAGCTTGCAAAATGTATTTTGTATCATACTGAAATTAAGGTCATGTGTATTTATGTTAGATTGACATTGAAATTTACGTCCTTATTGTCTAGAAATTACATCCAAATTTTGTTAAAATGAAACCAGAAGCCGATGAAACCCTCCTTTGAAGTCTACTTCTCCAATGTTCCATATAGCGCTCCTCTCTGTATGGGTAAAATTCACAATTTTACGAGTTAGAAGGGGTCCTACTTCATCCCCCCTGTCTACGGAAAATTGGAAATTCTCTCTCTTCACAAACGACGACGTTTTTTGGACGAACTCCAAGGCTGCTAGAGATATTCGCTCGACGAACTCCCGTTCCGAAAATATTTACCGTTAGGAGGCGTACCAATCGCGCTTTTTGAAACTAACCCATACAGAGAGGGGTAGACAAGACCCGGGAGTAATAGACTTCAAAGGAGGGTTTCATCGGCTTCTGACACTACAAATAGTCCATGGAATCGATTCGCTGGAGTCGTGTGAACGATTTGATTCGATTTCTCGAAACTGCTTCGGGAACCAGTATAGTGTCCCTTTAATTTAGAAATTCGTCTGTGTATTTAGCTGAATAAAAGGAAAAATGTGCCTGTAGTTTTATAATACTTCTAGATGCTATTGTCTTGCTAATCCCTTTTTTCCAAAGAAATCCACATTATTTTTAATCTTTTCATTTATTAAGTTAAATGTATTTTTACATTTATTAAAGTGACAGTGACATTTTAATGTTTAAATATTTTATTTGTTTATTTAAATAAGTTTTAATGTTTATTACTTTACACGGACTATTTTCATTCCTATGTAAGTTTAACATTGTGTAGCAATCCACCTCAGCTTTGACCATAATGTCAACACTTCCTGATAGGGATTTCTTGTCACTGTCACATTAATTTTATTATTTTCCAAGGTTTTGTAATAAAATATTTGCAACGCATGAGATACGTTCGATAAAAAAATGTTGATGAATTTAATCTATAGACGTAGCATCTCCCCGCCTTTCGCTGTGCTAAACGATATAGAAAATTAATATAATAGTGCCAATACTCTATATTTTATTTTGAAAAATGATACAAAACATGTCAGCCATTATAGTTTTATTTCGGATAACGTAAATTTAAATATTTTTAAAAATAAAATAAAAAAAATATATATTTTTTGATGGGCAGTTTGATTATAGCCTTTAAACAGTAAATGTGTTTTTGAAGGGATATTGTAATAAACCTCAAGGCTAATTAGCTTCATTGTAGAGACAAAAGTCAATCACTTTATTCCAAATAAGTAAAATAAATCGATTTATTGTAGCTTCATCTATCGGTTGTTGAAACCGAAACGGTATGAAACTGGTTCCCGAAGCAGTTTCGAGAAATCGAATCAAATCGATTCGAGAAAAGACGATTTCCCGTTAATTTTTTTCAGCAGTCTTTTCGAAAAGGCTACTTAACTTAGATTTAAGTTAATAAAAACTCCATGACACCCTAACTTTAATTACATTTGTAGAATACATTATGGTCTAAGGTTCCATATTGATGACGTAGATTGCGGGGAATTTTTATTTTAAAAATTTCCAAAATGGGCGATTATAAAATATGTATTTTTACAATCGTGGTATTTTTTTTCAGCAGTCTTTTCGAAAAGGCTACTTAATTTAGATTTAAGTTAATTAAAACTCCATGACACCCTCACTTTAATTACATTTGTAGAATACATTATGGTCTAAGGTTCCATAGTGATGACGTAGATTGCGGGGAATTTTTATTTTAAAAATTTCCAAAATGGGCGATTATAAAATATGTATTTTTACTGTCACTGTAATTTTGTTCTATGACATATGTATATATATTTTGAATCGTTTTTTAACGATCTTTCTGAAAATATAACTCAATTTCCATTTGGAGTTCATGAAAAATTGGTGACTTTAAAATACTTTTTTTAATGATTGAATTTTTCCCGGTAAATTAAAAAATCTTGTTAAGGTTTAGATTTATCTACACTTCATTGATGCAATTGTACTGAAGATCTTTGTGTTTTAAAGATAGAAGTTAAGGGTTTTTCTTATGAATAAGGAATCAACAGATTTTATATTTTCATTACATCACCCAAATTTATTTTTCACCTGAGGTGTGTCTCGTTAGTCGTTACAAGGATATTAATTTCTGGTTTTTCCAAGTGATGATTACGCAATTTCAGACACACATGGATGTATTCCTTCTTGTTCACGGTTTTTATTCGTTAAGGAATGTTAATTTAATATTACATTAACAATAAATTATGTAAATTATTCAGCGAAAAAATAATTATTATAATTTATTCAAAAAAATGTAATCATTTTTTAATATTTTTTAAATCTTTAAATGGAGAATATAACTTAGCAAGTGATTTTTTATCCATTACCAGCTATTACTTATCGTTTAAATAGGCCTAATCCACCAGTAAATAAATTTACAAACAAATATTAAACTAGAAAATAATTTAAATCTAATTATTAAGAGAAATAGGCTTAGTTGGATTCGTAGAGATCTCTTTAAAAATGAAATCCATCTAATTAAACTTTAACTAGCAACCATTTAAGTATAAGCTTCATAATTATTTGAAGGTTTAGATCCAAATTTTTCTGAATTTTTGGCATTGCTCCTGGCTGCAATTAAGATTTGAAATTTAATTATTTTATTAAATAAATTATAAAACAATCATTATTTTAAACAGGCACAAATTGGCGTGGTTTAACTCTCAAAACCTGTTGCCAATAAGTCTGGAAAATAATGATAATAAAACTCCTACATATTAAACAATGAACAAGTATTGTAATTATATTATAGATAATGACATTGAATCTTTAGAAAGAAATTATCTTGTTTAAAAAAATTCCAATTAGATATATTTAATATTTGAACAATTATAAAAAATAATATGGGAGGTCTGAAATAAGTTATTTGCCTTGACGCAAAATATTATTAACATGAATTATGTTCATTTTAAAGTGAAACTTACAGATATTTCATGAGTAGAAATATGGTTCGGAATTCGTATAACTTTTGTTAATTGAATAGGACCATCGTGAATGTCAATCAGATATTAAAATATCCACTTCTTATTCGAGTTAACGGATACCCGAATGTAACGGCAAACTTACAATTCGTACTCATTGTTATTTAGGAAATTGATAAGAGTTATTCATTCGCCGATAACGAACAATTTGAAACCAAAGAGTTTCTTCGTCTATTTTAACCCAAAATTGAGATCTCGAAGCTAGAATTGTTCCTTTCGATTTAGATGAAAAAAATCGAATTATTATATTTCATTCTACACGGATTTCGAGAAACGTCGTATTTTTATCTTCGCGTTATCCGTTCGAATAAACGCGATTTGTTTATTAATCGAGCTTAAAATTTTATCTCCGGGTCTAATTCGTATCCAGCATTTGAATACGATTCTGTTTATATAATTTGTGGATTTATATTAACTTAAATTTATCCGAGATTAAAATATCATTGAAAAAAGCCAAGTTATTAAGAAACTGAGTCTTTCCCTTTAAATATCTTTATTATAGTCTTCAGAGAAATCCAAGGGTTTAAAGAGCATGACAGCTCATTTTGTCATTAAAAAATGGAGTTTTAAGTCATTCTACATAAAATTCTAATTATCTAAAACTATTATCTACGATTATTATTAATTTGAAGGATTATTATACAAGAAATTATGATTTTATTATATTATCATCGAAGGTTAAGGTTCTTTTTCGAGGTTAAGGCAAATTATTATTTTTCATATTCGAGTTAATATCAGCTAATCTTGCAGGTAGCTGTTGATTCCCAATTAACTTCTAAAGTTATAATTATATATAATCATAAATATTGTCACGAATTAATTTATGTACAGACAAATTTAATTTATGTACAGACAAATTTAATTTATGTACAGACAAATTTAATTTATGTACAGACAAATTTAATTTATGTACAGACAAATTTAATTTATGTACAGACAAATTTAATTTATGTACAGACAAATTTAATTTATGTACAGACAAATTTAATTTATGTACAGACAAATTTAATTTATGTACAGACAAATTTAATTTATGTACAGACAAATTTAATTTATGTACAGACAAATTTAATTTATGTACAGACAAATTTAATTTATGTACAGACAAATTTAATTTATGTACAGACAAATTTAATTTATGTACAGACAAATTTAATTTATGTACATACAAATTTAATTTATGTACAGACAAATTTAATTTATGTACAGACAAATTTAATTTATGTACAGACAAATTTAATTTATGTACAGACAAATTTAATTTATGTACAGACAAATTTAATTTATGTACAGACAAATTTAATTTATTTACAGACAAATTTAATTTATTTACAATCAATTAAAATGTATTTTTAACTTGTTATTTAACATGGTTAAGATATAATTGAAATTAAGATTAATTTCAACAATTAAAATATAGTTTAATGTCGTCCATATCTAACTGTTTTTTCGTTTTATTTTATTTTCAGATGTATTTACAAAAGTTTGGTTACATGAATGAAAGCAAAGGTTTTTCCGAATCCATGATAAGTGAAGAAGCCATGCTTGACGCTGTTAAAGACTTCCAGAGATTCGCTGGAATTAATGTCACGGGTAAGTCGTGCTAAAAAAAACGTTTTCTTAGTTATAAAGATTTCTTATTCAATTAAAAGCAGTTTCCTAAAATAGGAAGTTTTATTGATTGGTTTGGTTTAAAGCATCGATTAGGCATCTTCTAAAAAACATTTAGGCATCTGCAAGACATATCTCATAGGAAACTTCAAGACATATCTCATAGGAAACTTCAAGACATATCTCATAGGAAACTTCGAGACATATCTATAGGCAACTTTGAAACATATCTATAGGCAACTTCGAGACATATTTATAGGCAACTTCGAGACATATCTATAGGCAACTTCGAGACATATCTATAGGCAACTTCTAGACATATCTATAGGCAACTTCTAGACATATCTATAGGCAACTTCAAGACATATCTATTGGAAATTTCGAGACATATCTATAGGCAACTTCAAGACATATCTATAGGCAACTTCGAGACATATCTATAGGCAACTTCAAGACATATCTATTGGAAATTTCGAGACATATCTATAGGCAACTTCAAGACATATCTATAGGCAACTTCGAGACATATCTATAGGCAACTTCAAGACATATCTGTAGGCAACTTCGAGACATACCTAGGGCAATTTCGAGACATATCTATAGACATCTTCAAGACATATCTATAGGCAACTTTGAAACATATCTATAGGCAACTTCGAGACATATCTATAGGCAACTTCGAGACATATCTATAGGCAACTTCGAGACATATCTATAGAAAACTTCGAGACATATCTATAGGCAACTTCAAGACATATCTGTAGGCAACTTCAATACATATCTATAGGCAACTTCAATACATATCTATATTCAACTTTGAAACATATCTATAGGCAACTTCAAGACATATCTGTAGGCAACTTCAATACATATCTATAGGAAACTTCAATACATATCTATATTCAACTTTGAAACATATCTATAGGCAACATCGAGACATATCTATAGGCAACTTCTAGACATATAGCCAACTTCGAGACATATCTATAGCCAACTTCGAGACATATCTATATGCAACTTCTAGACATCTTTTAGGTCAAATTTTAAACATGTCTTAGACAAATTCCATACATATCTCTACTCATAATCAAGACATATCTCTTAAACAACTTTATTACTTATATCATATCAAGACCTATCTTTCGGATAACTTTAAAACATCTTTGATCTTCAAGCCTTTAATTGTTAAACCCGAAATATTAAAAATATTTCTTTGAATTATTTTTAATTTATAATGTTCAACAATCAGTAATCAATTAACATATCATTTGGATAATTATTGCATTTTGATGTTTCTTATTTATATATTCTTTTGTGTTTAATTTGACAATAGGATCCTTGGACGACGACACGGTGAAAATGATGAACACACCACGATGCGGCGTCAGGGACAAAGTAGGACAGGGTGACTCTGCCAGACGAAGGAAACGATACGCGCTTCAGGGTAATTACTATTCATTCTTTCATTCATCAGTTAGGCGCGAGAATTTCAAAAATATATAATTACGACATCGTGCAATTAAGTCTTAATGACCGCGTTTCCCCCCTTTACAAGTTATACGTAACGATATCTAGCTAAGCCTAATATTTACTTAAATACTAATGGCACTTACGCTTGTGTAGAAATTAAATTTCAACAACACGCTATTGGGGTAGAGGCTGTCATCTAGAATATCTATGGATTATATTTTTAATTTTATCATTAGAGACGCAATCAGGGACGGAAATAAGCACAAGTCACTGGTCATTGTCCGATAAATTTGCCAAAATGTCCGATAACTTTTTATTTTTAAGAGGGGGTCACTGGACAAATGTCCGATAAAAAAGGTATTTTTTAATACAGGAAATGTAGCCTTGTCCGGTAATTTTGTTAAATGTCCGATAACGTTTGAATTTTTAAGGGGGGTTACTGGACATTTGTCCAATAAGAAAATTTTCTTATTTCCGTCCCTGGACGCAATGTGGCCGTTTTTAGCGTCTTCTGATTAGTTAGAGGTACTCCTTTTGGCATAAAATTTATGGCAAATTGCCCCTACACACATAAATAGTTAAGTTATTAATAATAATTTATAAAAAGTTAAAAAATATCAGTTTAATTTTTTTCACTTTTATGTACAGTATATTTCTTTGTTCATATTTATTTCTTCACGAAATCGGAGGCATTTATGACTTCAATAACGTAGTCTAATTCGTTTTACAGTCACCTAACTTATTAATTAATTAACTTTAATTTAAAATATTAACGCAATTTATTTTCATTTTTTTGGAGAACCCGTCAAAAATTCTCCTGTTTTCGTTAGTAAAAATCGTTTTATAGGAAACCAAGTGTTTCCTTTCCTTCAGAACTAAAAATTTTAATTATTTCCATCCGATGTGTTTTTTTTTTTTTTTTTTTTTTTTTGAAAATTCTTTTCTTAATATTTCGTGGCTATTATACTCAAATCGTGGTGACGCCTGTTTCTCTGTTAATTTTCTTTTTAGGACCTTGAAATCCCCTTTCTTTAATTACCCTGTAGCTTTGTATACAACACCATTAAGGCACGACTAAGCCTAATTAGTATAAAAGCTTAAATCGTTATTTTATGATTAAATACGAATTATCATAATCTGATGATTATATAAACTTCGATTAAAAATCTAATAAGTTTGAAAAGTAATAATAAAAACTCTTAATCTATTCCTTAATTTGCAATTAACAAATTAGAATAATAGTTTAGGGTAAGGTTTGATGGTTTGTTCCCATTTCGCCCAAATATTTCGCCCAAAATTATCTATTCCCATTTCGCCCAATCCTACTTCACCCAAACGTATTATCATTTGGCCCAAAATTATCGATTCCCAATTCGCCCAAACCAAAATTTCCTTGTCCCAATTCGCCCAAACCAAAATTTCCTTGTCCCAATTCGCCCAATCCCACTTCGCCCAATCGTTTTATCAGTTAGTAAAGAATTATCTATTCCCATTTCGCTCAACCTAAAATTCCTTTTCCCGTTTCGCCTAAAATTGTTAGGTTGGGTTAGGTTAGGTTAGGTAGAAATAATTAAACAGGACGAAGGAACCGATCAAGAGGATTTTGTTCGCATATGCCTTGGGTGTGGATTGGGCGAAATAAGAATAAATTGGGCTGATTGGGAATTGGGCCTAATAAATTGGGCTGATTGGGAATTGGGCCAGTTAGGATTGGGCCAATTGAGTTTGGGCCAATTGAGTTTGGGCCAATTGAGTTTGGGCCAATTGAGATTGGGCGAAATGGGAATTGGGCCAAATGTTTTGGGCGAATCGGGGTAGAACCGGTTTGATTAAACTACAATAGTTCAGGGTTAGTTTTGCTTAGATTAAAAAAAAATTTGGGTTAATATTGTTTAAACTTTAAAAGGTGAGGGTTATTTTTGTTTAGATTATGTTAGGGTTAAAGTTATTTAGATTAGATTAAGGTTAGTTTTAGTTAGATTAGATTAGGGTAATTAGTTTATTAGACTAGACAATGTTAGGATTACATAAAGTTAGGGTTAAGTTTATTTTAGATAAGATTAGGATTAGTTTTAGATTAGATTAGATTAAGGTTAGTTTTAGATTAGATTAAGGTTAGATTAAGGTTAGTTTTAGATTAGATTAGATTAAGGTTAGTTTTAGATTAGATTAGGGTTAGTTTTAGATAAGATTAGGGTTCGTTTTATTAAGACTAGAAAATATTAGGATTAGATTAAGTTAGGGTTAGATTTGTTTCGACTAGAATAATCTAGGGTTAATTAAACAAATTACAATTTTGTTTTAACACTTAGATATTAATCTACAAATTCAAATTTTATTAAAATTCGTCCTTCAACAGTTAATATTAAGTGTTTCCTTTTGTATGATGAAAACGCGATAAAATCGACTTGTAAATTTGAAAAACAAATTAATGCGTCTTATTATAATGACAGCTTCTGTCCCTCGAGGGAAATTTGCAAACGATTTTTACATTTTTTGGGGGATTAAATAAAAACCAAAGTGGTTCGGTGACGCTAGAACGAATTAGACTACGTCATGGAAGACATAAATGCCTCTGATTTTGTAGAGAGATAAATATGAACAAAGAAATATAACTGTTTCAAAAACTGACAAAAAATCAAACTTAAATCAAAAGGCTATCACTTTAACCATAAAAGTAAACAACGCCCCTTAACTTAATACTATCAGAAGCCGATGAAACCCTCCTTTGAAGTCTATTACTCCCTGGTCTTGTCTACCCCTCTCTGTATGGGTTAGTTTCAAAAATCGCGATTGGTACGCCTCCTAACGGTAGATATTTTCGGAGCGGGAGTTCGTCGAGCGAATATCTCTAGCAGCCTTGGAGTTCGTCAAAAAAACGTCGTCGTTTGTGGAGAGAGAGAATTTCCATTTTTCCTTAGACAGGGGGGTATGAAGTAGGACCCCTCCGATCTCGTAAAATTGGGAATTTTACCCATACAGAGAGGAGCGCTATATGGATCATTAGAGAAGTAGACTTCAAAGGAGGGTTTCATCGGCTTCTGATACTATCTGCAAAGGCCTAGTTTTAGCGATATAACCAAAAAATCATCACCCCTGTCTGGCTCGAGTAGTTTGGACTCTTCCTCGATATTTTGAGTCAGGAGAGAGGGATGGAATTTAGGCGGGCCGCGCTTGGCTTAATTGTCTTCCCTCCTTCCAACTCCGGAATGAATTTCTCCGCAGAGTGGCGCTTCCGATTTCACTATTTACACGGCGACTGCCACCGCTAGAGTGTCTCGAATCAGAATCTGCCTTCACATTTACCCAGACCTTTGCTGATAATATTAAGCTACGGGGTGTTGTTTACTTTTATGGAATAAATATATAGACTTTTGTCCATAGGCATTCTTTATTTTCAAGAGTATAGATTGACATTCAAATAAAATCAGAAGCCGATGAAACCCTCCTTTGAAGTCTACTACTCCAATGTTCCATATAGCGCTCCTCTCTGTATGGGTAAAATTCCCAATTTTACGAGATCGGAGGGGTCCTACTTCATACCCCCCTGTCTACGGAAAATTGGAAATTCTCTCTCTCCACAAACGACGACGTGTTTTGGACGAACTCCGAGGCTGTTAGAGATATTCGCTCGACGAACTCCCGCTCCGAAAATATCTACCGTTAGGAGGCGTACGAATCGCGCCTTTTGAGAATAACCCATACAGAGAGGGGTAGACAAGACCCGGGAGTAATAGACTTCAAAGGAGGGTTTCATCGGCTTCTGATAAAATTCAAATCAAACTTCAAAATACTTTTATTTTCATCGTGCGATTTAATTTGTAGAATTATTTTAAATCTTTTCTCATTGTTTGATTTTTGAATAAATTAATAAATATTAATAATTTAACCGATTTTACTAAGAGTCCAAATTAAAAAGAAAACTTTATTTTATTCGTGGAAAATGTTTATATAACTCCATTTTAAAGCTATCATTATTAAAAATGACATTGAATTAAAGCTCCTAGATCATTTTTTTTTCTTTTTTGTTTCGCGTCAATTGTCATCGTAAAAGGAATAAATAATAAAAAGGAAATAAAGAAATTCAGGGTCAAATCGTTTGATTGAACAATGAATAAAAAGCCCAGAGAATAATTTGATTCGAAATAAATATTTGTTCATATTTGCACCGCTGGCTCTAATCTGGTTTTTATTTAAACCATTAAACTTGACCTTCTTAAGGAGATATTTAATTAAAGTGAGGCTTTCATTAACTCCAAATGGAAATTGAGTAGTATTTTCGGAAAGATCGTTAAAAAACGATTCAAAATATATATACATATGTCATAGAATAAAATTACAACGACGGTAAAAATACATATTTTATAATCGCCCATTTTCGAAATTTTTAAAATAAAAATTCCCCGCAATCTACGTCATCACTATGGAACCTTAGACCCTAATGTATTCTACAAATGTAATTAAAGTGAGGGTGTCATGGAGTTTTAATTAACTTAAATCTAAATTAAGTAGCCTTTTCGAAAAGACTGCTGAAAAAACATATCGCGATTGTAAAAATACATATTTTATAATCGCCCATTTTCGAATTTTTTAAAATAAATATTCCCTGCAATCTACGTCATCACTATGGTCGTCTGATTTCCCTATTGTAGTGCCTATTCTCACCGCTTTCGCGTGGTCTTTCTCGTAAAAGTACTTAATCTAGAAATAGAGCTCGGATATCCATTATCTTCTGTTATTCGAATATTTTCAGATTATTTTTGGATAAATTGTTTATAACTAAAAAATGAAATTTAAATATTCGTATAATTGGTAAAAGGTTTACCCGATGATAAGAAATTTGGCGCTTTATCTATCTATAAATTACTCGTTTTCAAACGTATAACGATGGATAAGAAACATTCACGTTTCCAGAATTAGTCTAAAATATAAGAAACAATATTTCAAATTGACTTTTAATTCGAAGAATATAAATAAAACGACGAAACTAAGATTTTAAATCATCTTTTTATTCGTTATTTTTCACGAAAATAAATTTTGAATTTTTTTATCCGAACGTATAACGTCTATAATATTCTAAGATAAGTTGCCATTTTTGGATAAAAACGGATATGGATTATGTTTTTTTACTTTATCTTCGAATAAGTTAACTCGAATGAAAAATAAGTCTATTTTTAATCAAACAGATAATATACATCAGAATTTAGTAGATTTTATCCAATTAATAAAAATTATACGAATTCCCAGCTCTTCCTTGAAAATAAATATTTATGATTATGCAATAAGTTCAATGTCACTATATTATTGTTAGATCAGATCCTAAATCATAATCCAATATACTTAATTGGTATTAAATGGGTTTATTTTCCAATCTGTATAAATATTTTGTTTGTAGTAAAGGCAAATGCACACCCACCTAGTTAACGAGGTCATGATCGTCAAACAGAGTTACTTCAAGGGCAACTAATCGTTAATGATAATTAAATAAATTAAAGATTTTTCGGGCTAACCATGCTATTAAATTAAATGATAATATTTATGACTTCGAATGAAACCTACCTTAGTGGGGGGCATATTTAAAATGTTTTAGCGAAGTTTAAAGCTAATTTAATAAATTAAATATAAACGTAATTAAATATTTCCCATTAAGATGTCATTTAGAATTATCTGTAGTTTCATTATCAAGTAACGAAATAATATTAATGAACTTAGAAGCCAAGTTAATCGTGTTTAAATTAAGGTCATTTTATCCGAATTTAACCCATTTAATTTAATTACTCGACTTTAAAATTAGATTTAATTTAAAGATAGAATCCACCCTAACAACGTGATTTTTTTATCGATTCCTTATCGTTTAAATAGGCCTAATCCATCAACAAACAAATATTAAACTAGAAATAAATTTAAAACTTACCCTGAAAATAGGCTTAGCTGGATTCATGGAGATTTTGAATTTCTTCGAATTGATGATTTGACCAATCAAATTTTATTGGAAGTCTCATGGAGATCTCGCCTTATGGATGGGCCTTTGCTTATTAGTTGCTGACTCTTCAATGCGAAGAAATTCAGGATCTTCAAGAGTCCAGCTAAGCCTATTTTTTTACTGGTTGATTAGGCCTATTTAAACCATAATCAATCCTTACCTTCAAAGTTTTTGAGTGAGTCTTGGCCTTTTTAAACTCAAGAAGTTAGATTATGGAACTAGTTATTGCGGGTGGAGTTTTTAGAGACATTTGGCGAGTATCATACAGTGTCTTTTTTATAATTTATTATAATATGTCTATTGTTTAAATTCCCAATTAAAATTACTAATTCAAATTAGTTAATGGTCGTACATATTTTTCTCAAGGATATTTCTTAAATCATCTTGTTCCATTGTTTCCTAGCTTAATCATATGGGATTAAAATTAAAACCTATTATCATAATAAATTATAATTTATCTTCGAAGTTAGGCTTTTTATGAGATCCAAATGGAAATTGAGTCGCATTTTCAGAAAAATTGTTAAAAGTCGATTTAAAATATGCATAAGGTCTAAGTCTTTGTAAAAATGATGACAGCTTCATTTTAAGTAATTTTGTCATTAATTAACGCCTAATTATTATTTAATATATACCTTAATTTGCTCTCGCATGAATTTATTAATTTATAAGGCACCTATTAATTAATCCATGCCTCATTTGTTGTTAAAAATTGACGGGAAAACAGAAGCAATGGGAAAAATGGCGGGAAAACAAAAGTGATGGGAAAAATGGCGGGAAAACAGAAAGAGGGAAAATATGGCGGGAAAACAACAGCGATTTAAAAAAATGGCGGGAAAACAAGCGAAGGGAAAAAAAGGTGGGAAAACAGAAGCGAGGGAAAAAATGGCGGGAAAAATATTGCGCATTTATTTATTTTAATATATTTTATTTTTAATGATTTCTTTGTAATTATTTTTGTAGGAAGCAAATGGAGAGTTACTGAGTTAACTTACAAAATCAGCAAATACCCGAGCAGAATAAAAGAAACGGTCAAAGTTGACAAAGAAATTGCTCGAGCTTTCAAAGTAAGTGATCTAAATTATCCCATCATAAAAGCTAATGACAGCGATTCATGCTAATGTAAATCATACGTGATAATTTTTACTGTTTTGTGTTAAAATATATTTAAATGTGTTTTTTTTTTAGGTATGGAGTGATCAAACACCGTTGAATTTCATCGCTAAGAAATCAGGTCGAGTTCATATTGACATCCGTTTCGAGTCTGGAGAACATGGAGATGGCGATCCATTCGATGGACCCAGTCACACTCTTGCCCACGCTTTCTTTCCACAATACGGTGGTGATGTACATTTCGACGACGAAGAAAAATGGACAATTAATTCTCACAGAGGTAGACATAACCTGTTATACTTAGAGCTTGGAATGGGTTAATGAATAGCTGATAACCAGGTTTTCTTCACATATTTTAATCTCGGATAAATTAATTTAATATAAATCCACAAATTATATAAACAGAATCGTATTCAAATGCTGGATACGAATTAGACCCGGAGATAAAATTTTAAGCTCGATTAATAAACAAATCGCGTTTATTCGAACGGATAATGCAAAGATAAAAATACGACGTTTCTCGAAATCCGTAATATCAGAGGTATATAATAACCCCCTTCGGGGGGAAGTATGAAAGGTAGGCAAAATCGACGAACAACGAGTGCCCGGCGTAAATCGCGGCGGATCGACACACCGCTTTACTCCCAAAAAATAGTTACACCATTTTGAACCTGACTAAATTTTCCCTACGCGCACTTCCGGAACTCGCGAGCTGAAGTCAACCTTCGACTCCATTTTAACAGACAGCCTGACTCCTGAGACGGGAAGTTCTAAACACAAATCGAGCCGTCTTGTTTATACAAAGACCATTTACTAGAGTAGCGACATTGAGAAGTCCAGCGCGAGCTAGTGGCCTAGATAGTCAGCAGCGGGCTCTTGTTGTTCGTGATTTTTATCATTGGTAGTATAGGGGCTTTCATACTTCCCCCCGAAGGGGGTTATTATATACCTCTGGTAATATAGAATGAAATATAATAATTCGATTTTTTTCATCTAAATCGAAAGGAACAATTCTAGCTTCGAGATCTCAATTTTGGGTTAAAATAGACGAAGAAACTCGAAAGGTTTCAAATGTTTCTTATCGGCAAATGAATAACTTTATTAATTCAGAGATAATAGTGTTTTTGTGACTTTCTAAACATAAATTAAAATTATATTTATTTCTAATTGACATTCAAATACAGTTCGATTAATAATCATTAATAATAATTAATAAATCATTGTATTTAATTATATTTTCAGGAACAAATTTATTTATGGTTGCCGCGCACGAAATTGGTCATTCTTTGGGTTTATCTCATTCCGATATCAAAACATCTCTCATGGCTCCATTTTACATGGGATATGATCCTAATTTCAAATTAGACGAAGACGACATCAACGGAATTCGTTCTCTTTACGGTAATTACTTAATTATTACTCTTCTCTACAAGTAATTAATCATACAATCTTTATATTTATGTTCAGGGTCTAGGACGAAAGCCGATAAACCCGCTGTCACAGACGAGGAAAAGCCAGGTGGTGGATTAACTCCTAGAAGACGTCCAACTACGGACACTGGTGACGCGCCAGATTTGTGCCAATCACCAGAAATTGACGCAGTTACTAGAACAGCTGATGGAAATACATATGTCTTCAAAGGTAAGTTGAAATAGTTTATGATATAATCTCAGAAATTAATTAGTTACCTTTTAGGAAATTATTATTGGCGCATTATGACTGATGGTATCGCTGACGGATACCCTCGGTCCATCAAAGAAGATTGGGGCAATTTACCATCGAACATTGACGCCGCTTTGACTTGGTCCGATGGAAAAACTTTCTTCTTCAAGGTAATTACAAATTTTATTCAAGTTATTTTTTTGATTCAGTGAGTATTTGGCTTTGGCTGAATTTGGCTGAAGTTCCCAACCAATCAAAGCCCTTTAAAAATTAAACTACAGAAAAATAATGTAATTTATTTAATTTATGGTACTTAGTTTATTTAATTTACGGTACTTAGTTATTTAATTTACGGTAATTAGTTATTTAATTTACGGATATTAACTCAATTAATTTACGGATATTAACTCAATTAATTTACGGATATTAACTCAATTAATTTACGGTTATTAATTTAGTTTACGGTTTTTAATTTAATTTACGGTTATTAATTTAATTTACAGTTATTATTCATTAATTAACTGTACTCAATTCAGTTAATTTACGGTAATTCAATTAATTTACGGTTATTAATTAAATTAATTTAGGGTTTTTAATTCAATTAATTTACGGTTATTACTTCAATTAATTTACGGTTATTACTTCAATTAATTTACGGTTATTACTTCAATTAATTTACGGTTATTACTTCAAATAATTTTCAGTTAATAATCCATTTAATTTACGGTAATTAATTCAATTAATTTACGGTAATTCAATTAATTTACGGTTATTAATTTAATTTACGGTTATTAATTTAATTTACGGTTATTATTCATTAATTAACTGTACTCATTCAATTAATTTACGGTAATTCAATTAATTTACGGTTATTAATTCAATTAATTTACGGTTATTACTTCAATTAATTTACGGTATTTAATTCAATTAATTTACGGTATTTAATTTAATTAATTTGCGGTTATTACTTCAATTAATTTACCGTTATTACTTCAATTAATTTACATTTAATAATCCATTTAATTTACGGTAATTAATTCAATTAATTTACGGTTATTACTTCAATTAATTTACGGTATTTAATTCAATTAATTTACGGTATTTAATTCAATTAATTTACGGTATTTAATTCAATTAATTTACGGTTATTACTTCAATTAATTTACATTTAATAATCTATTTAATTTACGGTAATTAATTCAATTAATTTACGGTAATTCATTTAATTTACAATAACTAGCACAAAGATCTAATATTCCACACTAGACTCTTATATAACCATGGTCCTTAATGGATATTTTTAGGGCGACAAGTACTGGAGGTACTCCAATATGCGAGCTGACTCTGGTTACCCCAAGGACATTTCCGTGGGTTTCAAGGGAATACCCCCTAACATCGACGCCGCTCTTTTATGGAGCGGTAATGGCAAGACGTACTTCTTCAAAGGCGACAAATATTGGAGGTTCGACAGTCGATCGGATAATCCAGTTAGCGACAAGTACCCTAAGCCCATTTCCGGTTGGGAGGGACTACCGAATAATTTGGACGCCGCTTTCCAATGGGAGAATGGAAGGACCTACTTCTTCAAGGGAAAGAATTATTACAGATTTAACGATAATGAATTTGTGGTAAGTAATTGCATTTTTTCTCTCCTCGCCGGATACTGCTATAATGAATTGGCTGAAGCCCGCCTGAATTTGTGCCTTAATTAGTTTAAGCAATCAAATTAATTGATATCATGACGTTATGTTTGAAATTAAGATTAGATTTGATTTCGTTTCTCAGAGAGAATTAATGGTCATTTATAAGTTTTCATTTTAATTCAATTAATCATTTTTGTCATTAAATAATTAGTTTTATTCATTTAGTCATTAATTAGTTAGATTGTTATTCTTTTAGTCATTAATTAGTTTGATTTTTATTCATTTAGTCATTAATTAGTTAGATTTTTATTCATTTAGTCATTAAATAATTAATTTTCAGTCATTAAGTCGTTATTTTTAAGGTCATTAATTGATTTTATTCATTAATTCACTAATTACTTAACTGGGTCATTAATTGAATTTTTATTCATTAATTATTTTAGTCATTAACTAGGACATTAATCGGTTTTTATTCATTAATTCATTTAGTCAATAATTAGGTCATTAATTAATTAATTGGTCATTAATCAGGTCATTAACTAATTGTTTTTAATTCATTATTTCATAAAATCATTAAATAATTGTTTTTAATTCATTATTTCATAAAATCATTAAATAATTGTTTTTAATTCATTATTTCATAAAATCATTAAATAATTGCTTTTTTAATTCATAAAGTCATTAATTATTTAGTTGTTAAATTCATAAAGTCATTAATTATTTAGGTATCTAATTCATAATGTCATTAATTATTTAATAGTTTAATTCATAAAGTCATTAATTATTTAGTTATTTAATTCATAAAGTCATTACTTATCTAGTTTCTAAAGTCATAATGTCATTAATTATTTAGTTGTTTAATTCATAATGTCATTAATTATTTAGTTTATTAAATTCATAATGTCATTAATTATTTAGTTGTTTAATTCATAATGTCATTAATTATTTAGTTGTTTAATTCATAAATTCATTAAATAAATACTCGTTAAATTTACTCATTAAATTAATTATTTAATTAATTCATAGGTTGAAAAAACTTCAACGAATCCATACCCTCGTTCAACCGCCGTCTGGTGGTTTGATTGTAAATCAATGTCGGCTGGTAAAAGTGGTCTCGAAGAAGGTTACCGACCAGTAGTCAATATCGGAGCTGTTAATTCTGGTTCGACCGAAACAGCCATTAGTGGAAGTACGAGAGCCAATCCTGACGATGATGGCGAAGATCGATTGAATATTGATGGAGATGACGTCATGGATAGTGCCAGCAACGACGAAGATAGTCCTTCGGACCCGAAACCCGTCATTCAAGCCAACCCGAACAGCGCGCCGACCAATTCCAAGATGACGTCATCGGTGATGTTAATAGCGGTAGCTTTAACTTTATACCACGCGTTATCGTAAACAAATTACCCACAAATTCACCTTCTGGTAAGATTAAGTCTGTTTACGCGTAGAATCTCGAATTTTAATTTTATTGTATCGCAAGATCATAGATGGCGCTGTTTTGGGGATTTAATTAGAAATTTAGAATTTTTAAAACTTAGAGACTGAACTTTAAAACTTAAAAATATATATTTAATTCTATATGGTTCCCCCGTAAGCTGTTTATGGGGTCAGAAGGTCAGGTATCAAGTCAAGGGATTGTGTTAAATATCGTCTGATTGTCAAGGAATTTGTTAATTGGATCAAAATGTCAAGGAGTTAAATAATTTGGCTTGGAGGACAAGGAATAAGTCATGGAGTTTAATAAATTGGTCAGAAAGTCAAGGAACAATTCAGAGAATTTGTCCAGATGATCAAGGAACAAGTCAGGAAATGAATAAAATTGATCAGAGAATCAAGGAAAAAGTCAAGGAATTTGTTTATTGACCAGAATATCAGGAAACATGTCAAATTTAGATAAATCATTATTTGATTCTTTGACCAGATGATTACAAAAAAATCATCGACTGTTTGACCTTTGACCAAAGAGGTTAATAGTCAAATAGGAACTCTGTTAAAGTGGTCAAAGGCTAGGGAATTTGTTAAACGGGTCCGAAGATCAATGAAACGGTAGTTTTTGTCTAGAAACTCAAGGGAAAGTTAAAAAAATTTGGTTAATTTTATCAGAAATTCAGGGAAGAAGCCAGTGATTTTGAGAATGAGCTAAAAGGTCAATGAAAACGTGGCTGTGAATAGGTTAATTGTATCCTCAAGATAGGAAAAGACTCATGGAAAGTCATGGAACTTGAATATTTGACCGAAAGTCATTCATATTTAAATAATATAAAAATTAATATTAATTCCTGACGTCAATTATGACTTCAAAATGAATAATACCCTTATCAGCGTCATCTAGCGGAAATTTAAAAGCTCCTTTGTCACCCACCTATATTTCGTTTTTACATGTTTAGGCCTAGTTTTATTGAGAAGGCGAATATTGTTGATAGACTAATTTATTTGGTGCTTTAATTACGAACATCGTAGTAATAATTAAAAGCGCGATACCGAGACTAATTATGATAATTAACATTAATTAAATAATCAATCGTGAAGCCATTTAACTGGTGAGATTATTTTTCTACGCTTCGAAATTTGTTTTGATGACGAATTTCAAAGATTTCGTCGATGATGTCCCTACAAGTGCGGATTTTAACATAGCGAGATATTTTTTTTACAATATGGCGGTCTAAAAATAAACAATCCAACCTTTTCCGCCAATAACGTGCCTTTTTTTAAACCAAAATGTGCCTCCAAAGACTGAAAATTATTATGAAAACAATTTTTTTTATCAATTCCGGTGATATCAGAATCCTATACGTTAACAAGTAGCTGGTAATTTCAATTTCACTTGTCAACCAATCAAGGTCACACACTAAAAAGGTAGTCTCAATAATTTGTAGCTAGAGATGAGAAATTACCGTAACTTAAAAAAAAAAAACGCCTTGTAATTTAAATTTTCAACCAATCAAAAAAGAGCGAAAATAATTTCAAGGTCACACCTACCACTGACAGTAGTGATAATTTGAACTAGAAATGTCAGATTACCGTATCTGAATCACAATTACGAGTAAAATTTATAATACTGTCAATTTTGGGTAATTTCCAGCGGTAATTTATATTGAAAATCAATAAATTACCGCGATTATTGATAAATTATCGACTCCCCCATCTCCAGTTACCGCAATTAATTTTAATTACCTTACAAACTTCATAACTAGTTTTAATCACAACTCATGTGAATTTTTAGTTAATTCACTTCTCAAGCTAGTACCCCAGTTGAATTTAATTCATCAGCCAATAGTCCTGGTCGATTTCCAAAACCGGAAGTCTAGAGAACCTCGCGGAAATTTTGGCGGGGAAAACTTTTTGTCACGTGATCGTCCGCCATCTTTTTGTAGTGTGAAAATAGCTACAGACTAACCAACGCCTCCTATACTTTATCATATAGGAAGCGTTGGACTAACAACTTGAATTTGGTTTGTGGGAAATAAAATTAGAAATAGTCTGGCAACCTGTTACTACAAAAAGATGGCGGCGCGGCTATCAGACAAGGGCCCATTTCCGGCAAATCGACCAGGACTATTAGAATTCAAGAACTAATTATTTAGTTTCTTCCAAGCCTCACTTGTAAACTTCACCTCAATCATTATTGTTTCGTAGCCATTCAATTTCTAGATTTTAATTACAATTCTTCCTTATATGGAATAATTAATAAAATTAACATTTGGACATTCGCTTGTTTTCTATAGGTTTCTGATATTTTTGTCGTGTTTTTTGATTCGATTGAAGGTTTACTTTTTACCCTTTTTTTATAGTTCACATTAACGTAGACTAACCACGATATATTGTAAATCTTCGATTCAAAAAGGCGAAAACTGAAACGATTTTGTGTATATCTTTGTTACGAATATAATGATTAGAAACGCGAAATTATGTATGTTGTATATTTGCAAAAACAAACCCCGTTTTGTACAAATGATTTTGAATCTCTGTACATTCATTTTCCCCTCCATTGTTAATCGTTTTTAAAAATAAAACTAGATTGGTAGTTTATAATATAAGCCTTTTTTCTAACTTTCCACTAGAAGGATGATGTCAGTGTAAAGATTTTACACAATTCCAACAAGGAGGATCAGAGAAGGAGAGGAAATGTGGGGACGGCGCGGTTCCTACTGCGTCGGCCTAAACTCCCACTCTGGGAGAACGGGGGTAGAGACGTTTCGTGGTAAAATGTTGTCGCGTGGGTAAAACGAATCCTTTATGAGACGCGCTAGCTAGCGACCACGTGACAACAGTTTACCTCGAGAATTTCCTATCCCCCTTTCCACCCGAGTGGGAGGTTGGCTCTTCTCTCTCTAACTCAACGCAGCCCCACATTTCCTCTCCTTCTCTGATCCTCCTTGATTCCAATTACCCATCTTTTTTTGGAACATTGCAAGGCTTGCCTACGTTATAATCAAATCGCGCGCTGGAAGATTTTCGCCGCTAGATGTTCAGTGCCTCATACCGTATTTCCTTTGGTATTCTCTGGTTTCTTTAATCTATAGTTTACATAAGTGGCTAGCTGTTGGAATTTCTTAGGAAAATTTATTTACAGATCTTTGAAGTTCAACTTGTTCCACCTAACCTGATACGGACACATTACAGAATGTTTAAATAAACATAAAACGTTGGAACCGTGTTTAACCTTCAAATTTATATTTAAATATTGAAACCGATCAATCTAGATTCCCGCCAAATATTTAGCATTCAGTGACAGAGCTATTATCAAGTTTATGCGCAGCCCTAAAAAAATAGCCACTGGGTGACTCGGGTGAGACGAGCATAGCAGACGAGTATTTGTTAACGAGCGTCCCTAACAGTGAGACGGCAAATGACGTTCGTGTAAACTTTCGCCTTTTTTTCATTAAATTTATCGTTTTTTATCCCAAAAATACTGTTCGCGGTTTGTCTACCTCTTACGGATTATGAAAATCAGTATGAAAAGGATCAAAGTAATTCAGGTATGAATAAATTTAAGGGTTCTAAATCATCCTGCATGATGAGTTCGTTAGGCTTAAGATAGGTGGGTTATTGGCCGGAGAAAAAGCAATATCAATAACGCTAAAATTACTATGACATTTTCCATACATATATCACGATCTCAGAAATGATTAACTTATTGTAAATTTAATTAGTGAATGATGGAACACAGAAAGTCATTCCGTTTTTTTAGCGAAAACTAACTAGAATTATTATACCTAATAAACATAGCTATTTGGTAATGAATACACCCTGTAGGCGTAGACCTCCGTCAATATTTAAATTATATTTTGTGAAATTATTCTCCTGGTATATCATAACGATGATTTAATGGTATAAGGCTTAGGTTTAGGATTGATTCCAAACTTCGTTTGCTATAAGAATAGGCAAACCAGGTTATTTCCCATTTCTAATTATTCTTTAATTTTAATTTCAGATAATTACGAAGTTACTACTACAAGATGTGACCTCTAGCCACTTAGGTAAAGGCCGTGTTAAACAGAATTTTCATAGTGCAACGCGTATAATGCCCCACCTCGCGTTAGAAGTATAAACTGACTCCTCAAGTGCCATATCGTGACCGTTAAGACAATTTTGATTAAGTAATTCGACATCAAGGCTAAACTGTCTCATATTGTGATCCAAATCCAATTAATTCCTTTCAACGTAACCGAATTAATGTACTGTGATCTTTAAGTTTATTTGAATAGACAATGCTAAAATGAATGGTTCGCGAACGCGATAGTGCCGTAAAAGTTCGAATATATTGTTGGAATGTTTTATACCCTGGAATTACTGGATTAACATCGAGAACTTCAAACTTGTAAGTACAAGATATTTATTTTATAGCTGTACATGAATGAGTTCTTGATAATACTGAAAACATGAAGATAAATGTAGGCCTAACATACTCAGTTACATAACCACTTTAGTTCAGTCAAAGATACAGGCTGATTAATCAGCCACTCAGGTTTAACATTACGTGTATACATTTTCGCTGTTACTTCAACTGGACTTGAGGGGGAAATCCGGTCTTTGTTAATGCAAATAATCCTCCATTAGGGCTGTTCTTTTTTGAGCCACTATAAATCTTTATTTAAGTTCTATATATTGTTCAATTGTGGTGTATTTTCGCTTTCTTATAATCTACTGCGGGATATAACAAATTGAAAACCGCGACTTCAAAATTAGTTAGCTCTAAGAATTTAGAAAAACATCGCGTCATCAGTCCGTCGCTACAATCCACTGAAGTGGTCTAGTCTCTAAGTCTCTTTTTTGAAGAATGAAGACACATATTGTCACACTTCTGGAAGAAGAATAACAATCATACGTGTTGAGATTTTGCGAAAAAATTCTTATTGTTGTATTGAAATGGTAATAAATTTTCTATAATCAACTCTTAACTGTGTTACAATTACCATCTGTGCTATTAGCTAGTTAAAAAGGATATTGTAGGTAAGGTAGTAAGTTAGTAACCCCAAATTTCGGTCATTCGAATCTGTGGGACGGCATATCAAGACCAATAACGGTTTCTGTGAAAGAAACAATTATTTTCGACACTATTTGGCCAAAAACTGATATAGTAAATATCAGAAGCCGATGAAACCCTCCTTTGAAGTCTATTACTCCCTGGTCTTGTCTACCCCTCTCTTAATGGGTTAGTTTCAAAAAGCGCGATTCGTACGCCTCCTAACGGTAGATATTTTCGGAGCGGGAGTTCGTCCAGCGAATATCTATAGCAGCCTTGGAGTTCGTCAAAAAACACGTCGTCGTTTGTGGAGAGAGAGAATTCCCAATTTTCCGTAGACAGGGGGTATGAAGTAGCACCCCTCAGATCTCTTAAAATTGGGAATTTTACCCATACAGAGAGGAGCAATATATCGAACATTAGAGTAGTAGACTTCAAAGGAGGGTTTCATCTAATTCTGTAAATATTGAAAAAGTTGTACACAGATGGTACTATTAGCGCAATATTCGATGAATGTTTTTTTTTTTTTTTTTTTTTTTTCGAACCGAATTGTTTTCTTTTGCAGTATTGAAATTTGATAGACAATGATCGACCCAGAGTATTTAATTAAAAAAGAGGTTGTAGAAGATAATTACTCTCAAGAACATGATGAGCTCGATCATAATCTCCGTGATCACTCGATCTCGAATGTGGTTTTTCAAGAAATTGGCAATTTTGATCAATTTAAAGAGGAAAACTCTCGGGAAGAAGAGTATTTGAACCATTCTGTGGTAATCCAGGTCAAAAGGGAATGCCTCAATGATTCTAATGAGTCGCTAACAATGCCGATTAAAAAGGAGGCACTAATTGACAAAGGAAAGGACCTACGAATAATAATTCGCAAATGCGATCAGGTTTCCAACTCTTCTCGTTGGAAACACGATCTAAATGGCCACACATTAACTCATTCGCAGCAGGATAAGGCATTTAAATGCGACCAGTGTTCATACTCTACTCGTTGGAAACATGTTCTAAATACCCACAAGTTAATTCATTCGGAGGCTAAGCCCTTTAAATGCGACCAGTGTTCCTTCTCGTCTCGTTGGAAACACGCACTAAATGGCCACACATTAACTCATTCGCAGCAGGATAAGGCATTTAAATGCGACCAGTGTTCATACTCTGCTCGTTGGAAACATGTTCTAAATAACCACAAGTTAATTCATTCGAAGGCTAAGCCCTTTAAATGCGACCAGTGCTCCTTCTCGTCTCGTTGGAAACACGCACTAAATGGCCACAAATTAACTCATTCGCATCAGGATAAGGCATTTAAATGCGACCAGTGTTCATACTCTACTCGTTGGAAACATGTTCTAAATACCCACAAGTTAATTCATTCGGAGGCTAAGCCCTTTAAATGCGACCAGTGTTCCTTCTCGTCTCGTTGGAAACACGCACTAAATGGCCACACATTAACTCATTCGCAGCAGGATAAGGCATTTAAATGCGACCAGTGTTCATACTCTACTCGTTGGAAACATGTTCTAAATACCCACAAGTTAATTCATTCGGAGGCTAAGCCCTTTAAATGCGACCAGTGTTCCTACTCTTCTCGTTGGAAACACGCTCTAAATGGCCACACATTAACTCATTCGCAGCAGGATAAGGCATTTAAATGCGACCAGTGTTCATACTCTGCTCGTTGGAAACATGTTCTAAATACCCACAAGTTAATTCATTCGGAAGCTAAGCCCTTTAAATGCGACCAGTGTTCCTTCTCGTCTCGTTGGAAACACGCTTTAAATGGCCACAAATTAACTCATTCGCAGCAGGATAAGGCGTTTAAATGCGACCAGTGTTCATACTCTGCTCGTTGGAAACATGTTCTAAATACCCACAAGTTAATTCATTCGGAAGCTAAGCCCTTTAAATGCGACCAGTCTTCCTATTCTTTTCTAAAACAACACATAGTAACTCATTTGCAGGATAAGCCCTTTAAATGCGAGCAATGTTCCTTTTCTTCTCGTCGAAGACAAGATCTACTTAAACACTAGAAAAAGCATTTGTCCGTTGAGTCCGTTAAATGGAATAAATAAAAATTTGATTTTGAAATTCAAATTACATCATAAATATCAAACTGCTGTGTAACCGAATCTCTAAATTATAATAACTTTTGTTTTTTCATGTATTAAAACTTTGAAAACTTTTGAGCTTACAAACTTCTTGTCAACCCAGAGATAATACACTGAAAATATAAAACCCTTAAAATGTCTTGACAAAAATAATATTGATCCAAAACCAGTCACGAAGTCTTTCGATGAAGATTTCACTTTTATTATTATATTTATTGAAATAATTTCTTTTTAAAATACCAAAAATTCAAAGCTATGAAAAGTCCATCACTTAATTCATTCCATAAAAGTAAACAACGCCCGTAGCTCAATACTATAGCAAAGGTCCAGTTTTACGTCATATCAGAAGCCGATGAAACCCTCCTTTGAAGTCTACTACTCTAAGGTTCGATATAGCGCTCCTCTCTGTATGGGTAAAATTCCCAATTTTTCGAGATCGGAGGGGTCCGACTTCATACCCCCTGTCTACGGAAAATTGGAAATTCTCTATCTCCACAAATGACGATGTTTTTTTTGACAAACTCCAAGGCTGCTAGAGATATTCGCTCGACGAACTCCCGCTCCGAAAATATCTACCGTTAGGAGGCGTACGAATCGCGCTTTTTGAAACTAACCCATACAGAGAGGGGTAGACAAGACCCGGGAGTAATAGACTTCAAAGGAGGGTTTCATCGGCTTCTGGTCATATCCCATCACTTAAAAATAGCCAAAAAAGTCATCTTTCCTGTATGACTTGAGGGTTTGGACTCTTCCTCGATATTTTGAGTCTGGAGTGAGGGACGGAATTTAGGCGGGCCGCGCTTGGCTATATTTTCTTCCCTCCCAACTCCAGAATTTCTCCAAAGAGTGGCGCTTCACTATTTACATTGACTACGGCGGATAGAATCTGCAAGTACGCTTACATTTTGCTGATAGTAGTAAGCTACGGGCAAGAAGGATCAGACAAGGAGAGGAAAAGTGTGGCTGCGTTGAGTTGGAGAGAGAAGAGCCAACCTCCCACTCGGGTGGAAAGGGGGGATAGGAAATTCTCGATGTAAACTGTTGTCACGTGGTCGCTAGCGTCGTCGGCTACTACGCGTCTCATAAAGGATCCGTTTTACCCACGTGACAACATTTTACCACGAAACATCTCTACCCCCGTTCTCCCAGAGTGGGAGTTTAGGCCGACGCAGTAGGAACTGCGCCGTCCCCACTTTTCCTCTCCTTGTCTGATCCTTCTTGCTACGGGGTGCCGTTTATTTTTATGGAATAAAGCAGAAGCCGATGAAACCCTCCTTTGAAGTCTACTACTCCAATGTTTCCATATAGCGCTCCTCTCTGTATGGGTAAAATTCCCAATTTTACGAGATCGGAGGGGTCCTACTTCATCCCCCCTGTCTACGGAAAATTGGAAATTCTCTCTCTCCACAAACGAGGATGTTTTTGGACGAACTCCAAGGCTGCTAGAGATATTCGCTCGACGAACTCCCGCTCCAAAAACATCTACCGTTAGGAGGCGTACGAATCGCGCCTTTTGAGAATAACCCATACAGAGAGGGGTAGACAAGACCCGGGATTAATAGACTTCAAAGGAGGGTTTCATCGGCTTCTGAATAAAGTGATAAACTTTTGATGATTTTACTGATCATTCTAAAATTTCTGTCGATAGTAACAGGTCGCTTGGTTTGTTTGTTGTAGAATGTTCCGATTTGAATATGAATTGTTCACGATTTGAGCATTTTCTCCGAATAAATGAAAAACGTTTTTCAGTAGCCTTGATTTGATTTCCACTTGAATGTTTTTAAATCCCGGAGTTTCAAGGACTTTATCGTAATGGTCGCGAATGAAGAAAACCGCCTTTCTTCTAAGAATCTGCAGTTGGTATTTTTCAGCAACTTCCAAAATAGAACCCGCAGTGTCGATGTCTATCATATTAATCAACGCTCCGGAGCAGATTCGTTTCAATTCTTCCATTAAACACTTGTCGGCGACTTCTAACAGACTCGGGAATATAACTCGAAGGTTTGGAGGCGTCTGCCTTGTGTACATAAAATGCAGCAGATCTTTCACCGTGTCGGAGTCGAAGAGGTCCACCCAATTAACGACGTTACTCTGTTCTTGAATCGAATTATTTTGATGCGTATTGTTGTTCGGTTGAAACAAGGCTTGAAAATATTTGGAATGGGTGGCCAAGATCAATTTGTGGCACGGGAAATCGTCTGTTTTGGTTTTGATGACAACGTCGGTCAGAATGCGTTCGTCCAACATTTGTTTTATAGGTTTCATGGTTGCCATTTTTTCGTTCGAGTTAATCATCTGTAAATTCTTCCAGTAACGAGATACTGTTTATAAAGAGATTATGAGAGGAATATTTAAAAACCTAAACTATAGTGATCTCAATCTCTCATTGTATTTAATTATAATAGTTATCAACCATACTAACACCGAGGGGTCAGACACTCTTGAATTCGCTGTACACCTGAGTTCACTGAGTTCAGCTTTGAATGTGCATTGAGTTCGAACTCTTACGAACTCTGAGTTCACCTTTGATAGTGCAAAGATTTCAACAATTTTGTACACCTGAGTTCGCGAGTGTCTGCCCCCTCGACTAACACACAACCATATTGAAAAAATGCTACGAAAATACCCTTAAAGGTAGAAGGCAACCTAATAATCGTTTAAATAAGCCTAATCCACCAACAAATAATTTACAAAACAAATATTAAACTAGAAATAAATTTAAAACTTACCTAGAAATAGGCTTAGCTGGATTCATAGAGATCTTGGATTTATTCGCATTGAAGGGTCAATGACCAATGAGCAAAGGCGAGATATCAGCGTGACTTCCAATTACATTCGATCTCCCTGAATCCAGCTAAGCCTATTTTCCGTGCGAGATTTAAATTGTTTTCTAGTTTAATAGTTACTGGTGGATTTAGGCCTATTTAAACGATAATGAATCGATAAATAAATTACTTATTAGGTTGCATTCTTCCTTTGAAAAATTTTCCCATATAATTTTAGTTGTGTTGTAGTTTTGTTTTACCTGCTGTAACGATATCCGCTATGGGCTTCGTGTGCAGACGCAGAGAAAAATATAGAGATATCTTGTAAGATATAATATCGAGTTTATTGTAGAGTTTCAGTCGATAAATGTTAGGGATCGTACAGATAATGAACACGGTGATGGTTAACAAGACGAAATAAGTCAACAGAAGTTGTATAATTTCCTTAAAAAGTGGCATCTTCTTCACGATGAAATTATTAATTCAGGGGCTAAGTTTGAAGTGATAGACTGTGAAAAACAAAAGGATATATTTAAATATGGTTTTTTTAACTGGATCTTATACTTTAGACACGATTTTCTTGGCTCTAGGGCTGTCAGAACTATTTCCTTACTCGGAGACAATTCTAAGTAACTTCCCCGAGTAACATTTTCAACTGCGATTATATTTAATTTTTAAATTAACTTTAAATACCTCACTTCTCCTTAAAGGTAGATTATTAGGTGAAAATTTCGTACCCATTTTAATTTTTTATCTGATTCCTTGCAATTAAATATATCCTGCTGAATTTTTTCACATTTTTTAAAAAATTATTTCGATGAGAATTAATTATTTAAAACTTAATTAGGCTTAGCTATGTGTTTGAATATTTCACTGTTGCCAAAGGACCAATCAGAGCTAAGAGCCAATGACAGGAGACTCTATCGAAGTTAGATCGTAGAACTCCTAGCGACATCTAGGTGATAATATAAAGATCTTGGTTTTAATTGAAGATTTGAAATAGAATACTTTACTAATTTTCTCCAAAAGAAGCAGCAGCAACTTTTTAAAAACTATAGGGTAAATCTTTCCCAAATCGCCCAATTTTGGAAAATCTTCCCACGGCACCGATTTCGATTTTGTTTAAATTTTAACCACTTGAAATATAGACCTTTTGAGTGGGAAAGCCAAGTTTTTAGCTCAAAACATTTAGTATTTTGAAAGATACAATTTTTTGAAAAAACCTTGTAGAGAGTCGACTAGTTATAACTCCAAAATTGTGGCGACTTTGAGCGAAGATATCTAAAGATGGGTTAAAGTGACACACTCCCAATTTTTTCTCTAGTTTATATTAGTGGTAGAGACCACTATGCACCTGCGCAAACGTTCGAATATTGTTCCCTTTATTTTATAAAATTCGGTAAAGGCGTCGTAAAATCTCGCAAAACCGTTAAATAGAGTATCTTCAGCAGTCTCTCAACCATCGAAAAAACATTCTGGCTTGGGAAAAAACTAGCCTTATAGGGTAAAATGAACCGTAGAAGAGCGAAAAAAATGAAAATATACCAAGGGAATTGTACTTTCGAAGCTAAGGGGCCTCGAATTTGGCGTTTTTTGAAAAATCTCAAAAACATGGTTCCTAATTGTAGCTTTTTTGGCAAGGTAGGACACTAAAATACAAAATAATCTTAATATCATCTGAAAGCAGAGGTTTCAGTCTATAACATATCAAAATTTCATTTTGTGTTTCCAACTCATTCGTGTTCAAACGTTAAGAAGAAATTGACAGAATCTGAAGTTTAATTTAATAGTTCTTATGCATTTAACATACAGGGTGTTTTGAAAATGGTGGTAGGACCGAGCTACAGTGGGTTTTATGGGTTGTTTTAAGACGAAAATGTTCTATGACGTTTTGTCGTACGGGGCGCCGTTTAAGACTTACGAAATGAATCATGTACGGATTAACGTACATTAATAAACGTATGCTCAATGCTAAAATAAATTTTTTATCAAGCGCGTGCTTATATTAGCGTAATTCACCGGCGCTTGAAGCCCAGAAGTGCGTGTGAAATATCTGTTTCGTTTAGATACGCGAGTTTAGCGTGTAAAAATCTAGCTTTGAAGCGACCATGAAAATGAGGCTTGTAAAAACCCAGCTAAATAATTAAGCATATTTTATCATTGTGTATATACGTTTATTAATGAACGTTAAGGGGTCATCCGCAAATGATTCATTTCGTAACTTTTAAACGGAGCCCCGTACGACAAAACGTCATAAAACATTTTCGTCTTAAAATGACCCATAGAACCCACTGTTGCTTGGTCTTACCACCATTTTCGAAACACCCTGTATGTTCAATGCATAAGAACGATTAATTTAAACTTCAGATTCTGTCGATTTCTTCTTAACGTTTGAACGCGAAGGAGTTGGAAACACAAAATGAAATTTTGATATGTTATAGACTGAAACCTCTGCTTTCTGATCGTATTAAAATTAATTTTTATTTTAGTGTCCTACCTGGCCAAAAAAGCTACAATTAGTAACCATGTTTTTGAGATTTTTCAAAAAACGCCAAATTCGAGGCCCCTTAGCTTCGAAAGTACAATTCCCAGGATTTTTTTTGCATTTTTTTCGTTCTCCTACGATTCATTTTACCCTATAAGAGTAGTTTTTTCCCAAGCCAGAATGTTTTTTCGATGGTTGAGAGACTGCTGAAGATTCTCTATTTACCGGTTTTGCGAGATTTTACGACACCTTTACCGAATTTTATAAAATAAAGGGAACAATTCTCGAACGTTTGCGCAGGCTTATAGTGGTCTCTACCACTAATATAAAATAGGGAAAAAATTGGGAGTGTGTCACTTTAACCCATCTTTAGATATCTTTGCTCAAAGTCGCCACAATTTTGGAGTTAAAACTAGTCGACTCTCTACAAGGTTTTTTCAAAAAATTGTACCTTTCAAAATACTAAATTTTTTGAGCTAAAAACTTGGCTTTACCAATCAAAAGGTCTATATTTCAAGTGGTTAAAGTTTAAACAAAATCGAAATCGGTGCCGTGGGAGCCACTGGGCGATTTGGGAAAGATTTACCCTATAAGCTTTGCTAGTAACGAGCTTTGGATGCTAATGATGCCTACAATCTTTTATAAACCTAATTTTCATAAAAATCAAATCCAAAATTTAAACTACGTTATCACCTAGATGTCGCTAGGGTTTCTACTTTTTATCTTAGTAAGTCGAGGGATGAGTCCTTGGTTCTGATTGGCTTCTTGGCAATAGTAGAAAAATTCAAATGCATGTTTAGGATATAAAACTTTAAAAATCTTTTCTAATAGTATTTGTACTTCAAAAATTATGAAAAAATTCAGGGGAGCATATTTTTACATAAGGAATCAGAAAAAAAAATACTTCATTTCAGCTAATAGTATCCCTTTAAAGGGACTATCTGCAACTTTAAAATCCCCTTTAAAGTCGCCTTCTTTTCTAGCTTAGCCGACGACGTTGACCATTACAAATTATAATGTCGAAGCTAGGCTGTATGCATATGGGAAGAGCAGTTTAAAGGGGCAGATGGGCCTTTGATACGAATCAAAAAAATATTCCGCATTTTTTATCGAGATTGCAGTGTTCGTACACGACCTGGAAGACCTGTAAAAGTCAGGGAATTTGGAAATTAACCGAAAAGCTCAGGGAAAAGTCAGTAAATTTGGAAATTTGCCGAGAAGATCAGGGAAAAAGTCAGGGTTTGAAAATTGCCCCTAAAAGTCAGGGTAAAAGTCAGGGAATTTGAAAATTGCTCCAAAAGGTCAGGGAAAAAGCCAGGGAATTTGAAAATTTCTCCAAAAGGTCAGGGAATTTAAAAATTAGCCCATATGGTCAGAGACATTAAATGTTTTGGTACATGTCAAGGAACTGTTTATGATTGGTTGACCAATTAATTGTAACATAATTATTTTAAACTAATTTAAATATTTGCCTAAAGATTAATTTTGTTTCTTATATTCAAAGTAAACTATCGACCCTGATTGATAAACTATATCAAATAAAAAGTGGAGTTTCCAAGAGCTCACTCTTGAGAATAAATTCACGAAAAAATATTAAAATTGTTCAGGGAAATTATTTAGAAATGGTCAGGAAAAATATGGAAAAATCAGGGAAATTAACTTCCAAAATTTTGTACGAACCGTAGCAAATATAGTTGGCTTACCTTTATGAAATTGTCAACTTATCCAGCCAAACAGCCCAAGTTCTATTAATTGCAAAACTAAAACTAATCAAGTAGAATGCAAACGTCACAAATTATTTTCATAAATCGTCGACTACTCGAACTCTCTTGTATATTTTATAATTCGATGTAGACGCATACGCTATCTTATTAGCAAAGTTTTACAATTATCTCTTGTTCGGAAATGAGAATATTGCTAATAATAATATTTATTTCACAACGAAAATTTGTAGCCAACCATAGAGGCCTAAACTATTCTGGATGATTGCCAGGCTAGATCAAGGAGGATCAGAGAAGGAGAGGAAATGTGGGGACGGCGCGGTTCCTACTGCGTCGGCCTAAACTCCCACTCTGGGAGAACGGGGGTAGAGACGTTTCGTGGTAAAATGTTGTCGCGTGGGTAAAATTAATCCTTTATGAGACGCGCTAGCTAGCGACCACGTGACAACAGTTTACCTCGAGAATTTCCTATCCCCCCTTTCCACCCGAGTGGGAGGTTGGCTCTTCTCTCTCTAACTCAACGCAGCCCCACATTTCCTCTCCTTCTCTGATCCTCCTTGGCTAGATCGAGTTATAAAAAATTTTTTATCGATTCCTTAACATTTAAATAGAAATAAGCAGTCGTAAAAAAGCGCCAAATTTTGAGTTCTCTATTTTGCGCAAAAAGTATTGCAGACGACAGTACACTTTCATTGTTTTATTGCTAAATTTCTAAGTCAAGGTGTGCATGTTTCTTTATAATAGATACACTGACCGATAATGGAATGGGTTATACCAAAAGTTTATCACTTAATTCCATAAAAGTAAACAACGCCTTGTAGCTTAATACTATCAACAAAGGTCAAGTTTTACGTTATATCCCATCACCAGAAGCCGATGAAACCCTCCTTTGAAGTCTACTACTCCAATGTTCCATATAGCGCTCCTCTCTGTATGGGTAAAATTCCCAATTTTACGAGTTAGAAGGGGTCCTACTTCATCCCCCCTGTCTACGGAAAATTGGAAATTCTCTCTCTCCACAAACGACGACGTTTTTTTGACGAACTCCAAGGCTGCTAGAGTTATTCGCTTGACGAACTCCCGCTCCGAAAACATCTACCGTTAGGAGGCGTACGAATCGCGCCTTTTGAGAATAACCCATACAGAGAGGGGTAGACAAGACCAGGGAGTAATAGACTTCAAAGGAGGGTTTCATCGGCTTCTGCCATCACTTAAAAATAACCAAAAAAGTCATCACCCCAGTCTGGCTTTGGACTTTTCCTCGATATTTGGAGTCGGGAGAGAGGGGCGGAACTTAGGCGGGCCTATGTATATATTTATAGACCGATAAATCGATAATTCAAAAGCGGGTACTCGCTCGTGTAATTAAAGTAATATAAAATGGCGGCTAGTTGGCGGTCATAAAGCTCGGTTCGTTGGCTATTACGTTAATTATCAAATTAGCTTGACAAAAAAAGCAGTAGAAAACCTGAACAGTTTAATTTAAGCATGTCAAATCATTGATATTCAATACGAACATTTTTTTTATTTATATTCACCCTCGTGACATTAATTAGACATAGGAAGATCGTTACAGTCTATATAATTTGTTATTATCAAACAACACTTTAATCTAGTTTCCATAATATTAATTAAATTAATGACTAGATATTTATTGTTAGCTAGAGTCGGAAAATTGTAGCGAAAGAAACAGTAAACTTTAAGTAAAATTAAGGGATTTCATCAAAATTAATTTTAGGGACAATTTATTTACTGTTATTAGTTTTAATGATTTTTCCGAGTATTTGAAAAACTTGTTTCAATAATCTTATTTTAATTTCACTCTGGATGTTTTCAAATCCTCTAGTGTCCAAGACTTGATCGTAATGGTTGCCAACGAAAACTATGGCATTTTCTTTCAATGTTTCCAGCTCGAACTTTTCGGCGACTTCCAAAATCGATCCGGCATTGTCTACGTTTATAATTTTAAACAACGTTTCGGAGCAGACGTCTTTTAGTTCGTCCAATAAACATAAGTGGGCGGCTTCGACCAAGGTCGGGAATGTGACTCGAATGTTGGGGGGAGTTTCTCCGGTGTACAAGAAATGCAACAGATCTTTTACTGTCTCGGAATCGAATAAGTCCACCCAATCAACGACGTTCTCTCGGTTTTCCTTCTTGTTAGTTTGAAACATGGTTCGAAAGTATTCGGAATAAGTAGCTAAGATTAACTTGTGACACGGGAAATCCTCCGTTTTCGTTTTGATGACCATGTCGGTCAGAATGCCTTCGTCTAGCATTCGCTTCACGGGCTTGAATGAACGATCACTTTTCTGGCTACCTCCTGAGAAAACGATGATAGGTTGTGGGTAATCATTGAACACAACCCCTTGGTAATCGTTGAACTCAAGCCCCCTGGTAATCGTTGAACTCAACCCCCCTAGTAATCGTTGAACTCAACCCCCCTAGTAATCGTTGAACTCAACCCACCTAGTATTCGTTGAACTCAACCCCCCTAGTAATCGTTGAACTCAACCCCCCTAGTAATCGTTGAACTCAATCCCCCTAGTAATCGTTGAACTCAACCCCCCCAAGTAATCGTTGAACTCAACCCACCTAGTATTCGTTGAACTCAACCCCCCTAGTAATCGTTAAACTCAACCCCCCTAGTAATCGTTGAACTCAACCCCCCTAGTAATCGTTGAACTCAACCCCCCTAGTAATCGTTGAACTCAACCCCCCTAGTAATCGTTGAACTCAACCCCCCTAGTAATCGTTGAACTCAACCCCCCTAGTAATCGTTGAACTCAACCCCCCTAGTAATCGTTGAACTCAACCCCCCTAGTAATCGTTGAACTCAACCCACCTAGTATTCGTTGAACTCAACCCCCCTAGTAATCGTTGAACTCAACCCCCCTAGTAATCGTTGAACTCAACCCCCCCAAGTAATCGTTGAACTCAACCCACCTAGTATTCGTTGAACTCAACCCCCCTAGTAATCGTTGAACTCAACCCCCCTAGTAATCGTTGAACTCAATCCCCCTAGTAATCGTTGAACTCAATCCCCCTAGTAATCGTTGAACTCAACCCCCCCAAGTAATCGTTGAACTCAACCCACCTAGTATTCGTTGAACTCAACCCCCCTAGTAATCGTTGAACTCAACCCCCCTAGTAATCGTTGAACTCAATCCCCCTAGTAATCGTTGAACTCAATCCCCCTAGTAATCGTTGAACTCAACCCCCCCAAGTAATCGTTGAACTCAACCCCCCAAGTAATGGTTGAACTCAACCCCCCAAGTAATCGTTGAACTCAACCCCCTGGTAATAATTGAAATCAGCTTTCTCTTCATAGTAATTATTTAACTCTTCTAATAATTGTTGAATTCAGCAGGTAATAGTTTATTTCAGTCCCCTAAGGTTATCGTTGAACTTAACCCGCGTTTCTAGTTTATTTTGTTTTGGGTCAGCCTGATCCCGGGGATGGACAAAGAGTGCTCAGTTAGCTATGCGGGGTTCTAGAAAAACTTCACGCGCTTTCCAAAACATGTCTCTATTTCAATCGGGATAAAGCGGATGTTCTAATCGGCTCTTACCTATGGTCAGGGTGAGCGATAATGTATTAGTAGTTCCAGTTGAAAAGGTGGGTGTGGAGAAAGAATTACTTCCATTAGTGTTAGTCGTAGTAGTGCTAAAGGAAAAGGTACCAAATCCAGCGGTGCTTTTATCATCCGCTTGTTGGCGATACAAGTTCGGGTACATCTTGGAGAGCTCGGTCAAATTGAAAAGATTTATGAAATTGAATTTGTAGATAGACTCTTTTATGTTTTCTTTGTGAGTCTTAACGATTTCATGCATCTTGTTGAGGACGTCGATTCGGCAAAAGCATTTGTCGAGTCTGAATTGCAAATCGACCACTTCTCCCTCGACCTCCAAGAAGAACTCTAGGCCTCTTTGAACGAATTTCACCGTGATGTCCCACTCCACCACTTTCTGTTGTAGTCTGTCAGACTCGGACGATGCGTTTACTTTGATGGGCCATTTGTAGCTGGTGGTTGTGCTTGGAAAAACGAAGCTCTTGTGAAACCTTTGTTTCTGAATGATGTACTTGGGAAAATCGTACTGTTTATTCATCGCCATATTGTACTTCAAACGTGTTGCCTGAAAAAACATTAGCTTTAATAGAACTGTCGAAATTTTTCAATAGCTAATGCTAGAGCTCGGAATCGGATAATATCCATTGTCAGAAGCCGATGAAACCCTCCTTTGAAGTCTATTACTCCCGGTTCTTGTCTACCCCTCTCTGTATGGGTTATTCTCAAAAGGCGCGATTCGTACGCCACCTAACGGTAGATGTTTTCGGAGCGGGAGCTCGTCGAGCGAATATCTCTAGCAGCCTTGGAGTTCGTCCAAAAAACGTCGTCATTTGTGGCGAGAGAGAATTTCCAATTTTCCGTAGACAGGGGGGATGAAGTAGGACCCCTTCTAACTCGTAAAATTGGGAATTTTACCCATACAGAGAGGAGCGCTATATGGAACATTGGAGTAGTAGACTTCAAAGGAGGGTTTCATCGGCTTCTACGTTTATTCAAACGGATAACGCAAAGATAAAATATGGCGTTTCTCGAAATCCGTGTAGAATGAAATATAATTAGGTTTTATTCTAAATCGAAAGGAACAGCGACTAAATTCCTACATTCTAGCAAGGAGGATCAGAGAAGGAGAGGAAAAGTGGGGCTGCGTTGAGTTAGAGAGAGAAGAGCCAACCTCCCACTCGGGTGGAAAGGGGGGATAGGAAATTCTCGAGGTAAACTGTTGTCACGTGGTCGCTAGCTAGCGCGTCTCATAAAGGATTCGTTTTACCCACGCGACAACATTTTACCACGAAACGTCTCTACCCCCGTTCTCCCAGAGTGGGAGTTTAGGCCGACGCAGTAGGAACCGCGCCGTCCCCACATTTCCTCTCCTTCTCTGATCCTCCTTGATTATAGTGAAACGTATGTTAAAGCGTTACCTACGCTATATGACAATCGACTTACTAAGTGCCACCTGGCAACGTTCATTGGAAACAACATATTGGATATTAGTTTGAAATTCCCGCCGTAATTACAATATAAACCGCCATCTAGCAATTGTCAAAGGAATTTGGAAGATGGCTGCGCGCTAGGTAACTTCCGGCTGACGTCAGAATCTGCCTAACCTGTCTCTTTACTAACCTTGTCTCGAACTTATTACGTAAAAACAGTCGGTTTTCACTATTTACAGGGTTGCCACAGGTCAGGGAAAAGTCAGTGAATTTTAAGATATTTTAAAAAGTCAGGGAATTTAAAGATCTTTCAAGAAGCCAGGAAATAACAATCATTATCTGCGGAAAAGATTCTCAGCTGACCGTGTCAGTTGTATAGATTAGAACAAAGATACGCGTGCAAATGTTATTTTAAATATTTATTTTTAAGTAATATAAAAAAATAGAGGTTAAAAATTGGGTAGTATTAGCTGAAACGGTCAGGGAAAATCGTTGAAAAGGTCAGGGAAAAATCTGGATAAGTCAGGGAATTTGAATCTGAAAAAACTGTGGCAACTCTGATTTAAATCTAGAATAATTAGAAACTTAGCAACACGAATGAAGTATTAATGAGTTTTTACAGAAGCCGAGCTAAAAATGGAACACCTTTTTGGATCACTATGCCAACAAACGTATTCTAGAATTTTCAAACAATATTTAGACAGGTTTTTGGTTATTTATTTATTGTGTTTTCAATACACGATAGAAAATGATTTCGCTAGGTTTTAACATTTACTAACTTATGAAGCTATGGGCACAAAACTAAAATGGTTAATTTGTAATTCTTAGTCTGAAACAAACTGCCGAAGTGATTTCTTCGATTCCTCTGAACCACGATTAAATTCCGACGTAATTTGTTGATTTTTTCCGATTATTTGAAAAACTCTCTTTAATAACCTTGTTTTAATTTCACTATCGATGTCTTCAAATCCTCGAGTACTAAGTACTTGATTGTAATTGTCTAGAACAAAGAGAACGGTTGATTCTCTTAGACATGCCAGTTCGAATTTTTCTGCAACTTCCAAAATTGGTCCGGCATTGTCGATGTTCATTATTTTAATCAAAGTTTCGGAGCAGACGTCTTTTAGTTCGTCCAATAAACATAAGTGCGCTGCTTCGACCAAAGTCGGGAATGTGATTCGGATGTTGGGGGGAGTTTGTCCTGTGTACAAGAAGTGCAAGAGATCTTTTACCGTTTCGGAATCGAAGACATCTACCCAATCAATGACGTTCTCTCGGCTCTCCTTCATGTTGGCTTGAAACATGGCTCGGAAGTATTCGGAATAGGTGGCCAAGATAAATTTGTGACACTTTAAATCGCTCGTCTTGGTTTTGATGACCGTGTCGGTGAGAATTTCTTCGTCCAACATTCGTTTCTGAGATTTATTGCAACTTCTTTTGTCGTCTTTTCGAGGTCCTGAAATGAGTTCAAGAACTGTGATTAACATTTCAATTGAAATTCAGATCTCCAATTTCATAAAAGTTTACATTTTAAAGTTTGACCAGAAGCCGATGAAACCCTCCTTTGAAGTCTACTACTCTAATGTTCCATATAGCGCTCCTCTCTGTATGGGTAAAATTCCCAATTTTACGAGATCGGACGGGTCCTACTTCACACCCCCTGTCTACGCAAAATTGGAAATTCTCTCTCTCCACAAACGACGACGTTTTTTTGACGAACTCCAAGGCTGCTAGAGATATTCGCTCGACTAACTACCGCTCCGAAAATATCTACCGTTAGGAGGCGTACGAATCGCGCTTTTTAAAACTAACCCATACAGAGAGGGGTAAACAAGACCCGGGAGTAATAGACTTCAAAGGAGGGTTTCATCGGCTTCTGGTTTGACTTTAAAAGCCCTATCTGCTCTAGAATCCTTCCCTTTAAATTCATTTTCCCTTATGCACACAGCCTAGCTTTGCCTGTACAATTTGTTATGGTCAATTTCGTCTGCTAAGCAAGGAAATTAGGCGACTTTAAAGGGGCTTTAAAAACTCAATAGAACGTTGACCTCCTTAGATCTAACTAACCAAAGTAGGTAATTTCTAGAGCAGACGAATTATAGAATTAATTTTTGGCGCCTGAGAAAAAAATAATTAGGGCTCTGACATGAAATGGCGCCTTTGGTGGTCAAAGTTGGAAACAAAGTCTTATTTTTAATAGTTTGTTCTCTCTAAGATCAGAAGCCGATGAAACCCTCCTTTGAAGTCTATTACTCCCGGGTCTTGTCTACCCCTCTCTGTATGGGTTAGTTTCAAAAAGCGCGATTCGTACGCCTCCTATCGGTAGATATTTTCGGAGCGGGAGTTCGTCGAGCGAATATCTCTAGCAGCTTTGGAGTTCGTCAAAAAAACGTCGTCGTTTGTGGCGAGAGAGAATTTTCAATTTTCCATAGACAGGGGGGTATGAAATAGGACCCCTCCGATCTCGTAAAATTGTGAATTTTACCCATACAGAGAGGCGCGCTATATGGAACATTAGAGTAGTAGACTTCAAAGGAGGGTTTCGTCGGCTTCTGCTAAGATAAAAATAATAAATACCTATGGTAAGATCCAGGGCTAAAGTATTTGGGCGACCAGCAATTTGGTGATACAAGTTGGGCGATTTCGTGTACAACTCGCTCAAATTAAAGAGATTTTTGAAATTAAATCTGTCGTGAAAGGGTCCTTCCGTATTTCCTTTATGAGACGCAACAATTTCGTCCGAATTGTTAATGACGTCGATTCGGCAGTAACATTTGTCCAGTTTAAATTGCAACCCGGTTGCTTCCCCTTCTACTTCCAAAATTAAATTTGGAATGCGTTGGACGGTTCTAACCGTGATGGTCCATTCCGTTACTTTCTGTTGAAGTTTGTACGCGGCATTTAGTTTCACTGGCCACGTGTAACTGGCGGCGTTCCAACAACTGAAACTCTCTCTGAAGGTTTGCTTTTGAATGCGATACACGGGCTCATCGTTCATTGCCATCTTGCTTTTTGCCTGTAAAAACTTTTCCCGCTACAGTGGTTAGTTTCATCTAGTGAATCCTTGAGCTAATACGAATCATCGGTATTATCAAAAGTCGATTACTTTACTTAATACAATCAACAAAGGTCAAGGTAAATATACCGGCAGATTCTGATTCGAGACACTCTAGCGGCCGCAGTCGCCGTGTAAATAGTGAATCGGCAGCGCCACTCTGTGGAGAATTTCCGGAGCTGGGAGGGAAGACAATATAACCAAGCGCGGCCCGCCTAAATTCCGTCCCTCTCTCCCGTCTCAAAATATCGAGGAAGGGTCCAAACCACTAGAGCCAGACAGGGGTGATGCCGTTTTTGTCTATTTTTAAGTGATAATCTATGACGTAAAACTGGACATTTGGTAATAGTATCAGAAGCCGATGAAACCCTCCTTTGAAGTCTATTACTCCCGGTTCTTGTCTACCCCTCTCTGTATGGGTTATTCTCAAAAGGCGCGATTCGTACGCCACCTAACGGTAGATGTTTTCGGAGCGGGAGCTCGTCGAGCGAATATCTCTAGCAGCCTTGGAGTTCGTCCAAAAAACGTCGTCATTTGTGGCGAGAGAGAATTTCCAATTTTCCGTAGACAGGGGGGATGAAGTAGGACCCCTTCTAACTCGTAAAATTGGGAATTTTACCCATACAGAGAGGAGCGCTATATGGAACATTGGAGTAGTAGACTTCAAAGGAGGGTTTCATCGGCTTCTACGTTTATTCAAACGGATAACGCAAAGATAAAATATGGCGTTTCTCGAAATCCGTGTAGAATGAAATATAATTAGGTTTTATTCTAAATCGAAAGGAACAGCGACTAAATTCCTACATTCTAGCAAGGAGGATCAGAGAAGGAGAGGAAAAGTGGGGCTGCGTTGAGTTAGAGAGAGAAGAGCCAACCTCCCACTCGGGTGGAAAGGGGGGATAGGAAATTCTCGAGGTAAACTGTTGTCACGTGGTCGCTAGCTAGCGCGTCTCATAAAGGATTCGTTTTACCCACGCGACAACATTTTACCACGAAACGTCTCTACCCCCGTTCTCCCAGAGTGGGAGTTTAGGCCGACGCAGTAGGAACCGCGCCGTCCCCACATTTCCTCTCCTTCTCTGATCCTCCTTGATTATAGTGAAACGTATGTTAAAGCGTTACCTACGCTATATGACAATCGACTTACTAAGTGCCACCTGGCAACGTTCATTGGAAACAACATATTGGATATTAGTTTGAAATTCCCGCCGTAATTACAATATAAACCGCCATCTAGCAATTGTCAAAGGAATTTGGAAGATGGCTGCGCGCTAGGTAACTTCCGGCTGACGTCAGAATCTGCCTAACCTGTCTCTTTACTAACCTTGTCTCGAACTTATTACGTAAAAACAGTCGGTTTTCACTATTTACAGGGTTGCCACAGGTCAGGGAAAAGTCAGTGAATTTTAAGATATTTTAAAAAGTCAGGGAATTTAAAGATCTTTCAAGAAGCCAGGAAATAACAATCATTATCTGCGGAAAAGATTCTCAGCTGACCGTGTCAGTTGTATAGATTAGAACAAAGATACGCGTGCAAATGTTATTTTAAATATTTATTTTTAAGTAATATAAAAAAATAGAGGTTAAAAATTGGGTAGTATTAGCTGAAACGGTCAGGGAAAATCGTTGAAAAGGTCAGGGAAAAATCTGGATAAGTCAGGGAATTTGAATCTGAAAAAACTGTGGCAACTCTGATTTAAATCTAGAATAATTAGAAACTTAGCAACACGAATGAAGTATTAATGAGTTTTTACAGAAGCCGAGCTAAAAATGGAACACCTTTTTGGATCACTATGCCAACAAACGTATTCTAGAATTTTCAAACAATATTTAGACAGGTTTTTGGTTATTTATTTATTGTGTTTTCAATACACGATAGAAAATGATTTCGCTAGGTTTTAACATTTACTAACTTATGAAGCTATGGGCACAAAACTAAAATGGTTAATTTGTAATTCTTAGTCTGAAACAAACTGCCGAAGTGATTTCTTCGATTCCTCTGAACCACGATTAAATTCCGACGTAATTTGTTGATTTTTTCCGATTATTTGAAAAACTCTCTTTAATAACCTTGTTTTAATTTCACTATCGATGTCTTCAAATCCTCGAGTACTAAGTACTTGATTGTAATTGTCTAGAACAAAGAGAACGGTTGATTCTCTTAGACATGCCAGTTCGAATTTTTCTGCAACTTCCAAAATTGGTCCGGCATTGTCGATGTTCATTATTTTAATCAAAGTTTCGGAGCAGACGTCTTTTAGTTCGTCCAATAAACATAAGTGCGCTGCTTCGACCAAAGTCGGGAATGTGATTCGGATGTTGGGGGGAGTTTGTCCTGTGTACAAGAAGTGCAAGAGATCTTTTACCGTTTCGGAATCGAAGACATCTACCCAATCAATGACGTTCTCTCGGCTCTCCTTCATGTTGGCTTGAAACATGGCTCGGAAGTATTCGGAATAGGTGGCCAAGATAAATTTGTGACACTTTAAATCGCTCGTCTTGGTTTTGATGACCGTGTCGGTGAGAATTTCTTCGTCCAACATTCGTTTCTGAGATTTATTGCAACTTCTTTTGTCGTCTTTTCGAGGTCCTGAAATGAGTTCAAGAACTGTGATTAACATTTCAATTGAAATTCAGATCTCCAATTTCATAAAAGTTTACATTTTAAAGTTTGACCAGAAGCCGATGAAACCCTCCTTTGAAGTCTACTACTCTAATGTTCCATATAGCGCTCCTCTCTGTATGGGTAAAATTCCCAATTTTACGAGATCGGACGGGTCCTACTTCACACCCCCTGTCTACGCAAAATTGGAAATTCTCTCTCTCCACAAACGACGACGTTTTTTTGACGAACTCCAAGGCTGCTAGAGATATTCGCTCGACTAACTACCGCTCCGAAAATATCTACCGTTAGGAGGCGTACGAATCGCGCTTTTTAAAACTAACCCATACAGAGAGGGGTAAACAAGACCCGGGAGTAATAGACTTCAAAGGAGGGTTTCATCGGCTTCTGGTTTGACTTTAAAAGCCCTATCTGCTCTAGAATCCTTCCCTTTAAATTCATTTTCCCTTATGCACACAGCCTAGCTTTGCCTGTACAATTTGTTATGGTCAATTTCGTCTGCTAAGCAAGGAAATTAGGCGACTTTAAAGGGGCTTTAAAAACTCAATAGAACGTTGACCTCCTTAGATCTAACTAACCAAAGTAGGTAATTTCTAGAGCAGACGAATTATAGAATTAATTTTTGGCGCCTGAGAAAAAAATAATTAGGGCTCTGACATGAAATGGCGCCTTTGGTGGTCAAAGTTGGAAACAAAGTCTTATTTTTAATAGTTTGTTCTCTCTAAGATCAGAAGCCGATGAAACCCTCCTTTGAAGTCTATTACTCCCGGGTCTTGTCTACCCCTCTCTGTATGGGTTAGTTTCAAAAAGCGCGATTCGTACGCCTCCTATCGGTAGATATTTTCGGAGCGGGAGTTCGTCGAGCGAATATCTCTAGCAGCTTTGGAGTTCGTCAAAAAAACGTCGTCGTTTGTGGCGAGAGAGAATTTTCAATTTTCCATAGACAGGGGGGTATGAAATAGGACCCCTCCGATCTCGTAAAATTGTGAATTTTACCCATACAGAGAGGAGCGCTATATGGAACATTGGAGTAGTAGACTTCAAAGGAGGGTTTCATCGGCTTCTGATAGTATTAAGGGACGAGGTGTTGTTTACATTAATGGAATAAAGTGATAGACGTTTGGTACTATGCCTATGCAGGGGCTGTAGATAACTGCCTAAACCTTTTCAAAAATCACAGTGACTTCTGCTAGTCTCTAAGTGATACTGCAAAAACAGTTGAGTGTTTTTTATCAAGACAGATATGGAATAAAAAACCGTGGCTTGAAATTGTCTGACGATGGCGACATCTTGGAAATTTTTAAACAATACTAACTACTAATCGAACCAGAATTATTTGAGTATACAAACTTTTGAAATTTAAATATTAAAGATTTAAATATTAAATTAATTCTGTAACAAGTTCCAGAAAACCTCATGACTTGTTCTGAATCTACTCAGTCTAAGGCCACATAATAATTATTACTTAAAGACATAGTAAACAATTAAACCAACCTTTCTTATTTTCCTATTCGATAGCATGAAAAAAACGACCGTAAAATCTTCTTAATCTTGGTTTTCGTGATACAGTCTTATTAAACTTAACCCTTTACGCGATTCCATCAACGTTTATTTCGAAATTTCGGCCCGAAACAACTCTTAATAGTTATTGAAACGAATTTTAAAACCAAAACTAAAGTGTCGGATATCTGGCTGCGTCTCGTTTAACGCCCCAAATTTCTTATCTTTTTTATCGTCGCGTCTGTGAATGTAAGACTACTACTTTTACATATGGAAGACCTTGAATATTCAGGATGGTATAAAAAATTATTATACTCAGAAGCCGATGAAACCCTCCTTTGAAGTCTACTACTCTAATGTTCCATATAGCGCTCCTCTCTGTATTGGTAAAATTACCAATTTTACGAGATCGGAGGGGTCCTACTTCATACCCCCCTGTCTACTGAAAATTGGAAATTCTCTCTCTCCACAAACGACGACGTTTTTTTGACGAACTCCAAGGCTGCTAGAGATATTCGCTCGACGAACTCCCGCTCCGAAACTATCTACCGTTAGGAGGCGTACGATTCGCGCTTTTTGAAACTAACCCATACAGAGAGGGGTAGACAAGACCCGAGAGGGGTAGACTAGACCCGAGAGTAATAAACTTCAAACGAGGGTTTCATCGGCTTCTGGCAAGAAGGATCAGATAAGGAGAGGAAAAGTGGGGCTGCGTTGAGTTAGAGAGTGAAGAGCCAACCTCCCACTCGGGTGGAAAGGGGGGATAGGAAATTCTCGAGGGAAACTGTTGTCACGTGGTCGCTAGCTAGCGCGTCTCATAAAGGATTCGTTTTACCCACGTGACAACAATTTACCACGAAGCATCTCTACCCCCGTCTGTCCCCCGTTCTGCCAGAGTGGGAGTTTAGGCCGACGCAGTAGGAGCCGCGCCGTTCCCACTTTTCCTCTCCTTATCTGATCCTTCTTGCTTCTGGTGTACTTAAAAAGGGGTCAATTTACTTTGAAACTCGTTAAGGACAGAAATTAAAAATGGAGAAATTGAATTTAATATTTTTAAAATTATAGTTTATGTGGTTTTAGTTCACTATTTCAAATGCTTTAAGCTTTACAACAATACAACATTTGAAAGACTGAATTTTCTTAGAGATATTCATCTATGTCGCCTTCTTTGAGTACCTTTTGACTCCTTAGTTAAGTTAGTTTGCACATTGTTAGCGCGTAATTCGATAACTCTCTCGAGAAGGCTAGTTTTAATTTCGCTTGGTATTTCTTGGAAACCTGGAGAATCCAGGACTTCGTTGTAATTGTCAATAACGAAGAGGATAGCCTTTTTTCTCAATCTTTCCAGATCAAATTTTTCCGCAATCTCCAAAATCGAACCGGCATTGTTGACGTCTAAAATTTGAATCATAGTTTCAGAGCAGTAGTCCTTCAATTCTTCCAATAAGCACAAGTTTGCGGCTTGGACCAGGGTAGGGTATGTGTATTTGATGTTGGGAGGTCTCTGACCGCTGTAAAAGAAATGAAGCAAATCTTTCACCGTCTCGGAATCGAAGACGTCTACCCAGTTAACGATATTTTGTTGTCTTTCCTTCATGTTGACTCGAAACATGGCTCGAAAATATTCGGAATATGTAGCCAGAATGAATTTGTGACACGGGAAATCCGCCTTTTTGGTTTTGATGACCGTGTCGGTTAAAATCCCTTCATCCAGCATTCGTTTCACGGGTTTGAATGATCTCTCTCTTTTCTGGCGCTTGCTAGGACCTGAAAGATATTAGTTGTGGGACAATTACAGTTTCCATCCATCTGCTCCCTATACCTTAGGTCCCTAAACCACCATAAAAATCAGTATTTGGATATATCTGTGTGGATAATTTTAAAGGCCACATCTGTGCGGATAATTTCTAAATGACATATCTGGGCGGATAATTTCTAAAGGACATATCTGGGTGGATAATTTCTAAAGGACATATCTGGGTGGATAATTTCTAAAAGACATATCCGGGTGGATAATTTCTAAAGGACATATCTGGGTGGATAATTTCTAAAAGACATATCCGGGTGGATAATTTCTAAAGGACATATCTGGGTGGATAATTTCTAAAGGACATATCTGGGTGGATAATTGCTAAAGGACATATCTGTGTGGATAATTGCTAAAGGATATATCTGGGTGGATAATTTCTAAAGAACATATCTGGCTGGATAATTTCTAAAGGACATATCTGGGTGGATAATTTCTAAAGGACATATCTGGGTGGATAATTGCTAAAAGACATATCCGGGTGGATAATTTCTAAAAGACATATCCGGGTGGATAATTTCTAAAGGACATATCTGGGTGGATAATTTCTAAAGGACATATCTGGCTGGATAATTGCTAAAGAACATATCTGGCTGGATAATTGCTAAAGAACATATCTGGCTGGATAATTTCTAAAGGACATATCTGGGTGGGTAATTTCTAAATTACATATCTGGCTGGATAATTTCGAATAGACATATCTGGGTGGATAATTTCTTAAGGACATCTGCGTGGATAATTAATAAAGGATATATCTGGTATGTGCAAACTCTTGGGGAGGATTTCAGATACTCTTGGTAAAAGTAAATCTCATTGTACATCATTTACCTATGGTAACCTCGAGCAATATGGTATCAATCGGCATTGGAAAGTATTGCAGGTGATACAAATTGGGATCTTTGGTTTGCAGCACGCCCAAGTTGAAGAGATTTTTGAAACTGAATTTGTCGTAAAGGGGTCCTTCCATGTTGCCTTTGTGTGTCGTTACGATTTCGCCCAATGTGTTGAGGACGTCAACCCGGCAGTAACATTTGTCCAATCTGAAATTCAAGCCGACCGTTTCTCCTTCAACTTCCAAGAACCAATCATCGAAATTGGGGCCGTGTTTTACGAATTTGCCCGTTATTTTCCAATCCATTATTTTCTGTTGAAGTTTTTGCCAGGCCTTTACTTTGACGATTGTCGTGTCGTCAAAGAAACTGAAGTTATAACGAAACGTATGTTTCTGTACTCGGAACCCATTTTCTTCGCCCAACACTTTCCTGCTGGCGCACGAAGGCTGATTGTTCGTCTTTGTTTCAAATAAACTTGAAATTACCTATTTCAAAATTCAAAATAATTTTAATTGTACGTACTGGGCCTAAATTCCGTCGCTTTCTCCTGAGGAAGACTCCAAACCATTCGAGCCAGACAGGGGTGATGACTTTTTTTTTGTTATTTCTAAATGATGGGCTATGACGTAAAACTGGGTCTTTGCTGATAGCGTTAAGCTACGGGGCGTTGTTTACTTTTATGGAATAGAGTGATAGACTTTTGGTAATAATAGTATGAAAAATGGACTCTCGAAATAATGGTGACAACCATTGTCTTTGCACTAATGTTTTAATTGAATTACCTGAAGTGCGCTTCTAAAAGATTCCATCAGAAAAGTTTAACTTGCTCCACTTTTTTATCACGTTTTTTTCTTTGTTTTTGAAACCCTCAGTGAGTTTCTAAAACTAATTATTTCTATTCGAGCAACCACGGGAGTTCTACCAGTACTATCATATGATCTCTTATCGAGAAGATAAGATACATTTGCTATGCCAGAAGCCGATGAAACCCTCCTTTGAAGTCTATTACTCCCGGGTCTTGTCTACCCCTCTCTGTATGGGTTAGTTTTAAAAAGAGTGATTCGTACGCCTCCTAACGGTAGATATTTTCGGAGCGGGAGTTCGTCGACCGAATATCTCTAGCAGCCTTGGAGTTCGTCAAAAAAACGTCGTCGTTTGTGGAGAGAGAGAATTTCCAATTTTCCGTAGACAGGGGGTATGAAGTAGGACCCCTCCGATCTCGTAAAATTGGGAATTTTACCCATACAGAGAGGAGCGCTATATCGAACATTAGAGTAGTAGACTTCAAAGGAGGGTTTCATCGGCTTCTGGCTATGCTTAAAAAGTCATCGCCTTTAGATAATTAACAAATTCACACTAATTTTAACCAATTTGAAATTTATTTATTTAATTAAATTTAGACTAATCTTTTTTATTTCATATTTTAATGTTTTTTTCATTTTCGTTTAAATATTTTCTTGAAAAGTAGTCCTTCGACGTATGTCGGACTAATTGGCAGTAATTGCAGCCACTTGCGTTTTTCTATGAATCCTGATATTCTCGGAAAACCGTAACACGAATCGTCTCGCTGACTACCCTCGACCATTACGTTTTTCCGCCTCCATTTTGTTATTCCTCTGTCTTCAAGATTTCCTACATTTTTCGGAAATTTAGATTTAGTAATTGAGTGTTCAATAATTTTGAATGGTGCATTATCGGGATAACTGATATACCTGGTATGGTATTATCCAAAAATATACCCACGAAAGCAGCCATGAACAACCCCGTACTTAAAAGCACCGTTAGAATCTGATCCACCACGTCACTTCCTGTTTTCAACCAATAAGATTTTAAGGGCTAGAATATTTTTCCTCCCATATTCTTAGGTACACCGTATACATTAATAAATTCTTCGTAAGTGTGACCAACTAGTAGATTAATTTACAATCAAGTGTAAGGCCAGCTTCGTTCAAGACGTATCTTTTGGATATTTCAAGACTTATGTCTTGGGAACTTTCAACTCATATCTCTTTGCCAACATCAAGACATATCTCTTTGACAACATCAAGACATATCTCTTTGACAACCTCAAGACATATCTCTTTGACAACCTCAAGAGATATCTCTTTGACAACCTCAAGACATATCTCTTTGACAACCTCAAGACATATCTCTTTGACAACCTCAAGACATATTTCTTGGTCAACTTCAAGACAAATCTCTTGGTCAACATCAAGACATATCTCTTTGGGCAACTTCAAGATATATCTCTTGGTCAACATCTCTCTTGACCAACATCATCTAATTCACGCTAAAACACGAAGCTGAACGTTGCCACCAAGTTGTCGCACTTACTGTAGAAGTTTGAATTATTTGAATTCACCCGTCTTAATGAGTTCGTTGGTTGTCTTCATGTATTGAGGAAAACACAGACCAGAAAAGAGAGACGCCCCTAAGATAAAGAGATTCCTGGTAGAGTTGAGATTGACGTGTTGCAAGCTAGAGAGTCCGACTCCTGAGACCATCGAGAAGGCGACGAAAAATAGACCGCCCAAGATCGGAGTTGGCATCGTCATGAAGAAATTTCCAATCTTACTGATCAAGCCCAAGGCAATCATGCAACCACCAGCGTAAACAATCACACGACGACTTCCCACTGCGTGTCAACAAAAATATCTAATTCATACTCGTATCCAGACGCAGTGTGTCTCATCACCTTTAGTGATGCCGATGGTGGCCACGTTTTCGGTGTAAGACGTTACACCGGATCCTGTTCCGAACAGACCTCCAAAGACCGAAGCTAACCCTTCTACCATGATACCTCGGTTAATGGCATGAGACGGGACAATTGGGTGTCCCACAAGTCTTCCGCAACAGTGATAGTCACCGACTGACTCCATGATGGACGATAGCACGCCGCCGATGACTCCCAGGACTGAACTTACGCTAAAAGTTGGCCAACCCCATTGACCTGTATAATTAGAGAAAATATGCAACCTTCTCAATTAATGATTGTTGAAGATTCCTTACCAGGATAAGGTACTCTAAACCAAGCCGATTTTGAAACCATAACCCAATTTGTGTCAGTCTTTATGGGGCTGTCGGAATCAACACTGTCTGTCGCTGTTAGAATCGCGCAAACACCCCAGGCAATTAACACACTCGTTAAAACCTACCAAAAACAGTGTGATATATTAAAACTTGCGCAAATATCTATTTGACTTGATTGCCAAATAGTTCTTAAACGACAAGCGATGTCGTTTGCTTTTACTTACTGGAAACAGTTGGAACAAAGGCAGAGATAATTTTTTTATCGAGATTTTCTTTCTCCAAGTGAAGTAATAAATGGGAACCATCACTTTTCCAAAATATTGCGAAAATAGCACCAGTAAAACAGTTGTCCTGTAAAATAATTGATAATGAATGAATGTTAAGTACTTGTTTACGCTCTGAGCAGTTGTTAATATCAAGAAGATATCCATTCATTAATGAGATGCATTTTGTACCGAGACACAAGTTGCCAATGAGGAACATTAATAATTAAATAATTTAAATTGTGGTGTTAATTTAAGTGTGAAGAATTTATCAAGCTGTTAACCAGTAGTAGTTAATTAGCATTTCATAGGTCAAGGAAATGTGATTATACGCTTATATAAAAGTATATACTTTAACATTTCGATCTTATATGATCACTAGGAGGTTAGGATCGCTCTGACCACAAAAATATCTTAATTCAAATGTGTTATTGGTCTTTCAAACATAGTGTTTGAATTTTAGACCCTTTTTGCTCGAAATTAGCATACAATTGTACGTCACGAGTATGCTTCTATGATTGGTCAGTCGACACAACGTGACTTTCTCACTCTTACGTCACAAGTTTGTAGGAAAGAGAGAGAGAAAACCAATACCATGATTACTTGCAAGAATATCATTAAATAATTATTTTCACCGCTGATGTTAATTTTTGGAAACAGCCGATTTGTGTTTCTTATATGAATCAATTTTGAATTTAAATGCCTTCTTGGTAATATCAGAGGTATATAATAACCCCCTTCGGGGGGAAGTATGAAAGGTAGGCAAAATCGACGAACAACAAGTGCCCGGCGTAAATCGCGGCGGATCGACACACCGCTTTACTCCCAAAAAATAGTTACACCATTTTGAACCTCACTAAATTTTCCCTACACGCACTTCCGGAACTCGCGAGCTGAAGTCAACCTTCGACTCCAATTTAACAGACAGCCTGACTCCCGAGACAGGAAGTTCTAAACACAAATCGAGCCGTCTTGTTTATACAAAGACCATTTACTAGAGTAGCGACATTGAGAAGTCCAGCGCGAGCTAGTGGCCTAGATAATCAGCAGCGGGCTCTTGTTGTTCGTGATTTTTAGCATTGGTAGTATAGGGGCTTTCATACTTCCCCCCGAAGGGGGTTATTATATACCTCTGGGAATATATTTTAAGTATACATGAAGGCTATTGGCCAGTGGGTACTAGCAGCCGAAGAGGCTTCGTTGAACAATCCCAAAGACACTAAACAAACTACAGGTGCGATTGTCAATGGTGAAACGAATTGTAGCAGTAATCCAACTAATCCCGTTAATCCAATCAATGTTTCGATTAAGGCTCCGATAATAATAGCGCCCTGAATCTGAAAATTAAATAAAAAAAATGAATTTTATAGTCCACCTGAGCTCTTCTGTTTCTACTTTTAATACTTCTCGTATTCTTGACATCCATATCTCGTCATTTGCAACCGTACTTTCATTTAGGACTAAATTCGAACCATTGTCGATATCTGATTGGCTGAGTGTTGTCGGACACTTCCAGTGTGGTAAATTTAGAATGGTCAAAACGGGGACCATGAACGCAAATGCACTACCTTGAATAATTGGCAAACTACACGGAGTTTTTATATGTTTTACCAAAAGTATATCACTTTATTCAATATAAGTAAACAACACCCCGTAGCTTAATACTAACAAGAAGGACCAGACAAGGAGAGGAAAAGTGGGGCTGCGTTGAGTTAGAGAGAGAAGAGCCAACCTCCCACTCGGGTGGAAAAGGGGATAGGAAATTCTCGAGGTAAACTGTTGTCACGTGGTCACTAGCGTCGTCGGCTACTACGCGTCTCATAAAGGATCCGTTTTACCCACGTGACAACATTTTACCACGAAAAATCTCTACCCCCTTTCTCCCAGAGTGGGAGTTTAGGCCGACGCAGTAGGAACTGCGCCGTCCCCACTTTTCCTCTCCTTGTCTGATCCTTCTTGATACTAATTACTTATTAAAAAATGTATAATTTTGTACCGAGTTCCTATTGTCGCTTGTAATATGGTGGCAAAACCGCCAATAAAAAAGCTTGTTGAGATGACGTAACCTCTGGCTATGTGATCTTCTGGAATGCAAAATTTCGGTATCACGATGAAACAGAATGCCAGTGTTGATCCGAACATTGTCAAGTAATTCTGCAAGAGTGTAAAGAAACAAAGAATCAGATTTTCTGCTCTTGTAAAGCAGACGACGTTTCGTCATAACATATTGTACAGTCAAAACTTGGCTGTGTGCGCAGGAGAAGATGATTTGAAAGGGAAAAGTTCTAGAGCAGATACGCCCTTTAAATTTTAAAGAAATTTAAACTTGCAATTAAGTTACAGTACCTGAAACCCAAGAAATAAGCAAATGTACCATGGTGGCACTTGGTCAATTTTGTAGAACAATTCTTCGACTTGGTCTTTCTGAACCGAAGATAGTGGTTCCAGTGATGGATCTGCTTGATCCATTTCGAATTCAGCTTCCGGATTCATCGTAAATTTAAAATAAAACTAAAGTTTTGTAAAACTTTACGAATCACTTCGTAACTTAGTCCGAATTATTTCTGATTTACATAATCACATGATGTTAGAATCATTGGCGACCAAAATATTACAACAATGTAATTGTACTGGAATAGTTCGATTAATTATGAGCCAATTAGTCTATGTCGGGGAGAAAAGGTAAATTGTGGTAGACGTCTATTCTATGCGAATATTATATCCAATTAATTATCATATATTGGTTTAAGCTAGTTAGTCGAATATGTTATTATCTAAAGTCATATTGAATTTCTTTATTTAAGAATATAGAGGTTGAAGATTAGATAACTGAAGAGGATGTATTATTAAATTTTCAAAGAAAACCAGAGGAATTTATAGATAAATCTCGTGAGGTGACGTCACACTTGCTTGAATGTTTCTTGAAATAAACGACAGGAGGGGTTTAAACCCCTGGGTCCAACTAACTTTGCTATTAAACTATCCTAATTATGGTTAAATTTAATAATCCTCAGTTATATTTAAACTTTTAGAGTGTTTATTCAAATATTACTTGCGCATCTAACATTAAAAATTAAGTTGCAGACGACGTATAGGCAATATTATCTCAATTTAGGTAAATCTACGATAATGCAATAGATTATAGCTCCGTTGTAGTACCGGCGTCATAATTCGTCCTAATCTGTCAGACGTCGGCTCGGTAAGATGAAGTTGAGAGCCGGATACTCGATCAACTATTTTGATCCAACTAGTTGAAATATTTGCAGTTTTTTATCCGTTTTTATAATAAATAGTTAGATAATGTTACCTAGTTACTGACTCCGGCAACAACATCCGGTAATTATCTCTTTATTATAACGAAAGAAGTAAAAATAAGTTGACATGTAGTTTCGAGTTAAGCCTTGGCCTTGGTTTTGAAGGGAAGAATTTTTCTAACGGTACGGCTAAGATGAATATTCTATGAATATCTGAAAGATCTAACTATTACTAGGTATCAAATTTTGATTTTTTTTTTGTCGTTTCAGAAATACATTATACTATATCACGATGATATTTACTTCACATGAGGTCACCTTTATTATCGAAGAACGTCTTTGTAGGGCCACGTTTGGCTGTTGGAGGTGCAAAGGTCAATCGTCGACTGGATAAAGATCAATTTTTGATCTTGATTCTAAAAGGTCTTGGGAACTAACTTTAATTACAAAGTGCCAAAAAAGAATGATTTTCGAACGCGTTGTGCAGTGTTAAAATCAAAACTGTTCGCAGTTCGTGTGTTTAAACGTTTTCGCGTTAATTTGAAGAAACAAATTGGATTACTTCGAGACCTTCAAAAGGGTGAGTACAAATTAAGTAATCATTTTATATTTGACCCTAAAATGCATTTTCGTATGTCCCTTTGATTGTTTCCCTGCTGGCTTCAAGGATAAACCAACCTTAATTTATAGCCAAAATATAATTCCACCCCTCTAATCCAGATTTCCTTTCGTTGAATACTTATCAATAGCTTGTTATAGCTGGATTTAGAGCAGATCAGTTCCAAAGTAGAACTGCTAATATTTGTTTCAGTTGGCACTCACAAGTGCATGGCTGATATTTAGTTACTATTTCCACTAAAAGTTACTATTTAGTTAATTTTTGGTTACTATTGTCATTATAATTAAGGCAAAATTTGAGTATTAACCCTGTGTCTCGCCACTCGATAAAAATCGAGCAAAAGTCCAAAATGAGCCAAATATTGAAATGCAAATGGTCGTAACTTTTCTCTGCGACCTTCTATGCATAAACCGATTGCACCATTAGAAAGTAGACATTCCGTAGATTATTTTAAGATCATAAAATTATATTTCGCCACTCAAACAATAAGTAAAAACTCTATTTTCGCTTTGTAAATATATTTATTTCAAATCTTAGAAGAATTTCAAAGAATTAGTAATATTTACTAGACATACTGAAATGCAAACATTTTGTTTTTATTGGCGTATTAGGTTTTTACATTATCACGGACTAACTATGATATTTCTTATCCAACTATGATAATTATTAATTTTTGTATAAACACCGAACTTTCCATCTTGACCACAACCCTCTCCAAAACTTACTAAACCCGCTAAGTACCAACGACCATCCTTTTGGGTAACAAATGGTCCACCACTATCTCCTTGACAAGAGTCCCCCACTGATTCCTTATGTCCAGCGCAAAACATATTTCTGGTCACCTATATATGAAATAAAACACATTTAGAATGAGGCTACTTACATAAAATTACATCATGAACTAAAGAAGATTTCAATTCAAATTTATGTGAAAACCGCGAACTGATAGTATCAGAAGTAGATGAAACCCTCCTTTGAAGTCTATTACTCCCGGGTCCTGTCTACCCCTCTCTGTATGGGATAGTTTCAAAAAGCGCGATTCGTACGCCTCCTAACGGTAGATATTTTCGGAGCGGGAGTTCGTCCAGCGAATATCTCCAGCAGCCTCGGAGTTCGTTAAAAAACGTCGTCGTTTGTGGAGAGAGAGAATTTCCAATTTTCCGTAGACAGGGGGGTATGAAGTAGGATCCCTATGATCTCGTAAAATTGGGAATTTTACCCATACAGAGAGGAGCGCTATGTGGAACATTAGAGTAGTAGACTTCAAAGGAGGGTTTCATCGGATAGTATTTATGGTTCGCTTGATAATAGGTACGGAAAATAACCCTTTTCTGGTGAGTTACCCATTGACTACCGCCATAAAAAAAGCCATAATCCAAATTTACACCTGGTTTTTTACACTTAGAAGCGTAACAATTGAATTTAACTTACCAATTTAGTATTTGAAGTTTGACACACTGATCGTTTAACTATCGGTAATTGCAGTTCTTTAAGTCTTTTCGGTTTGGCACCACTTTCAGCCAAGGCGCCCCAACCAGTAACTGTTCCCATTTGATTTTCTTTGGAAAAAAAAGATTCTTCCATGAACTTGGGGTCACCGAGACATATGGGTTGAATATAATCTGTAAAATTCACGGCTTCATTCATCTTTACTAAGGCTATGTCATTGTCTAATGTTTCTCCGTCGAAATGTGGGTAAAGTTCAACGTCTTTTATGACGGTAGAAAATTCTTCGGGTTCATCTACAGATTGGTAGAGTTTTCCAAGACGTACTCTAATTTTATTCCATTTAATTTCGGTCGCCCGTTCCGATGTGAAACAATGTGCCGCTGTTACGAACCATCGTTCATTTAACAATACTCCGCCACAGAAAGCCAATAACTTTGGTACCCAGAACATAACTTGCCAGGGGTAAGCCCCCTTATCTGCATCGTTTCCTCCAACGATTCTTGATAGAGTTTCTTTACGTTTAATCTTCGGTAAACCGCAAATTTCACCAATTTTTCCCCAAGAACCTGCAGTTACTATATCAGGATCTTCGATAAATTCGTAACTGATTTTAAATCCACTGCGTTCCGTTGAATCATCGCTGGTGAAGGTGAAGAGGACATTGTTAGTTGTTGATAAAATTGGATCTCTTGGTACATCAGTGCCGCAATACACTCCTATGACTTTTTCATCTGATAGTATGATATAATTATGATCATTAATATTACTATAAATTACAAAATAGATATAAGTGTGACACACTTGTTTCAATGCGATATTTTATAGTCAAGGTGTGTTTCATCGTGATACCACAAGCCGATGAAACCCTCCTTTGAAGTCTATTACTCCCGGGTCTTGTCTACCCCTCTCTGTATGGGTTAGTTTCAAAAAGCGCGATTCGTACGCCTCCTAACGGTAGATATTTTCGGAGCGGGAGTTCGTCGAGCGAATATCTCTAGCAGCCTCGGAGTTCGTCCAAAAAACGTCGTCGTTTGTGGAGGGAGAGAATTTCCAATTTTCCGTAGACAGGGGGGTATGAAGTAGGACCCCTCCGATCTCGTAAAATTGGGAATTTTACCCATACAGAGAGGAGCGCTATATCGAACATTAGAGTAGTAGAATTCAAAGGAGGGTTTCATCGGCTTCTGGTATAAAGAGATTTTAATTAGTCCTATTTCCTACTTTGATTAATTATTCCAATTCATTAGAGACTCGAAACACACCATGACTTGCTTTTTCATTGCCGCATTTATCTCTATTTTGTCATTTAACGTCTGTAATAACATACCATTACGGTCGAATCCTTCTTGAATCGTTACCATATCATAGGCGCAGTTACTATCATGCTCCAAAATAAAGTCATCAAATGTAAATTGAATGTAATGGTACTCTGGAGCCTTGATATTTATGCTACATCTTGAGTTACTCGGGTAGTCTTGCTTTGAATAGCTCGGAGACGTTATAATACCACCCTTTTTGCTCTGAATCCATCCACATGCTTAAAAAAACGAATTATTATACTTAAGGCCAGAAGCCGATGAAACCCTCCTTTGAAGTCTATTACTCCCGGGTCTTGTCTACCCCTCTCTGTATGGGTTAGTTTTAAAAAGCGCGATTCGTACGCCTCCTAACGGTAGATATTTTCGGAGCGGGAGTTCGTCGAGCGAATATCTCTAGCAGCCTTGGAGTTCGTCAAAAAAAACGTCGTCGTTTGTGGACAGAGAGAATTTCCAATTTTCCGTAGACATGGGGTATGAAGTAGGACCCCTCCGATCTCGTAAAATTGGGAATTTTACCCATACAGAGAGGAGAGCTATGTCGAACATTAAAGTAGTAGACTTCAAAGGAGGGTTTCATCGGCTTCTGTTAAGGCGGTAGTAAAGGGTTATTTAGTACGTTGAAAAAACACGAGATGGCGCTGATTTTCATTAATAGGGGTCTCAGTATTTCTGGGGGTAAGGATTATTTATTTCCCAGTCTAACTCTCTCTCTCTTACCTCTTTCCCCAGTATCCCGCCTTTCGCGGAAGCGTGTGGGCAAGCTGTAGGCCAGACGGTGACTAGTCTCACTATTGTGGCGATATCTTCGAGTTTACGCGTAAAACACCGTTATAATATACATTTCTTATCGTAATTAGAGTAAAAATTCAACTTAAAATTGTCAAATTATACCACGAACTAAACCCGACTTTTACCATTTCGTTGGAAGTAAAGTTCTAGCGATATTAGAACGCGAGATAATAGGTACGAAAATGATCAAATTTCGATTAAATTATTTTTAAACGCGATTCGCTAATCTCTCGCGTTATAATTATCAAAATTATATCATGGACTAAATAGATTTCAATTTAAATTTAAGTGAAAACCGCGAACTAATAGCTTGATAATATCAGAGGTATATAATAAACCCCTTCGGGGGGAAGTATGAAAGCCCCTATACTACCAATGCTAAAAATCACGAACAACAAGAGCCCGCTGCTGACTATCTAGGCCACTAGCTCGCGCTGGACTTCTCAATGTCGCTACTCTAGTAAATGGTCTTTGTATAAGCAAGACGGCTCGATTTGTGTTTAGAACTTCCTGTCTCGGGAGTCAGGCTGTCTGTTAAATTGGAGTCGAAGGTTGACTTCAGCTCGCGAGTTCCGGAAGTGCGCGTAGGGAAAATTTCGTGAGGTTCAAAATGGTGTAACTATTTTTTGGGAGTAAAGCGGTGTGTCGATCCGCCGCGATTTACGCCGGGCACTTGTTGTTCGTCGATTTTGCCTACCTTTCATACTTCCCCCCGAAGGAGGTTATTATATACCTCTGATAATAGGTACGGAAAATGACCCTTTTTGTGAGTTACCCATTGATTATACCGCCTTAAACCTTCTTACCATTAATTTTTGCACTGACTCCTTCCGTGGTATATTTAAGCGAGAAGCCTTGATCATTGATCGTATCATCAGAGTGAAAATGAATTAAAACGATATTTTTCGTGGATTTCAATTCTAATGGTGTTTCATTCGAACAAAACTTGCCAATCAAAGGCGATTCTATAAGAAACAGGTTGAATTTTTAGGCCTATAGGAGTTTTTCTGGGTATATAAGGAGTTAAAATAACCCGACCTTCATTGGGACCGTCATAAATTGCGCAGTAATCAGATGCGCATCTTTTATCGTATTCTAACTTTAGAACCTCCAATGTGAGGTAAATAATCTTCTTTTCTTCAACAGTAATTAATGTGAAACAATCGATTTTCATTGGATAGTTTTCAGGATATCCGGGGCTTGTAACTTTACCCTCGGAGTCAGTTAGAAACTGATCGCATTTAGCGTCTATAAAAAACCAAGGGTTTATTTATGGTATGAACTATTAGAGGTCAAAGGTCAAACAAATATTAAACCAGAAGCCGATGAAACCCTCCTTTGAAGTCTATTACTCCCGGGTCTTGTCTACCCCTCTCTGTATGGGTTATTCTCAAAAGGCGCGATTCGTACGCCTCCTAACGGTAGATATTTTCAGAGCGGGAGTTCGTCGAGCGAATATCTCTAGCAGCCTTGGAGTTCGTCAAAAAAACGTCGTCGTTTGTGGAGAGAGAGAATTTCCAATTTTCCGTAGACAGGGGGGTATGAAGTAGGACCCCTTCTAACTCGTAAAATTGGGAATTTTACCCATACAGAGAGGAGCGATATATGGAACATTGGAGTAGTAGACTTCAAAGGAGGGTTTCATCGGTTTCTGATTAAACTAGAAAACTTTCGTGGAAAATAGGCTTAGCTGGATTCATGGAGATCTTGAATTTCTTCGCATTGATGGGTCAGCGGCCAATCAAATGTTATTGAAAGTCTCACGGAGATCTTTCCTTTACGACAAGCCTTTGCTTATTGGTCGCTGACCCTTCAATGCGAAGAAATTCAGGATCTCCATGAATCCAGCTAAGCCTATTTTCCGGGTAAATTAGATTAAAAAGACTAACTTGGATTCTGAGCTAGATGATATTCAATTTCAAATCCTTTTTCTTCAAAAGTATCATCGCTTCCAAAAACGATCAAAACTTGAGACGATTCTATTGTAAACTCGTCATTATACTTCTCGCCACATATATGTCTTAGAAGGGGGTCATTTTTGGTTGACCCCGCGTATATATCGAGATAATCGGCGCTGAAAGTTTAAAATAATTATAATTTGAATCCATATCTTGCTTCTACGCAAAGACAAATAGAGGGAGAGTTCTCTAATTTAGAGCTCGAAGTCGGATAATAAATCATTAATAACTAGGCTTTTTTTCAGATATTTTAATCTCGGATAAATTTAAGTTAATATAAATCCACTAATTATATATACAGAATCGTATTCAAATGCTGGATACGAATTAGACCCGGAGATAAAATTTTAAGCTCGATTAATAAACAAATCGCGTTTATTCGAACGGATAACGCGAAGATAAAAATACGACGTTTCTCGAAATCCGTGTAGAATGAAATATAATAATTAAGAATTTTGTTCATCTAAATCAAAAGGAACAATTCGAGCTTCGAGATATCAATTTTGGGTTAAAATAGACGAAGAAACTCGAAAGGTTTCAAATTGTTATCGGCGAATGAATAACTCGTATGAATTTCCTAAATAACAATGAGTACGAATTGTAAGTTTGCCGTTACATTCGGGTATACGTTAACTCGAATAAGAAATGGATTATATATGATTGACATTCACGATCATTTAAGCTAGACCCCTCTCCCTTTATTTAATTGGTAGTTAGAATAGCAAATAAAAAAAAAGGGGCTAACCTGCAATTGGAAAAATTTTCGATACGTAATTCGTTAATGCGTAATGTAATAAATTGACGTCCTGCTGTCAAATGCCATTGACATTCATAATTTCCATAGTACGAATTTGGGTAGTTTGGGCTTGTAATTTTGGCCCCAACACTGGTTACTGTAAAGTTTGAGCCGCATTTCCTGACTTGATTAAAAATTATAACTTTATTTATTATAAATTCAGAGAACGGGCCAACGTTCTATGTTATGGCCCTATCATTAACTTTAATACAATTTCAATATCCTTTAAAAAAAAAAAAAAAAATCGAGCTTAAGCCAATCAGATTGCTCCATTTTTGCCGTTTTTCAATACCAACATTGAGACGACAAACTTATATCAAGAATCCATTCAGGTTCCATAAGAATATGGGAGGGCCGCGATTCAATAACCATCCTCCCAAACTTTGTAGCAAAAGTTCGTCCGCTTCGAATCGATTTTTCAAGTAAATCGCTCCTGACATCTATTATTAACCCGCGCCACTAACGACCTTGACATAATATTTTGGGTAATAAAAATGGAGCCGACCGAAAAAAGATCTAAGCGTACAAATGTTGCGAAAATTGCGGACGAACTTTCGTTACAAAGTTTGGGAGGATGGTACCAGAGGCTAAAGCTATGGAACCTGAATGGATTCTTGCTAATATACTTAAAAGATGACACGCAACTATATCAATTTCGTCCAAACCTATTAAAATGGTTGTAGTATGGTCTAAAAAGCATATCTTCAAAATTTCACGCAAAAATATTCAATCGTTTTCTAGTAAAGAGGATTTGAAATTAAGCCTTTTTTACTTGGGGGAGAAATTTGAATTTCCATAAAAGGGTAGCGGCCAATAGAATTGCAGCTATCCTTCCAAGTTTAAAGAAAAGCGCGCGAATTTCCTCGTGAGAATCTCTATTACATTCATTTTTTTGGATTTAGCTGCGTGACTCTCTTTGATTTATTCAAAATAAGTTAAAAAATTACAGTTATTAATTAAATTACCTGTGGGCACTTGTCTGATCGACCTTTTAGGAATGTAACCAAGTTGTTCTCTCGTTAGTTTATCATTTAATCTATAAATTTAAGTTAAATTTAATAAACATTAATTTTAAATTACGCTATGATAAAAAGATCCAATGGTGTTTCTATCCCAAAAGCTACACAGCAATTAATACAGATGAAGTCAACTACCTTTCGTATGAAAATTATCGTTAATTATGTTCCATTATTAGTATTAAGTTAATTTACATACGTATAGAAGTTCATTTACTTCTGATAGTATAGTCGAGATAATTTTGAATATATATTTCAAGGCTTTTTAAATTCGACCTTCCAAAGATTGAATCAAAAAATCATCTCAAGTGTACTAATGATGCCTAGCTTCGAACTAATTCAAAGTAATAATTAACTTACTTAAAACATTCCAAAGATTCGAAATAAACCAGAATCACCACTACACTTAGTATTCCAAATACACGCATTTTTCTTATAACTTATAAAAAGACTTAAATTTATTATTCATCCATCGGAATTTTTCAAATTACACTTTGTTGTGGAATTCGGATAGTTGTAAAGGGGGCAGTGAAAATAAATAAAAGATAAGATATTTGTCGGTGCAAATGCACTCAAAATTTCTTCGAATGAAGCAAGCAAATATTCCAAACTTCAACGACTAGTTTTTAAATTATCTATTCGTGAAATCAAGAAGGATCAGATAAGGAGAGGAAAAGTGGGAACGGCGCGGCTCCTACTGCGTCGGCCTAAACTCCCACTCTGGGAGAACGGGGACAGAAGGGGGTAGAGATGCTTCGTGGTAAATTGTTGTCACGTGGGTAAAACGAATCCTTTATGAGACGCGCTAGCTAGCGACCACGTGACAACAGTTTACCTCGAGAATTTCCTATCCCCCCCTTTCCACCCGAGTGGGAGGTTGGCTCTTCTCTCTCTAACTCAACGCAGCCCCACTTTTCCTCTCCTTATCTGATCCTTCTTGGTGAAATCGCTTAATATATTCTTCAGCTTGATAATTTATGCGCCATATAGTGTTTGTTCTTTCAAAGGGTTTAACTTTTATATTTGTCACATTTTTGACAGCACACATACTGTTCAGAGTAGTTTTTTACACCTAACTATTCATCCAAGATATTATCAGAAGCCGATGAAACCCTCGTTTGAAGTCTATTACTCCCGGGTCTTACCCCTCTCTGTATGGGTTAGTTTCAAAAATCGCGATTCGTACGCCTCCTAACGGTGGATATTTTCGGAGCGGGAGTTCGTCCAGCGAATATCTCTAGCAACCTTGGAGTTCGTCAAAAAAACGTCGTCGTTTGTGGAGAGAGAGAATTTCCAATTTTCCGTAGACAGGGGGTTATGAAGTAGGACCCCTCCGATCTCGTAAAATTGGGAATTTTACCCATACAGAGAGGAGCACTATATGGAACATTAGAGTAGTAGACTTCAAAGGAGGGTTTCATCGGCTTCTGATATTATCAAGGATTTCTTTACCGGGAGAAATACCCTACGGGTATTCCAATCCATCTTATGCAAACTGGATTTCGTCTTAGACAAAAGGGAGAGGTTAAGGTTTTGAAATTGATGTTCTTTTTTCCGGATTCTTTCCTTCTTCTCCTACTTCTAAAACAGGTCTGATTTCCCGCCAAAATTGTTACTATACTATTAAACCAACTGATCCAGGAGCTAGGGCCATTGGGGCACAAATATAATGAATTATCACGATAGATGGCGCGCCTGCTCCTCTATCGCTCTCGTACCTATCGCTCTTTTACACCCCTTGCTATTGGAAACGCGTCGAGTCTCGAAGCGCGAGGGAAGGGGTTACCGCCTAGTTTATATCTCTCGTCATAGCTTAACCAATCAGAATAGGATCAGAATGGGAAATACGATAGTGACATCTTTAAAAACAGATCGGCGCGTAAAAAGTGTACCCCAATGGCGCACTGCAAGTTCCTCTTTAATTTCAAATTCGTCTATTGTCAAAAGTCTGACACTTTATTTCATAATACCACAAGTAAATCACCCTTCAAGTTTATAAGAAGACATACTGCGGGTGACGATGAAGTGAGCCCGATTTTCTCAGTCCACGGTTTCACCCGAGGGGGCAGACACTCGCGAACTCAGGTGTACAAAATTTTAGAACTCTTTGCACTATCAAAGCTGAACTCAGAGTTCATAAGAGTTCGAATTCAATGCACTGTCAAAGCTGAACTCAGTGAACTCAGGTGTACAGCGAATTCAAGAGTGTCTGACCCCAAGATCACGACAAGGCATATTATGATTGGTATCTGGTTCTGAAAGTTTGTCGTCAGAGCTTTCGCCCGAGGAGATAGGAAAAAAATCCAAAAACTCTAAAACGGTCGAGATACAGAATTCGAAATTGCAATCTCTAGCGGTTGAGATTGGAACTAAGTAGGTGGCGCTAATATCGCACTGAACATTCTAGACGTTTACGGGGGTTAAAATGTATCGACGGAAAACGACTCTCCCCTCTCTCTCTCGCGAAACGAAGGAGAGTGTCTTGCCCAGCCGTCGCGATTTCGAGTCCGATTTACTCTAGAAGGAATATACTGGGCCTGACCACCTTTCTGTACAAATTTCAGAATATTTAGGGTGAAACCATGGACTGAGAAAATCGGAATCACTTCATGGTCACCCGCAGTATGTTGTCTTATAAACTTGAAGGATGATTAACTTGTGGTAAGGGAATAAAAATTTAAATAAATCATTTAAGAAACAAGATTCTAGAATAAAACATTTTACTTACGTTTAATAACTTAATGAGTAAACAATTTAAATAAATATAAAGCTATACATGATACCAGAAGCCGATGAAACCCTCCTTTGAAGTCTATTACTCCCGGGTCTTGTCTACCCCTCTCTGTATGGGTTAGTTTCAAAAATCGCGATTCGTACGCCTCCTAACGGTAGATATTTTCGGAGCGGGAGTTCGTCTAGCGAATATCTCTAGCAGTCTTGGAGTTCGTCCAAAAAACGTCGTCGTTTTGTGGAGAGAGAGAATTTCCAATTTTCCGTAGACAGGGGGGTATGAAGTAGGACCCCTCCGATCTCGTAAAATTGTGAATTTTACCCATACAGAGAGGAGCGCTATATGGAACATTAGAGTAGTAGACTTCAAAGGAGGGTTTCATCGGCTTCTGATGATACGAAAAGTGAACAATATATGATTTGTAGCGTTAGCGTCTACGAAATTTGACTGGCAATCCGTTAATGGGTCTTTGCATCATTCCTACTGCCATTAATAATTTGTCTCGATGAACGAGTGACTCGACACTGAAGCGATGCAAAATTGTACTCAAAATTACTTTCATTTCCAACATGGCGAATCTGAAACCTGGAAAAAAGGTTAAAATTCTTTCGATTAAATTAAAATTACCCTCTAAGAATAATTATTAGCAAAAGTCTATTAGACAATGGATGTATATTCTAACCTGCACAACTTCGTGGTCCAGCGGAAAAAGCCAAAAACGCGTAAGGGTCAATTGTTTTTTCGGCATCCGGTAAAAACCTCTCTGGAATGAATTTTTCTGGATCAGGGTAAACTTCTGGATCTCTATGAATGCAATGAACAACAATGTCGAAACTTGTGCCTTTCGGTATCACAAGATCGTCTGCAAGATAAACATATTTTGAATTTTAATATATGCAGAAGCCGATGAAACCCTCCTCTGAAGTATACTACTCTAATGTTGCGTATAGCGCTCCTCTCTGTATGGGTAAAATTCCCAATTTTACGAGATCGGAGGGGTCCTACTTCATACCCCCCTGTCTACGGAAAATTGGAAATTCTCTCTTTCCACATACGACGACGTTTGGTTGACGAACTCCAAGGTTGCTAGAGATATTCGCTGGACGAATTCCCGTTCCGAGAATATCTACCGTTAGGAGGCGTACGAATCGCGATTTTTGAAACTAACCCATACAGAGAGGGGTAGACAAGACCCGGGAGTAATAGACTTCAAAGGAGGGTTTCATGGGCTTCTGATATATGGTAGATGGTATAACTTTTATTAATTGGATAAAATCTACTGAATTAAATTCAGATATTATCCGTTTGGTTAAAAATAGACTATTTATCAATCCAGTTAACTTATCCGAAGATAAAATAACAAAATAATATCTCTTTTTATCCGAAAACTGAGGTCAAGGACTCAAGGTGTGAAATTTTCTCTAACCCCATTGTATTGTGAGATTAACTTACCAATACGCAAATCTGTGTTCAATGTTCTAGCGATGGCAGGAACCGGAGGATAAAGTCTAGCCGCTTCCTGTTAATTACAATTATATGGTTTATTTATTTTTTTATTTTCTGTGAGATCAAAAGTCTATCAGTTTATTCCATGAAAGTAAACAACGCCCCGTAGCTTAATACTATCAGCAAAGGTCAAGGTAAATGTAGCGGCAGATTCTGATTCGCGCCACTCTGCGGAGAAATTCATTCCGGAGTTGGAAGGAGGGAAGACAATAGAGCCAAGCGTGGCCCGCCTAAATTACATCCCTCTCTCCCGACTCAAAATATCGAAGAAGAGTCCAAATCGCTGGAGCCAGGCAGGGGTGATGACTTTTGACGTTTGCTGATAGTATTAACAAGAATCAATTCAGGTTCCATAAGAATATGGGAGCATAGTTTTAGCCTCTGTTACCATCCTCCCAAATTTTGTAAAAAAAGTTCGTCCACAATTTTCGCAACATTTGTACGCTTAGATCTTTTTTCGGTCGGCTCCATTTTTACTACCCAAAATATTATGTCAAGGTCGTTAGTGGCGCGGGTTAATAATATAATGTCAGGAGCGATTTACTTGAAAAATCGATTCGAAGCGGACGAACTTTTGCTACAAAGTTTGGGAGGATGGTTATTGAATCGCGACCCTCCCATATTCTTATGGAACCTGAATGAATTCTTGGTATTAAGGTATGGGGCGTTGTTTACTTTTATCAGAAGTCGATGAAACCCTCCTTTGAAGTCTATTACTCCCTGGTCTTGTCAACCCCTCTCTGTATGGGTTAGTTTCAAAAAGCGCGATTCGTACGCCTCCTAACGGTAGATATTTTCGGAGCGGGAGTTCGTCGAGCGAATATCTCTAGCAGCCTTGGAGTTCATCAAGAAAACGTCGTCGTTTGTGGAGAGAGAGAATTTCCAATTTTCCGTAGACAGGGGGGTATGAAGTAGGACCCCTCCGATCTCGGAAAATTGTGAATTTTACCCATACAGAGAGGAGCGCTATATCGAACATTAGAGTAGTAGACTTCAAAGGATGGTTTCATCGGCTTCTGCTTTTATGGAATAAAGTGATTAACTTCTATTGAGATGTTAATCTTAATTACTTTGATGACGCATTCCAAGTAGGTTAGATCCTTTAGTTGATCCATTTCTATGGGAGAATCAGGGTTAGTCCCCAATACTGCGTCCAACTCTTCGTGTACTTTCTCAAGACGAATTGGATCCAAACCAAGCAAGAACAAAGCGAAACCCATATTTATAGAGGTCGTATCGTGACCCTAAACAAAAATAAATTGCGTATTTTTAAACTATATGAAGTGACGGGTGGATAATATTAGTCTTACCGCCAATAGGAGGGTTTCAATTTCGTCTTGGACATCCTGGAGACTGAAGGCCTTGTCCAGAAGGTGTAATTCAAGCACCATGTCCAAAAAAGAGATGCCACGAAGCTTCGATCCCACACTTTCGTTCTCTAGATCGTATTTCAATTCTTGTTCGAGTTTCTTCGATTCAAGAAGCGTTTTCTTTCGTTCTTCAATAACCTAAATGTCAATTTAAAACTTAGAAAAAAATTACACTATGTGGCAAAAATCGGCTTGGAATTCGTATAACTTTTGTTAATTGAATAAGACCATCGTGAATGTCAATCAGATATTAAAATATCCATTTCTTATTCGAGTTAACGTATACCCGAATGTAACGGCAAACTTACAATTCATACTCATTGTTATTTAGGAAATTGATACGAGTTATAAAGTTATTCATTCGCCGATAACGAACAATTTGAAACCAAAGAGTTTCTTCGTCTATTTTAACCCAAATTGAGATCTCGAAGCTAGAATTGTTCCTTTCGATTTAGATGAAAAAATCGAATTATTATATTTCATTCTACACGGATTTCGAGAAACGTCGTATTTTTATCTTCGCGTTATCCGTTCGAATAAACGCGATTTGTTTATTAATCGAGCTTAAAATTTTATCTCCGGGTCTAATTCGTTTCCAGCATTTGAATACGATTCTGTTTATATAATTTGTGGATTTATATTAACTTAAATTTATCCGAGATTAAAATATCTGAGAAAAAAGCCTAGTTATCAATGGATATTCTAAGTTATTCATTATCCGATTCCAAGTTCTAGGCTTTTTAGTTTGATCAGAAGCCGATGAAACCCTCCTTTGAAGTCTATTACTCCCGGGTTTTGTCTACCCCTCTCTGTATGGGTTAGTTTCAAAAAGCGCGATTCGTACGCCTCCTAACGGTAGATATTTTTGGAGCGGGAGTTCGTCGAGCGAATATCTCTAGCAGCCTCGGAGTTCGTCAAAAAAACGTCATCGTTTGTGGAGAGAGAGAATTTCCAATTTTCCGTAGACAGGGGGGTATGAAGTAGGACCCCTTCGATCTCGTAAAATTGTGAATTTTACCCATACAGAGAGGAGCGCTGTATCGAACATTAGAGTAGTAGACTTCAAAGGAGGGTTTCATCTACTTCTGGTTTGATCTATTTGATGATGAAGAAAAGAAACGCTTGTAATTTCTTACTTTCATTGTGAAATTTCTGCTATAATCCAAAGCTTTGAAGTATTTTTTTCCATCGGGAAATAATTTAAAGGTACAATCAAACCAAGACCAAGGCTTATAAATTCTCTCCATAGTTTCGCATGACACTCTTTAATTAGAATTAACAGAGAAATAAAATATTAAGTAATTAAGCTTCGTCTGAAGAGGGTCTAAGTAAACTCCTTCTCTTACTCCTTTTATGATAGCAGAGGTATATAATAACCCCCTTCGGGGGGAAGTATGAAAGGTAGGCAAAATCGACGAACAACAAGTGCCCGGCGTAAATCGCGGCGGATCGACACACCGCTTTACTCCCAAAAAATAGTTACACCATTTTGAACCTCGCTAAATTTTCCCTACGCGCACTTCCGGAACTCGCGAGCTGAAGTCAACCTTCGACTCCATTTTAACAGACAGCCTGACTCCTGAGACAGGAAGTTCTAAACACAAATCGAGCCGTCTTGTTTATACAAAGACCATTTACTATAGTAGCGACATTGAGAAGTCCAGCGCGAGCTAGTGGCCTAGATAGTCAGCAGCGGGCTCTTGTTGTTCGTGATTTTTAGCATTGGTAGTATAGGGGCTTTCATACTTCCCCCCGAAGGGTGTTATTATATACCTCTGATGATAGCAACCGTTTTGTACAGTGGAAAGCAGTGTTCAAAAAAATTGTGTACTTACATATATATGCTTTTTAAATATTCAGAGTCTTCGTTATTTTGAATTCCCATCTTAATACCGGTTGATGTTTCTATAAAACAGTTAATTTTAATTAAAATCATGTGTCAATTAAGTTTTTTCCTTTAAATTTAAACTTGGAGCTAAAAATGGAACAGCTTTTGAAATTATTTTCGGAATCACAATGCCAAAAAATTACTTAATCTACGTACCGACGATTATGTCTAGAGTACAAAATCCTAACGTGGGTATAATATCCACTTTTTGTTCCAATAGACCATTCAATTTTGACGCCAGTGTTAACGAGTTGTCGTAAAATATATGAAAATATGAATCCACAATTTTCTGGTGCAAAGTAGGTCCTAATTGCTTCCTCCTAACTTTCCATATATTTTGGTAACTATTAACAAAAAATGATTGTAGATTCTGGAAGCTTTTAGGGTGACCACTTTTCCTATATTTCCTATTTTTTCCTATATTTTTCCTATATTTTCACCTCCTTCCTATTTTCTCCTATAATCTGAAGCCGATGAAACCCTCCTTTGAAGTCTACTACTCTAATGTTCCATATAGCGCTCCTCTCTGTATGGGTAAAATTCCCAATTTTACGAGATCGGAGGGGTCCTACTTCATACCCCCTGTCTACGGAAAATTGGAAATTCTCTCTCTCCACAAACGACGGCGTTTTTTTGACGAACTCCAAGGCTGCTAGAGATATTCGCTCGACGAACTCCCGCTCCGAAAATATCTACCGTTAGGAGGCGTACGAATCGCGCTTTTTGAAACTAACCCATACAGAGAGGGGTAGACAAGACCCGGGAGTAATAGACTTCAAAGGAGGGTTTCATCGGCTTCTGCTATAATATAATGGCAGACCTTCCTATAATCTCCTATATTTCTACTCAAAATCTCTAGTTAAGGGTAAAGTTCTAAATCATACTGTCAGCTGTGGCTGTATAAGATTATTTTAGCTTAACTGTACATTTTCCAGTTAAAATAGTCTGTAAAATTCCATACTATTTAAGCAATTGGATCATATTAATACCGTGTTTAAATTAATTAATTATTTTCCTATTTTATCATATATTTTACACTTATTTCTTCCTATTTTATCCTATATTGTACATAAAATTCTTCCTATATTTTCCTATATAGGATTTTCAAATTTTCAGTGGGCACTCTGAGCTTTAAGCCTAATCCACCAGTAAATTACAAACAAATATTAAACTAGAAATAAATTTAAAACTTACCAGGAAAATAGGCTTAGCTGGATTCATGGAGATCCTGAATTTCTTCGCATTGAAGAGTCAGAGACCAATCGAATTTTGTTATAAATCTCATTGAGATCTCGGCTTAACGATGGACCATTGCTTATTGGTCGATGACCCTTCAATGCGAAGTAATTCAGGATCTCCATGAATTCAGCTAAGCCTATTTTCCGGGTAAGTTTTAAATTTATTTCTAGTTTAATATTTGTTAGGTTGCATTCTCCCTTTAATTGAATATATTTGCGAAGTAATCATAAATATCTTACCTGGTAATTAAGCCAGTACGTAACCAAGCTCTCATAAAATAATAAACTTGTGAAGATTTTTCGAGATTTTCTCTGTTCTTTAAAATATGCTAAAAATAATAATAATTAGAAATTAATATAAAATTAATTAATAATAATAATAGAGCTCTGAATCCATTGATAACTAGGCTTTTTTCAGATATTTTAATCTCGGATAAATCAAGTTAATATAAATCCACAAATTATATAAACAGAATCGTATTCAAATGCTGGATACGAATTAGACCCGGAGATAAAATTTTAAGCTCGATTAATAAACAAATCGCGTTTATTCGAACGGATAACGCGAAGATAAAAATACGACGTTTCTCGAAATCCGTGTAGAATGAAATATAATTCGATTTTTTCATCTAAATCGAAAGGAACAATTCTAGCTTCGAGATCTCAATTTGGGTTAAAATAGACGAAGAAACTCGAAAGGTTTCAAATTGTTCGTTATCGGCGAATGAATAACTCGTATCAATTTCCTAAATAACAATGAGTACGAATTGTAAGTTTGCCGTTACATTCGGGTATACGTTAACTCGAATAAGAAATGGATATTTTAATATCTGACTGACATTCACGATGGTCCTTTTCAATTAGTAAAAGTTGTATGAATTCAGAGCTCAAAATAATAATTAGTAGTAATTAATTGAGACATACTTTAGCTACTGAAGCTTTTGAAACTGCCACGTGTTGCGTGAAGACGAACCATGTTGTTAAGAAGGGTGCACCATTCGCAAATTGCATTAGACCCATTATTCGTTCGTATAATACTGCAAACCATAATTGAAAATGAACCATATAGATTTTTAATATATTCACAATCAAAAACCTATCAGGCTTTAGTGAAAAGGGTATGCTTTTTTTATTAGATAATTTATTTTTAAAGATAAAATATAAAATTATGAAACGCATTGTGACATTCGTATAATTGTTAAAAGGTTTACCCGAAGATAAGAAATTTGCCGCTTTATCTATCTACAAATTACTCGTATTCAAACGTATAACGATAGATAAGAAACATTCGCGTTTCCTGAATTAGTCTAAAATATAAGAAAAATATTTCAAATTGACTTTTAATTCGAAGAATATAAATAAAACGACGAAACTAAGATTTTAAATCATCTTTTTATTCGTTATTTTTCAGGAAAATAAATTTTGAATTTTTTTATCCGAACGTATAACGTCTATAATATTCTAAGATAAGTTGCCATTTTTTGGATAAAAACGAATATGGATTATGGTTTTTTACTTTATCTTGGAAGAAGTTAACTCGAATGAAAAATAGTCTATTTTTAATCAAACAGATAATATACATCAGAATTTTAGTAGATTTTATCCAATTAATAAAAATTATACGAATTCCGAGCTCTATAAAGTATATTTCCCCTGATAAAATTTAAAAAAATTAATTGACATTTAATTTATCCAATCACCAAGCTCAACTCATTAACACAATAGATATTTTTCAAACTTTTTTTTTTTGTACTTACGGACACTCATTGGCAATTTTCTTTTCGTAAAAAGCATTGGTTGTACAATTTGATAAGTACTTGTAAAACAATTCCCATATCTTGGCATCCGTTGAAATTCACCATTTTGATTTGATTTTCCAACTCCGTTTATTAAATTTAAAATCCATTTGGCCAACGTTAAACTCAAAGCTCCAACAATTAAAATAGAGGTGATTGAAATCTCGTCCAAATACATCGTTATTTGAGTCGGAACTGATTACAACAATTCAGAATATAATTCAAGTCCGTGTATCAAATAACTACGTGACCAGAGGACTATTTAGGTTATGGTAATCTAGGAGATGTTGCCGCAGTATTAAAATAAAATTATTATTTTATTATTGTTTTATAATCCAAAAGTAGTAAAAATCCCCCAATGACATTAGGTAATAATGAGAACAAGGTTTACTATCATTTTCTAAGAAATTTATTAAATACCGTGTGAATACTAAATTTCTAAGATATCTTTATTCTATAGTTTCAGAAGCCGATGAAACCCTCCTTTGAAGTCTACTACTCCAATGTTCCATATAGCGCTCCTCTCTGTATGGGTAAAATTCCCAATTTTACGAGTTAGAAGGGGTCCTACTTCATCCCCCCTGTCTACGGAAAATTGGAAATTCTCTCTCTCCACAAACGACGACGTTTTTTTGACGAACTCCAAGGCTGCTAGAGATATTCGCTCGACGAACTCTCGCTCCGAAAACATCTACCGTTAGGAGGCGTACGGATCGCGCCTTTTGAGAATAACCCATACAGAGAGGGGTAGATAAGACCCGGGAGTAATAGACTTCAAAGGAGGGTTTCATCGGCTTCTGGTTTTAATAACAAAAAAACCCATTGATTGGCTACTTTTATGCCTCTAGAAGAACTTTAAGAAGCGCTAAAAAGAGTGAAAACGTTTCTTTTGCATCAAATTACTTATTTAACATATTAGCTCCGGGCTAATTTAAAGGGAGAATGAAAGGCTGAAACAAGCTATTTTTAATCGATTAAGAATGCTAAAATAATGAGAAAAACAATAATATAACTCACCATTATTTTATAATCAATTTCGAAATATCAGGGAAAAGTCAGGGAGTTTGAAAATTGGCCGAAAAGGTCAGGGAATTTGAAATTTGGCCCAAAAGGTCAGGGAAAAGTCAGGGAGTTTGAAAATTGGCCGAAAAGGTCAGAAAATCTGGAAATTGGCCCAAAAGGTCAGGGAAAAGTCAGGAAGTTTGAAAATTGGCCGAAAAGGTCAGAAAATCTGGAAATTGGCCCAAAAGGTCAGGGAAAAGTCAGGGAGTTTGAAAATTGGCCGAAAAGGTCAGAAAATCTGGAAATTGTTGCGAAAGGTCAGGGAAAAGTCAGGGAGTTTGAAAATTGGCCGAAAAGGTCAGAAAATCTGGAAATTGGCCCAAAAGGTCAGGGAAAAGTCAGGGAGTTTGAAAATTGGCCGAAAAGGTCAGAAAATCTGGAAATTGGCCCAAAAGGTCAGGGAAAAGTCAGGGAGTTTGAAAATTGGCCGAAATGGTCAGAGAAATTGAATTTTTTTATACAGTTTTTGATTGGTTGACCAATTAATTTCCAAGAACTTGCTCGTAAGAATAAATTCGTGTAAAATATTAAAATTGGTCGTGGAAATTATTTAGAAATAGTCAGGGGAAACCTAGAAAAATCATGGTAGTAACCTTCCACAATTAAAGGATATAAGGAACCCATAACTAAATCACTTTTTGTTAGGTTGCATTCTCACTTTAATTTTATTGAAAACGGGTTGAATAGTAACCACAGTCGCTACACCTCGCAAAACGCACGTTCCCCATGAAAAATTACCTCTTAATTTCGCTCTTCCTTGGAAGTAAGTGCTACGGCAATGATTTCTTAGACCACGTCCTTGAACACGATCAATTAACCACAACCAAGAAACATAGTATACTAATCTTATAAAATTGTATAAAACCCCGGCCAGTTCTTAGGAAATGCGTAAAATCCCTTATTTCAAACTAATCTAAGGTTTATCCAGGGCTTAAAGCTACTAAATTAAACCCGAATTAATTTTAGATTAAAGGGAAACTTGGAGCTAAAAAGGTTTGCAATTTATTTTCGGGATCACCGTTTCAAAAAACGTATTCCGTTTTTGGTGTTTCAATGGTCTACCCCCATGTCGCCCAATTTATTTTCGCCCAATTTCATTTCGCCCAATTCCCATTTCGCCCAGTTTCTTTTCGCTCAATTTCATTTCGCCCAATTCCCATTTCGCCCAATTTCTTTTCGCCCAAATCCCATTTCGCCCAACCCCATTTGGCCCAATTTCTTTTCGCCCAATTTCTTTTTGCCCAATTCCCGTTGGCCCAATTCCCATTTGGCCCAATTCCCATTTGGCCTAATGTCTTCTCGCCCAATCTCGTTTCGCCCAATTTTGATTTGGACCAATCTCATTTTGCCCAAGTCACATTTTTCCACTTTTTCCCCCCAACCTAACCTAACCTAACCTAACCTAACCTAACCTAAATTAAATAAAAGTCACTTTTTTGGCCTACTAAGACTTTAAATTTTAAAAGGTTTAAGCTTTAATCGTTTTAGGCGAAAAGGGAAGAGAAATTTTTGGGTTGGGCGAAATGGGAATAGATAATTCTAGGCTAACTGATAAAACGATTGGGCAAATTGGGATTGGGCGAATTGAGAAAAGGAATTTTTAGTTTGGGCAAAATGGGAAGAGATAATTTAGGGCCAAATGATAAAGCGATTGGGCAAAATAGGATTGGGCGAAATGGGAATAGATAATTTTGGGCAAAAAATGCCTTGGGCGAAATGGGAATAGATCATTTTGGGCGAAATATTTTGGGCGAAATGGGGACATACCGTTTCGGTCAATTTTGAATTAAGTAAATATAAAATCCGACCAATCATATTATTTCAGCCTTCAGCGCTGTTGAATGATTGGTCCGATTTTATATTTACTTTTATTCAAAATTTAACCAAACTTTAAAAATTAATTTAAAAACCCACAACGTGTCTAAAAATTTCGAAAAAATTCAGGAAGACCAGTTTTCCTATATTTCCTATTTTTTTCCTATATTTTCACCTCCTTCCTATTTTCTCCTATAATTTAATGGCAATTCCTATAATCTCCTATATTTCTACTCAAAATCTCTAGTTAAGGGTAAAGTTCTAAATCATACTGTCAGCTGTGGCTGTATAAGATTATTTTAGCTTAACTGTACATTTTCCAGTTAAAATAGTCTGTAAAATTCCATACTATTTAAGCAATTGGATCATATTAATACCTTGTTTAAACCGGTGGCGAGAGTTGTGACGCCATAATAAACATGGTTCCTACTTTTAATTATTTTCCTATTTTATCATATATTTTACACTTATTTCTTCCTATTTTATCCAATATTTTACATAAAATTCTTCCTATATTTTCCTATATTTCGCAAAGAAATTTCCTATTTAGGATTTTCAAATTTTCAGTGGTCACCCTTAAAAATTCTAAAATACGTTTTTTGGGCACGGTGATCACGAAAATAAATACAAAAGCTGTTCCATTTAAACATGAAAACAGAAGCCGATGAAACCCTCCTTTGAAGTCTACTACTCTAATGTTCCATATAGCGCTCCTCTCTGTATGGGTAAAATTCCCAATTTTACGAGATCGGAGGGGTCCTACTTCATACCCCCCTGTCTACGGAAAATTGGAAATTCTCTCTCTCCACAAACGACGACGTTTTTTTGACGAACTCCGAGGCTGCTAGAGATATTCGCTCGACGAACTCCCGCTCCGAAAATATCTACCGTTAGGAGGCGTACGAATCGCGATTTTTGAGACTAACCCATACAGAGAGGGGTAGACAAGACCCAGGAGTAATAGACTTCAAAGGAGGGTTTCATCGGCTTCTGATGAAAATAATACACTCATTTCAATAGTTTCGTATGTAATTATTATTTATTTCTTTGTTAATTAAGGTTTTTGTAAAATTTCAGTCTTATAGATGTAATAAAAAAGTCTCAAGGGCTTGAGACATTAGAAAAAATCTTATCAGTAAAATAATAAAAATTAAATTGTAATGTTTCATAAGATATAGTTTTAAATATTTAAATGGAGAATGCAACCTAATAACAAGTGATTTTTTTATCGATTACTTATTGTTTAAATAGGCCTAATCCACTAAACAAATATTAAACTAGAAATAAATTTAAAACTGACCATAAAAATAGGCTTAACGGGATTCATGGAGATCCTGATTTGCTCTCGTATAAGGTCTCGTGGAGATCTCTCGGGCCTTTTCATTGGTCGCTAGACCTTACACGGAGGCAATTCAGAATCTCCATGAATCCAGCTAAGCCTATTTTGATGGTAAGTTTTAAATTTATTTCTAGTTTAATATTTGTATGTAATTTTTTTTACTAGTGGATTAGGCCTATTTAAACGATAAGGAATCAATAAAAAATCACTTGTTCTTAGGTTGCATTCTCCCTTTAAGCGGAGGTATATTCAAACTTTTATGTTCTTTAAACAAATTTAGTTAATTTAAGGTGTATTTGTGCTTATTTAATATGCGAAAAACGTTAAGCCCTTGAAATTAAATGAAGGTTGCGGCAAATTATCTCACGAAGAAAGCATTACTAGTTAGACTGGTTTCGGAGTTTCACTTTCACGAGAACCCTTTCTCTCCAAGGTTTCCTTTATTTTGTACGGATTTTTTTACAATTTAAAGTTGTTTTTGGGAGAGATTTTGAAATTTCAATGTTAATTTCCTATAGTGGTCTAGAGCTCGGAATCGGATCGATCCATTATCTTCTGTTATTCGTATATTTTAAGATATTTTATTTTCGGATAAATTGTTTGTAACTAAAACAATGAAATTTGTATATTCGTATAATTGTTACAAGGTTTACCCGAAGATAAGAAATTTGGCGCTTTATCTATCTACAAATTACTCGTATTCAAACGTATAACGATGGATAAGAAACATTCGCGTTTCCAGAATTAGTCTAAAATATAAGAAACAATATTTCAAATTGACTTTTAATTCGAAGAATATAAATAAAACGACGAAACTAAGATTTTAAATCATCTTTTTATTCGTTATTTTTCACGAAAATCAATTTTGAATTGTTTTTATCCGAACGTATAACGTCTATAATATTCTAAGATAAGGTAATTTTTGGATAAAAACGGATATGGATTATGTTTTTTTACTTTATCTTCGAATAAGTTAACTCGAATGAAAAATAGTCTTATTTTTAATCAAACAGATAATATACATCAGAACTTTTCCTTATCGTTTAAATAGGCCTAATCCACCAGTAACAAAACTTACAAACAAATATTAAACTAGAAATGAATTTAAAACTTACCCGAAAAATAGGCTTAGCTGGCTTCATAGAGATCCTGAATTTCTTCGCGTGTCCCTTGCATTATTAACCATTTAAAGCGTGCGTTACAGTTTCCTAAATCTAAGGATAAACCCCTGACCTTTCCATAATTACAGGGCGTAAAGATAACACAAACACAGAGTTCCAAGAGAAATCTACAGTAAATACTTTATTAATATGAGGTATATCATAGTGGCCAGAAGCCGATGAAACCCTCCTTCGAAGTCTATTACTCCCTGGTCTTGTCTACCCCTCTCTGTATGGGTTAGTTTCAAAAACCGCGATTCGTACGCCTCCTAACGGTAGATATTTTAGGAGCGGGAGTTCGTCGAGCGAATATCTCAAGCATCCTTGGAGTTCGTCAAAAAAACGTCGTCGTTTGTGGAGAGAGAGAATTTCCAATTTTCCGTAGACAGGGGTATGAAGTAGGACCCCTCCGATCTCGTAAAATTGTGAATTTTACCCATACAGAGAGGCGCGCTATATGGAACATTAGAGTAGTAGACTTCAAAGGAGGGTTTCATCTACTTCTGATATGAGGTATAACATAGTGGCTTATTTATTCGCCAGACTACAGTTTGTATAGAACTAGTTGAATCCCTGTCCTGGTTCGTTTATTGCGTTAACGCATATTGCGTAGTTTTAAAGAAAACAGATTAATTGTAATCAGTAATCTTAATATTAACGTGGATGGAATCTGAGTGGTATTCCGTCTGCTGGTGTTTGCATGATTCCCAGGGCCATAATTATCTTGTCCCTATGAACGAGTGACTCGACATTGAAGCGACGAAGAATGGTACTCAAAATGACCTTCAGTTCCATCATGGCGAACCTAAAACCTGTAATGGAACATTCGATTATCAATTTAAGTTTTAAATTTAACCAAAAGTCTATAACTTTATTAAATAAAAGTAAACGACGCCCCGTAGCTTAATGCTATCAGCAAAGGTCCGGGTACATCAGTTTTGATTGTTAAGGGGGTGCTCCGTAAACTAGTACACTACACCCCCGCCAATCCGTGCGGCTGCATCATTTGTCCTAAAGTGCCGCACTCGAAACCGTGACCGGAATGGGAAGCAAGGCCAAAGAGCGGGAACCGAAGAACCCCAGACCAGTACACCCGCACACACGTGATGAGGCTAAGGCAGCAGAAGGAAAGGTATATGGCTTGGCGACCAGAACCCACACAGCAGTGCCATACAGCCCCAGTAATGTAACCGTGACCCAACAAGACCGACTCAATGGCAGAGGGAGCTGCCAGGGCCCAGGGGGCCCTGCGAGTCGGCCGGGTGTGGGCGAGACGGCCGTGTTCCAATTCGCGGAACTAGGACGGATCCTAAAACTCGGGCCCCCTCACCACGACAAGGATGGAACACTACCCCCACCCTGCGCACGGACAGGTGGGGGGAGGGGGCGGGTAAATGTACAGGCAGATTCTGATTCGAGACACTCTAGCGGCCGCAGTCGCCGTGTAAATAGGGAAATCAGAAGCGCCACTCTGTGGAGAAATTCCGCCGAGTTGGGAGGGAAGGCAATATAGCTAAGCGCGGCCCGCCTAAGTTCCGTCCCTCTCTCATGTCTTAAAATATCGAGGAAGAGTCCAAATTACTCGAGCCAGACAGGGGTGATGACTTTTTTGTCTATTTTTAAGTGATAGGTTTCGATATAAAACTGGGCCTTTGCTGATAGTATTAAGTGATAGAATTTTGGGTTAACTAACCTACGCAGCTTCGAGGTCCTGCGGAGAAGGGTAAGAAAGAGTACGTGTCACTAGGCTTTTCCGTTTCGGGCAAGAAACGCTCTGGGATGAATTTATCTGGATTGGGGTAGACATCCGGGTCTCTGTGAATGTTATGAATAGAAATGTCGAAGCTTGTTCCTTTCGGAATCAGCAGATCACCTGCATGGATACGAGCAATTAAAATTCAGGGTATAGACCTACTACTTGTCGAGGACTGTCTACTAACCAATGCGCGTGTCACTCTGCAATGTTCTGGCAATGATTGGAACTGGAGGATACAATCGAGCAGATTCCTGTTAATTTCAATTATTGGTTAATTTATGTTTTGTCCATGGGATATGTTTATTTAATTGCCTTGATGACGCAATCGAGATAAATTAGATTCTTGAGTTGATATATTTCGACTGGTGAATCTGGATTGGTTCCCAAAACGGCATCTAACTCCGTCTGTACTTTGTCCAGCACCGATTGATCCAAACCCAATAGAAACAATACAAAACCCAAGGATATTGATGTTGTATCGAAACCCTAAACGATAAACATTCAAAATGTGAGATTTTAAAACTCCATTTAAAGTCGCCTTCTTTTCTAGCTTAGCAGACGACATAAAGGGTCAAATTTTAGAGCAGATTGTGCCTTTAATAAGGAAATATAGTGTCACCCCTAATAGCAGGGCTTCCGTTTGCTTCAGGACATCCTGGAGAGTGAAGGTTTCGTCCTTAAGGTGCATTTCGAGAACCATGTCCAAAAAGGAAATGCAACGCAACTTTGAATCCACACTCTCATTTTCTCGCTGGTATTTCACTTCACGATCACGAGTCTTAGATTCGAGTAGTGATTTCTTTCGTTCTTCAATAACCTTTCAGACAATTTAGTGTAGGGTCAAATGTCAATCATTTTATTCCATAAAACTAAACAACACCCCGTAGCATAATACTATCACCAGAGGTATATAATAACCCCCTTCGGGGAGAAGTATGAAAGGTAGGCAAAATCGACGAACAACAAGTGCCCGGCGTAAATCGCGGCGGATCGACACACCGCTTTACTCCCAAAAAATAGTTACACCATTTTGAACCTCACTAAATTTTCCCTACGCACACTTCCGGAACTCGCGAGCTGAAGTCAACCTTCGACTCCATTTTAACAGACAGCCTGACTCCCGAGACAAGAAGTTCTAAACACAAATCGAGCCGTCTTGTTTATACAAAGACCATTTACTAGAGTAGCGACATTGAGAAGTCCAGCGCGAGCTAGTGGCCTAGATAGTCAGCAGCGGGCTCTTGTTGTTCGTGATTTTTAGCATTGGTAGTATAGGGGCTTTCATACTTCTCCCCCGAAGGGGGTTATTATATACCTCTGATAGTATTATGCTGCGAGGCGTTGTTTTCTTTTATGGACTTTTGGTAGGGTGCTGTTTATAATTCAATTGACAAGTTAGACCACAATTTACTTTCATAGTGAAGTCTCTGCTGTATTTTAGTGCCTTGAAGTATTTTTTGCCCTCTGGGAAGAGATTGTAAGTACAATCTAACCAATACCAAGGTGTGTAAATTCTATCCATTGAAGCGCTTGTCAATCTAAAAGGGAATAAAACTTATTCAGGAAATTGGATCTACTTAGAGATGAGGAGAACGTAAAAATTGTGAATACGTGTTTATGCTCCGCAAATATTCTGAGTCCTCGTTTTTCTGGTGTCCCATCTTGATACCGGTTAAAGTTTCTGAAACCACAAAAAGATAGACAAAGTCTAGAGCAAGATAAATCAATCTGATAGCTAGTTTTAAATTCCACTGGGCGAGTCTAGAGCTCGGAATTTGTTATAACTTTAATTAATTGAATAAGACCATCGTGAATGTCAATCGGATATTAAAATATCCATTTCTTATTCGAGTTAACGTATACCCGAATGTAACGGCAAACTTACAATTCGTACTCATTGTTATTTACAGAAGCCGATGAAACCCTCCTTTGAAGTCTACTACTCTAATGTTCGATATAGCGCTCCTCACTGTATGGGTAAAATTCACAATTTTACGAGATCGGAGGGGTCCAACTTCATACCCCCCTGTCTACGGAAAATTGGAAATTCTCTCTCTCCACAAACGACGACGTTTTTTTTTTGACGAACTCCGAGGCTGCTAGAGATATTCGCTCGACGAGCTCCCGCTCCGAAAATATCTACCGTTAGGAGGCGTACGAATCGCGCTTTTTGAAACTAACCCATACAGAGAGGGGTAGACAAGACCCGGGAGTAATAGACTTCAAAGGAGGGTTTCATCGGCTTCTGTTATTTAGGAAATTGATACGAGTTATACGGGTTATTCATTCGCCGATAAGAAACATTTGAAACTTGAGTTTCTTCGCGTATTTCAACCCAAATCGAGATCTCGAAGCTAGAATTTAGTAATTTAGTCGGTATTCCTTTCGATTTAAATTAAAATCTAATTAATATATTTCATTTATAGCTAGCTAGCACTCTTAAGAGTGGTCCAATGGAACTCACTTCCTACAATTAATTCCAACAAAATGAGATATAAAAAATTTAAGTAATTATACCGACGATAATGTCGAGAGTACAAAATCCTAAGATGGGCATTATGTTCACCGTTTGTCCAGTAAGTCCACCCAGCTTGGAGGCCAATGTCTGCGCGTTGTCGTAGAATATATGAAAATAGGATTCGACAATTTTCGTGTGTAACGTTGGAGCGAGTTTCTTTCTATTGTCTCTCCATATCTCTTGGTCGCTTTACAAAAAGTTACAAAGAAGACTAAGGCCTTAGACCAAAAGTCTATCCCTTTATTCCTAACACCCCGTAGCTTAACGCTATCAGCAAAGGTCCAGGTAAATGTACCGGCAGATTCTGATTCGAGACACTCTAGCGGCCGCAGTCGCCGTGTAAATAATGAAATCGGAAGCGCCACTCTGCGGAGAAATTCAGAACTTGGGAGGGAAGACAATATAGCCAAGCGCGGCCCGCCTAATTTCCCTCCTTCTCTCCCGACTCAAAATATCGAGGAAGAGTCCAAATCATTCGTGCCAGACAGGGGTGATGACTTTTTGGCTATTTTTAAGTGATGGGCTATGACGTAAAACCAAGAAGGATCAGACAAGGAGAGGAAAAGTAGGGCTGCGTTGAGTTAGAGAGAGAAGAGCCAACCTCCCACTCGGGTGGAAAGGGGGATAGGAAATTCTCGAGGTAAACTGTTGTCACGTGGTCACTAGCGTCGTTGGCTACTACGAAGCTGATAAAGGATCCGTTTTACCCACATGACAACATTTTACCACGAAACATCTCTACCCCCGTTCTCCCAGAGTGGGAGTTTAGGCCGACGCAGTAGGAACTGCGCCGTCCCCACTTTTCCTCTCCTTGTCTGATCCTTCTTGGTAAAACTAAACCTTTGCTTATAGTATTAAGCTAAGGGGTGTTGGTTACTTTTATGGATAGACTTTTGATATCAATTTTCACGAGGAAAATAAGTAAATCAGTGAAAATGATGGTACCTTCGACATATAACTGGTTTTTTCTTTTTTAGCATAGGCATACTTATAGATATTATGTTCCTTATAGTCTTACCTTGTTATTAATCCATTACACAACCATTTCTTCACGAAATGATACAATTGCGAAGATTTTTCAATGTTTTCTTTGCTTACCAAAATGTGCTGAAAGTTTTAATAATAATGTCCAAAAATTAGAATCTAATAGTCCTGGTCGATTTCCAAAACCGGAAGTCTAGAGAACCTCGCGAACATTTTGGCGGGGAAAACTTTTTGTCACGTGATCGTCCGCCATCTTTTTGTAGTGTGAAAATAGCTACAGACTAACCAACGCCTCCTATACTTTATCATATAGGAAGCGTTGGACTAACAACTTGAATTTGGTTTGTGGGAAATAAAATTAGAAATAGTCTGGCAACATGTTACTACAAAAAGATGGCGGCGCGGCTATGAGACAAGGGCCCATTTCCGGCAAATCGACCAGGACTATTCATTTTTCGAGGAAAATATTAGCTAATCTTGTTATAAACAAATAATATTCTATTCGGCTCAATGACTGGTTTAAACTCTGTGGGAATGACATTTGGTTATTAAAAAGAGCTTGAACACAGGTTAATAAGCTTATGGGATCGAATTTGGACCATCTTGCTACTAGAGTGCTAACCACTCCGGTTAATCCAATTTAGTTAGATTAGGAGAAGAAATTTCAAAAATATCTCTCTGATTCGGCGACAAAACGGCCCGGCTAATGTTGTCAATGAAGTAATGAAGATGCTTTTTAATATCCCCTTAGTGTCCTGCACCAACCCGCGAGTTTACTTTCAATCATGCACTAATTTTCGTACCTTGGCGATTGAGCCTTTGAAGACTATCAGATGTTTGGTGAAAGCGAAATCAGTTCGTAATATCGGTGCTCCATTGGCGATCCCGCTTAAAGCTATTAATCTCTCGAGTAACACTGGTAAATACAATTAAAACATGAATTGGCCATGAGATTATCAATTTACAATCACTATTCTAGCGTTTGAAATTAGGCTTAATCGACGTTTGAAATTAGGCTTAATCGACGTTTGAAATTAGGCTTAATCGGCGTTTGAAATTTGGCTTAATCGACGTTTGAAATTAGGCTTAATCGGCGTTTGAAAATTAGGCTTAATCGGCGTTTGAAAATTAGGCTTATTGCATGTTTGAAATTAGGCTTAATACATGTTTGAAATTAGGCTTAATACATGTTTGAAATTAGGCTTAATACATGTTTTAAATTAGGCTTAATATATGTTTGAAATTAGGCTTAATCGACGTTTGAAATTAGGCATAATCGACGTTTTAAATTAGGCTTAATCGACGTTTGAAATTAGGTTTAATCGACGTTTGAAATTAGGCTTAATCGCATTTTGAAATTAAGCCGAGCATTTTTGAAATAAAATCATGCCGCGTGTCTTGATAAAACCCAAACGGAGTTTGCAATGAAGTTTATCATAGTGCATCTAATTTGCGTGTTCATTTTAGAATTCCCAATAGACAGACAAACAGATAGAATTTTAAATGTGCATGTACTTACTGACATTTTTTGAAAGCTTTCTATTGGTGAGGAATAGTGGAGCGATTAATTGGTAGCTCGCCGTAAAGCGTGTCCCGCATCTGGGCAAAAGGTCGAACTCCTGGTACAAGTTAGCGGACTTTCCAACCTTAGTCCATGATTGCTGAAGCCATTTTACCAATGCTACGCTAATAATTCCCAAAACCAAAGAGGAGACGACTTGAAAGAAACTCGCGTCCATCGTGTATGATTTGAAACAAATTTTTTTAAAGTCTAAACTAAAATTGTAAAGAAAACAAGTTGGAGTACCTAAAGTATTACCTTTATAATTGACGACAAGTACTGCGTATTTTCATTGGGACGAAGACGTAGTGTTGAAGACTGAATTAGTGTTTTCCCACCTTCCTTTGTGTAAAGAAGGAGTTATAACCTTCATACAAACCACACACAGACACAACCATAGCATAATCTCTCTCGGAGAGGTAAAAATAAATACAATGTCTACTACTTCTGAATTAATAAACGGTGCTCTATGGTTCTGTTTATTAATGGAATGTTATAACCTTAGGAACGGTAAAGGTTAAGGTTTACGTCAAACCTTTTCAACTGATAAGATCAGTTTTTTTTAAAGAGCAAGCTTGACAAACTGCTTTTAGTTAGTCCACTCATGCCACTGACGAATAAATATTACACAGGATATCAATCTCGTTTAGTACTCGGAATCGGATATCCATTACCTTCTGTTATTCGTATATTTTCGGATAAATTGTTTTGCAACTAAAAAATGAAATTTAAGGTTTACCCGAAGATAAGCGTTTGGCGCTTTATCTATCTACAAATTACTCGTATTCAAACGTATAACGATGGATAAGAAACATTCGCGTTTCCAGAATTAGTCTAAAATATAAGAAAAATATTTCAAATTGATTTTTAATTCGAAGAATATAAATAAAACCACGAAACTAAGATTTTAAATTATCTTTTTATTCGTTATTTTTCACGAAAATAAATTTTGGAATTTTTTTATCCGAACGTATAACGCGGATAATATTCTAAGATAAGGCAGAAGCCGATGAAACCCTCGTTTGAAGTCTATTACTCCCGGGTCTTGTCTACCCCTCTCTGTATGGGTTAGTTTCAAAAAGCGCGATTCGTACGCCTCCTAACGGTAGATATTTTCGGAGCGGGAGTTCGTCGAGCGAATATCTCTAGCAGCCTCGGAGTTCGTCAAAAAAACGTCGTCGTTTGTGGAGAGAGAGAATTTCCAATTTTCCGTAGACAGGGGGGTATGAAGTAGGACCCCTCCGATCTCGTAAAATTGTGAATTTTACCCATACAGAGAGGAGCGCTATATGGATCATTAGAGTAGTAGACTTCAAAGGAGGGTTTCATCGGCTTCTGGATAAGGCCATTTTTGGATAAAAACTTTATTCGCGTCGCTATTAGTTAAAACTCAAACTATAGAAATCAAACAAGCGTGGACAACAAAAATAATCTTACTAATTAATCATTAGTATTTTAATTTACCTTCGAGTTTCGGTTAAACAACTAATTATTGAAATACTTCTATTATTCTTATTTTTGACAATTTTTGCGGTCTAGTTTTTCCATAGTAAGTTCCTAAAAAACACCATGATATCTGAATTAACCACCCACTTCGAAACAAAGCAAATATATGTTCAAAAAAAAAGAAAATATGCGCCCAAAATCATGTGGTACTTGCCTTTTAAAATAATTTTATTGTAAGGTAATTGCAGGATTATTAGAGTCGGTGAAATATCACTACAAAGTATCAAACTCACCTTGAATTTTACAAAGCTAGTCACGTTCATATTGTCTATGATCTTAGGTAAACGATAAAATTTAGTGGTAAATTTCTAATGGTTAAGAACAACGATTTAAATAGCTCCTAGAAATGGGCATCACGTACCTGCGGAAGATGCGTCATATTAGTTAAAAGATTTCATCATCCCCGAGTAAACTGTGTTCACGGGAAGGTCATTTCAAAATGAAATAGAGCTCGGAATTCGTATAACCAGAGGTATATAATAACCCCCTTCAGGGGGAAGTATGAAAGCCCCTATACTACCAATGCTAAAAATCACGAACAACAAGAGCCCGCTGCTGACTATCTAGGCCACTAGCTCGCGCTGGACTTCTCAATGTCGCTACTCTAGTAAATGGTCTTTGTATAAACAAGACGGCTCGATTTGTGTTTAGAACTTCCTGTCTCGGGAGTCAGGCTGTCTGTTAAAATGGAGTCGAAGGTTGACTTCAGCTCGCGAGTTCCGGAAGTGCGCGTAGGGAAAATTTAGTGAGGTTCAAAATGGTGTAACTATTTTTTGGGAGTAAAGCGGTGTGTCGATCCGCCGCGATTTACGCCGGGCACTTGTTGTTCGTCGATTTTGCCTACCTTTCATACTTCCCCCGAAGGGGGTTATTATATACCTCTGGTATAACTTTTGTTAATTAAATAATACCATCGTGAATGTCAATCAGATATTAAAATATCCATTTCTTATTCGAGTTAACGTATACCCGAATGTATCGGCAAACTTACAATTCGTACTCATTGTTATTTAGGAAATTCATCCGAGTTATAAAGTTATTCATTCGCAGATAAGAACAATTTGAAACACGAGTTTCTTCGTCTATTTTAACCCAAAATTGAGATCTCGAAGCTAGAATTGTTCCTTTCGATTTAGATGAAAAAATCGAATTATTATATTTCATTCTACACGGATTTCGAGAAACGTCGTATTTTTATCTTCGCATTATCCGTTCGAATAAACGCGATTTGTTTATTAATCGAGCTTGAAATTTTATATCTCCGGGTCTAATTCGTATCCAGCATTTGATACGCGTCGGTTTATATAATCTGTGGTGTTTATCTGAGATTAAAATATCTGAAAAAGCTTAGTTATCAATGTATATCCTAAGTTATTCATTATCCAATTCCGAGCTCTAATTTAAAAGTCTATTAAGTGCTTAATTCATATGAATTAATTAATCCATGATTAAGCCCACCAATATGAAATTTAATTATTATATGGTTATGTTTGACAAAGTAAGAGAAATTATAGTACAAGATTATGTCACTATTTGTTACACATTTTTAGGCAGTCAGTACTGAATAGTTTCAAATTATGGTAGCGTCATTAGACATTTCGTTGAATGTAGGCAGTGAGCGTGGATAAAATCTGAGAGGCAATCCATCCATGGGTGTTTGCGTTATTCCCAGCTCCATCACTATCTTGTCTCGATGAACGAGTGACTCGACGCTGAAGCGACGTAGAATCGTACTCAAGATGACCTTCATTGACAACATGGCGAACCTTGTAGCTATAACGTAAATAAGCCATATAGTGTAGGCTTGTACTAACTAGAACGATTAGCTAATGAACGCTAATCTGAAAAGTTACAAAGAAACAACAAAAACCGACGACTTGTGGCGGCGTCTATCGGAAAACATTGTCAAAATTGTCTAATTAACGAAGCACATTTTAAATTACCTCGAACAAGTTTTTTTCTCTCATATCGGTCTTTGATACTTTCTAACAGTCGGCAGACACACGCGATGTTTTATTAGTTACACAATTTAGCCACTGTTTGCCATTAGACGAAGCCACAAAGGACAAGGGCGGATTAACATTTTAATCGTCCACGGTCTAAAACGTAAGCCTGTTTGGGTTTAAAATATGTCTGGCCTGATTCTGAGCCACATTTGTTTTAAAATTAACCTAAGCAGCTTCGAGGTCCAGCGGAGAATGGCAAGAAGGCATAGGGGTCGATGGGCTTTTCAGCGTCGGGCAAGAAACGTTCCGGGATGAACTTCTCCGGTTCGGGGTAGACATCCGGGTCTCTGTGGATGCTATGGATAGAAATACCGAAGCTGGTGCCTTTCGGAATCAACATGTCGTCTGCAAAACGAGTTTAAAATAAGCTACAAAGACTAACCGTCAAGGATTTCCCGAGATTGACTAACCGATGCGTACGTCAGTTTGCAACGTTCTGGCTATGGCTGGAACCGGAGGGTAGAGTCGAGCCGCCTCCTGTTAATTTCAGTTATCGGTTATTTCAATGTATCGGTTGTTACGATATCTTTGATTAATTGCCTTGATGACGCATTCCAAGTAGGTTAGATCTTTAATTTGGACCAACTCTACGGGAGAATCCGTGTTTGTCCCCAAGACGGCGTCCAGTTCCTGGTGAACTTTTCCGAGACGCGTTGGATCCAATCCCAGCAGCAATAAAACGAAACTTATGTTTAATGACGTCGTTTCGTAACCCTAAACGAAAAACTAATGACGTGGTTTCACTTTTACTACAGTACGGGGAGAAATTGATTAGGTTACCGCAGATATGAGCGTGTCCAGTTCGCTCTGGACATCGTGGAGGCTGAAGTTCTTGTCCAAAAGGTGAAATTCGAGCACCATGTCCAGAAAAGAGATGCCGCGCATCTTCGAGCCCACTTCCTCGTTTTCCCTCTGATTTTTTGCTTCTCGTTCGTTCACTCTTTTCGATTCAAGGAGAGACTTTTTTCTGTCTTCGATAACCTATCAGATATTTGGAAATATTGAATTGTTGGCTGTTGAAGCGTATTTTCACATCCCCAGTCAAACTCTATGACTACTGTCGTTACCACCCTCGTCCCTACAGTGATTACAACTTACTCTCATAGAGAAACCTCTGCTGTATGCTAGAGCTTTGAATAATTTTTTTCCCGCGGGAAACAACTTGTAAGTGCAATTTAGCCAATACCAAGGCTTGTTAATTCTCTCCATAGTAGAGTTTTTCAATCTTAAAGCCGTAAAAAAAGTCAACTGACGAATATTTTTCATAATAAGCGTCATTTTTCCTTAAAACTTACACGCGTGTGCTGCGCAAATACTCGGAGTCTTCATTCTTCTGAATTCCCATCTTGAAACCGGTTGATGTTTCTGAAACCCCAATAAATATATAATCACTCAAAAATTTAAACAACAAAAGATATTTGTACCGATGATGATGTCGAGAGTGCAAAATCCCACTATAGATATTATCTCGACCGTTTGTCCAGCGAGACCTGCCAATTTGGACGTTAACGTAAGTGAGTTCTCGTAGAAGATTTGGAAATAAGACTCGACTATTTTCGTGTGCAACGTTGGCGCCAGTTTCTTTCTTCTGTCTCTCCATATCTCCTGGTCGCTACAGTTCCAAGATGAATTTGATTGTATAGTGATTATTAAATTTATAAATTATTGTTACCTGGTTATTAAGCCAGTTCCCAAAAGATATATTACGAAATGATAAAGCTGCGAGTTTTTTTGGACGTTCTCTTTGTCCAACAATACATGCTGAAAATGTTAATGTTTAATTTAAAATGTTAATGTTTAACAGGAAGTAAGGCCTAATAGACATTTTTGTCAAAATAAATAAACTTTTGGATTTAAGGTATTTCGAAAAGGCTTCATTAATCAAGCTACCAGAAGCCGATGAAACCCTACTTTGAAGTCTACTAAGTATCTAATGTTCCATATAGCGCTCCTCTCTGTATGGGTAAAATTCCCAATTTTACGAGATCGGAGGGGTCCTACTTCATACCCCCCTGTCTACTGAAAATTGGAAATTCTCTCTCTCCACAAACGACGACGTTTTTTGGACGAACTCCAAGGCTGCTAGAGATATTCGCTCGACGAACTCCCGCTCCGAAAATATTTACCGTTAGGAGGCGTACGAATCGCGCTTTTTGAAACTAACCCATACAGAGAGGGGTAGACAAGACCCGGGAGTAATAGACTTCAAAGGAGGGTTTCATCGGCTTCTGAAGCTACTAAGAGTACACAGATCCTCGCTCGAAACGGCATCCGTGAAATTTCAATTACGCGGGAAAAAATGGCGGGAAAGCAGAGGGAAATTATTGTTGAACTTTGACGCCCCTAAAAATGGAAACTAACGATAACCCATCATGCCTTAATTATTAAATTGTAATTCCCCCGATATTTCTCCCACCCAGCCCCACTCGCCGCGTTGATAATCACGGATGCCTGTCTGTAGTAATCCCAGCATTACAGACGGATACCTTTAGTAAGGGTTTTCATAATACTCTAATGCAGGAGATTCAAATTCTCTGGTAATATGGTACCATTGTTGACATTCAAAATGAAAGGTTTCGTACCTTGGCGACTGAAGCTTTTAAAGCAACTAGGTGCCGAGTGAAGCCGAAATCAGTTCTTAACATCGGCGCTCCATTCGCGAGAGCGAATATGCCGTATAGTTGCTCGTAAATCACTGGCAAATACAATTAAAAATTAAATAGTGCCCATATAGACCTAAATTCGACATTTAGATTTTACTAGCCTAAGCGTATGTTTTAAAGCCTTCGAGTGATACTTTAACGTTGATCGAATTACTTACTGGCATTCATTGGAAGCTTTCTTTTGGTGAAGAGCATCGGTGCTACTAGCTCGTAGGTGGTCGTATAGAGTTTCCCATATCTGGGCAAGAGGTCAAACTCACGGTACTGGTTAGCCGACTTAAACCGTAGCAGTAGCCAATTAACCAATGCTATGCCAATAACTCCTAAGAGTAAAGAGGAGAAAATTGGAAACCATCCCGCGTCCATCGTATTTGGTTCAAAACTAATTCCAAAAACCTCAAAGCCCCTTTTTTTTGGTTTCGTTACATAACATTTTAACAAATTGAAGCGAAATTTTCGTCACTGGTTGGTTAATTTATTATAATAGTTTTCTGCTAGGCCGAGACACGTACAAGTACCCCATAACTATGCAAATTATAATTGTACTCTATGAATCCTGGTTAAATTTAATTCCATTTTTATCACCCCAAGTAAACTCATTGGTTGAGATTTTGTGATCGTCGTGTGTGTACGTGTGTCTGTGTTGTTCGCGTCGGAGCAAACGTGTTTTTCTCTTTCTGTGCCCTGTTGAAAAGATATTTTGGAAATATATAAATTGTACAGTCAAAGCTAGGCTGCGTGCGTAAGGGAAGAGCATTTTAAAGGGGCAAATTTCAGAGCAGATAGGGCCTTTAAACGTCAGGCACATCGATTTGATATCTTATTGATTCCCTTATGGCATCCCATAAAGGGAGAATGCAACCTAATAACAAGTGATTTTTTTTATCGATTCCTTATTGTTTAAATAGGCCTAATCCACTACTGAAAATATTTACAAACAAATATTAAACTAGAAATAAATTTAAAACTTACCCTGAAAATAGGCTTAGCGGGATTCATGGAGGTCCTGATTTTCTCGCGTGTAAGGTCTAGCGACCAATCGCATGCGACTGTAAGTCTCGTGGAGATCTCGCGTGAACAACGGGCCTTTGCTCATTGGTCGCTAGACCTTACACGGACGCGATTCAGGATCTCCATGAATCCCGCTAAGCCTATTTTCAGGGTAAGTTTCAAAATTTATTTCTAGTTTAATATTTGTATTGTAAACTTTTTATCGGTGGATTAGGCCTATTTAAACTATAATGAATCGATAAAAAATCACTTGTAATTAGGTTGCAGTCTCCCTTTAAACATTTACTGAAACAAATGCTATGCTGAGCCAATATGAAAGATCCTTAACTTTGGAAGCTAGTAAAGCTTTCGAATAGAGGTATAATTTTTTTACCGTAAGTTATTATATAATTCTCTAGAATTATATCGTCACGTCATAGATTTTTGAACGATTTGCCATTATCTTGATAATGAAGAATTATTTCTACAGGAAAAACATTTTAAAAAGTATTAATCACTAATCTCTAAATATGTTAATGTTTTGAAGAATTATTATAGACAAGCGTTATTTTAAAACTGTAATATACGAATTCTTATTGAGGAAAAAAGTGAAAAAAAAAAAATCATTCTTTAATCATAAGTAACATAATAGACAAAAGTATGACACTTTAAACGCATTCATTTCTTTTTCAAGGTGTGTTTCACTGTGATATATTTCCAGAAAAACGTTTCCAGAAATGAGCAATAAATAAGATTATAAAAATGATGTTTTGAACTATTATAATAGACAATGGGGACTAAGCACATAAACTGCGATCAGTCAAAACATATTGGACATTGTCCAGTGACCAGCGGTTATTGCAGGCCCTAATTTTACTGGCCTTTAGTTGAAATCGTCTGCTACGACGTCTGCTGATTTCAATTCCTGACCGCTATATTGATAGAGTTTAAAACGGTGCCTAGAAAAAATTAATTTTCAACAAATTAGATAATTAAAGTTTAATTTTATAGGTTGAAATATGACCCAAGATACATTGGCAAGTGGCCCTATGGCGAAACAAACTGATGGAACGAAAAACAAAGATAGCAAAAGAGATAAAAATTTTCAGACTAAAGTAAGTTTTGCTCCAAATAAGTATGTGTTTTAAAAGCCCTTTAACTTAATTGAACTTTATTTTACTAATGGTTATTTCAATTTATATATTTTCCTGTAAAAATTTGAAGGTTGTTATTCGACGCCTTCCACCATCAATGACTGAACCCCAATTTATCGAGCAAGTTTCACCCATTCCATCTAATGACTATTTCCATTTTGTTAAGTCAGATTTAAGGTAAGCTTTATAGTTTTATGTTATGTAAAAGTCTGCCAAACATTTCTAGAATAGCTCCGCGATCATTTTATTTCAATTATAGCTTGGGTATTCACGCTTTTACAAGAGCTTACTTGAATTTTCTTAACCAAGAAGATGTTTTCATATTCAAAGATAAATTTGATGGATACGTGTTTATCGATACTAAAGGTAATAGTAAATTTAAAGCTCATAATTTTTTAAATTTAGACAAACCATGGTATAATATTTGTAGGGAACGAATATCCGGCAATTGTGGAATTTGCGCCATTTCAAAAGATTCCGAAAAGGAGATCAAAAAAGAGAGATGCCAAATGTGGTACTTTAGCTCAAGATCCTGAATATCTAAAATTTTTGGCCAGCCTTGAAAACCCGGAAGAAGTTGAAGATACTGGCGGTGCCGCTCCGTCTGCTGAAACGTATCTTGAAGAAATTGAAGCTCGGGAACGAGACCTTAAAGGTCAGTTTCTAAAATTGATTTTACTTTCTCAAGCTGCGTGGAAGAATCATGTTAATCAGTATCTTTAAAAAGTTAATCAGTTAATTTTTTAATTATTTTTTTACTGTTTAAGAAAATGGCGGAGCTCCTAAGCAAACAACTCCCTTAATTGAATATTTAAAACAACGGAAATTGGAACGTCAACGCGTACGTGACGAGAAGCGTGAGGAACGAAAGAAACGTGAACTTGAAAAGAAAAAAGCCAGAGATGAAGAGAGACGCAAAAAGAAATTAACTCCGTCTAACGCTAGTGGTCATGATAAATACGATAGTGCTGATTCTCACACTTCTAACAGAAGTGGACATAATTATTATTCCAGCTCGAAAGATTCCAAAGATAATAAGAAAGATACCGATAGTGCTGGAGTAAAACTTACGGTATGTAAACTTTCTCTCAAAATTCCCAAAAAAAATTTCCACTTAATTTTTGTGTTCAGCTTCTGAAAAATTCCGAACGTCCTGAACGTGATGATACGCGTTCAATGACAGCTGGATCATCACGCGGGTCCTTGTCATCACATCACAGCAGTTCGTACCACGATTCTTTTTCAAATCGAGATCGAAAAGATAGAGATAAAGACAAAAGAAACCGAGATGATGGTGAACGATTCGACCGCTTCAGAGGAAATCGGGAACGTTATGATCGAAAAGACCGAGACTCAGATAAATATGAGAAAAATAAAGACACTAGAGATAAAGATCGAACAGAGTCGGAAAGGACGTATGAAAAGGACAAATACAACAAGGGCGAACGAGATAAAGAGGAAAGAAGTGAGAAAGGATACCTTTCAAGACGCGAAAGAGAACGACAAAGGGAAAAAGTGGCTGCTGCCAGAGAGCGGGAACGCGCCAAGCTTCAAAAAGAAAAAGATGATAAAAAGCAAGTTACATTTTAGATAATTTATATTTAGGCTTCATTACATTGGGGCCTAAGTAGCCAGGGTCCATTACTTTGGGTCTTAAGTAGCCAGGGTCCATTACTTTGGGTCTTAAGTAGCCAGGGTCCATTACTTTTTGGGCCTAAGCAGCCAGGGTCCATTACTTTTTGGGCTTAAGTAGCTAGGGTCCATTACTTTTGGGCCCTAAGTAGCCAGGGTCCATTACTTTTGGGCCCTAAGTAGCCAGGGTCCATTTCTTTTGGGGCCTAAGCCAGGATCCATTTCTTTTGGGGCCTAAGTAGCCAGGATCCATTTCTTTTGGGCCTAAGTAGCCAGGATCCATTTCTTTTGGGGCCTAAGTAGCCAGGATCCATTTCTTTTGGGGCCTAAGTAGCCAGGATCCATTTCTTTTGGGGCCTAAGTAGCCAGGATCCATTTCTTTTGGGGCCTAAGTAGCCAGGATCCATTTCTTTTGGGGCCTAAGTAGCCAGGATCCATTTCTTTTGGGGCCTAAGTAGCCAGGATCCATTACTTTTGGGGCCTAAGTAGCCAGGGTCCATTACTTTTGGGGTCTAAGTAGCCAGGGTCCATTACTTTTGGGGTCTAAGTAGCCAGGGTCCATTACTTTTGGGGTCTAAGTAGCCAGGGTCCATTACTTTTGGGGTCTAAGTTGCCAGGGTCTATTACTTTTGGGGCCTAAGTAGCCAGGGTCCATTACTTTTGGGACCTAAGTAGCCATGGTCCATTACTTTTGGGGCCTAAGTAGCCAAGGTCCATTACTTTTGGGGCCTAAGTAGCCAGGGTCCATTACTTTTGGGGCCTAAGTAGCCAGGGTCCATTACTTTTGGGGCCTAAGTAGCCAGGGTCCATTACTTTTGGGGCCTAAGTAGCCAGGGTACATCACTTTTGGGGCCTAAGTAGCCAGGTACCATTACTTTTGGGGCCAAAGTAGCCAGGGTCCATTACTTGCCATACCTAAATATATTACAAGCTCTTTAATTTGTTGCGTTAGCAGGAGTGCTAAATCAACTGACACTCAGAAGGTGAAGGGTTTTGCCTCTAAAAAGGAGACATTCTTGGCCCCAATCGCCGCTTCGCTAGACATAGGAATTATTCCAGATGATCCAGCTATTGTAGCGGCCGCCATTGAAAAACCTAAGCCAGCTACTTCTGCAGCTATCAGCTTTACAGCTCCAAATAATAATAATGAAGGTGGAAGTTCATCTAGTGGCGAGAGCAAAGATCCACGAGTCGAGAGAAGAATACGAAATAAAGTAGGCCCAAATTTAAATATTTCTTTGCAGTGATTTTTCATTCCAGAATTTTAACTTGGGGCAATAGCCTACATACTTTGAGGTTTCAAACAAATGGCCATGATCTCTTTTTTTGGGCCTAAATGGTCATGATCTCTTTTTTTGGGCCTAAATGGTCATGATCTCTTTTTTTGGGCCTAAATGGTCATGATCTCTTTTTTTGGGCCTAAATGGTCGTGATCTCTTTTTTGGGCCTAAATGGTCATGATCTCTTTTTTTGGGCCTAAATGGTCATGATCTCTTTTTTTGGGCCTAAATGGCCATGATCACTTTTGGGCCTAAATGGCCATGATCACTTTTGGGCCTAAATGGCCATGATCACTTTTGGGCCTAAATGGCCATGATCACTTTTGGGCCTAAATGGCCATGATCACTTTTGGGCCTAAATGGCCATGATCACTTTTGGGCCTAAATGGCCATGATCACTTTTGGGCCTAAATGGCCATGATCACTTTTGGGCCTAAATGGCCATGATCACTTTTGGGCCTAAATGGCCATGATCACTTTTGGGCCTAAATGGCCATGATCACTTTTGGGCCTAAATGGCCATGATCACTTTTGGGCCTAAATGGCCATGATCACTTTTGGGCCTAAATGGCCATGATCACTTTTGGGCCTAAATGGCCATGATCACTTTTGGGCCTAAATGGCCATGATCACTTTTGGGCCTAAATGGCCATGATCACTTTTGGGCCTAAATGGCCATGATCACTTTTGGGCCTAAATGGCCATGATCACTTTTTAAGCCTAAATGGTCATGATCTTAGGGTGTTGCTCTAAATTTGACAGAATATTAAACTTCAGCTTTTTTTTCAAGAATATGGAAATAGAGTTCCCAATATTTATTTTCAGGATAGACCTTCGTTAGAAATATATCGTCCTGGCATGAGACGATTAAGCAGTACAAACCCCTCACAAGGAGGTTCGGGTGGTTCCGCTAAGAATTACCAAAGTGAAAATAATTCTCAGAATAATTCTGGGGAAAATTCACCCAGAAGTTACAGCCCAAGCAATAATGAGCAAGTTTATGATGATGATGAGATTATTGACGACCCTGTTGAGGAGCAAATAAATGAAATAATTGATAATCTGGAGGAGGATATTCAGAGATTATCAGAGGATGATAATAATGATTAATTTTTATAATATTTTTGTTATTGAGAATAAATAACACCAAAGTTATATTTTGTTTTTAATTTCGCCACTAGGGTTTGTTATCGTCGTCTGCTTTTTTAATGTTGGTTTCTTTGTAAAAAGAACAGGCCAATTAAATTTAAATCAAGATTAAATAAGCATACGATGTTTAGCAAATTAATTATGGCGTCAATAAAAACGAGCTCTATGTTGTAAACTTGGAAATTATTGTATTGTAAACTAGTATGTATAATAAAATGGTTTGGTGTTATTTCAAGTTCAATTTATTTGAACTTTTTAATTTTTGAAAAAAATCTTAAGGAGTACCCCTTAATATGTAGGATTGCTGGCTTAGAAAGTGAAAATTATGTGGCATAAAGTGCTTAGTTCAAATGCCTCGAAGCATTTAATTTTTATAAATTGGACACATGTCCAGTGAAACCGTTTTATTTCTAGCGCTGCTTCTAACTTGTCTTGTCCAGGGACGGAAATAAGCACAAGTCACTGGTCATTTGTCCGATAACTTTTTATTTTTAAGAGGGGGTCACTGGACAAATGTCCGATAAAAAAAGCACTTTTCAATACAGGAAATGTAGCATTGTCCCGTAATTTTGTTAAATGTCCGATAACTTTTGAATTTTTAAGGGGGGTTACTGGACATTTGTCCAATAAGAAAAATTGCTTATTTCCGTCCCTGGTCTTGTCTCAAATTCCAACATTGGCAACACTGTTACACTCTCAACTTTGAGAAAGGGATTAGTTTAGACTAGAGTAATTAAAAAGTATGTAAATTAATTATGAGTGAATCGGGAGAAGCCGGTTTTAGCGGCGCTAAAGCGACGAACAAAAGACGTAGGACGAAATCTGACAGTAATTCCGAAGATCCTGAAAACGAAATAATCAAAAATTTGAAACATTTTGACGTATTGTAAGCTAAGCCTTGGCATAAACTGTTATAATCATGTAGTAAATTTAACAATTTTCCTCTTATATTGTTAAAATTATAGTTATAATCAACCACCGCCCGGATTGATAAAAGAATCAACGGAACAGCCACAAGATTGCATTCCTGATTTACCTGAAAATAAGGATGCTAGAGAATTTTTGGCCAAAGCTCCTCAAAGGGGATTATGGATGCCTCTTGGGAAGGAAGTTAAAGTAATGAAATGTAATTATAAATCAAAACCATAATATTAATAATAATGTAAGTAGAGTCGAGTTTAACAATTTCTCTTGATAGGTTGGCGATGTAAAGCTTACGGTCATCGAACAGGGGATCGCGAATGCCCCATGTTTCTTAGCGGAAACTCTGAAATTGAAAAATTTAGATTTGTAAGCTCCCTTTTAATCTTAGATAGAAATAAGTATTTTTATCTGGGAGTAACCTTTTGCGGGGACTAGAGTCACGAAGATCCGATGCATAATTTCATCACTGAAACGAAAAAACAAGAGAAAGAAGAAAGGTAAGCAAAGTAATCAATCATAGCGAATGAATATCTAGGAAAGGAAGCGTTTCTATTTCCAGAATTAGACAACTTCAAGCTCTCTTGGATTCATCAACATCCTCTTCAAGTAGTGACAGTTCTTCCTCTTCATCAAGTAGCGATGATTCAAGTAGAAAATCTCGCAAACGGAAGAAAAAAAGTAAGCGGAAAAAAAGTAAAAAGAAAAAGAAACGAAAATGATTAGAATTGCGTTAAATTTAAACCAATGCCCAATTCTTTAATACTGAAAGTGCACATTATTTTGTATAAAAATGATTAAAAATTGTATATTCAATTACGTTTTTCATTAATTATGCTTATTTTTTCTTCTTAATGTCAAATTATTATATAAAAATAATTTAGACAAGCTAGCATAATTAATATGAAGTTATTATTTCGTCAAAAAATAAGCCATGGGTGAATTATTTTACATGCCATTTTTCCATGTAGGAGCAACCATTGAACTTCAATAATATTTTGTTATGTGAAGAACCTTCCACTTCAGTGAATATTGTTCTTGTTCCTCAAAGAAGCCTAGCGATTCACTTTTGGTTAAAATTATTGGACCGGCCTTTCAAAATACAAAATATATTGCTTTTACTTTTTGAATCACCAGTGATTTCACACGAATATTTGAAAGGTGTCAAATATCTTGAAAAGTTATTGGACAATGTCCAGAGCCAATACTTATTTCTGTTTCTGACTCTCTGGTCATTGTCACTCGTCGTAGTTGTCGTCTGCTACACTTAGGGTTACACCTATTTTTCCACTAATGTCGTTTAATCGTAACTTACTGGATACCACTTTCACTTGCAGGTAATTATATAATTAGTATTTATAATCGTTATTTTAATTGATGGAGAAGTTGATGATAACCTTTCTTTTTCTCTGCAGGGTGAGTTCTATCCTTCAAAAAGACGTAAAACAGTTTGGAAAGAATTTTATGTTTGATGGTCTCGAAGATACTTGTTGGAACTCTGATCAAGTATGCCATGGGTTATGTTATTCTTGGTAAGACGTGAATTTTCCTGATCTAACACGAGGATTTTTTTTAGGGCAGTCCTCAATACGTTCTTTTGAAATTTGAGAAGCCAATATCGCCCAAATTTCTTCGCATTCAGTTTCAAGGAGGTTTCGTTGGAAAAGAGACTTGGTTGGAGGTTTCTGAAACTGTAGACTCTCCCCAAGTTAAGGTTCAAGACATTTTCCCTGAAGACACCAACAAAGAACAAGTATCCTTAAGTAACGTGTTAAACCTACTGAATTAGATAAGATAGACCCTTAAAACAATAGTCAGATGTAACGCCTAAATAGTAATAGCTGTGTGATTAGTGATCAGGACTTTTTAGACAGACCTAAAGAAAAATAATTATTATAGATTTCTACCATTTTACTTAACATTAACGTCAGAATTTTGAACTTTCATTTGCAAAACCGATTGTCTCTCTAAAGATTATCTTCAATAATAGCACGGATTTTTTTGGGAGAGTTATCATATATAATCTTGCTCTTTTTGGACAATAAACGTACTCGTGTTGTGAAATATGAACGTTGAAATAGAATCACCTGATGTGGGTGATCTACCCTCGGAACTTTTAAGTCATCCGCAAGCGTTCATAGCCTTTTTTGGCTTAGATACGACCAACAATGGAATACACGCAACTATTTGGGAATCGTTCAACGCGTCACGAAGGCAAGATAAGTCTCCGCTACTTATGAAACTTATAAATAAGGGATTCGTTTTTCCAATCCAGAAACCTAAAGTAAGTGTAAAGTTTTTATTGAACTAGGATTGGAGTGAATCGTCGGATAAAATTATCTGGTTAACGCCGCTTATATTTTCTTTTGCATCTAATAGAAACTTTCGTTCGAATGGCACGTTCCAAAAGGTATTCTAAAATCTAATTGGCTATCCAAGCATTTGTATCAGTTGCCCGCAGTAGCTGTTCTCTTTTACGACCTTGATTGGGATGATTCCACTTGGGCTGATAAACTTATCGATGTTGTTACAAAAGTGACCACACTACGGTTAGTAAATATATTTTTATCATCTCAATAAACATTTATTCAATTAACTATATCATTGCAGCGATAGTTTAAAAGGTAGAAATTCAAAAATCGCTTTGGTTTTGATTCAAAAAAACATTCCGTTACCTGGAGGTAAGTTAAACGTAGTAATCTAATATATGTTCCATTTTTATTAGGATTTAATTATAGTAGACACGCAACTTGACTTGATTCGGGCCTTGTCAAATTAATCTTGCGCCCAGAATTAGTTAGAATAACGAATGAAATCAGATTCCCCAACACGAAAAATCTTCTAATTTGGTCCAAAATGGTTGAAATTCTGTTGTTATTTTCCAATTTGAACCAATTTTTGAAGAAATTAGAAGGTTTTTCTTCATTGGAAAGTCGGTTTCTTTTGTAATTCTATAGGAGAACATTGAAATTAAAAGTAAAACCCACGTCACGTGAATTTCTAAAGATTAAATTGGCGAGCTTGGCGCAATATTAATTTGACAAGGGCTGCTAGTTTATCATGGTAAATTTTGATATTTAATTTTAAATAGGTGAGAATTCCGAAGCTACTGAGAAAGCTGCAGAGTTGTGTAGTATTTGCGAACTATCTGCAAAGTCTCTGTTTGCTCTTCCGTATTCGGATCATTTACACGGCTACACCATGAGGTAAGTTACGAATTTGTTATAAATTATAGCAAGAAAAGATAGGCAATGCTTATGGGTCCTTAGATCCCACGATAGGATGGTTGTTGAAATTGTGGGGAGCGAATTATATACATCTTTAAATGGAAATTAGTTTTGTGAAAAAAATACTAGATGGCGTTGAGACTCGTCTCTTAAAAAATATTTTTATATCAATTTTAAATAGAAGGTGAAAGATAGGGGGTAAAAAAACACGCAAGATGATGTCAGTAAGCCTAAATACGACTTAATTCTTTATTTTTACTGTTGCCCTTATGTCAAATAAGACCTAGATCTCCCAAAACAACAATTTTTCTGACAGTGGCGACATCTCTGACCCTTCCTCGTAAACTACCAAAAATATTATAAAATAGATCAACTATTACGTCATATTTTATTACAAACATTACACACACATGTCTCTATTAATTAAAATTCAAACAATAGAAATCGTATAAGCAGGAGTATTTGAGTTACAATGATAAGAGTATTACTTATAACCATTTAGTAATTTAATTTACATTTAGAATGTCGGTTAAACAAGTAATTCATGAAATACTTCAAGCAACGTGATATTGAAATCTTAACCATTGACATTAAATTTAATATACCCCTCCCCCATTGTCAAGGTATTCCCGGCAAACCCGCGGGATCCATAATTATTCCCAAGATTTTTGTGATTAAGAACCTTCCAATGTTAGAATGTATTGTAATGACATTTTTCCAATATTTGAAAATCATTAAAATAGAATGGAAGGCGCCTTTTACGAGCTTGCGCAGAACTATTATCAGCAAGAAGCCAAACGCATTAAGAACAGCAGAGATACGTTAAATAAAACGACTCAACAGGTAGCCTACTTTTATTTTTATTCTAATAATTTTTAAAAATAGAGAGTTAGGCTTAGCGTTGATCAAAAAAGCCGTGTTCACACTACTGACTTGGAACCCATTTTTAACCATTTTGGAAAGGTCAAATGGTAAAATTTCAAGGTTTACTGTAAGGATCCTGGATCAAAATATAGGATTATGAACTTGAAAAGTTGATTTGCAGATTCAAAACACTTTGAAAATGGTTTCAGTCTCTAGCCTGAACGTAGCTAAAGTCGCAGCCATTACTATTTAGGGCCAAATTTTTGGGCCCAAATGCCTTTTAATAAACTAAGATTTTTTTCTGTAGCTCCTGTTTGTTCGCTATCAATTCAAGATTGCGTTTTTCAACGAATTGAAGCAAGATTTGCTCCAAGCTGTAAAGTTAGTTTTATTTTAGCTTAAAAAAAACCTTTATAGTATGCTAAGCCTTGGTCAACTTAACCATCGATTATTCTTAAAGGAATTACAAACAAGCTTACGCTTATCTCATGGAAGTTAGGGCGTCCGATACTAACATGTTAGAAGTAAAAACTGTCGGAGGTTTCATCAACTACAAGGTAAACTAACTTGGGCCCTCTCGAGTCAAAGCTAGCGATTAAAGTGTATAATTAATAATTATTAGAGATTTCACAGTATTTATCTTTTGTTTAAATTCATTGATGTAGATTTGTTCATTATCGTTCACGTTGAATAAGCCATTGGACTCAATTTCGCAGTTTCGCAAACATGTTGATATATTTAGAAGCAAAATTGGACCACAAGAAGTTGCTTTTGAGCATAATGGCTGGATGGCGAAACAGTAAGTTCCAAGTATATTTTGTTTAATAATTGTAACAGATTATTGGATATCAATATGAATACTTTATTTGTTAATACTTATCACTATGAGTACTCATTTTCATTGTTAATACTTTTCTACTTGAGAAGTCGTTTTCCTCATTAATACTCTACAATGAGTACTCGTTTTCCGTATTAATACTTATGAGTACTCGTTTTCCTTATTAGTTACTAATATGAGTACTCGTTCTATCATTTTTATGAGCTAGTATTCGTTTTCTTTCATTGTTAATACTTACCTACTTGAAGTCGTTTTCCTCATTAATTCTCTACAATGAGTACTCGTTTTTCTTATTAATACTTATCAATGAGTACTCGCTTTCCTTATTAGATTAATAATATGAGTTCTCGTTTTCTCATTTTTATGAGCTAGTATTCGTTTTCTTTCAGTTATAGATATATTACTCGTTTTCAGTTATTTATACTAGTACTCGTTTTCTTTCTTATTGATTGAAATCTTAGATATTGTACACGTACAAATAAGTAATATTTTTCTTATCAGTTACTGATTAATCAGACTTTGACGTGCAAAACTTGATATTAACAATTTTACTTGTAGTCCTTATTTAAATTTACTGATTCCCACCTAATATTTTTAGCGAACTATATTTTTATCGTTAATTAGATATTCATATTTTGGCGATCTATTCGAAGAGGCGGTGAATGTTGGTCTAACAGCGATACAAACGCAACATCCGGGTTTCTATTACCAACAAGCTGCCGCTTGCGCTGTTAATCGCAAATTGCAAGCTCAAAAACTATGCAAAGTATTACGATAAGTAGAAAAACAGGGACTTTACCAGTCCTCTGTATAAAGATTCTTTAAAATCTTCAATAGCGGGTTTAATTTTAGGATGCCAAGGCTTACCCAAACCCGGATCCGTTAGAGAATGCAAAAATAATGGAGTATTATGGTCAAAGACCCTGGAGACCTGGTGTTCAAAGTACGTTATACTATTTATTATAAAAACCCAATAGTAAAAGATTTAATTTGAAGATTAACTTTGAACCTATAGTTAACTTTAATTGAGGTAATGATATATTATTAGGTATAGAACCACCCGATTTTCAGTTAGAGAAACAAGGATACTTGGCTTTGCAATACAAAGAAGCGCAAGTCAATCATTCGGTAAGTGTTATTATTTTTACTAGCAAGAATTTATTTAGTTTCATCTAATTAGAGATGAATGAATATATTTTGGTTTAAGCGATGGTCAAGGTGTCCCTTTTAGTTTGCGATAGAGTTAGGAAGGAAGGAAAATGGAGGCTAGACTTGAGATTTCGGCCGCATCTTAGTAATTCATTTTAGTTACTCTGTATTTAAATTTTAGATACAAAGTCAAAATTATCTTGAATGTATTCATTCTCTCTGATTAGAAATAAATATATTCATGGAATTATACAATGTTATTATTGTTTTTTAAATTCTTATCGCTCATTTTGATCAGAATTTGATTATAATTCATCTGAGAAATGCTGTAACTCAATTCAAGAAATATAAATGTCCTAGATTGAAAAGACAGCTTAGTAAGTTGGGTTTCGTTAGTAAAATACTATTTACTAGCATGAATATATCATTGTCTTAAGTATATCAGGATTGCCCCAGGTCAGGGAAAATCTTGGAAATGTGGAAAAGTCCTGGTATTTAATTGTGGCAAAAGGTCAGGGAAATGGTGGGAAATTGCGCCAAAAAGGTCATGGGAAAGTCAGGGAATTAAATTGCGCCATAAGGTCAGGGGAAAGTCAGGGAATTGTGTCAGAAGGTCATGGGAAAGTCAGGGAATTAAATTTCGCCATAAGGTTAGGGGAAAGTCCGGGAATTGTCTCAGAAGGTCATGGGAAAGTCCGGGAATTGTCTCAGAAGGTCATGGGAAAGTCCGGGAATTGTCTCAGAAGGTCATGGGAAAGTCCGAGAATTGTCTCAGAAGGTCAGGGGAAAGTCAGAAAATTTAATTGCGCCAAAGATCAGGGGAAAATCAGGGATTTAAATTGCGCCAAAGGTCAAGGGAAAGTCAGGGAATTAAATTGCGCCAAAGGTCAGGGGAAAGTCAGGGAATTTAATTGGCTCAAAGGTCAAGGGAAAGTCAAGGAATTTTATTACGAAACTTGGTTATATCTCGTGTCAGGGAATATCAAGTATAAGGGGAAATATAGGTCAGGTAATTTGAAATGTCAAATTTTGTGGCAATTATCCTGTACATACCTTGGGGAACTACTTTGCGTAAAGTTATTTTCCTTGCCAAGAAACCAAGGCTTAGGATTCATCCTATGTTATTTAAATTAGGAGAAACTTAAGTGCTTTATATTGTGACACGTGTAACCTTGTAGGTAGTAGTTTTAATTTTTAATCAAGAACTAGATTGTTTTTCAACAAAATTTGTCAACTGCTATTCTGATTGGCTATAATAAAGATTATATTTCTGGAAAGGTACCACCCATCCCTGAAAAACCTGATAGATATACGCTAATGACACGGTGATATATTTGTGCTTGCAAAAATAAATTCCAGTCTCAATTTGTGATCTTGGTTTTTTTTTTAAGTGGTACAAATGGGACAAGAATATCACTATTGTCAAGAAAATTCCAAAGCACTAGCGTATTTAAATTATTTATAAATTATAACTCAAAGGAATAGTACATTTGGACAAAATTTTAATTGATACAAAAGTTACACTGACCTCTGGTGGGATGAGATTTAATCATTTTTATATTTGCCTCTCGTTAAAATTAAATCAAAATCATCTGGTACTATTCCTTTAACAATTCTTATAATTCCATCTAATGAGATTTTTTTTATTTTAACGTTAAGTCTTTTGAGTCACGTACTTTGGCATTACCGTATTGAAAAATGGTGTCCGCTTGTCTCTAATATTTTACTGACTGCCCTTAAATGCGCCTTTTTATCGGGAAATGTCCAAGAATACTTGTCTTTGGGTCTCGAAGCCATCAGTAGTTGTATCCTTACAAACTCTGGTTGATTATCGTGAAAAAATTTGCTCCAGTTAATTCTTTAACTATAATCAAAGGGATTCATTGTTCGTCAGAAGAAAGGACCCACGTTCAATCAAATATTAACACGATACTAATGGTAAGCATTTCATTTTATGAAAGTTTGCGACTAAATTGAAATCGTCGCAAAAATTTGAATGAAGGGTAATCCACCATTGCCGAATGCCGGATTAACTCCCGAAGAAATTGAATCATCGGAAGCAATATGGAAGGAAAATCTGGCAATCATCAAATCTAAACCTTTGATATTTACAATCCCGATGCCAAACGTCACTCCCTTTGGTGAGTCGCAAGTATTATTTGTAAATTAATACTTTAAAACCTAAAATTTAAAAAAAAAACTTGATTTGTTTACGTAATTGTTTTAGTCGAATGCAAAGCCATGTTTACTTCAAAACATTTCCACGCTGATGAAAAAGTTTCACTTAAAGTTTATTTGAAGTAAGATTAATTTTAAATCACGAAATGAAATTTACAAGGGGCAGTGTAGCTTGAGTCGGATATAATCTTATTAAATAGATTAAATTGAGATAAGAAATTTTAATCAGGGTTTAATTTTTATCAGAATTTCCTTTTTTAATCAGAATTTCCTTTTTTAATCAGGATTTAAATTTTTTAATCAGGATTTCCTTTTTATTAATCAGGATTTCCTTTTTTTTAATCAGGATTTCCTTTTTTTTAATCAGGATTTCCTTTTTTTAATCAGGATTTCCTTTTTTTAATCAGGATTTCCATTTTTTATTCTGAATTAAATTTTTTTAATCAAGATTAAATTTTTAATTCGGGATTTAATCATTTTAACCACGATTTAATCTTTTCAATCAAGATTTAATCTTTTTAATCGTAAATTAATCATTTTAATCAATCGTACCTTTCCATTTCATATGATTTAATTAAAGAGTGACTCTGCCCCCTGTAAATTAACTAAAATTATAGAACATTTAAGATAAAAAATCATTTTTTCTCAGAACAAACTGTCCTCAACCCGTAAAATTTACAAAATTAAGCGTCATGTTTGGAAATACCGTAAGTTGATGATTAAGTTTCAAACTTAAGCCTTGGCTTTAATAAATGACGTTTTTAAGGTTTACAATAAACCAATGTTTTGCGAAATTCCAAATGAGAGTCAAAGACCTGGGGAAAACGCTAATCTTAATCTATTGCCAAATAAAAGTAGACTATTCACTTTTTCATTTTTGCCGAGTCCTGAAGACGTCAATCGTACCATTCAAGTAAGCTAGATTATAACGAATCTCAGTAGTTTAGGACTCTTGTTTTAAAGTAGACAGGCAACTTGACTCTGCTTCAATCAAAATATATATTTTTTTTGGATTAAATCTTCTATAGATTACGCAAATTGCTCTCCAATTGGGTTCCGAGAAGTCAATTTGCGCAATTTTAGTGTGGCCAGATGTTGGTCAAGACCAACCTCAGACTTCAGATGAATTACGGAAAGAATTTCCATCTTTTAATTCTGGATCATCGGACGATTACAATTTTCACGAATTAATCGAAGAAAAATCTACATTGTAAGGCATTTTTGATCGCTAAAATTAAACAACAAAAAAATACTAAATGAAGACACAATTATTAATTAGGATTCTTCCTCGAGAACCTCGTCTTGGTGTTCAAATCTCTCACCAAGCACCGGCGTTGAAAGGGGAGTTATATCCTTTACATTTGAGCGTGACGTGCAATGAGAGGAATTCTATTTCGAATTTAACCGTTTGGCTTTCCCTCGATCAAATGGGTGAAAATAATGACGTCAGAGAATACAGTATGACCTTTTTTTGTAGTATGAACCCTGAAACGACGTAAAATTCTACAAAACTTTATTCTTATAGCTGAATTTTATGACAATTTGCCAATGTCAACATCTCAAATAACGAGAGAAGTGAAAGGCGTTAATTTGGGACAACTGGCACCTGGAGCGGTAGTAAGTTGATTTTTATTTGTTTTCTACTGATTCTGTTAATTTCCAAGAGTTATATTGGCCCAAAGTAAAAGGTTTGGGTCTAAATAGCTCTATCTATTTAGGTGCGAGTCTAAATAGCCACCATACATGATTAGGCGCAAAGTAAAATCTTTAGGCTTAGCAGAATTCATGGAGATCCTGGATTTCTTCAAATTGAGTCCAAATATTTCCATAAATTTTACATTTTCAGGTTGAAAAATGTTTTTATATGAAAGGATTGAGCATTCATCTTAGAAATGTCGTCTTCAAGGTAAGACAAATGAAATTCTATCATATGAAACGAGAGATAGGCAATTGTAACGCTTCGAAGTTGTTTAGTTAGGAAGTTTGGTGGCGCCATCTACATTAGTGTTTTTACTGTAAGAGGCCAATTATTTTTCTTTTTTTATTAAATTGCGTAGATTTCGTATTCGACTGAAGTAGACGTTGATGACGAAACTTTGCAATGTCAATGCGTTAAAGAAGAAATTCATACATTCGAAGTGAAAGAACCATTTTATTTCAGCCCTCAATTGCTCAATTTAAAAGTAAGCACAGTTTTTTCTTGCCAAGGATAAATTGAGGACCCCTAGTTGATTGGGATAGGTTTCTAATTTTTAATTACTGTCTACCCACGGCTTAGTTTCAGCCAATTCAGTACGCGAGAGCTGAAGAGCAATTTTTATTGCAACTTGATATCCAATCTTGTTCAAATTTACCCGTCAAAATAAAGGATAGTAGCGTTTCATTGGTAATTAAATTTTATTTAAAAATAACTCTCGAAGACTGATAAATTTATCTAAATACTGTTTGATTTTTGTAAAGACCAAACATTTTACCGCTAATGACGAGGATCTCAAATCGCAAGTAGCTGGAGGTGAGTTTATACATGCCATAAAGGCTTTCAATTTTGTCAGAAGTGAATTGGAGGAAGCGCTTCGTGAAGCATGCCTGTCAATGTTGTGATTTTCGTATTTCATTGGTGAACTCGTCCATGATTTTGATTCAGTTGCTGATTTGGGATTTCATTGGTGAATTCGTCAATGATTTTGATTCAATTGCTGAATTGGAATTCCATTGGAGTATTTGTCATTGCTTTAGTGATTTCATTGGTGAATTTCTAAGTGATTTCATTGGTGAATTTATTAGTGATTTCATTGGTGAATTTATCAATGATTTCATTGGTGAATTTCTCCATGATTTGATTCGTGAATTTCACCGTGGTTTGATTGGTGAATCTCTCCATGATTTGATTGGTGAATTTCTCTGATTTCATTCAATAGGGAGTGATTTAATTTATTTTCGGTTTCCAGCTGAATTAAATCAAGACGAGATAGCTAGCGACTGCTATTGCGTTTACGCTCCCGTTGACGTCCCTGATTTGGTTTCCTTAGGAACCTACACACTCACTTGGAAAAGGTATTTGTATTTCTATTTCACAGATTAATAAAATTAATAAGAATTTTCCGTGTTGTAGAAAGAATTGTAACCACGAGATTCCATGGGTTCATCAAGTGTTCCGACTCCCGAATGCTAACATAGTAAAGGTTCCTCTTTATGCTGAATTGGAGGCTCCATCTCACGGTTGCGTTAGAACACCCATGACTATATCATACACTCTTTATAACCGTTCCAACACAGTTCAAGAGCTTTCGCTAGTCGTCGATGGAAGCGACGCTTTTATGTATGCTGGAAACAAACAGGTCAGACAATAAAAATGATGTTTATTGGCAATAATTACAAGAATTTTTAAAATGTCGATGTTTATTGGCAATAAATGTGCGAAATTTTAAAATCTCAGTTTTTATTGCCAATAATTTGCGAGAATATTTAAAAATTCATTATTTTTATACCAAATGTATTTAATATAGAAAAACTAATTCAAAACTTTCAAAGGCTTCTGTTAATTTTTTTCAACAGCTACATTTCTGGATATTGCCCAGAAATTCTTACAAGTTAGTGTACAACCTGTACCCATTAGTGTCTGGTTGCGTTCAACTACCAAAGCTAAAACTGCTCTTAAACCCTGGAAAGTCAACAGCATACGCCCTCGATGATTTACTTCAAGAATTACTTCCGACACACATGTTCATCATGGTAATTACAGTCAATTGAGTCCGTTTATGTTCAGTTTTACCAAGTATAAATAAAGTCACCTTTAGCTTTTCCCTTTTTAGATGCTACTGAATTTGATCGAAATGACCCTAAACTTGAGTGTCCTAAAATTAATCTGATTGAGTATTAATTTTATTTTCAGCCTCAAGGAAAAACTCTAGAGTCGATTGATGATGTTCGATCAGCATAAATTATAAATCTTAATTTATAACATTAAAACAGTAAAAAGTATTTGATTATCACGTTTTTCTTGTATTTCGTTTTTTAATAATATCTTAGACACTTAAAACTTGGCTTCTAGCCAAACATTAGTACCAATTTTCGCCACTGGATCGCTGACGTACGACCCTCTCTTCATATTACTATTCTATGGGATTTGGTTTTTTGAAAGTGACCCCTTTTTAGATTCATTTAACCATTTTCCGATACTTGAAATGTTTCAGCCTAGGATTTTCCATAAGTTTAAAGATTTATTTTAAGACTAACTTCATATTTTACACAGATTAGTTGGACCACAATCTATTTATAAAATTGAGTTGGATTACATTTTCTCATTGAGAACTTAAGCCTAATTATCAAATCTCGTGAAAAATACAATTTCAAATTACATGGGAGATACAAACGAGGCTTCGTGTCAGGGGAATTTAAACAGTAACCTCGGATATTGAGAGCTGTATCACTTAAATTACTCAAGACATGGATGCAAAGATGTTCCTGCAGTTAAAGTTTCAAAATCTGAAAATTCGGCTAAAGTTTGATAAGAAAAAATATTTTTATTGAATCGGATTTTGTATTTGAGCGGGAAATTAGAAGCTAGCTATGCATCGCCATCTAGTGGCCAGAACTTGAGCTGAGTGTTTTTGGTCGGATGCTGATCGCAGAGTAAGCTGTGGGCTGTTTCAGTATTATTTTACAAGGTAAATATGGAATTAAATATTAAATTGTTAAAAAACATATTTAGGAAACTTTAATCTTTGCTAGATATGTAAAATTGCAACCTTCAAGACGAAGATGTGCGAGAAACGGACATTATAAAATAATTATCAAAGATTGTCAGATTTCCTGTACAAGTAAGTAGTTTTTCACATAGGATATGTGTCATGTAATTGTGATTTTTGATCCCCTCTCGAAAAAGACAAGTTATGGGACATTTAGAACAATGTTTAGTGTCCTAAGCTTATTTCCGTCCCAGGTCGAGATTAGTTCCTAGCCGTCGTCGTCTGCTAACAAGTCAGAGATCCTTTTGAATTTTACTAAATTGACCGTTGGTATTTTCCCGCGTATAATAATAATTTAATAATCAAAAATAATCAAAATTAAACATGAAGACTGAAGAGTCGTTACTCTAAATCTCTTAGACAAATTGTATTGGACGAATTTGGATTTGATATCGGGTTAATATGACGGCTATGGATTAACTGATTTCTACGTTACTTTGCCCTGAACTTTGCCAAATAGATTGGAGCTGAAGGCTCAGCAAAAAAAATTTAACGACAAGACCTAAATGTTTTGTTGCAGTTTCTACTACTGATTTACTCACGAATCAAACTTCGTTTAAAATGCCGGCCAAATTGAAGAATAGGTCCCGGTAGGATAGGTTAGGTTAGCTCTCGTATTATTATGCTAAGCCTTTGCACCGGGACCTATTCTTCAAAACTCCCAAAATGCCTTAGTGAAAACCGGAAATGGTTTACCGTGTGAGTGTGAAAACTGGATAAAAATCAACAATTCTCCATTGGATTAATATCGTCTTATCGGATTTTGATGAGTTCAACGCTATGGTGAGCTTGTTTTTTTTTTATTATCATAGTTAATTTCTATCTTGGAGAAATTGACTACTATTGTAATTCATTCGAGTCATTTAGACTTAAATGGCTCTATTTTACTATGATTATGGGCCCAAATTTCTATATATTATGGGTGAAAGTTCAATAGGAACATATAAATTCGTAAAAAATAGACCTCAAATAAGTCAAAAGAGACATTGAATAGCCTTGAGGCTGGTAATATGGAAATTGATATCTACAATAATAATAAGAAGGAAAGTAACGTGCTTCATCTCTATGAGATCATGTTATAAGATCAAAACAATTGTTGCGCAAAGTAGAAGTAGATTTTATTCCATATAACTTCACATCACCATTTGGTTAAAATTAGCACGGTCTCCCATTTTAAAGAAAAAGCTTACGTTCTCTCATGAAACAGCCCATAAAAGTCGTGAAATCAAATTATGAGCAAGGCATAGATGCGTCTACCCATAAATGTGGAACCGAATTAGACCTACATATCCCGTGACTTGCCATCAAATACACTTTGTTAAAGGGTGTCTGTATAGTTAAACCGGATTCAAAGATTAAGTCAGTTGTTATTCTTGTAAGAATTCTTACAAAAATACCCGTAGAAATTAATCTTTTCATGAAAATAGTAGTTGGGATTTTGAATTCACGAACTATGATACGTGATAAGTGATTAGATACATCGCATTTTGTTTTTCATTGGTCCGTATTTGTTTAGAAATTTGGTTGTTTTTTCCACTAATTTATTTTCGGATTTTGGTGGGAGCCCTTCCTTGTAATTCGCTATTAGTTGAATTATGGTAGTGAGCGTGGATAAAATCTGACAGGGAATCCATCCACGGGCGTTTGGGTTACTCCCATCTCCATCACTAAATTGTCTCGATGAACTAGTGACTCGACGCTGAAGCGACGTAGAATCGAACTCAATACGACCTTCATTGACAACATGGCGAACTTGAAACCTATTACGTAAACAAACCCATACAGTGTAGGTTTCAATTATCAATAACTGAGCTATAGTACAATCTAGAACGATTAGTAAATGGACTCTAATCTGAGAAATGAGAAAGAAACAACAAAAACTTTACTCGTGTGTCTGTTGTGAGCAAAGACAAATGCGTATCATCAAGAATCCATTCAGGTTCCATAAGAATATGGGAGGGCCGCGATTCAATAACCATCCTCCCAAACTTTGTAGCAAAAGTTCGTCCGCTTCGAATCGATTTTTCAATTAAATCGCTCCTGACATCTATTATTAACCCGCGCCACTAACGACCTTGACATAATATTTTGGGTAATAAAAATGGAGCCGACCGAAAAAAGATCTAAGCGTACAAATGTTGCGAAAATTGCGGACGAACTTTTGTTACAAAGTTTGGGAGGATGGTACCAGAGGCTAAAGCTATGCTCCCATATTCTTATGGAACCTGAATGGATTCTTGGTATCATTTATATGACTCTACCGTAAGTTAGAAAGAAGATAGATTGAAGACCTTGAGGTACTATTTAAAACAATCAAACGGGTTATCCTGAACAAAAATACGTCGAACTAGGCTTATCAGGAGCCAATCTAAGTTGACCATGGCCATCGTGAGTTTCAAGCTTCCCCAATTTTTCATTCAACTTCATTGTGCATCCGCCTTAACCGACTTATCTTTGGGTCATTCCATATGGTTTCACCTAGGCATGCAACCATGGGTCGGTAGATCTTAATGAAATTTTGTACACTTTTTTCTATGCTTAAAAAACTAGGATTCCCAGATTTTAAGATGAAAATAAAAATGATTGAGTTTTTTTCGAAATTTAGAGTAAACCCCCCAGATTTTTAGAATGTCAGCGAAAAAAAAAAAAAAAAAAAAAAATATGCTCTTGCGAAAATACCAATATTTTACTGGCGCTTCTGTTGATTCTTTTGAATTTACTCATGTTTATAGAGTAAAAGGCGAGGAATCCGATGGTCATCACGAAAATAGTCTACCTCTTTTAGTTTTTTGGTTTTTAATTTTTTTAAATTTCGTGGGGGGGTCCTACACTGTGACGTGTGACGTCATGTGGCCCAACTTTTAATTTTTTTATTTTCACTTTTTTAAGACCCCGAGGTCACATCTTTCACATAGTATATGTTTGGTTCTTGGTATTTGTTTCGTATCTAACTTGTAATCAAAAACAAAAGTTTAATATAAATATAAAAATTCCAAAAAATTTGAAACTATTGTTTTTGATTACCAGTTAGATACGAAACAAATACCAAGAACCAAACATATACTATGTGAAAGATGTGACCTCGGGGTCTTGAATAAAGTGAAAATAAAAAATTTAAAAGTTGCGCCACATGACGTCACACGTCACAGTGTAGGACCCCCCGCGAAATTTAAAAAAATTAAAAACCAAAAAACTAAAAGAGTTAGACCATTTTCGAGATGACCATCGGATTCCTTGACTTTTACTCTATAGACATGAGTAAATTCCAAAGAATCAACCGAAGCGCCAGTAAGATATTGGTATTTTCGCAAGAGCATCATTTTTTTTTCGGTGACGTTCTAAAAATCTTGGGGGTTTACTCTAAATTTCGCCAAAAATTCAATTATTTTTATTTTCATCTTAAAATCTGGGAATCCTAGTTTTTTAAGCATAGAGACAAGTGTGCAAAATTTCATTAAGATCTGCCGACCCATGGTTGCATGCCTAGGTGAAACCATATGGAATGACCCCTTTTCCCTAAATTCTAAGATTCAGCAGATACGCGCAATTAAGACACTGTTGAAGCTAGACGAAGCCAGACATCGTAATTTTTTTGTAGTTTCTCTCAGGGTTACATTTGTTTTAAAATTAACCTATGCAATTTCGTGGTCCGATGGAGAAGGGCAAAAAGGCGAAGGGGTCAATGGGCTTTTCGGCGTCGGGTAAGAATCGCTCCGGGTTGAACTTCTCAGGGTCGGGGTAGACATCCGGGTCTCTGTGGATGCTATGGATAGAAAATAAGGAACTGGTGCCTTTCGGAATCAACAGATCACCTGTAAAAAATAACTTATTTAAAATACGGAATTAAGGAGTCTGTCCGAAATTGACTAACCTACGCGCACGTCAGACTGCAGCTCCCTGGCGATGATTGGAACCGGAGGATAGAGTCGAGCCGCCTCCTGTTAATTTCAGTTATCAGTTAATTCAATGTATCTTTGGTTATGATATCTTTGCTTAATTGCCTTGATGACGCATTCCAAGTAGGTTAGATCTTTAATTTGGTCCAACTCTACGGGAGAATCCGTGTTTGTCCCCAAGACGGCGTCTAGTTCTTCGTGCACTTTTCCGAGACGCGTTGGATCCAATCCCAGCAGCAATAAAACGAAACTCATGATTACCGACGTCGATTCGTAACCCTAAACGAAGAAACAATGGCTTGTTTTCCCTTTTGGATGGTTTACCTTAATACAAGGGAGTAATTGATTAGCTTACCGCCGCTATGAACGTGTCTAATTCGCTTTGGACATTCTTGAGACTGAAGTTCTTGTCCAAAAGGTGAAATTCGAGCAACATGTCCAGAAAAGAGATGCCGCCCATCTTCGGGCCCACTTCCTCGTTTTCCTTCTGATTTTTTGCTTCTCGTTCGTTCACTCTGTTCGATTCAATTAGAGATTTTTTTCTGTCTTGTATAACCTATCAGATAATTGGGATTATTTATTGAAACAGAACTTATAGTTTCTTGAGTATTAAGCCTATTTTCAGTTCCTCAGTGAAACCACGAGCGTGATTATAACTTACTCTCATAGATAACTCTTTGCTGTATTTCACAGCGTTGAAGTATTTTTTCCCCGCGGGAAACAATTTGTAAGTGCAATCTAGCCAATACCAAGGCTTGTAAATTCTTTCCATGCAAGAGTTTTTCAACCTTAAAGCCGTAATGAAAGTCAACCGACGAGTATTTTTCATAATAAGGCTCATTTTTCCTTAAAACTTACGTGTTTATGGTGCTAAATAACTCCGAGTCTTCGATCTTCTGAGTTTCCCTCTTGATACCGGTTGTTGTTTCTTATAACCCAATAGATATTTAGTCAGTTATCCGCTGTATTTAATCACTAAAAAATATATTTGTACCGAGGATGATGTCGAGAGTGCAAGATACCATGATAGACATTATGTCCACCGTTTGTCCAGCGAGATTGGCCAACGTGGACGTTAACGTCAGTGAGTTCTCGTAGAAGATTTGGAAATAAGACTCGACTATTTTTGTACGAAACGTTGGCGCTAATTTCTTCCTTTTGTCTCTCCATATCTCTTGGTCGCTACAGTTCCAAAATTAATTTGATTATAGAATAATTACTTGCTTTCTACAAATTAACACATGGACACTAATAACAATAAACGGAGAAATGGTGTATGACAATCTGTGGTTAAATTGTTTAAAGGCCGTATTTAGTTTCGAAAAAAGTGGCTAAAGTTGTCAACTGTCTAAAACCTCTTGATTTTTATTTGGATATCTGTTCATTGAGATTTCTATCTAATGGGAATTCGGTCGAATGTGTTTCTGTTCAATGGGAGTATACCGTATAGCTTGAAGCAGAAGCCGATGAAACCCTCCTTTGAAGTCTATTACTCCCGGGTCTTGTCAACCCCTCTCTGTATGGGTTAGTTTCAAAAAGCGCGATTCGTACGCCACCTAACGGTAGATATTTTCGGAGAGGGAGTTCGTCGAGCGAATATCTCTATCAGCCTTGGAGTTCGTCAAAAAAACGTCGTCGTTTGTGGAGAGAGAGAATTTCCAATTTTCCGTAGACAGGGGGGTATGAAGTAGGACCCCTCCGATCTCGTAAAATTGTGAATTTTACCCATACAGAGAGGAGCGCTATATCGAACATTAGAGTAGTAGACTTCAAAGGAGGGTTTCATCGGCTTCTGACAATATTCATTACCTGGTTACTAAGCCAGTACCCGCAAAGGTTTTTATGAAATGATAAAGTTGCGGGGTTTTTTGAACGTTTCCTTTATCCATCAAAACGTGCTGAAAATATTAATATCAAAACTACAGTTTGGTAAAGAAAACGACTGCTACTGTAGAAAAATCTTAGAAAAAATTTTTATCAAAATATTTTTACCACGATTTATATATAGAAACAGGTTAGTCCCTAAAACCAAGGAGGATTAGACAAGGAGAAGAAATGTGGGGACGGCGCGGTTCCTACTGCGTCGGCCTAAACTCCCACTCTGGGAGAACCGGGGTAGAGACGTTTCGTGGTAAAATGTTGTCGCGTGGGTAAAACGAATCCTTTATGAGACGCGCTAGCTAGCGATCACGTGACAACAGTTTACCTCGAGAATTTCCTATCCCCCCTTTCCACCCGAGTGGGAGGTTGGCTCTTCTCTCTCTAACTCAACGCAGCCCCACATTTCCTCTCCTTGTCTAATCCTCCTTGCTAAAACATAAATATAATATTCACAAATTAATTATATAGCGCCCGCGTTGTTAAACATAAAAAACATCAGAAGCCGATGAAACCCTCCTTTGAAGTCTTTTACTCCCGGGTCTTGTCTACCCCTCTCTGTATGGGTTAGTTTCAAAAAGCGCGATTCGTACGCCTCCTAACGGTAGATATTTTCGGAGCGGGAGTTCGTCGAGCGAATATCTCTAGCAACCTCGGAGTTCGTCAAAAAAACGTCGTCGTTTGTGGAGAGAGAGAATTTACAATTTTCCGTAGACAGGGGGTATGAAGTAGGACCCCTCCGATCTCGTAAAATTGGGAATTTTACCCATACAGAGAGGAGCGCTATATGGAACATTAGAGTAGTAGACTTCAAAGGAGGGTTTCATCGGCTTCTGAAAACATCAATAAATTTTTATTTAATGATTATGTAAACGTAGAGTTAATTCGATTGAATAACGAACCACGGCTTGAAACTGCCTCGCAGCCAAATATTTTTAATATAAAATCAGTTAGAATTTTTCACAAATCACGTGTCATCTTAGTAGATTAATGTTTGCCAAAGGACCAATCAGAGTCAAGATCCAAGTACCCGATACTCTATCGAAGTAAGATCGTAGAACCCCTGGCAATGTCTAGCTGATAATATAGTTGAGATTTGAACTTAATTTTCAAAACGTTATCACCTAGATGTCGCTACGGGTTCTACGATTTTATTTTAGTACATCATATGGAATGAGCCCTTGGTTCTGATTGGCTCGTCGGTAATGGTAGAGAAATTCAACCGTATGTTTAGGATATAAAACTTTAAAAAAGTATTTTCTAATAGTATTTGTACTTCAAAAATTATGAAAAAATTCAGGGGAGTATATTTTTTCATGAAGAATCAGAAAATATTAGTTCACTTCAGCTAATAGTATCCCTTTAATTATAAAATTATATTTCCCCAAATATTTCTCCCACCCAGCCCCATTCGCCGCGTTGATTGTAGTAAACTCAGCATTACAGAGCGATACCCTTAGAGATAGAGCTCGGAATCGGATCGATCCATTATCTTCTGTTATTCGTATATTTTCAGATATTTTATTTTCGGATAAAATTGTAACTAAAAAATGAAATTTGTATATTCGTATAATTGTTAAATGGTTTACCCGAAGATAAGCGTTTGGCGCTTTATCTATCTACAAATTACTCGTATTCAAACGTATAACGATGGATAAGAAACATTCGCGTTTCCAGAATTAGTCTAAAATATAAGAAAAATATTTCAAATTGACTTTTAATTCGAAGAATATAAATTAAACGACGAAACTAAGATTTTAAATCATCTTTTTATTCGTTATTTTTCACGAAAATAAATTTTGAATGTTTTTATCCGAACGTATAACGCGGATAATATTCTAAGATAAGTTGCCATTTTCGGATAAAAACGGATATGGATTATGTTTTTTACTTTTATCTTCGAATAAGTTAACTCGAATGAAAATAGTCTTATTTTTAATCAAACGGATAATATACATCAGAATTTAGTATATTTTATCCAGTTAATAAAAATTATACGAATTCCGAGCTCTATCAAATGGTAGAAATTCCGATTTCTCTGGAAGATGTTATAATTGTTGACATTCAAACAGATAATGTTTTCGTACCTTGACGACTGAACCTTTTAAGACAACCAGATGCCTAGTGAAAGCGAAATCAGTTCTTATCATCGGCGCTCCATTCGCGAGGGCGAATATGCCGAAAAGTGTTTCCAAAAACTCTGGCAAATACAATTAAAAATTAATTGATCCCCTCAAGATATTATTGAAGTTACACTGTGCCCATGAACCTATTCCGTGAAGATATTTGAAACTGGGCCGTGTACTTTTTGTATTATTAGAATATTAGCTGTAAATATCTCTACCTTCGTGTATTTTTAAATTGACCAATCATAGAATTCAGTGGAAATGGTGGCTAGTGGGTTATTTTTCGCCTTCGTTACTTGTGCCAACTAAACTGATTGTCGAGTTATTTGGGGGTAGTAACATAACATTTAATACCCGATTGGTACCCGGTACCCGTCAAGCATTTTTCGGTTAGATTAATTACTCGCGAATATCCGATAGTATTAGTCTACCCTAAACCACACTACTCTCACACTATAAGTTGATAGGTTTTATTTTAAATAGTGTAAAATTTTAAGCCTCGGTCAATGCACGGGTGCAGGAAAATTAGCTGCCGGTAAATTTGGTGCTAGGAATATTGGCTGCCGGAATATTAGGTGCGATTTGGGCGGAAAATTCGGTGCACTTTGTAAAAAAATAAATTTATTGACGAAAAAAAATTATCGTTAAAGTTTAAAAGTTATACAAAAAGAGGTTGCTTCGCTCCCTTAAAAATGACTCTTTATCTAACTCGGGTCAAACCCGTGAAGGGACACAAATTAATTGTTAGAAAAAGAAATTTAATATCTTTAAAATTATAGTTAGTAGATTTAGTCCACTACTCCAAAGTGGGCTAACCCTCTGAGGAACCCTGGAGGGTTAGTTTGTTTAATTGAGGTTTCAATCTATACGTAATTAAGGGAAGAAGAGATTACGATTATGGGGCTACAACAATTGCAAACGGGCTTGGTGGAACCAGTGACGATGGACTACCAGAAAAATTCTAAACGTTTGCAAAATTTAGTTGAACGACTAGATAACACATCTTTTTATCTTTTGAAACACCGAATTTCCCGTGCACCCAATTTTCCCCACACCGAATACTCTCAGCAGCCAATTATCCAGCACCGAACTTTCCTAGATCCCTTGTAATCATACCATATTTATCGTCACTGTAAATTTAAAACACTTCGCCATAGACCGATAAACAAAAATCCCCTTCAAGTTGGTTTTCCGCTATAATTTTCCCATGAAAGGTTCAAAAGTTTTGTATTTCGTGAAATTAAGATCAACTAATTGGTTGGTAGCCTTCGAGTGAAACTATAACGTTGATGGAATTACTTACGGGCATTCATTGGTAGCTTTCTTTTGCTGAAAAGCATCGGTGCTGCTATCTCATAGGTGGCCGTATAGAGTTTCCCATATCTGGGCAAGAGGTCAAACTCACGGTATTGTAGGTTAGCCGACTTAAATTGTAGCAGTAGCCAATTAACCAATGCTACGCTAATAATTCCTAAGAGTAAAGAGGAGACAACTGGAAACCATCCCTCGTCCATCGTATTTCGTTCGAAACTAATTCAAAAAACCTCAAAATGATGAATTTTTTTCATTACTTTCGTAAAAAAAATTTCATTTAAATAAACTTGACACGTATTCGTTTTTTTTTGAAATTATGTTTTTTTTAAGATGCGTGGCCTCTTTTTTTCCCAAGAATTTTAATGATCGTCTGAAGACACGTCTCGATAATTTTTTCCATAATTTCCATGCAATAATCAAAGTTCAATTTCAATATAAATGGCGTAATTATCTGAAGGCCATCTCTTCGATCAATCCGCCAAGGCTACTGCTCGTTCCTAGTGCAATTATCTATTATAGTATTGATGGTCTATTTTTTCCATAAACTAAACCCAATATTAGGTTTTAGCAGAGGTATATAATAACCCCCTTCGGGGGGAAGTATGAAAGGTAGGCAAAATCGACGAACAACGAGTGCCCGGCGTAAATCGCGGCGGATCGACACACCGCTTTACTCCCAAAAAATAGTTACACCATTTTGAACCTCACTAAATTTTCCCTACGCGCACTTCCGGAACTCGCGAGCTGAAGTCAACCTTCGACTCCATTTTAACCAAGGAGGATCAGAGAAGGAGAGGAAATGTGGGGACGGCGCGGTTCCTACTGCGTCGGCCTAAACTCCCACTCTGGGAGAACGGGGGTAGAGACGTTTCGTGGTAAAATGTTGTCGCGTGGGTAAAACGAATCCTTTATGAGACGCGCTAGCTCGCGACCACGTGACAACAGTTTACCTCGAGAATTTCCTATCCCCCTTTCCACCCGAGTGGGAGGTTGGCTCTTCTCTCTCTAACTCAACGCAGCCCCACATTTCCTCTCCTTCTCTGATCCTCCTTGATTTTAACAGACAGCCTGACTCCTGAGACAGGAAGTTCTAAACACAAATCGAGCCGTCTTGTTTATACAAAGACCATTTACTAGAGTAGCGACATTGAGAAGTCCAGCGCGAGCTAGTGGCCTAGATTGTCAGCAGCGGGCTCTTGTTGTTCGTGATTTTTAGCATTGGTAGTATAGGGGCTTTCATACTTCCCCCCGAAGGGGGTTATTATATACCTCTGATACAGCTAAGGAAATTTTCCCACCTCCTTTCTCGTAACGAATAAGGAAGTAACCTATGACGCAACGATTCATCAATAATTATTAGATTAAAGTTTATCATAATATTTATTGGCGTATTGTTGCACCATAAGTTAGAGAGGAGAAAGAGGTTTTATTACACTAAACTGTCAGAGGCACGGCTGCATGAGATAATTTACGCGAAAATTCATGGAGTAATAATAAAAAGGATTAGACATAAAATTATGTTGTAGGGATAACAAATATGGGTTAAAGCAGAAGCCGATGAAACCCTCCTTTGAAGTCTATTACTCCCGGGTCTTGTCTACCCCTCTCTGTATGGGTTAGTTTCAAAAAGCGCGATTCGTACGCCTCCTAACGGTAGATATTTTCGGAGCTGGAGTTCGTCCAGCGAATATCTCTAGCAGCCTCGGAGTTCGTCAAAAAAACGTCGTCGTTTGTGGAGAGAGAGAATTTCCAATTTTCCGTAGACAGGGGGGGTATGAAGTAGGACCCATCCGATCTCCTAAAATTGTGAATTTTACCCATACAGAGAGGAGCGCTATATCGAACCTTAGAGTAGTAGACTTCAAAAAAGGGTTTCATCGGCTTCTGGTTAAAGGTCAGTAGGAACATATAATTTCGTAAAAAAATAGACCTCAAATTAGTCAAAAGAGACATTGAATAAGCCTTGAGTAGATCAAAATAGGATGGTAATGCGGAAATTGATATCTACATTAATAAGAAAGAAATAACGTGTTTCATCTCTATAAGATCATGTTATAAGATCAAAATAATTAGTCGCGCAAAGTTATAGAAGATTTTATTCCATATAATGTCACATCACCACTTGGTTAAAATTATCATGGTCTCGTATTCTAAAAAGAAACGTTACGTAATCTCATGAAACAGCCCATCAAATCATGAGCAAGGCATATATATGGTGAAACCAAATTAGAGCTATATATCACATGACTTGCCATCTGGGCCGCCCAATTTTTAAAGGATGTCTATATAGTTAATCCGGGTCGGATTATTTGTTTTATTTTTGGATTTTGGTGGGAGTCCTTCGCTATAGTTGAATTAAGGCAGTGAGCGTGGATGAAATCTGAGAGGAAATCCATCCATGGGCGTTTGCGTTAATCCCATTTCCAACACTATCTTGTCTCGATGAACGAGTGACTCGACGCTGAAGCGACGTAGAATCGAACTCAAGATGACCTTCATTGACAACAAGGCGAACTTGAAACCTATAACGTAAACAAAGGCTTATAGTGTAGGCTTAAAATATCAATAACTGAGCTATTGTACAAACTAGCACGATTAGATAATGGGCGCTAATTTGAATAGTGAGAAAGAAAAAACAAAAAACGATGATTTGTGGAGGCGTCAATCGGAAAACATTGACTTTTAAAAGTGTCTGGCCTGATTCTGAGCTATATTCGTTTTGAAGTTAACCTATACAGTTTCGTGGTCCGAGGGAGAAGGGCAAATAGGCGAAGGGGTCAATGGGCTTTTCGGCGTCGGGTAAGAATCGCTCCGGGTTGAACTTCTCCGGATCGGGGTAGACATTAGGATCTCTGTGAATGCTATGGATAGAAATCATGAGACTGGTGCCTTTCGGAATCAACAGATCGTCTGCAAAAAATAACTTGTTTAAAATACGGGACTAACGCGCCTGCCCGAGCTTTACTAACCTACGCGCACGTCAGTCTGCAACGTTCTGGCTATGACTGGAACAGGAGGGTAGAGTCGAGCCGCCTCCTGTTAATTTCAGTTATCAGTTAATTCAATGTATTTCTTGTTATGATATCTTTGATTAATTGCCTTGATAACGCATTCCAAGTAGTTTAGATCTTTAATTTGGTCCAACTCTACGGGAGAATCCGTGTTTGTCCCCAAGACGGCGTCCAGTTCCTCGTGCACTTTTCCGAGACGCGTTGGATCCAATCCCAGCAGCAATAAAACGAAACTGATGTTTACCGACGTCGTTTCGTAACCCTAATGGAAAAAAATAATGTTATGATTTCCCTTTTGAGCGGTTTACCTTAGTACCGGAAGTTATTGATTAGGTTACCGCCGCTATGAGGGTGTCGATTTCGCTCTGGACATCGTGGAGGCTGAAGTTCTTGTCCAAAAGGTGAAATTCGAGCACCATGTCCAGAAAAGAAATGCCACGCATCTTCGAGCCCACTTCTTCGTTTTCCCTCTGATATTTTGCTTCTCGTTCGTTCACTCTGTTCGATTCAAGGAGATATTTTTTTCTATCTTGTATAATCTATCAGATAATTGGGAATATTTATTCAGAGACTGAGAGAGAAATTATGATTTCCTGAGTTTTAAGCTTATTTTCATTTCCTCGGTCAACCCTATGACTGCTGTCGATACCACCTGGGTCTCAATAGTGATAATAACTCACTCTCATAGTGAACTCTTTGCTGTATTTTAGAGCTTTGAAGTATTTTTTCCCCTCAGGAAACAGCTTGTAAGTGCAATCTAGCCAATACCAAGGCGTATAAACTCTCTCCATAGTTGCGTTTTTCAATCTTAAAACCGTAATAAAAGTCAACTGATGAGTATTTTTCATAAGGCGACTCCTTTTCCTTAAAACGTACTTTTCTATGCTACGCAATAACTCCGAGTCTTCGTTCTTCTGAATTCCCGTTTTGATACCGGTTGATGTTTCTTATAACCCAATAAAGATTTAGTCAGTTAGCTGCTGTATTTATTCACTCAAAAATATTTTTGTACCGAGGATGATGTCGAGAGTGCAAAATCCCATGATAGACATTATCTCGACTGTTTGTCCAGCGAGAGCGGCCAATTTGGACGTTAACGTCAGTGAGTTCTCGTAGAAGATTTGGAAATAAGACTCTACTATTTTCGTGCGCAACGTTGGTGCCAATTTTTTCCTTCTGTCTCTCCATATCTCCTGGTCGCTACAGTTCCAAAATGAATTTAATTATTGAATAATTAGTTTCGAAAAAAGGGACTAAAGTTTTGAACCTATCAAAACCTCGTGATTTCTAATGGGATATCTGTCCATTGTGATTGGTCGAATGTGTTTCTGTTTAATGAGACTATCCACTATAGCTTCCAAGAGGTAATTTAAAAGCCGATTGGTGAAAGAATTTAATTGTTCATTTCCAGCGATAAACGAACCACGTGAAATTACAATTCCCCACCCTTTCGTATGACGAAACGCGTATCCTACTAATAATTGGATAGTCTGATATATGATTTAGATTATTATTACCTGGTTACTAAGCCAATACCCAAAACTTCTTTTAGGAAATGATAAAGTTGCGGTGTTTTTTGAACGTTTCCTTTATCCATCAAAACGTGCTGAAAATATTAATGTCAAAACTTCAGTTTGGTAGCATTCAGAGTATATATGTTCTTGCAGCCGGTATCTTGGATTTTAGGTCCCATTTTTTACTCTGGAGATTTGTCAACAATTTTCTCTACAATGTTTACATATCCCTACGTAACAACCTTTTTTTGGGGGGGGGGGGGCGTGCATTGCTGCTCCCATGGGTGAAACAGAAACTAACGATAACCCATAATTCCTTAATTATTAAATTGTAATTTCCCAGATATTTCTCCCACCCAGCCCCATTCGCCGCTTAATGTTTACGAATGCGTGTCTGTAGTAAACCCAGCATTGAGCGATACCCTTAGAGAGGGTTTTCATATACTTTTAACGGTGGAAATTCGATTTCTCTAGTAAAGAGTGGAAGATGATAGTATAATTGTTGACATTCAAACGGATAACGTTTTCGTACCTTGGCGGCTGAAGCTTTTGCGATAAACAGGTGCCTGGTGAAGGCGATATCAGTTCGTATCATCGACGCTCCATTCTTGAGGGCTAATATGCCGAAAATTGTTTCCAAAAACTCTGGCAAATACAATTAAAAATTAATTCGTTCCCTCAAGAAATTTGAATTGTAGTTTTTCTTAATACTAGAATACTAGCTGTGAATATCTTGGTCTTTAACACTATAGCCCCTTTCTACCTTAGCGTTTTTTTTTTTAAATTGACCGATCATAGAATTAAGTGGCAATGGTGGCTAGTGTGCTAAAAACTATTTGGTTGAATTGGTTCCATTCGCGAAGAACCTTCGATTGAGAGTATAACTACTTACTGGCATTCATTGGAAGCTTTCTTTTGGTGAAGAGCATCGGTGCTGCTGTCTCGTAGGAGGCCGTATAGAGTTTCCCATATCTGGGCAAGAGGTCAAACTCACGGTATTGTAGGCTAGCCGACTTAAATTGTAGCAGTAGCCAATTAACCAATGCTACGCTAATAATTCCTAAGAGTAAAGAGGAGACAATTGGAAACCATCCCTCGTCCATCGTGTTTTGATTCGAAACTAATTCTAAAAACCTCCAACCTCCCGTTTTTGGTTTCGTGACTTTTGTAAAAGAATAACACGTCAATAACAATTTGAAACGTAATTGATCGTCACTGGCTCTGTCCAAGGTTCGTAAAAAACTGCGTATATAAGGTTGGCTTATGGAGCCGGTTCTGGGAAGAGAGAAATCGGCGCCCAAAAAAAGGGGGTCTTCCCCTTTCGTGACGTCAGTGGATGCCGGTGACTAGTAAACAAGTAGTGTCGCGCGATTAGGCGTACAACAACATCGCCCATCGGAGAGAGAGACATAGAGACGCGACTCGAGTCGCGATCGCCGAGCAGTAGGGTGGGAATGGGCTTTTTTGGCGGTCATTGGGATGATGCTTGCTAATTTATAATTCAAATTCAGGTAATAAATCAAAAAAATAAAATAAAACTACATTAAAAGCGTGTTATTACGATAGTAGCTTTTTTAGTCTTTGTAAAGGCAGACATAGTTTGGAGTTAAGTAAGACGGCAAGAATTATGTGCGAACGCGAGGTGCCCCTGAGATTTGGCAGCCAAGTACGTCATTGCCGACTAAGCTTAAAGGCTTTGGCTGATATCCGTTCGTTACTGGGAAAAATCCCCCCTTGGGCTCTGTCAATTATAATAGGTGTTTAGTACGAATGTTTCGCGCTGTCAGGCCGCGAAACGCGTGAAAATTATATATAATTATACTCTCTGAATCATGATGAATCCCGGTTAAATTTAATTCCATTTTTATTCCTCCCAAATAAACTCCCTGGGTGAGATTTTTAGATGGTCGTGTGTGTATGTGTGTCTGTGTTGTTTGCGTCGTAGCAAACACGTTTGCACTTTTCCGTGCTGGGTTGGAAATAGCAATTGACCCAAGTCTACGTCCATTATTCCACGTAGATATTCCTTAGTGACTTGTCAACTTTACCTATTGGTCAAATTGGTCCCCAGTCAATGTCTGTCTATGAGAGATGGGTTTGGAAAATGAATCGTACGGATTTACTCATTATTATAATTGATTCGTTATACTAGTAATTCATTCCCCGATAAGAAACATTTGAACCTCGAGTTTCTTCGCATGTTTTAACCCAAATTGAGATCTCGAAGCTAGAATTATTTAGTCGCTGTTCCTTTCGATTTAGATGAAAAAATCGAATTATTATATTTCATTCTACACGGATTTCGAGAAACTTCGTATTTTTATCTTCGTGTTATCCGTTCGAATAAACGCGATTTGTTTATTAATCGAGCTTAAAATTTTATCTCCTGGTCTAATTCGTATCCAGCATTTGATACGCGTCTGTTTATATAATTTGTGCTGTTTATATTAACTTGAACAATTTATCCGAGATTAAAATATCTGAAAAAGCCTAAGATTCCAAGCTCTACCACATGAACGATAGTCGGTGAGGTAATAATTGGTTTCCGCAACTTGTTGAATCTTGGAATTTAAACACATTGGATTGAGTGACGTTTCACAAGCTATATATTTTTTTAGTAAAATAATATTGATGGTCAGAAGTATCTATAAAAAAAATCACAGGCTTTACGCTAAGAGCGAATCCCAAATAAATTTGAACGAAAACAAACACTGAGTTTGACTATAGGGAAGTTTTTTGACATATATTGAACTACAGGCAGGAAACTGTTTGGCAGATTTTGAATGTTTTTTAGATTAAAATATTGATCAGAGAAAGTTACAATTATTTATTGCGCCACGAATCAGGTTCAAGCACCCGATATTTTGAAATGTAGCTCCACGGAGGTCACGTACTATGATATACGTATGAAAAGTGTTTATAAAGACCGCATTTTCTTTTTTTCATTGGCCCTTATCTGGTTCTTATCTTTTGAATTTTCGTCTATTTTTTTCCTTATTTTCATTTTCGGATTCAGTGTAATTCGCTATTAGCACAAGTAAATCATCCTTCAAGTTTATAAGACAACATACTGCGGGTGACTATGAAGTGAGTCCGATATTCTCAGTCCATGGTTTCACCCTAAATATTCCGAAATTTGTACAGAAAGCCGGCCAGGCCCAGTATATTCATTCTAGAGTAAATCGGACTTGAAATCGAGACGGCCGGACGAGACACTCTCCTTCGTTTCGCGAGAGAGAGAGGGGAGAGTCGTTTTCCGTCGATACATTTTCACCCCCGTAAACGTCTAGAAAGTTCAGCGCGATATTAGCGCCACCTACTTAGTTCCAATCTCAACCGCTAGAGAGGGCAATTTCGAATTCCGTATCTCGACCGTTTTAAAGTTTTTCTATTTTTTTAATTTAAATCTCGAGTTTAGCGATAGGGGGCGAAGCGGCATCATAATATTTTAATGGGATTTTCAGTAAGACTTCTTTGTACATACTCGAGACATTTAACAAGTTTCTAGACCAGAAAATCTCACGACGGTGGTCCTTTAAGGTAGTGAGCGTGGATGAAATCTGATAGGCAATCCATCCATGGGCGTTTGCGTTATTCCCATCTCCATCACTACCTTGTCTCGATGAACGAGTGACTCGACGCTGAAGCGACGTAGAATCGTACTCAAGATGACCTTCATTGACAACATGGCGAACTTGAAACCTATAACGAAAACAAAGGCTTATAGTGTATGATGATTTGTGGAGGCGTCAATCGGAAAACATTGACTTTTAAAAGTGTCTGGCCTGATTCTGAGCTACATTCGTTTAAAATTAACCTATACAGTTTCGTGGTCCGAGGGAGAAGGGCAAATAGGCGAAGGGGTTAATGGGCTTTTCGGCGTCGGGTAAGAAACGCTCCGGGATGAACTTCTCCGGTTCGGGGTAGACATCCGGGTCTCTGTGGATACTATGGATAGAAATACCGAAGCTGGTGCCTTTCGGAATCAACACATCGTCTGCAAAAAATAACGAGTTTAAAATAAGCGACAAAGACTAATCGTCAAGGATTCAGAATGTATATGTTCCTGCAGGCGGCATCTTGGATTTTAGATCCCATTTTTATTTATTTATTTTTTAGAAATACTTCTATAAGTATAAATTTTATTCATACTATATGTATATATCAAATTAAACCCAGTTTATTTCAGTAAAATATGGTTAAAGGGAGAATGCAACCTAACAACAAGTGATTTTTTTATCGATTCCTTATTGTTTAAATAGGCCTAATCCACCACTGAAAATATTTACAAACAAATATTAAACTAGAAATAAATTTAAAACTTGCCCTGAAAATAGGCTTAGCGGGATTCATGGAGGTCCTGTTTTCCTCGCGTGTAAGGTCTAGCGACCAATCGCGCGCGACGTAAGTCTCGTGGAGATCTCGCGCGAACGACGGGCCTTCGCTCATTGGTCGCTAGACCTTACACGTACGCGATTCAGGATCTCCATGAATCCCGCTAAGCCTATTTTCAGGGTAAGTTTTAATTTTATTTCTAGTTTAATATTTGTTTTGTAAACTTTTTATCGATGGATTAGGCCTATTTAAACGATAAGGAATCGATAAAAAATCACTTGTAATTAGGTTGCATTCTCCCTTTAATCACTATTTTCTATCTCAAAACTGTTTCGAGAAATTGCAATCCAAATGAAAGTTGTTGCGTTGTTGGAGTTTTGTCCAGAGTATAAATTCATTTACAATGGAACTAAATATTACTAAACTAAAAAATTCTCAACCGAAAGCAGTTATGGTCAAAATAATTAGTCGCGCAAAGTTATAGAAGATTTTATTCCATATAATGTCACATCACCACTTGGTTAAAATTATCATGGTCTCGTATTTTAAAGAGAAACGTTACGTCCTCTCATGAAACAGCCCATAAAGGTCATGAAATCCAATTATGAGCAAGGTATAGAGATGCCTACCCATGATGAAACCAAATTAGAGCTACGTATCACATGACTTGCCATCAAATACACTAGACTTTGGGCTGCCTTTTTTTAAATGGTGTCTATATAGTTAATCCGAGTCCAAATATGAAGTCAGTTCTTATTCTTGTAAGAATTCTTACACCGTAGAAATTAATCTTTGCTACCCTGTATTTTGAAATGTAGCATCAGTGAATTCACGAACTATGATACCTGATAAGTGATGAGAAACATCACATTTTTTTTTTTAATGGTCCGCATTTGGTTCTATCTTTTCCCCCATTTTGTTTCGGAGCATTTCAATGTAATTCGCTATTAGTTGAATTATGGTAGTGAGCGTGGATGAAATCTGAGAGGCAATACATCCATGGGCGTTTGCGTTATTCCCATCTCCATCACTACCTTGTCTCGATGAACGAGTGACTCGACGCTGAAGCGACGTAGAATCGTACTCAAGATGACCTTCATTGACAACATGGCGAACTTGAAACCTATAACGAAAACAAAGGCTTATAGTGTATTATGATTTGTGGAGGCGTCAATCGGAAAACATTGACTTTTAAAAGTGTCTGAGCTATAATCGTTTTAAAATTAACCTATACAGTTTCGTGGTCCCAGGGAGAAGGGCAAATAGGCGAAGGGGTTAATGGGCTTTTCGGCGTCTGGTAAGAAACGCTCCGGGATGAACTTCTCCGGTTCGGGGTAGACATCCGGGTCTCTGTGGATACTATGGATAGAAATACCGAAGCTGGTGCCTTTCGGAATCAACACATCGTCTGCAAAAAATAACGAGTTTAAAATAAGCGACAAAGACTAATCGTCAAGGATATCCCGAGATTGACTAACCGATGCGTACGTCATTTTGCAACGTTCTGGCTATGGCTGGAACCGGAGGGTAGAGTCGAGCCGCCTCCTGTTAATTTCAGTTATCGGTTATTTCAATGTATCGGTTGTTACTATATCTTTGATTAATTGCCTTGATGACGCATTCCAAGTAGTTTAGATCTTTAATTTGGTCCAACTCTACGGGAGAATCCGTGTTTGTCCCCAAGACGGCATCCAGTTCCTGGTGAACTTTTCCGAGACGCGTTGGATCCAATCCCAGCAGTAATAAAACGAGACTAATGTTTACCGACGTCGTTTCGTAACCCTAAACGAAAAACGTATGACTTGGTTTCCCTTAATACCGGGAGAAATTGATTAGGTTACCGCCGTTATGATCGTGTCAATTTCACTTTGAACATCCTGGAGGCTGAAGTTCTTGTCCAAAAGGTGAAATTCGAGCACCATGTCGAGAAAAGAGATGCCGCGCATCTTGGAGCCCACATTCTCGTTTTCCCCTTGATTTTTTGCTTCTCGTTCATTCATTCTGTTCGATTCAAGCAGAGACTTTTTTCTATCTTCGATAACCTATCAGATAATTAGGAATTTATTGAGAGAGAAGTGAAGAGTATTTTAATTTTCCCGGCCAAACCAGAAGTAGATGAAACCCTCCTTTGAAGTCTACTACTCCAATGTTCCATATAGCGCTCCTCTCTGTATGGGTAAAATTCCCAATTTTACGAGTTAGAAGGGGTCCTACTTCATCCCCCTGTCTACGGAAAATTGGAAATTCTGTCTCTCCACAAACGACGACGTTTTTGGACGAACTCCAAGGCTGCTGGAGATATTCGCTCGACGAACTCCCGCTCCGAAAACATCTACCGTTAGGAGGCGTACGAATCGCGCCTTTTGAGAATAACCCATACAGAGAGGGGTAGACAAGACCCGGGAGTAATAGACTTCAAAGGAGGGTTTCATCGGCTTCTGGCCAAACCTAAAACTTACTCTCATAGAGAAGGCTCTGCTGTATTTTAAAGCTTTGAAGTATTTTTTTCCCTTGGGAAACAACTTGTAAGTACAATCTAGCCAATACCAAGGCGTGTAAATTCTCTCCATGGAAGCGTTTTTCAATCTTAAAGCCGTAATGAAAGTCAACAGGGAGTATTTTTCATAATAAACCTCATTTTTACGTGTGTATGCTGCGCAAATACTCCGAGTCTTCGTTCTTCTGGATTCCCATCTTGATACCGGTTGATGTTTCTTTTACCCCAATAGAGATTTAGTCAGTTAGCTTCTATATTTAATATCTCAAAAATATATTTGTACCGATAATGATGTCGAGAGTGCAAAATCCTATGACAGACATTATGTCCACCGTTTGACCAGCGAGATTGGCCAACTTGGACGTTAACGTCAGAGAGTTTTCGTAGAAGATTTTGAAATAAGACTCGACTATTTTTGTGTGCAACGTTGGTGCCAGTTTCTTCCTTCTGTCTCTCCATATCTCTTGGTCGCTACAGTTCCAAAATGAATTTGATTATAGGATAATTAATAGCTTGCTACAAGTTAAACCTGATGCTGTTAACACATGGACACTAATAATAATAATAAGGAGAGAAACAACAAATAATTAATTTACTATGACAATCTGTGGTTAAATTGTTTAAAGGCACAATTTGCGACCAAGGAACCACGTGAAATTACTTTACCCTATTAGTTTTGACAGAAGCCGATGAAACCCTCCTTTGAAGTCTACTACTCCAATGTTCCATATAGCGCTCCTCTCTGTATGGGTGAAATTCCCAATTTTACGAGTTAGAAGGGGTCCTACTTCTTCCCCCCTGTCTACGGAAAATTGGAAATTCTCTCTCTCCACAAACGACGACGTTTTTTGGACGAACTCCAAGGCTGCTAGAGATATTCGCTCGACGAGCTCCCGCTTCGAAAACATCTACCGTTTGGAGGCGTACGAATCGCGCCTTTTGAGAATAACCCATACAGAGAGGGGTAGACAAGACCCGGGAGTAATAGACTTCAAAGGAGGGTTTCATCGGCTTTTGGTTTTGATGTGGTAACCACCTAATAATTGGACAGTCTAATTTATATATAAATAATTTACATCATTTTTACCTAGTTACTAAGCCAGTACCCAGAAATTCTTTAAAGAAATGATAAAGTTGCGGTGTTTTTTGAACGTTTTCTCTATCCATCAAAACGTGCTGAAAATATTAAATGTCAAAACTTCAGTTTGGTAACATTCAGAATATATATGTTCCTGCAGCCGGCATCTTGGATTTTAGATTTATTTATTTATTTTTTAGAAATACTTCTATAAGTATAAATGTTATTCATACTATATGTATATATCAAATTAAACCCAGTTTATTTCAGTAAAATATGGTTAAAGGGAGAATGCAACCTAACAACAAGTGATTTTTTTATCGATTCCTTATTGTTTAAATAGGCCTAATACACCACTGAAAATATTTACAAACAAATATTAAACTAGAAATAAATTTAAAACTTACCCTGAAAATAGGCTTAGTGGGATTCATGGAGGTCCTTATTTCCTCGCGTGTAAGGTCTAGCGACCAATCGCGCGCGACGTAAGTCTCGTGGAGATCTCGAGTGAACGACGGGCCTTCGCTCATTGGTCGCTAGACCTTACACGGACGCGATTCAGGATCTCCATGAATCCCGCTAAGCCTATTTTCAGGGTAAGTTTTACTTTTATTTCTAGTTTAATATTTGTTTTGTAAACTTTTCATCGATGGATTAGGCCTATTTAAACGATAAGGAATCAATAAAAAATCACTTGTAATTAGGTTGCATTCTCCCTTTAATCACTATTTTCTATCTCAAAACTGTTTCGAGAAATTGCAATCCAAATGAAAGTTGTTGCGTTGTTGGAGTTTTGTCCATAGTATTTATTCATTTACTATGGAACTAAATATTACTAAACTAAAAAATTCTCAACCGAAATCATTTATGGTCCTAAATGAGAGAGTTCTCATCCGAGCCAAGTGTTCGTGCCAATTAATTCATTCAAAGCCACCTAATGATCTCGAGATTTTTTTCAACCATTTTCTTTACGATTTTTTAATACCGCTACGAAGCAAGAGACTTTTTTATGCATGCATTGCGCCCCCATGGGTGAAAATGTATCCTAACGGCTTAGGTTCATTTGCTCGACTTCCAATTGATCGACAAGGAGTCCGTTTGATCGACTACCGTTTGATCGACTACCGTTTGATCGACTCCCATTTGATCGACTCCCATTTGATCGACAAGCCATTCCAATTGATCGACAGCCCAGATTTGTACACTTCTGGTCAGAAATCTGCCCTAAACTTTTTGGACGAAGTCAAGCAATTCGTTAATTTCCGTTGGGCTGCTGTATACGAAATCATGGATTCAAGTATAAAAGAATGAATTGAAAATAAGTCTCTTGGGAAAACAAATCATAAAAAAATTTCTGGAATAAAATAGTTTCGAATAAAGTACTTACGACCCGTCACTCTTGTAATATTTTAGGTTAGGTTAGATTGGTTAGGTTAGGTTGGTTAATCTATTTATAATCGTTATTACGAAGTTGACCAATTGGGAAACGATCAAATGCACCCTTTGTTGTCGGTAATTTGGGATTAGGCATCAATCATTTGATCCCTTTGTCGATCGTTTGGGAGTCGATCAAGTGGACCCTTTGTCGATCATTTGGGAGTGGATCAAGTGGACCTTTTGTCGATCATTTGGGAGTCTATCAATTGTGAGTCGATCATTTGGGAGTCGATCAAGTGGACCCAAATCAAACTAACGATAACCCATAATTCCTTAATTATAAAATTCTAATTCCCCCGATATTTCTCCCACCCAGCCCCACTCGCAGCATTGATGTTCACGAATGTGTGTATGTAGTAAACCCAGCTTTACAGTCTAATACCCTTAGAGAGGGTTTTCATATACTCTAATGGTGGAAATTCGATTTCTCTAGTAAAGCGTCAAAGATTGTGTCATAGATTACATTCAAAAGGATATCCTTTCTTACGTACCTTGGCGACCGACGCTTTTAAGACAGCCAGGTGCCGGGTGAAAGCGAAATCACTTCGCATCATCGGCGCTCCATTCGCGAGGGCGCATATAGCGTAAATTGATTCGCAAAACTCTGACAAATACAATTAAAAATTAATTCCTCCCCTCAAGAAATTATTGAAGTAACGCTGGAAATTCTTATGCGCCTATATGAACCTATTCGGCGAAGATATTTAAAACTGGGCGTGTACTTTTCGTAATACCAAGAATCCATTCAGGTTCCATAAGAATATGGGAGGGCCGCGAATCAATAACCATCCTCCCAAACTTTGTAGCAAAAGTTCGTCCGCTTCGAATCGATTTTTCAAGTAAATCGCTCCTGACATTATATTATTAACCCGCGCCACTAACGACCTTGACATAATATTTTGGGTAATAAAAATGGAGCCGACCGAAAAAAGATCTAAGCGTACAAATTTTGGGAAAATTGCAGACGAACTTTTGTTATAAAGTTTGGGAGGATGGTACCAGAGGCTAAAGCTATGCTCCCATATTCTTATGGAACCTGAATGGATTCTTGGTAATACTAGCTCGAAATATCCTAGTCTTTAGCACCATACCTTAGGGTATTTTTAACTCGACCAATCTTAGAATTCAGTGGCAATGGTGGCTCTAGGTAGAACTTTTCACCTTCGTTACATGTGCGAACTAAACTGATTGTCGAGTTATTTGGGGGTAGTAACATTTAATACTCGATTGGTACTCGGTGTTCATCAACTATTTTTCGGTTAGATTAATTACCCCGTATCCGATTGCATTCGTCTACCCCGAAACCAAAATCAATGCCCTCACACTATTACTTAAATGGTTTTGTTTTAAAGGGAGAATGCAACCTAACAAGTGATTTTTTTACTGACTCCTCATCGTTTAAATAGGACTAATACACCAGTGAAAAAATTTACAAACAAAAATTAAACTAGAAGTAAATTTAAAACTTACCCGGAAAATAGGCTTAGCGGGATTCATGGAGATCCTGATTTCCTCGCGTATAAGGTCTAACGACCAATCGAATGCGAATGTAACTCTCGTGGAGATCTCGCGTGAACGGCGGGCCTTTGTTCATTGGTCGCTAGACTTTACACGGAGGCAATTCAGGATCTCCATGAATCCCCCTAAGCCTATGTTCCTGGTAAGTTTTAAATTTAGGCCTGTTTCTAGTTTAATATTTGTTTTGTAAACTTTCTATCGTTAGACTAGGCCTATTTTAATGATAAGGAATCGATAAAAAAACACTTGTTATTAGTGTTGTGTAAAATTTTAAGCCTCGGTCCATGCACGATTAAATTGGAAACTTGGTACCAGGTTCTCTGTCATGATCTATTTGATAAAAAAAAAACAAGATAGTTGGTGTATATACTGACTAGATTTTCATTATTTGTCATAGATCTGTAAATTTAAAATACTACGTCATAGACCGATAAACAAAAATCCCCTACAAGTTAAATCAACTTTGGAAAGGTCTTAAAAAACTAATTGGTAGCTTAAAAAAATTGTTCCATTCGCGAAGAAAATTACGTTGATGAATTACTTACTGGCATTCATTGGAAGCCATCTTTTGGTGAAAAACATCGGTGCTGCTAGCTCATAGGTGGCCGTATAGAGTTTCCCGTATCTGGGCAAGAGGTCAAACTCACGGTAACAGTTAGCCGACTTCAGCTGTAGCAGTAGCCAATTAACCAATGCTACACTAATAATTCCTAAGAGTAAAGAAGAGACAACTGAAAACCATCCTTCGTCCATCGTATTTGATTCGGAACTAATTTCAAAACCCAGTGTTGTGCCGGCCGATTTCGAGGAACGTACTTTTGGGGGGGGGGGGGGGGGGTTAGAAGTAAAAAGTACTATTAGGGCTATGACGTCATATTAGCTCGGTTCTATTCAGTCTGTGTAGTGTTTTTTTACACGAAACCAAAAACAGGAGGTTTGAGGCTTTTGAAAAAACCTCAAACCGCCTGTTTTTGGTTTCGTTACTTTTATAAAAGAATATCACGTCAATAACAACTTGAAACGTAATTATCGTCACTAGGCATAGTTCTGTTAGTTATTTAGTACGAATGTTTCACGCTGTCAGGTCGCGGAACTTACAACCCTACAGCTATAAAAATTATATATATTAATACGATTATTCAACGTCCATATCCATGGTTACATTTATTTCCATTTTTATATCTCCCAAGTAAAGTCCCTGGGTGAGATTTTGGGATGGTTGTGTATGTATGTGTGTCTGTGTTGTTCGCGTCGGGGAAAACAAGTTTGCGCTTTCCGTGCCGTGCTGGAAATAACAATTAACCTGAGTCCACCTCCATTATTCCACGTAGATATTCCTTAGTGACTAGTTGACTTTACCAATTGTCCAAATTAGTCCCGAGTCCGTCTATATCATTTATGGAGTGATTATGGACACCTAACGGGAGTTTAGTTAACTTTATGCTTTTATCAATCGGCCAGATTGTCCCAAGTTGCCTCCATCAACGAGTGACTGGAGTGGATGTGAAAAGGTTGGAGCAGTTCCTAGTAAAATTCCTTCTTGAATTTTTTGGAGTATAAAGCAAAGGTGGAACATTCTTGCCGCTATGTCTATTAAATTTCCTCTGAAATATGCGCAACATACGTTAGGAAACAAGGTGTCGCGCTCGTTAGCAGACGATTTTTGGTTTTGGTTTATGCTCTCTTTAAAAATCTTTTATCAGCATCAAGATAGCTTTGTGTGCGATTAAGCTTCGATATTAAGAACCAATTTATCCGAGATTAAAATATCGGAAATAATCCTAGTTATCTATGGATATCCTAAGTTATTCATTATCCGATTCCAAGCTCTACCACAGAGGTATAAAATGGTAGTCGGCGAGGTAACAATTGGTTTCCCCAACTTGTTGAATCTTAGAATTTAACACATTGGTTTGAGTGACGTTTCACAAGCTATATATTTTTTTAGTAAAATAATAATGACGGTCAGAAAAAAAAAATTACAGGCTTCACGCTAAGAGCGAATCCCAAATAAATTTGAACGAAAACAAAACCTGAGTTTGACTATAGGGAAGTTTTTTGACATATATAGATCTGCAGGCAGATTTTGAATGATTTTTTAGATTAAAATATTGATCAGAGAAAGTTACAATTATTTATTGCGCCACGAATCAGGTTCAAGCACCCGATATTTTGAAATGTAGCTCCACGGAGGTCACGTACTATGATATACGTATGAAAATTGTTTATAAAGACCGCATTTTCTTTTTTTCATTGGCCCTTATCTGGTTCTTATCTTTAGAATTTTCGTCTATTTTTTCCTTATTTTTATTTTCGGATTCATAGTGTAATTCTCTATTAGCACAAGTAAATCATCCTTCAAGTTTATAAGACGACATACTGCGGGTGACCATGAAGTGAGTCCGATTTTCTCAGTCCATGGTTTCACCCTAATTATTCCGAAATTTGTACAGAAAGCCGGCCAGGCCCAGTATATTCCTTCTAGAGTAAATCGGACTTGAAATCGCGACGGCCGGGCGAGACACGCTCCTTCGTTTCGCGAGAGAGAGAGAGGGGAGAGTTGTTTTCCGTCGATACATTTTGATTTGGGTCGAAATGATCGAATTTCATATGATCGATTGAGTTAAAGAACTAACCTAACCTAACCTAACCTAACCTAAATATTTCGATCATTTAATCCAAAAAACTGGTTTCGATCACTTAAAAGTCGATCAATTGGGACGATACCATACATTTTCACCCCCGTAAACGTCTAGAAAGTTCAGCGCGATATTAGCGCCACCTACTTAGTTCCAATCTCAACCGCTAGAGAGGGCAATTTCGAATTCCGTATATCGAGCGTTTAAAGTTTTTGGATTTTTCCTCTCTCCTCGGGCTAAAGCTCTGACGACAAAAGTTTCAGAACCACATAGAATTTTGGTTTTACAATTGTCTCGTTGTATAATTCTGAATTTTTACTTCCTCGGGTTATAAATGGCGTTGGAGGTACGTGAAGAAAATTTTATATCTCGAGTTTAGCGATAAGGGGCGAAGCGGCATCATGAAGGGGATGAAATTGAAACTTTGTAAATTAATTAAACATAATATTTTAATGGGATTTTCAGTAAGACTTCTTTGTACATAGTCGAGACTTTTAACAAGTTTCTAGACCAAAAAATCTCACGACGGTGGTCCTTTAAGGTAGTGAGCGTGGATGAAATCTGATAGGAAATCCATCTATGGGCGTTTGCGTTATTCCAATCTCCATCACTACCTTGTCTCGATGAACGAGTGACTCGACGCTGAAGCGACGTAGAATCGTACTCAAGATGACCTTCATTGACAACATGGCGAACTTGAAACCTATAACGTAAACAAAGGCTTATAGTGTAGGCTTAAAATATCAATAACCGAGCTATTGTACAAACTAGCACGATTAGATAATGGGCGCTAATTTGAATAGTGAGAAAGAAAAAACAAAAAATGATGATTTGTGGAGGCGTCAATCGGAAAACATTGACTTTTAAAAGTGTCTGGCCTGATTCTGAGCTATATTCGTTTTGAAGTTAACCTATACAGTTTCGTGGTCCGAGGGAGAAGGGCAAATAGGCGATGGGGTCAATAGGCTTTTCGGCGTCGGGTAAGAATCGCTCCGGGTTGAACTTCTCTGGATCGGGGTAGACATCCGGGTCTCTGTGGATGCTATGGATAGAAAATACGGAACTGGTGCCTTTCGGAATCAACAGATCACCTGTAAAAAATAACGAGTTTAAAATAAGCGACAAAGACTAATCGTCAAGGATATCCCGAGATTGACTAACCGATGCGTACGTCAGTTTGCAACGTTCTGGCTATGACTGGTGCCGGAGGGTAGAGTCGAGCCGTCTCCTGTTAATTACAATTATCGGTTTATTCAATGTCGTGGCCGTTATTATATCTTTCACTAATTGCCTTGATGACGCATTCCAAGTAGGTTAGATCTTTAATTTGGTCCAACTCTACGGGAGAATCCCTGTTTGTCCCCAAGACGGCGTCCAGTTCCTCGTGCACTTTTCCGAGACGCGTTGGATCCAATCCCAGCAGAAATAAAACGAAACTGATGTTTACCGACGTCGTTTCGTAACCCTAATCGAAAAAAATAATGTTATGATTTCCCTTTTGAGCGGTTTACCATAGTATCGGGAGAAATTGATTAGGTTACCGCCGCTATGAGCGTCATGATTTCGCTCTGGACATCGTGGAGGCTGAAGTTCTTGTCCAAAAGGTGCAATTCGAGCACCATGTCCAGAAAAGAGATGCCGCGCATCTTCGAACCCACTTCCTCGTTCTCCCGCTGATATTTTGCTTCTCGATCATACCTATCAGATATTTGGAAATATATATTTCTCGATCATACACTCCGTTCGATTCAAGGAGAGACTTTTTTCTGTTTTGGATAACCTATCAGATATTTGGAAATATATATTGAAATAAAAATTATGAATTATTGAGGGTTTTTTCATATTCTCGGAGCTATCGTTACCATCCGCGTCCCTGCTGATTATAACTTACTTTCATAGAGAACTCTCTACTGTATTTTAAAGCTTTGAAGAACTTTTTCCCTTCGGGAAACAACTTGTAAGTGCAATCTAGCCAATACCAAGGGGTGTAAATTCTCTCAATGGAAGCGTTTTTCAATCTTAAAGCCGCAAAAAAAAGTCAACTGACGAGTATTTTTCCTTATATGTATATATATATATATTTTTTTCCTTATAACTTACGTATGTATGCTGCGCAAATATTCCGAATCTTCGTTCTTCTGAATTCCCATCTTGATACCCGTTGATGTTTCTTATACCACAAAAATTATGTAGCTGTTGCATTAAATCACTCAAAAATTTAAACAACGTAAAGTGTTTGTACCGAGGATGATGTCGAGAGTGCAAAATCCCACGATAGACATTATGTCCACAGTTTTTCCAGAGAGATTGGCCAACTTGGACGTTAACGTCAGTGAGTTCTCGTAGAAGATATGGAAATAAGACTCGATTATTTTTGAGTGCAACGTTGGTGCCAGTTTCTTTCTTCTGTCTCTCCATATCTCTTGGTCGCTACAGTTCCAAAATAAATTTGATTATAGGATAATTACCAGCTTACTACAAGTTGAATCTGAGACTGTCAAAAATATAAATAAGGAGAAAAAGCAAATAAGTTATTGCAGTGTTTTAGGCTGCATTTAGTTTCGAAAAAATGGACTAAAATTGTGTTACTAACAAAACATTGATTTCTAACCAATATGAATACGGTCTACTGTTATTATACAGTATAGCTTCTAGAGGGAATTTTAAAAGCCAGTGGTGATACATTTTAAAGAAAGAATTTAGTTGTGCAGTTCCAGCGACAAAGGAGCCACCTGAATTTTCATTTTCCACCCCTTGTTTTTTATCTTGACTGTCTAATAATTGGACAGTCTGGCTTATAAATTTATAATTTAGATTATTTTTACCTAGTTATTAAGCCAGTACCCAGAAATTCTTTAAAGAAATGATAAAGTTGCGATGTTTTTTGAACATTTCCTTTGTCCATCAAAACGTTCTGAAAATAAAATAATGTCAGAACTTTTATAATTATATAAAATAATGTCAGGAGTATATGCCCCCATATATGCTTGACCAAGCTATTAAGAATATAGATCCTCTATCTAACTGGCATCAGTGAAATTTCGTTTACGCGGGAAAAAATGGCGGCAAAGTAGAGGCAAATGAATGAAAACGGAAACAAACGATAACCCATAATGCTCAAATTATTAAATTATATTTCTCCCACCCAGCCCCACTCGCCGTCTTGATGTTCACAGATGTGTGTCTGTTTTAAACCCAGCATTACAGATTGTTACGCTTAGATAGGGTTTTCATAATACTATAATCGTGGAAATTCGATTTCGACCGTTTGTCCAGCGAGATCGGCCAATTTGGACGTTAACGTCAGAGAGTTCTCGTAGAAGATTTTGAAATAAGACCCGACTATTTTCGTGTGCAACGTTGGAGCTAATTTCTTCTTTCTTTCTCTCCATATCGCTTGGTCGCTACAGTTCCAAAATTAATTTAATTATAGAATAATCACTATGTCCTAGGCATAGCTTGTGTTCTAGTTCTACCTGGGACACTGATAACGATAAGGAAAGAAACAACAAATAATGACCACGCGAATTAAATTGTCCACACAGTGGTGTACCTTCTATTTTACAATAAGTTTTAAATTGTCCTAATAATTGGACATTTTGATTTATAATTTACATTATTAATACCTGGTTACTAAGCCACTACCCAAAAATTCCTTTAAAAAATGATAAAGCTGCGAATTTTTTTGAACGTTTTCTTTGTCCATCAAAACGTGCTGAAAATATTAATGTCAAAACTTCAGTATGGTAACATTCAGAGTATATATGTCCCCAGAAGCCGGCATCTTGGATTTTAGGTCCCACTTTTCTTGTTTTTTCCCCAGATTCTTCGACAACTAATAAATTTTTTCCTACTATATATAATATGAAATTAATAATTCTACTGTACAGAATGGTTAAACTCTTACAGTTTTTGAGAAAATGGAATCCAAATTCTGAAAAAGTGAAAAATTTGGTGCGCTCAGCGCTGTAGGGACCCAAAATACAAGGGAGCGGCTGGGACATGACCCCCCACCACATATAAATTTTATTATGTTTAACTTCCTAGGAAGGAAATCCTAAAAGACATTTTTAGTCCAAAGAAATAATTTTTTGGATTTAATGTTGACAAGAATCTATTCAGGTTCCATAAGAATATGGGAGGGTCGCGATTCAATAACCATCCTCCCAAACTTTGTAGCAAAAGTTCGTCCGCTTCGAATCGATTTTTCAAGTAAATCACTCCTGAAATCTATTATTAACCCGCGCCACTAACGACCTTGACATAATATTTTGGGTAATAAAAATGAAGCCGACCGAAAAAAGATCTAAGCGTATACAAATGTTGCGAAAATTGCGGACGAACTTTTGTTATAAAGTTTGGGAGGATGGTACCAGAGGCTAAAGCTAGGCTCCCATATTCTTATGGAACCTGAATGGATTCTTGATGTTGACATTGAAAAGGAAACCGTCTGTTTCGTACCTTAGCCGTTGATGCTTTTAAGACAACCAGGTGCCGGGTGAAGGCAAAATCAGATCGTATCATCGGCTCTCCATTCGCGAGTGCGCATATACCCGAAATCTTTTCGTGAAGCACTGGCAAATAAATTAATCAATCAAGAAATTATTGAAGTTACAATGGAAATTCTTACGTGCCCATGAATCCATTCTGGGAAGATAATTGGGCGCGGACTTTTCCCGATTGGTACCCGGTATCCGTCAACCCTTTTTCGGTTAGATTAATTACCCTCGAGTACCCGAAAACTTTCTAAAACACTATTCAATAGACCGATAAACAAATGTCCCCTACAAGTTGGTTTTCCCTATTACTTTTCCCTAGAAAGGCTCAAAAGTTTGGAATTTCGTGATTTTAGCTTAAAGAACTGTTCCATTCGCGAAGAAAATTAATCCATGAGAATAGAGCCTTCGAGTAAGACTATACTTACTAGCATTCATTGGAAGCGTTCTTTTGGTGAAGAGTATCGGTGCTATTATCTCGTAGGTGGACGTATAGAGTGTCCCATATCTGGGCAAGAGGTCAAACTCCCTGTAACAGTTAGCCGACTTAAATTGTAGCAGTAGCCAATTAACCAATGCTACGCTAATAATTCCTAAGAGTAAAGAGGAGACAACTGGAAACCATCCCGCGTCCATCGTATTTCGTTCGAAACTAATTTAAAAACATCAAAATTCATTTTTGGTTTCTTTATTGTATGAAATTGAAATGTAATTGGTTACTGGTTCGGTTAATGTTTTATATTAATAGTCTTCGAGTGTTCACCTAGGCGGGCAGGGAAACCACATTAATTAGAATTTGAATCGTAATTATAGACAATTGTTCGGTTAATTTGTTACAATATGAGGCTTCGCCGCTGGCAGGCCGGGAAACGTATATTGCCATATATATTTTTTTAAATCACCATGGTTAATAAATTTAATATTATTTTCATTTATGAGACTGATAGTTCATGGTTTACACCTTATAAAGCCATGAAGTACATGTCTAATGAAGAAAAAATATACGGATCCTATATCTATATAAATGATAGTTATAATAAATGATTATCTTAATATATAGAAAATTTTACATTTATTATTATTACCTTCACGAGTGAACTGCGTTCACCGGGAGGCTCACGACACCTCTCTCTCTCTCTGTCTGTTATTAAATGGAAATGTGTATAAGCAGTGTTAGCAATTTGTGTTTCTTCACCATGTACTCGCATAGCAATTTCTATGCCACCTTTCAAACATGAGTCAGGTTTAGACGGTAGTTAAGTGTAATTTAGTACGACGAAACAACACAAGACGGCACTGATTTTCATAATAGGGGTCTCAGTATTTCTGGGGGTAAGGATAGTTTATTTCCCAGTCTACCGAACTCTCTCTTAACCACTTTCCCCAGTATCCCACCTCTCGCGAAAGCGAGTGGGCACGCTCTAGGCCAAACGGTGACTAACAAATTATACCACGAATTTGAAGATTCTGAGATACTGAATAATTAGTCTAGAAACTAATGTCGCGTTGTGGCGATTCTTTCGAGAGATGAATTCCTAATCGATGAACGAGAATCTCGAAGAATAGGGAGAGACTAGCGAGCGTGATTCCGGACAACCAAATATAGAACCCGATAGACAATTCTTCAACGGTCACGGTGGTGGCTGCGTTGATCTCGATGGCCGAGTCTGCCGCTAACAAAGGTCGAAATTTAAAGTTCTGACGTAAGAGGAATCTGTATGATTGATCAGTTTCCACGAATCGTCGAGTCCTACGGAAAATGTAGTTAAGACTTATGCCAGTTATGGGATTTGTACCTCTTATTAGAACTGAAAAATGATTTGTAATTGGATATAGGGCTCTTGTCTGCTGGGATAATTTTTTCTCTTTTACTCGGTCGAAAAGTTAATCTCCTAGGGGAAATTCGAAATTCTTTATCACTTTTTTGAGGGACGAGATTTTAAAGACGCGACTTCTTGTTTTGATTCTGCCAAGGATAACCTGCAAGGAAAGATAGATGGGGAAAACCAGCTGAAGAAATGGAGACCGTATATTTATCGATCATTAAGACATTGTATTCAGCTTTGGGCGCAAGATTCGCCCTTGACGTAATCGAATGACAAAAAGTCTACTCCCCATTTCCATAAAACAATCCACATTTTTTTCCCTTTAGGGCGAATTAAATTTAGAGACAATCGAACCTAGATTACAGTTAAGTGCGCAGCATCCAAATAAACTTTTCTCAAGTATAGCCAGAGATCTTACAACGCTATAGAAATATATCTCTTTGGGGAAATGTGACTTCTAGAGATGGGTGGTGCCACCCTGAACCCCATGTAAAGGCTCTATCACTCTGACGTCAATTATTCGCAAAGCTGGCATCATCAACCAAAATGGTTAATCGGCCACAAATACAGATTTTTTAAGGCTTAACAGGTCAAATTTACGCAAATTATTGTCGACGCACACGTCACACGCATGATTTTCAGTCTTAAGAGGTCCGGTGGAAATGCTTATATGCAATTTAACACTTACAAATAATCAACTTCTTCCAAGATTCTTTTTGGTAACCGGACATTGAACTGTAATGATTCATAAACTGAGAAATAATTCTGTTTCCCGAAATACACCTTTCGAGTCGTGTTTTTCAAGTTGCTTCCTATCCCAGAAGCAATAGAAATTCGTGTCAAATCTTCTTTATTCGCTATTATTGCGTATTTCGCGGTACCATTTGGAAAAGTGGAAAATAAATCAATATGCAATCTTTTATAGAAGAACGCTTCTTTTGCAAGTTGAACCATAGTTGGCGAGGACGTAAGGCAGTGATTAATGTAATTTCTGAAAGCTATATCCCAATAATTTATTGCCGGTCTCATTCCGGGATATTTCTTGATATCTTCGAGAGTGTTTACTCGAATTGAATCGGACACGGTCATATCGCTTTTCAAGATGCCTGAGTAGGCCTTGAGCAAGACGAACCCTCCCAGGATCCAGCCGCTCAACATCAATTTCGATGAAAGTCGCCTCGGGGAAACATCCGCCGCTAAAAGTTGAAGAAAAAACGAATTTCATTCTTTAGGTTACTTATCCTGGTTTTCAGTGGCGGCGGAACGGGTGGGGACAGGGGGACATTGTCCCCCCTCAATTAAACCAGGTGGGGACAACCAATATACGTGTCCCTCCCCAAATTGTTCAGTCAATACTCTGATTAATCTCAGAATATAATTGAATTCAATGAATTATAAGAAAAATCCGTCTATAATCTCAACCTGTTTGGAGTTTTTAAGAAAATAATATAATATAATAACAAAAATTATAAAGAGACTGTCTTTAAATAAGGTATATGATTTATTTCTACGCGAGTCCGTCTGTAGAAGAGCGATAGTACAACCATAGCCTTCAGGTATATTGGTCTTGAGCAACTTGTTTCCAAGTTCTTTAACGAAAAATGTCCCCCCCCCCCCCCAAAATAAGAACCGTCCGCCGCCACTGCTGGTTTTAGTAATAATTAGGACACTTAACAGTTCTGAAGGAGGTGAGAAAAGTAAAACCAGACGTATTCCAAACACGAGAATCGATTACTGATGGACGAGGAAACGAATCTCATTTTGCAAATTCCACAAACGATGGATAATAGTAAAATACTGATTATTAATGAGATCCAAACTGAGGCTTCGAAACCTTCCAACGAAAATCTTTTGCCCACGTGTTTTCCGATATTTATGATAGTAAAAATGTTATAAGTTGCTACGCCAAATGGAGGGGTATGGTGAACATACTTCAAAGAATTGGTTTTATAAGATTGCATACTCGTATCGCTGAACTGAAAATAAACTCAAAATTTAATTTCCATAATACCAGAAGCCGATGAAACCCTCCTTTGAAGTCTACTACTCTAATATAGCGCTCCTCTTTGCATGGGTAAAATTCCCAATTTTACGAGATTGGAGGGGTCCTACTTCATACCCCCTGTTTAGGGAAAATTGGAAATTATCTCTCCACATACGACGAATTTTGGTTGATGAACTCCAAGGTTGCTAGAGATATTCCCTGGATGGACTCCCGCTCCGAAAATATCTACCGTTAGGAGGCGTACGAATCGCGCTTTTTGAGACTAACCCATATAGAGAGGGGTAGACAAGACCCGGGAGTAATAGACTTCAAAGGAGGGTTTCATCCGCTTCTGATAATACTTGAAGGCCACCTTGGAGTAGTAAAAATTATTTACAACAGTTAGAGGTGTAGCTATTCATATGGGTACGACCATCTTGTTCTGCTCAAACTTTTGAGCATAAAATATAGTTAAAAACCAAAAAAAAGTGTTGAGTAATTGTGAGAAACATCTCGAATATTTTTGGGCACAATGATTATAAATAAAACGAAACTAGTTTCATTTTTAACATTTGTTTTACATAAATTAAGATTTTCGCCCCCCCCCCCCCTTTCAATGCAGAGGCTACATGATTGTGATAAGAAAAAAATCTCATCTTGTTACTACTCCTGTAAAGTTTATGGAAAATGGAATAATAAAACCAGTATACTCCTAGGGTGACGCAATATGTTCCATATAAACGTAGATCAATTATCTTTTTTTGTTCGCGCTTAAAATCATCAACCATAGCTTTGACATCATTCCATGGTACAATTGTCAAACTAAAATGAAAGTATAGTTCATTAAATTGACCCCCAAAGCAGACAACAATGGGACCTATGTATGAAGTCAATGGGCGGGGTCACATCCATCCAATAGAAGTAATCTACACTCAAAGTCATTGAAATTACTTTGGGCTAGCTTTAAATGAGTTCGCAAGTGCCTGACCCCTGTACCCTTAATGGCGCTATCTGCTTTGAAACTTGCCCCTTTAAAATGCTCTTCCCTTACGCACGCAGCCTAGCTTTGACTGTAAAATTTGTTTTGTACAACGTCGTCTGCTAAGTTAGAAATGAAGGCGACTTTAAAGGGGATTTGAAAATCGCAGATAGTCCCTTTAAGTACCCGGAACCGGAAGCATTATAGTCTACCAGTTCAGATAAGAAAGATTTTGAAACCCATACCACGAAAAATAAATATCACAACCGCAATACCCCTAATTTTTAATAATTATAATGAATTATGACCTTACTTTATATATGATAGGTTTAGCAAAATATATCTCATTATGGATACTTCGATAGAGTCAATAAGAGGCTTTTCAGATAGTATATATCTGATATGTTTCTCTTGCCATCCTTGACTGGCCTGATATAAAAAACATTAATTGAAATCGTACTTTATCAGAAAACTATCATTGAAACCATAAGTTTATCACTTTATTCCATAAAAGTAAACAACGCCACGTAGCTTAATACCATCAGTAAAGGTTCAGTTATACGTCATAGCCCATCACTTAAAAATAGCCAAAAAAGTCATCACCCCTGTCTAGCTCGAGCGGTTTGGACTCTTCCTCGATATTTTGAGTCGGGAGAGAGTGACGGAATTTAGGCGGGCCGCGCTTGGCCCTGAAATTGCTCTGCATATTTCACTATTTACACGGCGACTGTCTCGAATCAGAATCTGCCGGTACGTTTACCTGCACTTTTGCTGATAGTATTTAGCTACGGGCGGTGTATACTTTTTATGGATTCAAACTTAACTGCTATTTTGAAATTATAAACTTCTTGTAGTTCTGGCATCGTGTGAGCGCGGATGGTAATTAATCTTAATTTTGATTAATTAGCTAAAATATTAAAATTGACGATAAGTGTGTCTGTTAATATCGTCGAGCGATTGCAACCATGAACTGGGGGTGAAGACCTTGTTGCCCCTTCAATGTGTAGACATTTCTCTTGGTAGATTTTCGTTCTCACTACACTAGGGATTCAATTTTTACATCACTTAATCTAATTCGCGCTAAGTCGATTTATGATAGCTATGAATAATTTGTTTTAAGGCACAATACGATAAAAACTTTTGAGGACTTGTCTTTCGAGAGAAATCATACGGACTTAATAAACCAACCAAGACCTTTTACAAATAATACAAGTCAAACAATACAAGATTGTTTTTTTTTTTTTTTTTTACCAAGCGAGTGTTTTAATCTCAGTTTGAAGAAATCTACCATTGCATGATCGTATTTCATATTCTTATTTTTTAAATTTTCAAAGGCTGTAATCTAATATGAACTGATGCATTGATCATAAAGCAAATATTTTTTAAATATAATTGGACGTTCGAGTGACACTTCAATCTGATTCTGAGATGCGTGTGTACCTTAGAAGAAAAGACTAACCCTTGTTTTGGCATTGAAATGTGTCAATATTAAAGTTTCATAAATCAAATGAACTTTTTCCGACTTATTTTTATCGAAAGTTGTTTCATAAATTAAATAGGAGTACCCAGCTTGAAAAAAACCTTACGAAAAACGCAATTGTCGCAAATTAAGAAACCAAAATGTTACGTAAAATGCACTAAAATATGGTTGAAGAGTCTGTTCGTAGTCTAGACAAAGGATTCCTATTTGGAATTATTCTTTGGTATTTTTCATCCTATTTCCTAAAATAGGAGGTAACCTACTACTTTTGTAACTGCGGTCCATTTGTCGAAATGTATCCCAAGTCCACAAAACCCCACCTGTAATCGATTGTAGATATAGTTTGATATATTATTGGCCAAGTTGGTCCCAAGTTAACTTCCACACAATGACCTTCACCTCACCTTCTGAAATCTACTGGTCTTGTGTTGTAGCTACCAAAGGAACCGGGTTACGATAAACGTCTAGACTTAGGGAAACGTACGTGTTTTCACACTCAGATTGTTTTACAAACTAAATATTGAACAAGAAATAAGTTTAAACGGTAGGCGGAAAATAGGCTTAGCTGGATTCAATTTCTTCTCAAAATGTTTATGCAAAATTAATGAAACGCTAATTTTCGGGGTAAAATTTTAATGATCATAGGAAAAATCTGATTTAAAACATTAATTTGTCATATATTAAACTCGATACAATACAGTACAATTTGAAAAATAAAGGCCAGCGTCGAATCCAATAATTACTTAAAGAGATCTCTGGGAAGTCCGGAAACAATAGACAAGTGACCAGTTCCGTTCTGACAAAAAAGAAATAATAAATCTCATTAGTCATGACCAGGGACGGAAATAAGAAATTTTTCTTATTGGACAAATGTCCAGTAACCCCCTTTTAAAATTCAAAAGTTATCGGACATTTAACAAAATTACCGGACAATGCTACATTTCCTATATTGAAAAGTACTTTTTTTTTATCGGACATTTGTCCAGTGACCCCCTCTTAAAAATAAAATGTTATCGGACATTTGGAAAATTTATCGGACAAATGACCAGTGACTTGTGCTTTTTTCCGTCCCTGGTCATGACTAAATGCCAAGGCTTAAAAACAGTAATTAGTACGAAGTCAAATTCTTGAAAATACAAGGTTAATAAATGGAAGGTCATGTTTTTAAACACCAACATACCAATGTGATGTTTGGACTGATAGGACGAGTTGGAAACATGCTGCTTCTACGACGTACCATCGGAGTACTAAACCCGCATGGCTTCATGGAAGATAAAAATTAATAGTTAAAAATTAATTAAGATAGTAAATTTGAAGCGGGATTTTCAAAATGGCGAGATTCAGGTCTCTTTATTAACCTTGCTACATACCTTCCAATTCATCGTTATTTGCATCGTGTCATGGTTTTGGGGCGTTGACGGGACATCAATTTCGACTTTTTCGGACGATTTTTTGTTACCAATAAACAACAATCGTAAAAAGCGTTTAGTTTTGGTGAAATACGATGAGCGATTGGCCTTGGCAACACCATTGTCTTGACTTTCCATCTTATGTAGCTTAGCTTCCGATGAGAGTCTCTTGGACTTCCTCCGCGCTTGGGGATCATTGTCACCGATTATGGCGAATTTGGAACTAGATCGTCTTGGTGCCATATTGTTATTTCTTATATAAAGCTAGTAATATTCAAAACGTAAGAGTGAAGATATCTAAGAATCGCTAGTTAAGACTGAGAAGAAACTAATTATTATATGAGCGAAAGATCTTTTATATGATGAGATAACGAATAATATTAAAAATTTAAAGGCATTATCACTATCAATAGCATATTTTTTAATTCTTGACACAGGCAGAGTCCGTTTACTAGGGTTGGGATACGAGGAGGAGCTTCGAAAACATTGGGCCCCATCCCGAAATAATGGACCCTGGTCATGGGTATAGTGAATTTCATCTTGACCATGAGTGTCCAAAGATAAAAAGTCATTGTTTTCACTTTTCTTGGCAAGATTTGCCTTTGATGGAATAGAAAAGATATGGCTGCCCTTTTCTCTCTCGCTTCTAGTCAGTTTACAATCATACAGGGTCCTTGGTAGAGCTTAGTCTTAGTATAATATATAATTTAATTTATCTAATTATCTGATTATTTATTTAAGTACAAGTTCCTGTTATTAAATTAAAATTTTGTTTATCTTTTATTGTTAAGCTTCATTTATTATACGTATTATATTCCCTAGTTTTATTTTAGATGGTTCTGAAAGAAGTCCATACTTTTCTAACGCGTCGTAGGCCTATAGACGCGTTGCTCATTCCCTCGAACGCGATTTGTCATCATCGCGAAGATTATTTTCATTGAACTTATTAAAATTATTCAAGTTAATCATCCAAATTTATCGGTAATAGTTAATTTACGTTATATTTTATAAAATTAGATCATAAGTTGCCACGGCTTTCGCGAATTTTAATTCCAAATAGTTAAAAGTAATTTTTGCATCGTTGTTTTACTAAGCCTTGGCGTAGTCTCCATTCTATATCGAGTACGGGTACGGATTGGGCAATGCGCTGGCGATATGTGATGGATTTTTTTATATACGCATGGTGAGTTTTCCTAATTATATTTTTTTAAATTGTTGGTATTTGTAACAAAATGTGTATTATTATTATTATTAGTCTCTTTCTGAGCTAAGCCAAATAGACAAAGCATTCCAGTGTTTCCCAATGTTATTACTCCATTTTATTTTATTGAGACTTTCCTGCCCTTGGGCAGATTCTTACATTATGGTGCAAGAATACTGCAAGTTTCCGATTGGATACTAGTTGGCTAAATTGATAAATAGAAAAACACAAAGTTCATCTATAAACACGAGGACTTCTAATCTACAGTTATTTCAATTTTGGAAATAAATTCAACCGCAGTTTTCTGCTTTTCGCTTTATTGTCCAACAGACACTGTCACTAGTGTATAAATTGTAAAGATTTCAAATTTATTCGTTATGAAGGAAATTCGTTACATCCCCGCTTGACTGGAAATATTAACTACTCTCGATCAGACATAGTTATTTCATTCGTTTGTAAGAAGCGTGGCAAAGGTTTAAAATGGTGAATTAATTAATAATCAGTCTTGAAAGCGAATGTCGCATTGTGACGATTTCTTCAACAGACATATTCCAAATTGATGCCTGAGAATCTCTAAGAATTGAATGATCAAACCGATGGTGATTCCAGACAACCAAATATAGAACATAATGGACAATTCTTTGACTGTCACGGCGATGCCTGTGCTCAACTCGATAGCCGAGTCCTTCGCTAAGACGGGCCTAATTTTAAAATCCACAATCATGTGGTGCTTATGTGATTGTCCAGTTTCCACGTATCTATAAGTCCTAAGAAATATACGTTTCTTTATTAATACAATTTTAATATTTTGAAATTATACTCATTTGCGAACTCTTTAGTGATGAAAAAGCGAAATTCTCCGCAACTGGATATAATAACTCTCAAGCTTCTCGAGAAAGAGCTCTTTAGTTAATGCGACTCAAATGTGGTCGGACGTAATACTCAGTTCAGTTTAGTTCAAGGTGGCACAATTTCATTTTATAATAGGGAGGCTTAATCCAGTAGAGGAAAGTTATCCATGAGAAGAACGATTTTTTTTCAATGTACTCTCATACAAAAACGAAAGAAATAGGCTTTCCAATGAGGAGAAATCTTCTAATTTGGTCAAAACTGCAACCAAATAGTCGTAATGAAATTCAACAAAAATGAATTTTGGTCCATTTTTATTGAATTCAGGCTTTGTCATTCTATTTGGTCAAATTTTGTTGGAATTTTCTAAATTGAACCATTTTTGACCAAATTAGAAGATTTCTCCTTATTGGGTATAATCCCTTATTCTACGGGAGCGCTTTAAAATGGAAAGTATAAAATTTGTAAAAATAGCCTCGTGAATATTTCAATTTCCAAAGAGATCAGTTTTGCAAGGCCGAATTGAGTTGGATTACATTGCTACTTTAAAGCCATGCGGATCAGCGCCAGCTGAGGGATTGTGCCGAAATTTGACGCTAGGGCTCACTATGGAGAAACAAGTTGATCTGCGGAACTAATGCTGTGTTTCGAAACACACTGTGACTAGTTTTTCAATGTTATCCTTGTCTCTATTATGTTACTTATCAGTACGCTAAAGCTTAAAGTTTCAATTGAAAAGTCACCTCTCCAATACTTTAAAACCATGGTTAAAGGAAGGCCTCTCTATTCTAGAGAGCTTGCAATTTAAAGCTTTTAAAACTCTTACAAATAATCAACTTTTTCCAAGATTCTTTTCGGTAGCTCGTCATTAAATATTAATACAATGTAAGAGGTGTAGAATGGCCTTTTCCCTAAATACACGCTTCGGCCCGTTGCTTTCAAATGGTTTAGCAGTTCCTCATTTTTTTGAATAATTACGTATTTAAAGGTGGCTTCATTTAGTAATATGCCGTATTTCAAGGTGCCATTTGGATAGGAATCAATTAAATCGAAATTCCACTTTGGAATGATGATGGCTTCCTTTGCCAGTTGATCCATTGTTGGCGAGAATGTACGAGATCTTCTAATGTAATGTCGAAAAGCATTGTCTTTATTCAAAATTGCCGGTCTCATTCCTGGATATTTCTTGATATCTTCGAGAGTGTTGACTCGAACTAAATCAGACACGGTCATCTCACTCTTTAAGATACCAGAGTAAGCCTTGATCAGGACGAAGGTTCCCAGTAGCCAGCCGCTCAACATTAATTTGGTCGAAAGTCGCCTCGGGAAATATTCCGCGGCTAAGGATTCAAGAATGAATGGCAAACGTTAGATTCCTTTTATAGTTTTACTCGGGATGAGACACTTAACTGTTCATTAGCAGATAAGTAGCGTAAAACCAGACGTATTCCAAACACGCCGTGAAATGATTCCCGATGGCTGAACGAACAAATCCCATTTTGAATAGCCAGCAGACGACGGACAAGAGGAGCAGACTGAAAATTAGTGTCATCCAAATTGAGGCCTCAATGCCTCCCAACGAAAATCTCTTTCCCGCAACTATTCCGTCATTTACGGAAGTCATAATTTTAAACATAGAAACATCAAACGGAGGAGTACAGTGATAATTTTTGCATAAATGAAGTTTATGAGGTTGAAAAACCGAATCACATAACTGCAATGAATGACTAATTTAAAATCTGTAACTTTAAAAGTTTCGTTAAAACAAAAATTTAATCATTTACTCCAAATATAACGCATTCTCCTCTACGATTTACATTGATCTTGATATTTTGATCCCTCGAATAATTGGCCATCATGGCCTTGACTTGTTTCAATGGTACAAATGTGAGACTGAAGTGAAATAATCATTCATTTCCACTCTTTTAAATTGTTTTCCAATAAATAATAAGAGGAATTCATCATGACACGAGACTTATGCCAGTCGAATTTACCGACGTTACCTGAACTTTCACCTCTTCTTCTAAAATGGAGCTTATGGAAGGAGTAATTGGGCAAACAATTATCTTATTTATTCCAAGGACCCCGACCAATATAGGAAGTGGTTTAACAATTCTCACTAGCAACATGTTGGAAATCATGGTTAGGAGAGCAAGTTCGACTGATTTGTTCAGAACAGCGTATTGCCCAAACCAAATAAAAAAAAAAAACTATGCATTGCGTGGAAATTATAATTTAGCTATATAATTAATTGATAAAATCCTTGATTGTTTCGTACGTGGTTACTTATTGAATACTTTTTTTATAACATTATTATTTCAATTATTAACGCCAATGAGTATATATGAACCATCTTTCTTTTGAAATAGTAAAAAAAAAAGTCAAATTTTGCGCCATGCCTTTTACGAGAAATGTAGTAGGTATCTAATTGGCTTAAAATCTAGCCCCAATCCGGCCCATACGGTAGGAGTATCGTGAACTCTTAACTCACGCATTAGTAAACCGTAAAGGCGACGTCCACAAAGTCATTTTAATCACTCCAAGATGAACTCCTGTCAATAAGTTGATAATGCGGTACTTACCTGACATTTAAGTTTTGCAAAATATACCTCATTACGGATAAAACTCGAGAGTGATCAAGTTTTCCCGCTAACATGTCTTTAAACCATTTCTCTGGCAATCCATAACCGTCCTTTATATGTATATAAAACCAATAATTAGAATCGTACTTGGTTACGGATCTATAATCCGAACTTACTTCTATTTTGAAATTGTAACCTTCTTGTAGTTGTGGCATCGTGTGTTGTGCCGCTAATTATTCTCAGCACATTTCCTAAATTTGGTTTCTCTAGTCGTGCAATGATAAAAATATCTGCGTTCAGTTTAGAAAAAAGGTAGTTCTTCATTTGATTTATGAAACTGACAATAACATTGACAATATTTTACTGCCAAAATACACGTGTCAGAATCAGATTGAAATGTCACTCGAACATCCAAATATTTTATATTTTATAAAAGTAATATTTGCTTTTTGATCAATGCATCCGTTAATGTTCGATGGCAACCTTTGAAGAAATAGAAAATTGAGTATGAAATCCTTTCATTTCAATGGTAAATATTTTCCAACTAAGATTAAGACTCACACTTGACAAAAACAAAAACATATTAGATGTCTCAGGTTGCCTAAACTCTCAACGTATGATTTCTGTCGCAAGACGAAAGACACGTTCTTAAAAGTTAATATAAATTATGCGTAGCTCTCATAAGAGTTATGTCATGCAGTTGCCCAGAGACATTTCTTGCAGCCCTTACCGAAAAAAAATAAGTCTTGGGAAACTTATGTAATCTTTAGATGTCTTGGGAAACTTATGTAATCTTTAGATGTCTTGGGAAACTTATGTAATCTTTAGATGTCTTGGGGAAGTCTTTCATTATGTCAAGAACTCTCCCAAGACTTTTGTAGTGTTCTTAAGGACGTCCTCTTCAGATCAGACTAAATTTTTTTGGTAAGGGACCTAACCTAACCTTCTTCAAAATTCGTAGAATGTAAATTTTTTTTAATCTACATTAGCAGTTTTCTTTGAACTTTATTTAAATTTTAATTTACTTTGTTGGGGGTGCCTACAAAGATGATTGTTTAACCGTAGTCTCTTACGGTAGTATAAATTATTGTTAAACTTACGTATAACTTACCTATGAAAAAGGTTTCAAAAATGATTCTTAGTTATTTTCCGTCAAATCACAATTATCAAAACCTTATGTTAAAACATATTCTTGTTTTTTTCAGGTCCTTCTTTTGATCAAATACAATCATGTCTGAACTCTCTGGAGAATCGAATATTAAAATTAAATCTCGTCTTGAAGCCCAAGGTATCGTGTCTGTTTTTATTTATAAAGAAAGAATTAAGCCGGTATACAATTGATTTTTATACGGCTGCACAATTAATTCTGCCACCCACTTGTGACGTTCCCTCTTGCTATTGAGTTGACTGACTAATGGGCTAAGCTAGATTCTAACTAGATTTGAACAGCAATTTGAAATTTTAACTTGCGTCGGAAGCTAGGTGTAGAAAATTCTCACTTTCCAAAGTAATTTTGTAATGAAAAGATTATGGGTCACGTGACGAAGAGGGCTAATCCCTCTCGGATTCCCAGTACACTGATTACTATTAATAATTTTAACACTGTCAAAGTTCGGTATTCTAGTACAGTCAAATTAAGGTACAGCCTGTACAATGTACACCTTTTTCTCTGAGTGACTGGCCCCTCGCTTGACGGTATCGATTTTTGACGAGCTAAAATAATAGAAGGCACTTTAATTTAGGTTAGTTAAAATTATTTTACTCTCAATTTTACTAGTAAAACCACAATTAAATTAATCTAAAGCTAAGACTGAACTAGAATCATTATCATAATTAATCATTTTTAATACAATTTAATTTAAATTTGAGTTAACATTTAAATTAAGATAATTTTGAATAAATTAAATAATTAGATTAAATAAAAGAACATAAGGATATAGTTCAATTTTAAATTCTTTATGGCAGAAACTTTAAATTAATTTAAATCTACGACTTAATTAAATTGAATGATGTAATGAAACAAATTATAGAATTGATTTTACCGTGATTAACACTACTAAATCACAATTCTAAGATTTTAGGGATATTTTGTTTAATTTTTTTAAATATAATTCAATTTCACATTTAGGATTCAGAGCAAAGAATCGCACAGTCTACTTGAAAGTCAAGAGAGGCGGACTTCTTGAAGAATGCAGCAACGTTGGCAAAGTTTACACAACGAATCAGGTTAGTACGGAACCTGAATACTATCAGAAGCAGATGAAACCCTCCAATGAAAGGAGGGTTTTCGTTGGCTTCTGACACGTACATTTTTATACCTACACAAATAAAATCCTTGATTATTTTAAAGTTCACTGGGATCAAATATTAATTATCCCACGATAGAGTTCTAAAATTACCTTGCCATTAATTAGTAAATTACTCAGAGTTAATTTGAATATTATCTTTGTTAAAGAAGATATTTAGATTTGGATCACTGTACACAGACGTGATTAGAGCTTGGAAGCGGATAATGAATAGCTTAGGATATCCTTTGATAACTAGGCTTTTTTCTGATAAATTGTTTGTTAATATAACCCTTAACAAAAAAAAGTCAGTCTTAAAAGGGGTAAGTCTTTCGGGTGTCTTATGTAGTCTTAAGAGGTCTTGGGGAAGTCTTCCATTATGTCAATAAGTCTTGGGGAAGTCTTAAAGACTTCCCCAAGACTTTTGTAGTGTTCTTGAAGACCTCTTCAGATCAGACTAACTTTTTTCCGTACGGGATACACCACAAATTATACAAACAGACACGTATCAAACGGATACGAATTAGACCCGGAGATAAAATTTTAAGCTTAAATAATAAACAAATTACGCGTTAGTTTATTTAAACGGGTAATGCAAAGATATTGTTTCTCGAAATCCATGTAGAGTGAAATAAAATAGTTATATTTTAGTATAATTTGAAAGGAACCAACTAAATCACCCCTTGAAATATTTCTCGATTAACAGGTTAAGGACTTGACAGAAAAACTACGGAAGAACAAATCCCTCGAAACTCTTCAGCAAATTAGAAACAGTTTGGCATCTGGAGATGAATTCGTAGCCACTTTTCTCGGGTAATTTAAAATATTTTTATCGCCAATTACCTAGAACGATTAACATTAATCTTAATTGAATGAGAAAAACATCAAAAACTGTATTTTTGATATATTCAGAATTCCGTTTGGTTTGACTGAACTGGTGGGTTGTTTGACCTGTGGTGATGCGACCATGGCCATCGAGGCATGCTGTTGCATCATCAACTTGACCACCGGAAAACACAAAACGACTTTTCCGGTTCTTAAAGCCAGCGCTCCTTATCTTATTACCTTTCTTCGCGGTAGAAATGTTCAACTACAGGTAAAAATAATCTTTTAACTTAAGGGAACAGGAAAACAAAACCTGTTATAAAAACTAATTCTTCTTAAAAGCAGAGGGCATATCTAGGTTCCTGTTTTTTAACTATATTGTTAAAATTTCAATAAAATCAGGATTGTTCAGCATGGGCGTTGGGAAATATGGCTGCTGATTGCAACAGTTGCAGAAAACATTTGACTGAACAAGGACTTCTCGATGGTTTAGTTCCTCTACTTGATGTAAGTACATGTTCTATAATAATATAGTTACTCTCAGGGGCGTCGGAAGCGGGGGGGCAGGGTGGGCTCAAGCCCCCTCGACCGTCGGACATGGGGTAACTGAGCCCCATATAATTTGACCATAGCCAACTTGTTCAGCCCACCCACTTAGTAATAACTTCCGACGCCCCTGGTTACTCTTACTCTATCTAAAGCTGAGACTACCCTTACCAAAAAAAGTTTGTCTTAACAGGTCTTGGGGAAGTCTTTAGGGTGTCTTATGTAGTCATAAGAGGTCTTGGGGAAGTCTTTCGGGTGTCTTATGTAGTCTTAAGAGGTCTTGGGGAAGTCTTTCGGGTGTCTTATGTAGTCTTAAGAGGTCTTGGGGAAGTCTGTAGGGTGTCTTATGTAGTCTTAAGAGGTCTTGGGGGAAGTCTTTAGGGTGTCTTAAGAGGTCTTGGGGAAGTCTTTAGGGTGTCTTATGTAGTCTTAAGATGTCTTGGGAAAGTCTTTTGGGTGTCTTATATAGTCTTAAGAGGTCTTGGGGAAGTCTTTCGGGTGTCTTATGTAGTCTTAAGAGGTCTTGGGGAAGTCTTTCATTATGTCAAGAAGTCTTGAGAAAGTCTTAAAGACTTCCCCAAGACTTTTGTACTGTTCTTGAGGACCTCTTCAGATCAAACTAACTTTTTTAGTAAGGGATACACTAGAAACTTAAAAAACCTTCTCAACCTTTTTTGGAAAAAGTTGATCGGGTGTACTTTGATAACAACTTATATTTAGTAAATACTTCTGTAAAAAAAAAAATATTAGATTGAAACAATGATTTGAATAATTCAAACGGTTAATTGAAAACGGTAATTCAAAGTGTCTAGTGTCAAGGTATCTTTGCTTCTGCTTTTACCAAAAGCATAGTAAATCTCCTCAAAAAATTTATTGAACCATCTGATTTTCAGAGTTTGGACGCCAACGTATCTGATTCAACCGTTTTTGCCTTAAGTTGCTACACTAAGTTTTGCGATAAACATAATAGGTTAGTAAACATCATTAAAATGTCAAAATATCTGCAATTCTAAGTAGAATTCACCATTATATCCTTTTCACTTAAATAACAAGCTCAAAATTTTAGTTTAGCTTTTGGTAGGAGATTGAAGATGAATGACAGGAAATTGCCGTCTTTACTGTCAAAGCCACGGATGTTATTTTTCGTGTATTCATCTGCAATTTCCTACTAAAAAACTAAACGTAACGTTTTCCCAAAAGGTTTCTTCATCCTATTAACTTCTGTTATAATTCTTCATTACTGTAGAGATATTTGCGAATTAGGAACCGTGGATAAAGTCACGCAGTTGCTGAACGACCCTGAAACGTCAATGTCTCGTGTCCCACAAATATTGGCCTTGCTCTTCAATTTAACTTCCACGTAAGTTACTTTTAGTGTTATGTCGTCATCGTTGATCAATTGAATATTTGAGGCGGAAGTAAAGGGTTATTTAGTACGATGAAAAAACACGAGATGGCACTGATTTTCAAAATTCAGGTCTCAGTTTTTTTCTAATCGTAAGGATTGTTTGGGAACAATTTATTTCCCAAAATGGGCCTCCCCTCCTCTTGACCTTTAATACAATTGGAAAAAACCGACTATATAAGTAGATAACTGCCCATTTCCCTTGTATGGCTTACCTAATTCCGTTTCGCTGATCTAAGTCTATAGATTGTATTCAAAAAAGCATAAAACTATTCTTCTGTTGTTATTTTAGGGTTGAAGAAGTGGTTCCATTCTTCAAGAACAAGAATATTGGACAAACATTCTTGAAAATTATCTTGAATATGGAAAATTTCGAGTACTTTGTTTCGGTAAGTTCAATCTCAAATTTATTTCACAAGTCCAGTTAAAATATGTTTTTAACAAATTAGGAAAACCTAATTTTGTGGGATGATAGTTAAACACAATCCCTAAAGTACGCGACATTCCAAACGCCCCTCTCCCTTTTAACTCCACCAACCAAAGTTCCAACAATCCTCTTACTTCATTTATGTTCTGCAACTTCGGAATGCGGCAAAACTACTGATTTTTGTTGGGGTTGGGAATGGGGAGAGAAAAAAAACTGGGTCGGGGCGGGGTTTATTAAATATTTCGCAAATCAATAATTTTAAATGGTTTTTACGTCCTTTTTTATGAAAAAAACTATTTAAAACGTCTAAAGTATGGGGTTGTCTTTATGAAAATTTCATAGAGCAGTACAGTAACAATTCATACTTTACGTGAATAGTATAAAAAAATGTGGTAAGAAAGACTCGTCAGTCAACTCTCATATATTTGATTAATTTTTACATATCAGTGATTCCTACTGACAGTTAAATATTGTCTGCAAATAAGCTAAAAACTATTATTTTTAGTAACCCTTACCAAAAAAAGTTAGTCTTGAGAGGTCTTGAGGAAGTCTTCCGGGTGTCTTTTGTAGTCTTAAGAGGTCTTGGGGAAGTCTTCCATTATGTCAATAATTCTTGGGAAAGTCTTAAAGACATCCCCTAGACTTCTGTAGTGTTCTTGAAGACCTCTTCAGATCAGACTAACTTTTTTCCGTAAGGGAAACCTTGACAGTAGATAGTTGTAACCTTTTTTTTCTGTTTTACATTTTTCCTTGGTTGTAATTAATTTTTCTCAGTGGTAAATGGCGTTGACGCCAATTTCAAAATTTCAGTACAGTTGGAACTAATAATTAAACATTGACTCAGGGTTGCCACATGTCAGGGAAAACAGGGAAAAGTCAGGGAATTTGAAAATGAACCAAAAAAGTCGGGGAATTTTAAGATATTTTAAAAAGTCTGGGAAAAGTCAGTTAGACATTTAACAGAGTTGCCACAGCTCAGGGAAAACAGGCAAAGTCAGGGAATTTGAAAATGAACCAAAAAAATCAGGGAAAAGTCAGGAAATTTTAAGATATTTAAAAAAGTCTGGGAATTTAAAGATCTTTCTAGAAGCCAGGAAATTACAATCAGTCTGCAGAAAAGATTCGAAGCTGACCGTCTCAGTTGTATAGATTAGAACAAAGATACGCGAGCAAAAAGTTTGGTGAACGCGATTATATAAAAAATAAAATGTTAAAAATTGGGTAGTATTAGCTGAAACGGTCAGGTAAAAACCTGGAAAAGTCATGGAATTTGAGTCTGAATAAAATGTATCAACCCTGTGACTGGACATAAGCACACCCTATAGTAGCGTAATTAATACAATTTAATTTTATTGGCAATTTGAAAAGAAACGTTCTTTCAATAAATGTTTTCGTAATAACGTAAGTTTATATAAATTAAGTGATAAAGTTAAGAAATGACATATCTCAAACAATCACGCCTATTGATTAATATATTTTTACCTGTCACCTTTTGGAATTCCCGCTTTAAATTAAGCTTTTTATCAGTATTGTGACGTAGCAGTCAAATCTCTAAGAACCAATCTCTTTTCACTTGTCAAAGGCTGCAGTCGCGCAAGGAATTTCACGAGAAAGACCTTGCGCTCGTGAAATTAGAGCCTAAATGTCAACATCATTTGGCTTAACCTGTCTCTTATATACTAAACGTGATACCTGGGAAAAACATTATCCTTTCTACTTGACATTAGCTTCTCAATATGGCTTCTATTTTGAAATTTTCAAATATGTTTTAAAACGTAATTTATTTTTGAATACAAAATTCATTATCATAGTTCGCCTGAAGATGTTTTAATAGTTTCAAATCATGCTCGTGTGACATCATTAGGTATTTAGTTGAATACAGGCAGTGAGCGTGGATGAAACCTGAGAGGCAATCCATCCATGGGTGTTTGCGTTACTCCCACCTCCATCACTATCTTGTCCCGATGAACGAGTGACTCGACGCTGAAGCGACGTAGAATCGTACTCAAGATGACTTTCATGGACAACATAGCGAACCTGAGACCTATAACGTTAACAAAGTCATAAATTGTAGTCTTGGAATATTAATAACTGAGCTAAATTATAGAATAGAACGATTAGCTAATAGGTGCTAATTTTAATAGTGTGTAACTAATGAAACATTGCGAGCAAAGGTGGGCAATTCGCGAGTGACTTTGTACAGCCAAGCCTGCAAATTCGCCCACCACTGCTTGAGAGTGAGTGAAGTGACTGTTGTACATCATTTATTCGTCTATACTGTGAGCTAGAAGCGTGATTTGAGCTTGGGGCTCTATTTAGCTTTAAAGCAAAATTGTTCGAGCAAGTTATTCTTAAAATTATAAAGACACATTACTAAAGTATTTCCCTCATTTGGGCTATATTTCTTAACACTAATCGACTAAGCCTTGGCTACTTTCTAAGACTCGGCAGAAACGAGGTTTTGTTAGTTAAACCATTTAGTTAATATTTGCTGGAAAACCTCAAATCATCACCTGTTGTTAGACGTTTCTCTCTCACTTTTTGAGTTTGCTGTCCGTTTTTTAATCATCTAAAACGCAAGCGAACGATGGAAGCCTGCCTTAAAATGGCGTCTGAGCGAGACTGATTCTGAGCTACATTCGTTTAAAATTAACCTGGACAGTTTCGTGGTCCGAGGGAGAAGGGCAAGAAGGTGAAGGGATCGATTGGCTTTTCGGCGTCAGGTAAGAAACGTTCTGGGATGAACATTTCTGGGTCTGAGTAGACATCAGGGTCTCTGTGGATGCTATGGATGGAAATATCATAATTGGTGCCTTTCGGAATCAAGAGATCATCTGCCAAAAGAAATGAATTTAAAATATGGGACTAAAACGCCTGCCTAAACGTCATCGATATCCCATGATTGACTAACCAATGCGCACGTCAGTCTGCAGCGTTCTGGCGATGGCTGGTACTGGAGGGTATAGTCGAGCTGCCTCCTGTTAATTTCATTTATTTATCAATTTAATGTCTCGGCTGCGAGATATCTTTGATTAATTGCCTTGATGATGCATTCCAAGTAAATTAGATCTTTAATATGGTACAACTCCACAGGAGAATCCATGTTTGTCCCCAAGATGGCGTCCAGTTCATCGTGAACTTTTCCAAGACGCGTTGGATCCAATCCCAACAACAATAAAACGAAACTCATGTTTATTGTCGTCGTGTCATGACCCTACACAAAAAAACCTATTTCATGGTTTTCCTTAGTACTGGAAGTAATCGATAAGGTTACCGCAAATATCAGCGTCTCGATTTCTCTCTGGACATCATGGAGGCTGAAGGTCTTGTCCAAAAGGTGCAATTCGAGCACCATGTCCAGAAAAGAGGTGCCACGCATCTTCGAGCCCACTTCTATATTATCCCGCTTATATTTTGCTTCTGGATCATTCACTCTTTTGGATTCAAGGATATCCTTTTTTCTTTCATCGATAATCTATAAGAAAAGTTTGCATTCTTGAGTGTAAGGAATATTTTTATTTCCCTGGTCAAACCTATGACTGCTGTTGTTACTAACTTTGGGCCGCGGCCCTAGTGATTATAACTTACTCTCATAGAGAAGTCTCTGCTGTATTTTAGAGCTTTGAAGTATTTTTTCCCCTCTGGAAACAACTTGTAAGTGCATTCTAGCCAATACCAAGGCGTGTAAATTCTCTCCATAGTAGCGTTTTTCAATCTTAAAGCCGTAATAATGTTTAATGATATTGACATTATGTGTTGCAATAATTTACTTGTGTATGCTACGCAAATACTCAGAGTCTTCGTTCTTCTGGATTCCCATATTCATACCGGTTGATGTTTCTTATACACAAGTAGAGATATAGTGGTTAGCTGTTGCATTTAATCACTCAAAGATTTAAACAACATAAAGTATTTGTACCTATGATGATGTCGAGTGTGCAAAATCCCATGAGAGATATTATCTCGACCGTTTGCCCTGCGAGACCAGCCAACTTGGATGTTAACGTCAGTGAGTTCTCGTTGAAGATTTGGAAATAAGACTCAACTATTTTCCTGTGCAACGTTGGTTCCAGTTTCTTCCTCCTGTCTCTCCATATCTTTTGGTCGCTACACACGAGAATAAGCCCAAAACGTAATGATTGTATGTTAATTACTAACTTACTATAAGTTAACACATGGACACTAGTAGCATTAAGGAAAGAGAAACATCAAATAATGATTTCATATAGCTACACTTCTGTCGACCGTTTTGTTTCCTATTTGTTTGGCTTTGACAAAACGTGTAACCTCCTAGCAACTACTAGACAGTTTGATTTCGAAGTTTATGAATTATATTATTTTACCTGGTTATCAAACCATTACCCAAAAGTTTTTTTAAGAAATGGTAAAGCAGAGAACTCTTTTGAACATTTTCTCTGTCCATCAAAACGTGCTGAAAATATAATATGAGAACTACAGTTAGGTAAGGTAACACCTAATTTCAACTAGCGCTTGTTTTCCATTATGGGAGTAAAATCCTTGCCCACGATAAAGTTGAAAAATTTCAAAGCTTTTGCCATGGAAAATATAGTAAAAGGAATAGAAGCCTCAGAATTGTCTGTTCAATATTTTGAGGACGAGTTTAGTCGAGCTCAAGCTGGGATATCTCTACTTCCGGTAGCTCTGCTATTGGCGCCGATTGTCCAAGCAGGCATTGAGCAGTTGATAAAAAGAGTAAATACTAAATAATAGACTTGGCGTTTTTAGTCTTTGATGAACGAAAAATATATCAAGGCAGTTTCTACTGCAATTTTTTTTTTTTCGCTAGGTTTAGCTGGATTGTTTTTCTATCTTCTGCAAGTTTCATGTTGAACAAAGTTCACCCTCTTCGGGTGCAGTACATATTTTTTACGAGCTTTGGCCTCTTCCCATACCCTCTATGTCGTCTACAAGCCGCAGATTGATTGTAGCGCCATCTCTGAGTTGAGCATAATACGTGGCTTTGACAGCACGTCGCCCCTCTCCACCCAACCTCGAAACTGGAGGGCATGCTTGTGACGTATGCGTTGAAATCTCTTAAGCCTTGAAAATGTTGTATTTATCGCTGATTACCCATTTTGGTAGATGGCGCTAGCTTTGCGGAAAATTGACGGTCAGAATGATAATTTTTAAAATTCTGGGTCTTTTCACGGACTATCCCAGTCTCACAGATGGCGCCACCCTCTCTAGAAGTCACTTTTACCCAAAGAATCATATCTCTATAACGCAATATTTTTAATCTGTTTTAATCAGAAAATTTTAATCCCTGCTTTATGTCTTCTACCCAGCCCCACTCGCAGCATTGATCTTTATCACATAGATTTCTGAGTGGTACCAATCTCTTGGTGAGGATTCGATTTCTCAGATATCATTTTTGACAATGAAAAATATGTCTTTCGTACCTTGGCGGCTGAAGCTTTGAAGACAAGCAGGTGTTGGGTGATGGTGGCATCGATTCGTAGCATTGGTGCTCCATTAGCAAGGACACATATAGCTAAAAGTCTCTCGAATAGTACTGGAAAGTTTAACTAAAAATTCATTCTTCATACATATAACGTAATTAACAATAATCTTCTGGATTAAGTACTTTTACGAAAAAGTCTTTATCACTGGTGCATGAACGCGCGAGATTCAACTGTAGACTCTATAATAAACCTCTTCCACGGTAGAAAAGGGGGTAGGCATCCTTCAGTATCAGGTATACAAAGGGGGATGACCCCACGCTAACACTGCGCATGATTGGTAGCTAAACGAAATTTTACATTCGTGAAGAAAAAGAATCCCATGATATTCGATTTTATAATGGTGGATTAATTGATTACGAGGTACTCGTGACTTAGCTAGTATTAACTTAATTGTTTACAAAACATAAGGCAAATAAAAACTAGTTACACGTTGATGTAGTGTGTCAATGTAGTTAGCATGACATTTCGAATCGTAGACGATTCATTATCAAGTTTGTAATATTATAATATGTATATAACGTTGATCGAATTACTTACTGGCATTCATTGAAATCGCACTTTTGGTGAACAGCAATGGTGCTACTATCTCGTAGATAGCCGTATAGAGTTTCCCATATTTGGGCAAGAGGTAAAACTCCCGGTACTGGCTAGCTGCCTTAAACCGTAGCAGTAGCCATTTAACCAATGCTACGCTAATAATTCCCAAGAGTAAAGAGGAGACAACTGTAAACCATCCCGCGTCCATCGTATTTTGTTCGAAACTAATTCCAAAAACCTCATCAACTTTAATCATATTTATCGAGAATTGTTCTATTTTTTTTTTTTTTTTTTTTCATTATTGTTTTTTAATATGAGGGCTATCATTGACGAGAGGCATAATGACATAATTATAATCCTTTGTTGCCAAGAATATGGTTGACTGACTACAGAAGGGCTTCAGTCCAAAACGTCTTTTAAATTTTTCGTTAATTACCAAATATTAAAGTTTAATTTCAATATGGTTGATATTTATTCTAGGAATAGCCAAGGCAGCTGAAAGACATTTCCTCAAGGAATCCGCCGAGGCTGCAGCTCAATCCTATAATTATCTATCCTAGTATTGATATTATGTCTATATTTCCTGGCAATCGCCCATGATATGCTTTAGTTGATTATAGCATAGAAAATATAATATTTTCTATGATTATAGCAAAATAAATTATATTGTATTGTCAATAGGAATTAATTGGACACATTTCCTCGTAAAAATTATATACATCTAAACGCAGGGAATTTCCCACGAATAAGGAAGTAACTTATGATGTAACAATTCGCCAATAATTATTATGATAAAGTTTATCATAATAATTATTGGCGTATCGTTGCAACATAACTTATTTTCTTATTTGCTACGCAAAAACTTATTTTTGAGTAGCTTCCATGATGAATACTTACAAGGAGACTACCCTAGGTGTTTATCGCCGATTTTGTCCAAAGTCTGATATAATGACATGATATAAGACATGAAAATCCCCAAAAGGAGAGGACGCATTACCCATTAGTTTGGCCATAGCAACCGAAAACGTTTTTGGCCATTTCAATCGAAAAAATCTCCATTGAAAAAAGCATGGGATTTTCTCAGTTTCGCAGGGTGCTACCTGTGAAAAATTTCAAATTGTTTGGAAATTGTCAAATGTGCAATATGGTTCGTATCTAGGTAAATTTGGACTTTGTTGGGGTAAAATTGGTACCATTTTTGGGAAAAATATTGAAAAGAAATTTCGTTTTTTCGACGAAGGTGCTTAATGGCCAAAAGCGTATTCGGTTGCCATGGCCAAACAACTAGGTAGTGCGTCGTCTCCTTTTGGGGATTTTCATATCTTATATAGGTTTACATTATAGCAGACTTTGGACAAAATCGGCGATAAACACCTCGGATAGTCTCCTTGATAGTCCGTCGCGTCCACTGTCAAAGGCATCTGCTAAATTATCAATATATCTTTGGATGACATATCTTAACAACGAGTTTTAATCTAGTTTTTCATTTAATTTCATTCTTATGTAGGTTAACACGCAAGTAATTCGTTGCTTGGGAAACTTATCGACGGCATCGGATTGTAGTGCCATATCAGATTTAATTGTAAATGAAGAAGTTTTTATTAATTTTGTGATGGCTGCCTTAACCTCCAATTTTAACCATTTGAAGAAAGAGTGCCTTTGGATGCTTTCAAACCTTATTCAATCATGTAAGCCTAATTTATAATAATTTGCTCCATTGATTTGTCAGTATAATCATTTTAGTGCTATAATTTAATTCTGAAGTTTAGTTAGGTTTAAATTTCAGTTTAGGGTAAATACGGGCCAATAGAACTATTTTGGCCTTGAATTAAGTTTCTTAGAAACGTCGCTAGATGGCGATAGTGACATTCGGTTCATAAGACTGGTCCCATTTTTGACAGTTCAGACCCTTACCGAAAAAAGTTAGTCTTAAGGGGTCTTGGAGATGTCTTTCGGGTGTCCTATGTAGTCTTAAGAAGCCTTGGAGAAGTCGTAAAGACTAACCGAAGACTTGTAGTCTTCTTGAGTACCTCTTCAAATCAGACTAACTTTTTCAGTAAGGGGAAGCTTTTTAAATTAATTTAAAAGCGAAAACTGTGAATTAATTGTGATTTCGAAGCTAAATCTTATTTCCCCGTCAATCAAATTTAAACTAATCATCTTTTATTTATTTGTTTTGACTTAGGCCTTGGTTCTGTAATTGTCGAACCAAGAAATCGGACGTCTGTTATCCAAGCTATTTGTGATATATGCCTCAAAACCCTTGATGACACAACTATTAGTGAAGTAATCATTTTCATTATATTAACTTTGAACTTAATTCGCTAGCATTTCAGCAATTTTATCGTTTTAATTATTTGCGAAATTGCCCGTGCAATGGTGCCATGTACTCTCACCAAATTACAAAAGATTGCAATGGACCATCTCACTGGGCGAACCCAAAACATATTCATTAGACCCAAAAATCTGGGCCCCTTTTAATTGTAGAGGGTATATATCTTTACAGAGCCTTAACGTTTTGTCGCTATTAATTACGGACGATTCTGGGCAAAATCAGGATATTGCTCATTGTTTAAGAAATCTCCAAGAATACCTCTCGAAGCGACCTCATTCGACCGTAATCGCTACTAAGGTAGTGCGTACGATGGAATTGTTACGTTAATGATGAATTTCCAGTTAATAAATTTTCACCCAAGTAAGTAAAAATGTTGATCAAACTATATGCATATTCCCAAAGTGGATATATGTAAGCTGGAAGTTTGCTTGGTGCCAATCTTGCCAACTGGTTCCAAGTTAATCAATTGGTGAAGTTAACTTCTCACCCGTGGATGTTTATGTAGACCAAATTGATTATTTCCCACACGACTATGGGGGTAATAGTCACCGAAAGGAGTCTTTAAAGAGTTAACACGGTACGAAAAGTACGAATAGATTTGTCATTATACCTACTCTGCTACGACTACTACCACCACAAACAACAGTCACACAAACACTCAAGCGCAAAACCACCCCATGAACATAGTTCATTATGGGAGTTAAAGATTTGACAGGTTTTTCTGGGTAAAAATAATGTCTTTATTACTGACAATAGCTTCTTGAGATCTGGCTTTTTTTTTTTTTAATGAACTTCGCCATCTTGTTTTGAAATTGGTGTACAAAATTCATTTTGGTTGTTTGCCTGAAGGTGCTCAATAGTTTCAAATCATGCTCGCGTCATTAGACATTTAGTTGAATATAGGCAGTTAGCGTGGATGAAATCTGAGAGGCAATCCATCCACGGGTGTTTGCGTTATTCCTATCTCCATCACTATCTTATCTCGATGAACGAGTGACTCCACGCTGAAGCGACGTAGAATTGTACTCAAGATGACCTTCATTGACAACATAGCGAACTTGTAACCTATAATTGAAACACAGTCATATATTGTAGCCTTTGAATATCAATAACTAAGCTATATTATAGAATAGAACGTTAACTAATGGACACATTTGTTTTAACATTAACCTATACAGTTACGTGGTCCTAGGGAGAAGGGAAAAAATGCGAAGGGGTCAATGGGCTTTTCGGCGTCGGGTAAGAAACGCTCCGGGATGAACTTCTCCGGGTCGGGGTAGACATCCGGGTCCCTGTTAATGCTGTGGATAGAAATACCGAAGCTAGTGCCTTTCGGAATCAGCAGATCACCTGTAAAGAAAATAATGAATTTTAAATAAACGTCAAGGATATCCCAAGATTGACTAACCGATGCGCACGTCATTCTGCAACATTCTGGCGATGGCTGGAATCGGAGGGTAGAGTCGAGCCGTCTCCTGTTAATTACAATTATCGGTTTATTCAATGTCATGGCTGATATTATATCTCTGATTAATTGCCTTGATGACGCATTCCAAGTAGTTTAGATCTTTAATTTGGTCCAACTCTACGGGAGAATCCATGTTTGTCCCCAAGACGGCGTCCAGTTCCTCGTGCACTTTTCCGAGACGCGTTTTATCCAAACCCAACAACAATAAAACGAAACTGATGTTTACCGACGTTGTTTCGTAACCCTAAACGAAAAACGAATGGCGTGGTTTCAATTTTAGGCAGTTTACCGAGTACTGGAAGTTATTGATTATGTTACCGCCGTAAGGAGCGTGTCGATTTCGTTCTGGACATCCTGGAGGCTGATGGTCTTGTCCAAATGGTGCAATTCGAGCACCATGTCTAAAAACGAGATGCAGCGCATCTTCGAGCCCACTTTCTCATTTTCCTGCTGATATTTTGTTTCTCGATTGTTCAGTCTGTTGGACTCGAGTAGATGCTGTTTTCTTTCTTCGATAATCTACAAGATAATTTTGCATTCTTAAATGTAAAGAATATTTTCATTTCCTTGGACTCTAACTGCAATTGTTTCTACCAACGGAGCCACGGACCTACTGAGTATAACTTACTCTCATAGAGAACTCTTTACTGTGTTTCAGAGCTTTGAAGTATTTTTTCCCATCGGGAAACAACTTGTAAGTGCAATGTAGCCAGTACCAAGGCGTGTAAATTCTCTCCATAGTAGCATTTTTCAATCTTAAAGACGTAATAAAAGCCAACCGATGGGAATTTTCAATAATATTGACTTTATTCCTTAAATATTTTCAAATCAAGCTTTTGCAATAGTTTACTTGTGTATGCTGCGCAAATACTCCGAATCTTCGTTCTTCTGGATTCCCAACTTGATACCTGTTGATGTTTCTTATACCCAATAGAGATAAAAGTCAGTTAGCTGCTGCATTTAATCACTTAAAAAAATAAACAACAAAGTATTTTTACCGACTATGATGTCGAGAGTGCAAAATCCTATGACAGACATTATGTCCACAGTTTTTCCAGTGAGATTGGCCAATTTGGACGTTAACGTCAGTGAGTTTTCGTAGAAAATTTGGAAATAAGACTCGATTATTTTTGAGTGCATCGTTGGTGCCAGTTTCTTTCTTCTGTCTCTCCATATCTCTTGGTCGCTACAGTTCCAAAATAAATTTGATTATAGGATAATTACCAGCTTACTACAAGTTGAACCTGAGACTGTCAAAAATATAAATAAGGAGAGAAACAATAAGTTATTGCAGTGTTTGAGGCTGCATTTAATTTCGAAAAAAATGGGCTAAAATTGTGTAACTAACAAAACATTGATTTCTAACCAATATAGAGTATTTTATGTTCAATGTTATTATACCATATAGGTTCTAGAGAATTTTAAAAGCCAGTGGTGATAAATTTTAAAGAAAGAATTTAGTTGTGCAGTTCCAGTGACAAAGGAGTCACCTGAATTTTCTTTTTCCACCCCTTGTTTTTTATCTTGACCGTCTAATAATTGGACAGTTTGGCTTATAAATTTATAATTTATATCATTTTTACCTAGTTACTAAGCCAGTACCCAGAATTTCTTTAAAGAAATGATAAAGTTGCGGAGATTTTTGAACGTTTCCTTTGTCCATCAAAACGTTCTGAAAATAAAATAATGTCAGAACTTATATAATTATAAAAAATAATGTCAGGAGTATATGCCCCCATATATGCTTGACCAAGCTATTAAGAATATAGATCCTCTATCTAACTTGTAAGTGGCATCAGTGAAATTTCGTTTACGCGGGGAAAAAATGGCGGTAAAGCAGAGGCAAATGATTGAAATGCATTGGCACCCCCATGAATGAAAACTGAAACTAACGATAACCCGTAATGCCTAAATTATATTTCTCCCACCCAGCCCCACTCGCCGTCTTGATGTTCACAGATGCGTGTCTGTTTTAAACCCAGCATTACAGATTGATACGCTTAGATAGGGTTTTCATAATACTATAATGGTGGAAATTAGATTTCTCTGTTAAATCGTGGACGATGGTATCATTGTTCACATTAAAAAGAAAACCGTGTTTTTCGTACCTTGGCGACTGAAGCTTTGAAGGCAATTAGGTGCCGGGTGAAGAAGAAATCAGTTCGTATAATCGGCGCTCCATTCGCTAGAGCGAATATGCCGTAAAGTTTCTCGTGAAACACTGTCAAATACAATTAAAATTATTTCATCCACTCAAGAAATTATTGAAGTTACACTTGCCATGAATATATTTTAGGAATATTGAACTGCGCTTGTATGTTTTGTACTACTAGAGCTTTAAAAAACCTTAACCTTTAACACCATTGCCTTGGTGTATTTTTAAATCGAAACTATGAGCACCAAAAACGTATCTAAAAATTCTCGGGTACGTTTTTTGGGATGATGTTTAGGTATCATCCGCGCATGATTCATTTCGTCACTCTTAAACGGCGCCCCGTACGACAAAACGTTGTAGAACATCTTCGTCTTAAAATGACCCATAGAACCCACTGTAGCTCGGTCCTACCACCATTTTTGAAACACCCTGTATATTTGGAATATTAATTCACGAATCTTTCCAAAAATGCTACTCAATTTCCATTTGGAGTTCAAGAAAAATACTAGACACCATCATATTGCCCTAAATTGTAATTTAATGCAATTTAAGATCGAATTGGTGATTAAACGAAATTTTCCATTCGTGGAGAAAATTAATTACATTCTTCTAGTAAGACTAGTTAATCGACTTACTTACTCGCATTCATTGGAAGCGTTCTTTTGGTGAACAGCATCGATGCTATTATCTCGTAGGTGGACGTATAGAGTTTCCCATATCTGGGCAAGAGGTCAAACTCACGGTACTTGCTAGCCGATTTAAATTGTAGAAGTAGCCAGTTAACTAATACTACGCTAATAATTCCCAAGAGTAAAGAGGGGACAACTGGTAACCATCCCTCGTCCATCGTATTGGATTCGAAACTAATTCTAAAAACTTGAAAGCGCCCGTTTTTGATTCCGTTACTTTGCCATAAAAAAACCTCATTGCAATCAATTTGAAATATAATTATATCGAAAAGTATTCGATTTTTAAAAGGAGTTGTACCTTAATTATATTTAAGCCTAACGTGTCTCAAGGAATCGGTCAAGGCTGTCCAACGTCAGCAATACTTATATACGAGGTGTTTAATTGGCCAATTTCTAAAATTTTCTCCATTGTGAGACACGACCACATTTCGTCCACTGAATTTGAAGTAATAGAGAAAAAGGCAGGACAATAAGAAACGGGAAGGTTGAAGTGGTACACTTTCTTAGTTTCTTACCAATGTTCAAATAAGTTCACTCCTTCATATAAGTACAAATGATTATAAGGAAAATAAATAAATAAAAAAAAATGTTGTTGTAAACAAATTTCAATTTAATTGTTTTGACATTAATGGTTTTAGGTATCAAGGTACTCCAAATATTTAAGATTGAAGATTAATTTACAAACAAGTTGGGAAACCCAAAAATAGTGCCTCCTCTATCGAATACCAACTAATTCTTCCCTGCATGACCTCCAAGTTCTCCTTTTCCGCCATTATTTAATAAGTTTTTATTTTTATATCCTAAAATCTGTTATAACAAGAGCTGTATAAGGTCTTTGGCCCCTAGCCGAGGTGAAAACCACTCTTGAAATCAGGTGTACAAACCAAATGGAATCCATTCAGAATCACGCGAATCAATTCGGAATCACGATAATCAAATATAATCACGCGAATCAATTCGGAATCACGATAATCAAATAGAATCACGCGAATCAATTCGGAATTACGTGAACCAATTCGGAATCAGTGGTAATTCATCCGGAATCAATGCCAATCAATCCGAAATCACGAAAATCCAAATAGAATCAATGCGAATCAATATTGAATCACGCGAATCAATTCGGAATCACGTGAATCAATATGGAATTACTGAGAATCTTAAAAATCAATATGGAATCAATGCGAATCACGCGAATCAATTCGGAATCACTGAGAATCAAATGAATCTGGAATCAGGTGTACACGTTTTTCTAGAGTGGGTCCCCGTCGCCCATAGCTATTTCACCAAAACCAAACAAAAACCAAACTAACTAAATCTAGCTTAATATAAATTTAAAACAAAGAACAGACACACTTCTCGTCAACGATAATATTTTAAGTTTCTTTTAGGTTATGTGGTATTAGTGTAGGCAGAAGCCGATGAAACCCTCCTTTGAAGTCTATTACTCCCGGGTCTTGTCTACCCCTCTCCGTATGGGTTAGTTTCAAAAAGCGCGATTCGTACGCCTCCTAACGGCAGATATTTTCGGAGCGGGAGTTCGTCGAGCCGACTCGAGCGAATATCTTTAGCAGCCTTGGAGTTCGTCAAACGAACGTCGTCGTTTGTGGAGAGAGAGAATTTCCAATTTTCCGTAGACAAGGGGTGTGAAGTAGGACCCCTCCGATCTCGTAAAATTGTGAATTTTACCCATACAGAGAGGAGCGCTATATCGAACATTAGAGTAGTAGACTTCAAAGGAGAGTTTTATTGGCTTCTGGTGTAGGTAATATATTAGATTTCCAAATATTTCCTTTTCATACTAAACTAAATATATTAACTTAATATGAAGGTCACTCTAATATATACGTGTGTTATTTCAAGGAAATGAAACAGGAAAATTATGCATTTATTTATTTTTTTCTGATCAATTTCAATTTGTCCTTATAGATACATATCATTTAAATAAATTATAATATTTCGACTTTATATTTGACTAATTATATGTCACTACTATTACAGGTTATAAGTAATTAATTTAAAGGAAAGTTCTCACAATTATTTTGACAGTCTTGCGATAAATGTAGTTTGTTTCAACAACGTAATTAACGATACTTAATTGAAATTAAGTGAAAGTTAAGACTTTTCGTGAAAAATTGGAGATAAGAGATGAGTTGAAAGAAATTTACCGTGGTTACAAATGTAAACAACACGATTCTCTAACACTATAAGCGCCCCCAAACTTATTGCTTCCATTATAAGTTATTCGTATCAACCATGACGCATTAACGTCCACAGCCGAGTGAAGTTCCTTGCAAGGTTTTTCATATAATAACAGGGTTGCCACAGGTCAGGGAAACAGGAAAAACGAAGTCAGGGAATTTAAAGATCTTTCAAGAAGCCAGGAATAAATTTTCACTCAAGCAACTTAAAATTTTGCTAAAATATTTTATTTATACACATATTTACAAAGTTATAGTCATAGCAATTATACCGGCCTGCTTTTAATTAGCACCGGAGATGTTCGCTTCAATTAAATATAATTAAATGTAAAAATATACACGAGAACTGAAATATTAAAACGAGGTAATCTTAATCAATTTAAATAATTCGTAGAAACATTATTCAATCTTGTCAAATATTTCGTGAAAACGTGCAGTTATCTAAATTGCGAAATTCGGAATGAAGAAATTCATAAAAATTTCAGCCAATGAGATATCAGCTTTAAAACGGTGCCTGGATCTAAAGTGTTTGCGATTGGTAGCTAGCTTCTATAGTATTATCTACAAGAGTGAATAATTATTTAGTAATCTCATTCGCACTTGGACTCGAAAATAATTTCGTTCCAAATCGGGTAATTTCTTCTACTTCATCTTCGCATTGATTGAAATTCACGCCGCAAGCGTTTGACCCATCTCTTAGGCCAATGGCGAAGGCTCTGTTTAGGATGTAAGAGGTAGGATGGGGTGTCTTTTGACCATTGGAGATGGACCTGACTACGGGTTTGACAAATCTACCGGACGTAATCAAAGAAGGTGGTTTAACGTGTTTGAACACGAATGGTTTTCGTTCAACCACATTGACACGTTGGGGACGAGCGAATTTTACAATGGGCGATGGTTCAATCTTGATCCAAGCTACCTCATTGTCGGCAGACGTTACCGAACGAATGTAGATAGCGTCACTGTGACGTAACTGTTTTTCGTCTTCCGTTCCTATTGACTCTTTTGCAGTTTGTTGTAAGGTCTTGATAATGATTGGGTTAGTGACTACGCTGAAATCGAACGGTCTGTAAATAGAAATGGAACGAAAAGTACATTAGCATTGGTCTTTGACCCTTAACCTCTGTCGCCGAACCATAATTTCTAATTGCGCCATTCTTTCTAGTGACTTGGATTGTTCAATGTTCTTCAATGATTTCTCGATGCCGAAAAACAAGAGTATAGACTTATTCCCTCATAGATTAATAATACACAGCTGCAGGGAGATAATGATCTTCCAATGACTTTTACCTTGCGGCGTAAGTAGACTACAAATGTATCAACACATTTCCCGCTAAAAGTAATTTAATCATTTTATGTCTTCGCTAGGGGCATTTTGAACAATCTTATTTTCACAGAATTATCCAACCTCATTTCGTTAGCTAATGCTTGACATAATGGCGTCAACTTAAGAATGGAAGGTCATGCCCTTTTCGTCAGTCGACATTAACACTGTTCTCTCGAACTAAGGGAGAGTTTTAAATTCTTCGTTTATGCATGGTTTGGTTTTTGAAAATCGACAAATTAAGGTAATAAATGAACCGTATACAATGCCATTCAAGCCTTAAACCCCAATGTTGTGGGGAATTTCTCTATTTAAACTTGGGGGATTATGAGATTTTTGGCTAGGGGATTATGCCCCTCCCTTGGACACTTGTGTATTTTATAATTTGAGTATTTTGGCCTGTGAGATAATGTATTAGGGAATAATGCCCACCATTCTAAAGGAAGAGTTTCAATCCATATTAATTCTGGCTTCATCTTCTTCATATATTCGCGAGTTTTATTTTGATCTCTATCCGTTTCAACACATTTTTAGAGTATTATTTTTCTTATCAGGATAAATGAACCTCTTGAACCTATTTCAGTCCACGATAAATTTAATATTTATAACTAGCAATTTAATAACGGGAATAAAAAACAACCCTCCAAATTAAATTAAGCTCGTGATATGAGTGTGTTTATGAGTACTATACTCCAAGGGGTAACGCTCCGAAAGGTTTGACAGTACCAAGAAGGATCAGACAAGGAGGAAAAGTGGGGCTGCGTTGAGTTAGAGAGAAGAGTAAACCTCCCACTCGGGTGGAAAGGGGGGATAGGAAATTCTCGAGGTAAACTGTTGTCACGTGGTCGCTAGCATCGTCGGTTACTACGCGTCTAATTACCCACGTGACAAATATTTACCACGAAGCGTCTCTAACCCCGTTCTCCCAGAGTGGGAGTTTAGGCCGACGCAGTAGGAACCGCGCCGTTCCCACTTTTCCTCTCCTTGTCTGATCCTTCTTGACAGTACATTAAATGCGAATTCTGAAATTCAATTCAAATTCAATACCACGTGATTTTGGGGACATTATTTCGTTCCTTTTAATAAAAAATCTACAGATTTTATCTGAATTTTGCCTATTATATGACGTCATAGAATTGTTAGGCACTTTTTTAAGTCTACGTTGATGACAGGTCAGCAACAATGACGAAAATTCATAGATTTTGAGATTTAAAATTGACAAATTATGCCACGAACTACATCTGATTTTTCTGGTTCGTTAGAAGTAAAGCCAGAAGCCGATGAAACCCTCCTTTGAAGTCTACTACTCTAATTTTCCATATAGCGCTCCTCTCTGTATGGGTAAAATTCACAATTTTACGAGATCGGAGGGGTCTTACTTCATGCCCCCTGTCTACGGAAAATTGGAAATTCTCTCCACAAACGACGACGTTTTTTTGACGAACTCCGAGGCTGCTAGAGATATTCGCTCGACGAACTCCCGCTCCGAAAATATCTACCGTTAGGAGGCGTACGAATCGCGCTTTTTGAAACTAACCCATACAGAGAGGGGTAGACAAGACCCGGGAGTAAAAGACTTCAAAGGAGGGTTTCATCGGCTTCTGGTAAAGCTGAAAATCTTGCGATATCAGGACGTGAGGTAATAGGTTAAAGGCCCTATCTGCTCTGAAACTTGCCCCTTTAAAATGCTCTTCCCTTACGCACGCAGCCTAGCTTTGACAGTACTATTTGTTTCGTACAACGTCGTCTGCTAAGCTAGAAAAGAAGACGACTTTAAAGGGGATTTGAAAATCGCAGATAGTCATTTTAATTGACTTCCGCCTGAAGTATTTGTTTGTAAAATCTTAACCTAATAATTATATTTAATTATTAAGCTATGTGGTAAATCACATTTTAAACTAAATTTTTGCTAAAAATTCGTAAACTTCGACTCATGAAATCATACTTTTGAAAACTAGATAAAATCCAAAAAAAAATCTTACCCGAATGATTCAGCAATTTGATCGGTGTAGACGCTGTATTCCGTGGTTCGCGCCCCGACGCCACAGACAAGTTTCAGGAAACACCGTCGGTCATCGTTACGTAACAGATAATTTAAACCTGTCTCCCTCAAAGTCCCGCCAATTTCTTGAAACACCTCAGCAGGTAGTTCCCATCGTTTATTGCAGTTGATATCGACTATTAAAAAGGACATCAAAGTAACGAAGCCATACATCGCCAAATTCATGTTGAGGTTTATAAAAGTCGAACTAAAGCAAGCGATACTTTTTTTCAGAAAAAGATTGAAAATATTTACAAGTGTCTTTTATACCACTTTAATGTTTACTTAAAATTTTTAAGCCAGGGTGTGGAAAATTTCACAACTTGAAAACATTGTCTGTTTACATATCTGAAGTAGGGGAACTTAAGAATTGCTTCTGTATTTGATGGGTCAAACCTTTCAGTCTAAGGTTACTATCTGTTTGCGCAACTCATAATTTAAACCCATAATGACGTCAATGGCGATGGCGTCTTTCTATTGGTAGAATTCGAGGGTCTGGAAAGGGGCTCGTCCCTAACTTTCTTATCTTCAAAACACTTTTGGCGTTTCAACGCGAGATTATCAACTTTGATTTATTTATTTTCTGATAAGAAAATGATTTCTCACGCAGTTGTAAACTATATTTCGTTCAAGTTTACTCGGGTATTTTCCGTGGTCGTTTCCAAGATTATCGATAAATCTATTCCAGTGAGAGATTTATCTATACCTTTTAAGGAATTGGAGCTTGACATAAGGTTGTAGACTAATGGGACTTAACCTTCAACCTTAGGCGGCGGACCCAGGTTTAAAAAAGCCACTGTAACATAGTTCACTTCAATCCGGTTTAATGACGTCAAAGTTCAATTCTTCCAAATTTTAGCTAAATAAAACTGTGGTTGAAAAAGTAACTTGAAGGGATACTAGAGTCAAATTGATTCTCCCGCCATTTCAATGGCATCAGCATTTAACTTTGCTCAAGAACTTTTATTACATACTAAAATTTCTATAAAACTAGCTGATTTAGGCTTAGCGAGTCTAGTTCTCGACTTTGAACTTGGGAACTGTAAATTACCTCGAAACCTTTGGTGGGTTTTGATACATTTTTTAAACATGTTATAACAGTAGAAAAATCGATTAAAAATAATTTATAATGCTATATTATCCCTTTAGAGGAAGTAGAAGTCAAAATGAAAAATTGTCTGCTAATGCGCGTGACGCATAATTTCTTAACGTATAGCTTGCAATGATTTTTAGTTAACAATGGTTTGGCAAGAATGTCCACCTTCGAACCTCAGGCTCATGAACCACATGATAGAATGGCTAATGATGCAGTTACGTATTCATGTTGTCATAAAAAATTCATGGTACGCTTTCTTCGTTTGCTACACTAATTTCTTGAAATCTAAATTTTCCACAAATTCTCCAAACGTACTTTTGGCTCTCGTTTGTGTTTTCTCCCCTCCCCTTCGAGAAAATAACAGATTTTCGGCTCTTGAAACTTCAATGGGAATTCTGAAAGCCTCCTTGGTTTTACCAAGGAATATCTAACAGAGTAAGCGTGGCCAAATGTTTTTAAAAACTTGTCGCCATAAAAACTTTAAAGTCACCTTCTTTTCTAGCTTAGCAGACGACGTTGTACAAAACAAATTGTACAGTCAAAGCTAGGCTGCGTGCGTAAAGGGAAGAGCATTTTAAAGGGGCAAGTTTCAGAGCAGATAGGGCCTAAAATCAATCGCCAAGTCTAGGTCTCCCTGTATAGATATTCCTTGGTTTTACTCTAAACTTAAAGATCCACTTTAAAATTGAATTTTTCCATTGACTCGCCAGCTTGGTTGGGGCCAATTATAGTTAGATTAAATAGTAAAATCACTCTTAAATGGATAAGCAGCCACAGACAAAAGTGTTCCCAAGTTTTCGTGATGTTCTTAATTAATAATTTGAGGAAAATCTCGCATACCCGACATGAAAAGAATCAGAAAATGTCTTTTGACCAGTTGGTCAGAGTCTTCTTTTAATTCTCTGCCAAAATCAGACTTTTTGTACTACATGTACATTTCAAAGGCAGTTCGTGAATGTTTTATCAAGGAAGCATTATTTTTAGAAGCACATTCAATTAAAAATTACTTTTTTCCGCTATGAAAATTCTATATGAGAACCTCCTAGTCTCGGAAGAAAAAAATATAGGTTTCCCGCTCAAATTTCAAAGGAATATTGAAGAAGTAGCTTCTCCTAGCGAGGCTTATATCAAATTTATTTATACATTTGCTTCTTTATCACTTGCGAAGCATGTTAGTGTGGATTAAACTAAAAGCTTGATTTAAACTTCACATTTGTTTTAACGCAAAAGCTCAATTCTTGGCCAACATAATCTTGGTTTGAAAACGCACCTTAAATGAACTATCTGCGATTTTTAAATCCCTTTAAAGCCGCCTTTCTTTTTCTATTTGTTTATCGAATAAAAATTTAATTTTGATTCCATTTTGGAACGAAACGGCTTTTAGAAAAATGGTTCATTTCGCATAAACCAAATTGGCGCCCTTTTTAAATTGCCGCCTAAGTTCAGGCTATAGTCTCCTTGATAATGAACTGAACTGAACGAAAATTTAATTTCATCATTTCAGACATCATAGGTTGAAAAGGCTTGTATCCCACCCTGTTGGATAATAACTATTCGTCGTCTGCTAAAAAGTGGTATAGATTGTAGTTTTGTGGGCTTCGCAAAATTTGAAGATATTGCATTTGTTATTTGTTTCGTTATTATTACTAAAAGTATAATTAAATCGTAACATGGAGATTAATAGGGTAAGAATGATTTTATTTTTAATATATAGTTATTATTAAGGCTTTAGCCTAAATCAGGTTTTAAAAATAGGCAAATAAACTGATGGTGGGAGACTGCAGCCATAGCTCTTCCGCAGTGCTGCTTTAACAACCCAAATATATTTAATAAATATTAAATATAATACAAGCTCGATAGAGCTGCATTTAAATAAAAAAACGATAATGATTAAAGTACTTTCACTCCAGTGGTGAAGAGACGAGGCTATACTGATACCTTTAGCTATAGGAGCAATATGGCTTAATTAATCAGGCAACCTTAACTAGATTAGGATATGTTTTAACCGAGTAAATGTACACAATAAGATCCATTTAATATCAGATAACGTTTATTGATATTGGCGCGAAATCTTTGCTCGAAATTTCCCCATGGTAATAACTTCTTCGAGTAATTTTAGAACCTGACTCTGAGCATGCTCTAGCTGCTGTCATTAATCAACCACTTGCTTTTAGGCTCAAAAAAGTGGGTAAATTGGACTAGTGTTGCTGAATAATGACCTCAAAGACAAAGCAACCGTTATCTCCTGTAAGGCAATCTCCTGATGATGCCATCAGTTGGTATCATGGTAAAATAACAAGAGACGCTGCAGAACATATCTTAACTATCAGTAAGTTTTACACAATCCATTATTATCTAGAATGTTCAATCTAAAACGCAAGAACTATGTCAAAGCTAATGAATAAGAAAATGTTTGATAACAACTTCCCATTTTCAACGCCCCTGATTCAAATATTGTTGTACAAAAATTTTCCCAGATGGTAAAAATGAAGGTCAGTTTCTGGTACGTGAAAGCACAACATCTCCGGGAGATTATGTCTTGAGCGTATATCATGACGAGGAGTTCATTCACTATCAGATACGGCAACGCGGAGATGACGCCTTTTTCAGTATTGATGATGGACCTGTCATTCATGGTATAGAGTCTCTTATCGCTTATTACCAAGAAGGAGAGAGGGGTCTGGACGCCCGATTGGGACCATTTTGCCCGGGACAACCTCCCTCTCCTGAGATACGATGTCATGGAAGATCAAATCTACTTCATCGAGCCACAGCTGGAGGTATGTATTAAATCTTTCAATCATTTCATTAGTCAATGGTCGAAATGGTTCAGGATTAAAGACAAGCTCTGATTTAAAATATATTTTCCCCTAATAGCAAAATTAATAGACCCTGGCTAATTTTGGCTTAAAGTTTACAGAACCTGGTTATTTTGAGCCCAAAGTTAATAGACCCTGGTTATTTTGGGCCCAAAGTTAATAGACCCTGGTTATTTTGGGCCCAAAATTAATAGACCCTGGTTATTTTGGGCCCAAAGTTAATAGACCTTGGTTATTTTGGGCCCAAAGTTAATAGACCCTGGTTATTTTGGGCCCAAAGTTAAAAGACCCTGGTTAATTTAGGCCCAAAGTTAATAGATCCTATTTATTTTTGGCCCATAGTTATTAGACCCTGGCTATTTTTAGCCCAATGATAACAGATCTTGGCTATTTTGGGCCCAAAGTTAATAGACCCTGGCTATTTTGGGCCCAATTTTAAATATCATGTTTATTTGTAGGAGATTCAGTTGTGGTAGCGGAGCTGTTGAAATCTGGCTATCATAGTTTGGACGCCAAGAACCAAGATGGGCAGACTGCTGTTCATTTAGCCGTCATCAATGACAACACTGAAATACTTAGGTTGCTGCTGGACTCTGGTGCTAGCGCAAATAACAAAGATTCTGTTGGACTAACACCACTTCACGTAATATTCCTATCTCAATCCTATTTAGATCTTCGTTCATTTTTCCTTCACTGATCTGTTTTGGTTTTAGTACGCTGCCCGTTTAGGTTTTTTCGAAGCTTGTCAAATTCTGCTTCATAATGGCAAGGCTAATCCCCAAATTAGGGCCTCCGACTCTGGTTGGGTTCCGTTACACGAAGCTTCTGTTAAAGGACACACCGATATAGTAGAGGTTCGTTTTAAAAAAAACTCCTGTGGATAAAGTTATTTAAAATGATAACGAAAACGAGTTACTCGTTATGTTTAATCAATTTGGATCATTAAAATGTTAATGAAACTCACCAAAGCTAGTATTCTTGTTAATATTCAGTTAACAAAGTTGCAATTGACATTTTTAGACTGAATTTTAACCCTCCTAATTGATAAAATTACCATTTTAATAGTCTTCATTATTGTTTTTATGGATTGAAAAACTTGATATCTGGAAGTAGTATTTTTTTTTTCATTAATTTCTTGTTAGATTTTATTGGAATACGGGGCGCCTTCTCATCCTCGTTCGTACGAAGATTTCACACCCGCCGATTTAGCTATGAAAGAAGGACAATTAGCGTGTCTTAACCTTATAGGTATTTAATGTTAAAATTTCTCTTTAAAAGTTTTAACGGAGATTCAATTGATATTATCTTTTAAGAAAATTTTGAGCCGCCAAATCCTCGTATGAATCAAACTTGTTGGCTTCATAAAACAATGCCCAGACTGGTAATTATAATTAATACATCATTATACCATCAATTTTGGTACAATTTAAGTGATTCCTTCACCAATTTCTCAAAAGTTGTTAAATAACGATTAGAAATACATTTTTATAATCAAGAAAAGATATTCTTCTTCACCCTCCCTTTAAATAACCCGTTGATTAAATTAAATATCACTTAAAATTTAGACAGCAGCGGCATTGCTACATCATCATGGCCTGACTGATGGCTTATTCCTTATTCGAAAAAGTAGCCGAAATGTCGACAATCACGTCCTTAGTATGGCAAACTCTGCGCATATTTATCATTTTGAAATACACAAAAAAGTTAGTATTCATTCGTTTCAAACTGTTCACAAAAAAAATATATATATATTTTCCAGGCCGAATTTTATTTCATTGACGATGGTCCCTACTTTCGTTCTTTGGAGCTGATGGTAGATTATTATAGCCGTCTTCCTGATGGCCTTCCTACTAGATTAGCCAAACCAGTTTTACCAAACCAATTTGGTAATTTTATTCGCCCTAAATATTAGTTTTGAGAAATCAAATGAAGAACGCGTACGTACGATGGATTGGACGCTTGCCAAAATCTCGTGCACTTTAGCCAAAATCGCAAAATCTCTAAACGTTCTAAAGGAAATTCACAATGAAATTTCGAAAATTATGTACACAAAAACGGTTAGTACGTGTCTGATCCGTTAGGGTCCATACAACCCTAGAATACCTGGAAATTTTTAGTCAATAGTATTCCTTTAAAGGGAGTTAAGCGTACACGTACGAGTTCTATGTTTGATTTATCAAAATTCTTCTATCAACGTTCTAGTTTAGTTCATATTCGATAATTTTTAATTTAGGTATTAATTCATCCTTCACGGTAAGCAAAATTATGTTAATAGTCTGTATCTTTGACGAAAAGATTAATTTCTATGGTCAAATATCAAATATCAGTGATTTTAAGTAAATTCTTTCGTTACATTGTATTTGAAAAATACCTAAAGACTCTCGAAAGACTGAAGAGTAAAGAGACGCAAGGTGATGCTCAACTAGAAATATTTCTTGGACCAAATCTCATTCCTAAAGAATCTCTATCGATTGGTAAGCTCATATTTATCATACAGTAAAAGAGAGTTCTGGGGGAAAAGAATTTGAATTCGTTATATTCAAATTTTCTTGTTAAGCCGTAGCTTAAGTATAATGTATCCGCATGGTGACAGCATTTAAATACAAAGATTTAAATTTGTATTTGTTAAGGTGAAGCAATCGGTGTTGGAGAATATGGTGCTGTCATGAAGGGGACATGCTTAGGGCCAGGAAAATCAAAAGTAAGTTAATCTTTTTTAAATCCCTACTTTTAAAATGTAACAACTGTTGAAAACTTATTTTGTTGCCAAGCTTACCAGGTTTACGTAAGTTTTAAATAAATTTTTACGTAATTATTTGCAAAATTGAAAATATGGTCTCAAATTTATAGGCAAAATTTGTTGCACAATCTAAATTTATAGGCAAAATTTGTTGCACAATCTAAATTTATAGGCAAATTTTGTTGCACAATCTAAATTTATAGGCAAATTTTGTTGCACAATCTAAATTTATAGGCAAAATTTGTTGCACAATCTAAATTGATAGGCAAAATTTGTTGCAGAATCTAAATTTATAGGCAAAATCTGTTGCAGAAGTTGAAATTCACTCTGAAACCAAAGATTTAAGACAAACAATACAATTTTAATTTGTAATTCAGATCGAGGTTGCGATCAAAATGTTACACAATGAAAGGGTCCAAAAAAGTCGCGACGAATTTATCCGAGAAGTGGAGGTGATGGTTGCATTGCGTCATCCTTACATTGTCCATTTGGTGGGCGTCTGTCTTGGCCCCCCTTTAATGATGGTGACTGAGCTGGTTCCTATGGGTTGTCTTCTCGATTACCTTCTCGATGCCAAACTAGAAACGCACACGGACGTTGATGACTGGAACTCTCATCTGCGCCTTTGGGCCGGACAAATTGCCGGGGGAATGACCTATTTAGAATTGAAACGATTTGTGCATCGCGATTTAGCAGCAAGAAATATCTTGTTGTTCTCTAAGGAACAGGTGCTTTTTTGTCTTTACCTATCAACTTTGGGCCTAATTATATACCCAGGAATCTATGAACTTTGGGCCTATATATACGGCTAAGTTTGGACCTAAATATAATAGCCGAGTTCTATTAACTTTGGTCGTAAATATATGGCCAGAGGTCTATTATCTTTGGGCCTAAATATGTCGCCAGAGTTCTATTAACAAAGCTAATGGACCTCGGCTATTTAGGCCAAAAGTTAATAGCACCGTGGCTATATATTTAGGTATATAGCCATGGTGCTATTAACTTTGGGCCTAAATAGCCCAGGTCCATTAGCTTTGGGCCTAAATAGCCCAGGTCCATTAGCTTTGGGCCTAAATAGCCAGGGTCCATTAGCTTTGGGCCTAAATAGCCAGGGTCCATTAGCTTTGGGCCTAAATAGCCAGGGTCCATTAGCTTTGGGCTTTGTTGGCCCTATACAAACTAACCTAATGAAAACAATATAAATTCTACATAGAAACTTCTGTATAGCCAAATGTTTGATCTAAATAATGATGAAATTGAGCCAGGCTATTTTTTATTACTTAGTGTCTCTGCATTGAATCTTTTTAAGCCCATACTTTTCTTTAACACAATCATATTTTGTTTTATTAAGGTTAAAATCAGTGATTTTGGTCTTTCAAGAGTTATAGGAGCAGGTAGTGATTATTATAAAGCCACTAGTGGAGGTCGTTGGCCCGTTAAATGGTGAGAACCCAAAATTAACTAGTATTTGTTAAATGCAAAATAAATTAACCTCAGAATTGTCCAAAAAAAATCGGGAAAGATTCAAATTTTGACATTTTTTTATGTAAGAGAAGAACCTCTGTCTTATCAAAAGATTCCATACCTTTGGCTACATAAAATATCTGTTGTGCGCGTAAAAATAATCAAGGGCAATTCGAAGGGTTTGCTGCAGCAAGTGTCGCGGGGATTTTTTCAAGCCAAAGGCACAGGGGCATCTTTCGATAGTCGGAAGTTCTCCTTTTTGATTTAATGCCAAAATATGAGGGTTTGCAATTTATTTTTTGGCAATTCATAAAAAATTACTTCATTTTCCACTTAACCCACCCTTAATGTTATTTGATGTCTATCTCATCAGGTACGCGCCAGAGTCCGTGAATTTTGGGACATTTTCACACGCCAGCGACGTATGGAGTTACGGAGTAACTCTTTGGGAAATGTTCACATTCGGTGGTCAACCATACGGAGATCTGACTGGTCAAGAGGTTATGGAATTGATAGAAGATGGTCAAAGACTGCCAAAACCTTATCGGGTTGACTTTGTCGGGGAACGGGGTGATACTTATTATTGTCCCGAAGACGTTTATTCCACTATGATGAAGTGTTGGTCATATTCTCCAGACAAAAGACCAACTTTTTCGCAATTACATCAACAGTTTGTCGCGTGTAGCAGTTTCATTTGCAATATGGGGGAAGCGACTGTCATATAGATTCACCTTTACGATAAAGTTAAGCCTTAAGTAATGGAATAAAGATAGGTACGTGCCTTTAAATTTTTAATGGGTTAAAATTGCGTCAAGAACCAATTTATGACGCGAGATTGTACAAAAGTAGACTTGTGCTATAGTAACTTATAGATTAAGTTTTGCCCTGCCGTATTTCGTCTTTCATCTTTCATATAAGCTTACTCCAAATAGGAAGCTTATCTAGCTACCATAGTTGAGTTTAGTTGCATTTTGCAGTACACTATTTATTGCCACATTCACTTTTTTTGGCAATTGAAAATAAGCGGTCAGGGTCACAGGATCTGGTTCCTTATGCCTCAAAAATAGAATTTGGTAGAGCCAAAAAGAAGGAAAATTTATTCCAAGCATTAATCATGGCTGCATTATTTACGTCGTTTTCAACGATTTCCTTGAATCTCAATTTAGCTGGAAATGTGTCATGAATTATAGACTAGTGTATAATGGATCTGTAACTAAAATAAGCCTTCAATATAAACTAAAAACTCTAAAGTATTACTATAAATCTGTCTAATTAACGCTAAGCCTTGGCTACTTTCTAACTCTCAGTAACGCGATAATTAAATATAAGTAACCGGCTGTATTACTACATCACTAAATGATGGTTTAAATTTTATCCAAGCCCCTCCATCATCATCAATTAGTTTGCTACTAGACCCGTGCTCCATAAGCATTCCCAATGATAAGTACTTCTTTTTGACAGCTATCTAAATATTCTTGGGTCATAAATAGGTTCTTGAGCATATTTGTTCCATTATTTAATATATATTACGTTATGGCATGTGATAGGATTAATTTGGAAACACGTAACCACGCCATCTGTTGGTTTGTGATATAATAAGCGTTGATATATTTTTTCTAAACTATAGCTTGAATCAGTGAGAATATGAGAAAAGATACTGAATACATTTTAATTATTTAATATAAATTAGCTTCAAATTTATTATATTTTAAAGTAGATAGGCTTGTTTAACACAAAAATAACCATGTTTTAGTTTAAAGTAGACACGCAACCTGATTCGATTTGGGCCTTGTCAAATTGACCTCTCGTTAAGATCGCAAATTTAATCTTCAGAAATTTTAAAAAATGTCAAGGCTGTTTTCACATACGCGTGACGTCAGTTTTACTTTTCATTTCAATATGGTTCCATGGAATAACGAAAGAAATCCCTTTTCTAAATCGAGAAAAAAATTTCGAGCTTATTGAAATGAAAAGAAAAAAGTGATGTCACGTGTATGTAAAACAGCCTCTGTAATTTTTTCAATTTCTAAAGATTAAATTGACGAGCTTGGAGCACGATCAATTTGTATGTTTCTAACTTTCTATAAAAAGTAAATATTTATTGTTGTTTAAAATTTTAGGCAAAAATGATAGAAATCTCACTTCAAAGTTTATTCTAATTTTAACATTTTGAGAATAATTGAAACTATTTTTATAAGCATTAATAGTTCTACCAGACCAGCTTAGTAAACTTCCATGACTGATCAAAAAAGTTTATATATTAATTTTCTACGCTAGAAATTTATAATTGTTTAGTGTTTCATTCTGACAACTTGACACGTTTGTGTCACGCAGCCTCAAATATATTTCTTATCTTATATAATAAAATTTATATGTATATTTTATAGCATGACTGATACGTAATCAATAAAATGTTGATTACATGTTACTTAAAAAAAAGGACTTGGTCAAAATGTTTTCTTAAATAGACAAAAGCTTTTATGCTCGTTTTAATCGTGAATAGTTTCTAGAATGCCATGTATACATCCACTGTTACCCACAAAGAGAGTAACAAGGAACGTCTCCTCTAATACAGAAAACCTCGTTAAAGCTGAAATTATGGAATTCCTCGCTGTCTGCTAAGCCAAGGCCTAGCAACTATAACAGAAGTTCCCCCACCCCAGAATTCACTGTAAGTTAGGATACATACTCTCCCTATATATTCCTGACTAAGACTGATACGAAAATAGTCTGTTAAAATGTTTTTATTGCAAATGTCGATAAAACCGGTACATGATAATGATTAATTTACAAGAAATTTACGTATCTTTCATTGGCTATCACTGGAAGAGCTACTGGAACTATCGCTGGACATAACCTCAACATCTTCGCTATCTTTATGTCCCTTAGAATCCATAGCAACCGCTGCACTCCCTCCAATATTCGGCTTAATATCTCCAGAATGTTGCCACGTATACGAACCAGCCTGCGTTGATGGTTGATCTGAAGCAGACAAGATTAGTAATTCACTCTTAACCCCAATAACAAAGGTTTTATACTTACCATGAGGCGTTCTAGGTGGTGCCATCTCTCCTAGACTCCCAGGTTGTTGCGTCACCATCATATTTCCGCTTAAAGGGTCGCTACTTAATCTCCCCAAAAACCCCAAGCGCATTTCAATGTCAGTCGGATAGGGCCGTCTTGGGTCTCCTTGCTGCCAATTATGAGGTGCAGCCACCGCGTTAGAGGAACTAATACGATGAGCGTATTTGATTAATTCTTCTGATGACGTTGGTCGACTACTACCTTTGGCAATAGAGTTTAATTTCTGTTTCGCTTGATAGATCGCTGTTGCCTGTAAAGTATGGGGGTAAGTCCATGGTTTTAAAAACATTTAAATAACTTACCAATATATGTTCAGCTTCCTTGAGCTTGTTTTGTAGTTGTCTGATATCTTGATCTTGTTTTTCAACTTCAGCTTGAAGTGCATCCATTTTTTTCTGGATTTCAGCTTGCTCCTCAGCTTGTTTAAGCGTCTCTTTTAGTTCCTTGTCTTTAGCAACTAGTAGCTCCGCTAATTGTGAATGTTCCATAGTACCAGCCTTTTGACCAGGTCCTTTCGGTGCCAAGACATTTTCAAGTAGTTCTCTAATACGAAATTTTTGGTAAACATTTTTCAATATTACTACATTGAAAACTTACTTGGAAATTATTTCTATGTCATCTACCAGCTGAAGAAGCTGTTCTTTAGTGCTTAAAGCCATATCTGTTGTACAATTAAAACTGTCAAATTGTCTTCAGTAAGTTCTCACTATGCCATTAAATCGTCTGCTTAATAAGCGGAAGGTAATTGGGTTCCCAAGTTCTCAACTTCCCTCTGGTGCTCTCGCCCAAGCCCATACCTGGGCTCCAGAAAAAGCAAAAAAAAAAAAAATACCTACACCGTACGATATTTTCAAGACATGTCTAATATAATGTAATTAAGAGGATACTAATGATCCACCTAGAAAGTATTTTGAAAATTATTTTCACCGAATACCCAGTGGAATTCGGTATAAAACTTTTAAAGCGCCAAGATCATGTCCGACGATAGGTTATTTCCATCCCTTTTTTTGGCTCGAAAGATTGTCTGCTACAAATTCTATTCGTCGCTAATTTATGATTTTTAAAGTGAGTGTGTGACAGCCAGGCTTTTATCGAAACTTTTTCCTAAAGAATTTTGTACATAATTATTTTTATACCCAAATTTAAAAGTAAGTAGGTTTCATTTTTGGAGGCTCTGAACGTATTTTAATGACAATCGTTATGATTTCTGTTTTAAGTGTTTCCCCTTCACGGTGCTATTCAATCCTACGCATGGGGTAAAACCGGAAATTTAAGCCTTGTAGCAAGACTTAAAAAATCTGCTTCAGAAGGATTTGACGTGAAAGCTGATCAGCCCTACGCTGAGGTAAAAACTTAAAGCTCTTTGAACTAAAGCCTTTCAGTGGATGATATTATTTTTGCATATACAGTCCAAACTAGACTTGTCCATACTTACAATGATTTACCCTAGAGAAATAGACACTTATGGATTTTTATTTTAGCTTTGGATGGGAACTCACGTATCCGGTCCAGCCTTGATTCACTGTTCTAAACTGGGAGATTACAATGGAAAGCCTTTAGATTCGTGGCTTAAAGATCATCCTGAGGCTTTAGGTGAAAGTTTATCTTCCAGCACTGAGTTACCATTCCTTTTAAAAGTACTCTCGGTGCAAAAGGCGCTTTCCATTCAAGCTCATCCGAATAAAGTAAGATACTAATATTTCTTTCTTAAAAAAGTGACTTTCATTTTGTTTGAAATAAGAGGCATGCGGAGGAACTGCACAAATTATACCCTGACTTGTATAAAGATCCTAATCACAAGCCTGAAATGGCTATCGCCTTGACTCAATTTCAAGCCCTTTGTGGATTTAGACCCATACAAGAAATTCAACAAGTTTTTAAAGGTAAGATGGGAAAAGTCTGTTAGGACGCGGCTAAGTTTGTACTCTTTATGAGAAAATAATGTCTGTACTACTTTAATCACTACTTATTGTCCAAACTAAGCCTTGTCCAAACTAAGCCTTGTCCAAACTTACAATTATTCACCCTACGTCTAAAACGCCATCTATCTGTTGAAAAAATTAAAAACTTATAACCAGGTATTTGACAGATGTTCCTGAACTAGGAGAGGTCATTGGTCATCAGAATGTGGAAGAATTTTGTTCATCAGTTTGGTCCAATGAGATTGAAAAGAAGCAAAAGTTACGCAAAATATTTGAAATCCTTATGACATCAAACCCAGACTTGTATGAGCAACAAATTATTAACATTAAGAAACGACTCGAGCTAAAGAAAGAACCCAGTAAGTTTTAATGTTTTTTTGTTGTAAAGTTACGTTCTTTTTAAGCATTATTAAAGGGATTTACTATGGTTTTAATTTTAAATCTCAGGAAGTTCGCATGAAGAATTGTTTCTAAGGATTACGGAGGAGTTTCCCGGTGATATTGGGTGTCTCGGACTTTTCTTATTCAATTATCTGACACTCGAACCAGGTCAAGCCATTTATCTCGCTGCCAATGAACCCCACGCTTATCTTAAAGGAGGTAAGTTAAAATCTAGGGCTTTGCAAGTACGCTTAGATGTAATGTTATTTCATTTTAGATTGTGTCGAATGTATGGCATGCTCAGACAATGTTGTGAGAGCTGGACTAACTCCAAAATTTAAGGATGTAAATACTTTATGTTCGATGCTGACGTACGATACTAAATCATCCGAGGATAATATCTTCAAGGGACACGAAGAGGCACCCAATATCATTTTGTTCAAATCTCCAGTTCCTGATTTCTCACTTTCTCATATTAAGGTACGAGATTTAATGTTTTACGCTGATAAGTAGGGATGTCCTAATTAGACCCTATAAAGCATTACCAAGAACCCATTTAAGACCCAAGAACATACAAAGATTCTATCATCTTTTATTCGTATTCGATAAAAATTCAAATCATTCCCGGATATTTTATTGTGATTAGAACGTACAAAGCAATGTTCTAAACCTGGAATTTTACTTTACTGCATGACTTGTAGTACTATGACTGCGTAAAACGCGTAGTGACGGCTGATTTTAGGATAGATGTTTCAGTTTATCAACTGTTTTTTCTTACTGAAGATTCCCAGTGAGGTTGCATCGCAGCCAATTCCTAAACGTAACAGTGCTAGCATTATCCTGGTTGTAGAAGGTGAAGGAACCATTAGCTCTGATAAAGACTCGTTTGAATTTGGTTCTGGATCCATTTTTTTCATCTCTGGCGGTTTGGAAGTCAAAGTTCAAAGCCTTATACCAGCCTCTATTTTCCAAGCGTTTTCATTGATTTAATAATTTAATGGTTTTAATCTCAGAATCCTTGAGAGAAAAAGCTGTTTGTTATTAACAGTTTTTAGCATCGAGGCCTTCAATATGGAAACACTGTATTTTGATTTATTCTTTAAACCTGAGTTAGAATAAAGAATTTTAAAAACACTAGGTTTCGTTTTGGAATTTGGATTCTATGAATTGAGTTATATACTTTAATAATTTAATTATCACATTATTTCTTACAAATTTTTATTTACTATCTGCTAATATATCAACTTACAATGTTAGAAGATAAATTATAATCTTATGATAATGACTATAACTGACTTCTAAATTCTCGCTTCTTGTTATTGCTATATTGAGGAGTTCTGGGGAGGTATGCAGTATTGGCAGTGTATTTTACCCTAAATGCCCTTGACTACCAGGGCATGTTATAGAAGAACCATCTAAGGCAGAGCTCGAGGCATTTTTTCTTGCTACATGGTGGCGTCCTGCTTATCCGCTATGTTTCCTGGTAAATTTTACGGACAATCATGGGGCTAGGTATTTATCTTTTATTATTTTCATTCGACCGTTTTGTTTTCTTGTTTTGACTTTTACTGTTTTTGTGCTCTTGTACTGTTTTTGTGTTCTTATTTTTAAATTTCCCGGGCTCTATAGCTTCAAAAGTTCATAGCTTAAATCCTTAATTTCGGTGCATTACAGATACATTTGAAATTACAATGCATACCTATGCGATACAGGACGTTTCGGTATAAGGCACCGAACACGGTTATTCGAAAAATTGATTTCGAATGGTTGACTTCCACAAGGTTATTTCTCACCCTGCTTAAGATTGATAATAGCAGACGATGTCAACTTACTGTGACCTAAGAAGAATTTGAATTTTTACTGATTTTATTTTAATTTATTTTTACATATAGTTAAACATTTTGACGTAGAAACTTATCATAAACTTTTATTGAAATTGTTGGTCTTGTCTCTGTAAAAGAAAACCAAATGAATCATCCAACTAGTTCAGCAACCAAAGTAAGGAAAAGGTTTTTACTTGCCACCAACATTGTCACCTTAGCCTTGTGTTAAAAGTTGGTATCCACATTCTTTCAGGTAGGGGAGATTTTCACAGCTGCCGGAGCGGCATTCACGAAATTGGGAGAGTTAACAATGCAGCTTCATCCGGTTTCTGAACCATCTCCCGCTGGGTGAGTCCTTCTTGTTCTGAATCTATTCCGACATTTAACCTCATTGAGGGGCTCCTTGATGAGCCTGTGTAAAGTTCTATAAGTTCCCAACCAAGACTATTTCGCCCGCGTCTCAGATATTCACACGACCAGGGGTCACTCCCACAAACTGGCTCACCAATTTTCTCTCAAAGATCTGCTAAAGCACTTTTTTATAGCGTTATCCCGCTGTGGAAAGTGCATCCAGATGATATTGTCGCGGTCCGCTCTTTGAGGCATTTCAAGGCGAAATTACAAACCCATTTTAATCTGTTAACCATGTACTGTAGCTGTAAAGCTTTTGGCTCTAGCTAGTCAACCATATGGAGAAACAAAATGGGTTGGGTCACCCCTACCGATATAGTTCCTGTACATTTAGAATGATTAAAAATGAATTTTATCTGCTCCAAACCTTTTAAAGCATGGTTGGTAGCAAGGCTATCTGATATTTGGTACGTACGTGTGTACGTTATATCCTCAACCAATATTATAAGTTTTATAGATAGTTTTTACTCAAGGAGGTGAATGCCGTTCTCCCCCCCCCCCCCCCCCCCAGTGCTGCCAACCACTTGTGAGCTCAACCTGAAGCAGAGAGAAAGGCTAACAGCTCAGTTATGAAACTGATCCATTCTGAACTGCTCTCACAAGCTCTTGGCACGGGGAAGCTGGGAAAGAGCAAGGTTAAGGACATAATGACATTGATTAACCAAACCACGTGACCTTTCGATATCCAGCCATGAATTTCACGAGCGGGGCCATTTTCTGACAACTGAATACATGGCGCCATCTATACAGTTGTCAGTAGAAATTAAAATGGCTTGTGAAATTCAAGACTGGATATTGAAGGGTCACGTGATTTGGTTGTCTTCTTAACCAGTCTCTTAACGAATCTTGGGTTAGAGGGGCCTTATTTTCTTTTGTCCCTTTATTGAAAACTACGTATAGAGTAGTTTCAGCGGAGAGGTTAGATGACAGTGTAACCAGATGTAAGAGAGGTATAATGTTATAGTGTTAAAATGAACTTCTTGCGATTCGTTCCTCGATCATTATAGATATAGTAATCCAAATTTTTTTATTTATAAAAATTAACATTTTACAATAACCAAATTATTTTTAATTTTTTGATTTTCCTTTTTTTTTCCTTTCATATTTTGAATGTTTGATTTCGTGGCGTAGAGGCAAATGGGCTGATGAAGAAATTGAAATGTTGAAAACGGCCGTTAAAAGGTTTGGAGAGGACCTCAATAAAATCAGTTTACACATTAAAAATCGAACCATGTGAGTTGAATGCTCGCTTTTCCTCTTCTAACCCTAATAACGTCCAAAATACTTCTTCAAATTAGCATTTTAAAAATTATTATAGCCTTTTATGTACTAACTTAAATGTTTAGGTAAGTCTGTAAAAAGTACTAGTAGTAAATTTTACAACCACAGATAGTTTAGTTTAAGGCTTGAAAAGTCAGATATCAGCGATGAACCGAAGAGTTTGTTTCACTGGGATACCAGAAAACTCATAAGTTTCTAGTTGATTACATCAAAAATTAGGAATCTTCAATTATTAGGATATTTCTCATTGAAACCCATGTAAAGAAGATTCAATGCATGCCTTCACAATTTTGGACAGATCATAGTTCTGGATAGACTGATTTATGGATAACTTTCAACACGCGTACTCGAAATAGTGAGGAATGACGTCATATGATTAGTTTTAACCAGAAGTAATTACATCAAAAATTAGGAATCTTCAATTATTAGGATATTTCTCATTGAAACCCATGTAAAGAAGATTCGATGCATGCCTTCACAATTTTGGACAGAACATAATTCTGGATAGATTGATTTATGGGTAACTTTTAACACGCGTACTGTAAATAGTGAGGAATGACGTCATATGATTAGTTTTAACCAGAAGTAATTACATCAAAAATTAGGAATCTTCAATTATTAGGATATTTCTCATTGAAACCCATGTAAAGAAGATTCAATGCATGCCTTCACAATTTTGGACAGAACATAATTCTGGATAGATTGATTTATGGGTAACTTTCAAAACGCGTACTGTAAATAGTGAGGAATGACGTCATATGACTAGTTTTAACCAGAAGTAGTTACATCAAAAATTAGGAATCTTCAATTATTAGGATTTTTCTCATTGAAACCCATGTAAAGAAGATTCGATGCATACCTTCACAATTTTGGACAGAACATAATTCTGGATATTTTTCAACCTATAAATAACCTATATTTTTGGCTTTTAAAACCTATAATACCTATAATTTTTTTTTTGGATATGCTCTGGTGTCAAATTCAACAAATATTCTTACTCTAAATGCCAACTTGAGAACTCGCAGGAGTTGGAACTATTAGTGAACCTATACTTTATTTTTTCCATATAAAGTGTAGCATGGGAAAATTTCCTTTCTCGTTACGATGAGGGATTAAGGCCTATGATGCTAGTCAAGATGTCAAGAGGGGGCCATTAAAGCCGCGATGTCTTGGGATATAAATCCCTGTAAAAAAACTACTTTATTACTTTCCATTTCAGTTCTCAAATTAAAAATAGCATGAAACGAAAAGTTTTTGAGGACGCGGGCGTCCCCTTGAAGAAGCAAACGGTGATTGCTGTTAAGAGTCCAGCTTCTGGATTAACACCTCAAGATATTCAACGATCTCTAGGAGCTGCCATTTTAACTCAACAATCAACTACCAAATCCGCCGGTTAGTTTTATTTAATAGTTACAATATATAAATTGTTTTTAAATTATATTAAGACCCATTAGCTAGATTTTATAAATTTTATCGAGAATGAGAAACATGGTAGAATGACTAAAGTGATGTTTCAAATGGTTTAAAAACTATTTAATTGTGCAGGGTACACAATGTATTAACCCGTAAAATATTTTCCCTACATTATCCCGGTCTCGCAGATGGCGCCACATGTCTCTAGAAGTAATTTTTCCACAGAGTTACATATCTCTATTACGTTATTCCTGCTATTGGGGAAATATTTTAGGTTGACATCTATATTCTCTTAAATTCAGGGGATAAGGTCTTTCCCTTACGGAAAAAAGTTAGTCTGATCTGAAGAGGTCTTCAAGAACACTACAAAAGTCTTGGGGAAGTCATTAAGACTTCCCCAAGACTTCTTGACACAATGGAAGACTTCCCCAAGACCTCTTAAGACTACATAAGACACCCAAAAGACTTCCCCAAGACCTCTTTAGACCAACTTTTTTGGTAAGGGTTATTTTTATTCGCTTACTAGACAGCTCATGCTGCTATTATTAAAGCAGACGTAACGATATATATAGTTTTAATATATTTTAATCAGTTTTTAAATACATTGACTAAAAATGTATGTTTTTGTATATTTTACATAATAGATTTAACACTTAACATGCTGAACGCGACGGAGACTGAGGTGGACGTAGAGGGACTAGGAGGCACCGTGAACCCTAAACTTGAATACGACAGCTCCTCAGAAGCCTCGTGATCCACTAAGAACGCCCCTACGATAAATCATCAGTTGTTGTATGTATATTCATCATATATGTAATAATAAACACCAGTTAGCCCATTTGCTCATCAAAGTACGCAAATTTTTCGGACTTAAGTAACATTTTACGAATTAGGAATACCTAAAATGGGACGCTGTTTGATTAGAGCTTTTTAGATTCGCAAAAAATGAGTATTTGTTTCAACCGAGTACTCGATCCTCTTTTTAACCCTAATTAACTTCTTGGTAATATAATCCTAAGGGCTGGGTTATTGAGTAACGATTTAATATTCGTGAAAAATATAGAGTGGCAACTCCATTAAATATTACCTAGAAATAAACGAGTATTCGTTTCAATCGAATAACTGGTTCAAGTACTCTATTCTCATTTTAATAACATTAATTTAACTTCTTGATAAGATAATCTTAAATTTCAACTAAGAGTTTCAATTAATCAACTCGTTCGAGTACTCTTAAGTATTCTTGAAATAGGTTTAAATTACTCGTAATGACTGAATCATTTTTATATGATAATTGAGTTACTCTAAGATACCGTTAACTATCAACTATGACTAACATAACCCTATTATGATTATTCAGTGAACGCGTCACCATCCAATGTTATGGGCCAATAATCATCTTAAAAGAAATTCAGTCATTATCCAATCAGATTGTGCCATTTTAAAAACGACTTTTTCGTGAACCAACATTGTCGGTAACCAAACTAAACTGGTTTTTTTTGGGAATGTTTAGCAAGGTTAGTTAGTTTATAAACTAAAATTTTAGTCATTGCATTTTAATTCATCATCACGCCTTAACGAGTTGATTTAACAGGGTTGCCAGTTTTTTTTAGATTCCCTGACCTTTTCTAAAAGATTTTCCTTGACTGTTTTTAACCTTTTAGTTTTCATATATAATTGCATTCGCCAAACTTTTTGCATGCGCATCTTTCTTCTAATCTATGCAACTGACACGGTCAGTTTCAAATCTTTTCTGGCTTCTTGAAAGATCTTTAAATTCCCTGACTTTTTCCTGTTTTCCCTGACCTGTGGCAACTCTGTTTAATTCAGTAACTTCTTCTTAAAATATTAATCTTTAAAAAATAGTAAAATACAAATTCAAAGCCTATTTTCTTTATTCTTTGGTATAATTTATATCGACACAACGCAAGCCCAATTAAGTTATACATCATGCAAGGTTTTTATTTACCCAGTGCATTTAGCGGGGTTGATTCAATCAACGAGGTTGAGAAATGATAATGTTTTATACAAAAAAAGTTCTACGAGACTGAGAATGGCCCGTCGGCTTAATCTCCGGTAACATCAGGATGTTTCGAAACAAATCTCATCCGGTGGAATTTGTTTGCCCTTTATTGCAACAGTAACGCAATAATGTTGTAGCAATTGCTGTAATAACTCGCATTCATCAAGGAACTCTAGTTTTTCTATCCTGTAACGATATTAATCTGATTTAGTTTCGCAATGGATAACTGAGGCACGTAGAAACTGACCTATTCACATCATCTCGTTCGAGAGAATTGTAAACTTCCTGCATGTCGTAACATTTAGCGAATGTAAAGCCTTGAGATAGAAACCTATGAGGGATATTAGAAACAACACCTTTAGATAATGCGAACAAAAGCTTAGTTTAAAAGAGACCTTTCTTCTTGAGTGTTGAGCGTAGCGCAAGCCGCAACTCCCTCTAGTGTGCAGCACCTTTTCTTAAGATTTTCAATCATGATCTCTCCAAAACGATCCATCATGTTAACCTACGTTATAATTAACATGAGGCCTAAAAATTATTTAAATTAAGGCTGTAACCATTTGTTTTTCGAAGACCTTTGCGTAGTATTTTTAAACTTCCGTGCTGAAGCGTTTTAAATATAAGTTTTAGATCAAATGAAAGACCCCCCCCCCCCTCAAAGCAACTGTATCACTTAACGCGAGAATTAATAGTTTGAGCTTGGCTACAGCTAAAGAAAAACCTTGACAGCCTCACCTTAAAGGGCTTATTTGAACTAGGACGAAATATCCTTTTACGGAGTGGCTATTTAGACCCAATTTTTTAAATAGCCTGCAGAAGACTTAGGCAATTTAGGCCCAAAGTTTTCTAACATACATACCTGTTCATAATTGATGAACAAAGCTGAATCAAAATCATCTGTAATCCATTTAAGTAGCGCGGAGGAGTGGGTTACGGGTAAGTAGACTAGAACACACTCTGCTAAGAAAGCCGTAGGAATGGATAGATCCAAATAGTCCTTTACTTTGCTCTTTACATCCTCTATCTTCCTCATGTCAACACCCAGTAAGTGATAACCGCCTGCGTGCAAGTCGCTTGACGAGAACCTTATGTCTTCGTCTTAAAGGATTAGATTTATTTTTTTAGAGGTGAAATACCCAATGTTATTTTAATTAGATACTATAGTTTTTTTAACCTTCATTGACCATGCCATTGAGTAATGGCTTCCTGTGCCTAATGTAGTGAACTTTTCTGGATGTCACGCCTGGTAGGTCTAGCTCCACGTAACTCTTTATGTGGATACCCTCTGACCTTAGCCGCCAATACAGGGTGTCAAAACCTGCTCCTAAACTAGCAATCTGACAGTTCCCATCAGTCGCCTATTAATAAATAAACAACAAGGAAATTTTGTGAACACCATCACGGTTTAGCACAATTTTAAATTGGAAGTGATGTTTGTCAAATAGAGAGCCTAGAATTTTGAGGGAGGCCATAAAAAGGAGTAGAGAAAGAATCCTCTGAAAATATCCCTGCTACTTGGGTGCTAATCGTAGGAAGGGGTGTAGTTCACCAGGTGTTGACTTTAATCCACAACTGTTATAACCGTAATTTGATGTTAAATTCCCCGTTTTAACTTAATCTTTTGAATATACCTCCTGTCCCATCCAAAGTTTGGGGTAAATAATTTGAAGGAGTCTTTCCAGGAGGAGTAAAAACAATTTAATTACTTCCCCCCTCAAGGGTCAAGTCTGCCTTTAACTTTCAACACTGTCAAAGTCAATGTCAGCACTAAATATGTATAAAATACAAACATAAAAAGGTCGAATAATAAAACTGACCTTGATGAACTGATTGATAAGTTGTTTTATTCCTTTGACTCTTGCGTAATAGCCCCTGTTTATTTCCGGCGCTTTTCTCTCCGCCGCCTTCACGAAGTAGGGCAAGAAAGCATCCTCCCAATAACCCAACTGTACAGCGTATCTTTTGCAGGTTGCCGCATCGTCATTAGTTGCCATGACAGGTTCATCCATTTTTAAAGATTGACGGTGAAATTCTTTATACCAATTTCTTATATCGAAACTTAGTTAAATTATACACCGAAAAAGCCAAAGTTTTACTATAAGGATACCATTATTTCAAGTGATTAACGAGAATTTATCGTGTTTACATTTGGTCACCGTCTTCCATTGACATTGATTCCACGGATAAGTCGGGAACCTCGGGATATTTCGTGACGGATTAGTAAATTACAGATTTGAGCAGACGATATTGGAGGTGTAAATATCATTCGCTTGGGTTCATTGACTCGAGGTCAAACTCCTTGACCCCTGAGCCATTTAATTCTTCGCCCTTCGGTAAGTTATATAGGTTTACTCGAGCAGATAAATTAGTGTTGAAGTGTTCATTTAGTTTCCATTTTTTAAAGGTATTACCTGAAGTGGATTTGAGAATTGACTTTAATTAGTACAAACTATAGCCTTTTTGGATTAACAACATTTGGGTGACCGTGAGTCAGTGTAAGTTAAGACCTAGATACACAGAAGCGAGGACTATAATCAAAAGTTATTTGCCCTATATTGCCTAAGATGGTGTAAAATACATTCTACCCAAATATCCTTTTTATCGTGTTGAACAAAGTCTACTATTAGAACTTCCAAGTTTATAATATCTGGAAGAAGTTTACAAAGGAAATCATGAATATATTGCCCAAGAAACGTTGGCATGTGCGTACGAAAGAAAACATTGCTAGAGTCAGGAGGGATGAAGCTGAAGCTCTTGAGAAGGAAAAGGAAGGCCAGAGGCGCATCCTCTTAGCTGAACAAGAAGCCAGAACTAATTTATTGAGAGCAAAAGCCCGTACCAATCGTAGCAGTTTAGATAATGAAACTATACCCACACCCGAGATTAATCGGCATTTGAACTTCTTCGAAGATATTGAACAAAGCGGTGGTTATAAAGGTGGAACAAACAAAGAACATACGGAGGAAAAGAAACAAGAACAGGAAAAATATGAAAAAAGCATTGGACTTTTAAATTACCTGGGTCAAGGTTCGAGTGAATCTACGGGAGAAACACCGTGGTACCTGAAGTCTCACGAATCAAGATTAGAAGATGAAGACAAAAAGATGGATAAAGAGAAAAGCAAATCGGCCAGCAAAGATTTCTTGGATCCTATTAATGATGTTAAAAAGTTTTTAAAAATGACCTTTGGAAAAGAAGAACCCAAAAAGAGTGTATCTTCGAATGGAGGTGATAAATCACGCTCAAAAGACAACAAACGAAAATACTGCCACGATGAAAGCCAATGCTCGAATAAGAAAAGTAGCCTTGAAAAATTAAGGGAGGAAAGATTGAAACGTGAAAAAGAGGAAAGAGAAAGAGAAAGGAAACTGCTTGCGAGATTGAGTGGAAAAGTTGAACCATCTCAAACAAAACCTATTGCTGTTGATGAAAGACGTAACAGATACAATTCCCAATTTAATCCACATTTGGCTCGCCAAAACCAACCAAAAGAGTAAGTGAAATGATTATAGGTTAAGATATGCGTGTGTTTTATTCATAAAACTAAGAACTAAATACAGTGAACATTTAAGACTCTAGACATCAACATTATGTTAAGATATACACGTGAGATATTGATAAATAAAACCAAAACCATTAACAAAATACAGTGGACATATAATATTATAAATACGCGTATTACCATTGATCTATTTCATCTAACAACCATTTTGGAACCTCATTTTTAAAATCAGAATCCCAAAAACCCGGAGCTTTTCTTTCAAATTCAGAAAGGGGAATGTATTCTCTTCTATCATTAGGGCAAATAACTAGTTTTTTCAGATACTCGATTGAGTCAATTTCTAATATCTCTGATCGAGGTTTGGTTATTGGCAGGGAATATTGTATAGCGTTCTCTGGTGTCTCCAGAATACTGTCTCTCTCGGAAACATTTTCTTCACTCTCAGGCATCAGGTTTGACATCATCAGATGAGTTTCAGGGGCTGATGATGTATCAGAATTTTCCTCTTGAAATGTTTCACTCGAAGTACTTGACTGAGATTCCATGGTCAAATTTTCCAGACCTTGAGACAAATTAACTGTATGAGAGTTTTCTTCTTGAAGCGAAGGATACTTCAAATTTATTTTATCCGAAAGAGTAGTGCAGTGATTTAGTAAAGTGGTCATTGTTAGTTGCTTGGTGTAGAACTCTTTGATTTGAGACTCGTTAATATTTTCCATAATTTCGCGTACCATTTCCAATTGTATTTTATATTGGGCAGCCAAATCTGGACTACTATCGGAACTCAATTTTTGGGACAAAGATTTCAAAATCTCCCTGGCATCATTCAAAGATTCTTCTAATTCGTCTTTCTCGGTGTTAAAAATCCTTTGTGAATCTTGAAAAGAAGAGCTATCACTTTCAATATTTTTCAAGCAAGTTGAACAAGTTATAGTCTTGCGGCGAGGATGCGCAGTAACAGTTTCAATATCTTTCAATGAACAAGAAATCTTGGGTGAATGAAGAGTGGTAACATTTCCTGGCAAAGTGGATATCTTGGATCTGCATTTCATTCGATCTGCATTTCCAGTCAAATTAGTTTTCTTCGCTGCTACTGATGGTTGAAATTGGTTTGGAGATTTATAAATCTTACTGGGTGAGAGGATTTCCCGTCCTGATGCCTCATTTTGATCTAATTCAAAATTAAAATTCGGTTTCTCCTGTTTGTTTGTTACCAAGTCAGTGAGAAGTGTGGGAGATTGTTCAAAGTCTGATATATCGTACGAGGATTCAGCCATTATTTTGCCACTCTGTTTGGAAGACACAAATACGTGTATTAGCTTAAAGCAGTTTAGACTTACCAAGACAGTACCATAAGTTATAAACTTATGACAGTATGCATGGACTAATTCCTATATCCCTAGTTTGTCCATGATAGAATAAGCTAAGCCTTTTGGCTAGTTAAATATTAATGTCACTGTTAAATATGCATATGTTATGAACATAAATAAGTCAAATGATAAAATTTACCTTGATGAACTGATTTTGATAAGTTGTTTTATTGAAATTTTTGTTTTAGTCCAGGGCAGAAGTAGGATAAGCTAAGCCTTTGCTTAGATTTAAAAATACGCGCCCGCTTTGAACAGCAAGGTCTTTCAAAGTTGGCCGTGTTCATTTTGCATTAAGTTGGGAATATATTTTCTCAAAATAAATGCTTATTTCCAGTCCAGAGGGCTCTTACATTTAAAATGGCTTTCTCCACGTTTTTTATTACATTGACGACTCCATTAAATTCAACAAGTTAAAAATTAGGGCTGGGCGAGTACTCGATTGATTCGAGTAACTCGATCGACCTCATTTTACTACTCGTGACGAGTATCGAGTATTGGTTTTACTACTCGATAAGCATTCGCGATAAAAATTCGCGGAACCCATTAGAAACTCGGCAAGGCTAGTAAATAGAAATTAATATCGAATTCGTACACAAAAGAAAGTTAAGAAAAAAATTGTGTGGATATAAAAACGCTCAGGCTGGCTCTTCGCCGCCTGCAGAGGTACAAAAGTCTAGAGAGAGGTTGTCATGTAGCACAGTTATATATTTTTTTTAAATTGATGGTGCGGACGAACGACGTGATAGAGGCTATTTGAAAACAGCGCCTCTATCGCGTCGTCTGCTCCATCAATTTTTACTAAAAATTATAACTGCCACCTGACAACCCCTCTCTAGACTTTCTTATCTCTCCAGGCGGCGAAATGGAATTTCTTGGCGGGATAGGACCTGCCTGGACCCTGCAAGCGTTTTAGTTTGGATTTCTGTCTTCTGAAGTTTTAATACAAAGCCTGCAGGCAATGGAGCTTTTATTATTTTGGATTTTTACTTTTGGGTCGTAAGGTGGGAAACTGGAACTTTCTTTGCAAGCACTTATTATTTCTACATGAAAATCTAAAAGTTCCTGAATCTAAAGAGTGAAATTTTCTAACTTTTGTTCTGACTGATCTCTACTTCATGTAATGTGATATAACACAAAAAGCGTTAACAGTTGTAAAAGTTAAAAATATGATTTTCTTTATATTGTTATTGTTAATGTGGAATGGTTAAACCTAAGCTCACTCCTTAATTAGTTAATACTCGCGAGTAGTAGGCTTAAATACTCGCGAGTGCATGAAAATTAACCAAGGCCCAACTACTCGATACTCGACACAACATATAATACTCGACTCGGTACTCGACAACGAAAATATTTGGTACTCGATACTCGACTCGGTACCCTAAAAGTACTACTCGCCCAGCCCTATTAAAAATGCAAAAACCCATTTTATAAATCGATTAATTTTATTACCACTTTAAAATTATTACTTTATTATTATTATTATAATAGTTTATATTATGAAATGGACTAATCGACCAGCCAATTTCAAATAAAAAGAAAATCTTCGAAGAAAGCACCAAGGATAACCAGGGGATAAGTGTTTAAATGGAAGCATTCCCGGATTTTCCCACAGGCATAATCCACAGGTAAGATCTTTAATTATGTCAATTAGCTGTGCAAATTAAAAACAAAGTTTCGGTGATAAAATTTTAATTAAAATATTAATATACATGTATTTTAGAATGGAAAAAGTTTTAATTTAACAGATTTACAACTGTTTTAGTTAAAAATTTTTTTTATAAAATTGACCAAATTAGTTTAAAGATGAAACAAAATTAATACAAAATTAGTTCTTAAACTGGATGTTGAGTGTGTCGGGTAACAGTTGAATTACCATCGATAAATTTAGTTTTAAAGAGAACATTAGCATTATTAAACATGCCATCTTTAAGAGAAACAATAATAAATTGGGAACTTTTAAAATGAAGCCTTAACATCTGCCCAATGTTCTGAGTGTGAGAAATGTCCAAAGCAGCGTCAACTTCGTCTAATATATAAATAGGAGCTGGCTTGAATAAGAGCATTGCCAAAACTAATGACAAAGCCACCAAAGATCTTTGTCCTCCGCTCAATTCGTTCAAAGAATCTTTCCATTTGTTGTTAAACGCAACTTTAATCTCCAATCCGTCTAGAACCGTTTTTCCTTCCGGTGGCATTAATTTAGCTTGGGCATTACTTAGAAGCGAGGAAAATATTGACCCAAAATCCTTGTTAACTTTTTCGAAAGCAACGCGAAGCGCGTTCCTTTTCTTGTGATCCAGATCCTCAATGATATCAAGCAATTTCTTTTTATCATTTTCTACGGTTTTCTTCTTTTTCAGTAAATCTTGATACTCAATTTCTGACTTGTTCATCATATTTTGAGCCTTAGTGTTGATGTTTTTGGAAAGTTTATCCTTTGATTCTCTAAGTTTTTGAATTCTTCGAGCAGTTTCTTTCATATCAACTTCTTCAAAATCATACTCAGAGTGACGTTTTCCAAAATTTTCTTGTTCATGTTCAATCCATTCGAATTGAGATAGGAAATGGTCAAGTTTCTTTTCAGCTTCTGATGATTCCTTCTGAGTTTTGGTCAAATCGTGTTGTAGCTGTTTAATTTTCACTGAGAGCTGGGCTAAATGATCTTCGTTTTCGTTTTTCTGGCATTGTAATGTCTGAATTCCTTCTGAATGGCATTGGATTTCTTTTCTTTTTTCGGCCATTTTATCAGAAACCTTTCCCACTTCCTCTTGCGCTATGACTAAAAGTATAGTTTGGCTTGTAATTTCATCGCGATAGGTTTGAATCGTTTTCTCAATCTCTTCTAGGTCTAGTTTATCTTTTTCCACAGCTTTTTTCAAGTCCTCAACTTCTAGTCTCAAACTTTCAACTTCATTTTCTTTTTCCTGGTACTCTTTCTTAGATTTTTCAGACTCCTTTTTCCATTTTGACAAGTTTTCTTGGGCCGCTTTTAAATCTCGTTCTCTGTAAGCTTTCGCATCTTTCAGTTTAAGTTCCAATTCTTTTACTTTATTTTCCATGCGAGTTTTCACTCTTTGGGCTTCGGCGTGAGAGTCTTCCTGAGCTTTAACGTCAGATTCCAGTTGCTTCAGTTCTTCCATCAACTGATGATGGGTGCTCATCTCGATTCTAGTTTTTATCACTTTGGCTTCATTTTCTTTCGTGTCAAAAGCGGCTTTGGCTTCTTGATATTGGTTCTTCTTGGCATTTATTTCACCCAATTCTTGATTAATTTGATCTTGAATCTGCCGTTTTTCTTTCATTTTTGACTCTAGTTCTTTAAGCTTCGTCATTTCACGCAAGATGCTGTTAGAATTCTTACGAGAACCACCACTCAACATGCCACTTGGATCAAAAACATCGCCATCTAGGGTGACTGTTCTTTTTCTAATCCTATTGTGAAATGCCAGGGCTTTACCTTGGTCCATGGTGCGGCAGACTAAAGTACTGCCAAAAGTAAATTTCATAGCTGGGTCCAAAACATCATCGTATTCAATGAGTGACAAAGCGGTCCAGACATTTCCTTTTCCAACCTGATTTTCGGCTAGCGCAAATGTTTGCTGATCAATTGAATTTGCTGTGACTTTGTTAAGAGGAATCATAGTGGTACGTTGTCGTAGATTTCCTTTCTCCAAAAGTAATTTTCCAGTGATTTCGTTGTCCACCACAACAAAATTAAGCTTTCCACCGGCCGTAACTTCTAAGGCTGTACAAGACTCAGGATTTTTAACCTTTATGAGCTTGGATACTAAACCGTAAACTTTTCTTCGATCAAAATTCGGTTGCGGGTCTTTGTATTGAAAGCAAAGATTTGGGCAACGAGATTCAACGGTGTCAATTTCTCTCTGCAATTGCCTGACTTCGTTTCGTAGCTGATCACTTCGGTTAGTCATTTGTTCAACCAATTCATCATCATAGCCAACGGATTCAATTTTCCTTCTCAAATTTTCCAGTTCTTTAGTTAAAGCCTTTAATTTTTGATCATCTTGTTCGTAAGAATTTTCAGTTCCTTGACAGTTGCGCCGCTTCTCTTTGATTTCCTTCTGCATTTGCTTCAACTTGACTTCATGGGTTTGAAACTCTGCTTCACATCTGGCTATTTCACTTTTGGCTTGCATTAGCTGATCAGCAAGGGTAGCAGCGGCCCCATCTTCATTCGTAGATAGTCCGGTACTAAGAGCTTCCACGTGTTTTTGAGCGGCTTCAAAATTATCTTCATCACTTTTGCCTTTGGCTAGAATTCCTTCGAAACGTTGGAGAAGATTTTCAAGATCTTTAGTTTTGTTTTGATAAGCAGCTTGGTCATTATTCAAATGTTTATTAGTTTCATTCTTTTTCTTCGTTTCGGCTTTTAAATTTTCTTCTATATTTTTAATCCCTGTAGAAATCTTGACCTCGGCTATTTGTTTTTCCTTCAAAGTGGCTTCTAATCCAGACAAGATATCTTTAGACTCTTTATTCTTTAACAGTTCTGCTTTCTTGATTTCTTCATCAATTTCAGTTATGGCTTCCTTAAGTTTGTTAGTTTCCTCTTGACATTTGGAAATATCATTTCGAATTTGACACGAATCGTTATCAGCCTTTTCTTTAATATTTTTACAATTGGTAAATTGGAAGGCAGTGTGTAGCTTTGACAATGCTTCTAACTCTCTGGTAGTTTTCTGGTATTCTAAGTAAGACTGACGTTCTTCTTTGAGACGGGCTATGGTTGGAATAATGCTTTCTTTCAATGTTACTTCAATATCATTCAGTTTTGCATCTTTTTTCTCAATAAGCTTTTGAGAGCTTTGCCTTTTTGCTTCGTACATACGGGTTCCAGCCGCTTCTTCAATCATGAGTAGAATTTCTTGAGGCTTCATGTTTAGTACTTTGGTAACCCTTCCTTGCATGATCAAAAAATGTGGGTTGTTCACATTAAGCTGCACAGATCCAAATAAGTCCTGAACTCTGGTGTTAGTGGCATTGGTCCCATTAATCAGATACTTGTTTCTTCCTCCCATAACAATTTGACGCGTAACTGTTATGATATCGTGGGTGTCGTAACCAACTGGACTTGAAGTTTTGTCACAATTGTCGAATGTGATAGATACGCTTGCTTTTTGAATTCCAGCCTGGCCACTCTTGAAGATCAAATCTTGTAAATTCTTAGCTCTTACTTGGTCCAGATTCGTGATGCCAAGTAAAAAACAAATCGCGTCCAAGATGTTTGACTTTCCACTACCATTTAGTCCAGTTATTGCATTAAAGGTCCTGTCAAAATCGTTTATTTCCGTTCTTTGTCCGTAAGACTTAAAACCGTCTATGACCATTGACTTTATAAACATTTTAAAGGTTTAACTTGATGCTGATAATTAAATCTATTGAATTCGCGAGATATTCCAACAGGAGCACTATCAGTGAAAGAACTTCAAGAAATAAATGTGGCGGGAAATATTTTGCGGGAAGAAAATAGCAGAATGTAAAAGTAGTCCAGCCTCCAGGGTGGGAAATAAGTTTTTTTTTTTTTTTAAGTAATCTGACTTCCGTTACATTTCGTAAAAAACTAGTCAGTGACTATGCTATTTTTTATTGAATTGCTCCAGAAGCTCTTCGAAATTCATTGACTTAATAAATATTTTAGTTTTCCCCTCCAAATTTTGGTTTGAACAATATTGTTTCTGGAATCCCTGGGCCATATTATGTAAATAATCTAAATCCAGCTGTCGATCGAAAACTGTACATTCGATGCTAAAGGGAGAATGGAACCTAACAATAAGTGATTTTTTATCGAGCCTTTGCTCATTGGTCGCTACTCGCTAGACCTTACTCGGAGACAGTTCAGGATCTCCACGAATCCCGCGGGCGAAGCCTATTTTCCGGGTAAGTTTTAAATTTATTTCTGGTTTAAAATTTGTTTTGTTAACTTTTTATTGGTGGATTAGGCCTATTTAAACTACAGTATAAGGAATCGATAAAAAATCACTTGTTATTAGATTGCATTCACCCTTTAAAGACATTTGTAATATAGTAGCGCCATAAGTAAGATAATTTCTCATAAGTATGTCAGTAAGGAGTGAGAAATTGTTGCTTATAGTAGAATTATACGGTGAAATTCGAAGACAAGCTAGTTTACTTAATTTAGAATGTTTGAGTTTATGGTAATAAGTTATTCAAAACTTTATTTCAAAGTTAATACAAAAATGTACATTAAATCTTAGTCCTGTAATGAAGAAAGAGGGTTCCTTATGGAGTTTTCGCACAATTGTTTGTCCCATCGTTTGAGTGTTGTATTCAGTTGCCCAACTGCTACTCGCAAAACTTCCTCATTCTCAATTTTTCCAAAATCAGAGCTTGCAGCCCCTTTGCAAAGTTTTTTGAAGGAGCTTTTAATGTTCTTGCTGATAAATTGTAACTTTTCAACAAAATCACGGTTTTCTTGTCTTTCCTCGTCATATTTCATTCTTAGATCTTCCAATTCCACAGCTAATCGTTTAGTTTCTGCCTCATTTTCAATCAGTTTACATTTCAGGGATTTTATTTCTTCCCATTGCAATTGAGTCCTGATTTTGGCTTCAATGGAAATACTCTTGGCCGTTTTATTTTTTTCTGGGGTTTTTTCAGGGTTAGGTACAACACAAGTTATTGTGGGCAATGAAATCTGAGTTTCAGTATCACTTATATCATCAATAATTTCAATTTTTGGTTTTAAAAGTTTTGGTTGCTCTGAAACATCTGGAATTATAGGGTTTTCTTCAATTATAGCATTTGAACTAGCTCTCAATTCTATGGGTGTTAGAGTTTTAAATTCTTCAATCGCCGATATTGGTGGTGAACTTGAGGTTTGACATGCTATGGTTTTAATTTTGGACTGATCAAGTTCCTGTGATAAAGTGATTTTTCGTTTTCTAGCGTTTTGTTTGGGATTTTCGGGTATTCTCAATGATGGTATGCTGGTAGCTTTAAGTAATCTCTTGCCAGATCTTACTCCTGACCAATAGTCACTCTCGAGGAAGTGTTTGGAGCATACTTGCGAGAAGTTGTGTAATTTAATAGGTTTATTTTCCTCTGATATGCACAATAACCATTTTTTTCTTAGCTCCTCGTTTTTTGGAAAGCAATGATATGATATCTAACCAAATACATCAAATTATTATTAAAGGGACCATCTGCTATAGTTGGTGCACCTTGAAGATGCTGCAATTTTTACCTTTTCATTTGTGCTGGTTTTAGTACTATTCCGTTTACAATTTGGAACACAACACGTTTTAGTCATTACTACAGTAATGTTTAAGGCAAATAGAATAAGTCTATTTTAGAATGAATTTTATTTGGTCATAGTAAACAGTTTAATTTATGCCTATAATACTATTACTAATACCAAATTTAAAGTCAAAATATTTTAGAAGAGTGAGAAGACCGAGCAGACTACGTAATTATAATAATAAGCAGGGCTGTACATTAATTTTTAGTCACGGGCTTACGTCATTGCCACATTTGACTACTTAAAAATATATCATATATTATAAAATAAATTGAAATCGGGAAAGCGAAAACTGGATTCATAGAGAATAAAGGGTAAAAAAGATGTTGCTCCCAAAAATTGGTACACCACAGTTTCAGAACCGGTACTTTCTTTATACTGCTCGTAAATATACCTAATCTTAACTAAAGAGCAACAAGTTTTGCAGTACTTTACACTCCTATCTCTTTATACTCTATGCTGGAAGTTAGTCGTCTGCTCTTCTGTGGGTTGATGAGGCTTCGTGAGTGAGTGAATTTTACTTTTGTTGTTGATCAAGAATTGAAAATGAATGTTTCATATTTTGTCCCGAATACTATGTGGGTGTAATTGTAATGTATTGAAGGTAAAGAGGGCTGTTGACAACAATGACAAGTTAATGTCCAAGACTAGGAGGTTTTCAAATTTGAATATTGTAGTAATGTAGACTAGTATGTAAAACCCTACAACCCTTAACAGATCCAGTGAATTCCATACTAAGGGTGTAGCCATTTTGCTTTCAATCCAGATTAGTTGTCCAGAATTTAGGTTCAGTAGGAGTAGGGTAACAATATTAAACAAACATTGAAAATGGTACGATGCTCTATTATCGGATGCAAAAGTCGAACCGAGCTGCAGAGAACCACACAATCTGGGATCAGTTTTTTCAAAGTTCCCTCTGTAATTAGGCACCAATGTTCTACAACACGTAAATATTCAACAATACGGCGCCAAAAATGGATAGAATTTATTAATAGGGAAGATATTACGGATGCTACCGCTAAGCGAAATACGGTCGTGTGTAGCTTACATTTTATTAGTGGTAAGTAATTTTTAAAGGGAGAGTGAAATTGATTGAGTTGTGGCCTATTCCAATTTGGGCTGGTGAATTTACTCAGGAAATTTCTGTCTAGAGGGATGAGAAAGACTGTTTTTTTTTCAGGCCTGACGCATCCTGAAATATTGTAACAAGGTGGGGAGGTGTACAAATACTACGGTTAACTCTCCCAAAAACCATTAGCCATTCAAAGACAGCATTTGTATATTTGCACCAATAAGGTTCCGCTTTCCATATATAGATGGTGCTACGGTGCTACTTCCTCAATGTATTGTTCTCCTTTAATGTAGCAAGCATATATTATTGGCCATTATCATTAAATCCTGCTGTGCATGTCCACTAGTAGTCTATTGTACTACCCTAGACAGTTCATGACTTAAAAAGTCTTGATTTCTCTGATGAAGCGAAGAATTTGCTTCACTGGAAAATCCAAAAACTTATGATTTTCCATTTGATGTATACCAAGATGCCCAAATCTCTGGTCTAAGTAGTTAAGGCATTAGCCACGCAGACCCACCCTGCAGAGAGGATCATCCCCAATACCAATCAGGTGGAGGTGCCTGTTAAGTGTCCAGTTAGTAGACCTCTAACCAACCTAATACTAGGCCTAGAGACAGCAAGTCCCTAGCTCTCTGCTTAGACGGACCAAGGATGAACTCCTTGGTTTTTCTCTAGCCATCCATCTCAAGCCAGAACCTTAGTTAGAGGTCAGTCATGATTTTTTTAACTGTTCTGCACAGTGGGTTTTGGGTCCAAAGAACCAACCCTCTGCCCACTTCCTGGCCAGGATATCGCCCTCCTCATTACCACGATAGCCTTGATGTCCAGATACCCAATAAAGGTGAAACTTATTATGGGTACCAAGCATCAAGAGCAGATCCAGGCAGCTACGAACCAGTTTTGAGGAATTATCAGAATTATTTATACCTTAAGATCCGCCTAGTTATCAGAAAATTAGAATGACCTTGCCATGATAGTTCTTCTTAAGACAGAAGTCAACTCAGAAGCATGTAGCAGATATTTAAGGTTTGGCAGTAGATCCCAGCATCAACACTTCTAAATTAACCCACACAAAAATAACTAGGCCTTGTCGGTGCAGTTTGCGCCAGGCAAGTCCACACATTTAATTACGAAAAATTGGAGAATACTTTAAGTAAATTAGAAATTTTAATATATCAATTACATAATTTTATCAAGCCTAATTTATTTTTAAGAATGACCGAATTCAAAAATCGGTGATTTAGCCGACAGATGGCGCCTTCCAAAAATGCCGCAGCTTCTGAAATATTGCTTCCCACCTTTTTTATTTATTTTGGGTGGCTGTAGTAGAACAAATATTATTTTTTTTTTTCACTCTCCCTTCATTATCATTAAATTTCAGTTAAAACGTACTTATAAATAAGATACGTGTAATGTCATAGGAAGAGCAGCTCAAGCGATGAAAATAAATGAACCTGACTGGGTTCCATCTCTTTTAAATGGCAACCCTAGCCAAGGAAACCAAACTAAATCCAGTATTTCGAATAAAGACGCAGGTCATCCTGATGACATAGCAAACCCTGAAAACTCTCCCGGCACTTCGTCAAATTCAGACGTTTTATTCTACATCAGGGATGCGACTGTGCCTTCAGAAAATTCCGTAAACAGCGATGAAGCTTTAAATATTTTGATCGCAAATGCCAAAAAAATGGTCGCGGCTGGTTTAAAAGATAATATATTTGACTCTTCTACGAAATTAAGAGATAGTTGTAGTGAAAAGTCTGAAAAAGTAATTAGTGCAAGTTTGGATGACCCCTTGATGAACTTTGTAGAAGAATTTGACCCGGCAGTAACGAACTTAAATAATGTGCCTAAAGTGAATTCTAAGGAAATCATCTTATCCAGCTTAGAAGACGATAGTGAAAATTTAAACGTTTCTCCTATGAACTCTGAAGGTATTGAGATCTTTGATGGCACTGTGACCCTATTGGATGATCATGAAACCTCTTATAGTCATTTAGAAACTGATCCTGTTTGGTAGGTATGCTGGGAATCGATGAGAATCCCCTTCAAAATCGGACCACTTACGTCAAAATTGGCCAAAAAGTTTTGATTTTTCGACTAAAAGTTTAAAACTGGCAACATTTTAACGTAAGCTTACGTTTAAGAAATTATCTGTGATTTATCTGAATCTTGTAAGGCTGCATGTCTACTTTAAAGGTAGAAATTAGCCGGAAAGGAGGTGATTTTCAATGTATTTGTCAATGCTGAAAGAGGGCTACTCTTTTGTTTCACCTCTCCTCACCCAGAGTCACTTTTCTGTTTATTTTGGCCAATACACGGCGCTTTGAACAAACGAAATCTAGCAGAGTGCAATCGCTGTGTATAATTTGCCCGTAATTTGTAGATTTTTGGACTATTTGGTTTGATTTTGAAGGTCTTGATGAGAATATTAGGTTATTTCAAGCCATAAGCATCTGAAAATGTTATAATCCCTTAATTCCCAGTAGTTTGACTAAATCAAAATGCAACGAATCTGGTCATCAACGCCGTAAAGCTGTCGGAATGAAGAGCGTTACAGTTCAAACTGAATGGACTTTCAGAAGGGGGTTCTTTTTTCAAACTAAAGAAACTCAAACCATGGGGGATAATATCGATATTTCTACCCAAACCAATTCTGACTCTCGCTCTATGATGACCCAAACACCCTTCTAGATTATAATGTTGTAGAAAACTGTTCGATTTAACCATCACCTATCTCCGTTCAATCAAAATAAAAAAGGGTAGAATAGTTATGTTTATGAACTTGAATCAACTTTTTACGTACTAGTCTCCAAGTGGATATAATTTTCGCCTAAAATTATGTACATCTATCTTTTAAAATTTTATTAGTATCATAATAAAAGTATGACACTTTGTTTATTAAATTTCTTTGTGCGTTTCACAAACTTTGATAGATTTTAGAGCGAAAATGGGGATATGTACAACTCAAATACGGATAATTGTAACGATAGTGACGCCCTCGGTTGTCATACTTATATTATCATTATTATCAGGGACTAATTAACGCAAGAGGGAACATTTAAGTGAGCCACAATGTCAGCCCTACGATCAACTAAGAAGACCCGTCATTATGGCTAGTTGGTTGAGCTCAAGCCCCAAGCTCAACCTAGTTAAAACAAAAGCTGATGTGGGACTTATAAGCCTTCTCTGACTTTGCTTGTGGCCACCTTGAAATTAAATTAACATTTCCCTTCGGTGTTGTTGCGATATAGCCAAGCAGAGTTGAGTTGGGAGAAAGTTGTCATGGTTACAAATGTCAACCAAACTATCGTAGGCATACGGAAAAAGGGGGTAGGTTAATAAGAGATTACACATAGTGCATAGAGAAATATAGGCCATATTTTTTGCATCGGCTTCTGGTTATTTGGGCGCCATCAAGCCCTAATCGCCAAACATATTGCCTCCCCCGTCTCCTCGAAATAGAAAAGTGCCAGGATCTACAAGTCAAATACTGCCTTGTGGCTAAGAACATGGTGCCCTTTTTCTAGCCTTAAAAGGCCAAGTGTCTGTACATTATCTATCGCATTTTGGTTTTAAAATGCAAAACATTTTAGCCCTACTTTCACTCTGGCCACCAGGTGTCGTATCATTTAAAATAATACTGGGTCAAAAGTGCAGACCTAAGATATCTTTTACCTCTATAATGACCAGGGGTTGAAATCATTCGGAGGGTGAGGATAGTTCCAAATTTTGAACTGTCTGAAAACAAGCACCTTTCATTTAAAAAGGCCTAACTCTAATGTTCCCTCTAGCTCGAATGACGTAGTCCCCTGTTATATTATGTTACTCAAGTTCTAATGCAATCACTTTTTTGTCTTTCAGATTTTTCAATTTCATCCTAATTTTCAATAAAGATGCGGGCGCCGGCGGTTGCCATAACAATATGGATGTTTATCATGATGATGATAGTCGGCGTTGTTGGTTACGCGTACGTGTTGTGGACTCAATATTGGCGAACTATGGCCGAACGTGAACAGTTTTCTTTATTATTACAGTCCGTTCGTTTACGGAGTAACAATGCGCAGTTAGGCCTTGGTGGTAATTTAAATTTGAACTTAGACTCCAACTATTATTACTCCACACAAGGGCGCGATAATAAACCGTATAAAGCGTTAAAAAAACGGAAATCGCGTAATTTCAACGGTACCGCAGCCATAAACTATCATAAATCAAAACCGGGTACTCTCTTACTACATCCTATTCCATTAAGTCGGAAACGACATGATAAAATTGTTGCTGATGATAATTTAGATTTACCGAATGATAAACTTTTGAGTAAAATTGCGGCTTATCGAAACCAACTCGTTATTCAAATGAGAAAATCTCAACTTGAGAATCGAAATGCTAATTTTGATAAAAATAGACAAAATGTCAAGAATCATTATAAGGTTAAATTTACTGGGACACGGTCCCAGGTTTCGTTTCTACCCAATGACATAAGTGACGCTCAAAGGAACGAACTATGGTGCCAGTTAAAAGAAAAAGCTTCTTTGAAAATGCTTAATCGCTTGAGTGAACCTTTTCGCACACTGGGATTGTCGGAATATTTTCCAAGCTCCTCTTTAGAATCAACTCATCGATTCAATACTTGCGCTATCGTATCGAGTGCAGGATCTATGCACAAGTCAAATCTTGGACCTGAGATAGGCAAGCCCTTACGAATGCTTGTTGTCTTTGCATCAAATTCTTGAGTTTGTATTTTTATTATTTTATTATTTATCTGGTTTTTAAATGTTACCTATTTTTAAGCATTTTGAAAGTAGATGGTATTAGGGAATCTTTTTTTAGTTGGGGTTACATTAGTGATATAAATTATCATTACTGAAATATTAATACTTTGTTTTTGTTATCCAGACTCTCACGATGCTGTATTGAGGTTCAACACTGCACCGACTATTGATCACGAAAGAGATGTGGGCAAAAAAACAACCATTCGCTTTCTAAATTCTCAAGTTGTGTCTAAACCGGAGTTTGATTTCTTCGGATCTCAACTTTATAGAAATGTTACGTTGATCGTCTGGGATCCATCCAAATATCATAGCTCGGTTGAAGAGGTAAAAATCAAAAATTACTCTTTCATTAGTGGACACTCTTAGATAAAATGAGGAAAGTATACTAGGGTTGCCGCATACCTGGGAAAAGTCAGGGAATTTAGAAATTGTCCAAAGCTCAGGGAATTTTGATACTGCCCAAAGATAAACACGAAGAGTCTCTGGGAGACTTACGTAATTATGTATAAAAATTTATGATAAGGTCAGATGTTGGTTCTTCAATTGGAAATTAAGTGGGAATGCTATGACGTCATTAAATGGATCAGATTTTAATGAAATTCTAAAAAGGAAAATATGTTTTTCGTGATTCTTAAATGAAGTGTTCTCTATTGTTAAAAAAAATAATATAACCCAAAATCATATATTAATATAATATTAAATTTATTTTATCTGAATTTAGTGGTTTAGAAAGCCAGAGTTTGATCTGTTTACACCATACTGGCTGAGACGAAAGCTTTTCCCAGCTGAGAACTTCTACATAGTAGATCCTGATGATGTCTGGGATGCGTGGGACTTTCTACAATCAAATATGGCAAGCCCCGTTGAGCATAATCCTCCCTCTTCTGGCTTTCTAGGTAACTATCGTGGGGGATACTGTTAAATGTATCATAATATCCATAAGTATGACATATAATAACTTTTAGTCATGGTTTTTTTCCAATTGTGGTGTAACCAGCGAAAAATTGAGTTTCTAGCTATCTACTTGTTCATTATTAGGATATTTCTCATTGAAACCCATGTAAAGAAGATTCGATGCATGCCTTCTTAATTTTGGACAGAACATAGTTCTGGATAGACTGATTTATGGATAACTTTTAACACGCGTACTCTAAATAGTGAGGAATGACGTCATATGATTAGTTTTAACCAGAAGTAGTTACATCAAAAATTATGAATCTTCAATTATTAGGATATTTCTCATTTAAACCCATGTAAAGAAGATTCGATGCATGCCTTCACAATTTTGGACAGAACATAGTTCTGGATAGACTGATTTATGGATAACTTTTAACACGCGAACTGTATATAGTGAGGAATGACGTCATATGATTAGTTTTAACCGGAAGTAGTTACGTAAAAAATTATGAATCTTCAATTATTAGGATATTTCTCATTGAAACCCATGTAAAGAAGATTCGCTGCATGCCTTCACAATTATGGGCAGAATATAGTCCTGGATAGACTGATTTATGGATAACTTTTAACACGCGTACTGTAAATAGTGAGGAATGACGTCATATGATTAGTTTTAACCAGAAGTAATTACATCAAAAATTAGGAATCTTCGATTATTAGGATATTTCTCATTGAAACCCATGTAAAGAAGATTCGATGCATGCCTTCACAATTTTGGACAGAACATAATTCTGGATGGACTGATTTATGGATAACTTTTAACACGCGTACTGTAAATAGTGAGGAATGACGTCATATGATTAGTTTTAACCAGAAGTAGTTACATCAAAAATTATGAATCATCAATTATTATGATATTTCTCATTGAAACCCATGTAAAGAAGATTCGATGCATGCCTTCACAATTTTGGACAGAACATAATTCTGGATGGACTGATTTATGGATAACTTTTAACACGCGTACTGTAAATAGTGAGGAATGACGTCATATGATTAGTTTTAACCAGAAGTAGTTACATCAAAAATTAGGAATCTTCAATTATTAGGATATTTCTCATTGAAATCAAAGTAAGAAGATTCGATGCATGCCTTCACAATTTTGAGCAGTCAGGGCTCCCAAACCACCTATAATTACCTATAATTCTGAACTGATCCTATAAAAACCTATAATACCTATTTTTTAGGTAATTTGTTAAATTTCGCTGATAAAATTCGAAATGAATGATCCATGTAACTATAAAAATTATACTTTTGCTTGAAAAAGTGCAAATGTTCGCAAAAACCAAAGCTGTGGCAGAAACGTTTCCTCTTCTAGGTCACTGGAAATTATTGCTCTATTTTATTAGAGGTTAGGTAGACTTTCGAGAGGGGGCGTGAGTAGCTAGTAGTGCCAAAGAAAGGCAGAGGGACATGTCTAGAGGCTAAAGAACCTATGTTGCATTACATGTCAGCCAAACCCATATTTTTTGACACTAAAAAAATATAAAAAGTCCTATAAATGGATATTTTTGGACCTATAAATAACCTATATTTTTGGCTTTTAAAACCTATAATACCTATAATTTTTTTGGGCTATGCTCTATGAGCCCTGTTAGGGGAAGTTATGAACGAGCCATAGACCTCCCGGTTAGGGCCTCTGATCTATGAAAGAAAGAGGATCAGGTGATGGGTTTACATTTGGTTCTCTCCTTATTAACTGAGTAAGAATGCTGCCTCTATCACGTGGAATTTGAGAAACAGGGTAATATGCCCCCCACCCCTGAAGTATGCACCAAAAGATCATCAAAACCTCGTCTATGACCACATCCTCATTGGTGGATAGCGATGGCTTTATTAATTGCTTAGGCAATGACTATATCACTTTTATAACCAAATACTTATCCAGAAATTCGGTCTTGTTTGTAACTTCCCGTAATCTATAACTGTACAATTTGGTAAAATTGCCTCTCATACTGAAATTCCCAATTTAGGCATCTCGTTAATGTTGGGTTTGTGCGATTCTTTGGACGTTTACGAATACGTTCCATCAATGAGATTGACAAAAAGATGCCATTACTTTGACATTCACGAGGACTTGGGTTGCACATTTGGTCATTGGCATCCCCTTTCTACCGAAAAGATGTTATCACTAGTCATGAGTACTTCCAGCGATATTGATATCTTCCAGCATGGAAAAATATCATTCCCAGGGTTTTCAAAAATTAAATGCTGAGGATATATGATCAACAAAAAACTGGTAGATGATATTTTTAACAATCCTAATCTCTAGGGGGTTTTGGTTAAGGTTGAGCCAAGGTTGAAACCAGTATCATTAAAATATTCAATAATGAATTTAAATAACTAATTAACCAAGAGTAGGATCGTTTGGTTACAAGAGATTAAAAATCCTCTGGAGACAAAAGGCTTAGAAATAATACGCAAAATATTTATTTACAATTTTCCAAAATAATAATGAATGAAGGAGACAGTCGTACTTAAGGTACAACGCGAAATGAAAATGGATTATAAATAATTAAGATATTCATACGGCAGTAGGAAACGTTGTGACGAACTCGATTGGGGAAAAAGAGAGCCCTTTGCAGAGCAAAATTAGTCATAAGAGATCTTGGGGAAGTCTTTTCAGTGTCTTATGTAGTCTTAAGAGGTCTTGGGAAAGTCTTTTAAGACATCTTTAGCACCTTTGTAGTGCTCTTGAGGACCTTTTCAGATTAGATTAACATTTTAGTAAGGGAGTGCTCGACTGAGCCTTTTCCCAGATTTGGGCTGAGTGTGGATGAGTCCATTTTCCAGGGTAGAAATTAAGGGGCGGGAGTTTTGGTTTTCGCACGCGTGTTTTTGATCGAGCAGACGATACATTTGCAAGATTTAGATTTTAGAACCATGAGGATAGGATAACAATATCACGAATGATATTGTAATTTAGTCAAAATCTATACATTTTTTAATGCAGAAAACTTAATATTTTCGTACGCTATCCAAATTTTTGATCCCTAAAATATGCATGAGAATATTTATGTATCTCGAAATACAAAATTGTATTTTTTTGTATTTTTAGTTTCAATCCTTTGTGGATATCAATCAAAATTCGCTATAAATTTGTAGCAAACCTCTGCTTAAAATCCTAATGAAATTTACAACTATCGACTATTTTAGAGCGTCACTATGTGATGTAAGTTTTCGCGGTGTCAATTTCTAATACACTTTCCAATATTCCCTGGTGAAATTTTTTGGGGTATTTAAAATGCTTAAAGGGAGGATTTAAGTTTAACAAAACTGGGGTTTAATTTTTACTATCCTAATCACTGTGGCAAAAAACGTTTTCGAGAAGTTATCATAAATTTTAGGCAAATTTTTGGTGTTTAAATTGATTTCTGAAGTTTGATTAGCTTTGGATGTATGGCGTAAAATCGAACCAATCAGAGTTCCGTAAATTTAACCTATTTTGGTCTATTTTAATTTTTGAACATGATTCCAAACTTATTAGACCGTATGACAGAGATGTTTAAGTTTAGTCGTGTTCAAAAAATAAAATAGAACAAAATAGGTCAAATTTACAGGGAATTTTAACACACGACGAGACAGACCAGATCTTATACTACAATTTAAACCTAATGATTATGAAATTAATCGAAATTAAGTCTATTTAAAACTGATTTTAAAATTGACAAAAATATCGGAATTAAAGGTACAGACCGGGATAAAAAAAGTGTGTCTTAAATTATAGAGCGTATATTAAAACGACTAATATCATATCGCAAAAAATTTAATAGTTAGTAGATATTAAGATATTTACGTTTATTATAAGCAAAAAGTGATCTCTAGTGAACGCCATTTTAGTTTTTTCATACCCTTTCGATGCCTGCTGAGGATCGGCTTCGCCGATTGGTTTATTTCTCACCTAAAGTCACTTGACTCTAGCTGAAAATAGATGCGGGTATAAGCGCGCTCAATTTCTTTAGAGTCAAATAAGATATGCCGGGCCGAAACATAGGCTACTTCCGAAGGATCCCGCGCGCGAACACTAACCCGAAGGTCGGTCGGCCAGCTGAGCTAGTAGTAGTCAGTACTAGGTATTAACCGAGTCTTAAGTTGATTTGAAGAATTAGAAGGTAAGAACTAAACTGCATTCATTAATTACGCAATTAGTCATGTTTTCGTAGAAAGTTAGAAATCACAAAATTACGGGTCTTCTTACGAAGTTACGAACAGACGATCCGACTGCAGCGACTCGAATGGCCTTCGTTTCGCGAATCTTTATTGGGTGACTTAAAGGCCAATCATTGAAGCGGATCCTTATTTTTAAAACTTGAAATGCCGGGAAGCAAATATGGCGTTCTTCTAGGAACGTCAATTTCGGTTTTAAAATGATATTTATAAATTAACCAAGACTTAAATCACTATAATGTGTTTTGATTTGTAGGTTTTTAAGCATGCTCTTTCCAATGGAAGTACTTTTAAAGTTGGGTTGCCTTTACCTTTAAAAAAGAAAGTACCAGACAAAACTAAGTTAAATAACCAAAATGGTATGAGTTCTTGAGGATGTAAGTATATGACGAGACAGAGGAGATATTAAACTACAATTTAAACCTAATCATCATTAAATTTAATCAAAATTAAGCGCTTTTATAGTTAATGTAAAAATGATATTAGACAGTATGACATAGAAGCTTCTTTTTTCATTAACTATAAACGCGTTTAATTTGAATTAATTTTAATGATGATTAGCTTTAAATTGTAGTTTAAGTTGTCCTCTGTCTCGTCTTGTGATTAGATTCCTCTATAATTTAGTCTATTTTGATTATTTAACTTAGTTTATCCGATACATTCTTAATTCAGATATTTTTGTCAATTTTAAATCAGTTTTAAATCGTCTTAATTTTGATTACTTTTTATAATGATTAGGTTTAAATTGTAGTGTAAGATCTCGTCTGTCTCGCCGTACATTAACATTCTCCGTAAATTTGACCTTTTTTTATTAGACAATAAAACTAAAATAGTAGCTTTTAGTAACCAAATTACAAAACTTAGTAACTTTGGAAGAGATAGCATTGAGTATAACCGGGAAGCGCGGGTTTAAATGTCCCCTTGTAGTCGAAAAATGCCTCAAGCTTTACTTCAGAGAAATTAGTTGGTAAAAGCGGGATAGACGTGCAGTCGTACGTTCTGGAAATAGAATTCTCCTAAGGTAAAATACACTACTTATCATGGCCCACCCTGTTTACCTATCTTCCAGAAATAATCACAAGTACTCCAAGCTAGTTCATCCTTTCATACTTTTTAACCAAAATTCGTCTGCTATTCGCTTTCTCAGACCCCTAAAAAAAGCTAAGGCCCACGTTGGCGTTTAGTTTTCTACTGAAGCTGATTCTCTAAGCTAGGCTTTTAAAGTATCAAACCACAAATTAATGGAATTTAAATTTTTTGTTAAAAAGTTTCACGACTCCTTATCAAGTACGCGAGGATGGGTTTAGAATATTTTTGCCCACCATGTCCTTAGGTACATAAATGAAGTCTTGATATATCAGTATTATACTATTATTTGTGTACTTTATATCTGGTTCCCCAAAAACAATTTACAAAACATTTTAACTATCAAAGTTAAATGTGAAAATTAAAAATGTATTACTATTTTACATGAATAACAATTGCCAAAGCTCACTTCGAGCACAAAGTAGAAAAGTTTACTACTAGACTTTTTATTGATCTGTCGACTGTCTGTTTGCATATCTATTATATTTTATTTTAAAAATGCCCGTTAGATTTAGACTTAAAACTGGCACAGTGGTAGAAATAAATCCTTGATTACTTCAGTTTTATTATCCTGGCTCTTTGGGGTCAATTAAGATCCTGGCTCTTTGGGGTCAATTAAGATTCTGGCTCTTTGGGGTCAATTAAGATCCTGGCTCTTTGGGTTCAATTAAGATCCTGGCTCCTTGGGGTCAGTTAAGATCCTGGCTCTTTGGGGTCAGTTAAGATCCTGGCTCTTTGGGGTCAATTGAGATCCTGGCTCTTTGGGGTCAATTGAGATCCTGGCTCTTTGGGGTCAATTGAGATCCTGGCTCTTTGGGGTCAATTGAGATCCTGGCTCTTTGGGGTCACTTAAGATCCTGGCTCTTTGGGGTCACTTAAGATCCTGGCTCTTTGGGGTCACTTAAGATCCTGGCTCTTTGGGGTCACTTAAGATCCTGGCTCTTTGGGGTCAGTTAAGATCCTGGCTCTTTGGGGTCAATTAAGATCCTGGCAAAGTTGTTGAAGTACAAGGACTCTAAATTCAACTCGTGCTTGTTAGGTGCAAGATTATTTTTTAATTGGCACCCAATTGCTTCTAAGACTTGACTACGGTTAGATAGATAGGCCTAAATAAAAATTGGGAAACATTCTAATATAATAAGTCAGTAAAGCAAGTTTCAAAATATAAGTTCACAATTTATTGGTAAATACAATATAGGTAGTATTAAATAAAATATCTTTGGGCATCATCTTTAAGTTTTAATTTTGTTGCGGCTGCGAAATAGAGGGGGAGTTAAAGAACCCGCGTCTACGCCTTCTTCAATTAAAGTTTTGCGAAAATATTCAACCGTTTTTTGAAGACCCTCTTGAAGCGAAACCTAAATCAGGAAAAAAAATTCTATTTACTTAATAGTCAGGCTTTCTAATTGCATTTGATCTCCCCTGGCAAGCTTCCTGGCTGCCTCCTCATTCTTGGCTCCAAGCCAAGCACTCGCGCTAAGTTCCTTAACTATCACATCTCCGTCACCATTGTTACGTTCTTTGGTTCATGAAATATCATAACTGTTCAATACTCTTAAGTTTATTCGTATAGAATGATAACGAAGGATAGTTAAGGTTGATACTCGGAGTCAAGAACCAGAATGAAGCACGCCTGATTCCTTGGATATTTGGTGCCATTAAAGTATAGACACAACCTCACTCGATTTCGGGAGTTGTAAAATTGATCCTAGTTCCCAAATGTAATCTATTTTACCTTTGGTTTCCATCCAAGAATCTTTTTGGCGACGGTTATATCTGGTCTTCGTCTTTGAGGATCATCGATAACATGTTTTGTGTAAATTATTTGACTAGCTCCTCCTGGTAATGAAATATCTCTATTTTATTAATCCTAGTTTATATTTAGGGCCAAAATAGCTAGGGTCTTGCAATATTTACCGACAAGATCGTGAATGACGTTGGCGAATTCTTGAATTGAATATTCGTCAGGGTTTCCCAAGTTAACTGGTTGAGAATAATTGCTGTTCATAAGCGCGACTAAGCCATCAACGAGATCGCTCACGTATTGAAAAGATCTTGTTTGTGTCCCAGTGCCATAGATCTGAAAGTCAAATATTGTTAGAAAATAGTTTCAAGTTAAGTTAGTCATCCAAAAATGGATTGGTCGAACAAAAGTTATTGTTTGTACAAGGCTTAACACTAATACAAATATGCAATAGCAAACTTTAATTACCGTTAATGGTTTGTTCTGTATGGCTTGCATGATAAAATTACTGACGACCCGTCCATCATTGAGATGCATTCTGGGTCCGTAAGTATTGAAAATACGAGCGACCCTGACTTGAACACCTTCCTGCTTCTCGTAAGCGTAACATAGAGATTCGGCAATTCTTTTACCCTCATCGTAACAAGATCGTGGCCCAATAGGGTTTACGTGACCCCAGTATGTTTCTGATTGAGGATGCACTTCAGGATCTCCGTATACTTCCGAAGTTGAAGCTACTAATACTCGAGCACCTACCCTCCTAGCTAAACCTGTAAAAAAAACAGTTATCGGTGTAGTTGCCGCTACTTTAAAACTGTAGCTTTTCTATTTTGGATCTTCTAGCTGTTCCTGGCTATTTATGGCCCCAATAAAGATAAGATCCCGGCTACTTAGGCCCATAGATCCAGGCTACTTTTTGATTAACTCAAACAAGCGTAAAACTCAGGCACATTTAAGTCAAGAATTATAGAAGATAGTTGCGTTTCACTTACCTAGCATATTGATTGTTCCTAGTGTGTTGGTTTTGATAGTTTTAACAGGGTTTTGCATATAATGGGGTGGACTGGCTGGTGATGCCAAATGGTAGATGTAATCGACTGAAATTCATTAATGTTATTTAACCCTGTGATAAATCGTAAGTTTAAACAGTACTTATACCTTCGATATAAAGCGGATTTACGATATCGTGTCGAATAATCTCGAAATTTTTATGACCTATCCATTGTTCGACATTAAATTTGCTTCCAGTGAAAAAATTATCGATAGCAGTAACCTCGTGACCTTGTTTCATTAGGACATCTACTAAATGGCTTCCTACAAAACCAGCTCCTCCTGTTATCTGAAAGCCCCGAAATTAATTTATTTGCATTTAAAAGATGAATGAAAACATAGTTTACTGACTAGAATTCTTTTCTTTTCTTGAAAATTGAGTTGTTTAACTTTAGGGAACATTTTTGGTTCGTTTGATACTCCTAGTCTCAGAATCTCCGACTCTAGAGCTGATACTTTGGCCTTCAATATCCAAAGTTCTTTCTCTAATCCTTCATTAGCCTTTATATTTTCATCGTGATCTCTTAGTTCATAGTGTTTTAACGTATCTGCCGCAGTTCTAAAACCATTTTTCAAATTGTATCTGATATATTTAACCATTAATGTTGAATAAGTTTTGATAGTCGTAACCTACTTTGGTATGGGATGATGTAGATCTTGGCTATAGATATTAGAATTTTCATTGGGTGCTGATTTTAGCCACATGTAACGGGATAAAGCTTTAAAGAATTCATCAATTAATGGGTGAATGAAAACTTAAATTTAAACCTTGCTTAATTACCAGTTATCAAGATTAATACTAGAACAGCAATGACTAACGATTTAAGATTCGTGCAGTTTAAACCTCTTCTTGCAACCATAATTTCTTGTAATTTAAAAACCAATTTTATTCTTTAATGCAACTTGGAAATTATAATTACTAAAAAACCAAACTAGTAGGACTTGGTTCATCTTCTGCACATTAAAATACCATATTTTATCTAAACCGTTTTTGAACGAAAATTTATAGTATATACTAGGATAATTGGGTTATATCATCTATGTACATTTTTAATTAATAATTAGTATGGATCAATTAGCTATCAAATGATTCCCTCGAAGCAGACATAAGGACATAACATTGTTGTTGCAATTTTGCTGTGCTTAAACATTAGCAGACGTTTTTAAGGGAAAACAGGGCAGGGAATAAGTACCGGTCATCTGGGCTGTGCATAAGTATATATATATATATTTTTTGCCCTAGAAGTTTCCCCTTTAAAGGGACTATCTTTAAAGTCGCTCATTTCTAGCTTAGAAGACGACGTTGACCATAAGAAATTGTAGAGTTAAAGCCACGCTGTGTGCATAATGAAAGGATTTTAATGGGGAAAATTTCAGAGCAGATGGCACCTTTAAAATCATCCCTTATACAAAAACTATACTAAGAAAAGAAGACTGCTTTAAAGGGGCTTTACAAATCGCGTAGATAGTCCCTTTAAAGGGAGAATGCAAGTGATTTTTCACCTGTTCACCTGAACTCCCTGTATAAGTACTAGCGACCAATGACATTGATCATGGAGATCCTGCATTCCCCACATAAAGGCTAGTCCTTATATGGCGCGTTCAGGATCTCCATGAATCCAGCTAAGCCTATTTTGATGCTAAGTTTTAAATTTATTTCTGTTTTTTGTATTTGTTTGTATTTTTTTTACTGTTTGATTGGGCCTATTTAAACGATAAGGAATCGATAAAAAACACTTGTTGTTAGGTTGCATTCTCGCTTTAAAGGTCAAAATCCCGAGAATAGAACGCAAAGGGGTAAAACAGACATATAAAAAACCCTTTAGTGGCGTAATTAACGTGCCTTGTTGCTCTTACAGTTAACCCAAAAGGGATTTCTTATAATCAACTGCTATAGCCTAATCACCTGAGCTTGCCCTTAATTATAGCGCAGGAATTATACTGGCTTACATCATAAGACTATAACTTTTGTTATAAACTTATGGTTACATATATTTCCCGCAATTAACGTGTCTTGTCGCTGCAACAGTTAATATTTCCCAAGCGATTTAGGCTTACTGTCACGCATATAAAATGCCAAATATAATTGAAGTTCTAGAATTTTCTATACATTAGAGATTTGTATATTTATATTAGAAACGGTGTAATTATAGTTCCCTTGGTCACGTAAAAGAATTTGTTCTTCGTTATTCTTAAATGTCGAATGAAAACAACATTGAGTTCGTAATAAAGGTATTTCGGCTAATGACTATATTTTGATTAAATACGGAAATACCGGAGGCCTTTTTATTTATTCTAGATTATTCGATTTTCATATTACTTGAGTTCGGTCAAAGGTGCGGTACACAGTGAAAACGTCGTAAGATAAGTTCATTTTCAAAAGTACGATTTCATTTCACCTTGATTTCACTTATTTAGCCAATAAGATTCAGGGGAGCCTAGGGTGGCGCGAAGTATCAGACCATCAGGGAAGAGTGCCAAAAAAGTAAATCAGTAGATAGCATTACCAAAGGCTGTAATAGCGTGAACCCCTAGCTCAATATATACTAAGTTTCTGTTCATTTTACCAGGAAATCAAATATAAATAGAAAAGTAGAGGTTGTAACTGTATTATTCACTAGTCAAGATTTCAAATAATTTTATCGTGATATAATTCAGGGTTGCCACAAGTCAGGGAAAAGTCGGGGAATTTGAAAATGAACCAAAAAAGTGAGGAAATTTGGAAATGAACCAAAATAGTCAGGTAAAAATCAGGGAATTATAAGATATTTTAAAAATTCAGGGAATTTAAAGATCTTTCAAGAAGTCAGGAAATTACAATCATTATCTGCGGAAAAGATTTGAAGATGATCGTGTCAGTTGTATAGATTAGAGCAAAGATACGCGTGCACAAAGTTTGGCGAACGCGATTATATAAAAAAGAAAAGGTTAAAAATTGGGTAGTATTAGCTGAAATGGTCAGGGAAAATCGTTGGAAAAGGTCAGGGAAAAACCTGGAAAAGTAAGGGAATTTGAATTTGAAAAAACTCTGCCAACCCTGTAATTAAACCCTAACTTCCCTAAGAAACTGTTTTTCTCCATACTTTCGATGTTTTAAATAATTTCTCATTAGAAAATAATGTAAAATTATTTAAAATACTTAATTTCCTAGCCCTTGAAAGAAATTAAAGGACCTATCTGCTTTGAAATTTGCCCCTTTAAAATTTTCTTCCCTTATGCACTTCTCTTAGCTTTGGCTGCAGGGACGGAAATAAGCACAAGTCACTGGTCATTTGTCCGATAAAGTTTCCAAATGTCCGATAACTTTTTATTTTTAAGAGGGGGTCACTGGACAAATGTCCGATAAAAAAAAGTACTTTTCAATATAGGAAATGTAGCATTGTCCGGTAATTTTGTTAAATGTCCGATAACTTTTGAATTTTAAAGGGGGGTTACTGGACATTTGTCCAATAAGAATTTTTTTTTATTTCCGTCCCTGTTTGGCTGTACAATTGTTATGGTGAACGTCGTCTGCTAAGCTAGAAAAAAGTCGACTTTAAAGGGGATTTTAAAAATAGCAGATAGTCCCTTTAAAGGAAGTATAAATCTGTGGTCCAAGGTGGAAGGTGCAGCTTGACATTCCAGCTACTAAATCGGCGCAAGTTAAGCCGAAGCTTTCTCGTTTAATATACCACTTTAAAGGGATAATGCAACCTAACAATAAGATCGATTCCTTATCGTTTAAATAGGCCGAATCCACCAGTAAAAAAAAATAACAAACAAATATTAAAACTAGAAATAAACTAGCCTAAACTAGAAAAAAGGCTTAGCAGGATTCATGGCGATCCTGAACTTCCGTTGTAAGTTCGATGGTCCTTATACAGGATTGCCACAGGTCAGGGAAAACAGGGAAATGTTCGAGAATTTGAAAATGAACCAAAAAAAGCTAGGGAAAAGTCAGGAAATTTTAAGATATTTTAAAAAGTCGGGTAATTTAAAGGTTTCTCAAGATTACCATGTTATTGAAAATATTTTTAAGTAATATCAGAGATATATAATAACCCCCTTCGGGGGGAAGTATGAAAGCCCCTATACTACCAATGCTAAAAATCACGAACAACAAGAGCCCGCTGCTGACTATCTAGGCCACTAGCTCCCGCTGGACTTCTCAATGTCGCTACTCTAGTAAATGGTCTTTGTATAAACAAGACGGCTCGATTTGTGTTTAGAACTTCCTGTATCGGGAGTCAGGCTGTCTGTTAAATTGGAGTCGAAGGTTGACTTCAGCTCGCGAGTTCCGGAAGTGCGCGTAGGGAAAATTTAGTGAGGTTCAAAATGGTGTAACTATTTTTTGGGAGTAAAGCGGTGTGTCGATCCGCCGCGATTTACGCCGGGCACTCGTTGTTCGTCGATTTTGCCTACCTTTCATACTTCCCCCCGAAGGGGGTTATTATATACCTCTGGTAATATAAAAAATAAAAGGTTAAAAATTGGGTAGTATTAGCTGAAACGGTCATGGAAAATCGTTGGAAAAGGTCAGGGAAAAACCTGGAAAAGTCAGGGAAAAACCTGGAAAAGTCAGGGAAAAACCTGGAAAAGTCAGGGAAAAACCTGGAAAAGTCAGGGAAAAACCTGGAAAAGTCAGGGAAAAACCTGGAAAAGTCAGGGAAAAACCTGGAAAAGTCAGGGAACTTGAATCTGTCATAAATTAAATTTATTTCTAGTTTAATATTTGTTTGTAAATGATTTTATTGTTGGCTATTTTTAATGGACGGGCTTTGCTGATTGTTATTAAGCTACTGGGTGCTGTTTACTTTTATGGACTTTTGCTATAAGTCGTAGAACAGTGACATGGCTTATACTTTAATGTTCAAGAAAAACAATCAATGTTACATAAGCAAACGTTTGAAATTGTACGTGATTCATTGCCAAGTCATTAACTCTATGCCCTATGTGACGTAACTGTATTCTCTCGGGGATTTTTCTTGTTTAGTTTATATATGGATTGATACAAAGCTAGTACATTCGAAAGTTCCTTAAAACCTTCATCTTAACGATAAAGTAGATGTATCGTAAATGAATATAGTAATATTCTAAGATTATTCTTGCAGTCAATAATGTTTCTGTGAAGGATTAATTTGGTATATTTACGACAGTTAATAGGGTAAGTAAAGCGCTGTAGTAGATTTAAGATTTCCTCTATAGAATAACACACAAAATTGTAGGAAAAGACTTGGCCGGTCACGTGACAAGTTTTCAGCCTCCACTACCAAACAATCGCGACTGTGGTGGCCAGAAAAGAAAGCTAATTTATATACTGATTTAAGCACCCTTTATCCTTTAGATATCCTAAAAACAAGTGATTTTAAATCCATTTCTTAGGCCTAATCCAACTGTAAAAAAATTTAAAAACAAATATTAAACTAGAAATAAATTAAATAAATAAATTTAAAACTTACAATCGAAATAGGCTTAGCTGGATTCATGGAGATATCCTGAACTGCCCGTATAACAACTATCGACCAATGACATTGATCGATGGCTCTTAAATGGGGAATGCTCCCTCAATGATCAATGTCATTGGTCGATAGTCCTTATATGGGAAGTTCAGGATATCTGAGCTAAGCCTATTTTGATGATAAGTTTTAAATTTATTTCTAGTTTTGTAATTGTTTTACTGTTGGATTAGGCCTTTTTAAACGATAATAAACTGTTTGCCTTCACCCTAAAGTAGTAGTCTCGTAAATTAATTTAATATTATTCTAAATCTGTAATTTTTAATCCCAAATTGTTTAATTAACTGTAAATTAACGAGGAACCTTTGTTGAGTTTTCGTTTTCATTATCCCTCATAGTATATATAACCAGAAGTTAATAATTAGCATTTTACTTTAATAAATTATCGGTGTATAATATAATTATAATTAATTATTATATTCAAATAGATTTTAAACATCAGCAACATTTCAAATCTCTTACTTTCATAACATTAAGAACGCCGCTGTATATTAACTATGCCAGGGATTAAGGTTCATGTTAACAAATCTGTAGTTCCAAGCACTGGATTCTCCAGATTCAAGCGAGTCTTAATTGCATTTCATTCCTTAATTACCATTTTTATTAAGTTTAAATTCTTAATTTATACCGTAGATATGTAAATACGACTTACTCTATTTTTGGAGTTCTTGAAGTGAGTACTATATTTTGAGCTTTTTATAGGAGAAGTATTTACTAGGCCTTGAAATCGATTTAAACCGTTTCAAAACGTTTCGCTGGAGTCTTGTGAACGGGAAATCGTCTTTTCTCGAATCGATTTGATTCGATTTCTCGAAACTGCTTCGGGAACCAGTTTCATACCGATTCGATTTCAACAATCGATAGATGAAGCTACAGTAAATCGATTTATAAAGATAATCAGAAGCCGATGAAACCCTCCTTTGAAGTCTACTACTCCAATGTTCCATATAGCGTATGGGTAAAATTCCCAATTTTACGAGTTAGGAGGGGTCCTACTTCATCCCCCCTGTCTACGGAAAATTGGAAATTCTCTCTCTCCACAAACGACGACGTTTTTTGGACGAACTCCAAGGCTGCTAGAGATATTCGCTCGACGAGCTCTCGCTCCGAAAACATCTACCGTTAGGAGGCGTACGAATCGCGCCTTTTCAGAAAAACCCATACAGAGAGGGGTAGACAAGACCCGGGAGTAATAGACTTCAAAGGAGGGTTTCATCGGCTTCTGAGATAATGTATATGAACACGTATCGCTTTATAGGTTTGATTTTACCGTTTCAAATCGATTAAGAAATGCTAGCGTGATCGGCATTTTCGAAATTAAGAAAATATTGCAATTATATATAGAGCTTGGAATCGGATATCCATTATTTTCTGTTATTCGTATATTTTCAGATATTTTATTTTCGGATAAATTGTTTTTAACTAAAGAATGAAATCTGTATATTCGTATAATTGTTAAAAGGTTTATCCGAAGATAAGCGTTTGGCGCTTTATCTATGAACAAATTACTCGTTTTCAAACGTATAACGATGGATAAGAAAATTCGCGTTTCCAGAATTAGTCTAAAATATAAGAAAAATATTTCAATTTGACTTTTAATTTGAAGAATATAAATAAAACAACTAAACTAAGATTTTAAATCATCTTTTTATTCGTTATTTTTCACGAAAATAATTTTTTATTTTTTTACCCGAACGCGGATAATATTCTAAGATAAGTTGCCATTTTTGGATAAAAACGGATATGGATTATGTTTTTTACTTTATCTTCGAATAAGTTAACTCGAATGAAAATAGTCTATTTTAAATCAAAGATATAATATACATCAGAATTTAGTAGATTTTATTCAATTAATAAAAATTATACGAATTCCGAGCTCTAATTATATAATTATATAAATTTGCAGGAGTCTTTGATGCTGCCGGCATTCAGAAATACTTATCAGGCTGTTGCTGATGTTGTACTTAAGTCATCTAATACCAAGTAATATTTTCTATTGTACAAAAAAGAGACTTCTTCGCAACCTTATATGATTCGAATCAAACCCGTAAAAATGTTATATAATCTACTCCGAAGATTGTATTATGAGTAAAGATTTGGTAACACAAGTAAATCATCCTTCAAGTTTATAAAACGACATACTGAGGTTGACGATGAAGTGAGTCGGATTTTCTCAGTCCACGGTTTCATCCTAAGTATTCCGAAACTGGTACAGAAAGGTGGCCAGGCCCAGTATATTCTTTCTAGAGAAAATCAGACTCGAAATCGCGACGGCCGGGCGAGACACTCTCCTTCGTTTCGCGAGAGAGAGGGGAGATTCGTTTTCCGTTGCTATATTTTCACCCCCGTAAACGTCTAGAAAGTTCAACCAGATGGTAATAATTGTAAAATGATAATAACATCGTATAATAGATCAAAGATTTAACTACAATAGCTTTTTATTGGTTAAGATATAGCAAATTTTTAATGGTCAATTTTGAATTACGTGTTAAAAGGTAGAGCTAGTGAAAACCAAAGAAAAATTCAGTAGGCGCGTTAGCGTCTAATGTTATGTGCTACTCATTTCGTTTAAGCTCGATACCCATATCTATCACAGTGCAACACGCCTATAAAATATACCATTAAAACAATGGGAGTGGTATTCTTATATTTATTTCTTTCAGATTGATTCTAAAGGGTGTGGGAGCTGACGTACATGGAGAAACCAGTGTTCTTCGTGATCATGAGGTCGATAAGTAGAAATGTAGACAATTCCATCTCGAGTTAGCAGCATGGTCAAACTTTGATTCAATCATTAAACAAATCATAGTTGTAAGGGGTAGCTCAGCTTTGAACTTGCTGCTAACGTGATTAATATTGACATAGGTAACATAATTTTCATAATTTAAGTATGCCAATAAAGGAAACTTACCAAACCTTTAAAATTATTATCATTATAATTAAAAACATTTTAAAATAGATGATAATGATTATTTTCAGTATTCCTCCAACTTTTTCCGTTTGGAAGCTACAGGCTTATAATTTGTCCAAGTGCCCTTACCAAGAGGTCTTGGTCAAGTCTTTCATTATGTCCAGAAGTCTTCGAGAAGTCTTAAAGACTACCCCAAGACTTTTGTAGTGTTCTTGAGGACCTCAGACTAACCTTTTTCAGTAAGGGTGTTTTATGGTCCGTGTAGAACAAACTTTTAGTAAAACCTTTGTGTATGATAGGTCCTTATTGTCATGAGAAATAATGATACCTATGATATTGGTATACAACGTTAGTACGTAGATATTGAAATGAGAAAATATTCGTTTCCTTTCAGGATCTACAGTTTTTCATTTATCTTTTCAATTTGGAAGAATTTCATGAGAACCAATTTTGGTTTCCAACTCCTATTTTCATGCTGTCGGATTTACTGCTTATTTCGTGCGCTCCCCCAAAATTTCCCAAATACTCTACCGATTTCATATCTTTCGATACACCCGTGAGTTGAACTAATTATTTTAAAGCCCAACTGAATGAAACTCAATTCTAGCGAGGGATTTATAATTTCAGGTTCTAATTATGTTAGTTTTGTCTATGACTATTGTGCCTTTGCTGATGGTCGTGGCCACGGATCCAAAAACGCTAATCCGAAAGATTAAAACATTTCTTAAAAGACTGTGGGACACCTTCTTCTTGTTTTTCTTGGAACGTAAGTCGGACAATAATACTTAAAAGGAATTTCAGATTTTGAACCCAAAACAACTACCGACCGACCCCATTTTGGAAAACAAATTAAAACAATATATATTATTTCCTTTATTTCGTAAAATAGCCCCGGATAGTTTAGTGACCTGTAACCTGCGGTCCCATGCGGGGTACTCAAAACTGTTTCAGTATAAAATGAACCCTATCTTGGGGATGTAGTTGAATATAAAATCTTTTATAGCATATCAGATTAGTTTGACAAACATTTCTTGGAGGATTACGGTGGGATCTTGGCTGATCATTGTGACATTCATTTCCATTTACGTCTCTTGCATCTTTAAATCGGACGCTTACGAAGAGAGCTACGTAAAAATTAACAGTCTCGAAGACTGGTTCAAATACTCTCCTAGACAAATGGTATTACAGTACAGCTCCGACTCGTTAAGATACTTCAAGGCTTGGGTGAGTGGCTATACTTTCTTCTCATAGAGGTCGTCCATTTGACTGACCTCAAGCATGGGCCAAGAAACGATAAATCCAGGACATGACTCTAGCGTCTACTAAAAGAAACATGCTACGTCATCACCGTACCGTGATGACGCGTTTTTTGGGGTCAAGTTTGTACAGTCAAAAGCTATGGCATTATGGGAGCAAAGTGACGTCATATGGCGTCACACGCTGTACGAAGGCTGTTTGTTTGGCCAACCGAGAATTTTATTCCCTCAAACAGGGAAGATTCATGTCCTGGATTTATCGTTTCTTGGCCCATGCCTCAAGGTGCTCGGTATTTTCCCTCTGACGTCATAAAACCTCGGGGCGGGTGCTTAAATTCCGGCAGAGCAGAATCAAATATAAGACGCGTTGTTTTCTGTAATTGCTTTCAATTGATTTTGCTTTATTGTCTTGTTCATAAATTTAGGAACAGAAGTTAGATCGTAAGGTTTCTAAGGAGAGAGTATCAGAAAGGAATCTAATCGAAACCGCTGAGCCCTATTTTTTCCAAGAGATTGGTTCTGGACTTAACGATTATCTGATTTCGGAAGTTTTTCTCGATATTTATTTGGACATTTCAGTTATTATGATGGATACAAAGCCAATTTTATTCATAAGCGAAAAGCCTTTGACTACTTTCAAATACGTCTTTGCCGCTAGAAAGGAATTGAAAGCAATACCATGGGTCGTCGAGTCTATCGAGTTGATGTAAGTTTAAACACGTAGAGGCCAAGGATAGTAAAGATACGGGTTAAGTAGGCTGCCGCCTTTAGGAGGGTTTTCATATACTCTTAGAAGCCGATGAAACCCTCTTTTGAAGTCCATACTATTACTCCCGGGTCTTGTCTACCCCTCTCTGTATGGGTTAGTCTCAAAAATCGCGATTCGTACGCCTCCTATCGGTAGATATTTTCGGAGCGGGAGTTCGTCCAGCGAATATCTGTACCAATCTTGGAGTTCCTCAACCAAACGTCGTCGTATGTGGAGAGAGAATTTCCAATTTTCGGTAGACAGGGGGGTATGAAGTAGGACCCCTCCGATCTCGTAAAATTGGGAATTTTACCCATACAGAGAGGAGCGCTGGACATTAAAGTAGTTGACTTCAAAGGTGGGTTTCATCGGCTTCTGTCTTGGTATATATTCATGGAAGCGTAAGAATCCCTTGTCGGTCGTAAATGGATTCTATAATCTCTAATATTTTCGACGTCAAAAAATCTAACCTCTATCAAAGGATACTACCAAATTGAAGTCCAGTAATTAATTTCCCAAACCTTATCGTGTATTTCTTTTATTCAAACTTAAGAGCCCAAACAATTTTTGAAACTAAATGCTTTGAGAACATGTTTCAATCAACGACATACAATAAGGAACCCATGCGTTGGAAGGAACCCGAGAAGACTGTCTCAGCCGTGACACTCGCCCAGAGCCTTGCGGCCTTCAAAATCTATGGATATGGAATTTTGCTGGACATGGCCGTCTTTTTCCTGGAGATTATCATATTTCATATCTTTAAATAATCAAAGTTCACCGGTTAATGAATATGTCAATAGGCTACTTAATCACTTCATTTCAGAGCGTACAATAACATTTAATTGAACCTGTCCCTGGGTTTTCATGAGTTCCAAATGGAATTTGAGTAGCATTTTCGGAAAGATCGTATAAAAGATCGATTCAAAAACTCCAGGGTTGCTTTAGCGCGGTGAATTCTCAAATTTCGGTTTAAACATATCGTTAATTAAAATATATATATTTCATACTATTAAAATACTAAAAATATTCACAGAACATTGAAAAAATGGTGAACCCTTCACTTTTAATGCAATTAAAGTATAAGCAATGCATATCTTGGAAGGCACCATAATGTTTTAATCAAATTTTATCAATAGAGCAACCTCTTGGACTAGCCCTTTATTGCGGGCAACAATATACACATTTCTCTTTTTCGATGCAACTAGGTGTTGTTTTGAATATGTGTTTATCACATGTTTTCGTGTAATAACGTAAAATAAGTATGCCAGTTTAACCTTTAAGTACCATTGTCTAGAATCCCATTGTATCGAAAGTCCCATTCGAACTAAACCCACAATTTTCATGTGACTCATATTACCGAAAACGCAAATTTAGGGTGTTTGTTAGAAATAATTAATAATTAAAACATTCAGGGTTTGTATTTAACTGTTAAATTTTATATTATTACAAAAGTCTGTAGTTAAACCTTGATATTCCTGTAAAAACGTGTACATTCTTAAAATTCATATAGTATATACGACAGTGTGCCTCTGAGATTTAACTTCGCTCTAAAGTTTTTAAATTATTGTTAACGGTAAATAGTTTGAAGGCACGTCAACGTAATAATCACGTATTTTAAAATTAAACTAGGCGTTACTAAGCCCTACACTTCCAAATTTAGTCAATACCTGGAGGTGCACGACTTCCTATAAAGTCAGTTTGATTAATGTTTGTCCCTCTTATTAACTAAAATTAAATTGTCACTGTTCATATTTTAATCTATTGTGCAAATGTGCATATTTTAATCTTGGAGCTGTAAGGCTACTAAGCCTTAGCTTGTCATTATAAAAAAGGAGAAAAACAATAAAAAAAGGATCTTGAGTGTTTCATATTAGTATAATTGTATCTCCCGCCACTACAATTGGAGGAAGTATACCATTCTCCCAGATAATTTTATAAATCTTTGGATAATCAAAACTTGGACTCTGCCGGAACTTAAACCAAGAAACCAATAGTAAATGTCTGAGTTTATTTTCGTCTCTGATACAAATTGCATCGTCCCGAACGTCTTCTGCTAAACCTTTCACATGAGTTTGAACTTTAAAATGCCATCGTATGTCAATGCAAATGCGAAATGATTAGTATTTCTTTTTGAACTGGAAATTTTGCGGTGTTTACTTGTCAGTTTTAGTTACTTGTAAATGTCTGATTCGGACGAAGGCAGACCGGAAAATGAAGGTAATTATTTTAATTACAGCAATTTTGTAAGCATATGGCTATGATTTGATAAGTAGTCTATGCCTATGAGTGAGAATAGATTAATATCCTTGAAAAGATATCGAATAGGAAGCTAAATCTTAGGCAGGAAGAGATGACAGTGAAACGTCACGTATCCTTTTTGGGTATGTGTGGATATTGTAGTGTACCCAGGCGCGGGGATGACACCAAGATAAGACATACAAGGATGTGACTGGCACTGTGCGGAACCAACTTCGAAAGGTCATGACTGGCCTCCAACTAAGGCTCTTTGCAGCTACATTAACTACTCGGCTCAGAGATGTGAGCAACTTGGTATGCATCCCAGTAAAGGAAATTCTTTGCTTCATCACAATCTGAATGTTTAAGTCGTGTTGTGTCTGGGGTTGTACAATGGGCTACTAGTCTACATGCATGCCACCCCTCTCTTAATAATATAATAATAATGAGGTGATGTAAGATCAGGACTGCTCTATGTAGCCAGCACTTAAACTCACCTCTTTTGGCATGTGCTGAATAATTCAATCCACCACTCTCCCGAAAAATATTACCCAGCCAAGCAATTGGGCTGAGGCCTGAGAGATCCTTAGGAAATTATTTCATCATGGAAAGTTCGAAATTATCTAGGCCTTAGCGAACTGTTCCATATTCTCGTGTGGGTATTGATCTATTCTTATATACCTTTTGTTTAAACCGGGATTTCTTTCGGAATAGTCAACCTTAAAAAAAAATTGGCGAAAGTTGAGAGCGCCCTGTCAGTTGTGGAAAGAAAAATCAGCGTTCTCATACGTAATCGGGATGAACTTAATAAGCAAAAACTCGAAATCAAACAGAAAATTCAAAAAGAAGCCACTCGCAAATTACAGAAGATCGATTGGTCCAATACGGGTAAGATAATTTGAATTACTTCTAATTATAATTTTAATTAACTAATAATTAAATAGAGCACCCATGGTTTGCCAAAATGGACAAACTGCTGAAAACCGTTTTCAAATTGAAATTACTTCGCTCGTACCAATTACCATGCATCAATGCTGTAATGCAGAAACAATGCACGATATTAATTATGCCGACTGGTGGAGGTAAAAGCTTGTGCTATCAACTCCCAGCGCTTTTACTTCCAGGTAAGTTGTATTTTTTACAAAATTAGTCATTCTCCGTAATGAAAATATGCTGGAATTTTTTATTTAGGTGTAACATTGGTGATTTCTCCTTTGGTTTCGTTGATGGAAGATCAAGTTATGGCTCTGAAATCATTAAAAATTAATGCAGATTTGATACACGGTGGTAAAAGCCAGAAAGAGAACTCTGAAGTGGAGAAAAAAATGGTAGAGGGAGATCTCAAATTAATTTATTGCACTCCTGAGAGATTGGCTAAAAGTAAAAGATTCATGTCGAAGTTGGAGAAATGTTACACAGCGGGAAAATTATCCTTACTGGCCATCGATGAAGTTCATTGTTGTTCTCAATGGGGACACGATTTCCGGAAAGGTAAGTTAGTGTGGAAATGAGTGTAAATTTATATTTACCATACAATTGTTGGCCGAAATGGTGATTTTAACCGATCCTATACAGATATTCAAAGTTTAATCAATATTTTAACTAAACAACTAAACAGATACCGATATGATTAAATTTATGTAATCTAAGTTACCAAACGTACATGGATTTATAACTGGTTCTCATCTTTTTCTGGTTTTGATGACCCTTAGTCCCAAAAAACGTGTTTTAACATCTTATTTCTTAAAGAAGACACGCAGCTTGACTTAATTCGCGACCTGTCAAGTTAATCTCGCGCCACACTCTCGAAATTAATCTTTAAATAGTTAAAACATTTGCAAGGCTGTTTTTTCATTTGCGTAACCTAGTTTTTTTTTTTTCATATCAATGAAACCAATGTAATAACCAAAGAAATTGACTTTCCCAATGAGAAAAATCTTCCATTCGGGTCTAAAATGGTCCAAATGGGAAAATTCCAACAGAATTTGACCAAATATACCCCAATTTCTTTACCGATTCACTATTGGTCTTGACCCAACGCCTGTCTTTATCCTTTCAGATTACAATTTTCTGGGTATTATGAGAAAACAGTTCCCAAAAGTCCCTATCCTAGGCTTAACGGCCACAGCGCCCGCGAATGTATTAGAGGATGTTCAAAGTTTTCTCAAACTAGAAGGCTGTCTCGTCTTCAAAGCTCCACTCAATAGACCTAATTTATTTTACGAGGTAATCTTCACTTAACAGGAAGCATTTATATACTTTTTTATAAACTAGAGAGTTTTTAACAGGTTAGACAGAAATCGGCTAATCATAAACAACTCGTGGTTGAAATAGCAAATTTAATATCCGACAAGTTCCTTAATGAAAGTGGTAAATATGAGAGTGATTAACTTAAAATGCAGGGATGAAATAAATTTTTCTTATCGGAAAATTGTCCAGTGACTTATGATTGGAAAAATTAGCACACATTCATGATCTAAAGCTGGGTTTTCAAAGGAGCGGGTAGCGGGCAAAAATCCAGCGGGTGCGAGAAAAAACTGAAATATCTCGCTCCCGCTAAGCAAAAGACCGTTTTCATTAAAGCGAGTTTTTGCGCGAGAGAGTGTAAATCACGGGAAAGAGGGTAAAAAATCACTACCCGCTCCGATCTAACTTGATTAGATATTCTCGCTCCGCTTTCATTTTCTCGCACCCGCTGGATTTTTGCCCGCTACCCGCTCCTTTGAAAACCCAGCTTCAGGACTGATTTACCAAGGGCTATTAAATAATTGACCCCAAATCATCCAATAAGATTTATTTTCATCTCTGTCCAAAATCATTCATTCATGGCCAATTGACAAATTCAGAATTTCCATGCTCGTAAACTAACTTCCAGGGGCTATGTACTTTTGCAGGCATAGTGTATTGTTTTTCCATCAAAGATTCGTTAGACTTAGCGAGTGAATTACGTGAAAATGGTGTGAAAGCGCGAGCCTATCACGGCAACATGGAAGCCGCTGAGAGAAAGAAAGTTCATACCAAATGGGTCAATGGAGACATTTACGTCATTGTAGCTACCATTGCCTTTGGTATGGGAATAGACAAGCCTGATGTACGGTTCGTTATTCATCATTCGATGTCTAAATCCATGGAAAATTACTACCAAGAAAGCGGGAGAGCCGGTTAGTCCAGTTTCGTTGCATCATACCAGGAAAACTGAAACTTTGTAATGTTAATTTTTAGGTCGAGATGGCAAACAATCACGATGTATCTTATATTATCGCTTGGCTGATATGTTTCGACAAAGTTGTATGGTCTTCGCCGAACGAACTGGACTGGAAAAGTTATATGGAATGGTAGCTTATTGCATAGATCAAACCAGGTTAGTTTAAAAAAAAACCGCCATTCATTAGAGATCTTACAAAGCCTCGCTGTAGAGATATGCTTCTTTGCATACCCTCTGTTATCATAAAACCCCTGGGTGATTGTAGCGCCATCTCTGAGTTGGGGATGACTGAACCTTCCCCCTTTTCCACTCTACCTCAAGATTGGAGGTCCACGTGTGTGACACATGCGTATCAGAGATCTTAAGAGTGCAGTCTGCCACAGTTTTTACGTGGCTTACGTCTCAAAATGACGTCAGGGCTCTGATGATATAATTCAGAGACTACCTAACCTTTTCAAAGAGCAGAGAGAGCTCAAATCTTCTGCTCTTCGGGATCTAAGTAATACTGTAAATGCCAATGTATAGAAATATCAAACATTAATCAACCAATAGGGAAGAAACTTTTCATCTGGGGGCTCCTCTAACTGAAACAGATCAAACCATACCGTAGTTTTGAAGAAAACATGTAAATTTACGTGTACTATATTTAGATGTAGGAGAGAAATCATCGCTCAACATTTTGGGGAAGATTGGGATGATGATTGTTGTCAAAATATGTGCGATAGTTGCCTCAATGCTGGTAATTACATTTATGAAGTATTTCTTCTTGGAAACAAGTTGTTGTTAGATTCAAGTTTATTTTTTATATAGAATCAATGGAAAGTACGGATGTGACGAATCTTTGCAACGTTATTTATAAAATATTGGATAAAGCGGAAACTTGCGACGAAAGAATGACGGCTATTAAGCTTCTCGATACAATCGAAGGCAAATCTCATCCTAAATTAAGACCACCCAACTACGAAATCATCCCTTATAGTAGAGAAACGCTGGAAAATATTCTAGCTTTGCTATTGGTCGAAGGATATCTTGAAGAAGACTTTCATTTTACACCTTACTCCACTATAAGTTACTTGAAACACGGTAAGTGTTAACTTAGATGAAATGTAGTCCGGCGATTTAAATCATATTTATTTTCTAGGAACTAAAAGTTCTTTAGTTCGCGAAGAAAACGTCCAAGTTATATTTAATTTACCAAAATTTAAGAGAAATATTGACTTGAATCTTAGAAGTCTTCCCATAACGATAAAACCCAAAATCACCAACACGACCTCTGCGTCATCTAGTAAAGAAACGAATGAACCGACGAAAAAAGGGAAAAGGGAATCGGTGACTTATTCGAAACAAACCAATAAGAAAATCAAATTGCAAATATCAAAGCCAGTTGTGTTAGATTCTGATTCGGAAAGTAATTGCGAAGTTATTCTTGATGACTCGTTTGGAAAATTTTAATATTGTTACTGGTGGAATATAGAAACATATTTAAAGTACACTTGGAACCTGACTTGATTCTGGTCTTGTCAAACTGATCTCATGCCAAGCTCACGAATTTAATCTTTAGAAATTGAAAAAAAGTCGATTTCTTTCGTTATCCTATGGGAGCTCATTTAAATGAAAAGTAAAATCGATGTCACGTATATGGAAAAACAATCTCATGAATTATTTGAATTTCTAAAGACTTAATTCGCGAGCTTGGCGCTAGATCAATTTAATAAGACACGAATAATTAGTTTGGCACGTCTACTTTAAAACTTTGAACCCTGATGGATATCGTAAAAACAGAAATATGGTTGTATTTTGGAAACGGAATAACTTCAACTTGGTGTTTTTCATCTAATAAATGGATTGATAAAACCTCTGTCCATTTTATACCGTTGGGTTGGAGTGTTTTAAACATTAAATGCCCAGAAAAAATCCAAATTTAGATTCTCAGCGTGTATTTAAAGGCATACTATTATTTATTTATTTATTTTTTGGATTCCTTGTGTAAAAATATGCCACAAATGAATTTTTTCATAATTCGCTTGCACTTATAAATTTCAAAATTAGGCAAATATGGTTATTTGCGCAATTTATAAGCTTTTTGTCAGTTTTCTTTCACTAAATTGACAGAAAAAGTCCGGTTAATACGCCAAATAGATTTTTAAAAGCTTTATCTCGATCATTTTCCATTCTAAAACATTACGGGATAAACTCTAACTTTAAAGGCTATTTAAAAATCGCAGATAGGCCCTTTAAAGTCATAGATATATGATTTTTTTTATATCTATGAAGCTCTTATCTGCTGGGATTATGAAGTTTTATTCTAAAACAATCTATCAATATAAATCCGTCACGAGTCCGGCTACAGAATCCGGAATTTTTGTCGTCTGCTTGTTTTTGTAATTTCTTCAGTCTCTTCACATGTCACACCGTATACGGAAGTTTAGTCCGGTTTTAAAAGTGTTTCTCGCGACCTTACAGTCTAATTTTACGATAATCGGTCAAATTTAGCGTAAGTTGCGTCTAATTATTACAATTTTTGTTATTATATTTGCTGGACTATCGCGAACAAGTTTAAAATAAATGTGTGTTTGATGAGTCATTGAATCGGCGGATTTGGGCAACTGTTCTCATGACAACGCTACCGATGTCCCTAGTCATATTTGGTAAGTGAATTTTAATTTAACCTTTTTACGTTCGATTTTCAAATAACTAGGATGTCATCTTATTAATTTCAATTGTTTAAACTACTCGGAAAGTAGGCTTAACAAATATTCGTTGAGATCGTATGATTTGAAAGCTCGTCGTTATCTCCGGCCAGCGTTTTTAAAAGTGTTGTATTTTATACATAGGCCCATTTTTTTCAACACGTTAGTTTTGTTTAGGCCCACTTTCAAGAAATTCGAGGCCCTTTTTCTTCAACTTTGGGGCGTCTGTAAGCAATCGAGAACTCGAATTTCTTAAAAAGCGTTCAGAATTAGGCGAATCTATCCTAAATTCGCTGTAAAATAACTCAATTTTCATGAAAACCCAAATTTATTTCCAACCATATATTGTATTTCGTCATTCTCGGTTCATTTCGGGGTCATGCGCCGTGGCTGCGCGCGCCGCCACGGCGCGCTCAAAAAGCCATAGAGGGTCAAGGTTCGTAAAAAACTGCGTGATAGAGGGTGGTCATCTACCCTCTAAGCTAAGCCTTTTTTGACTGATTTCAAAAACGAGTTAAACCTAACGACCGCGGCTCCGCTCTTCCCGTCCAAAAATGTTTACAATTTCGCGGTTTTAAGTGCCCAAAGATTGTTTTTAGTGTTTTTTACGAATGTCACCGTTAAAATTAATCGCGAAACGTGTAATTAGTCGACATAGTAGTGGATTATTCCACAGTTCTTGATAGTCTAAAATTCCAATGCCTTCGTTCTCTATGGGTGATTATCGCTATTCGAAATTTCAAGGGAAATATTTCCAATCTTATAGTTTTGTTTTCAAGATCGTCTATTTTTTTAATTGAAACAGTTATTGAAAGCCACGGTTAATCCAGATGATCCATGATTAAATCTACAGTTCTTTGATTCAATAATCATGTTTCTACGTCATGGCTAATTGGAGATGATCTTATGATGTCAGTGCAACGAGAACTTCCAGACCTTCGTGCCGTAAGCTAGAGTTTTTTAGACCTGAAGGTCAAATTTTTGTTTTGTTGGTGACTCTTTAGCTTAAAATTAACGTCGACAGCGACGAAATCTATCCTATTTTTATGGCTCCTAGATCTAGATTTTATCTTAAATGCAGTTTAACAGTAAATTAACAATAAATTAAAATAAACGTAAATTAAAATTAGCGTAACTTAAATTTAAAATTAATACGAGCCTCTTGGGATTTGTATTATCCTACTTTTGGGGCTCATAGACCTAGATTTTAACTAAACAATAAATTAACGTAACTTAAATTAATACGAGCCTCTTGGGATTAGTGATAGGTACTTGTAGAGTCACCTTTTTCTGTTTTTAGTTTTAAGTAGGGTTTCCCTCTAATTATTTTATCAATGGCAGTCTCGAGGATATTTTTTAAGGTTCAATGTATGTTCATTCCCGCCCTTTATCATCAACATTTTCAACCGTCGCTGGATTCTTCAGTGGTGTTTTTGCCGAATAGGTTAATTCCTATTTCGGTTATGTGTAGAACTGTTTAACCGTGGTTTGGGGGTTCGTCCACTAATGGCGGGCGAGGAGTCCGCCATTTTTTGGACGAAGCGCGGTGGAGGCTAGCTTCCTTGTTAGGGTCAAAGTGTAATGTCTTTTGTTTTTCTGCAAGGTGACTGCCGCGGGGGATCCAAGAGAAAGGGCGCAACGCTTGAGTTCAATCGATTGCGTGGGAGATCGAAAACCTCGAGACTGCATTAATTAGGCCCGCTCATTTTAGAATACCGAGCGCAATATGGTTTCGTGACCAAACTAGGGTCGCGACGCGTTGGTCACGAATGACTTGAGCGAGCGGTATCATTTTCTTTTCCAAGTGCTTAATTCTAGTTCTTCGTGGGACTTAAAAATAACCCCCAAATTGGTCGGGTTTTTTTTACTTCCGAGGTCGAGTAGCGTCCCTAACGTGGACGTTGCTCGTAGCTTTAGTTCTAGCAATCGTGGTCAAATTTGACGTTATGTTTAGGGAACTCGGAAGGTTTTTTTGGCTTCAATAATTAAGTTTACTAACTACACCCTAGAATTAAGCATACCAGGCGGCACAACCCAGTCGCGGTTAGCCCCCTTCGCCTACATTCGTTAGGGTTAATGTTTAAGGTTTACTAACCCTTGACCTCGATGTCAAATCATTATGACGTCGGGGTCGAGTAATTAACTATTTTTCGCGATTAAACGCGTAGATTCGCGCTCAAAATAATCGCGTTTTCATGATAAGTTGCCATTTTCGGATAAAAACACGAGTATTTTTTTATTTTATCATTGAATAAGCAGATTGATAAATGTTTTCTGAATTTAATTCAGTAGGTCTATACAAATTCCTAGCATTGGCCCATTCTTGGCATTATTATCTTGTTGAATAAGCGGTGACGTTTAACTCGTCGAAGTTCGAAATAAATTAGCGCGCAACAGATAAACAACGCCATTAAATTCGTGGCGCATAAAGCTAAGACGTAGGCCTTAAAATCTTGAATGGTGATGGCTTCTTTCGCCAAATTCTCTGGGATCCATCGATGTTTTTGAGTATAGTATGAACTACTTGTGGCGAGGTATCCAAATGGTTGATTCTCGAAGATAATCATAAACCGGAAGTTGATAGCAGACACCAACGAAGAGGACAAGTTGTGACTAAGCAAGTTATGAAGTACTTTGGAGAGAATTGGTTTTTTTGAAAAATACAAGTTGAGTTTCTTGCCGAAGGAGGGAAAAGCTTCTGCTGTCATGACGTTTAGTAACGTCGTGCTGGTTATAAATACGCATTTCCGGTCATTAATAGATGAGTAGAGGTCTTCTTCGAAAGCGTCGAATGCCGAAAGAGTGTTATCTTCGTATTCGCGGATTTTTAACAACAGTTTGTTCATTGTTTGACTCGATGGCGACTGAAAAGAAAGACGCTGATTAGTTGGGATTAGTTTAATGACTTTATAGGGACCACCCGGACCAGGTATCCGGGTTCGAAAGTCCCAGTGAACTTTCCATATCACCTCTGTGAAAAAATATCACCTCTGTTTCCAAGTGTATTTCTTCGTAGCTATTTTTTAGAGTCTTTAGTTGTTCATTTGGCTTCAAGTTGGGTAGAATATCATCCAGAGTGTCCATTGTCTTGTAGACAGTGACCGAGTTTTCCGTCTTAAGGACAGAATTAATTTGGAAACTGAAGAACAAGTTGAATAAGAACCACAAACACAAAATTCCTCTCGATATCTTTGTCGTTGGTATTTTTTCAATCGCTAATTCAAAGATAGTTTAGATTCAGTAAATAAAAGTAAATTATATATTTCGGAAAACTGACATTGTCCGACGCTGTATGCAAGACGACCAACCATCTTGAAATATGAAGCAATGCCTAAATGCCGATTGATTCGTTTCTCAGCCAGGGTGATGACCAACGCCACTAATAGAATGGTCAAACAGAAGGCTACGTGAACCTATATGATATTATACATGGTTAAGAATTGGCCTGAAGGTGGCGTTGATTACAGTCTGAAACCTCTTTGTCAACGTCCAAGAAGAAGCCGTCACATGTGTAGACATCTGGCGTTCCTGATGTAACGATGGAATGGGATTCTTCAGTTACACTTGACAGATCGTACCAAATCAACCACCGGTAGTTGCCTCTCTCAATCGGTATAAATAATATGTCAGCTTCCTGTAATTGCGATGTTTATAGTTCATGAAATTAATATTAAGTACTTACAATTAGAAACCAGAAAACAATGAGCATAATATTATATATAAGTGTGAAACTTTCCATTGTTTCAATGCTAAGTTTTTTTTAGTAAAGTTGTTTAATTTTAAATAAGATTTTTCATGTGGGGTTAATTCTAACGTTTGTCTCGAAAAATATTAGAAACTACAAGTTACAAATGAAAGCTCTTTCAAATTCTTTTCAGTATCTAGGCTACACCAGAAGTAGATGAAACCCTCCTTTGAAGTCTACTACTCTAATGTTCCATATAGCGCTCCTCTCTGTATGGGTAAAATTCCTAATTTTACGAGATCGGAGGGGTCCTATTTCATACCCCCCCTGTCTACGGAAAATTGGAAATTCTCTCTCTCTCCACAAACGACGACGTTTTTTGACGAACTCCAAGGCTGCTAGATATAATCGCTCGACGAACTCCAGCTCCGAAAATATCTACCGTTAGGAGGCGTACGAATCGCGCTTTTTGAAACTAACCCATACAGAGAGGGGTAGACAAGACCCGGGAGTAATAGACTTCAAAGGAGGGTTTCATCGGCTTCTGATAAAATTTTAAAATAGTCGAAAACTTTATTATATACTTGGCTTATAGGTCCTTGGGTTCCGTCGTAAGTTGATACGTCTTCCGCCGGAATTTCCGTGAACTCCGTACTTAATTATGAATACCAATATTAAATTATTACAGTAATAAATGTTAATTAACTTTTAATTAGTTGAAAAGTGTAACTTTACTAACCTGATGTTTAAAGTCTTCTCAAAGTAACCGGCAGTTTGTTTGTAAACTTCTCCCAAAGTAATACCTAGAGAACCCTGCGTAACATTTGAGATAAGTCTATTATATTGGAAAATATCGAATGCCCAGTTCTTTAGAAACAGGATTTGAAAGTTTCAATTATTTCAATACCATATAGATTCATTGAGCCAGAAATAAATTAGTAATACTATCAAAAATCTTAGTCTATATTAGAGCTCGGAATCGGATACCCCTTATCTTCTGTTATTCGTATAATTTCAAATACTTTATTTTCGGATAAATTGTTTGTAACTAAAACAATGAAATTGGTATATTCGTATAATCAAGAAGGATCAGATAAGGAGAGGAAAAGTGAGAACGGCGCGGCTCCTACTGCGTCGGCCTAAACTCCCACTCTGGGAGAACGGGGGACAGACGGGGGTAGAGATGCTTCGTGGTAAATTGTTGTCACGTGGGTAAAACGAATCCTTTATGAGACGCCCTAGCTAGCGACCACGTGACAACAGTTTACCTCGAGAATTTCCTATCCCCCCTTTCCACCCGAGTGGGAGGTTGGCTCTTCTCTCTCTAACTCAACGCAGCCCCACTTTTCCTCTCCTTATCTGATATTCTTGGTATAATTGTTAAAAGGTTTACCCGAAGATAAGAATTTGGCGCTTTATCTATCTACAAATTACTCGTATTCAAACCTATAACGATGGATAAGAAAATTCACGTTTCCAGAATTAGTCTTAAATATAAGAAAAATATTTCAAATTGACTTTTAATTCGAAGAATATAAGTAAAACAACGAAACTAAGATTTTAAATCATCTTTTTATTCGTTATTTTTTACGAAAATAAATTTTGAATTTTTTTTATCCGAACGTATAACGCGGATAATATTCTAAGATAAGTTGCCATTTTTGGATAAAAACGGATATGGATTATGTTTTTTACTTCATCTTCTAATAAGCTAATGTGGCTGGTTTTGGTATAGGAAGATTTTTTTTTTAAATCGAACTTTTCAATCTGTGATTATAACCCAGAAGAGACTTACTTCGTAAACTCCTATTTGTAGTAACATTTTTCTGGTTACAAATCAACACGAATAAGGCAATGTTGATTCTTTCTTCTCACTAATCCCTTAATAATTCGTTTATTCCATTCTTATGCCTTGGTATAATCAAATCTACGCATATATTTGCGACAACGTTAATATTGATTTTAGGAAATTTAACCTACTACCAGAAGCCGATAAAACCCTCCTTTGAAGTCTATTACTCCCGGGTCTTGTTTACCTCTCTCTGTAAATGGGTTAGTTTCAAAAAGCGCGATTCGTACACCTCCTAACGGTAGATATTTTCGGAGCGGGAGTTCGTCGAGAGAATATCTCTAGCAGTCTTTGAGTTCCTCAAAAAAACGTCGTCGTATGTGGAGAGAGAGAATTTTCAATTTTCCGTAGTCAGGGGGTATGAAGTAGGACCCCTCCGATCTCGTAAAATTGGGAATTTTACCCATAGAGAGAGGCGCGCTATATCGAACATTAGAGTAGTAGACTTCAAAGGAGGGTTTCATGGGGTTCTGGTTATATCTGTGAATTGTTTCCTTACGCATGCTTGCAACCAAAACTACCGTGCATAGTATATTATTTTCTACGATCTATGATCATACCTATAAGCATGAGTGATTCATGTTTTTGGACAATTGAGATTAAAACACACGTGAAATTTAGACCGTCAAAAGGACAAAACAAAAACGTTTTCAAATCGTGAATTTTGTTTTGGGGTTTATTTCAAATTTTCGTCGAAACCTAATTTGAAATGGGTGTAGTAAGGTATAAGCGCCAATACAAAATTTCACTGAAAAATATTCCACCGTTTTCTCAGAAAGAGGATTTGAAATAGGCCCATCAGTATTTTTATTATTATTTTTTTTTCGAGAGAAATTTGACTTTCCAGAAAAAGGGAGTGACTCTAGGGTTGTGAATCTAGATAATTTTTAATATATTTATGGAATTATAGCTATTTTTCGAGAAAAACGCGTGAATTTCCGCTATTACCCAATTTCAATTACATTAATTTTACGAAAACGCGCGAAAAAAACTCTTAGAAATAGGATAAAAATTCTAGTTTCTAATACTCTTTGCGAGAAAACGGCTGAATATTTTTAGTAAGAGTTGGTTTTAAGGCGCGTTTTTGACAATATTACACCATTTCAATAGATAATTTGCACGAATTGGATTTTACTGCGTGTCATCCTTAAGATTTCTGTGAAAAAAAAAAAAGTGCTTCCAATCAGTTTTCCAAACGTAAAAAAAAATCACATAACTTACCCCAAATCGAATCCTTTTAATTTTCTGTCGAAAATTCCGTGCGAATACGAAATGCTGTTTCCTTCCAGGCGATTCATGTATGGTTTCACAATCTGCGTATACTCTTTATTGGTAAGAATTCTCTCGCCTCTCTACGGTGAAAATCAATGATCTTACTTATTATTGCACGCAATTGTCTTTATATCGTGCTTGAATAAATATTTGGTTTTCCGTTTTATAAATTTTCTTATACTTAATGTTCTTAATGATTGTTTAACGCATTTTTGGTCACGTTTCTTTAAAGAAATCATCATAACAGTTAGTTAATCGATTCTTCATCGCCCACATTTCGCACAAAAACTTTCTTGCAAGTCATTATCACATTGGCTATTGCGAACACTACACACACACACACACAATCAAAGAACGACTAGTGTAAAGTTCATTCGGGGAGGTAAATTCTCTATACCAGAAGCCGATGAAACCCTCCTTTGAAGTCTATTACTCCCGGGCCTTGTTTACCCCTCTCTGTATGGGTTAGTTTCAAAAAGCGCGATTCGTACGCCTCCTAACGGTAGATATTTTCGGAGCGGGAGTTCGTCCAGCGAATATCTCTAGCAGCCTTGGAGTTCGTCAAAAAAACGTCGTCGTTCGTGGCGAGAGAGAATTTCCAATTTTCCGTAGACAGGGTATGAAGTAGGACCCCTCCGATCTCGTAAAATTGTGAATTTTACCCATACAGAGAGGAGCGCTATATGGAACATTAGAGTAGTAGACTTCAATGGAGGGTTTCATCGGCTTCTGCCTCTACTTAGCGTAAAAACCGTAGTCTTTATTATTAGGTAATAAATGTGCCGTGTGTAAACTCCTCCTACTAAGTATAGTTGAATCGAAATATTTTCTAGCAGTGACTACGTCGAATGATTATTGTAGACGCTGGGATTTCCCGGACCCTTATGTAAATTACGGTTGAGTATTTCAAGAGTCCAAACCACTCGAGACAGACAGGGGTGATGACTTTTTTGGCTAATTCAACATCTAATACTTTCAATTCGTATTTGAGTGAACCACATGATTTTTATTTTTTTTTTTTTAATGTTTTGACAATGCCTTAATTCGGTACAGCTTTGTTTAATATTTTTCTGTGAGTGAAGGAAACGGGTACTCCTCCAACGGGTACTTGTACAGCTTGGAAAGTCATGATTAATTTGTCTCGTGGCAGCGTCGACTCGACTGTGAAACTCTTCAGGATTGTGCCTAATACGACCTTCATTTCCTGCAATGCGAATCTTACTCCTGAAAAGAGATTTGAAAAGTTAGTCATTGAAGCGAAGACACGAACGAACTCTTAAGAACTTGAAATATGTTTACCTGGGCATCCCCTTGGTCCACCGGAGAAAGCGAGGAAGGCCGAGGGGTTTGGTGGGGGACTTTCGTCACTCGGTAGCCATCGTTCCGGGATGAACTTCTCCGGATCAGCGTATACGTCAGGGTCTCGGTGAATGCTATCAATTATGACCAAGCAGTCCGTCCCTTTCGGTATCACCACGTCGTCTGTAAAAAAATGTTCGTGAAGTGAATGGATGAAATCAGAAGCCGATGAAGCCCTCCTTTGAAGTCTATTACTCCCGGGTCTTGTCTACCTCTCTCTGTATGGGTTAGTCTCAAAAATCGCGGTTCGTACGCCTCCTAACGGTAGATATTTTCGGAGCGGGAGTTCGTCCAGCCAAGAAGGATCAGACAAGGAGAGGAAAAGTGGGGACGGCGCGGTTCCTACTGCGTCGGCCTAAACTCCCACTCTGGGAGAACGGGGGTAGAGACGTTTCGTGGTAAAGTTCTGTCACGTGGGTAAAACGGATCCTTTATCAGCTTCGTAGTAGTCGACGACGCTAGTAACCACGTGACAACAGTTTACCTCGAGAATTTCCTATCCCCCTTTCCACCCGAGTGGGAGGTTGGCTCTTCTCACTCTAACCAAACGCTGCCCCACTTTTCCTCTCCTTGTCTGATCCTCCTTGGTCCAGCGAATATCTCTAGCAACCTTGGAGTTCGTCAACCAAACGTCGTCGTTTGTGGAGAGAATTTCCAATTTTCCCTAGACAAGGGGGGGGGTATGAAGTAGGACCCCTCCGATCTCGTAAAATTGGGAATTTTACCCATACAGAGAGGAGCGCTATATGGAACATTAGAGTAGTAGACTTCAAAGGAGGGTTTCATTGGCTTCTGATGAAATTTATTTGGCAGAGTTCCTTCATATAATTACCTATTTTTAAATCTTCGTCCAGATATCTTCCTATTATCGGAGCCGGTGGATACAGCCTGGCTGCCTCCTATTTCAAAATAATTATACATGTTGAAATGATTAAACAAATTATGTAAATATTACTTCGTGATTAGATAGGGAAGGTCAGAGAGTACCTTTATGACGCAATCTAAGTAGGTCAGTCTCTTGCAGTCCTCTAATTCCATCGGGGTGTCGTCATCTGAACCAAAAACGTCGTCGAGTTCCTCGTGCACTTTCCGTTGACACTCCGGGTTTTGACCCAACAGGAACAGAGCGAAACTCATATTTAGGCTAGCGGTATCGTAACCCTTACATTGAAACACATGGCTTATAAACAATTTTGTTTCCATAACCAATGGAAAAACTATACATGCCACGATGACCAATAAAGTATTTAGTCTTTTGGCATCAGTTGAATGTGATAATTGTATTATAATATATTGTATATACCCCAAATATAACCGTAGCAATTTCCTGTTGGGCGTCCTCTAGTCCGAAACTATCGTCATTGAAGTATAAATCCAAAATTTTGTCCAGAAATGAGGTGAATTTCGTATTACGTTTCGGTTCTTCTCGTTCGGTGTTTTCTTTGTTCTCCGTTCTCTCTGCTACGCGTTGGACGATTACCTACGAGAACAGTGATCCAAATAATTACAAAGTGATAAATTCCATGGTACTCCCCAGACCCACTTATTGTAAGCCTATTCCCGATTTGTGTGTAGTTGCAAGTTTCTCAAATTGTTTTTTTTTTTTTTTTTTTTTTTTTTTTTTCACATTTATAAATGTAAATTAGGGCTTCACCAATCAGTAAATACAAGAATTCATTCAGGTTCCATAATAATATGGGAGGGCCGCGATTCAATAACCATCCTCCCAAACTTTGTAGCAAATGTTCGTCCGCTTCGAATCGATTTTTCAAGTAAATCGATCCTGACATCTATTATTAACCCGCGCCACTAACGACCTTGACATAATATTTTGGGCAATAAAAATGGAGCCGACCGAAAAAAGATCTAAGCGTACAAATGTTGCGAAAATGGCGAATGAACTTTTGTTACAAAGTTTGGGAGGATGGTACCAGAGGCTAAAGCTATGCTCCCATATTCTTATGGAACCTGAATGGATTCTTGGTAAATATTTGACATACGCGTTTACTCCCAAACAAACGCCCATCCCCAGCTGCCTAGAGGGAACCTTGTGCCACTTACCTATACTTACTTTCATAATAAAATTCCAGGCGTAATCTAAACATCGGTAATGTTGTCTTCCAGCGGGAGTTAGTTTGTACGACCAATCAGTCCAGTAGAGGATGTTTGACAGCCGTGATACAATGCTAAAACCTAACCTATAGTTAATAAATCAAATATTTCACATTTGGTATCTCCATGGAAAATGGCTTCAAGTCATCGATAGCTGGGAATAGAAACCACTATCCCCATATAAGGAGCTTAAGTAACGAAACCTCAGGCGTTGCGTAAGTCTCCACCAAAGGGGAGCAGCAGAGGTATATAATAACCCCCTTCGGGGGGAAGTATGAAAGGTAGGCAAAATCGACGAACAACGAGTGCCCGGCGTAAATCGCGGCGGATCGACACACCGCTTTACTCCCAAAAAATAGTTACACCATTTTGAACCTCACTAAATTTTCCCTACGCGCACTTCCGGAACTCGCGAGCTGAAGTCAACCTTCGACTCCAATTTAACAGACAGCCTGACTCCTGAGACAGGAAGTTCTAAACACAAATCGAGCCGTCTTGTTTATACAAAGACCATTTACTAGAGTAGCGACATTGAGAAGTCCAGCGCGAGCTAGTGGCCTAGATAGTCAGCAGCGGGCTCTTGTTGTTCGTGATTTTTAGCATTGGTAGTATAGGGGCTTTCATACTTCCCCCCGAAGGGGGTTATTATATACCTCTGGGAGCAGTTATACTTCCTTTAGCGCTTAACTTACTCATGGACAGATTTCAAAATTTCCGAGTCCTCGTTATCCTGGATTCTCAGCTGCACGCCCATTGCTGTTTCTAAACAAATAGGGGATATAATAGGCATTTTAATTACACGTTCTCTTGTTCTGGTTGAGGAATGATTCTAGGTTGCGTATATTTGGGAGAACCAACGAGATACTCGGACAATTTTATTCACCAAATGCTTTTTCGCTTAGGATCTCTTTGGGTAGTTAAACATAATTGGATAATTACCGCAAATTATATCCATAGTGCAGTAGCTGAGCAGAGGAAAAATGTTAATTTGATTCCCAGCGTGTTTGTTAAGTTTGTCTCGAAGTACCTTGGCGCATTGGACGAAGACGGGCAAGTAGGCGTCGGTTACTTTTGGGTGAAATGAGGGTGCCAGTTTCTTTCTCCTGTCTCTCCATATAGCCTTGCCACTGTTAACGATGACAGAAATGAAATTAACAAAGATACTACGGAAGATCTACCGATGAGAGTGACAAATAGATGATTATATAAATAGCTCAGTTCGGCTTGATTAACTTGTTAGTTTAGCGGCCGCGTCACTGTAGACGTCACTCATCCCCTAGAGTTCCGGATGTATAAAGAGCGCAGGCGCGGAGAAAGCAGGCGTTAAGCTTGAGAGTAAAACTAGAGATCTTTAGAATTTTGTCATTCTGACTGCGGGCGCCGTGTTTCTGTACAAGAAACGTCACAGGTGACGTCGACGCTAATCTTACGAAAAAGGGCTCCTCCCTTTTATATATTTATCTATTGGGAACATGAACTCGAACGCCCGGCTAGATCCTATTAAATAATTAATAATTTCAGGTTTTTACAGAGCTTGCTAGAATTTTCAGTTCTCTGTATCAAGAATCCATTCAGGTTCCATAAGAATATGGGAGGGCCGTGATTCAATAACCATCCTCCCAAACTTTGTAGCAAAAGTTCGTCCGCTTCGAATCGATTTTTCAAGTAAATCGCTCCTGACATCTATTATTAACCCGTGCCACGAACGACCTTGACATAATATTTTGGGTAATAAAAATGGAGCCGACCGAAAAAAGATCTAAGCGTACAAATGTTGCGAAAATTGCGGACGAACTTTTTTTTTACAAAGTTTGGGAGGATGGTACCAGAGGCTAAAGCTATGCTCCCATATTCTTATGGAACCTGAATGGATTCTTGTCTGTATATATCTATCGTATATTAGAAGACGATGCCACGGGGAATTTGATATGGGCTTGGAAGCAGTTGCTCGAAATGGTGTGTCCCTTCATTTAGAAATAACTTAATTCACGATGCTTTCCCTAAAAGTTCCAAAAATATTTCGTTCTGTCATCTCTACGTGCTTTTATCTCCGCTCAGTTACGCGGATTCAGGCGAATGTCTGAGATAGATACTTTTAGGGGGGGATTTAATATATACTTATGTCGAAATAAGCCAACTTGATGAAGGCGTACCGCCTCTCAGCAGCACGTCAGTGAACTTCCTTTACCTGCCTCCTAGTCCTTTTCCCAAAATCTTTTTTCCAAAATGATACAAATTAGACTTTTCAACGTTTTCTTTGCTGTTCAACAGGTCCTGAGAATAAAACACAAAATAAATTTTGACGTTTTAGGCGTTCTCGTCTTGTTTAACACGATCTGATTTTCATAATAGGGTCTCAGTTTTTCTATGTTGTAAGGATTGTTTGGGAATGACTTATTTCCCAGTCTACTTAACGACCCACATTTCTTTCGCGGAAGCGTGTGGGTACGCTGTAGGCCAGACGGTGATGGGTCTCGGATAATAGGCTCTATTGTGGCGAAATCTTAGAGTTTACGCGTAAAACACCGTTTTAATATACATTTCTTATCGTAGCTAGAGAACTCGGAATCATTTGACCAGTTTTGGAAAAATTCTTAGCGCTCACTAGCGCCATTTCCAGAAGCCGATGAAACCCTCCTTTGAAGTCTACTACTCCAATGTTCCATATGGCGCTCCTCTCTATATGGGTAAAATTCCCAATTTTACGAGTTAGAAGGGGTCCTACTTCATCCCCCCTGTCTACGGAAAATTGGAAATTCTCTCTCTCCACAAACGACGACGTTTTTTGGACGAACACCAAGGCTGCTAGAGATATTCGCTCGACGAACTCCCGCTCGAAAATATCTACCGTTAGGAGGCGTACAAATCGCGCCTTTTGACAATTACCCATACAGAGAGGGGTAGACAAGACCCGGGAGTAATAGACTTCAAAGGAGGGTCTCATCGAACATATTTTTATTTTCGTTAAATGCATTCGAAACTATGTATAATATGAAAAATTTCGATTCATATATTACAAAATTAAGCGTTCCCTTGCTCATCTATTTCCCGCCAAAGTGTACTGAGGCCCTTAGAATATTTCAAACCAACACCGAATTGGTTTACATTACAAGATTTTCTGCAGTTTATTTTCACGCTTTCTCAGCTAATCTTCTCGCACCTTTCATTTAGCGTATCAAAAATATTATACATATATCTTACTTTGATCGCGGAGCTTTTATTGAGGATGACAAATCGAAGGAAATGAAAATTCAGCACAAGTAAGCCATTTTGACTCAGTAGGGACATGCCCCTAATAAATTCTAGGAAACCTGGAAATAACGTAAGAAAATCATCATCGGTCGAAACTATAAGTCCAGAGGATAGTTTGGTTCCGTCTTAGAAGTATGTCATTTTTTTTTTGGTACTCACGAACATTAATGGACTGATGAGCATTGTCTCTAAAAGTTCTTGCTATTTGCAAAGCGCCGATTGTGGGTAGCGATGCCAACGAGTCATTTCTTCTGAAACTCCGGAAAATAGCACTTAGTGCCCACCATACTTTATACAGAATATCAAATTTAACTTGTAAGAAAGTCATTCGAGAGTGTAACTCGCTACCGAATCTAGACATAAATTTGAGCGAAGACAAAAAACAATTAAGTTTATATACAAGCGAAGTCGGAATTTAAAAAAAAAAAAAAGAAAAATATGTAAATAATTTAATTCTTATTAAACGACTCAACATATATAATTAGAATATTATTAGGTAAAGGCAGAAGCCGATGAAACCCTCCTTTGAAGTCTACTACTCTAATGATCCATATAGCGCTTCTCTCTGTATGGGTAAAATTCCCAATTTTACGAGATCGGAGGGGTCCTACTTCATACCCCCTGTCTACGGAAAATTGGAAATTCTCTCTCTCCACAAACGACGACGTTTTTTTGACGAACTCCCGCTCCGAAAATATCTACCGTTAGGAGGCGTACGAATCGCGCTTTTTGAAACTAACCCATACAGAGAGGGGTAGACAAGACCCGGGAGTAATAGTCTTCAAAGGAGGGTTTCATCAGCTTCTGTCAACAAATATAATTAGAATATTATTAGGTAATGGACACTCTTACGCCTAGAGATCTTTTGATTCGAAATTACCGACTAATGTCATTTCCAAAGTCATTTACACAGCTATTTTCATTCTAAAAATCGGCCTTAATAATAATTATTACGGAATAAGAACAACAGGTAAAAATTTAAATTTTTTGTAGTACCTCAGGCGAATTATTTCTAGGAACCATACTATCAAGTTTAAGGGTAGTTGCGTCATCCTAACCTAATCTAGACAAGTCTCGCTCTTGAATAGGATTATAGGATTGGCGTTCAATCATAGAAAACTTCTGTTGGTAGCTGTTATAACTTTTTTCAATGCGTGTAAAATATTGAGTCTCGGTCCATGATAAAACTGAAATTTGTCACTATGGATCTCACCATAAGTAAATCTTCCTTCAAGTTTATAAGACGACATACTGTGGGCAGAAGCCGATGAAACCCTCCTTTGAAGTCTATTACTCCCGGGTCTTGTCTACACCTCTCTGTATGGGTAATTGTCAAAAGGCGCGATTTGTACGCCTCCTAACGGTAGATATTTTCGGAGCGGGAGTTCGTCGAGCGAATATCTCTAGCAGCCTTGGAGTTTGTCCAAAAAACGTCTTCGTTTGTGGAGAGAGAGAATTTCCAATTTTCCGTAGACAGGGGGGATGAAGTAGAACCCCTTCTAACTCGTAAAATTGGGAATTTTACCCATACAGAGAGGAGCGCTATATGGAACATTGGAGTAGTAGACTTCAAAGGAGGGTTTCATCGGCTTCTGCTGCGGCCAGGCCCAGTATATTCCTTTTAGAGTAAATCGGACTTGAAATCGCGACGGCCGGGCGAGACACGCTCCTTCGTTTCGCGAGAGAGAGAGGGGAGAGTCGTTTTCCGTCGATACATTTTCACCCCCGTAAATGTCTAGACAGTTCAGTCCAATATTAACACCGCCTACTTAGTTCCAATCTCAACCGCTAGAGATTGCAATTTCGAATTCCGTATCTCGACCGTTTAGAGTTTTTTAATGTTTTTCCTCTCTCTTCGGGCGAAAGCTCTGACTACAAAAACTTTCAGAACCACGTACCAATCATAATATGCCTTGATGTAAACTTTAAGCATTCTTTACCTATGATCTCGCGAATCTAGATTGTTAGTGGAAAGGGTTTTCCTCAACTGTCATTCTTATATCCATTATGTTGCCTATAAACATGATGTCTGTGATTAATAAGTTTAATGAAGGAAATCTAGCGCAGTAAATATCTTTGAAATTATCTTAATTATAATAGAAGTATTATTACACCACTTTTCCGTCAAAATGATAAAGTTAATTAAGTCCGGAAAAATTAACGAAAACAAGCGGGTAAAGCCAAACTATTACCTCTCCGATTATCAAGTGGATGGTCTAACCTAACCCTACCCAAAATATTTATTATAAGTGTCTGTCAAAGGGATTCAGGGGCGTCGCTAGGATCTTCAAATTGGGGGGGGGGGCGATTCGGGGGCTATTCAGGGGGGTTCTGGGGAAACATGTTTTTATTTTTTTTTAATTTTGGGTGGGCTAATTTGAAATTTGGGGGGTTATAGCCCCCCCGCCCAAAGGCGTGGTGACGCCCCTGAAGGGATTAAGACGAAGAGTTGATGATTCACGCTTCTTTAGTTGTACTTTAGAATTTTCACACCTATTAATTGGTGTAAAGAAAAGTTTTCAGCATTTCCTTTTCAGTTGAAAATAAACCTTTTTACAGTGAAAACGACATAGCATTGAATGAATATCTATTATTTACGAGACGTCTCGAACAGAGGCCCTTCTTCAGTCGATCCTGGTTAGTTCGCAAATTATAGGTAATTGTTAAGTTGAAAAATCTTATTATGTACCCCCGATAGAATTCAATTGAATTAAAATAAACTAAAGTTCAGAAATCCAACAAAATTTAAAATAAACCAAGGCCCAGGGATTAAATAGATATAATTTAAAAAGCTCAGTTCGGCTTGATCAACTGGTTAGTTTAGAGGCCGCGTCACTGTAGACGTCACTCATCCCCTAGAGTTCCGGATGTAAAAAGAGCGCAGGCGCGGAGAAAGCAGGCGTTAAGCTTGAGAGTAAAACCAGAGATCTTTAGAATTTGGTCATTCTGACTGCGGGCGCCGTGCTTCTGCGCAAGAAACGTCACACGTGACGTCGACGCTCAACTTACGAAAAAGGACTCCTCCCTTTTATATATTTATCTATTAAAAGGCCGGAGATTTTAAATAAATATATGAGGTTTAGTTTAATTTATGTAAAATGTTTATTTACCAATTTCTATAGGAAGATTTATTATTTTATTAGACAGTCATACCAAGGATCCTGTATGTTTAGAAGGATGAGAAACGAGAGAAAAAACGCGCCTGAGATAGCGGCCGCGCAAGCGCAGTAGACTCTATCTAGATTGAAATCGTCAACGCCAAATACTACATTTGTAATCTGCTTACTCGTTGCTGGTTGGTCGAAAATAAATTATTTGTCCTTGACGATATCAAAACAAGTTGGCCAACCCTATGACTCTCTCTTAAAATCGACGCCGTTGCCGCCGCTTTTAAAATACAAGCTCTATGGGTCGTTTCTCATCCTTCTAAACATACAGGATCCTTGGTCATACTTAAATCTGACGCGGACAATAAAAATGTGATACGAGTTCCCAGGTCATTCATTGAAAATGAATATATCAGTTATCATTCATGCAGCAAAAGCCGAGCGAAATTTATAACCTTAGAGACTTTTATGGAATTTTGAACGAGAAAATTATAAACTGGTCGTTGGACCTGTTTTTAAAATTTTAGTGCGAACGCCGTACCTGCTGCGAACAACAGACAGAAACATCAATTAGAAATACTTCCTTGAGGGAGGTAAAAAAACCTTACTGTTGGTAATTTTATTAATATATTAAGTATCTCATATTAATGACATTTAAATATAATGTAGATAGTTTCTGTTTCAAATTTATTCAATTTAAATATCAACTATTAAAGGGAAAATGCAACGGCTTATCCACTAGTAAAAGAATTTGCAAACAAATATTCAACTAAAAATAAATTAGAAACTTACCCGGAAAATAGGCTTAGCTGGATTCATGGAGATCAGCTTAATTTCTTCGGATTGAAGGTTCAGCGACCAATTGAATTTTATTGAAAGTCTCTTGGAGATCTCGCCTTAACGACGACCCGTTGCTCATTGGTCGATGACCCTTAAATGTGAAGAAATTCTCGGTCTCCATGAATCCAGGAATATCCAGCTAAGCCTATTTTCGGGGTAAGCTTTAAATTTATTTGAACTAGTTTAATATTTGTTTGTAATTTTTTTACTTGTGGAGTAGGTAGACTGAGAAAGGGTTTCGCCCTGGACACGCGACATGCTCCCTAAGTCATTAGTAACTGTTATTGCCGATAGAGGTGGTAGGAACGGCACCTAGTATAGCACAACCCGTCCGTCACTCCGTGAAATGTCTAGATGATGTAGTTTTCCTCTCTCGCTTCTCCGTGTCCAAAGAAGCTAACTGCGCTTTTTTGGTGCGCACTCACGTGACATACCTACATCATCTCGCATCAAATTACAGCAGGTTATATCCTAGGTGCCTTAGCTGCACCTGAATAATTTCGGATTTCCCTGGAAGAGTGGGCTTGGGGAGTGTTTTAGTCCGCTCTCTCACGGATTGTAATGGTACAAGGTCATCCTTTTATTCGCGGATGACAAATTTCGTACAACATGAAGTTGGGGACCCTCTTTCAATAACCCTCCTTACATTTCTAAGTAAACAATTCTTAGAAATAAAGGAAAGAGTAGGTTTATACGCGCTGCCAAATTAAGGTGAACCACAGATAGTGAACCAGCTGCGGGCGAATGGTCACCAAACGTGATGATCAGCGCAAAAGATCCCTAAGACCCTAAGTATCTAAAAAGCTGCACGTTGCGTGTCCAAGGTGAAACCCTTTCTTAGTCTATATGGTTGCATTTTCTCTTTAATGTATAAGGAAACATGGATATTTATTCAATGTCGTAGCTGCTATTCTAATTATTAAACTTGATTGTTCTTTGACGTCGCTAGGATTGTAATTTATGGGTTGCCTTATATTGAAATATTCAAGCTACCTCGCCCGAGGAGTTGCTCGCTCGGTGTACAAACCAGTATCTTAAAATTCAAAATCAGATTTACTTTGTTTTCGGAACAAATTAATAAGCTGTTAATACAGAAATCATGGTATTGGATTTGGTTTGTGGGAAATAAAATTAGAAATAGTCTGGCAGCCTGTTACTACAAAAAGATGGCGGCGCGGCTATGAGACAAGCGCCCATTTCTGGCAAATCAACCAGGACTATTTAGAAAGAGTTTATCTTATCAGAAGCCGATGAAACCCTCCTATGAAGTCTATTACTCCCGGGTCTTGTCTACCCCTCTCTGTATGGGTTAGTTTCAAAAAGAGCGATTCGTACGCCTCCTAACGGTAGATATTCTCGGAGCGGGAGTTCGTCGAGCGAATAACTCTAGCAGCCTTGGAGTTCGTCAAAAAAACGTCGTCGTTTGTGGAGAGAGAGAATTTCCAATTTTCCGTAGACAGGGGGGTATGAAGTAGGACCCCTCCGATCTCGTAAAATTGGGAATTTTACCCATACAGAGAGGAGCGCTATATGGAACATTAGAGTAGTAGACTTCAAAGGAGGGTTTCATCGGCTTCTGCCTCTACTTAGCGTAAAAACCGTAGTCTTTATTATTAGGTAATAAATGTGCCGTGTGTAAACTCCTCCCACTAAGTATAGTTGAGTCGAAATATTTTCTAGCAGTGACTCCGGTGTATGATTATTGTAGCCGCTGGGATTTCCCGGACCCTCATGTAAATTACGGTTGTGTATTTCAAGAGTCCAAACCACTCGAGACAGACAGGGGTGAAGACTTTTTTGGCTAATTCAACATCTAATACTTTCAATTCGTATTTGAGTGAACCACATGACTTTTATTTATTTATTTTATTTTTTTTAATGTTTTGACAATGCCTTAATTCGGTACAGCTTTGTTTAATATTTTTCTATGAGTGAAGGAAACGGGTACTCCTCCAACGGGTACTTGTACAACTTGGAAGGTCGTGATTAATTTGTCTCGTGGCAGCGTCGACTCGACTGTGAAACTCTTCAGGATTGTGCCTAATACGACCTTCATTTCCTGCAATGCGAATCTTACTCCTGAAAAGAGATTTGAAAAGTTAGTCATTGAAGCGAAGACACGAACGAACTCTTAAGAACTTGAAATAAAATATGTTTACCTGGGCATCCCCTTGGTCCACCGGAGAAAGCGAGGAAGGCCGAGGGGTTTGGCGGGGGACTTTCGTCACTCGGTAGCCATCGTTCCGGGATGAACTTCTCCGGATCAGCGTATACGTCAGGGTCTCGGTGAATGCTATCAATTATGACCAAGCAGTCCGTCCCTTTCGGTATCACCACGTCGTCTGTAAAAAAATGTTCTTGAAGTGACTGGATGAAAGTTATTTGGCAGAGTTCCTTCACATAGTAGCACATTACCTATTTTTAAATCTTCGTCCAGATATCTTCCTATTATCGGAGCCGGTGGGTACAGCCTGGCTGCCTCCTATTTCAAAATAATTATACATGTTGAAATGATTAAACAAATTATGTAAATATTACTTCGTGATTAGATAGGGAAGGTCAGAGAGTACCTTTATGACGCAATCTAAGTAGGTCAGTCTCTTGCAGTCCTCTAATTCCATCGGGGTGTCGTCATCTGAACCAAAAACGTCGTCGAGTTCCTCGTGCACTTTCCGTTGACACTCCGGGTTTTGACCCAACAGGAACAGAGCGAAACTCATATTTAGGCTAGCGGTATCGTAACCCTTACATTGAAACACATGGCTTATAAACAATTTTGTTTCCATAACCAATGGAAAAACTATACATGCCACGATGACCAATAAAGTATTTAGTCTTTTGGCATCAGTTGAATGTGATAATTGTATTATAATATATTGTATATACCCCAAATATAACCGTAGCAATTTCCTGTTGGGCGTCCTCTAGTCCGAAACTATCGTCATTGAAGTATAAATCCAAAATTTTGTCCAGAAATGAGGTGAATTTCGTATTACGTTTCGGTTCTTCTCGTTCGGTGTTTTCTTTGTTCTCCGTTCTCTCTGCTATGCGTTGGACGATTACCTATGAGAACATAGTATTTTGACATAATATTTTGGGCAATAAAAATGGAGCCAACCGAAAAAAGATCTAAGCGTACAAATGTTGCGAAAATTGCGGACGAACTTTTGTTACAAAGTTTGGGAGGATGGTACCAGAGGCTAAAGCTATGCTCCCATATTCTTATGGAATCTGAATGGATTCTTGGTAAATATTTGACATACGTGTTTACTCCCAACCAAACGCCCATCCCCAGCTGCCTAGAGGGAACCTTGTGCCACTTACCTATACTTACTTTCATAATAAAATTCCAGGCGTAATCTAAACATCGGAAATGTTGTCGTCCAGCGGGAGTTAGTTTGTACGACCAATCAGTCCAGTAGAGGATGTTTGACAGCCGTGATACAAAGCTACAACCTAACCTATAGTTAATAAATGAAATATTTCACATTTGGTATCTCCATGGAAAATGGCTTCAAGTCATCGATAGCTGGGAATAGAAAGCACTATCCCCATATAAGGAGCTTAAGTAACGAAACCTCAGGCGTTGCGTAAGTCTCCACCAAAGGGGAGCAGCAGAGGTATATAATAACCCCCTTCGGGGGGAAGTATGAAAGGTAGGAAAAATCGACGAACAACGAGTGCCCGGCGTAAATCGCGGCGGATCGACACACCGCTTTACTCCCAAAAAATAGTTACACCATTTTGAACCTCACTAAATTTTCCCTACGCGCACTTCCGGAACTCGCGAGCTGAAGTCAACCTTCGACTCCAATTTAACAGACAGCCTGACTCCTGAGACAGGAAGTTCTAAACACAAATCGAGCCGTCTTGTTTATACAAAGACCATTTACTAGAGTAGCGACATTGAGAAGTCCAGCGCGAGCTAGTGGCCTAGATAGTCAGCAGCGGGCTCTTGTTGTTCGTGATTTTTAGCATTGGTAGTATAGGGGCTTTCATACTTCCCCCCGAAGGGGGTTATTATATACCTCTGGGAGCAGTTATACTTCCTTTAGCGCTTAACTTACTCATGGACAGATTTCAAAATTTCCGAGTCCTCGTTATCCTGGATTCTCAGCTGCACGCCCATTGCTGTTTCTAAACAAATAGGGGATATAATAGGCATTTTAATTACACGTTCTCTTGTTCTGGTTGAGGAATGATTCTAGGTTGCGTATATTTGGGAGAACCAACGAGATACTCGGACAATTTTATTCACCAAATGCTTTTTCGCTTAGGATCTCTTTGGGTAGTAAAAAAATAATTGGATAATTACCGCAAATTATATCTATAGTGCAGTAGCTGAGCAGAGGAAAAATGTTAATTTGTTTCCCAGCGTGTTTGTTAAGTTTGTCTCGAAGTACCTTGGCGCATTGGACGAAGACGGGCAAGTAGGCGTCGGTTACTTTCGGGTGAAATGAGGGTGCCAGTTTCTTTCTCCTGTCTCTCCATAGAGTCTTCCCACTGTTAACGATGACAGAAATGAAATTAACAAAGATACTACGGAAGATCTACCGATGAGAGTGACAAATTGGGAACATGAACTCGAACGCCCGGCAAGATCCTATTAAATAATTGATAATTTCAGGTTTTCACAGAGCTTGCTAGAATTTTCATTTCTCTGTATCAAGAATTCATTCAGGTTCCATAAGAATATGGGAGGGCCGCGATTCAAAAACCATCCTCCCAAACTTTGTAGCAAAAGTTCGTCCGCTTCGAATCGATTTTTCAAGTAAATCGCTCCTGACATCTATTATTAACCCGCGCCACTAACGACCTTGACATAATATTTTGGGTAATAAAAATGGAGCCGACCGAAAAAAAGATCTAAGCGTACAAATGTTGCGAAAATTGCGGACGAACTTTTTTTACAAAGTTTGGGAGGATGGTACCAGCTAGGAGGATGAAGGGGGACCTCTGGAGAAGAAAGCAAGTGTTGCATGAACGGCATACTGAAATGTGCGTGACATGACTATAGACTGCCACCTAACGGAAAGATTGAGAAACCATATTGCTATTTTCGTCCAGGTTTTTAAACTGGATGAAAAGTTAAATTCTCCTGGCTTCTTACGCCCATCATATGATGGCGCTACCTACTATGTCCTTCGATTTTGGCTCGGCCGAGTCAGCCGTAGCTGAATCGCGCAGCTCGTGTTGGGGGAATATAATTTTCTGTTCCAGAGGCACGAGTATTATATTCCTAGGTACCAGAGGCTAAAGCTATGCTCCCATATTCTTATGGAACCTGAATGGATTCTTGTCTGTATATATCTATCGTATATTAGAAGACGATGCCACGGGGAATTTGATATGGTCATGGAAGCAGTTGCTCGAAATGGTGTGTCCCTTCATTTAGAAATAACTTAATTCACGATGCTTTCCCTAAAAGTTCCAAAAATATTTCGTTCTGTCATCTCTACGTGCTTTTATCTCCGCTCAGTTACGCGTTAGGAGGCGTACAAATCGCGCCTTTTGACAATTACCCATACAGAGAGGGGTAGACAAGACCCGGGAGTAATAGACTTCAAAGGAGGGTCTCATCGAACATATTTTTATTTTCGTTAAATGCATTCGAAACTATGTATAATATGAAAAATTTCGATTCATATATTACAAAATTAAGCGTTCCCTTGCTCATCTATTTCCCGCCAAAGTGTACTGAGGCCCTTAGAATATTTCAAATCAACACCGAATTGGTTTACATTACAAGATTTTCTGCAGTTTATTTTCACGCTTTCTCAGTTAATCTTCTCGCACCTTTCATTTAGCGTATCAAAAATATTATACATATATCTTACTTTGATCGCGGAGCTTTTATTGAGGATGACAAATCGAAGGAAATGAAAATTCAGCACAAGTAAGCCATTTTGACTCAGTAGGGACATGCCCCTAATAAATTCTAGGAAACCTGGAAATAACGTAAGAAAACCATCATCAGTCGAAACTACAAGTCCAGAGGATAGTTTGGTTCCGTCTTAGAAGTATGTCATTCTTTTTTGGTACTCACGAACATTAATGGACTGATGAATATTGTATCTAAATGTTCTTGCTATTTGCAAAGCGCCGATTGTGGGTAGCGATGCCAACGAGTCATTTCTTCTGAAACTCCGGAAAATAGCACTTAGTGCCCACCATACTTTATACAGAATATCAAATTTAACTTGCAAGAAAGACATTCGAGAGTGTAACTCGCTACCGAATCTAGATATAAATTTGCGCGAAGACAAAAAAAAATAAGTTTATATACAAGCGAAGTCGGAATTAAAAAAAAAGAAAAATATGTATCCTGTAACAAAATACTGTTATTATTATTTTTTTTTTAATCTAATCGCGCTAGTAAATAATTTAATTCTTATTAAACGACTCAACATGTATAATTAAAATATTATTAGGTAAAGGACACTCTTACGCCTAGAGATCTTTTGAGCTGAAATTATCGACTAATGTCATTTCCAAAGTCATTTACCCAGCTATTGTCATTCTAAAAACCGGCCTTAATAATCATTATTACGGAATAAGAACTAATGGTAAAAATTTTAATTTTTTGTAGTACCTGAGGCGAATTATTTCGAGGAACCATACTATCAATTTTAATGGTAGTTGCGTCCTCCTAATCTAATCTGGACAACTCTCGCTCTTGAATAGGATTATAGGATTGACGTCAATCATAGAAAACTTCAGTTGGTAGCCGTTCTGTTATAACTTTTTTTAATGCGTGTAAAATATTGAACCTCGGTCCATGATGAAACTGAAATTTGTCACTATGGATATCACCATAAGTAAATCATCCTTCAAGTTTATAAGACGACATACTGCGGGCAGAAGCCGATGAAACCCTCCTTTGAAGTCTATTACTCCCGGGTCTTGTCTACCCCTCTCTGTATGGGTAATTGTCAAAAGGCGCGATTTGTACGCCTCCTAACGGTAGATATTTTCGGAGCGGGAGTTCGTCGAGCGAATATCTCTAGCAGCCTTGGATTTTGTCCAAAAAACGTCTTCGTTTGTGGAGAGAGAGAATTTCCAATTTTCCGTAGACAGGGGGGATGAAGTAGGACCCCTTCTAACTCGTAAAATTGGGAATTTTACCCATACAGAGAGGAGCGCTATATGGAACATTGGAGTAGTAGACTTCAAAGGAGGGTTTCATCGGCTTCTGCTGCGGCCAGGCCCAGTATATTCCTTTTAGAGTAAATCGGACTTGAAATCGCGACGGCCGGGCGAGACACTCTCCTTCGTTTCGCGAGAGAGATGGGAGAGTCGTTTTCCGTCGATACATTTTCACCCCCGTAAATGTCTAGACAGTTCAGTCCAATATTAACACCGCCTACTTAGTTCCAATCTCAACCGCTAGAGATTGCAATTTCGAATTCCGTATCTCGACCGTTTAAGAGTTTTTTAATGTTTTTCCTCTCTCTTCGGGCGAAAGCTCTGACTACAAAAACTTTCAGAACCACGTACCAATCATAATATGCCTTGTTGTAAACTTTAAGCATTCTTTACCTATGATCTCGCGAATCTAGATTGTTAGTGGAAAGGGTTTTCCTCAACTGTCATTCTTATATCCATTATGTTGCCTATAAACATGATGTCTGTGATTAATAAGTTTAATGAAGGAAATCTAGCCCAGTAAATATCTTTGAACTTATCTTAATTATAATAGAAGTATTATTACACCACTTTTCCGTCAAAATGATAAAGTTAATTAAATCCTGAAAAATTAACGAAAACAAGCGGGTAAAGCCAAACTATTACCTCTCCGATTATCAAGTGGATGGTCTAACCTAACCCTACCCAAAATATTTATTATAAGTGCTGTCAAAGGGATTCAGGGGCGTCGCTAGGATCTTCAAATTGGGGGGGCGGGCTAATCGGGGCGATTCGGGGGCTATTCAGGGGGGTTCTGGGGAAACATGTTTTTATTTTTTTATTTTGGGGGGGCTAATTTGAAATTTGGAGGGCTATAGCCCCCCCCCCCCAAGGCCTGGTGACGCCCCTGAAGGGATTAAGACGAAGAGTTGATGATTCACGCTTCTTTAGTTGTACTTTAGAATTTTCACACCTATTAATTGGTGTAAAGAAAAGTTTTCAGCATTTCCTTTTCAGTTGAAAATAAACCTTTTTACAGTGAAAACGACATAGCATTGAATCAAGGAGGATTAGACAAGGAGAAGAAATGTGGGGACGGCGCGGTTCCTACTGCGTCGGCCTAAACTCTCACTCTGGGAGAACGGGGGTAGAGACGTTTCGTGGTAAAATGTTGTCGCGTGGGTAAAACGAATCCTTTATGAGACGCGCTAGCTAGCGACCACGTGACAACAGTTTACCTCGAGAATTTCCTATCCCCCCTTTCCACCCGAGTGGGAGGTTGGCTCTTCTCTCTCTAACTCAACGCAGCCCCACATTTCCTCTCCTTGTCTAATCCTCCTTGATTGAATGAATATCTATTATTTACGAGACGTCTCGAACAGAGGCCCTTCTCCAGTCGATCCTGGTTAGTTCGCAAATTATAGGTAATTGTTAAGTTGAAAAATCTTATTATGTACCCCCGATAGAATTCAATTGAATTAAAATAATCTAAAGTTCAGAAATCCAACAAAATTTAAAATAAACCAAGGCCCAGGGATTAAATAGATAAATATATAAAAAGCTCAGTTCGGCTTGATCAACTTGTTAGTTTAGCGGCCGCGTCACTGTAGACGTCACTCATCCCCTAGAGTTCCGGATGTAAAAAGAGCGCAGGCGCGGAGAAAGAGGGCGTTAAGCTTGAGAGTAAAACTAGAGATCTTTAGAATTTGATCATTCTGACTGCGGGCGCCGTGCTTCTGCGCAAGAAACGTCACAGGTGACGTCGACGCTCAACTTACGAAAAAGGACTCCTCCCTTTTATATATTTATCTATTAAAAGGCCGGAGATTTTAAATAAATATATGAGGTTTAGTTTAATTTATGTAAAATGTTTATTTCCCAATTTCTATACGAAGATTTATTATTTTATTAGACAGTCATACTTAAATCTGACGCGGACAATAAAAATGTGATACGAGTTCCCAGGTCATTCATTGAAAATGAATATATCAGTTATCATTCATGCAGCAAAAGCCGAGCGAAATTTATAACCTTAGAGACTTTTCTGAAATTTTGAACGAGAAAATTATAAACTGGTCCTTGGACCTGTTTATAAAATTTTAGTGCGAACGCCGTACCTGCTGCGAACAACAGACAGAAACATCAATTAGAAATACTTCCTTGTGGGAGGTAAAAAAACCTTACTGTTGGTAATTTTATTAATATATTAAGTATCTCATATTAATGACATTTAAATATAATGTAGATAGTTTCTGTTTCAAATTTATTCAATTGAAATATCAACTATTAAAGGGAAAATGCAACGGCTTATCCACTAGTAAAAGAATTTGCAAACAAATATTCAACTAAAAATAAATTAGAAACTTACCCGGAAAATAGGCTTAGCTGGATTCATGGAGATCAGCTTAATTTCTTCGCATTGAAGGGTCAGCGACCAATTGGATGTTATTTAAAGTCTCATGGAGATCTCGCCTTAACGACGACCCGTTGCTCATTGGTCGATGACCCTTAAATGTGAAGAAATTCTCGGTCTCCATGAATCCAGGGTTATCCAGCTAAGCCTATTTTCGGGGTAAGCTTTAAATTTATTTCTAGTTTAATATTTGTTTGTAATTTTTTTACGTGTGGAATAGGTATATTTAAACGATCTGGAATCGATAAAAATTGCATCGTAGACTAAGAAATGGTTTCGCCCTGGACACGCGACGTGCACCCTAAGTCATTAGTAACTGTTATTGCCGATAGAGGTGGTACTAGTACGTTTCGGTGGTGCGCTCTTACTTCCCAGCATCTCTACCGCTAAGGCGCCTGCGCAGCCACGATAATTGACTTGATGAACGCTAGAGGCGCCAGAGAACTGCCCCATCAAAATATCCCTAAGACCCTAACTATCTAAAAAAAACTGGTAAACTACAGTGGTAGGCTGCACGTGGCGTGTCCAAGGTGAAACCCTTTCTTAGTCCAGGCTGGGAAATAAGGAAAAATTTTGAACTGGACTTGTGGCCAGTAGAGCCCAAGCAGTTTAATTAAAAAACTGGACATGGGCCAGTTACAATTTTCATGAGCTTGACAAACTGTCACTATGACGTAGAACTACTCGTAGGCTTAGAAACAAAACAAAATTTTGGAATTAACTGGCCTTGTGGACAGTAGACCCCCAAGCATTTAATTTTTAAACTGGCCCAGCTAATTTTTAGGTGTGTTCCGATTTCGCCCAAAATTATCTATTCCCATTTCGCCCAATTGTTAGGTTAGGTAGGGTTAGGTTAGATTATTTGAGATTGGGCGAAATGGGAATTGGGTCAAATGTTTTGGGCGAAATGGGGGTAAACCAATTTTTAAACTGGACTTTTGTCCAGTGAAACCTCCTTATTTCCCAGCCTGTCTTAGTCTGTATGGTTGCATTTTCTCTTTAACGTATAAGGAAAAATGGAAATTTATTCAATGTCGTAGCTGCTATTCTAATTATTAAACTTAATTGTTCTTTGACGTCGCTAGGATTGTAATTTATGGGTTGCCTTATATTGAAATATTAAAGCGACCTCGCCCGAGGAGTTGCCCGCTCGGTGTACAAACCAGTATCTTAAAATTCAAAATCAAATTTAATTTGTTTTCGTAACAAATTATCAAGCTGTTAAATTGACCCATGTATTGTTAAATTAATGGCGGAGTCACATCTATCCAATAGAAGTAATTTAAACTCAAGGTCACTGAAACCACTTTGGGCTTGCTTTAATACAGAAATCATAATATTTTCGTGAACTTGTTACGGAAAAACTACATAATAGCAGGAATCCATTCAGGTTCCATAAGAATATGGGAGGGCCGCGATTCAATAACCATCCTCCCAAACTTTGTAGCAAAAGTTCGTCCGCTTCGAATCGATTTTTCAAGTAAATCGCTCCTGACATTATATTATTAACCCCCGCCACTAACGACCTTGACATAATATTTTGGGTAATAAAAATGGAGCCGACCGAAAAAAGATCTAAGCGTACAAATGTTGCGAAAAATGCGGACGAACTTTCGTTACAAAGTTTTGGGAGGATGGTACCAGAGGCTAAAGCTATGCTCCCATATTCTTATGGAACCTGAATGGATTCTTGATAATATAATATTATAAAACAACTAAAGATATCATTCGAAAAATGGTGACAGTCTTACTTCAATTAAAAAAAAAAATTCCCATTAATCCAAAGAGGTCCCACCTTTGATTTAATAAAACCCCCGATTTTTCCTGGGATATTTCATTTACAAACCGAAAAAAAGTAATGCAATCACCCATGCATTACGTTAATATTTTCCCAGTGTTTGGTTTTTGAGATGAATGTTTGCCTTTTAGGTTAAATGTTTTGAGGTATGGATTTTACCCGTTAAAATATGAAATTTTTATTCGACATTATATTAGTTGAAACTCTGAAGGCTTCCATAATTCTGGGTAATACCAGAAGCCGATGAAACCCTAATTTGAAGTCTACTACTCCAATGTTCCATATAGCGCTCCTCTCTGTATGGGTAAAATTCCCAATTTTACGAGTTAGAAGGGGTCCTACTTCATCCCCCCCTGTCTACGGAAAATTGGAAATTCTCTCTCCACAAACGACGACGTTTTTTTGACGAACTCCAAGGCTGCTAGAGATATTCGCTCGACCAACTCCCGCTCCGAAAATATCTACCGTTAGGAGGCGTACGAATCGCGCTTTTTGAAACTAACCCATACAGAGAGGGGTAAACAAGACCCGGGAGTAATAGACTTCAAAGGAGGGTTTCATCGGCTTCTGATAAAACATAATCCCAGTGCTAAGCCTAAAAAAATTGAAATGATATTTTCTAATTGAAATAATTAAGTAATTATATTTAATTAATAAAATCAGGGAAAAATTAAGCTATTGAAATTTTCAGTTCATAGTGTTCCTTTAATAGCCAAAAAATAACCAAGTTCTCTTCATGTTTATGTCATTTTTTTTTTTTTTTTAATCAAAAATGGATTTTGAAGTTTTAACACGAAATCACTTCAAATATTATGAAAATATTTGAGTTATCAAAAATAATCGATTTTCGTTCAAAATTATTTTGGCCAAGTCATCACGTTTAGTAGACTAGTTTGGTATCTGTAAGCGTCAACGGTTGATAAAGTTTTCAGGTTTTAATACTACAGATATTATCCTATTTTAACTTAAATTAATTTATATTTTAATTATATCATAACTAAAACTAACAAATACAGATATATTCTGATAATTATGTCAAATGAAACTATATCTACTTTTACATTTGCTTTAACCACGGTGAGACTTTGATACAAGTAAACATTAAATTAGAAATAAATTTAAAACTTACCCTGAAAAGAGGCTTAGCTGGATCAGAAGCCGATGAAACCCTCCTTTGAAGTCTACTACTCTAATTTTCCATATAGCGCTCCTCTCTGTATGGGTAAAATTCCCAATTTTACGAGATCGGAGGGGTCCTACTTCATCCCCCCTGTCTACGGAAAATTGGAAATTCTCTCTCTCCACAAACGACGACGTTTTTGGACTAACTCCAAGGCTGCTAGAGATATTCGCTCGACGAACTCCCGCTCCGAAAATATCTACCGTTAGGAGGCGTACGAATCGCGCCTTTTGAGACTAACCCATACAGAGAGGGGTAGACAAGACCCGGGAGTAATAGACTTCAAAGGAGGGTTTCATCGGCTTCTGGCTGGATTCATAGAGATCCAGAATTTCTTCGCATTGATGGATCATCTACGAATGAACAAAGGTATGTCGTTAAGGCGAGATCTTAAGGTGAGACTTCCAATAACCTTCGCTTGGTCCCTGACCTTTCAATGCGAAGAAATTCAGGATCTCCATGAATCCAGCTAAGCCTATTTCCTAGGTAAGCAAATGGCAGGACACCCAATCGCTAATCTAAATTTTTGGGATACTTAAGCTCCTTTCACAAGGTCAAAATGAAACATTTTGGGTTCATCTTGTAGAATAATTGTCAAAGATTGGAGATTTTGCGTCAATTTGAACGGTTTCAAAGCGTATAGTGTGAATGTAGGTTTAATATCACTGAGAGACAAATCTCAACACTATATTTCTTAATCAATTGGAAACGTTAAAATCAAACTGATATTCAAATCTCCATGAATTGTTTTAAGCGTCATGTGTTCACACATTACCTTTATAAATCGATTTATTGTAGCTTCAACTATCGGTTGTTGAAATCGAATCGGTATGAAACTGGTTCCCGAAGCAGTTCCGAGAAATCAAATCGATTCACACGACTCTATCGAAACGTTTTGAAATTGTTTAAATCGATTCCAAGGCCTAGTATGAATGCAGCTAATAAAGTGTAGCGAATCAAAATTTTGTTAGGTTGTTCACACTCTTAAATTACATCTCCTGATTATAGTTCTCTTGTTTTATCTTGAACCGACAGATTTCCAGTGAAAATCTAGCAGGAATATTATCCGGCGTTTACAATCGAGATACCTTCTTGGCTGAACAAATGGCCCAGTATATTTTATTAAATATTAATGTATCGAAGTAAGTCAGCTAGAGCGTATGTAAATGAAAAAAAAACTAAATAGAAAAATTTGAAGTTAGCAACCCGACTCTGGTGGTCTAGGCACCCTTATTACATTTTAATTATTTGTTGACTATATCAGAAGTAGATGAAACCCTCCTTTGAAGTCTACTACTCTAATGTTCGATATAGCGCTCCTCTCTGTATGGGTAAAATTCCCAATTTTACGAGATCAGAGGGGTCCTACTTCATACCCCCTGTCTACGGAAAATTGGAAATTCTCTCTCTCCACAAACGACGACGTTTTTTTGACGAACTCCGAGGCTGCTAGAGATATTCGCTCGACAAACTCCCGCTCCGAAAATATCTACCGTTAGGAGGCGTACGAATCGCGCTTTTTGAAACTAACCCATACAGAGAGAGGTAGACAAGACCCGGGAGTAATAGACTTCAAAAGAGGGTTTCATCTACTTCTGACTATATGTAGTTTTTTTTTTTTAGAATTGAATTCGTAGATTTAAAATTAATGAAGTCTCGGTTACACGAAGCCGGTGTGATTTACGCTGGTAGCGAGGAATGGATTTATACTCTTGCTATTTATAACGGAGTAAGATTTTATTCTCTTAAAGTGATAATGAAGATGGCTAATCGATTCGAACCTCGTGTTATTTAATGGACTTTAATTGAAAACTTTCGCGAGGCTGTTTTTACATACGTCGGTTTTATTTTACTTCTGCTTTTATAAGTCGATCGCCTCAAAATTTTAATTCGAGTCTTTATCGAGCCTCAAAATTTGAATTCGAGTCTTTATCGAGCCTTAAAATTTGAATTCGAGTCTTTATCGAGCCTTAAAATTTGAATTCGAGTCTTTATCGAGCCTCAAAATTTGAATTCGAGTCTTTATCGAGCCTCAAAATTTGAATTCGAGTCTTTATCGAGCCTCAAAATTTGAATTCGAGTCTTTATCGAGCCTCAATTTGAATTCGAGTCTTTATCGAGCCTCAAAATTTGAATTCGAGTCTTTATCGAGCCTCAAAATTTGAATTCGAGTCTTTATCGAGCCTCAAAATTTGAATTCGAGTCTTTATCGAGCCTCAAAATTTGTATTCGAGTCTTTATCGAGCCTCAAAATTTGAATTCGAGTCTTTATCGAGCCTCAAAATTTGAATTCGAGTCTTTATCGAGCCTCAAAATTTGAATTCAAGTCTTTATCGAGCCTCTAAATTTGTATTCGAGCCTTTATCGAGCCTCAAAATTTTAATTCGAGTCTTTATCGAGCCTCAAAATTTGTATTCGAGTCTTTATCGAGCCTCAAAATTTGTATTCGAGTCTTTATGGAGCCTCTAAATCTGAATTCGAGTCTTTATCGAGCCTCTAAATTTGTATTCGAGTCTTTATGGAGCCTCTAAATCTGAATTCGAGTCTTTATCGAGCCTTAGTACACAATATTTTTTTTTTTAAATAAACCCCATGGCTTTGTAAGTTTACATATATCTAATCTAATGGATATTAATTCAATATTTTACCAAGGCTTAGGGCGACCCCTGTTTTTCATTATCTTCATTATCCCTTTGGAAAAAAATTTCAGTGACCACGAATTGTAAAGATACGTAATTTTTATCATACTTTCAAGCTTCTAGACTCTTTCATGTTATCAATGGGATTAGTAGAAGATATGGTGAAAACTCATATATCTCCTTGCGTTTATGCTTCTTCGACTATAATCGCGACATTTGTGAACCGACAAGGTTCGGGAGATGACCAATACAACCTAAATGGTCTCAGTCCGGTTGTTTGGTTTCTCGTAATGATATCCATCATTATTATCGCCTTCTATTTCACATTCATTCGCAATTGTAGACAAAGACGTCCTAAAAATATTTTCACAGCGTTTTTTGATTATCTCTGGTTTTACGTATCGGATGTACTACAAAATTGTTAAGTATAATTTTGCCTAAGCAGCCATATTCTGATAAGTTATTTTTATTCGATTTCATGTGTAAAAACTAAAACCCATCAAAGTTTCCTAGTAGCAGAAGCCGATGAGACCCTCCTTTGAAGTCTATTACTCCCGGGTCTTGTCTACCCCTCTCTGTATGGGTTACTTTCAAAAAACGCGATTCGTACGCCTCCTAACGGTAGATATTTTCGGATCGGGAGTTCGTCGAGCGAATATCTCTAGCAGCCTTGGAGTTCGTTAAAAAAACGTCGTCGTTTGTGGAGAGAGAGAATTTCCAATTTTCCGAAGACAGGGGGGTATGAAGTAGGACCCCTCCGATCTCGTAAAATTGGGAATTTTACCCATACAGAGAGGCGCGCTATATGGAACATTAGAGTAGTAGACTTCAAAGGAGGGTTTCATCGGCTTCTGCTAGTAGTTTAGTAGACTTGTTAAGCCTAAATCCGTTGAGAAGAAATTTTAGACTGGAGGTGCTGAATTGGACCTCAACCCTAAAGAGCGAGCTATTTCTAACAAACGTCTCTTTGGTTTCGATCTTATTAGAGTCAGCAATTGACTCCCTTTGACATTTCTTCCAGCCTAATTTGGAAACTCAACCGAAGACTTCCTTAAATGTATTTTCCTGTATGAGAATTTTGTTATTTAAATACATCTAAGGCAGTTCTTCGGTTAACACAATTAGGTCCCCTATGCCTACCTTACATTATATATTCACCCAATCTAGGCTTAGTCTAGATCAGCTACTCCGTTGATGTAAGTTGGTCATAATGACGCGAGGCCCATAAATAAGCAGACGCCTTTTTAAGATAAAGTACGCGAGGATACCAGAGGGTAAAGTTCTATTTCAAGATTCTCACGAGGTTTAATTCTTGGATGTACTATGATTCCAAATCATTTAAGTGTAACAGAGGTGGTAGCTTAATTTTTGGTTAGCAATGACGCAAAGGCTACTGGAAATAAGTACTTAAGTGGAACACGTTCTGAACTTTTGATAATTTCATCTATTACTTAATTGAAGCGACTAGTCCGATAGACGAAGATTTGAAATCGAGGATTGTAATTGGAGCTTGGTATCTTTCGATGAATGTTATCATGAAAGCATTTTCGGGAAATTTGAAAAGTGAACTTCTTATTTTGAAATCGGAAACCATTGATTCGATAGATGACGTTTTGGCTAATCCCAAATGGAAACCTTTGGTATTCGTGCGAACGTCCTTTTTTGCTAATTTAATGGTGTGTTGTCATTTTAGAATATACACTTATGCATTTCACCATAATGTATTTGATCAGAAGTAGATGAAACCCTCCTTTGAAGTCTATTACGCCCGAGTCTTGTCTACCCCTCTCTGTATAGGTTAGTTTCAAAAAGCGCGATTCGTACGCCTCCTAGCGGTGGATATTTTCGGAGCGGGAGTTCGTCGAGCGAATATCTCTAGCAGCCTTGGAGTTCGTCAAAAAAAACGTCGTCGTTTGTGGAGAGAGAGAATTTCCAATTTTCCGTAGACAGGGGGGTATGAAGTAGGACCCCTCCGATCTTGTAAAATTGGTAATTTTACCCATACAGAGAGGAGCGCTATATGGAACATTAGAGTAGTAGACTTCAAAGGAGGGTTTCATCGGCTTCTGTTTTAATGTTAAGACATTACAAGCGCTGTTTGTCTTCTAAATTTAAGGAAAATTTTGGTAATGTTTATGATAAACTGATCGATCATGTGGAATACATTGATGACTGGGGAGAAGGCACTGCTGTTTTCTTTGAAGGCAAAGGCGCCCTATTCTATTCCGAATCCAATATCCACAATCAACTTCTTGGTGAAAAACGATATTGGAGAAAGGATAAGAAATTGTACATTGGTAAAGAGAGTTTAAACTGGGGAAGTGTGCACTTCTTATTCAACAAACGTTTACCGCAACCGCTTCTAGAAAGACTTGATTATTTGTAAGTGAAATCAAAGGAGACAATCCAACTTTAAACTAAATTCGGGCCTCGTCATTTTGATCTTGCAAGTAAAAGTAAACAACAAGTAACATAATATTATCAGCAAATAGACAGGTAAACGTCTAGACAAAAAAGTCATCACCCCTGTCTGGCTCGGATGTTTTGGACTCTTCCTCGATATTATGAGTAGGGAGAGAGGGACGGAAATTAGACGGGCCACGCTTTGCTATATTGTCTTCCCCCCCCCCTCAACTCCGGAAGTTCTCCAAAGAATGGCGCTTCCGATTTCGCTATTTACACGGCGACTGCGGCCGCTTGAGCGTCTCGAATCAGAATCTGCTGGTACATTAACCCAGACCTTTGGTGTTGTTTACTTTTATCAGAAGCCGATGAAACCCTCCTTTGAAGTCTATTACTCCCGGGTCTCGTCTACCCCTCTCTGTATGGGTTAGTTTCAAAAAGCGCGATTCGTACGCCTCCTAACGGTAGATATTTTCGGAGCAGGAGTTCGTCGAGCGAATATCTCTAGCAACCTCGGAGTTCGTTAAAAAAACGTCGTCGTTTGTGTAGAGAGAGAATTTCCAATTTTCCGTAGACTGGAGGGTATGAAGTAGGACCCCTACGATCTCGCAAAATCGTGAATTTTACCCATACAGAGAGGCGCGCTATATGGAACATTAGAGAAGTAGACTTCAAAGGAGGGTTTCATCGGCTTCTGCTTTTATGGAATGAAGTGGTAGACTTTTGTTTCTTTAAAGATAAAAGTTGGGACTCGGGAGCACGACTTTAACGTAACAATTTTTCAGAGTAACAAGATTCGTGGAAACAGACCAAGTTGGTCCTAAGAACCGATATAACGAATTTAAAGAACGAGAACTTCGATTTCCTGAAGCTGATCATTTGAGGTTGATTAAACCAATGACGCTCATATTCTTGATGCCTGCTTTTAAAATCTGGGCCATTGGCATATCGGCATCTATTGTGGTTAAATTCATCGAAACCATACTTGCCATATCCATGAGATCCTCATTTTGTCCATTATTCAAATAAAACAAATATGGGATAGTGCTAGCAATCGGAAAATTATTTTCTGTTCTTCATATTTTATCTGGTTGTTTGTAAGAAAAAATGCAATTCGTATAATATTTAAGCAAAAATAATGCAAGTTTGTACATTCCAACAAATGTGGACTAAATGCATTTCAAATTTTGGTTCACGAATGAAAAACAATTGAAACATTTACTAACCTGTCTCACGCGATCGCTACAATGTTATCTTAAGAATATTATATAATTTAGATTCATCACGTGATTAAACGCAACCTCTCGTCTATTTCATAAAATCAGAAGCCGATGAAACCCTTCTTTGAAGTCTACTACTCTAATTATATAGCGCCCCTCTCTGTATGGGTAAAATTCCCAATTTTACGAGATCGGAGGGGTCCTACTTCATACTCCCCTGTCTACGGAAAATTGGAAATTCTCTCTTTCCACATACGACGACGTTTGGTTGACGAACTCCAAGGTTTCTAGAGATATTCGCTCGACGAACTCCCGCTCCGAAAATATCTACCGTTAGGAGGCGTACGAATCGCGATTTTTGAGACTAACCCATACAGAGAGGGGTAGACAAGACCCGGGAGTAATAGACTTCAAAGGAGGGTTTCATCGGCTTCTGATAAAATGTATCCAAGATATAAGTAACATGAAGGTACTCGGAGAGATATTTTGGTTTTGCCAACTTGTTTTAAACTATAATTCAATAAAAAATATAAATTCATTTTTATCTTGACCAAATGGTTCTCAGGTCAAAGGTTATTAACGTAATATTTAATAATTAGTATATAAATAAATTTTATTTAAAAGTTAATACCAGTAGATGTGTAGGCTTCTATCGCTTAGTTGCACCCATATTGAGTAGTTTTTAAAATTGAATTAAACGACGAACAATTCGAACCAGAACCTCAAGATGAACGTAAATCATTCTTTCATTTGCAACGAAAAACAAAGGCCATTGCGAATTTTGAACGGACCCCAATCTAAGCCTGCTAAGTTATTCGTGGAGAAATCGGTACCCAATGAGTTTGTGAAGAGTTCCGACCAATCTTTGGAACAACAACAACAACTTCAAGAACCCAATTTTAAAACAATTCCAGTTGATGACCAGATTCCTAGTGTCGATGAAATGGTTCATAATGTGATTATGGACAACGACCGCGGCTCTGAAGGGATTTCTTTGCACGCTATCAAGAAAAACATGGTTATTAGATACGGAATTTCAATGGAACACTACGCGGAACAGATACGGAAGTGCCTAGTGCAAGGTGTTCATGAACACTGTCTGGTACGAGTTTCTGGAGCTGGTGCTAATGGTTCGTTTAGAATTGATCCAGCCGGAGTCAGGTTGAAACCAGTCAAGAAGTATGAGAATGAAGAACCACCTAAAGCAGTTTCGAAACCGCTTGTCGATGATATTAACAACAGTATTATCGAAAAACGTAAAAAGTTTTTCGATAAGTCATAGGATTAGAATCGATTTCTTACAAGCATGATGAGTTTTTAAATTTAAGTGATTTATGTTCAAAAATTATTTTAATAATTGCTGTAATATTTGAAAGTAATTAGCCCAAGACTTGTGTGTAATTTATGTGGCCTAAGTACTTATGTCTTGTTTTTAAAGTTTAAATAAAGTAATTATCACAGATTATCCCTAATTGTTTTTTCTTTTGACCTGTTAAAAAATCAGGTGTATCCAAGGGTAAAGATTTTAATCAAGATAATATATATTTATGCATAAATTACCATGTTTTATTTTTTCGTTGCTCCATTGGAAGTAAGTGGTGCAGGAGAAAAGTATAACTTTAGTTTTGAGAAAGAAGCTAATAAAAAAAAGTTGGTAAATTTTAATCTAATTATAATTCTAATTAAAAAAAAAACTTTAGAGTGAGGCTGGTAATGGAGTATCATTTTCGGAAAGATCACTGTTTTTGCGCGTGATAAGGTAGCTTTCGCGGGGTCTTTTTCGTAGAGGTACTTAATCCAGAGCTAAAGGATTTATTACGAAACTAGGATCACTGATAGATATCAAGTTTGACAAGTTATTAGTTTATGTAATATATTTACACAGTTTAATATTTCAAATATATTTATAAAATTTATTTCTTATAGCAAAACATTCGTACAAATATTATATTTTATATTATTTTAGTATCCAACAATAATTTATTGTGAGTAACCACTCTTTCCGGTGATCTTGGCACTGGGTACGCTGAACAAATACTGCTTAAGGTTTACACGAGGAGTATAAGTACGAAGTGTGTGTCCAACACGGTAGACAATGGGCTTGAGTTGTACAATGGGCTTGGGAACGTAGAAGATTGGTTGGGGTAACCTGAAGAGGACATCCTTGGTACGGATGATTGGCTTGGGTGCCTCGACGATGGGAGTGGGGAGATCGACGAGCAAGTCCTTGTTCTGGATGGAGTTTCCTGGCAGGGCGATGTTGGCGTGAGGAATGTCGATGACTTCTTGTCCTCCCTTAGGCAAATGGATTGAGGGAATGTCCATGCCGATAGCGGGGGCAGCGATGTTTAGGGTTTCGGCACCAAGATTCTCGAGGATTCCGCCGTTTCCGAGTTGGGCTACTTCCACGGGGAGAGCGCCCAAATTTCCAATACCTCCGAGACCATCTACGATCGACTTTTGGGCGGTGCACTACAAAGAAATTAGACAAATAGATGGATAATCAAATTTTGTTTGGCAACTTGAAGAAATGTTATTATAATTAGTAGCAGAAGCCGATGAAACCCTCCTTTGAAGTCTACTACTCTAATGTTTCATATAGCGCTCCTCTCTGTATGGGTAAAATTCCCAATTTTACGAGATCGGAGGGGTCCTACTTCATACCCCCCTGTCTACGGAAAATTGGAAATTCTCTCTCTCCACAAACGACGACGTTTTTTGGACGAACTCCAAGGCTGCTATAGATATTCGCTCGACGAACTCCCGCTCCGAAAACATCTACCGTTAGGAGGCGTACGAATCGCGCCTTTTGAGAATAACCCATACAGAGAGGGGTAGACAAGACCAGGGAGTAATAGACTTCAAAGGAGGGTTTCATCGGCTTCTGTTAGTAGTCAACGTGTAAATAACACTTCGAATGAACAGATATAATTGCAACAAATCAAATGGACAGATGTAATTACGACGTATTGAATGGACAGATATAATTTCAACAAATATAAAGGACAGATATATACTTTCAACATATCGAGTGGACAGATATAATTTAAACATATAGAAAGGACAGATATAATTTCAACATATCGAATGGACAGATATAATTACGACATATCGAATGGACAGATATAATTACGACAAATCGAATGGACAGATATAATTACATCAATTGGACAGATATAATAACGACAAATCGAATGGACAGATGTAATTACGACATATCGAATGGACAGATATAATAACGACATATCGAATGGACAGATATAATTACGACAAATCGACATATCGAATGGACAGATATAATTACGACAAATCGAATGGACAGATATAATTACGACAAATCGAATGGACAGATATAATTACGACAAATCGAATGGACAGATATAATAACGACAAATCAATTGGACAGATATAATAACGACAAATCAATTGGACAGATATAATAACGACAAATCAAATGGACAGATATAATAACGACAAATCAAATGGACAGATGTAATTACGACATATCGAATGGACAGATATAATAACGATATATCGAATGGACAGATATAATTACAACATCAATTGCACAAATATAAAGAATCGTTTTTTAACGATCTTTCCGAAAATGATAATCAAATTCAATTTGGAGCTGATTAAAATTTGTTCAATTTAAAAAATATCTAAATTAAATTGAATTTCGCTTACCAAAGCAGCCAAAGTAATGAGAACAACGAATTTAAACATATTAATTATATTTCTTTGTCTTTTTAAGTTGTCAAGAAATTAATGAAAGAGTGCAATTGTGATTCTTTGCCTCGATTGTTTATGCTTTTATACAAAATTGATTTCATTGTTTCCTAGCTTCTATTCAAGATTATATCTTTTATATTTGCTTTGCGATTGTTAGAATTTCCATAAGTGTTAACCAAAGTGACCCTCTTTCCATTTTATATATTAAATATTAAATCTAATTTCCAAATTCAAACGTAATTAAGGATAATTTTCATACGAAACCTAGGACTTTCTGGATAAAGTACTTCCGCGAAAAAGACCGCACGAAAGCGACATTATCACGTGCCAGAACGAGCGAGAATTATCTGTAGGCTCTACAAATAACGAAATCACGCGATCATAGTGATGACGTAGTATTGCGGGGAATTTTTATTTTAAAGGGAGGATGAAAGGCCGAAACAACCTATTTTTAATCGATTAAGAATGCTAAAATAATGAGAAAAACAATAATATAACTCACCAAAAATATTTCCTTATTTTATAATCAATTTCCAAAGTTCCGATACTAAGCCTAGGCTGCATAGTTCTGTGAACTAGGCTAGCACGACCTGTATTTTTTTTTTAATATTCGCGGCTGTTCTTGTCGCCAATCACGAGCGAGTACGCGAATTTTTATAATACGCGTACTCGCTCGTGATTGGCGACTAGATCAGACGGGAATATTAAAAAAAAAAAAAAAAAAAATACGGCTCGTGCTTGCCTAGTTCGCCGAGCTAGGCAGCCAAGGCTTAGCATCTGCAAGTTTCGGCACCTTGAAAATTGATTATAAAATAACGAAATATTTTTGGTGAGTTATATTATTGTTTTTCTCATTATTTTAGCATTCTTAATCGATTAAAAATAGGTTGTTTTGGCCTTTCATTCTCCCTTTAAATATTACTCGCGTAGAAGGGCTAGCAACCAATCGAATGTTATTTTAAAACCTTGGAGATCTCTCCTTAACGATGGGCCTTTGCTCATTGGTCGCTAGCCCTTATACGCGAGGAAATCAGGATCTAAATGAATCCAGCTAAGCCTATTTTCAGTGTAAGTTTTAAATTTATTTCTAGTTTAATATTTGTTTGTAAATTTTTTTACTGTTGGATTAGGCATATTTAAACGATAAAGAATGGATTAAAAATCACTTGTTGTTCGGTTGCATTCTCATTTTAAAGAAATTAATCACTATAATTGTGAAAATTGGTGATAGTGTCACTTGAATACAATACTAGGCATAAATTACTAACTTGAAAAGGAGCTAAAAATCAATTTAAAAACTGGTTTTTCAATGAAACTGAGGTTTTTTCTGTGATTGTTATCGAGAATATTTTTCAGTATACTTAAAATTAATCTGTGTCAAGAATAGTTGGCGTAAACGCAAAGCTGAGGCGTATTGATACATAATTTTAAAACTTATAGGAAAAAGTAGTTCTAAAACCTCTTGAACATAAGTATGTGGTATGACTCTTAAATTTTTGTAAAATCGCTCGAACCAAAACCCTTTTAAATAATAATTATTACTAAATACACAACTTAAGGAGATAAATCGTAGCTAATTGAAAATTTGTGTCGAGTTTTGATATCTTTAAAGATATCATTGATAGTTGAAACCCCTTGGAACCCGAATAATTTAAAGTGCGATTTTTTTTTATTCGACTGCCAATGGAAAATATTTTTAGTTTTATGATACTGTTAAAACGTAATATTCAGAATTTGATGCATCTGATCAGAAACCGATGAAACCCTCCTTTGAAGTCTACTACTCTAATGTTCCATATAGCGCTCCTCTCTTTATGGGTAAAATTCCCATTTTTACGAGATCGGAGGGGTCCCTGTCTACGGAAAATTGGAAATTCTCTCTCTCCACAAACGACGACGTTTTTTTGACGAACTCCAAGGTTGCTAGAGATATTCGATGGACGAACTCCCGCTTCGAAAATATCTACCGTTAGGAGGCGTACGAATCGCGATTTTTGAGACTAACCCATACAGAGAGAGGGTAGACAAGACCCGGGAGTAATAGACTTCAAAGGAGGGTTTCATCGGCTTCTGATCTGATGGGTTGTATTCTCTACAGTAGCGAAATCACGTGCCCATATTGATGACGTAGATTGCGGGGTAATTTTTATTATAAAAACTTCGAAAATGGTGATTATAAAATATGTATTTTTACTGTCGCTGTAATTTTTTCTATGACATATGTATATATATTTAGAATCCTTTTTTAACGATCTTTCCGAAAATGCTACTAAATTTTCATTTGGAGTTCATGAAAAGTCCTTATCAGCCTCACTTTAGTTTCCAGGGTTTTTTCTTTACATAACAATCAATATTGATCTTACATGAAAGGGAAACTTGAAGCTAAAAAAGGAACAGCATTTGAATTTATTTTTGGAATCGCCATGAAAAATGTCTAAAAAAATTATAAATTAATTGAGTGTTTGCAATACAACAACAAGTGGTTTTCTATCGATACATAATCGTTCAAATGATTCCCCCCCATTTCACCCAAAATATTTCCCCCAATTACCATTTCGCCCAATCCCATTTTACCCAATTCCCATTTCTCTATGTACATTTCACCCAATTCCCATTTCTCTATGTACATTTCACCCAATTCCCATTTCGCCCAAATAAATTTCTCCTAAAACGACTGAAATATAATATTTACATGAATAGATTTTATTTTTTTATTTGGTTCCTTCTACGTCCTTAATTAATTCGGCCCTAACTTCATGATATATCTGAAATTTATCATATGAAGCGTATTTTTATTTACAAAAGTTGTAAACCTAACCTAACCTAACCTAACCTAACCTTCATTCGTTGAAATCCCAATAATCTATAAAAAAATTGTAGGCTATAATCCCTGGTTGAAAGTGACATTGGGGTAAACGGGAATTGTGGCTAACGCGATTGGGTGAAACGAGAAATAATTTTTTGGATAAAAGATAATCATTGCCAAATCCTATTTTGGGTAAAATGAGGGGACACCGTTCAGATTGGCCTAAGCTACTTGTAAAAGATAAAAAGAAATATAAAGCTAGAAATCAATTTTAAACTTAATTGGAAAGTAGGCTTAACTAATTTTCGGGCAACTAACAAATCTGTGCTCCTCTTGAAGTGTCAGAAGTTTTCAATGTAATTTCAGTAGCATTTTTGGAGAAATCGTTCAAGCGAGATCTCCATGACACTTACAATAACATTCAATTGGTCGCTGACCAATTGAAATGAATTGAGCTAAGCCTATTATTAACTTAAATTTATTTCTAGTTTAATATTTATTTGTAAAGTTTTTTGCTGTTGGATTAGGCCTATTTAAACGATAAGGAATCGATAGAAAAAAACACTTGTTAGGTTGCATTCTCCCTTTAAAAATAAAAATATTTTGAAGTAAATTTAAGTATTAAGTTGAAGATAAAACACTTAATTGTTATTACGAGAATAAAATAATTGTCCAGACTTTTTACAGGGTGCGAAGCAACCTCTATTTAATATAATTAATTTATTAACTAGAATATTTATGTTAATTAACGCAAAAGTTTAGTTTAATATATATATTTTATTCATTTCATCTATAAATTAAATTACATTTCGAATATATATTATTGTTTTGTAGTTATACATTGTTTAATATCCGGCAGAGTAACCGCTCTTTCCGGTGATCTTAGCGCTAGGAACGTTGAAAAGATAATCCTTGACGTTGACGCGAGGAGTGTAAGTACGAAGGGTGTGTCCAACACGGTAGACCATGGGCTTGTGTTGAACGATCGGCTTGGGAACGTAGAAGATGGGTTGGGGCAACCTGAAGAGGACATCCTTGGTACGGATGATGGGCTTGGGACCCTCAACCAAAGGAGTCGGGAGATCGACGAGCAAGTCTTTGTTCTGGAGGGAGTTTCCTGGCAAGACGATCTTGGCGTGAGGAATGTCGACAACTTCTTGTCCTCCCTTAGGCAAATGGATTGAGGGAATGTCCATGCCAATAGCGGGGGCAGCGATGTTTAGGGTTTCGGCACCAAGATTCTCGAGGACTCCACCGTTTCCGAGTTGGGCTACTTCCACGGGGAGAGCTCCCAAATTTCCAATAGCTCCGAGACCATCTCCATTCAATCCAGCGACGTCTTTAACACCTTCACCAATCTTTTCAAAAATCTCTTTTTGGGCGGCGCACTGAAAGAAATAAAAATTATTTGTTAGAAACTTAAAATTTCGCCAAAAATTATTTCCGAAGTTAAGTAGCCTTGCATATATATTTTCCCTATTATTAGATAGTCGCGTTCTTTAAATATAATTATAATATAATCCCTGTCAAAACCAGTCAGTGAGTCTAAAAACCTTACAAAAGTTCATTAACTTCATTTAATAGTAATATTTTAATTTAGAAATTATTTAAACTTCTCACGATATAAAATTTAACTAATTTTAGATAGTGTGTGTGTAAAGTTTTTCCGATTTGACTTTAGCTGCGTTCATACTAGGCCTTGGAATCGATTTGATTCGATTTTGTCGAAACTGCTTCGGGAACCAGTTCCATACCGATTCGGTTTCAACAACCGATAGATGAAGCTACAGTTAATCGATTAATAACGATAATGCGTGAACACATGAGGCTTAAAACGATTCCTGGCGATTTTAATATCGGTTTGATTTTACCGTTTCAAATCGATTTAGAAAATGCTAGTGTAACCGTAGCTATAGACAAAGATTTGACGTCTTAAACCTCATTAACTAACCAAAATTATTATAGTAAGTTTTATTTTGCGAAGCCGTATAAATTAGAAGTAAAAAAATGAATAAATTAAATGCTTACCAAAGCTACCAAAGTGACGAGAACTACGAATTTGAACATCTTGGGTTGGTAGTGTCTTTTTAATGGACAAGTACTAGGTTGACGTCGAAAAGAATTGTGATTTCTTCCTCGAAATGGTTAAGTTTTTATACCAATTCCATTGTTTTCTTAGTTTGAAGTGTTATTCGTATTTGATTATTGATTTTATTCGGAATATTAATTGAGATACGATTATCAGCGAATCACTCTATTAAAAATATAAACCATATGTTTAGTTTTAAAGGGAGAATGCAATATTTATCTGATTTTAATATCGATTCATTATCGTTTAAATAGGCTTAATCCACCAGTAAAATAAATTATAAAACAAATATTAAACTAAAAATAAATATAAAACTTATCTGGAAATTAGGCTTAGCTGGATTCACGGAGATCCTGAATTGCCTCCATGTAAGGTCTAGCGACCAATGAGCAAAGGCCTGTCGTTCACGCGACAATTGAATTCCAGTAAAAACAATTACGAAATAATATTTAAACTTACCAGGAAAATAGGCTTAACTCGATTCATGGAGATCCTGAATTTCTTGGCATTTATGGGTCAGCGACCAATGAAAAAAGGCCCATCGTTAAGGCGAGATCTTAAGGTTAGACTTCCAATAACATTCGATTGGTTGCTGACCCATCAATACGAATAAATCCAAGATATCCATGAAGCTAGCTAAGCCTATTTTCCGGGTAAGTTTTAAATCTATTTAACTAGTTTAATAAATGTCTGTAATTTTTTTACTGGTGGATTAGGCCTATTTAAACGATAAGGAATCGATAAAAAATTGATTGTTGTTAGGTTTCATTTTCTCTTTTAATGGAAATAGTATATCGACTTATTTCGAGTGCGTTTAAAATTGTATTTGATATTATTAAGTGTTTGATTTCACTCGAAGGGAATTACTATCATTAATGTACAACTATTTGTTTAAAAATTTTAAATTGACATTCTTTTCACGTGGAATTCAAATGAATTTTGAGAAATATTTTCGAAAATATCGATAAAAAAATAATTAAAATTAGGTTCTCACCATTTTTTCGAATCCCTATGATGGATTAGGCCTACATTTTAAGTTATATCAGAAGCTGATGAAACCCTCCTTTGAAGTCTATTACTCCCGGGTATTGTCTACCCCTCTCTGTATGGGTTAGTTTCAAAAAGCGCGATTCGTACGCCTCCTAACGGTAGATATTTTCGGAGCGGGAGTTCGTCGAGCGAATATCTCTAGCAACCTTGGAGTTCGTCAAAAAAACGTCGTCGTTTGTGGAGAGAGAGAATTTCCAATTTTCCGTAGACAGGGGGGGGGGGTATGAAGTAGGACCCTTCCGATATCGTAATATTGTGAATTTTACCCATACAGAGAGGAGCGCTATATGGAACATTAGAGTAGTAGACTTCAAAGGAGGGTTTCATCGGCTTCTGGTTATATCATACAATTAAAACGCCATATTCAAATTTTTTTACCTCTGGGTTGAGGCGTTCTTAAAGGCCTAGGATTTCTTCTGCCTGCCACCGGCCTGTTTCACTGGAAGTGAGCTCACTATCTGAGCTTCTTATTGGGTAGCAAGGCAAGAGAAAGCCTGGAGGGTGAGTTTGTTTCCAGGGTGACAGGCAGAAGTAATCCTAAGCCTTTTATAAACTTCAAAATTAAAATGTCAAAAATATATAGGTAATTTTAACCCGATATATCACGTAATTTATTTCTGGAACCAGAAGCCGATGAAACCCTCCTTTGAAGTCTACTACTCTAATGTTCCATATAGCGCTCCTCTCTGTATGATCGGAGGGGTCCTACTTCATACCCCCCTGTCTACAGAAAATTGGAAATTCTCTCTCTCCACAAACGACGACGTTTTTTTGACGAACTCCAAGGCTGCTGGAAATATTCGCTCGACGAACTCCCGCTCCGAAAATATCTACCGTTAGGAGGCGTACGAATCGCGCTTTTTGAAACTAACCCATACAGAGAGGGGTTGACAAGACCCGGGAGTAATAGACTTCAAAGGAGAGTTTCATCGGCTTTTGGACATATGTATATATATTTTGAATCGATTTTTAACGATCGTTACGAAAATGCTACTCAATTTCCATTCGGAGTTCATCAAAAATCTGTGTAACCTCAATTTTAAATACATATATCATAAAATTATTACAGATAAAGTGACTCTCTCATAGATTTTTCGTAAACTCCAAATAGAATTTCATAAATAATATTTTTGGAAATATCGTTAAAAAACGATTCAAAATATATCTCTTAAGCTACGGTCACACTAGCATTTCTTAATCGATTTGAAACGGTAAAATCAAACAGATGTTCAAATCGTCAGGAATCGTTTTAAGCGTCACGTGTTCACGCATTATCTTTATAAATCGATTTATCGTAGCTTCATCTATCGGTTATTGAAACCTTCCGAATCGGTAGGAATCTGGTTCCCGAAGCAGTTTCAAGAAATCGAATCAAATCGATTCGATAAAAGACGATTTCCCGTTCATACGAATCTAGCGAAACGGTTTAAATCGATTCCAAGGCCTAGTATGAACGCAGCTTTATAAATCGATTTATTGGAGTCCACAAAATAATTTGGAAAGAAACTCAGAACTAAATTGAAAATTCGATAGCCGAAAAATACGGAAAAGTTTCCGGAAAAATATGCCTCGGTTATTTTCCAAAATTTATTGGTATATTTACGTGTTTATTAACGGAAAATTTTGCTAAATATATTTTATTTATTCATCTATAAATTAAATTACATTTCAAATATATATATTATTGTTTTTTAGTTATATATTGTTTAATATCCGGCAGAGTAACCGCTCTTTCCGGTGATCTTAGCGCTAGGAACGCTGAAAAGATAATCCTTGACGTTGACGCGAGGAGTGTAAGTACGAAGGGTGTGTCCAACACGGTAGACCATGGGCTTGTGTTGAACGATCGGCTTGGGAACGTAGAAGATTGGTTGGGGCAACCTGAAGAGGACATCCTTGGTACGGATGATGGGCTTGGGACCCTCGACCAAAGGAGTCGGGAGATCGACGAGCAAGTCTTTGTTCTGGATGGAGTTTCCTGGCAAGACGATGTTGGCGTGAGGAATGTCGATGACTTCTTGTCCTCCTTTAGGCAAATGGATAGACGGAATGTCCATGCCGATAGCGGGGGCAGCGATGTTTAAGGATTCGGCTCCAAGATTCTCGAGGATTCCGCCGTTTCCGAGTTGGGCTACTTCCACGGGGAGAGCTCCCAAATTTCCAATAGCTCCGAGACCATCTCCATTCAATCCAGCGACGTCTTTAACACCTTCACCAATCTTTTCAAAAATCTCTTTTTGGGCGGCGCACTGTAAATAACCAAAGCAAGTAATATGTTAGAATTACGATCGACAGTAGGCTAAAGTCGAAAGTAAAGAATTTCGGTTAAACTAATTTTTGTTTTAAAGCGACTATCTGTGATTTTTAAACCCCTTTAAAGACGCCTTCTTTTCTAGCTTAGCAGACGACGTTGACCCTAAAAAATTGTACTGTCAAAGCTAGGCTGTGTGCGTAATTTAAAAGAATTTTAAAGGGGCAAATTTCAGAGCAGATAGGGCCTTTAAATAATGAAAAACGTTTATTTTTGTGGGCTGAAGATGGTTTACAAAACCATAATTTCAAAATCAACCACTAACTTTGTAGAGAATTTAAAGATCTCTATGGTTAATACTGTTAGTTATTTTTTATACTATTAAACATATATTTATAGTTTTACAAATTTTTGGAGACTTATTTTTAAGAAACTTAAAATAAAATTAATAAATTAAATGCTTACCAAAGCTACCAAAGCGACGAGAACTACGAATTTGAACATCTTTCGTTGAAGTGAACGTTGACGTCGAAAAGAATTGTGATTTCTTCCTCGAAATGGTTAAGCTTTTATACCAATTCCATTGTTTTCTTAGTTTGAAGTGTTATTCGTATTTGATCATTGATTTTATTCGGAATATTAATTGAGATACGATTGTCAGCGAGTCAGTCGAAGATTGCATTGAATTAAAGGGAGATTTCAACCTAATAACAAGTGATATTTATCGATTCGTTATCGTTTAAATAGGCCTAAATCTAATAGAGACTATAACTTCGAATTCATTGAAAACTGAATTTGATATTTTTAAGAGTTTAATAGATACGATTTCACTCGATGGAAAATATTAATCATAAATATACAATTAATTTTTCTCTCGTGACAATAAAATAGCATTTATTTACCCATATATGCTTTAGTTTTTCAAGGGATAGTTGCAGACATCTTCTTTATATTTAAGTGAGGCTGTCGCGGCTTGTTCATGAACTCTAAATGGAAATAGAGTAGAATTTTCGGAAAGATCGTTAAAAAACGAGTCAGAATATATATACATATGTCATAGAAATAATTACCGCGGCAGTAAAAATACATATTTTATAATCGCCATTTTCGAAATTTTTAAAATAAATATTCCTCGCAATACTACGTCATCACTATGGTCGCGTGATTTCGATATTATAGAGCCTGCAGTTGATTCTCGCACGTGATAAGGTCGCTTTCGCGCGGTCTTTTTCGTAAAAGTACTTCATTCTGACAAGAAGGATCAGATAAGGAGAGGAAAAGTGGGGCTGCGTTCAGTTAGAGAGAGAAGAGCCAACCTCCCACTCGGGTGGAAAGGGGGGATAGGATATTCTCGAGGTAAACTGTTGTCACGTGGTCGTTAGCTAGCGCGTCTCATAAAGGATTCGTTTTACCCACGTGACAACAATTTACCACGAAGCATCTCTACCCCCGTCTGTCCCCCGTTCTCCCAGAGTGGGAGTTTAGGCCGACGCAGTAGGAGCCGCGCCGTTCCCACTTTTCCTCTCCTTATCTGATCCTTCTTGATTCTGAAAGCCCTATTTTCACCCCTAATCTGATTCATCTTCTAACCTTAAAGACAATAGAGGGAAACGAACTATATCGGTAGGAAACTGCCAAGATAATCGAATATTTTTTATTCAACTCTTCTAATTGTCGTCTGGTTAAATTTTAACCAGAGCGTGTTACTATTCCTTTAAAGTTTTAATTGTTTTACACGAGACGAAAAACCTCTTGGGATAATTCTTGTAGATTTTGATTTCTTACGATTTTGGTTGATGTAAATCATGGACGAAATATTCTCCATATTCTACAGTACAATTTGTCCATGAAAATTTATCGGACAATGTCCAGTTTCCCATACATATTTCCGTTCCTGTTCCTGATTGCTACTGGATTCCTAGAACTATCGCTTTCTGATAGATGGCGCCAGAGCTTATGAATATAAAATAACGTAAAAGTTTTTTACTGGTCGCTGACGTACGTAACGACGTTCAGTCTCAGAGCAGATGCCTGTGGTTGCGCGGAAGGTAGAAATTTGAGCTATGGAACTTAGCTGCTGTTACGTGAAAATATGATTATTAAATTAGAATTTAAATAATTAAAAAGCCTAAATGGCAGATATTTCAATTAGTTGAGAATAAAATTTAGAAATACCATCGATTAATTAACACTTAACGAGATCAATACAAATCAATGTAAGTTCGCTTAAGACTTGGGTTGTTATTATCCTAATTTTTAATCCTAAATTCCTCTTTCCAATTTCTGTCATAACTGGTATAATCTAGTTTGTCAGTTTTTGTGACTTTAACCTTGATTTTTAATTTTTTTTTTACATTTTCTAAGCGGATGGAAAGCCCTTATTTAAAAATATATACTTTTTTTTTGTTTTCAGAAAACGTTTCAAAATTAAATGAACATGTACATAGTAAAGCAGTCTGATGAAGTTCCAAAACCTTCGAAACTAATAGTTTCGGGGTTTGAAATCAAGTCTATGGTCGCTCTGATTTTAACAGCGATCTTCGTGTCGTTTATTTCAATATATCTAGTCAGCCCACGTTCTCCCTTCAGTTCCTACAACGATATAGAAACTAATTCGGCATTGCTTGATGCTGAAAGAGATAGGTATCATTACGTCATTTTCTTCGATGCTGGAAGTACAGGAACCCGAGTACATGTTTTTACTTTCTACAACAAAACGGGTAAGTACAGTTATTTATGTATAATTAGGCTGTAGGTTTATTAGATTCAGTTCTAATCTAGTTGCAAATGCAGCCAATCTCTTTATACAAATGTAAAATAAAATGGAAAATTACATAAGTATGATAATAGAGATCAGTTTGCCGTTTTATTGACCCCTTTTTACTCTTGGTGTTAATAACTAGGGCCTACAAAACCTTACACATTGTAAAGGTGTTTATTGACACATATATTAAAGTAGTACACTAGAGTTTAAAGTTTCCAGCTTAATATAGCTACAAATTAAAGCTACAAAATCAGCCTAATTTTAAGGAACGTTAGAATTTATTTAGTTTTAAACTTAGATATACCGAAATAATCAGTAGAGCTATTGAATATTCAGTTTGAAGCTCTTTCACTGATAAGCAAACGTTTTACTATCAAGGTGAAATTGATAATTATGCGATAAGCGAGAAAAATACCTAATCTAAAACTCCACACAGCACGTGTTATATTATTTTATAATAATTTTATCATGAGATCATATTTTTAAGATAAATTTTTACACTTCAAATGCTCCAATATTTTCCTGATTCCAAATCTTTGGCTCTTAATATTGATGGTATTAGTCCTGGTTTGTTGGAAGATAGAAGTAATTAAAATAATTCAAGGCTCCTTTCAAGAAATTTCAACATTATAATTTATGTAATAGGGAGCTAATTGTCCTGATCTTACAATGTCACACTCTTACATCGGTGTCATCTCCCCAAAGGGTACACTACTACAGGGTTGCCACAAGTCAGGGAAAAGTCAGGGAATTTAAAGATTTCTCGAGATTACCATGTTATTGAGAATATTTTTAAGTAATATAAAAATTAAAAGGGTAAAAATTGGTAGTAATAGCTGAAATGGTCAGGGAAAATCGTTGGAAAAGGTCAGGGAAAAACCTGGAAAGTCGGGGAATTTGAATCTGAAAAAATTGTGGCAACCCTGTACTTTATCCACACATACCCAGACGGGCTTAAAATTTTCATCTGACTAGTCCGCACTAGTTTTGTTGCGCCTCTTTATTTTTAATCTGGTGATTGAGACCCCTTTATGGAAAAGTATTTGAAGCTCCATTAATTTTCATACCCAAGACCAGAAGCCGATGAAACCCTCCTTTGAAGTCTACTACTCTAATGTTCCATATAGCGCTCCTCTCTGTATGGGTAAAATTCCCAATATTACGAGATCGGAAGGGTCCTACTTCATACCCCCCTGTCTACGGAAAATTGGAAATTCTCTCTCTCCACAAATGACGACGTTTTTTTGACGAACTCCAAGGCTGCTAGAGATATTCGCTCGAGGAACTCCCTCTCCGAAAATATCAACCGTTAGGAGGCGTACGAATCGCGCTTTTTGAAACTAACCCATACAGAGAGGGGTAGAAAAGACCCGGGAGTAATAGACTTCAAAGGAGGGTTTCATCAGCTTCTGCCAAGACTTTAGCAAGGTAAATCTACTGTATAGCGGAGAAACTCTTGTAAGGCAGCATTAACAGATACAATATTTGTGAAAGGGAGACACTGTTAGTTGTGTAACAAGAGTCTGACCAACTTCCCTGTATTGTTTGGTTTCTTTGCTTCCTTAATAAGCTCGGAAATGCATCAAAAGGTAGTTCTTTCATTTAGTGGTGTTATGTCAACCATGAAGTGTAATTTATCACGTAAACAGTGTTGACATACTGTCCGTGACGATTTTAATTTGAAAATAGTGTCCAGATTGCTTTTACCGTCATTTTACTATCTGTTTCTTAAATAGAACTAATTTAGGATAAAAAAAATTAACCGTGAAATAAAAAAACCGGAGGGGAAAAAAAAAAAAAAAGATTACGCGAGTAAAGACTCCTAAATTTGGTGGTTATCAAACTCCTATTACAATATCTTACATTATTTGCGTTTCCAATTATCTCCTTGTGCTTGAAGGTTTGGGTACTGTTGGAATTTTTACATCCACCAATGATTTATTTTACGAGAACACAAGTTTTTTCCCAATCATAGTAGATAGCTACTATAACTATATCTAGAGTAAAATTGCTGATTTAACTGTTAAAACACTTACAGAACAAATGGATTTATTGGCGGGACACTATTTTTACACGCAACCGGGTCTTTCCAGTTTTGCCTCCAACCCAGAGGATGTATGTTTTATTTTTTAAATTTTAATCAAGAACTCTTAGATGACTCGAGAATTTAATTGCGTACAATTAGGCCTATACAATCAGGTAATTTATCCACCGTATTCAGTCTTCCAGGGTTGCAACAGTTCAGGGTGTACTTGTAACCGTGTGTAAATTAAAAATTGGGCCAAAAGGTCGGGGAATTTTAAAATTGAGCCCAAAGCTCGGGGAATTTTAAAATTGAGCCCTAAGGTCGGGGAATTTTAAAATTGAGCCCAAAGCTCGGGGAATTTTAAAATTGAGCCCAAAGCTCGGGGAATTTTAAAATTGAGCCCTAAGGTCGGGGAATTTTAAAATTGAGCCCTAAGGTCGGGGAATTTTAAAATTGAGCCTAAAGGTCGGGGAATTTTAAAATTGAGCCTAAAGGTCGGGGAATTTTAAAATTGAGCCTAAAGGTCGGGGAATTTTAAAATTGAGCCCAAAGGTCGGGGAATTTTAAAATTGAGCCCAAAGGTCGAGGAATTTTAAAATTGAGCCCAAAGGTTGGGGAATTTTAAAATTGAGCCCAAAGGTTGGGGAATTTTAAAATTGAGCCCTAAGGTCGGGGAATTTTAAAATTGGACCATAAGGTCAGGAAAACTTGTATCATCAAACTTGGTATATTCCTATCAAGATTGCTATTTTCAAATGTTAGAGAAAAGAAATTGTCATGGAAAAAGGCCTGAAACGGTCGTGAAAAATGAGAAAAATTCAAATCCTGCTCTTAGCAAATTCAAGGCAATATTTGAAAAATCATTCAAACCCTTTATTTTCCTTGATACTTGATTTTGAGTTCAAATTATTAATGAATTGAAGACTACTAAACTTCCTTTAGAGATTTCGAAATCAACCTTTTAAATTGAATACAAGTATATGACACGAGGAAAATATAGGTTCTCGAGTCATAAATGGGTTCTTAAAATAATTTGTTAGATAGCAACGTTCCTCTCAAGCCCTAATCGTAATTTACGTTAATAATAGATTCCAGATAGTTTAATGCCTTTGTTGAGAGAGGCTCAACGTATAATTCCGAAACATTTTTGGCACACGACGCCCATTTGTTTAAAGGCCACCGCAGGTCTCAGACTCTTACCAGAAATTAAAGCCGATAATATTTTACAAACAGTTAAGTAATCGACTTTAAAAGATGTTTTGAGTATATAAGAAACCCCCTTTGGAGGAAGTATGAAAGTATCATACTTACTTTTTCGGTAAGGGTAAATACAACCACTGAAAAAAGTTCTGTAATAGATGTTTTGCTGTGTAAAAATGGTGCAACTATTTTCACGAGAGTAAAGTGGTGTTTTATTTCGCCCAATTTTACAGAGAAACTTTGTTGTTACGAGATTTTTAATACGTTTCATATTTCCTCCCACCAAATGGGCTCTTATATACTAGTTTATTAGGGTTATTTTAACGATATGAAATCGATAAACAAGCACTCGTTGCCTCCCTTACCGAAAAAAGTTAGTCTGATGTGAAGAGGTCCTCAAGAACACTGCAAAGGTCTTGGGGAAGTCTTTAAGAACTCACCAAGAATTCTTGACATAATGGAAGACGTCCCCAAGACCTCTTACGACTAACTTTTTTTGGTAAGGGCTGATGATTACTTTTGAGAGGAGTTTATAACTGTCTTGTTGTATTGAAATCGCGTAGGTTCGTGCCTTTTTTGCAGCCACACATTTTAAGTACGATCCCGATTGTGTTTCCGTTTTAGATGGAACTGATGAAGGTTAGAATTAATTTTTTACCATTCCAGTGTTTATTTTAAATTAAAGGGAGAATGAAGTCAAATTTCAGTAAAATTCGGGTGTCACCTTTTCTATGAAGGACTATGCAGGGTTCCCAACAAGTCCCATTTTTAGTTGTTAGTTTAAAAACCTGTTTTTAAATGTTCAGGCAATACATTTCAGGAATTACTTCATTTTCCCTTTGATTCACGCATCTTTTATTGATCGTACAATAAAATTTTCTATCAATCGTTTAGGAATATTTGCTTGGCAAACCGTAAACTTTTTATTAGGTAAGAATTACTTTAAATTTTTAGTATCAAAATAGCGTTAACATAATCTCATTTAAATTTTAAGAGAGAAATGGCTTGACACACAGCGATACCGTTGTAACGTTAGATTTGGGTGGAGGGTCAACTCAAATAACATTCTTACCTAATGAATTGAATACTCTGATGTTAAGCCCCAAATCACATTTTGCCTCGGCCATCGAACCGAGATTAGGAAAACCTGTTACCGTTTATTCTAAAAGGTGGGTAGTTTCTTTTTATAAACGTTGATAACTTTATATCCATAAGTATGAGATTTAAAGTAGACACGCAACCTTACTTGATTCGGATCTTGTCAAATTGAGATCTCGCAAAATTAATCTTTAGAGATTTAACTGTTTTTACGTGTGATGTTGGTTTCACTTATCTTTTCCATGTGCTCCCATAGAATAATGAAAGAAGTAGGCTTTCGCAATAAGGAAAAGTGTTCTAATTTGGTCAAAAATGCTCTAAATTGGGAAAATTCCAACAAAATTCAACCAAATAAAGCAAATGAAATAATTACCTGAATTCAACAGAAGTGGACCAACATTGAAAATGACGTTGGTCCACTGAATTCTGATTATTTCACTTGGTCTAGTCGTTGCGACTTCCAATATCTCAAAATTTGTTGTAAAAATGAGAAGTTCAAGTAGGCATACTTATGGATTAAGTAATTTGTATCGTTGTATATTTTATTCAATGGTTTAAATTTTCGTATTTTGTAGTTATCTAGGGTTTGGTTTGATGTCAGCCAGATTGGGTATGCTGCTTTCAACTAATCCATCTATTGATATTGGTAAGTAATATTTTTATTTTATTATTTGGTTTATATGATAATCCAAGTTCCATCAAAAGGTCTTTATCTAGCTTTCTTTGGCCATACGTAAATGGTCACCTAAAATTTAGATTATTATGCGTTTGGATCTCGTTTTTAGATATTATACAGCAAAAACCTGAAAAATTCAGGGAATTTGAAAATTGAACCAGTCAGTCAGGGAACATTCACGGAATTTGAAATTTGGACAGAAGATCAGGGAATAGTCTGGGAGTTTGAAAATTTAGACAAAAGATCAGCGAAAGGTCATGGAATTTGAATTTTTAGCCAAGAGATCAGAGAAAGATCACGGAATTTGAATTTTTAGCCAAAAAAGATCAGGGAAAGGTCACGGAATATTAAAATTTAGCCAAAAGATCAGGGAAAGGTCACAGAATTTGAATTTTTAGCCAAAGGATCAGGGAAAGGTCATGGAATTTGAAAACTTAGCCAGAAGATCAGGGAAAGGTCATGGAATTTGAAAATTTAGAGAAAATATCAGGGAAAGGTCACGAAGTTTGAAAATTTTGCCAAAAGATCAGGGAATAGTCACGGAATTTGAAAATTTAGCCAAAAGATCAGGGAAAGGTCACGGCATTTGAATTTTTAGAAAAAAGATCAGGGAATAGTCATGGAAATTGAAAATTTAGCCAAAAGATTGGGGGAAAGTTAGGGATTTGGATTGAGAATCTTGGTATCCCTATAAGAAGAAAAAGGAATATAGTTTCTTAAGCACAATTAGCTGTGGATTAAATTTGAAAAAATTGGTTGACCCATGGTGACATCACTAGTCGAAATCCTAGAGAATGACCCTTTAGTCATTAAAGTAGTCAGTTTTCAATTAACACCGTTAGATAATAAAAAATAAATAAATAGAAAAGTTACATTGACATGTCACTAGGTCAATAAAATATCACGTTCGTTCTTGGTACAAAGTCATAGTTTTTTTTTAGTATTTCCTGATAAAAAATTATCTCTAAACGAAACCTCCTTTTATTGTTGTTTTTATAGATAATCTCCCTGAAGATGCGACATTATATACGCCCTGCTTCTATCCAGAATCTAGCCGGAATTGGGTTTACGGGAACACAGTTTATCGTGTCAAGTAAGGATTGTTTGTTTTAACTTTCAAAATGACTGATATCGCGAAAGAAACTGGTAGTTTATCAAGAAAATATTTGCGGCAGAATGTGGAACTTGATCCTACTTAAGAATCAACGAATTTCCCCATTTTTTTTTATTTTATCAGTTCCGGTTTGAGCTGGTATTTAATCAGGTATTTAGAGAGCTATGTGAAATTCTACAACCCTTTGAAGTACTAGTACGTTATGACTTGGGGCACTTGTTATATTATCAACCAGGCGACCACATTTAAGTTTCCTATATATTTAGATCTTTATTTTCTAATATATTTTAATAGTAGTTCCAATAATCTTCTTTGTTTCCACTCAAGGGAGAATTAATTGTAATCTTTTAATGAAGATTACTTTTCCTTAAGATTAAGGTAGTCTGGAAAATTTCATAGTATTAAATTACTTAGTTAATTGTTGCTACCAGGTAGATATGAACCCACCAGTAAAAAATTTACAAACAAATATTAAACTATAAATAAATTTAAAACTTACCCGGAAATAGGCTTAGCTGGATTCATGGAGATCCTGACTTAAATTTCTTCGCATTGATGGGACAGCCGTAGTTACGGCGATCTCCCTGAGTCTTCCAATAACATTCATTTGGGCACTGACTCATTAATGTGAACAAATTCAGGATATCCATGAATCCAGCTAAGCCTAGACCTATTTTGACCCCTTCCAAAGGGGTAGGCAAGGACAGAATAGTCAAGCAAATGGGAATGAAACCTCGCCCATCACTGGGCATGAGCTCATCATCCCCCTTTACAGGTCTGATTCAATGGGTTGCCCACTCTCTTTGGTGGAGGTCTGAAATTTGCCCGTTTAAAATACTGTTCCGTTAATAACACAGCCTAGCTTTGACCTTACAAGTTATGGTCAACGTCATCTGCTAGGCTCGAAAAGGTGACTTTAAAGGGGATTTAAAAATCGCAGGTAGTCCCTTTAAGTTAATGTTCAGTACCAAGCTTGTGATTAGTTATTTTTGGTTTATGAAAGTTAAACAATGATCCAAAACAAGGTATAAAGATTAAAATCCGTGCGTCATATATTTTTTATCGTATATTTTATTCATCATAGTTATATCTCATTGTATTTGCAGGGGCATAAATTCAACATTTTTTGGTTATCACGCTTGTTATCATCAAGCAAAAGCCTTTTTGAGTGACAATATCTTTGTACCCGAAGAAGCCGATAGCCGAGATATTTACGCAATGTCGTATTATATAGATCGAGCCGCTGATGCTGGAATTATCGGTAAAATTGTCTTTTCTTTTTTGTTGGCATCAAGCCATATGTCTTTTCATATAACTTTTTTTAAAGGGATTGTTTTATCTAACCATAGTCGAGATTGAATAGATTTTAGAATAATGATAGTAAATTCTGTAAAAACAGAAAAAAATCAATAAAATATTAGTGCGATCAATTAGCGAAGGTCTTATTCGTCAAATGCCGGTGATTCTGAAAATAAATTAAAATGTTAATTTTTAGCTCCAAGTTTCCCTTTAAGAAATTTAGCATTGAAACAATGGCGAGTGTTTTGTAATTTATCATCAAATGAAAATCTGACGTTAGCTTAAATATTTAACGATGCTTTTCCATCACCATTATAACCCTTCTTTTTGTTTTATCTATATTTAGACCGGCAACTGGGGGGAATTGTCACGGTGGATGATTTTGTGAGAGCTGCTAAATTAGGTACGTTTAGATTTATCTGACAAACGACTAACGTTTCTTATTGTCCGCGAGATATTTGTACTAATTAAAAAGTTGTTTATTCGGTAGTTTGTTCGAGATTAAATGAAGATGAATTGTTTCTTTGCTTGGATTTGACGTATATCGCCGCGTTTTTAAAGAATGGCTTAGGTTTGAACCAACATAAAGAACTTCACGTGAGTGATATTTTTTAATCTTTTTTTCAAGATTGCAAGTGCGTCAATTCGGTTTACGATAAAGATTACCTTATCTTACTTTTTGGGAGTTGAATGTACACTTAAAGGAAAACTCCTAGCTATAATTTGAAGACTTAATTTAGTTTTGGAAACTACTTGCTCTCGTGTGAATATATTATTGTAGTTATGTTAGAATTAACAGCTAGTTCAAGTCTGTTTTTTCTATGGTATGGTCAGTGAGGTTTTAAAGAAATTCTGCTAAACCTAGGCCTAAATAACTAGATATATCGAAAATGGAGACATTTTGCGTTTTGGTGGGGGAAGCAAGGTTTTACTTCAGCTCAGAGTTTTCCTTCAAATAATCGTAATGATACACTATCTAAATCTCTACAAAACGTAAAATTTGCATATTTTGTATAATTTCGACATACTTGACTGTTAGATGACACGGTTATTGCTCTCAAAAGCAATGGGTTAACCACTTAAAATCTATACACCGATTAGACATGAACTACAGTCTTGTTAACTGTATATAAGTACTCTGATACAATCAAAGCCACAGGCTTTTACACAGATTAAGCCAACTGTTCAGCCCCTTGTTCAAAAGCTTAACTTCCACATGTTTTGAATTACAACAGGGATGCCACAGGTCAGGGAAAGTCAGGGGACTCTAAACATTTGCCCTGAAATTTAAGGAAGAGTTAGGGGAATTTTGCAATTGATCTAAAAGGTCAGGGTAAAGTTGGAATTTTATACCTATAATGATGCTTCGTGCAAAATAAAGTCAGTTGGTCAAGGGAAAACCTGGAACAGTCGTGAATTTGAAATGTAAAATGTTGTGGCAACCCTGTAAAAATCTTTTCCTATACTATTTCGAAATAACTTGAATCATTTGCCAAATGAAATTATTTTTTTCTTTCAGCTAATTAAAAAGTTGCAGGGTATGGAGGCCAGTTGGGTTCTAGGAGCCGCGTTTCAATTGTTACGTTAAGATAGATCAATATAGTAGTATAATATATTATGTTTCATCTTTCAACTTAAAATATTTACTACTATTACTAGTTAGCGGGGAAATGTTAAACAATATCATCCGTTATCTATTACCTGTTAGCGAGTGATAATTGAGTTTGTGAAATCAAACATGTAGGCTCTACAATTCTTCGTTTGATTTCTCCTAGGACTATTAACAATTGACACTTATCTTAATAGATAAAGATGAGTAACCCTTGCATTCATAACCAAAAGTAGGAACTAACAAATCACCGAAAATAGGCAGAATCACTGTGGTATATTGTTAGTTACTAGTTTTGTAATGGTTTTGCCATTAGAAAACGCTTATGAATGCCAGGTTTTGTTAAGATAGGGGTCCATTGTTAAAGTCAACATGCAACCTGACTCGATTCGAACCTCGTCTAATTTATCTTTCACCAAGCTCGCAAATTTAATCTTTAGAAATTAAAAATTTAATATCAATTTGACGAAGCCCGAATCGAGTCAGGTTTAATAGTCCTAGCTTTCTCAAACTCTATTTTAAAAACATTGCACTCGATTTACTTAGTTTTTCAAAACACTTAAAAATGTACATAATGTACATAATGTTGGCGTAAGATTCTCTTTTTAAAAACAAATTCTAGAAATTGACACCGTTTTTTTTTTTTTTCCTTTTTAAATCATTCCCTTTTTTTTTTGCGGTTTAAAATAAATTGAACTACAAGGCTGAAAAAGGATATTCCAACATAAACGCGTTTATAAAACTGATTTTTAAAATTTTACGCTTGAAGCTAAGCCTATAACCGATCTTTGAACATAATTTTGCAATCAGACTGTAAACTTATGATTTTCACTACAAAAGGTCTAAGTATATGATGCGTTTTTTATGTATTCATGAATCATGACTTATTAACGCCTCATCTGCTTAGAGGATCTGGCTATAGCGGCGAAAATCTCACATCCCAGTAACAAGGGATTTACTATCAATTATTTTTGTTAAAATTTGTCGAATTCTTAAGTAAAGAAAATGAAAGAAATAGTATTCAATTTTAACTTATTCAGAAAGTAGGCTTAACATAGATCCAAGGATAGTCTGGAATATTATAGTTCAAGTGCTTCTGGACAATCACGCGAGAAGAGAATAGTTCTCGTGTGATTGGCTAGAGACACATCCTTAGCGAGGATTTGAAATATCATGAGCATAGTTTGAATATCCCAACAAAACACTCGAGAAGCATGACCCTTTAAGCCTTTCTCAATAAAGCGCCTATATATTTTTGTGATTGGCTAAAGACATATTCTCTGCGAGAATTTGAAATATCATTGATGAAGTACTTGTTAAATTGCAAGAAGTTTGCCACCTTTAAGCATAGTTTGAATTTCACAATTACACGAGTGCTTCTCGTGAGATATGCCATCAGAGAATTAACATGGCTAGAGTTTGAAATATCCTTGAAGTGCCTCACCAAGAAGCGTGTCCCCTTTATGCATAGTTTGAATCTCCTAATTAAGTGCGTGCTTCTCATGTGATTGTCTAGAGACACATCCATGTGAGAATTTAAAATATCTTTGATTGAAGTACATTTGGTCAATCTTGCAAGGCATGTGCCACTACTTAAGCACATTCTTCTTGTGTGATTGGCTGGATACGTCAATCACACGAGAGCGTGCCTCCTTTAACCATAGTTTGAATTTAGAAAACTTCTAGTGCGTGCTTCTCGTGTGATTTACCAGAAACCCAGCATTGGCGATATTTAAAACTATCCGTAGATTCTTGTGAGCTTACTTTCAAATTAAGTTAAAAATTGATGTTGTTGATAATTGTTTTGCAAAATAGGCATATTTTAACAATAAGGAGTTGATCGAAAATCTGCTGTTGTCGGACTTCACCCTTCAAGGAAAAGTAAATCAAAATTATTTTTTCAGCCGTTAGTTTTTATTTAAACATTTTAATTTTAAAGATATATGAAGTAAATGTTGTTTAAGCCCTTTAGCTAAGCTATTTCTATTTTTATTTAATACTTGTTCCTTTTATAAAATAATGTAATAGAAGAAATTTAACTGCGTACCAGATGTCTTGTTTAAAGAAAAAAATGAAATTACGAGAAAGATCTGTGATACAATACTTGAATGTTGCGTTGCGTTAATGATTCAGAGATAAAGGGTATTTTTTTAGGAGGATTCTTATTATTTTCCTTACAAACTGACACTTTTTCATCACCAACTGAACGGAGAAGGTTTAAAACCTAACACAATCTATATCCATGGTTACAAGAATTCTTTGATGATTGGGAGAACAAAGATATAATTGCAGATTTACAGCCTTCGTATGGAACCTGAATATAGACCAGTTTACACTAAGTGTAAATTTTCCCCTGTAATTTGCAATGGTACCTCTGCGGCACATGTAAACCGCAATCAGTGAAAACGAGTCGAAAGGAAAAACCAAAAGCCATATTTTGATGATAAAACAGCATTTCTCCACAATTAAGGTTTATAGTCTGCGTTTTACAACCCCACCTGCTCCAGACTTATTTAAAACATCCACTACTTTTGTTAGGTGGCACCATATATCTTATTTCAACTATAAACGCCCGAAATTTGGTCAGGGACCCAGATATTTAATCATAATATTTTGTAAGAACCCCCAGGGTGACCACTGAAAATTTGAAAATCCTATATAGTAAATATAGGAAAATAAAGTAAGAATTTTATGTAAAATATAGGATAAAATAGGATAAAATAAGTGTAAAATATATGATAAAATAGGAAAATAATTAAAAGTAGGAACCATCTTTATTATTGCATCACAACTCTCGCCACCGGTTTAAACATGGAATTAATATTATCCAATTGCTTAAATAGTATGGAATTTTACAGACCATTTTAACTGGAAAATGTACAGTTAAGCTAAAAAAAATCTTATACAGCCACAGCTGACAGTATGATTTATAACTTTACCCTTAACTAGAGATTTTGAGTAGAAATATAGGAGATTATAGGAATTGCCGTTAAATTATAGGAGAAAATAGGAAGGAGGTGAATATATGAAATATAGGAAAAGTGGTCACCTTGGTAATCTGAAATAATTGGTCCCGTGAAAGAAAAGCAATTTGAAATTTATTTAGATTCATTGAAATGTACAGCCAATTTATTTTTAATTTTATATATATTTTTATAAAGCGTGAGATTTTTCTTAGCTAACAGGTGGAATTTCCTTAATTTTCGGCGTACCATCGATTAGATTTTCAGTTCCCGATTGAAATCCGCTACTGAATTCTCCTTCATCAGAGAACTCCTCATCACTAGCGTAACGTGGAGAGAATTTACAGCCGCGATTCAAGAAACTGGACAATTTGCCGCAAGATGCCAAAATTAAACCCAAGTATGGTGGAGATGGTTTAATTGGACGGGAAATATATTCAGGGTGAAATTGAACTCCCACGAAATAAGGATGACCTGAAAGTAATTGGATTAAATGCAAGATTGTGAGTAATTAGGGGAAAAGTGACCATACCATTTAGGGCCTCACTTTATAGCTGTTTAGGCCCAAAAATAAGTAACTACAAATGTAAGCCTAAATAGACATGTTTATGTTCGGTAATTGGTCCAAAGTTTGGGTTCATACTGTTTCCTCACTCAATTCTACAGCTATGGAAATGAGTAACTTAAAATTAGAGCACAATTGTTACAATAATACGTATATTTATGCCCATGCAAATTTTGGGCCTGACTATGAGGAACCTAAGTTTGGACCTAAAGAGACAGGTTACTTTGTAACAAATATTGGGCCTAAATAGAAAGCCTGACTATTTTACCCCAAATTTTAAGCCTCAATTGACACTGGCTACTCCAAATTTTGGGCCTAAACTGATAGATTCAGGCTACTTTGACCCAAAAAGTGGGCCTAAATAGACTCTTGGCTACTTCACAAATATTAGGCTTAAATAAAGAATCCTTTGCTAATTTCATTCAAAGATTAGGCTTAAATAGAACAAGGGAACACAAATCTCTAAAAGAAATAATTTATTACCTTGTAATTCCATGATTTCCATTCTTTTTCCCGTAACGTCTTGTCCTACAAATTTCATTCCCTTTTCCTCGAATTGTGATGTAAACTCCGGATTAACTTCGTAACGATGTCTGTGCCGTTCTTCGATGACTTGTTTAGCCTTATACAATTTAACTGTAAGAATATGAACAACCCTTTGTTGATCCTAACTCATAATTTGGCAGTTTCTACGCGTATAACTCACAAATAATTGAAGATTCCTCTTTAAAAATTGTTTCTCGTTTTCCTAATCTCATGGTTCCACCCATTTCTCCGGGATTATGTTCAGGCATATCAATTACCTGTAAAAATTAGCATATAGCACCATTCACTACGGTATTCATTAAACCAAAATCTAGTTATATCAAAATTCTGGTAGGAAAAGACCCTGTAATAACGAGATTTTACTGTACGTAAAAACACTAACCACTGGTTTTTTACAATCAGGATTAACTTCTGTCGATTCTGCATCTTCCCAACCCAAAACATTGCGAGCGTACTCGACAACTGCGCATTGAAAGCCTAAACATACTCCTGAAATGACAAAAGGTTTACGCTTAAAAACGCTAAGCCTAACTCTTTTTCCACCCTCTAATCATTTCTTAAACACAAAATGAGAGAGAAAAAATTATATTATCTTACCAATTATGTAAACTTACCTAAGAAGGGTTTCTTATTTTTCCGGGCCCATTCGATGGCAGATATCTTTCCCTCGATACCTCTAGTTCCAAAACCCCCTGGCACTAATACTCCACTGTAATATTACATTACAAAAAAAAATTACGGCCTTTTAGAAACACATTGAAAGGTTCCTTCCCAGTTTGGTTGATTAAGGTCATCTGCTAATTCGATTTTTACCAGTTCTAAATCGGTAATTTACTTGCTAAATTACCAGGGTAATGGTAACTTAAAACTTTAAGATTAACAGTGAACGTATTGCAAAGGTGAAATTTTAACACCAATAAACCAGTTAAAGGTCGGATTATGTAAGCAGACAATGTTTAGTAACCAATAGGAAATGAAGCATTCAACGAGACTTAAAACTGCTTTTCAAATTACATACTCGGCTTTGCAAAGGTATTGCCAAGCTTCGTGAAATAGCACTGGATTTGAATCTTTGGTTTTTGGTTCTAAATCCGCAGCTTCGATATACTTTTTAGAAAAAAAGTTCAAATTTGAGACCAATGCTTTAAAAAACCAAATTAATAGATCCTGACTAGTAGGAATGAGCTACTATTTTAGCTGATAAGCACAGAAATTGACCCTGTCTATTTAGGACCACCAAGTAATTGACCCTGGCTATTTAGGCACACCAAGTAATTGACCCTGTATATTTAGGACCACAAAATAATTCGCCCTCTCTATTTAGGACCACCAAGTAATTGACCCTGTATATTTAGGACCACAAAATAATTCGCCCTCTCTATTTAGGACCACCAAGTAATTCACCCTGGCTATTTAGGCACACCAAGTAATTCACCCTGCTATTTAGGCACACCAAGTAATTGACCCTGGCTATTTAGGTCCACAAAACAATTCGCCCTCTCTATTTAGGACCCCAAGTAATTCACCCTGGCTATTTTGGCAGTAAAGAAAGAGCTATTTTAGCTGATTAGCCACACACAGTAATTTACTCTGGCTATTTAGGCACGAAAAATAATTGACCCTGGCCATTAGGCGCCCATAGCAATATACCCTGGGTATTCAGGCATCCCTGGCAATTTATTTGGGAATTAAAAGACCCTAGCTATTTTAGACATCCAAAGTACAGTAATAAACCATGGCAATTTATGCCTATATAAGCATCCAAGCTAATTCTAGTTAGGCCCCAAGTTTTGCGTCTAAATAGAAACAGTTCAGTTTTAAAGACAAAAGCTTAAATGAGAATAAAGGTTAAAAATTTAACTCACCTTTAAATTAAGCTTGTGATTGACAGCGAGTGAAGCGTGTTGTAAAGCTTTAATAACTGACGCGTATGAGTCTTCGAGTTTGGTATATTTACCAACCAGCGCGATTGTTACTTCTTTATTCATGTTTTCCGATCGCAAAGCTAAATCTTTCCATTTACACATCAGACCACGTGGCATTACTACTGGAAGATTAACACCCAGTTGCTGCGTAATCAATTGCACGACGTTTTGTTGTTCCATTAATAATGGAACGTGGTAAATTGTTTTAACGTCGTGTATGCAAATAACCTGGTAAAGATCAATGAATTATTGCTTAAACATTAATTTTAAGTATATTTTAAAAACATACCTGCTCTGGGCTGACGTGACAGAAATTCGATACTTTTTCTCGAACGCCCTGAGAAATTGGTTGTTCGCTTCTGCACACTATCTTAAATGGATAATTAAATCTAATTGTTAGTCAATTTAAATACAGAAATGTATTTGATTTCAGTCTTACTAGATCTGGGGAGATTCCTAAGCCTCTCAATTCTCTAACACTCGCCTGAGTTGGTTTGGTTTTTTGTTCGCCAGTGCTGCGTGGCTGTTATGCAAAAATTTATGAACTATCATGAGTACTCCAATTATACATTTTTTAAAATTTGAGTACTTGAGTTATTTCTTATACATGGGTACTCAAAACTGCACGTTTTTTCAATCCAGAGTACTCAATTTTATTGTTTCCAATTTTGAGTACTCAATCTTATTTTCCAATCCTAAGTATTTTACTTTAATCAAGATGAGTACTTAATTCTAATTTAAATCAATCTCGAGTACTCTAATCTGAATTGAATAATCTTGAGTACTCAAATTCTAAATTACGCGATTTTCATTTAATCAAACTCGAGTACTCGATTTTCCTTTAATCAAACTCGAGTACTCGATTTTCCTTTAATCAAACTCGAGTACTCGATTTTCCTTTAATCAAACTCGAGTACTCGATTTTCCTTTAATCAAACTCGAGTACTCGATTTTCCTTTAATCAAACTCGAGTACTCGATTTTCCTTTAATCAAACTCGAGTACTCGATTTTCCTTTAATCAAACTCGAGTACTCGATTTTCCTTTAATCAAACTCGAGTACTCGATTTTCCTTTAATCAAACTCGAGTACTCGATTTTCCTTTAATCAAACTCGAGTACTCGATATTCATTTAATCAAACACGAGTACTTGATTCTAAATTTAATCAATACAGAATACTTCTATGTAAACAAAAAGTAACCTACTTGAGGCACGAGACTGACATGAATTGAGCAAAAATTGTCTTTTTTGACTCTAAACTGAAACTGACGGAATGCTTCCACAAATGGCATACCTTCAATATCACCGATTGTTCCTCCAAGCTATAAAAACAAAACATTTTTAAATAAGACCATTTAAACCCTTATTAGATTTGATTTATACCTCAATAATACATATTTCTGGTATGTCATCATCGGTAACTGGAATTTTTGCGACTCTTTCGACCCATTCTTGAATGGCATCAGTTATATGAGGTATGACCTGACAGATATTAAGTTTAAAAAAATTCTTAAAACAAAATCAAATCATTTAGCCTACCTGAACTGTTTTTCCTAAGTAGTCTCCCTTGCGTTCTTTACTAATAACTTGCTGATAAATTTTTCCAGTAGTTATATTATTATCACGATGTAATTTGACATCAAGAAACCTTTCGTAGTTTCCCAAATCTAAATCTACTTCTCCTCCATCGTCCAAAACAAAAACTTCCCCTGAAACAATTTATATTTAGCATGAAACGAATGAAAAAATATATTTATCTTACCATGTTCATATGGTGAAAAGGTTCCAGCATCGATGTTAATGTAAGGGTCAATTTTAATTGAAGTAACGTGGAATCCGAAAGCCTTCAATATGGTTCCAATACTACTAGCGATAATACCTTTACCAATTCCACTTATTACTCCTCCAGTTACTAATATATATTTCATTGTATTTCTTAAATTGAAGCCTAATATAATGAAACCAATAAAAAATTAACTAAATTGTAATAATACGTGAAAATATTAACTGAACATGTGCTCTTCTGGGGAGCAAGATTTCTTACTAACAAACATGTGCTCCTTTTTTATCTAATCAATTCATCGGCCTTGAGATTTGTTTATACGTAGTATTTTCTCACGAGAAAATCTGGACCAACCTTGGAATGAACACACCCGGCAGCGTCAAGCCAAGGATGTAATTTAAAATTTAATTAACTTATTGTTTATCTTTGAACCGGACACCGGCTGGAAATAGGGTGAGACCGTAAGGGTAGAAGTAGAACCTTGAGACATTTCGACCAATCAAAATCCTCCAGGCGGCAAGAGAGGAAACTCGGGAAAGCATTCCGAAAATCAGACGAAGTTGGAGGACCACTCCAGCTCTATCTAGAATATATTTTCTTCGTATATTTATGCCTTAAAATGGGAATTATTTATGCGGTTAGTATTTCGTTCTCCAGATATTTAATATATATATAATAATCTTAATATTGAATCAGTGTATTAAAAATATATTGCGCCCAGCGATACATACCGAGTAATGCATCTTTTATGTGGACTGCAACGTAGTGCAGACGACGTATACTAGTTGGTATTCTTGGGAAGCCATGGTCGTACTGACAACAAACTTGTGATTGTAAATCCAATATTAAATTTTAATAAAACATGGCTGGTTCATCGAATTTCCGACGGATACTTTCGAAAACAAAACTTATATTTCGTTCTGTTTCAACTCCAGCCAAAGGAAATGGTTACAAGACAAGAGGAAACTGGTCTTTGATATCAATTGGTGCTACCACAGCCATTGGTCTTGCTGGTGCCATTGCTTGGAAAAAAGGGTTTTATAATTCTGAGATTGGAGTTGTTCACGCTCGGCAAAGACCAAGTGTAAGTATGGGTTTCTAGCCATGAAATTTTGGTTCAGTATCTCTAATGTGTTTACAATTATCTGTAGATTGAAGAACAACAAGCGTCGCAACTAACCCCTCGCGAGCGTAGATTTATAAGATTTGCCTCTGTGGAATATGAAGGGCAACTTTACATGACACCTCAAGATTTTTTGGAATCTGTGACGGATTCTGAACCTAGACGTAAGTACAAATTTTATTACCATAATCTTAGACAACTTACCATACCCTGATAATAAAAGCAACAATTCCCTGGCATTAAAAGTGAAAAACGAGTGCTTAATATCATTTGTTAATTTGCAGCTCGAGTAAAAAGAAAGAAGTTAACAAAGAAGGAACTGGATCACATATACGACAAAACTCCGCAGAGAAAGAAAGGAAGCATTAAACTCTTCAGGTCCTTGCACGAAACAGGTAAGATAGTCTCTTTGAAATAATATCTTAAAGGAAGCATTAATGAAATAGAGTAATTTACGATATAATCTAAGATTTAAGTTGCTTACAACCTAAAAATAAGATCTAGAGTTAAAAAATGTCAAAGAGAGTTTGATTATGATAAAACTGTATTTAAATACGTTCGTAAATGAGATTCTATGACCTTGAACAGACAGTTGCAGAAACAACTTTCTACAGAGTACATATCCCTTAAAAATGAGAAATAATTTATGCAACTTGTTTAATATTTTGTTTAGGAATAATTTCCTACACAGAATACTTATTTCTGCTCTCCGTACTAACTAGTAAGTGGTTAATGGCATTTTTAAGGGGAAGCAGTATGAATAATCAACCCTGGGGTCAACTTTAGTACCTTTTATCTCAGCTTCTATAGTATTTCACAGCCTTGGAACCACCTAAACTACCCTATTGACAACCGCTCAAATTGAGTATCCCTCTTCCGTAAAAATATAGTTCCATAGCTGCTAATGAATTTGTTCTCAAGCTTGAGGCCTAATGCCTCAAATCTCTCGTGAGAGTGATGAAATATATTTGCATTTGAGCAGCAAATTCTCAGGAAATACGAAACAAATACCAATCCGCTTGTACTATTTATTTTGGTTGTTCCAAGGTTGTGAAAGACTATAGGTAAGCTAGATCTACAGCTAAATATACTGCTTCAGTTGACTAATGTGAAAGACCCCTTGAGTTGGATAAACTTTTGACCAATCATGAAGGGCAACAAGAGATCTTACAACTCTGGCTATAGAGATATGCCTCTTCCCATGCCCTCTATTCTGTCAAAAAACTGCTGGGTGATTGTAGCTCCATCTCTGAGTTGGGGATAATACGTGACTTTGACAGCACTTTCCCCTTTCCAATCCACTTCGAGACTGAAGGTTACGTGTGTATTGGGTTCCTGAAAATATGCAAATTGATCTAATTTGCTAAAATATGATGTGTTCCGCGCTTATTTAAAAAAGGCTCGAATTTGAAATCTCTTAAGCCTTGAAAAACAAGTATTTGTGGCTGATTACTCATTTTGGTAGATGGCGCCAGCATTGCGATTAATTTAAGTCAAAGTGATAGAGCCTTGATGATCTAATTCTTTGTCTTTCCACCGATTATCCCCAACCCCCAGATGGCGACACCCATCTCATGAGCTAACTTTTCGCAAACAGGCATATCTCTATAGCATCTTTGCAAGATCTCAAAGTACAACACTTTTGTTAAAATATTGATGAAAGAAAACCTGAAGGGAATTTTTTAAATCTTCTATTTGAACCTGTCACCGATTATTCGTAATGTTTCCCCTTGAAATTTTTTTATAAATTATATCTTGTAATTAAATATCTTATATATATTAGAGCCTCATTCGGGTTTTCACATCGCATTCAATATGTTTGATACTGATGGAAATCAGAGGGTTGATAAACGTGAATTTCTAGTGGTAATTATAAGTGCTTCGTAAATTTTTTCTTTCGCTCACACAATATCAAAATTGGGGTTTTACCATTTCACTCGTTTAGAAAACAATTATTTTTTATTTCACCTTGTTATTTTTTTTTATTATTGCATGTATTCTACCCCATGACGTTTTTAGGTTCTGCATGTTTTAGCATCATCTTTCTTTAGAAAAAGCCACGCTAAGATGGGTGCGTACACTGGAGTTCCCGGTGAACTAGTAAGTTCCAACGCTATAGTGCCATTTAGATATAAAAAATACTAAAAATACTAATTTTAATTTGTGTAGAATTGCTGAAGGCGCTAATAATTTTAACATTTTTGAAAGCTTAATTAAAAATTAATTTTTGGATTAATAACTACTTAAGTAGATCATAGTAGTAGTAGTACTAACCTAACAAATGATTTTTTATCGATTCCTTATCGTTTAAATAAGCCTAATCCACCTGTAATAAAAATTACAAACAAAACTTGAGCTAGAAAGGAATTTAAAACTTACCCTGAAAATAGGCTTAGCTGGATTCATGGAGATCCTGAATTTGTTCGAGTTGAAGTGTCAGCGACCAATCAGCAAAGGCCCATCATTAAGTTTAGATCTCCAGGATGCTCCTAATAACATTTGATTGGTCGCTGACCCATCAATGCAAAGAAATTTAAGATCTCCATTAATCCAGCTAAGCCTATTTTAAGCCTAATTAAGTTTTAAATTGATTTAAGAAACCAAAGGTGTAAAATTTATATATAGATTAATATTAGCCCACCGAAAAATATTTTGACAGCATGACTTAAACCTTAAACGCAAAATAATAATTATATATTACAATATACTGAAATATAATTTTTTTTTTTTTTTCCAATATTGTTTTAATTAACCTGCACAATTTCATAATGTTTATGCAATACGTTGGTTGTGATGCACTCTTATGTTAAATTACTTTTATTAGTTTGATAATGAATTTAATTATTAACTAAGCTTTAATAAATCTGTTCTCCAACGTAATTTATAGCTTGAAAAGATCTTTTCAACTGTTGCCAGAAAAGGAAATATTCTCCGTGGATCGACCACTTCCACCGAAGGACGCGAACTTGTAATTATACTTGAATTATTTATTAACAAAATGTAGATTGAGATATTAAGGACATAAGTGTATCATCTATAAGCTACACAGCTGTTGAATTCAAGAATATAGCCAGCGATTTGTTTTTTAATGCGGTAGTAAAGGGTTATTAGTACGATGAAAAAACACGAGATGGCATTGATTTTCATAATGGGGGTCTCAGTTTTTCTGGGGGTAACGATTGTTTAGATTTATTTCCCAGTCTACTGAACTCTCTCTTACCTCTTTCCCCAATATCCCGTCTTTCCCGGAAGCGAGTGGGCACGCTGTAGGCCAGACAGTGATGTGTATTGGATGTGGCGACATCTTCGAGTTTCAGAGGGACCAATTTAATTTTTAAAATCATATTCTTAGCTAGTACACGAAATCACATACATGCAAGCATGAAACATTCCGTGGCAGTGATTAGCTCTAAACTATTCATAAATTTAATCATCGTTATTTATTTACAAAGTTAGTAGAAAATAATTCTCGTCAAATAACGTGGCACCAAATATTTGCTGGTTTTGATTAAAAAAAAATCGAAGCCGCTATTCATTTGAGGTTTAAAATAGCCTAATCCTTAAATTTCGTTACTTCAATTTGGTTCCTTCTGTCTCTCGTTTTGTTCAACAGGTTTTATATTCAAGACAGGCACTGGCAGCCGTAAGCAGACAATATTTTTAACCAGTTTTGGTTCTTTATTCGCTATTTTTAACCATGCAAGTTTGGTTCTTTTAATGGCTAACTATTATCATTATCGAATACGTAAAAATATATATATTTAATCCAGCATGTCGATTAATTTGAAACATTCTGCACTAATTATAAGTTGGTTTGGCGCCTATCGAAATCCTATTGCTGTCTATTTTGTTCGATAACTTACAAATTCTGCGATTTTGAGCTATATTTTTAATGGGAAAATATACCAGTAAATTAGTTGTCGTTTATATTTCAAATCATAAACCAATTTATTAAAATGTCTGGAAAAAACGCACGACAACTCCCTTCCCTATGACGTTTCCTGTATTTAATTATCTGATTCTACGATATTAGTTTGCTCTTTCGTAGGAAATGCCAGAAATATAGCGAAATAGTTTCTTATTCTATCTTCGAGCCTTTTGTCCAATGGATAAACGGTTAACCAAAACAGACCCTCTTTGTTAACACTAAGCCGTTGGTTAAAATGGTGTGATTTTTATTTAAAGCTAAATTATAAAATAGTAAAGTTAAGAGAAGTTTTACTTTTCATCGTAAATAATCGCAAAATTAGCTGATAACATTCGTTCAAAAACTGTAATTATATACAATTGCAAAAAAGTAACATAGCAAAACGCTGTTCGCAAACCAAAAACATACCCTCAAGATCTTTTGTAACGTTATTTAAACTATTATTTAAATTCATAGAATTGGTATAGATAATACGCATACATTTCTATCATAAAAAATAATCTACTAATTGCTTTACACGATTGGCTATTCAATTTCTAAAATACACCTGTTGGTAATTTTTGCAATCAACGAGCTCTATATTTAACACGTGGCTATTTTATTAATTACGCTTCATTTAATGACTTTTAAGCACATACAATATCTTTAACTTAATCTAACTAAGCATGAATATAATAATTTGAATAATATTACATCAACTGTTTTGATTCAGTTGTGGTATTGACTCTTTGGATTTTAATAATTTACCTAACGAACCATTACAATTTTATTTTATTTCTCCGTACTCAGGATGAAAACCCTCTGTTACCAATGAACACTGTCGATACCACGCTACTAATTCACTTGTTTGGACGCAAAGGAAATGAAGATCTTAATTACAAAGACTTTTACAAGTAAATATAATCATAGTATGCTTTAGTTTTGGATCAGTAGTACGAAACTAGAATGATTTACGTATTACGGGATATATTTAGCTCTCGATGAAAAAGAAACGAGTTATTTTGAAAGTAACTGATTATGATTTTAAAGCTTAAACAAAAATCTTGTCGTTTGTGAGAGGTCTTGGGGAAGTCTTTCGGTCATCGTATGTAGTCTTAAGAGGTCTTGGGGAAGTCTTTAACTATGTCAAGAAGTCTTGGGGAAGTCCTCAAGACTTTTGTAGTGTTCTTGAGAGCCTCTTCAGATCAGACTATCGTTTCTCTGTAAGGGATGCCACAAGTTGTCAGTTTTTATCTCGCTATAATGAGATTGGTGTTCATTTTTTAATAATCCTAGTTGAAATTAAAATATAGGAGTAGAGGACAATGACAGAAACAAACTGCAGTCAAAATTAATAAATTGGTGGTGTTTTTAAAAAAATTTACTTGTTTTATCTTTTTGAACACTGGGCACTAAATCCCCTTCTGCGAAATGAAACCAGACACCAGGGGTCGCTATAAACTTATCTTTACGTAGGAGCTAAGAGAGATGAGGAAAACTCGAATCTTTAAACACAATTACAGCCTGATTTTATTTTAAAATATCAACATCAATAGTTTTGGGTTTATTTCCTCAGGTTTATGGACAACCTACAAACGGAGGTTTTGGAATTGGAGTTCACGGAGTTCTCACGAGGCATGCCAACCATATCCGAAGTGGATTTTGCACGAATTCTTTTGCGATACACTTACGTTCACTCTGATGATTATGAGGCTTACATTCAAAGAGTTGAAGAACGTATTCCTGATGAAAAGGTAATATAAAATTGTAGTACTTCATAATCCGGTTAAATTGGAATTTGTACGAAAATATTCATTGTGCAAGGATGCTTAGAGGAATTGAAGGAAATATACGGTTGTTTCATACAATATTCACTATCTATTCGGTTATGTCTTATAATATGATGGTATAAAAAACGTTCCGTGTCCCTGCATAGCCAAATAGTACCCTTTAAGAAATAACCTCAGAAATCTTTGATGAATTTACAATTATGACAATGCTATGAGGTTACCTGATAATGAATAGAGCATTTTAGTCTTAAAATTGAAATTACCACGAAAAGCACACAGTTTAAACCATGATATTCACCAGTGGGGTTAATCACTTCACTGATTACATAAGTAATTACCATGATTACGCCCCAAGTTATGCCATTATGAAATTGGTCTAAATGACTAACTTAGCAAGCTGATTTTTGTGGGAAAGAAGCAGTGATATTTTGGGATGGGATAACAGTACATTTTCTTGATCCTCGAAATGTTCCATGTCCCAAATGATATGGAATTATCTCTTTAAACCTTACAAGATCCTACAACATTATATTGTATTAGTCTGTTTTTTACTTCTTGTTTTGCGTGTCTATCTGTATATCTTTTTTGTGGTTAAATATGGCTTCTTATTTCTTGCGCGTTTGCCCCCAAAGGAATTTCAGGTATGATGGTAGCCCTCACTTAGTATCAAGCCCAATCTTTTTTTTCTCCATCTATATAAAATATACTAACAATTCATGGAATCTGAGAACATTCAAAGGGGGTCTTTCCAAATTTAACTCAATATTGGAAAATTTCTTGAAACTTAAAAGTTTAAACAATTTCTTTGAGCCTTGATTTAGATTACATCGAAAGCTCGTAGCTTATTCTAGAGAAATAAGACCAGATAATGTAACAATCTAAGCAGACTGTAAATAGTACGTCATGGCTAACCAAGCTTGAGCTGGCAGTCCGACACTTTTCTAATATTATACCGAGTGCTCTAGAGCAAGAGAAATCACTCTGAGAGCAAGTTGGGCGAGTCCGAGCATAATCGAGCTAGGTAGATTACGTAAACTACATCATTTACGTTTAACAGGGTGTTAAGTTCCCTTAAAGGCCCTATCTGCTCTGAAACTTGCCCCTTTAAAGGGAGCCCAAAGGGGGTGCAAATAGAGGGGTCGACATTTTCAAAATACGTCATTATGGGAACCAATTGTGGGGTTCAAAATAGCCGCTAGAACTATCCTGGCGCTAGGTGTTTGGGCGCGTTCCCCGATATGTAGTATTCCGCGTTTCCCCGAGTCCTCCCACTCCCTACTCCAACGTGGGCCTCGTGGCTCCACCCCGGATCCGGATGATGCCTATTTACGACAGGGCTCTTCACGAAAAATAGTTCCCTATCACGTGATAGTGACGTTTTTTAAAAATTTCTTCCCCCCCCCCCCATATTGGTCTTTTGCATCCCCTTTGGGCTCCCTTTAAAATGCTCTTCCTTTACGCACGCAGCCTAGCTTTGACTGTACAATTTATTTTGTACAATGTCGTCTGCTAAGCTAGAAAAGAAGGCGACTTTAAAGGGGATTTGAAAAATCGCAGATAGTCCCTTTAATAGGCATACTTATGAGAAATTAAGTTACTTATGTGGAAACATGATTCCCCCTTGCGTTCTCGGTTTCTAAATGAATTCTTGATATTTCATAGATTATTAATATTATATATTTTCGAAATATTAGTCAAAATACTAAGAATTAATACCGTGAAAGAAAAAATTCTTGATTTTCAATAAATAGGAAACCTTTCTATCGTGGATTTCTTGAAATCTTAGTAGTTTGACTTAATTCTCAAAATATCTTATTTTATAATAATTTTGTTACATGATAAATCTTTTAATTAAACCATTTTACCTGAGTTTTATTTCTACGTGGTTTTATTTAAAGAATTATTATAAAATACTCATTCAAAATGAATTGATGATGTTTTGAACAATTTTAAGGGAATAACCTTTGAGCAATTCAAAGCTTTTTGCCAATTTCTGAATAATTTGGAAGATTTTGCTATTGCAATGAGAATGTTTACATTCGCCAATCAACCAATATCGCAAGGTAATTGAAAAATATTTTTTGCACCCTAAAGGGAGAATCAATAGATAATCATTCGTTGTAAGACTTAATTCAACCTTTTTTAGTGAAACCTAATTATTTTGGGTTTTATATTAATACAGAGGAATTTCACCGTGCCGTAAGAATTTGTACCGGTCATAGTTTGGACAGTAATTTGGTGGACACAGTATTTCAAATCTTTGACGAGGATGGAGATGGTCATTTATCTTACAAAGAGTTTATTGCCATCATGCGTGATAGAATTCATCGTGGATTTAGAGTAAGAGTTTCAATTACTAAAGATAGTCGCCCACAAATTTATTTTGGGAACAGCATTTGGGTGTACGCGATATACCGGACCTTTCGTACTTTGGGTTTCGTATGCTTCTAGTTTTAATAAGGGAGAAGTAAGGCTAGCCCGTTCTCCAGATTAAGGTAGGGCCAGCCCATTCTCGAGGTTAAGGTAGGGCGGGCCATGATAAATGTAGCATTATTTATCATCTACATAATACTTTTAACATTAAATGTATTTGCGTATCTTTCCCTTGAAAACCAAATAGTACAAATTAATTTTCCTTCTTTCAGTCACATCTAGTCAAGACTGAGGGGTGGGATGCCTTCAAGTCTTGTGTCAAGACAGAGATGCGCAATTAAAAATCGCACTGTTAAATATATGGAGATTATAATCTTAAAAGTATTTTAAAAGAAAATCAATGCTAATATTATTATGTATCTGTCTTAGGCCTAAAGCTCTAACTCTTAAACTGCCGCTGTCTTTATTTCACATTAATCTGACAGGGTGGAAGTACTTAAATACTTATTTTCCATTATCATAAATGATGTTGATACTAATATTTGTCAGATATTAACCTATAAAGATTCATACACAGGCATATTCGCGTGACTAAGAATGAATTTCAAAGGCTACAAAATATAGTTAGATAGAAAAATCTTAAAAAAGATATAAGAACATATTTATTTTGCTAATTTGATTAGTGCCCAATCAGGGGTTAATTCCTCGCAAGAGACTCCCAGTGAAAAGCCAGATTTAGTAGCATTTGATTATTCTTTACACAGAATTATTAAGTTTTAACTTTTACAATGCGTTCTTAATAAACTGTAGTAACATATTGTTACAAGAAATGAAATTGTTAATATTTGGATAGTTTAAACCCATGTTTTGGTCAAATAAAACTTTTTGTTAACGTAGAAATAATTTCTTCCTTTATTAACAGCAATACAAGTATTTATTTTAAACAAAAATAATAGGGGTTTCTAACTAGCTATCCTAAAAGAGTTATACTAGACGAAAAAGCAAGAATTACTTTGCTAAAAATAAATATCATATTTTTATTTTCTTTTAAAATGTTGGTCACTATTTAACCCTATTTTTATAAAGTTGCAATGGGGCGCCACCATTTTGGAAATCCCGCCAAAAATTTACGACTTAATAATCCTAGTGGCGCCTTTTTGCATCTCTCCCCCTCACGAACACTTGTAAGCCTTTCAAAACGTCGAGAATTATCAGACATTGCCAGATTTCATGAACAGGTAGTTAATTTTATTTATCGGACAATTATCCAGTCACCAATTCTTGAAAATGAAAAATTATTTGGACATTTGGAAAATGAATTGGACAATGTCCAGAGCCCTGTGCTTATTTCCGTCCCCTAGTCCCTAGTCGTCTGTACGGTCAGTTTAGTTTTTGGAGCCCACGAGGTTGTTTAGAAGGCCCTCTTTCTCATGAAAGATATCAAATATAAAAGTAGTTTAGAGGAGGATGCTTTTGTGAATTTTCTAGAATAAAAATATAAGCGTTAAAAGTCTTTTGGAAATTCATTTGGTGAAATGAAAACGACAAGAAGTACATATCATGGATTGGAAGCCAGAACAAAGGTAAGCCTTGGCTCGTATATCCTTTGGTGCTTTTGTGAACATATACCAAAAAATCAAAGCCCGCAAAAATGAATGGTTTTCACTATTTGAAACTAGGTAGAATCATTGAAGTTTATCATGAATTAGGCCTATGCCTAGTTGTTAAACTGAAATTGTAAACGTATATTGAAATATGAATGATTAAATTTAAAACTAGAATCATTGAAGTATATCATGAAATAGTTTTTAAACTGAAATTCGAACCGTAAATTAAAATACTAAGGTTAAACGTAAGAATACTTTTTTCATTATTACACAAATTCTGGCTTGTATGATTTCTATCGTTTGAATTTTAATTAATTGCGACGCAAATGAAGTTTGGAATTAATGTGTCTAAAAGATAACGTATACTAGGCCTAGTAGGGCTATTTTGCTAGGAAGGGTCAGAGATGTCGCTACCGGAAATTGACGTCTCAAAGTCCAATTGAGATAGAGAGTATTAGGCTTATTGACGTCACATCTCATGCGTCACTACTAAAATTTTTTAAAAGACGAGTTTTAACGTCATAGTAATTTTTTCCCAAAACCTTTTACCTTCCCCCCCTAAAAAAGTATGACTTCATGGAAACTTTTTTGTACGTTCCTTGATTACATAGATTAGTTTCTGGTTTCATGTTAGTTTCTTTACGGTGCATGCGTCGTTACCATAGCAACCTTTTCAACCCATTATCTAACACTAAAGCTGTAGGCTTGATTTCTAAACGACAGGGTGTTTTCTTTTCTCCAATCAGCGTGCGATCACCGTATCGGACAGGCGCGCAAAAGTTTTTTCTCGAGTGTTTTGTATAAACGGTGCAAGAAACGTGAAACTAAACGGACTACAACGGAACGGATTAAAAACACCACGGATTCAAAGAATTTGGATAAAAATTTCGTGAAATTATTTTGGGTGAGTGAACGTTTTATTTAATATCTTTTGGTTTGGGGTAATTGTTTTTGGTAAAATTGTGTTTTGGGAAAAAATGTATTTTGGAAATATAAAAGGTGACTAAGAACTTTTTGATCAAATCATGTTATCGTTGGAAAAGCCCTCAACTTTTAACTACTCTACTGTAATTACGTCACTGAGTACTAATTTAGCATTAGCAAAGGCTGTAATCGTGTTATTTCTGTAGAGATTTTACGTGAATGGTTAAACCCACGATTTTGCCTCAAACCCAATGGTTCGTACTTCCAAAATGGACCAAGTAAAAGTCCAAAAATGACCCCTTTACTAAAATAGGTGTAACTTCTCGACCTACGAAGCATACACAGATTTCTCCAATAGGAAATAGACATGCCCTAGTTTATTTTAACATAATAGAATTTTGTCTGGCCACTCGAAAAGTATGCCAAGCTATAGGGTTATGATTATATGTTATCTATTACAATTAACAGTAAAAGTTAATTTTCCCGTTTATCATTTTGTGATTTATCTTTAAATACAATTATCTAGTAAATCACACCGTTTTAACCAACAGTTTAACTTTAAATGAGGGTCTATTGTATTTTTTAGTATTAACACGCCATCTTCGAATTTTATACCCCTGCGTTGACGCATTCAAAAAAAAATAAATGAAAATGACAAAAATATAAAGCTAATTATTTTATCGATACATGACGTAGTTTAGTTCTTGAACGTAATTAACGATAAGTACTTTTACTAAAAAGACCGCGCGAAAGCCACCTTACAATAGCGAAATCACGCGACCATAGTGATGACGTAGTATTCCGGGAATTTTTATTTTAAAATTTTCGAAAATATATTTTTTACTGTCACGGTAATTTTGCTCTATGACATATGTATATATATTTTGAATCGTTTTTTAACTCCATTTGGAGTTAATGTAAAATCACAAAGACCCTAGATCTATTTTTTTCAAAATTTCGAGAATAATTATGAATATTCGTACTAAAGCTTTTAAAAACAGCCCATTTCTTTGTACTGAGCTGAATACTTTGCACACAAAAAAAAGCTAGTGTCTGACCCCTAGGGAAACCTCCTTAAGATATTTTTTTAGCACAGTAGTGGGTTCTTTTTTATCGTCTCTCTTGTGTTAACTGTGTAATATACACTTCAAAGACAAACTTTGCAAGTAAAGCTTTATCGCTTAACCTAGACTCATGACGTGAGCAAGTTCAATTTATTTCCTTCAAATTGTCTCCTGTGAGAGAGCTACAACTTCTTTTTAACTGCTATTTAAAGTGACTGTGTCACAATTATTTTACTGTTATGTTTATAAATCGAGCAAAAGTCCAAAAATGAGCCCTATATCAAAACTCAAATGGCCGTAACTTTTTTTCGCGACTTCCTAGGCATAACTCGATTGCACCATTAGAAAGTAGACATTCCGTATATTATTTTAAGATCATAAAATTTTGTTTCGCCACTCGAAAAAGGTGTTTCGCCACTCGATAGAAATCGAGCAAAAGTCCATAAATGAGCCCTATATCAAAACTCAAATGGTCGTAACTTTTTTCGCGACTTCCTAGGCATAAACCGATTGCACCATTAGAAAGTAGACATTCCACTTATTATTTTAAGATCATAAAATTATGTTTCGCCACTCGAAAAAGGTGTTTCGCCACTCGATAAAAATCGAGCAAAAGTCCAAAAATGAGCCCCATATCAAAACTCAAATGGCCGTAACTTTTTTTCGCGACTTCCTAGGCATAAACCGATTGCACCATTAGAAAGTAGACATCCCGTTTATTATTTTAAGATCATAAAATTATGTTTCGACACTCGAAAAAGGTGTTTCGCCACTCGATAAAAATCGAGCAAAAGTCCAAAAATGAGCCCTATATCAAAACTCAAATGGCCGTAACTTTTTTTCGCGACTTCCTAGGCATAAATCGATTGCACCATTAGAAAGTAGACATTCCGTTTATTATTTTAAGATCATAAAATTTTGTTTCGACACTCGAAAAAGGTGTTTCGCCACTCGATAAAAATCGAACAAAAGTCCAAAAATGAGCCCTATATCAAAACTCAAATGGCCGTAACTTTTTTTCGCGACTTCCTAGGCATAAATTGATTGCACCATTAGAAAGTAGACATTCCGTATATTATTTTAAGATCATAAAATTATGTTTCGACACTCGAAAAAGGTGTTTCGCCACTCGATGGAAATCGAGCAAAAGTCCAAAAAAATGATCCCTATATCAAAACTCAAATGGTCGTAACTTTTTTTCGCGACTTCCTAGGCATAAACCGATTGCACCATTAGAAAGTAGACATTCCATTTATTATTTTAAGATCATAAAATTTTGTTTCGCCACTCGAAAAAGGTGTTTCGCCACTCGATAGAAATCGAGCAAAAGTCCAAAAAATGAGCCCTATATCAAAACTCAAATGGTCGTAACTTTTTTTCGCGACTTCCTAGGCATAAACCGATTGCACCATTAGAAAGTAGACATTCCATTTATTATTTTAAGATCATAAAATTTTGTTTCGCCACTCGAAAAAGGTGTTTCGCCACTCGATAGAAATCGAGCAAAATTTCAAAAAATGTTTACTTTTATGGAATAAAGTAATAAACTTCTGGTGATACTAATTGATTTGATAATCATCCCATAAATTGAATGAAAGCTTTGATGAAAGATGTTTATTATTGCTAAATTTCTAACTTGATTCTGTGTAATCTTTGTGTTAGTGACATTTATATTTTCACGTTTAAATGTCAAAAGTGACGTTTTCTAACGGCGTTCCTTAGGACTTTGTGTCAATCTATAGCGTCTAGTTTGATATTGATTGGGTTAGAATGTTTTCTTCCCACGTCGGTGGATTGTGGGGTAGTTAGTCGATAAAACTTGACTCACTAGGAAAGTAGGTAGTCTGCTCTATGATCTGCCAGTTTACCCCCTAACGTGAATTTATTCACAATGATGAATATTTAAAAACGTCGCTCTTATCTTTTTAAGAGTTCGGAGATAATCTTCTGATCACGTTTATCCGTGATAACTATCTATAGATTAACTATTTTAAGATTAATATAACTTAGACTGCAACTTAATAGTTTAAATATGCCCAGAAGCCGATGAAACCCTCCTTTGAAGTCTATTACTTCCGGGTCTTGTCTACCCCTCTCTGTATGGGTTAGTTTCAAAAAGCGCGATTCGTACGCCTCCTATCGGTAGATATTTTCGGAGCGGGAGTTCGTCGAGCGAATATCTCTAGCAGCCTTGGAGTTCGTCAAAAAAACGTCGTCGTTTGTGGAGAGAGAAAATTTCCAGTATTCCGTAGACAAGGGGGGTATGAAGTAGGACCCCTCCGATCTCGTAAAATTTGGAGTTTTACCCATACAGAGAGGAGCGCTATATGGAACATTAGAGTAGTAGACTTCAAAGGAGGGTTTCATCGGCTTCTGATATGCCTAATCCACGAGTAAAAAAAATTACAGACGAATATTAAACTAGAAATAAATTTAAAATTACCCTGAAAATAGGCTTAGCTGGATTCATGGACTGACTTTCTTTATATTAAGTGTCATCGACCAATGAGCAAATCCCCGTCATTGAGGCGAGATCTCCATGAGTATTTTAATATCATTCGATTGGTTGCTGACTCTTCAATCCGCATAAATTTAGAAATCTCCATGAATCTAGCTAAGCCTATTTTATCACTGCAAATTTAGTTAGGCACAAAACTATAACTTGTCTGTTAATATAATTTTTCATTAATTATTTTTATCATAAAATTGGTGTTAAAAAGTGGTAAATTTTTTATATTAAAATTAGGAAAAGTATGACATAAATAAATATGCAAATTGGTTTCGTCATTAGTGTGTAAGAGATAATCAGTCGGGCTTGACCTTTGAGCTTACCACCACGCTAACAATCGGCGCGTAACGTAACGCCATTGATAATTAAGCCACCCTATGAAACCCCAAGAGCTTCCAGAGATCCTCATTAAGAGCTAGTTGCGCCTTTAAATAAATCAAAATATTATTTTCCATTTCTTATAATATCAAAAGTCTATAACTTTATTCCATAAAAGTAAACAACGCCCCGTGTCTTATTACTAATAATGAAAGCGAAAGCGCCACTCTGCGGAGAAATTCCTCCACTCCCTCCCGACTCAAAATATCGAGGAAGAGTCCAAATTACTCTAGCCAGACAGGGGTGTTAACTTTTTTGTCTATTTTTAAGTGATGGGATATGACGTAAAACTATACCTTTGCCAGAAGCCGATGAAACCCTCCTTTGAAGTCTATTACTCCCGGGTCTTGTCTACCCCTCTCTGTATGGGTTATTCTCAAAAGGCGCGATTCGTACGCCTCCTAACGGTAGATATTTTCGGAGCGGAAGTTCGTCCAGCGAATATCTCTAGCAGCCTTGGAGTTCGTCCGGAAAACGTCGTCGTTTGTGGAGAGGGAGAATTTCCAATTTTCCGTAGACTGGGGGTATGAAGTAGGACCCCTTCTAAATCGTAAAATTGTGAATTTTACCCATACAGAGAGGAGCGCTATATGGAACATTGGAGTAGTAGACTTCAAAGGAGGGTTTCATCGGCTTCTGCCTTTGCTGATAATATTAACCGAACAATATGAACATTTTAAAATAACAAATTTTACGTTACTAACCCTTGGAACAGTAGTATTATATCTAACCTTGGATAGTTTATGTATGTAGTTGGGGGATCTCTAAGCCTTGGTTTCCTAGTGACACGTCTGACTTTTGGGCTTTGGCAGCGGCGTTATAATCGTGCTAGTATTAGTAGTAAACCATTTAACAAATTAAATTTTCCGCTACGTTGATAATCGGGATAAATTGCACACCGTTTTTCGGCGACAAGCTACCTGTCTCTCGCGCTATCTCTCGAACACGACATCAAAATTACGAGCCCGATTTTGAGAAGCAAGCGTCATTGTAATTTAACCCCGCCCCCCCACCACCCCAAAATAACCCCCGAAATTGATCGGCCCTTTTCTAAATTACATTTTAATTACTCACCCGACGTTGGTGATATGTTATCTTTGTATTTATAATAATTATTAAAGCTGGAATAATGTATGACATCTTTGGAATGGATTAGACCTCAGTCGCGAACAAACCAAGGCTTTTATTATTTATAACGATGGATAAGAAAATTCGCGTTTCCAGAATTAGTCTAAAATATAAGAAAAATATTTCAAATTGACTTTTAATTTGAAGAATATAAATAAAACGACGAAACTAAGATTTTAAATTATCTTTTTATTCGTTATTTTTCACGAAAATCAATTTTGAATTTTATTATCGGAACGTATAACGCGGATAATATTCTAAGATAATACCATTTTTGGATAAAAACGGATATGGATTATGTTTTTTACTTTATCTTCGAATAAGTTAACTCAGAAGTAGATGAAACCCTCCTTTGAAGTCTATTACTCCCGGGTCTTGTCTACCCCTCTCTGTATGGGTTAGTCTCAAAAATCGTGATTCGTACGCCTCTTAACGGTAGATATTTTCGGAGCGGGAGTTCGTCCATCGAATATCTCTAGCAACCTTGGAGTTCGTCAACCAAACGTCGTCGTATGTGGAGAGAGAGAATTTCCAATTTTCCTTAGACAGGGGGGTATGAAGTAGGACCCCTCCGATCTCGTAAAATTGGGAATTTTACCCATACAGAAACTCTATATGGAACCTTAGAGTAGTAGACTTCAAAGGAGGGTTTCATTGGCTTCTGATAAGACCTAGGAAGGTATATAAAGTTGTAAAAATATATTGTAGCTTGTGTTTTTCAAAGTAAATGGTGATCGATTAATACCTTAGATTTTTACATTTATCCAATAAATAGGCAGAACCTTAAACTTCTAGGGGTTAGTTTTTTTCCCCAATTTTAACAATGTTCCAATATTTTATAAAAACATACAGATTGTGTGATAAAAGCCATACGTTTTTTTTTTTCACTCGTACGTCTTCATGGAAAGATTGATTCCAAGATTTAACATTAAAAAAATCTATAAACTTGGCTGGCTAGTAACCTAAATTCACGTGTTTACGGTTTGTTAAACTGTTTGTCACGAAAAATCCATATTTTTGCTTCTAGCAGAAGTAGATGAAACCCTCCTTTGAAGTTTATTACTCCCTGGTCTTGTCTACCCCTCTCTGTATGGGTTAGTTTCAAAAAGCGCGATTCGTACGCCTCCTAACGGTAGATATTTTCGGAGCGGGAGTTCGTCGAGCGAATATCTCTAGCAGCCTTGAAGTTCGTCAAAAAAACGTCGTCATTTGTGGAGAGAGAATTCCCAATTTTCCGTAGACAGGGGGTATGAAGTAGGACCCCTCCGATCTCGTAAAATTGGGAATTTTACCCATACAGAGAGGAGCGCTATATCGAACATTAGAGTAGTAGACTTCAAAGGAGGGTTTCATCGGCTTCTGCTCTAGTGTAGGTAACTACGACCAAAAATAAATATAACTGTGGACAAAAGTCTATATATTTATTCCATATAAGTAAACAACGCCTCGTAGCTGAATACTATCAGCAAAGGTCTGATTCGAGACACTCTAGCGGCCGCAGTCGCCATGTAAATATTGAAATCGGAAGCGCCACTCTGCGGAGAAATTCCGGAGTTGAAATGAAGACAATATAGCCAAGCATGAGCCGCTTAAATTAGGTCCATCTCTCCTGAATCTAAATATCGAGGAAGAGTTGAAATTACTCGAGCCAGACAGGGGTGATGACTTTTTTGGCTATTTTTAAGTGACGGGCTATGACGCAAAACTGGCCCTTTGCTGATAGCAGAAGCCGATGAAACCCTCCTATGAAGTCTACTACTCTAATGTTCCATATAGCGCGCCTCTCTGTATGGGTAAAATTCCCAATTTTACGAGATCGGAGGGGTCCTACTTCATACCCCCCTGTCTACGGAAAATTGGAAATTCTCTCTCTCCACAAACGACGACGTTTTTTTTTGACGAACTCCAAGGCTTCTAGAGATATTCGCTCGACGAACTCCCGCTCCGGAAATATCTACCGTTAGGAGGCGTACGAATCGCGCTTTGTGAAACTAACCCATCCAGAGAGGGGTAGACAGGACCCGGGAGTAATAGACTTTAAAGGAGGGTTTCATCTTCTTCTGCTGATAGTATTAAGCTGCGGGGTGTTGCTTACTTTTATAGAATAAAGTTATGGACTTTTGATATAACTGTGAGTGTCTCTGCCGGTAGAAATTATTGGTAGCAAATAAAATGTTTTTAAATTTTGTGCGAGATCATTTTGACAAGGCCCGATCGAGTTAGGTTTCATGTCTGCTTTAATAGTTATAATTATGACGTCATCAAATAGGTAAAATAAATAACATATTGGCGAAATTAAAAGGTCGATATTTGTGTCGATACAACCGACAACTTTATTGGATATAACAATACATTTTTGAAGTTTATTCCTTCAAAACATTGTAGGGAGAATGCAACGTAATAACAAGTGATTTTTAATGATTCCTTATTGTTTAAATAGGCCTAATCCACCAGTAAAAAATTACAAATAAATATTAAACTAGAAATAAATTTAAAACTTACCCGGAAAATAGGCTTAGCGGGATCAGGGTGACCACTTTTCCTATATTTCCTATTTTTTTTCCTATATTTTCACCTCCTTCCTATTTTCTCCTATAATTTGATGGCAATTCCTATAATCTCCTATATTTCTACTCAAAATCTCTAGTTAAGGGTAAAGTTCTAAATCATACTGTCAGCTGTGGCTGTATAAGATTATTTTAGCTTAGCTGTACATTTTCCAGTTAAAATAGTCTGTAAAATTCCATACTATTTAAGCAATTGGATCATATTAATACCGTGTTTAAACCGGTGGCGAGAGTTGTGACGCGATAATAAACATGGTTCCTACTTTTAATTATTTTCCTATTTTTATCATATATTTTACACTTATTTCTTCCTATTTTTATCCTATATTTTACATAAAATTCTTCCTATATTTTCCTATATTTCACAAAGAGCGACCAATTAAATGTTGTAAGTCTAGCTTAACCGTTTCTCATTGGTCGATGACCCTTCAATGCGAAGAAATTCAGGATCTCCATGAATCCAGCTAAGCCTATTTTGATTGTAAGTTTTAAATTTATTTCTAGTTTTACTGGTGGATTAGGCTTATTTAAACGATAAGGAATCGATAAAAAATTACTTATTATTATTTTGCATTCTCCCTTTATGATACAAGTTACAATATCTGCTCGAAATAATTCATTTTGTCTGACCAATCAGCAGTCTTCTTTGAATTGTTCTGTGTAGTCTCACATCAGGCAATGTATATGTTTGAAATTTTTGTGTGAGCTGAATTTTAAATAAGTCTAAAAATCGTTAGCGAATCTAGTCTGACCCTCCCACATCGCTTTGTTTCTAAATAGGAAACTTTTCTATTCCCATCAACGATACTTTACTACGTTAATATTCTTCAAACACGACCATCCTTTTGTTCATTTTGGGATTAAATGCCAAAAAACACTTATAAAATAATTACAGCTTATAGCAGAAGCAAATGAGTTACTTGAAGTTACTAGGACTCGGCGTTTAGATTCAATTATCTGCAGAAGTAGATGAAACCCTCATTTGAAGTCTACTACTCTAATGTTCCATATAGCGCTCCTCTCTGTATGGGTAAAATTCCCAATTTTACGAGATCGGAGGGGTCCTACTTCATACCCCCCCTGTCTACGGAAAATTGGTAATTCTCTCTCTCCACAAACGACGACGTTATTTTGACGAACTTCAAGGCTGCTAGAGATATTCGCTCGACGAACTCCCGCTCCGAAAATATCTACCGTTAGGAGGCGTACGAATCGCGCTTTTTGAAACTAACCCATACAGAGAGGGGTAGACAAGACCAGGGAGTAATAGACTTCAAAGGAGGGTTTCATCGGCTTCTGTTATCTGCGATAATTTATGATAAGCGGTTAATTGTAGATAATCGATTAATTTGGACTAAAATTCTTTATAAACAAACTTTAAATTGTTTGAATTCGTAATCAGATATCCATTATCTTCTGTTATTCGTATATTTTCAGATAAATTGTAACTAAAACAATGAAATTTGTATATTCGTATAATTGTTAAAAGGTTTACCCGAAGATAAGCCTTCACCGCTTTATCTATCTACAAATTACTCGTATTCAAACGGATAACGATGGATAAGAAAATTCACGTTTCCATAATCAGTCTAAAATATAAGAAAAATATTTCAAATTGACTTTTAATTCGAAGAATATAAATAAAACGACGAAACTAAGTTTTTAAATCATCTTTTTATTCGTTATTTTTCACGAAAATAAATTTTGAATTTTTTTATCCGAACGTATAACGCGGATAATATTCTAAGATAAGTTGCCATTTTTGGATAAAAACGGATATGGATTATGTTTTTTACTTTATCTTCGAATAAGTTAACTCGAATGAAAAATAGTCTATTTTTAATCAAACAGATAATTAATTTTTTCCAATTAATAAAAATTATACGAATTCCGAGCTCTAAAATGATTATTATTTATCGTAATTGGGGTACGATTATTATCTCTTAATGATATTTTTTTAATTTTTTGCACAAACTTATCAAACAATAAAATTTTATCCAAACGCCTAGCCCTAGATAAATATATCCAAACATTGAAAAAATATATTTCGCATTTTACCCCTAAATGTTGTCTCTGCCAAAAACATAGATGTCCTACGGATGGAACACTTTTACAGGCGCCATTGAAAAACCTAATTAAAATATTCACAGAAGTAGATGCAACCCTCCTTTGAAGTCTACTACTCTAATGTTCGATATAGCGCTCCTCTCTGTATGGGTAAAATTCCCAATTTTACGAGATCGGAGGGGTCCTACTTCATACCCCCCTCTCTACGGAAAATTGGAAATTCTCTCTCTCCACAAACGACGACGTTTTTTGGACGAACTCCAAGGCTGCTAGAGATATTCGCTCGACGAACTCCCGCTACGAAAATATCTACCGTTAGGAGGCGTACGAATCGCGCTTTTTGAAGCTAACCCATACAGAGAGGGGTAGACAAAACCAGGGAGTAATAGACTTCAAAGCAGGGTTTCATCTACTTCTGGTTGTATAGATTAGAACAAAGATATGCACGCAAAAAGTTTGCCAAACGCGTTTATAAAAAAAAATAAAGGTTAAAAATTGGGTAGTATTAGCTGAAAAGGTCAGGGAAAATCGTTGGAAAAGGTCAGGGAAAAACCTGGAAAAGTCAGAGAATTTGAATCTGAAAAAACTGTGGCCACCGTGTTTTTTAGCTTTGCTTGGGAAGTAGGTTTCCTGGTCTCTTTAATATTTTAATTCGTGATTGAAATCAAGGTCGTTATAAAGAACTTTTTTTTTTATCAGTCTATTCAGAAGCCGATGAAACCCTCCTTTGAAGTCTACTACTCCAATGTTCGATATAGCGCTCCTCTCTGTATGGGTAAAATTCACAATTTTACGAGTTAGAAGGGGTCCTACTTCATACCCCCCTGTCTACGGAAAATTGGAAATTCTCTCTCTCCACAAACGACGACGTTTGGTTGACGAACTCCAAGGCTGCTAGAGATATTCGCTGGACGAACTTCCGCTCCGAAAATATCTACCGTTAGGAGGCGTACGAATCGCGCCTTTTGAGAATAACCCATACAGAGAGGGGTAGACAAGACCCGGGAGTAATAGACTTCAAAGGAGGATTTCATCCGCTTCTGGTCTATTCTTTGATATGATATCGACTTCTGAAGCTATTCTTTAGAGAATTTTCTAGAATAGAATTCATACGTTTTTCTCGTAACTGTACAGTTCTTCATGTCGTATTTGGGCCTCACCCTAGCTCACGTAAGCAAGCAAGCATTAGTAACGATTTTCCATAGCGCGTTCTTATTTAAGGATTCTTACCTCGTATTTTTTTATTTTTTGAATAACAAATAATATTCTTTAGACCAATTTTTTCCCCCTAGACCTCAAAGATATTATCGTAGATTTGGAACCAGAGATATTACAAGCCTCTTCCCTCTGATTCTAAGCCAGAGCAGAGGTATATAATAACCCCATTCGGGGGGAAGTATGAAAGGTAGGCAAAATCGACGAACAACGAGTGCCCGGCGTAAATCGCGGCGGATCGACACACCGCTTTACTCCCAAAAAATAGTTACACCATTTTGAACCTCACTAAATTTTCCCTACGCGCACTTCCGGAACTCGCGAGCTGAAGTCTACCTTCGACTCCAATTTAACAGACAGCCTGACTCCTGAGACAGGAAGTTCTAAACACAAATCGAGCCGTCTTGTTTATACAAAGACCATTTACTAGAGTAGCGACATTGAGAAGTCCAGCGCCAGCTAGTGGCCTAGATAGTCAGCAGCGGGCTCTTGTTGTTCGTGATTTTTAGCATTGGTAGTATAGGGGCTTTCATACTTCCCCCCGAAGGGGGTTATAATATACCTCTGACCAGAGGTATAAAATTTTAAATATGGTGTTTTTAAAAGTACGATGAAAAAACACGAGATGGCACTGATTTTCATAATAGGGGTCTGTTTTTCTGGGTTAAGGATTGTTTAGATTTTTGTCCCAGTCTACTGGACTCTCTCTTACCTCTTTCCCCAGTATCCTCCCTCTCGCGGAAGCGGGTGGACGCGCTGTAGGCCAGACGGTGAAGCGTTTCGGGTAATAGGCTCGATTATGGCGACATCTTTGAGTTTACGCGAAAAACACCGGTTATAATATACATTTCTTATCGTAACTAGAGAAAAATTAGACTTAAAATTGACAAATTATACCACGAACTACGTCCGACTTTTAACAATTCGTCGGAAGTAAAGTTCTAGCGATATTAGAACGTGAGATAATAGATACGGAAATGATAAAATTTCGATTAAGTTATTTTTAAACGCGATTCGCTAATTTCTCTCGTTATAATTATCAAAATTAAGTCATGAACTAAAGAAGATTTTAATTCAAATTTAAGTGAAAACCGCGAACTGATAGTGTTTGTGGTTCCCTTGATAATAGATACGGCAAATTACCCCTTTTTGGTGAGTTACCCATTGACTACCGCGTTAATAGTTATGGTATCTGTTTCATTATTAAATATCTACAAGAATCCATTCAGGTTCCATAAGAATATGGGAGCATAGCTTTAGCCTCTGGTACCATCCTCCCAAACTTTGTAACAAAAGTTCGTCCGCAATTTTCGCAATATTTGTACGCTTAGATCTTTTTTCGGTCGCCTCCATTTTTATTACCCAAAATATTATGTCCAGGTCGTTAGTGGCGTGGGTTAATAATAGATGTCAGGAGCGATTTACTTGAAAAATCGATTCGAAGCGGACGAACTTTTGCTACAAAGTTTGGGAGGATGGTTATTGAATCGCGGCCCTCCCATATTCTTATGGAACCTGAATGAATTCTTGATATCCATTATTTGTCTATGGCACTCTTTTATGTGAGGTAATTTCAATAGTGTATTGCTATATAAAGTACTTGCTATGGACCATAAATAAAACTTATTGATTGATAGGGTCGCTCTTGAGGTTTCAAGACATATATTGGGTTGCCTTATGATTCCAGTCGGGTTGTATCGATAATCTTTTTGTCGATTATCGTGGTCTTTTGTGTGTCAGATTTTGCTCAAATAAAATCTCAATCTTCATATGTTCTTTGCGAGGGTAAAAGGTAATAAAAATATCAAGAAAGGAAGTCATATTGTTTATTGTTACCCGATCGTGCAATCTTTGCTTTGATGTCTTTATTTTCTATACAATTCAGTTTTTTTGAATACCACTCTTTGATAACCCTAGAAGAACATGGTTCTTGAGATCTCGAAGCTAGAATTATTTATTATATTTAATTCTACACGGATTTCGAGAAACGTCGTATTTTTATCTTCGAATTATCCGTTCGAATAAACGCGATTTGTATATTAATCGAGCTTAAAATTTTATCTGCGGGTCTAATTCGTATCCATCATTTCATACGCGTCTATTTATATAATTTGTGGATTTATATTAACTTAATTTATCCGAGATTAAACAAAAATAAGTATTTCGAAATTACAAAGGTTATTCAATATAGAGTTTTTGCTTGCTTGGGGTGGAGTAGCTTTGTTTAACGGGTATACACCCCTACCTACTATTGAATAGCGGCCCTGACCTAAAATCGTCTAAAAACGGCATTCCGACCTTCCGATCTCCTCTGTCCCTCCCACGATACCACTCATCCAAAGACCCCCTAAAGGTCAAGGGTCACGTTTGAAGGGACCGTCACTACATTTCAAAGAGGATATGTTAACTATTTTAATGACTTCGATAGCGATTTATTAATCGTTCGATTCTGATTTTTATTAATCGTTCGATTCTGATAGGCATTATAAACGATTAAAAATAATTCAATAGGCATTATAAACGATTAAAAACGATTCAATAGGATTATAAACGATTAAAAATTATTCAAAAGGGATTATAAATGATTAAATATTTTTCAATAGGGATTATACACGATTAAAAATTATTCAATGGGGATTATAAACGATTAAAAATTATTCAATAGGGATTATAAATGATTAAATATTTTTTTCAATAGGGATTATACACGATTAAAAATTATTCAATGGGGATTATAAACAATTAAAAATGATTCAATAGGGATTATAAATGATTAAATTTATTTCAATAGGGATTATAAACGATTAAATTTATTTCAATAGGGATTATAAATGATTAAAAATTATTCAATAGGGATTATAAATGATTAAAAAATTTCAATTGAGATTATAAATGATTAAAAATGATTCAATTGGAATTATAAGCGATTAAAAATTATTCAATTGGGACTATAAACGATTAAAAATGATTCAATGGGGATTATAAATCATTAAAAAATCTAAATCAATAACTTGTTTCCAGAGTCTAATACCCTTTTAAGTTAAATTTAATTTTCTCGCGATGTGATAGAGTTAACGTTCAGCTTCTAAATTGTTTACTTATGTAATTATAATCACACAGCGTCTCGTGTTCGTAACCTCATTATGAAACATGATTCTTAAAATATTAATGAAAATGACCCAATTTATATTTTATTCCATCTCGAGTTGACAGCACGCTGGAAGTAAGTCTCCCATTATTTCAAAATAAAACGAACCATAAATGTGTCGTACATATAGCTTTGAACATGTTGCTAACTCAAGGTGAAATTGGCTATAGAAATTTAAGTGCTTTCTATAAGTTATTAAAACTAAGAAAATTCGAAAATGTGTCAAACACTCACACAATAACATATATAATATAAACTATATAATAACAAAATAATACTCGTGTAGATTACCCTGTAGATTACCCTGTAAATTACTGTACATGGTAATTTACCGAAATACACAAAATTATTTGAAAAATACTTATTTCTGACCGGACACCCCCTTACATTCATGAAAAGGTAAAATGTTTCTTATAAAATCCCTGACCTTTTGACATTACAAAGATAAACGTTCAACTTTGACCTCTTATGGACGTTTTTACCCCAGAGATAATTGTAACCCTTGTCCTGGTATTTTACCCCTTAAATTACCACGGTAATTCAATATTTAAAAATATAGATTAAGTTTAAAGGTCATTATTGTCTCTTATAAAACAACCTGAGAATAGATCACGTATGTCAAAGGTCACTAAAACCAAGAATCCATTCAGGTTCCATAAGAATATGGGAGCATAGCTTTAGCCTCTGGTACCATCCTCCCAAACTTTGTAACAAAAGTTCGTCCGCAATTTTCGCAACATTTGTACGCTTAGATCTTTTTTCGGTCGGCTCCATTTTTATTGCCCAAAATATTATGTCAAGGTCGTTAGTGGCGCGGGTTAATAATAGATGTCAGGAGCGATTTACTTGAAAAATCGATTCGAAGCAGACGAACTTTTGCTACAAAGTTTGGGAGGATGGTTATTGAATCGCGGCCCTCCCATATTCTTATGGCTAAAACTAAGTATATTCTATGTTTAATTTACATAAGCCTTGGTTCGATTTCTTTCAATATTTAAAAGTGGAAATATTAGAATAATTATAGTGTGTAAAATTGGTTCATTGATTTCCAGAGTTAAGTATAGGTCTTTAGATGACTAGAACTGTATTTGAAGATGGTTAAGAATTAATTCAAGGCTGTTATTGATTCGATTGAAGAATACTATTCTGAATTCAAGACCATAATCCCGAAAACCAAACTCTAGTAATTTGCGACGCGAATGAGAAGTTTTCAAACAGATCAAAGACCATATGTCAGACACGAAAATTAAATTTAAATTTAAATTTAAGTAATTAGAATTGAAATTACTTCATAGTTAAAACAGAAGCCGATGAAACCCTCCTTTGAAGTCTACTACTCCAATGTTCCATATAGCGCTCCTCTCTGTATGGGTAAAATTCCCAATTTTACGAGTTAGAAGGGGTCCTACTTCATCCGCCCTGTCTACGGATAATTGGAAATTCTCTCTCTCCACAAACGACTACGTTTTTTTGACGAACTCCAAGGCTGCTAGAGATATTCGCTCGACGAGCTCCCGGTCCGAAAACATCTACCGTTAGGAGGCGTACGAATCGCGATTTTTGAGAATAACCCATACAGAGAGGGGTAGACAAGACCAGGGAGTAATAGACTTCAAAGGAGGGTTTCATCGGCTTCTGGTTAAAATTATTTTGAATTACTCGCTAAGCCAATTTATCTATTTTATCTTGTAGGCTCTAGAATCGTATTATTGTCCTAAGTTTGAAAAAGTTTTCCCGGGTATCGGCACCAAATATATAATATAATATTTAAAAAACCAAAACTACAGGTTCCATTAGTTATATTTGTTATTTAGCCTTGGAATCGATGTAAACCGTTTCAAAACCATTTCTCTAGAGTTCTGTGAACGGGAAACCTTCTTTTCTCGGAACTGCTTCGGGAACCAGTTTCATACCGATTTGGTTTCAACAACCAATATATGAAGCTACAATAAATCGACTTATAAAAGATGTGTTCATACTAGGCCTTGGTAATCGATTTAAACGGTCTCAAAACGTTTCTCAAGATTCGTGTGAACCGGAAACCGTCTTTTCTCAAATCAATTTGATTTGATTTCTCGAAACTGCTTCGGGAACCAGTTTCATACCGATTTTTTTTCAACAACCGATAGATGAAGCTACAGTAAATCGATTTATAAAGCTGTGTGTGAACACGTGACGCTTAAAACGATTCCTGACGATTTGAAGATCGGTTTGATTTAACCTTTTCAAATCGATTAAGAAATGCTAGTGTGATCGTAGATTATGTTGTTTAGACTCTCATAATTTTGACATTAATTTATATTTGTGTATCTCTTAAATTTGTAATTGTAAGAAATGTCGAAACTACGTTTGGTCTTTATGAGTAAATATGGCAAAAGTTGAGCGTGATAAAAGTTCTCGATTGTCCAACCCCCTCGTCAAGTCGTAGACATCGATCGTCCGGAAGTGTAGAGGCTATAATTTCGCGTTGCTGTACTGGACATTGGTCGTGAGCGTGCGACCCTAAAGGACCACTGACACCTTAAGGCGGTAGTCAATGCGTAACTCACCAAAAAGGGTCATTTGCAGTACATATTATCAATCGAACAAATGCTACCATTTCGCGGTTTTCACTTAAATTTGAATTGAAATCTTCTTTAGTTTATGATGTAATTTTGATAACTATAACGCGAGAGATTAGCGAATCGCGTTTAAAAATAACTTAATCGAAATTTGATCATTTCCGTACCTATTTATCTCGCTTTCTAATATCGCTAGAACTTTACTTCCGACGAAGTTGTAAAAGTCGGACGTAGTTCGTGGTATAATTTGACAATTTTAAGTTTAATTTTTACTCTAGTTACGACAGAAGTAGATGAAACCCTCCTTTGAAGTCTATTACTCCCTGGTCTTGTCTACCCCTCTCTGTATGGGTTAGTTTCAAAAATCGCGATTCGTACGCCTCCTAACGGTAGATATTTTCGGAGCGGGAGTTCGTCGAGCGAATATCTCTAGCAGCCTTGGAGTTCGTCAAAAAAACGTCGTCGTATGTGGAGAGAGAGAATTTCCAATTTTCCGTAGACAGGGGGGTATGAAGTAGGACCCCTCTGATCTTGTAAAATTGGGAATTTTACCCATACAGAGAGGAGCGCTATATCGAACATTAGAGTAGTAGACTTCAAAGGAGGGTTTCATCTACTTCTGATAGAGCCTATTAACAAAGACCCATCAGGCCTACAACGTGCCCACCCACTTTCGCGAGGGGCAGGATATTTATTTATGCAACCAAATTTCTTGTTGTCAGTTGACCTTTTTGCCTTAATGTAAAATCCAATTTCTGCGTAGCAGCTTAAGGGTTTCTAATATAGATCGGATAGGTGGTCGTTTCAAAATTAGGTCTAGGCCTAGCTGGAGATCCTAATGGTTTTTCTATCCCCCACATTCGAGGCACACGCGTTTTAACTCTCTTACGGTGCATAGTTTGCTTTTACGTACCGATCGAAGGAAAAATGCAGTGTACTTTGCTTCAGTCGGCGTCAACCTTTCAACATAGCTGCAATCTAAATCTATGTAATCCGTCAATAAGTACAAAGAAATAAGCCTCGGCAGTGATATAAAGTTTTAATTGAATTGTGATTAATAATTAGCTGTGTTAATTGTGAATTGTGATACATGAAGTCATCAAAATCGTGGGAATTCAAACTCCATGCAATTAATTTTACGAGAAATTATATTTCTTTAGAGTTTCTTAATTGTGTTTTAAGTTATGTGGATTAGTGTATTAATTATCCTTAATGGTGATTGGTGAATTATTATCGAATCAGTGGAAGAAATGTGACGTCATAAGTGTTGTGATTGGATAATATCTATTGGATATTGGATAATAAATAAATTTTGGCATTCATGTAAAATATGTTGCTGATGTTTAATGGTAATTACTATTAATTATTTCAAGTTAAAAAACTGAATTTAAAGCTAGAGCTCGGAATCGGATCGATCCATTATCTTCTGTTATTCGTATATTTTTAAGATATTTTATTTTCGGATAAATTGTAACTAAAACAATTAAATTTGTATATTCGTATAATTGTTAAAAGGTTTACCCGAAGATAAGCGGTTGCCGCTTTATCTATCAACAAATTACTCGTTTTCAAACGTATAACGATGGATAAGAAACATTCGCGTTTCCAGAATTAGTCTAAAATATAAGAAAAATATTTCAAATTAACTTTTAGTTTGAAGAATATAAATAAAACGACGAAACTAAGATTTTAAATCATCTTTTTATTCGTTATTTTTCACGAAAATAAGTTTTGATTTTTTTTTATCCGAACGTAGAATTATAAATCATGTTTTAAGCTTTATTTTTTATTTGTTAAACAATTTTTTGTTTTTTGTTTTAGGTTTTGATTGAATTTTGAAGCAGTCAAGCGGAAGCGATTACACGTGATCATACCTAGTTGCTTTGCAGCCAATCAATAAACTTAACGATTTAAGAAAGAAATTGGACTTAAATGCATACTTTACTGGTAAGAAAAACAATTTATAAATTATTTATTATAAATAAATGATTTACAGGGTTGCCACAAGTCAGGGAAAACAGGGAAAAGTCAGGGAATTTGAAAATGAACCAAAAAAGTCGGGGAAAGTCAGGGAATTTTAAGATAAAATACATTTAATTATTTAGTTGGTTCTTTTAAAAGCACGCGCTTGATCAAAATTTGATTTTATCATTGAGTACGTTAAGGGGTCATCCGTACATGATTCATTTCGTAACTCTTAAACAACATACTGTAGCTCTGATGTTGTAACCGGATATTTTCTATCTTCAATTTGACCAGAAGTAGATGAAACCCTCCTTTGAAGTCTATTACTCCCTGGTCTTGTCTACCCCTCTCTGTATGGGTTAGTTTCAAAAACCGCGATTCGTACGCCTCCTAACGGTAGATATTTTCAGAGCGGGAGTTCGTCCAGCGAATATCTCTAGCAGCCTTGAAGTTCGTCAAAAAAACGTCGTCAGTTGTGGAGAGAGAGAATTACCAATTTTCCGTAGACAGGGGGGTATGAAGTAGGACCCCTCCGATCTAGTAAAATTGTGAATTTTACCCATACAGAGAGGAGCGCTATATCGAACATTAGAGTAGTAGACTTCAAAGGAGGGTTTCATCTACTTCTGATTTGACCCATAGCTGAGATTTTATTCTTATACATATATATGTTAATTAATATAGGCGTGCTTAACGAAAACCATTTCCTATAAAAGATTTCTCACTTCCGAGAACAATTTGGGGTGGAAATCCGACCGGAAGGAAGTGAGGAAATGTCGCGTAGTTAGCGGTCAAGTTCATTACTTCCGCCTTGTATTAACACTCAGCTGGTCAATCTTAAATTAGAAACAATTAAGCTTACTCTTCTGTAATTGAAGATTTAAATCAAAGGGAAAGTATATCATGCATTGATTCCAAACCTTGGAAGAATTAATCGGTTGTCATTATTTAAAACTAGAAAAATTGTGGTAAAATGTCGCTTTGTTAAAAATGGATAATCCAACCTAACTACAAGTGGTTTTTTATCGATTCGTTATCGTTTAAATAGGCCTAATCCACCAGTAAAAAAATTACAAAGACTAAGAAAAACCACCTTTCCAGAATCAGTCTAAAATATAAGAAAAATATTTCAAATATACTTTTAATTTGAAGAATATAAATAAAATAAACTAAGATTATAAATCATCTATTTATTCATTATTGTTCACGAAAATAAATTTAAAATGTTTTTTATCTGAACGTATAACCAGAGGTATATAATAACCCCCTTCGGAGGGAAGTATGAAAGCCCCTATACTACCAATGCTAAAAATCACGAACAACAAGAGCCCGCTGCTGACTATCTAGGCCACTAGCTCGCGCTGGACTTCTCAATGTCGCTACTCTAGTAAATGGTCTTTGTATAAACAAGACGGCTCGATTTGTGTTTAGAACTTCCTGTCTCAGGAGTCAGGCTGTCTGTTAAAATGGAGTCGAAGGTTGACTTCAGCTCGCGAGTTCCGGAAGCGCGCGTAGGGAAAATTTAGTGAGGTTCAAAATGGTGTAACTATTTTTTGGGAGTAAAGCGGTGTGTCGATCCGCCGCGATTTACGCCGGGCACTCGTTGTTCGTCGATTTTGCCTACCTTTCATACTTCCCCCCGAAGGGGGTTATTATATACCTCTGGTATAACGCTGATAATATTCTAAGATAAGGCCAATTTTGGATAAAAACGGATATGGATTATGTTTTTTTACTTTATCTTCGAATAAGTTAACTCGAATGAAAAATAGTCTATTTTTAATCAAACAGATAATATACATCAGCATTTAGTAGATTTTATCCAATTAATAAAAATTATACGAATTCCGAGCTCTAAATTTTGAATATATAATTTTAATCATTGTATTTCTAAAATAGTATTCTTAATTGTAATTTTGTTTATAGGCTTGGAGTGGTTTGAGAGTGTTTAATTGTTTTGACCGCGACGAGTAGTTGGGGGAGGTGTATGTGTCATGGGCTGTGGTACAAGCAGAAGTGGAAGCCACGTTGTTTCCCCGTTGAGCAAAGCCGTTATCTTGCCACACATTGCCTGGATCAGTCCCAATTCAACCAATCCCACCACTAAGACACCTGCTCAAAAGGCCAGCGATGTGGTCCTACTCGAAAAGGGGGTTCAGGTATAAAGCTTTTTACATATTTTATTACAAATTTTTTCAACAGGGTCTAGTAAAGGTTTAATTTAAGTTTTCGAATAGAATAGGTTTATTATACCTCATTAGATTAAATTATAAAATATTTTCTAGTAATTAGATTAGCTTATGGATATTTATTCTCCCAAATAAAATGGCTTAAAATATCTAATTTCTATTCAAAATATTATAAACAAATAAATGTCCAGTGTATTATTCGTTGGATTTTGATTTTCTTGAATCAATTTTGGTTCGGGTAGGTCGACAACTTGTTGGATCTGGTGGATAGAACTACGCAAACAGACTTACCGTTTGCGTACACGGAAGACATTCAAGAACTTCTGGACGACAACCAGAACTATGTCCACCGTAAGAGCCATCGAGAATCGAAAAGTTCGGGTGGATTACCCGGTCGCTCTAGTACCGGGAGCGCCGATAGTAACCCCATGAAACCACTGAGACCACTTATCTCCGATGTCGAGACCCAAACCCACCTGGCGACGGAATCGGCCGTCGATGACGTCAAGAGCGTCCTGGTGCAGACGGAACACCATATCGTGGTGCTGGGAAGACGGATGATGCATCTGGATATCAAACAACAAGCCAACAAGGTCACTATCGACATCGGTATACAAGTGGTCAATAGCAAAACCGATCATTTCACGCAAACGGACCTAATGGTCCTCGCACGAAAGGCCAGTGACAATAATGAGCTCAAGAATGTTAGGAATCTGCTCAGAGTAAGTTAAAATAAACATTCTTAAGGGTTCTTTTCTATTGAGAGCGTTAATTGACATTACGTTCGATTGTGTTTGTGTACGTTGTAGGTACAGTCTTCCGATCCCTCTGTGAACTTCAGACGGGACAAGCAAATTCTACTGAACAATAAAAACTACTTAGAACTGCCAACGACAGCTGACTTCGAGGCGCAAACGGACCCAGTCCAGAGAGCGTTGGCGGCCAACGCCGCTGACTCCGATCTCAATATCTTCGACACCATCGACTCCTCACCCATCGCCCACATCGAGAAAGAACTAGAAAGTAAGTGTAAAATCTTTAAAGTGATATTGGAAGTATCTTCTGGAAAATCGATAGAAATTGACTTGGGACCAATTTGTAATTTATGGAATTGACTTGGGACCAATTTTAATTGGTGAAGTTGACTATGTATATCTCTGAAATAGACACGGTGGAAGTTGAATTGCAACCAATTGTAATTGGTGAAGTTTACGATGTGTCTCTGTGGAATAGATGGTGAAAGTTGACTTGAATCCAATTGGTGCCTATGTGAAATAGTTGAGACCACATACGATAGTCAATTACTATTTCTAACGTGATATATATGATTGTTCTTTTCTCAGATGGCCAGATGACCCTAAAGGGTGCGGGTATCCACGATAGCATAGCTAGGTTACTAGAAGACGTTGAGGACTCGTTGACGGAGCCCTCGGTGTCTGTGTCCTATCGGGTCGTAGAGGTTCCCAAACGGGACTCGGCCGTCCAGACGGACAATGACCCCATCACCGACGAAGCCCCTGAATTCGCCGCCAGGCCCCCGCCTTGCAAGAAACGAGAAATGATACCCAATATGGCTGTCTTCAAGGAAATTGACGAACACTGCAACGAGGTAAGTCGTAATTTTTATATAACCATTAACAGAAGCCGATGAAACCCTCCTTTGAAGTCTACTACTCTAATGTTCCATATAGCGCTCCTCTCTGTATGGGGAAAATTCCCACAAACGACGACGTTTTTTTTACGAACTCCAAGGCTGCTAGAGATATTCGCTCGACCAACTCCCGCTCCGAAAATATCTACCGTTAGGAGGCGTACGAATCACGCTTTTTGAAACTAACCCATACAGAGAGGGGTAGACAAGACCCGGGAGTAATAGACTTCAAATTAGGGTTTTATCGGCTTCTGCCATTAATTTATATAGAGATTTCTAAAGATTATTATAAGATGATATTGGTTTTATCATAAGTAAATCATCCTTCAAGTTTATAAGACGACATACTGCGGGTAACGATGAAGTGAGTCCGATTTTCTCAATCAATCGTAATATGCCTTGATTTACCTGTAGTTTCATCGTGAACCTGACCTTTAACCTTAAGGTTAAAGTTCATAGGTTTTTATTTGAGATTATATATACGCCTAATTCGTGTAAATTGTAAGAATCATTTAAGCCTTTGCTGAACTTATTTACAAGTACAGTACCTAGACTAAGTTTTGGAATCGTGCCTAAACCTATTAACAACTAAACACAAGGAAGTGTTCGCGTAATGAACCTTATACATAATTTATTTTTCTATCACCACTCATTATAATCTAAGCCTAAATTTGGTCTATTCTATAGGCATTAATATGACCAAGAAGGATCAGATAAGGAGAGGAAAAGTGGGGCTGCGTTGAGTTAGAGAGAGAAGAGCCAACCTCCCACTCGGGTGGAAAGGGGGGATAGGAAATTCTCGAGGTAAACTGTTGTCACGTGCTCGCTAGCTAGCGCGTCTCATAAAGGGTTCGTTTTACCCGCGTGACTACAATTTACCACGAAGCATCTCTACCCCCGTCTGTCCCCCGTTCTCCCAGAGTGGGAGTTTAGGCCGACGCAGTAGGAGCCGCGCCGTTCCCACTTTTCCTCTCCTTATCTGATCCTTCTTGATATGACAAAAGAAAAGCAATATCTTAATTGAATCTAAATTGAAGCGTGCGCACAATCAAATTAGTGACAAAAGCTTCTAATTAAATTCATGGAGGGTGAAAATGAAATATTGAAATTTTGTTTGTGCGTAATTGAACCTTCAGGAAATGTGCCAAAAATCTAACTAGCGAGAGGGTCGAAGGGCTGCTATAAATCTGACGTTAATTATCGTAGTTTTGCGGCAAATAGAGGCTTAATTAGTAACTAATTGCTTAGTCTTAGATTGTAGCCAAGGCTTAGTGTTAAAATAATCCGATTCAGAGAGAGTTCATAAAGAAATACTATTTATTGAAAATTTTACTAGCGTTTTAAATTTATACCTAGTTTCAGAAGTAGATGAAACCCTCCTTTGAAGTCTACTACTATAATGTTCCATATAGCGCTCCTCTCTGTATGGGTAAAATTCCCAATTTTACGAGATCGGAGGGGTCCTACTTCATACCCCCCTGTCGACGGAAAATTGGAAATTCTCTCTCTCCACAAACGACGACGTTTTTTTTTTGACGTACTCCAAGGCAGCTAGTGATATTCGCTCGACGAACTCCCGTTCCGAAAACATCTACCGTTAGGAGGAGTACGAATCGCGCCTTTTGAGAATAACCCATACAGAGAGGGGTAGACAAGACCAGGGAGTAATAGACTTCAAAGGAGGGTTTCATCGGCTTCTCATGTAATTTAAAAACTTTTTTGTGTTCATTTTTAACGATCTCTCCGAAAATACTTCTCAAATATTAGTTTTTTTTTATGAGAAATGGGTCTCAGACTCACTTAATCATTAATCAAATTTCCAATGTAGTCACCTTAAGCAAATATATTGATTCTAGAGTACCCAAACGCATGACCTTGAACGGTAGAAAGTTTTCCGTGAAAACCTTTGCTGCATTATAATGCGTATGAAAAATCGACATTACCATGCTTTTCTTTCAACTACTCCTTTCATATTCCGAAGCTGTTATAGATCGTTATCAGGTCTAAGCATAAGTTTATAACTTATCTTCGTCTACTGACCTCTCTCTTACCTCTTTCCCCAGTATCCCGCCTCTCGCGAAAGTGGGTGGGCATAGTGTAAACCAGACGGTGACTGGTCTTGGATAATAGGCTCTATCGTGGCGACATCTTCGAGTTTACGAGTAAAACAACGTTATAATATACGTTTTTTATCGTAACTAGAGCAAAATTAAACTTAAAATATTCAAATTATACCACGAACTACGTCTGACTTTTATGGTTCGTCGGAAGTAAAGTTCTAGCGATATTAGAACGCGAGATAATAGGTACGGAAATGGTCAAAATTCGATTAAGTTATTTTTAAACGCGATTCGCTAATCTCTCGCGTTATAATTATCAAAATTACATCATGAACTAAAGTAGATTTCAATTGAAATTTAAGTGAAAACCACGAACTGATAGAATTTGTAGTTCGCGTGTAAACTTTAGCGTCCTTGACCGACAGACAGACGTACATCGGATATAATATATTGATACGTCTCTTTTATTTTGACGGGCTCGGCGCTTTCTATGTGGATACATGTCATTCGGCTCAAACAATTTAGTCTGGGTGTGTAATGATTATTGATTAAATATTGTCAGAAGCCGATGAAACCCTCCTTTGAAGTCTATTACTCCCTGGTCTTGTCTACCCCTCTCTGTATGGGTTAGTTTCAAAAAGCGCTATTCGTACGCCTCCTAACGGTAGATATTTTCGGAGCGGGAGTTCGTCGAGCGAATATGTCTAGCAGCCTCGGAGTTCGTCAAAAAAACGTCGTCGTTTGTGGAGAGAGAGAATTTCCAATTTTCCGTAGACAGGGGGATGAAGTAGGACCCTTCCGATCTCGTAAAATTGGGAATTTTACCCATACAGAGAGGAGCTCTATATGGAACATTAGAGTAGTAGACTTCAAAGGAGGGTTTCATCGGCTTCTGATATTATTAGTTTCTGTCGTGGAATCGTGGCTGAGGGTTCATGAGGTGAAGGGCTGTCTATACTCTATAGAAACGCGTAGATAGTGTATTCTCTCCATCTGACAGAAAATGAATAATGGCAGTATTTAGAATTTAGATATTGACATTTTGCAGTAAACGTGTTGGCGTGTTACTTTTCAATTTTAGCCTTTCTACCTAGACAATTAATTAGCCACACACGCAAACCTCTAAATTTTATTAGCTTAAACCATTAGCTAGTATCTTAAAGGTAGAATGCAACCTAACCACAATAAAAAAAGTTTACGAAACAAATATTAAACTAGAAATAAATTTAAAACTTACCCGGAAAATAGGCTTAGCGTGATTCATGAAGATCCTGAATTGCCTCCGTGTAAGGTCTTAGCGACCAATGAGCAAAGGCCCATCGTTCACGCGATATTGGTTGCTAGATCTTATACGCGAGGAAATCAGGATGTCCATGAATCCAGCTAAGCCTATTTTCCGGGTAAGTTTTAAAATTTTTCCTAGTTTAATATTTGTTAGAGCGAATATCTCTAGCAACCTTGGAGTTCGTCAAAAAAACGTCGTCGTTTGTGGAGAGAGAGAATTTCCAATTTTCCGTAGACAGGGGGTATGAAGTAGGACCCCTCCGATCTCGTAAAATTGGGAATTTTACCCATACAGAGAGGAGCGCTATATGGAACATTAGAGTAGTAGATTTCAAAGGAGGGTTTCATCGGCTTCTGATTAAACTAGAAATAAATTTAAAACTTACACATATTGCCACGCGTGATAAATTAAGGCTTTTAAAAGATTTCATCTGTAAATATGTCACACGAACAGTTTCTCGCCATAGATCAATGAACTATAGGCTCCTTGAACATTACTAAGCTGACATGCTTATAAGTTCGCTCTTTTTAACATAATCTGTCGCTTACAGTGTGTTTTAGTGAAACTAGGTCACGCGTTTCGAAGCTCACGTTCTTTTCATTATTGATTAGTTTGCCTAATTAAGTTAATTAGGTTTATTTACAAAGCTAAAATGTGTTGAAATTAACAACATTAAGAGTGAGCAAATTATTTTATATGAAGTTTTATTAATTATATTTTCAATAAATTAAGTTAATGTTTCCGGAAGCAGGGTTGCAACAGGTCAGGGAAAAGTCAGGGAATTAAGCCTTAATTATACTGACACCTTAAAGCGGTAGTAATGGATTATTAGTACCATGGCACTGATTTTCATAATAGGAATCTCAGTTTTTCTTGTGTAAGGATGGTTTGGAAATGAACCTCTTTCCCCAGTATCGCGCCTCTCGCGGAAGCGGGTGGGCACGCTGTAGGCCAGACGGTGACGGGTCTCGGATAATAGGCTCTATCATAGTTCTAGTTTACGCTTAAAACACCGTTATAATATAAATTATTGTAACTAAACTTGTCAAGCTCTCCTGTTATAGATCTTCCTTGGTAACGCCTTCATAAACTGCATAAAAACAATTGCAATTCCGACGCAAATTTCAAAATGCGAGTTTAATGTCAATCAATAGAGTTATGTAAGAGATCATTTTTACTTGACAGTGAAGTCAAAAGCTTAGTTAAGTTTATTCTCCGTTGCAGAATAGTGTCAAGTGATATTGCATTTACTCCGTTTGTCACGCAATTGTTTAGCAAACAAGGCCGTTTGCTCGGAAAAACTAACCATTGACGCGTTGCTATGGAAACACACTCGAAAGTTGAATGCATATCGGGTTTATACTAATTTCGAACGAATTTATACTATAGAATTTCACCTGGAGGTGACAACACGATTGAAGCTAAGATTTCTTGATATATAGATATATTTATATATTTTAAAATATCATAAACATGACGGCATATCTTTGAAAGTGGTGTCAACTCGAATTGAAATATATTTATTGACAAATTAAAATAAATACTCTTAAAACCTTATTGTTTTCTGAAGGGAAACAAGTTCAAGGTCAGCATTTTGATTGTGAAGATTATACTTTGTTTGGTATGGAACATTAGTCGCGATAACATTAATTAATTGACTATTGTTTAATTAAAATTAAAGGGATAATGCAGCCTCTCAAAAGTTATTTTTTAATCATTTATATATCGTTTAAATAGTCCTAATCCTCGTGTAAATTAAATTAAATTAAAAATAAAAATTAAAGTTTAGATTTCTTAATTAACCGCTCACTGCAGTTTTCTAGTTTTAATTAGTGAAAAGCATTTATTTCTCAAGGGTATAGATTTTTGAATTTACTGCTGACTCATTTAAAATAATTGTAATTAAGTATTTCAATGTTTAAGCGATTCCAAATCTAATTGGATCAATGTTTTTTACAGGTTCCAGAGTCGGCCAGATCTTCCGTGAAGAACTTAGTCCAGTACCTGACCTCTAAATGCGTCAATGACCTTCAGAAAGTACGCGCTTTCTTTAAATGGATCGCCAATAATATCACCTACGACTGGAGGTACATGGAGATTAAGATGTCCGCTGAAGAAGTCCTCCGGCGTGGGGAAGGCGTTTGCAAAGATTATTGCAAGCTTTTTAGCGAAATGTGCAAGTAAGTAATTATAAGTATATTTATATATGAAAAAACCACACGACGATAAGAAACATTTGAAACTCGAGTATTTTTATCTACGCGTTATCCGTTTGAATAAACGCCTAATTTTGTTTATTAATCGAGCTTAAAATTTTATCTCCGGGTCTAATTCGTATCCAGCATTTGATACGCGTCTGTTTATATAATTTGTGGATTTATATTAACTTAAATTTATCCGAGATTAAAATATCCGAAAAAAAAAGCTTAGCCCTAATTTAGGTGGAATGGTATGAAATTTGCACAGTTGGCAGATTTTTACAATGAGTCTTAATAATAAAATTTGGTATTAGTTAAATTTACGATCTGTAAACACCAACCACATTTGTATTTCTTTTCTCAGACTGGCAGATATTCGATGTAAAAAGCTTCACGGATTTGCAAAAGGTTACGATTATCGACCGGGCCATTGTTTTACACCCGGTGAAGACATAACGCATGCCTGGAATGCTGTTTTCATTTTTGGTGCATGGAGGCTCATCGATACCACGTGGGGAACAGGTATGTTTGACCTCTACTCTTGAGGGGGGAGAGGTTATTTAAAATGAGATTGACATAATTTTTTTCCAATGCCTATGGACTATATTTTAAAGGGAGAATGAAAGGCCGAAACAACCTATTTTTAATCGATTAAGAATGCTAAAATAATGAGAAAAACAATAATATAACTCACCAAAAATAATTGTTATTTTATAATCAATTTCCAAAGTTCCGAAACTTGCAAATGCTAAGCCTTGGCTTCCTAGCTCGGCACGAGCCGTATTTTTTTAAATATTCCCGTCTGATCTAGTCGCCAATCACGAGCGAGTATGCGTACTCGCTCGTGATTGGCCATATGACGTAGTTATTAAGGATAATTTTTATACGAAAAGTAGTACGTTCTGAATTAAGTACTTTTACGAGAAAGACCACGCGAAAGCAACCATATCACTGATGCCAGAACGCTGAGAATTAACTGTAGTCTTTACAATAGCGAAATCACACGACCCCTATGTAATGATGACGTAGTATTGCGGGGAACTTTAATTATAAAAATTTCTAAAATGGCAAAATTCTACTCAATTTCTATTGGGAGTTCATAATATGTTGACCAGAGTGTGTTTCTTTTAGGTTATACGGATCACACGGGTCGATTTCAACGTAAAATCAACGAACATTTCTTCCTAACAGACCCCGAAATCATGGTGTGGACGCATTTCCCACACGATGATGTTGAACAGAATTATTCCAGGTATGCATCTATCAACAACAAATGCTTTAATTAAAACAATTTAAATATTTAAGGCACCAATGTTTGATATTTAACCAAAAATGTTCCGTTTTAAGGTGGCAACTAATAGACAAAGCTATCAGTCTCGAAACATTCAATTCCCTGCCTAAAACGACACCGTTCTTCTTCGAGTATTGCTTGAAAGTTCGATCAAAACCTCAAAATCCAATTACGTTCAAAGTTCAAACTGAGATAAAACTGTCCTCTCACGAACCAATGAGATACAAGTTCAAACTCTATCCGGCCGATGAGCTCGAAAACAGTTCTTTGAATAGCTATGTCTTTTGTCAACTCAAAGAGGATAGATTGGTTGGTTCCTTTAGCGTCATCCCACCAGTCGAAGGAACATACTATCTCAAAATCTACGCCAAGTCCGAAAGGGAAATGAAGAACGACACCAGTTTGCACAATGTCGTCATTTTTTATTTGGATTGCATTCGCGCGCGCAAGTACCTACAACCATATCCGGTGAACGAGATACCTTGGGGACCAACGCAAACATTTTTCGACTACAAGGTAAATTTACACTTTTTCTTCCATTTTTTTTTTTTTTGTAGAGGTCTAGGCGACCTTTGAACGCCATGCTTCTTTATAAGGATTGGTTTATTAGTCACGAAAAATTGGGGAAAATTAAGGAATTTGGTATAAAAGCCAATAATTATGAGGGAATATGAATATCCTGCAAATTTTAAAACAATTGTAAAAGCGTTTGATAATTATTTGAACAAAATTATCATCGCTCACCATTTAATGCACCTTAATTGAGCGTCATTCATTAGTTAACATACCTTAATGTAGTCTCACTTTGAGCAAAATGTAGTCTCACTTTGAGCAAAATGTAGTCTCACTTTGAGCAAAATATAGTCTCACTTTGAGCAAAATATAGTCTCACTTTGAGCAAAATATAGTCTCACTTTGAGCAAAATATAGTCTCACTTTGAGCAAAATATAGTCTCACTTTGAGCAAAATATAGTCTCACTTTGAGCAAAATATAGTCTCACTTTGAGCAAAATATAGTCTCACTTTGAGCAAAATATAGTCTCACTTTGAGCAAAATATAGTCTCACTTTGAGCAAAATATAGTCTCACTTTGAGCAAAATATAGTCTCACTTTGAGCAAAATATAGTCTCACTTTGAGCAAAATATAGTCTCACTTTGAGCAAAATAGTCTCACTTTGAGCAAAATATAGTCTCACTTTGAGCAAAATATAGTCTCACTTTGAGCAAAATATAGTCTCACGTTGAGCAAAATGTAGTCGCACGTTGAGCAAAATGTAGTCGCACGTTGAGCAAAATGTAGTCGCACTTTGAGCAAAATGTAGTCGCACTTTGAGCAAAATGTAGTCGCACTTTGAGCAAAATGTAGTCGCACTTTGAGCCAAATGTAGTCGCACTTTGAGCCAAATGTAGTCGCACTTTGAGCCAAATGTAGTCGCACTTTGAGCCAAATTCTCGTCGCACTTTGAGCCAAATTCTCGTCGCACTTTGAGCCAAATTCTCGTCGCACTTTGAGCCAAATTCTCGTCGCACTTTGAGCCAAATTCTCGTCGCACTTTGAGCCAAATTCTCGTCGCACTTTGAGCCAAATTCTCGTCGCACTTTGAGCCAAATTCTCGTCGCACTTTGAGCCAAATTCTCGTCGCACTTTGAGCCAAATTCTCGTCGCACTTTGAGCCAAATTCTCGTCGCACTTTGAGCCAAATTCTCGTCGCACTTTGAGCCAAATTCTCGTCGCACTTTGAGCCAAATTCTCGTCGCACTTTGAGCCAAATTCTCGTCGCACTTTGAGCCAAATTCTCGTCGCACTTTGAGCCAAATTCTCGTCGCACTTTGAGCCAAATTCTCGTCGCACTTTGAGCCAAATTCTCGTCGCACTTTGAGCCAAATTCTCGTCGCACTTTGAGCCAAATTCTCGTCGCACTTTGAGCCAAATTCTCGTCGCACTTTGAGCCAAATTCTCGTCGCACTTTGAGCCAAATTCTCGTCGCACTTTGAGCCAAATTCTCGTCGCACTTTGAGCCAAATTCTCGTCGCACTTTGAGCCAAATTCTCGTCGCACTTTGAGCCAAATTCTCGTCGCACTTTGAGCCAAATTCTCGTCGCACTTTGAGCCAAATTCTCGTCGCACTTTGAGCCAAATTCTCGTCGCACTTTGAGCCAAATTCTCGTCGCACTTTGAGCCAAATTCTCGTCGCACTTTGAGCCAAATTCTCGTCGCACTTTGAGCCAAATTCTCGTCGCACTTTGAGCCAAATTCTCGTCGCACTTTGAGCCAAATTCTCGTCGCACTTTGAGCCAAATTCTCGTCGCACTTTGAGCCAAATTCTCGTCGCACTTTGAGCAAAATTCTCGTCGCACTTTGAGCAAAATTCTCGTCGCACTTTGAGCAAAATTCTCGTCGCACTTTGAGCAAAATTCTCGTCGCACTTTGAGCAAAATTCTCGTCGCACTTTGAGCAAAATTCTCGTCGCACTTTGAGCAAAATTCTCGTCGCACTTTGAGCAAAATTCTCGTCGCACCTTGAGCAAAATTCTCGTCGCACCTTGAGCAAAATTCTCGTCGCACCTTGAGCAAAATTCTCGTCGCACCTTGAGCAAAATTCTCGTCGCACCTTGAGCAAAATTCTCGTCGCACCTTGAGCAAAATTCTCGTCGCACCTTGAGCAAAATTCTCGTCGCACCTTGAGCAAAATTCTCGTCGGATCTTCTTGAATAGAATGATAACTGCACCCTGATGAAAGATCTTGCCACAGCACCATGAACAAATATGAAAATGAGTAACTCTACTACGACCGTTGTTTCAGATGAAGCTAATCAACCACTCTGGTCCAGTGATCGCGACGTGGGGCGGTCGTCGTAAACTGACCCTGGAGTACAACGAGAACATGGTGGTGACCTATCAGCTCTTTGACGCCGACGCCATGGAGATGGACGTCAAGGGAACCATTCAACGGGAAGACAGCGATAAACGCGTCACATTCACCGTGACCCCAATCAGAATGGGTTATTTCAAGTTCCTCATCTTCGGCATGCCCAAACCAAAGAGCAAGGGCAAATGGCGCATGCCGTTGCTCGCTTCGTTTCTTATTGACTGTAAATTGTGCCGCACCCCGGACGAGGACAACCCGGCCAAAGTGCAACAGGAACAAAAGAGCGACGCCGAAGCCAAAGACCCCAAGAAGAAAGAAAAGAAGAAAATGAGACCAATGATGATGCGATAGATATGCAAAGACGCCATCTTCAATCGTTCGTGTCCTAGCTTGACCATATGGTGACCTTTATCTCTTAGAGAATGACTGCATTGTGACCTTAATCCATTGGATTGGCATCATTTTGACCTTGATCTATTAGAATGACGTCATTCCGACTATGAATCTACTGATATGACGTCATTGTGATCTTAATCTATTGCAATGACGTCTTTATGAATTACTTCATTTTGACCTTGATCTATTATGATGACGTCATTGTGACCTCGATCTACGGAAATGAGGTCATTCTAGCCTGTAATGGCGGCTTTGTGATCGTGATCTATTGAGATGACATCATTATGACTATGGATCAGTGAGAATAACATCTTCGAAACCATTTTCTATTAGACTGCCGCCATTGAGACAAAAGACTGCCATCTATGGAAAGTAATGACGTAATTGGTATCTTGATCTATTGGAATGACGTCAATGTGACCAGAATATACTTTTATGACGAAATTTTTATCTTGATCTACTAAAGTGACGTCATTGTGACCTTGATGAATCAGGGTTACGTCATTGTGACCTAATCTACTGGTAACCTTGGATCTTTAGTGATAATGTCATTGTGACGTTCATCAATTGGAATGACCACATTATTTATCTTGATCAAGATTGTGACCTTGTCAATTGAAACCATAATTTGTGACGAACTATTCGATGAAATTCACGAGTGTTTTTATAGGATGACTGTAATCGCGTCAATGTCGACAACGTCATTTGTAATATTCGGAACTATTAATGAAGCTTTAATTGAGCTGTAATTTATTACGATGGTGATATTGGTGACGTTAACTATCCAATCATATCAATAATAAGAAATAAAACTATTGGGAAAGACGACGTACCCAAAAAGCGCAACAAGTTCGTCCGTCCGTCGAAAGCAATATTAATTACGAATCTTAATTGGTGTCCAATTAATGGCAAATGCTCAAACGTCACCCGATTATAGAATTAAACACTCGAGCTGGAAGTGCCTTTTTTATTTGAAAGACAGAGTGATATTAATAATGAGATCACGCCGATGGAATACTTAAAATTGAATGAAAATACCTAACAGTATAACAAATAATCAAATTCAAGTATTATTGATATATCCAAAAGCTCATAAACTTATTTCAGAGAAGTATTTATTTTTCAGTAGTTAACTTAAATATTTATGTCATTAAGTTCTAGCCGGCTCTAGAGAGATCGAGTAACAGTGTTTTACGTGTGAACGCGAAGACCCGTCATTGTCTGGCCTACAGCGTACCCACCCACCGCTTACCCCCAGAAAAACTGAGACCCTATTATGAAAATCACTGCCATCTCGTGTTTTTTCATTGTACTAAATAACCCTTTACTACCACCTTAACTTAATTAAGCTATCCCCGTCCGCTAGGAGTCTGATTTTCCAACCTTAGGACATTTTATTTTAAGAGAGGCATAGCTCAATAAAATGCAACGAATCTAAATTCTCTAGAATTTCTCCGGAGAGTGGCTCTTTGGTTTTTAATATTTACGCCGATTGTAGCCGCTTGGGTGTCTCAAATCAATCTTCTCTTATACGACAAGGCTAAAGTTTGCTCATAGCATTACTGGTCTTAATTACTTCTCTGGAATAAGTTCTGAGTTTATGATAGATGTATCATTGTTATTTCAAGGATAGTTTTCAAAATTTTCTATTTATCCCATATGTAACAATCGCAGCTTTCTCTATTTTGCGAAGTGCTCTTGAAAAAAAAATATTTTAATTTTTTTTATTGGATCCTAGTAAAGTATGACTGATTTAGGGATGAAGGAACCCCAAAATTATCTAAATATTAACTTGAATGTTAGTGATTTCTCAGAGATTTTAATACTAGAGTTCGAATTATTTGATTTGATTCCTGTTTCAAATATTGCCTTCAAACTGATTTAGGTAATTAACAATAAGTCTACTCCATAAAGGTTTAAAGATTATTACTTAAAAATTAAAATGTGTGTAATAAGAGATTAATTTAGAAAAACTGCGTACAATTCACAGTCCCGTAACAAAACATCCGTCCAATTCGATTTAAGTCTACAAAACATCCGTCCTATCAGATTTAAGTGTACAAAACATCCGTCCAATCAGATTTAAGTTTACGAAACATCCGTCCAATCCGATTTAGATTTACAAAACATCCGTCCAATCCGATTTAGATTTACAAAACATCCGTCCAATCCGATTTAGATTTACAAAACATCCGTCCAATCCGATTTAAGTCTACAAAACATCCGTCCAATCCCATTTAAGTCTAAAAACATCCGTCCAATCAGATTTAAGTCTACAAAACATCCGTCCAATCAGATTTAAGTCTACAAAACATCCGTCCAATCAGATTTAAGTCTACAAAACATCCGTAAAATCAAACTTAAACTTACTAAACATCCGCCCAGTCAAATTTAGCTTTAGAAAATATCCATCCAATCAAATTTAGGTTTAACAAAAATCCGTCCAATCAAATTTAGGTTTAACAAAAATCCGTCCAATCAAATTTAGGTTTAACAAAAATCCGTCCAATCAAATTTAGGTTTAACAAAAATCCGTCCAATCAAATTTAGGTTTAACAAAAATCCGTCCAATCAAATTTAGGTTTAACAAAAATCCGTCCAATCAAATTTAGGTTTAACAAAAATCCGTCCAATCAAATTTAGGTTTAACAAAAATCCGTCCAATCAAATTTAGGTTTAACAAAAATCCGTCCAATCAAATTTAGGTTTAACAAAAATCCGTCCAATCAAATTTAGGTTTAACAAAAATCCGTCCAATCAAATTTAGGTTTAACAAAACAGCCTTTTGAAAGAGGAGGTGGTAATTGAAACGGGAATGAAATCCTTTTAATCCGAACTCGCTATTTAATTTATAAAGCTTTTAGATGTTGTCGTGTTTTAATTAACCTCGTTAGATGATATAATTTAATGACTTAATTTCACAATTTAGATGTCGTTTCGGGAATGTATTATAGATAAACAAAATATTACTGTTAGAATACAGAAAAGTTATTTCTATTATAAAAAAATTTTCCGTTGAAACTACAAATAATATATATATAAATTGTTATTTTGCTTCAAATAGATGAAAATAGAGTTATTTTTGAAACAGCCAATTAGGAGAGTAATTGGTAATTACTATAATATTATAATTATAATATTTTATAACTGTAAATATTTCTTGGAAACCAAATAGGTTAAAACATAGACCACTCACTAGAAGGACTCGTAACTCAAATTAATTTAACTCAAAATTTGAAATAGGAATACATCTATTTTGAAAACTTTATTTATGACAATGTTATGACGTTACTCAAGCTTGGCACTTACACATAACGTGCTGAGTACCGAAATTCGTCTAAAATGTTTTTAAATTCCATTATTTATTCTTAAAACAAATGGAAAGTGAAATACACTAGAGATGACGCCAAAAACGGCCTAACTAGAGCTCTGGCAACCAGAGAATCAGCCAAGCAAAGGGAGATGAAACATCGCCGTCACTGCGCATGAGCTCATCATTCCCTTTAACAGGTCTGATTATGTGGGTTGCCTACCCATTTTGGATGGGGTCAAAATAAATGTTTCTTTTTACCGTTGTCTGCATCCCAATGCTTGTCTACCCTTCGAATATTATCCTTCATTTATTTTGGTTATTGTTTACCCCATATGGTTTATTTGTATGACCTATCATACTCTAACTTAACTTTACCTAATCTATTCTAATAATTATTTACCCAAGTTTAACCAGACCAAATGTAAACTAACCGATATTAACCTAATCGAACCAAATAAAACATAACTTAAACTAAATTTAATTTATTAATTAAAGGGCTAAAAGTAAAATGACCCATTTTTTAATATACGAGTCCTCCTGGAGAGAAAATAATTGGTCGAAATTGATTGAAAACTGAAATGGTTTTTGACTTCTTCTTCGTACGTGTATCAAATATTTTAAAACGCAATAAAAATCTCCAATTGCAATTAATTGTACATACCATAATTAATCGGCGAATTATAATATAATCAGAAGCCGATGAAACTCTCCTTTGAAGTCTAAATTACTCCCTGGTCTTGTCTACCCCTCTCTGTATGGGTTAGTTTCAAAAAGCGCGATTCGTACGCCTCCTAACGATAGATATTTTCGGAGCGGGAGTTCGTCGAGCGAATATCTCTAGCAGCCTTGGAGTTCGTCAAAAAAAACGTCGTCGTTTGTGGAGAGAGAGAATTCCCAATTTTCCGTAGACAGGGGGTATGAAGTAGGACCCCTCCGAACTCGTAAAATTGGGAATTTTACCCATACAGAGAGGAGCGCTATATCGAACATTAGAGTAGTAGACTTCAAAGGAGGGTTTCATCTACTTCTGCGGTGAAGAGTACTGAAGACCTACTTATTGATATTACGTTACTTATGATCGTAAACATAGTTTTCGATAAAGGGGCAAAGTAATTTTACCCCTCTTTCCCAGCTTTTCTTACATTGCAGGGTTGCCAGGAGCTTGTGAGCGTAGTTAAGAGTAAACTGCTAGCCTTTCTCGCTGCTTCAGTTTGCGGTCACAAGTGGCTGGCAACACTGGGGGACTATAATTGAAACAAAACAAATTCTCTTTATCAAAATAGTTGATTCGTCCCAATCTTGGAAAAAAAAAGTAACATATTCCATAGTAACAGGTTCTATTTAACAGCTTTTTTGTTGTTTTCAAGGTTGGCAAAAGTATAGATAATCCTATACTTTGACCCAACCTTGAAAAGCGGGAATATCTTTAATAGTAACAGGTGCTTTTTCACAGCTCCGTTTTGCTGTTTCCAAGGTTATTATATAATACTAACTATAGAATATGTATGTAAAATTTGGTCTTCAAATGTTTATAGCTCAAATATACGTCGCGGTACTGGTGGAATAATCGAGGGTCAACGTTACCTCGTATCCAGCCAGTTTGACAGCGGTACTTTAGCCCCCTTTAAACTAACTTAGATTGCTTTATTAAGACATACAGTTTTAATTATATCAGGTTTTTAACCTTCAATCCAAACAAAAGAAGGCCAATATTCATAGAAAGTTTAAAAGAACTGCTGATGCTCTTACTCTGACGGTTGAATCGTCTCATCCTATGAGCCCGCAAATGGAGTGGATTCTAGAAACGGACTGATGACGGTAAAATTTATATGTAACTCTTGACGCGACGTCCAGATTCTATTAAAAACATTCAGTCGCAGGGTCTGGGTAGGAGGGGATATAAGTGTAGCTAACTTATCCAGGAAGTTTTTGTTCTGATAACATTTTTTGGCAAGTAGGGACTAGGGACAGAGCTCGTGTGATAGCTACACCGTTTCATATCTTAGAGCGAAATGTTTTATTTCGGTATGTAGGGTCTTAAAACACGGTTAAATAGGTTTCAGAGAAGTATTTAACTTCCATTAGTTAACTTAAATATAAATAAATTTAAGTTATTTTATAACTATGGTTTCACTTAACCTTACTTAGAATTTTAAAATTGACAAAGTTGAGACTTCATGCACAAAGAATTCAAACGAATTCTTAAAAAATATTAGAACTTTTAAGCGAGAATAATAGTTAAATGAAAATCTTTTATATTCGGTTATGTTTGTAGTCATGGCTTAACTAGTTCCCTATGTACAGCCCTGAACCAGTATGCCCATATCTTTCTGAAAATATAGATAATCATTTCGCAGTCGTCAGTCCGCTACTATAATCCACTCGTGTAATCCACTCCGAAACAGGGCAGACTGTCGATTTAGTAGTCGTCGGTCGCGACGAAAGAGCTTCAACCGTACATATTCAAACTACACGAAAATCCTTTTGTTAGAAAGGTAAGAAGTGTGCGATAATAAAATAGAAAACTTTTCTTATTATTATATTCAGACATGAATTGCTAGAAGGGAATAAGTTGGAGTAATCCCAGTTATCAATTTCGAATGAGTGAGTTTATATAACAAGACTAATGACGATGGAAAAAGTAGTCAAATGTTTTAAACCATGTATATCTGTATCGTCTGGCAAAAAAGTAGTCCATTATACTTCCGATAATTTGCTACACTTATGGGGGTGGCAAAAGGAGTAGGAACTTAAGAACAGTTAGTTTTATTTTTCTTATTTAAGACGTCTATGTCTTATGTTCATTTTCTTTTGGACGCTTTTTCTGGTGGCTTTTAGGAATGGACCCAAGAACGGCCACTCGTCCTACACCCAATTTTCCTCTCCTATAATTTACATATTTATTTTCATCGTCATCGATTTCTATATAATACAATTCTTACGGAAAATGTAAGAGTTAACTTCCAAAACGTTAGCCTGCAAAAGGTTATAGTCATTTAATTCTACGTGTCTAGGGCTGTTCTGATACCATCTCAAAGTAAATGACATCAATAGTTTGATGAGATTTTATTTTTTTTATTTTTTCGGACATGGACACAATTGCAACTTTGGAAAATTATTCAGAATCAATTATAATTGCATTCTTTTGCATTTGTTAGAGTTTTTTTACAACTTTTTGTCAATTAAAGGAACTATCTGCGATTTTTAAATTCCCTTTATAGCCGCCTTTTCTAACTTAGCAGACGACGTTGACCGAAGCAAATTGTACAGTCAAAGCTAGGCTGTGTCAGAAGCCGATGAAACCCTCCTTTGAAGTCTATTACTCCCGGGTCTTGTCTACCCCTCTCTGTATGGGTTAGTTTCAAAAAGCGCGATTCGTACGCCTCCTAACGGTAGATATTTTCGGAGCGGGAGTTCGTCGAGCGAATATCTCTAGCAGCCTTGGAGTTCGTCATAAAAACGTCGTCGTTTGTGGAGAGAGAGAATTTCCAATTTTCCGTGGACGGGGTATGAAGTAGGACCCCTCCGATCTCGTAAAATTGTGAATTTTACCCATACAGAGAGGAGCGCTATATCGAACATTAGAGTAGTAAACTTCAAAGGAGGGTTTCATCGGCTTCTGGTATCATAAAACTTAAAATATAGTCCATAGTCCCTAATCGTGATGGTAAAAGGGATTTTTTGGAAATCTTGATATATCAAAAAACATCTGAAAATTGCGAAAAATTAGACATAAATATGTTGGTCAAAAGTATTTTGATCAATAAACATTAAAAACTTGTTTTTGCGGACAAACACGATAAAAATATGTCAAGTTATTGATATTTATTAATTAAGATAGGTGTCCATTAATATAAATCCTAGGTGCACGGAAGATTTTTTGTCTATACCCACACTCACTGAGTAATAAAGTGTGAAACCTTAGGACAAAAATATCTATTTTGCAGCGTTGCAGATCGAAGTGTAATGATCGACCCCGAGTATCTAATAAAAAAAGAGGTTGAAGAAAACATCACTGAAGAATGCAATTATTCACAATTGAGTGACGTTTTTGCCACAATTCCCTCAGCTGGCCCAATTAATAAGGAAAACTCCTCCGAAGAACCTTACGAAAATTTCAGTTCGTTGGGAATCCACATCAAGACTGAACCCCTCGATCATTCTAGGGAGTCTATAACAGATTGCGACAGTCAAGGAGCCAATGATCTCAGTTATATTCTCCCTGAATTTCAATCGATAGACTTTTCACCCAAAACTCCCTCAGCTCTCCCAATTAAAAATGAAAACATCTCCAAAGAACCGTATGAAAATTTCAGTTCGGAGGAAATCCAAGTCAAGACTGAACTCCTCTGTCATTCTAGGGAGTCTCTAACAGATTGTGACAGTCAAGAACATGATGAGCTCACTTATATTCTCCCTGACTCTCAATCGATAGAAATTGAAGAGGAAAACTCATTGGAAAGACTATTTTCACCCCATGAAATTTTCAGTTCAGTGGTGTCCCAGATCGATACGGAATGTCTTAGTGATTCTAGTGACTTCAAACAGGAGTCACTGCCGACTAACGATGAGACAAAGATACGGAAAGCTCAAGAACAACAACTGATAATTTTCAAATGCGAGCAATGTTTCTACGTCACTAATTCTAAATCTAATTTGAGAAGACACAATTTAATTCATTCTCCCGATAAGTCATTTAAATGCGACCAGTGTTCTTACGCTTCTCATTTAAAAGATAAACTGCAAACCCACAAGTTAATTCATTCCCCCGATAAGTACTTTAAATGCGACCAGTGTTCTTATACTTCTCACTTGAAACGAAGTTTTATCACCCACAAGTTAAACCATTCAACGGATAAGTCATTTAAATGCGATCAGTGTCCGTACGCTTCTAACGGGAAACATAAACTAAATAGTCATATGTTAATTCATTTGCCCGATAAACCATTTAAATGCGACCAATGTTCTTACGCTTCGTTTAGGAAACAGGATCTAGTTAAGCACAAGCGAAATCATTTTGATTATAAATCCTTTAAATGCGACCAGTGTCCCTACGCTTCTTACCAGAAACAAGATCTTGTTAAACACAAGTTAACTCATTTGTCCGTTAAGCCCTTTCAATGCGATCAGTGTCGCTATGCGGGTAGTTCTAGAGTGACACTAAAAAATCACCAGTTAATTCATTCGTCCGATAAGCCCTTTAAATGCGACCAGTGTTTCTACGCTTCTCATTTAAAAAAGTGCCTTAAAAGACATAAGTTAACTCATTTGACGGATGAGACAAGAGGTTAAAGGTACACAAGCTAAGAAGGTGAACCTAAAATATCACATTCACCTAACAAATGAACGAAACAAAATAACTTTAAATCGTGACCGAAAGAGAATAAAATTTGGGTCGACATAAGTGAATAAATATTAAGTTAGATATTATTACGAAGCTGTTATAGACTAACGTCAAATTGCCTCCATATTATGGATAAAGATGAGAAAAAGAAGAGGAACAGTGAGAAGGAAGCGCAATGTCCTAATGATCCAGATTTCAGAGCCAAACAAAATACCCGAAAATGTAAAACAGAAGCTCAACGTCGTAAAGATGCTGATCAAGAGTTCAGAGCCAAACAAAAAGCCCGAAGACGGGAACTAGCAGCTGAACGTCGTAAAGATCCAGAGATCAGAGCCAAAGTAAATGCCCGAAAACGGGAACTAGAAGCTGAACGTTGTAATGATCCAGAGTTCATAGCCAAAGAAAATGCCCGAAGACGGGAACTAACAGCTGAACGTCGTAAAGATCCAGAGATCAGAGCCAAAGTAAATGCCCGAATACGGGAAAAAGAAGCTGAACGTCGTAAAGATCCAGAGATCAGAGCCAAAGTAAATGCCCGAAAACGGGAACTAGAAGCTAAACGTTATAAAGATCCAGAGTTCAGAGCCAAAGTAAATGCCCGAAGACGGGGACTAGAAGCTAAACGTTATAAAGATCCAGAGTTCAGAGCCAAAGTAAATGCCCGAAGACGGGAACTAGAAGCTAAACGTTATAAAGATCCAGAGTTCAGAGCCAAAGTAAATGCCCGAAGACGGGAACTAGAAGCTAAACGTTATAAAGATCCAGAGTTCAGAGCCAAAGTAAATGCCCGAAGACGGGAACTAGAAGCTAAACGTTATAAAGATCCAGAGTTCAGAGCCAAAGTAAATGCCCGAAGACGGGAACTAGAAGCTAAACGTTATAAAGATCCAGAGTTCAGAGCCAAAGTAAATGCCCGAAGACGGGAACTAGAAGCTGAACGTCGTAAAGATTCAGATCCAGAGGTCAGAGCTAAACAAAAAGCCCGAAAACGGGAACTTGCAGCTGAACGTCGTAAAGATCCAGATGTGAGAGCCAAAATAAATGCCCGAAGACGGGAATTAGAAGCTGAATGTCGTAATTATCCTGATCCAGAGGTCAGAGCCAAACCAAATGCCGGACCATCAATCCACGTTCATCCAGACTGTCTGGATACCTCTTGTTGTACAACTCTAGCATCTGAAGAATTGGAGAAAAGGTCAGTGGTCAAAGGACCTAACAGATTTCTACATTAATTCGGACTATTAGCAATGGACGAATAAACCACAAGAGCATCTGCCTACTCTTTATCCATAGCAGACTAGACGCTCTTTTGTTAGTACCAGAAGTAAATAGGCGGAGGTAGCTAAACCGCCTACCAGTTTTCCCTGGTTCACACGTTGTCAAGACGGTTCGGGGGCTATCGCCTCGGTTCGACCTAAGCCAAGGCTTAGTGTCGTTTTAAAAAATGCTCAGAATTTAAGATTTTTAAATAATTATCTCAAACTAATTAGTAAATCGTGTTTGTAACTCGTTGGTTAATTGTTTAATTAATAATCGTGTTATAAGATTTGCCAGCAAATTTGTCTCTACGTCTCGTTATTTTTGAAGCGGATTGAACCCAAGCAACTTGACCAAATTGCTTTCCGAACCAACACGTTGGTTTGAAAACCAGTTTTAGGTATCGAAGCGCATTTAAGTCTGTGTATGAACGAGGCTTTAGTTAGAAAACTCGAACGGAATTGTACCTACTACACCTTATTTACTTTTGATACTACTTTTCCCACGGTTTGTCGTTAGAGTACGCTTATGGACGCCAGGTTCTCTTATGGTGTCCATTGTTAATAGTACTGGGTGCACCAGAGATTTTTGTCTCTGGTATAAAAGGGGTGTAATCTTAGGACAAATATTTTTCTTTTGTAGTATTGCAGTTCGAAGAACAATGATCGATCCCGAGTATGTAATAAAAAAAGAGGTTGAAGAAAATGCCACTGAAGAATGCAATTATTCTCAAATGAGTGACTTTTTTACCACAATTCCTTCAGCTGAACCAATTAAAAAGAAAAACTCCACCAAAGAACTCGACGAAAATTTCAGTTCGGTAGTAATCCACGTCAAGACTGAACACCTCTGTCATTCGAGAGAGTCTATAACAGATTGCGACGCTCAAGGACATGAGCTCGTTTATATTCTCCCAGAATCTCTATCCACAGACATTGAACAGAAAATCTCCTGGGGCTGGGAAAGTCAATTTTCGCCCCATGAAATTTTCAGTTCTGTGGTATCCCAGATCAAAACGGAATGTCTTAGTGATTCTAGTGACTTGAAACAGGAATCATTGCCGACAAGTTAATACATTTGCCTGGTAAGCTATTAAAATGCGACAAATGTTCTTACGCTACTCATTTGAAAGATGAACTTCATAGCCCCAAGTTAATACATTCTCCAGATAAGTACTTTAAATGTGACCAGTGTTCCTATTCTTCTCACTTGAAACGAAGTTTTAACACCCACAAGTTAAACCATTGTAACTACACTATTAATTTGAAACAGGCTCTAGAAACACACAAGTTAAGTAATTTGCCCGAAAAGGCTTTTAAATGCGACCATTGTAACTGCACGACTCATAGTAGAGCTATTCTAAAAATTCACAAGTCAAATCATTTGCCCAAAAAGTCCTTTAAATGCGACCAGTGTAACTACGCTACTAATTTGAAACAACCTAAAATCACAAAAGTCAATTCATTTGCCCGAAAATATCACCCATACCTAAATAAAATCACTTAGCAAGTGTTAAATTTCTCCTTAAAAGATTTAACAATTTTTCTGTATATACTTATGAACATAAAATATAGAATAAACAAATGCTTTAAGTGACATTAAAAGCACATTTAAATCATGCTTCAGTTTTTCAATAAGGCGTATTATGACTTTTATACGGTTCTGAAATTTTTGTCGTCAGAGGTTGAAAAATAGTGATAGCTCCACTTTAAACCAAATTAAGGTACACTGTCGAAGAATTTGACGTCATCTCGTCGTAGGTGTGACGGAGTCAAAGCTAGGATGTGTGCATAAGGGAAGAGCATTTGAAAGGGGCAAATTTCAGAGCAGATACGGCCTTTAATTGTGTCTTGAAAACGTTAAACACTGCAAAACAAATATATCCATTCAAAAAATGAAGTGGTAATTGTTCAAGACTACCCGCGGTTGGCACGCCCCTGCTCCTTTGTACTAAACTCAGAATGAACATAGACTGAGTCGGGAAACGTCTTACGTAACCACTATCCATTTTCATTCTACAGCTTTCCAAGGTTAGGACCTATAGAAACAGGTGGTGGTTTAACACCCATAGTGTGAGGATCCCCACCAACTGACTCCTCTTCTCCACTCCGACTGTGCGAGCCCCACAGTCCCTACTCTAGTATATGAACAATGCTTATTTCTCGCCCTGTCCGTCTGTCTGACCGTCACTCTTTGCTCTAGTCTAGAGTCTAGACTCCAGCAGTAGTTCGGCGATTTCTGCATCTCTATAATTTATTTTAATTAAAGGATATATAAGTTTCAACAACGTGAAATGCATTTTTGACTAATGGACTTAAAGTAATCGGTTTTTGTTTCGTGTTTTAAAGAAACGGAAGATTTCGTTGAGAATATGCTACCGACCTACAGCAGTACAGCTTCGTGGAAATTATCATCGTCCAAGGCTTAAGGAAGTAAATTTGAAGTTGGACTTGGAGTCGTCGTTACTTTAAGGTAAACATACTGATTATTTTATTTTCATTCGTAAAATTCATAAATACTAAATTGTATTTACTAAAATTCCCAATGAATTGTACAAAACACCCTTTGCTCTCGTAATGGCACCCCCTCGTAATTTTTTGATAATGATTCAAATAACAAATGCCAAAGATTTGTTAACTCTTTTATGCATCCAAGAACGTGGGAGCAAAACTAATCTAATCTTGACACATATTCTTAAAAAATATTTAATCAAAAAAAGTAAATTCCATAAATATTAATGTGAATCTACAAGATCTAGTTAAGAGAATTAGCCTCGGTAGAAAAATGGAATGCCATTAGAGCCCTGAGAAAGTGAATAGCAGATGAATTTTGACTGAAAATCATATCTAGAGTGGTTCTTCTGTAGAATTAAATCCCGATGGAATTAAGTGTAATGGTTGAATCCATAGTTAAGCCATTGCGCAGTAGCCCGCCTCTTACCCAAGCTGTGACGGGTCTCAGATAATAGTCTCTATTGCGTTTAAGAGACTGTTATAATATAGATTTTTCTTTCTTTCGATAACTTATTTTAAAACAAGATTCACTAATCTCAAGGGTTATAATTAGCAAAATTACACAGTAAAGTAAAGATTTATATTCTAATTTATGTGAGACCGCGGACTGATAGCATTTGTGGTTCGCTTGATAATAGGTACGGCAAATCACCATTTTTGGTGAGTGACCCATTGACTACCGCCATAATGATTTGCGTACCGTATCGAATACATTTATTCTTAGAAAGCAGTAAAGAATATATTTTTTCGAAATGTTGAAGATGCTATTATTAGCTTTTTTTAGCTTAGCTTGGTCATGTAAAACCAGACCTTTGCTGATAGTATTAAGCTACGGGGTGATGTTTACTTTTATAAAGTGATCGACTTTTGATAGTATATGTAATAGAATTAATAATGATAATGTGTGGAAGAAATTCACAGACAAGAAAATCTGTTGACAACCCCTCCTATCGCGATTCCTGTCGAACACCGGAATATTAATTAATTTTTCCTAGTATGTATGTATCATTAAGAGCATAACGATTTCTCATAGGTAGCGGTGCACCCAAATCAGTTTTATTCATGCTAATTTATTTCATTGTATTATTTTACATTCATCTGGGTGTGAAAGAAACTGGTAACCCTCCAAGGGGTACTTGAACCATTTCGAAAGCCATTATTATTTTGTCACGTGATAGCGTCGACTTGACGGTGAAACTCCTCAGAATAGTTCTTAATACCACCTTCATTTCGAGCAAGGCGAATCGAAATGCTGAAATCGAGATTGAAAAATAATTTAATAACCCTATTGCCTCTTGATCAACTCACAGGAGGTTTAATAACAAATTATCTCCAAGGGTAAATTTAGTCTCTGATAGTGATTAACTGTCTTTAGATTATTATCAAGCATAGCTATTTTTATTCCAAATCCATGATTTTTCAGTCATCGTTGAAAAAAACTAAATTTAATGATTTATTTTAGTCAGAAAATTTCTCTCCACTTTCTTTTTCCACAAATTTATGACGTCAAGCCTATTGTTGGGCACATTTCGTCATTTGACCAATCACAGCGACATAATACACAGTTTTAGCAGTACCAGAAGCCGATGAAATCCTCCTTTGAAGTCTATTACTCCCGGGTCTTGTTTACCCCTCTCTGTGTGGGTTAGTTTCAAAAAGCGCGATTCGTACGCCTCCTAACGGTATATATTTTCGGAGCGGGAGTTCGTCGAGCGAATATCTCTAGCAGTCTTGGAGTTCGTCAAAAAAAAACGTCGTCGTTTGTGGAGAGAGAGAATTTCCAATTTTCCGTAGACAGGGGTATGAAGTAGGACCCCTCCGATCTCGTAAAATTGGGAATTTTACCCATACAGAGAGGAGCGCTATATGGAACATTAGAGTAGTAGACTTCAAAGGAGGGTTTCATCGGCTTCTGGCAGTACTTAAAGTGCCATAGGTTGCATATAGTCTATCTTGCCTACTAGGTTCAAATGTTCTTCCTACGTAACAAGATGTTCTTCCACAAAATTGTGTTGCACTCTTAAATTTAAAGAAGTCCTAAACCATAGAAAGATTTCCTCCCCCCTAAAATGTAGAAATAATATGGATGATTACCAGGGCATCCCATTAAAGGTCATGATGCTGGGAATAATAAACTGTACTTGTCCACAGCAAAGCTTTGTGGGAAAGGGAAATAGATTTATAGGTGTAGTAGATTCAATAATTCCAGGGAATATCTCAATAGTCAGATTGATTTTTTTATTATATTACATGTAATATATTATTAACAATATTTTACATTCATCTGAGTGTGAAAGAAACGGGTAACTCTCCAAGAGGTACTTGAACCGATTCGTAAGTCATTATGATTTTGTCACGTGGTAGCGTCGACTTGACGGTAAAACTCCTCAGAATCGTGCTTAATACCACCTTCATCTCGAGCACCGCCAATCGAAATGCTGAAATCGAGATTGAAAAATTATTTTAATTACTCTTGCTTCTCGATCAACTTACTGGAGCTTTAATAACAAATTCACTCAAAGGGTAAATGAAGTTTCTGATAGTGATTCCAAATCCAGGTTTTTTTTTTTTCTATATTATCGTTGAAACTATTTTGGTCAGACATTTTCTCTCCTTTTTCTAGTCCCACAAATTTATGACGTCAATACACTTGTTAGGCACGTTTCATTTGACCAATCACAGTAACACAATACACTCTTTTAGCATTATACTTAAGGTTCCACATCGCGCATATATTCCATCTATCCTATTCGTCCTACCAGAAGTAGATGAAACCCTCCTTTGAAGTCTACTACTCTAATGTTCGATATAGCGCTCCTCTCTGTATGGGTAAAATTCCCAATTTTACGAGATCGGAGGGGTCCTACTTCATACCCCCCTGTCTACGGAAAATTTTAAATACTCTCTCTCCATAAACGACGACGTTTTTTTTGACGAACTCCAAGGCTGCTAGAGATATTCGCTCGACGAACTCCCGCTCCAAAAATATCTACCGTTAGTAGGCGTACGAATCGCGCTTTTTGAAACTAACCCATACAGAGAGGGGTAGACAAGACCAGGGAGTAATAGACTTCAAAGGAGGGTTTCATCGGCTTCTGCTCCTACCTAACATTTATGCGAAGTTGTTCTTGCACAAAATTGTGTTTCGCTATAAATTTAAAGAAGCCCTAAGCCTGGCTATAAATCTTTCAACTCCGCCCTAAAATGTAGAAATAATATGTAAGATTACCAGGGCATCCTCTGGGTCCTGCGGAGAAAGCTAGGAATGCGTATGGGTTGGGCGGAAGAGATTCTTGCCTCGGTAGCCATCGTTCTGGTATGAACCTCATCGGATCTGAATACACTTCCGGATCTCGATGAATGGCATCAATGAGAACTATGCACTCTGTCCCTTTCGGTATCTTTGCGTTATCTATTAAGGGAAGTGAAAGCCTGATTTAACTGGGTCTCAAAAGTAATTGTTTAAATAATTTCTTCTCGATGTCCAAAATTATATTAATTTATTTTAAATATCCAAATCCAATTAAGATTTCTTACGTTAAGAAATTTTGCAAATTTCCAAGGATGGTTTGGGAGGCGTTGCCAGATTTTTTTGGGAGAGGGTGGCGTTGCCAGATTTTTTTGGGAGAGGGTGGCGTTGCCAGATTGTTTTGGGAGAGGGTGGCGTTGCCAGATTGTTTTGGGAGAGGGTGGCGTTGCCAGATTGTTTTGGGAGAGGGTGGCGTTGCCAGATTGTTTTGGGAGAGGGTGGCGTTGCCAGATTGTTTTGGGAGAGGGTGGCGTTGCCAGATTGTTTTGGGAGAGGGTGGCGTTGCCAGATTGTTTTGGGAGAGGGTCGCGTTGCCAGATTGTTTTGGGAGAGGGTGGCGTTGCCAGATTGTTTTGGGAGAGGGTGGCGTTGCCAGATTGTTTTGGGAGAGGGTGGCGTTGCCAGATTGTTTTGGGAGAGGGTGGCGTTGCCAGATTGTTTTGGGAGAGGGTGGCGTTGCCAGATTGTTTTGGGAGAGGGTGGCGTTGCCAGATTGTTTTGGGAGAGGGTGGCGTTGCCAGATTGTTTTGGGAGAGGGTGGCGTTGCCAGATTGTTTTGAGAGAGGGTGGCGTTGCCAGATTGTTTTGGGAGAGGGTGGCGTTGCCAGATTGTTTTGGGAGAGGGTGGCGTTGCCAGATTGTTTTGGGAGAGGGTGGCGTTGCCAGATTGTTTTGGGAGAGGGTGGCGTTGCCAGATTGACCAGCCTTCATTTCTTTCAACATAACGGTTATAGGGTGAGCCGTATCTCTAAAAGTGCTTAGATATAGGATCTTGATTGGCACAATTTCCGACTTGGAATTAATAAAACCAATGGCAGGGAAATTGCATATCTGATATTTACCAATTTTTAAATCTTCGTCCAAATATCTCGCTACCAATGGAGCCGGTGTATAAAGTCTGGCTGCCTCCTATTTCAAAAAAATGATTTAAAATTCCCATTTACTATATCTCAGGTTTCATACAAACCTGGAAAACCTGAAAAGTTCATTGAATTTGGTTTTCCAAATCTGAGAGACTTGTAAAACATAACCAGTGCGTCAACGATCTAATTGAAGACTCCTTAAAATTTCTTTACATCCACATTTAGATAGAGAACAGCTTACTTTTATGACGCAATCTAAGTAGGTCAGTCTCTTGTAATCATCCAATTCCAACTCAGTGTCGTTGTCAGAGCCAAAAACGGCGTCCAATTCCTCTTGCACTATGCGTTGACACTCATGGTTTTGACCCAACAGGAACAAGGTCCAGCTCATATTCAGAGCAGTGGTATCATGACCCTTTAATGAAAGGAATAATAATTTTAATCAAGAACGAGAGCTTAGACAATGACATCCCAACTGTAAGGATGTAATAATTATCTCCAGAAAAGTAAATTAGTTCTTGCCACCACTAATTTAAACCACTAGCTTTACTATACTTTCTGTTATCATTAACCTCCGTTGGGTTTTTACGGAATGGGGAAACCGAAAGACTAATGGAGGGGGAGGGGTTACCCCTTTTAAATGTGAATTCATACTCCGAATAGAAGGGTTTCAACTTCGTCCTGAACGTCCTCAAGTCCAAAGCTATCGTCATTGAAATATAAATCCAAAACTTTGTCTAGAAATGAGATTCCTCTTTTTTTGTCGGGTTTTGTTTCTTCTTGTTGGGAATTTTGGTTTTCTTTCGCTTCGATTCTTTCCAATACGCGTTTCTCAATAATCTAAGCAAGAATAGAAATCCAATTATTTGGGTTTTAATAAGTATAGTAACAAGAACTTATTTAAGGACCCGAGAACGTACGAAGGACGTAATTGGGCTGACGTGCCAATAGATTATTTTAACCCTATTTCTTATCGGTCCACCATTAAAAAAAAATTATAATCCAATATTAAACTAGAAATCAATTTCATTCAATAGGATCCTGAATTTCTTGGCATTGGTGGGTTAGCGACCAATCAGCAAAGGCCCGTTGTTACGGTGACACTTTCAATAACATAAGTTTTAAATTTATCTCTAGTTTAATATTGGTTTGTAAATTTTGTTTACTAGTGAATTAAACGATAAGGAATCTAATTATTAGGTTAATGATAGTATTGAAAGTAATGGTCCGGGTTTTTCTGTCATCTTTCCTTTGCTGCCCACGCAGTCTCTGACCATAACCCCGAAAAGTCTCTCTAGAGAAAGTCAATTTGCGTTGATTGACCAATCACAGTGACTCAATAGATGATTATATAAATAGCTCAGTTCGGCTTGATCAACTTGTTAGTTTAGCGGCCGCGTCACTGTAGACGTCACCAGAAGCCGATGAAACCCTCCTTTGAAGTCTACTACTCTAATGTTCTATATAGCGCTCCTCTCTGTATGGGTAAAATTCACAATTTTACGAGATCGGAGGGGTCCTACTTCATACCCCCCCTGTCTACGGAAAATAGGAAATTCTCTCTCTCCACAAACGACGACGTTTTTTTAACGAACTCCAAGGCTGCTAGAGTTATTCGCTCGACGAACTCCCGCTCTGAAAATATCTACCGTTAGGAGGCGTACGAATCGCGCTTTTTGAAACTAACCCATACAGAGAGGGGTAGACAAGACCCGGGAGTAATAGACTTCAAAGGAGGGTTTCATTTGCTTCTGCTGATAATGAAAACCTAAGATATTCTTAGTACGTTCTCGACCCCCTAATTAGATCGGTTCTTAATATTTCAAATCTTATTCATTATAAACTAACTTTGGTAGTAAAATTTCTGACGTATTCTAGAGATGTTAAGTATCGCTTTCCAATGGGAAACAGCTTGAATGACCAGACGGGCCAGTAAATAATGTTTCGTATTCGACATATAGCGCAACGATTTATTCTATATAAATAACACAAAATCATTTTTTTTTTTTTTTTTTACCTCCGCGAGTAAACTATGTTCATTAGGAGCTTTTGGTCTGACCACATCTGTTACTGTGTCTGTATGTGTGTAGCTGTTGTTAACACTTGCTCTTGTTTGTTCACCGCGTACGCAGCGTTAAGTAAGATTCACACAGACTTATTTTCACGCGTTTCACGTTCAAGCGTTATTGGTACTTCTATGAGCGTGAAACGCGTGAAAATAGGTCTGTGCGCATCCGCCTTTAGAAATTGTAATATACCTACTGGATCCAGGTTAAATTCTTATCAGTGTCTATCAACTAAAAATGAAACAGCTTTTGCCCAAAAAGAAGTATTAAGAAACGTTTTTGGTGTTTAAATTTAAGTTTGGTCAAATATAAATTCGGTCAGTCATATTATTTTAGCGCTTGTAATGTCCTAACATTAAAATAATAGGCCGGCGGCTTACGGCTTTGATCTTAGCAGAGGTATATAATAACCCCCTTCGGGGGGAAGTATGAAAGCCCCTATACTACCAATGCTAAAAATCACGAACAACAAGAGCTCGCTGCTGACTATCTAGGCCACTAGCTCGCGCTGGACTTCTCAATGTCGCTACTCTAGTAAATGGTCTTTGTATAAACAAGACGGCTCGATTTGTGTTTAGAACTTACTGTCTCGGGAGTCAGTCTGTCTGTTAAAATGGAGTCGAAGGTTGACTTCAGCTCGCGAGTTCCGGAAGTTTGCGTAGGGAAAATTTAGTGAGGTTCAAAATGGTGTAACTATTTTTTGGGAGTAAAGCGGTGTGTCGATCTACCGCGATTTACGCCGGGCACTTGTTGTTCGTCGATTTTGCCTACCTTTCATACTTCCCCCCGAAGGGGGTTATTATATACCTCTGATCTTAGGCATTAAACGCCGGGCTATTCAAAAGCTGTTTCTCTCTAACTCTTCCATCTATTGGTGTATTATTAAGAGTGTATCATTTAATGTTTATTTAACAATATTGCTGAAAAAAAAACAAGTGCTTACACGTGAAGGGCTTTTAAGTACTTGGAATCTTCGTTGTTCTGGATTTCAAGTTGTACACCCATCGTAGTCTCTAAATATATTAAATTGGTATTCTAATATCGTCTGGTATTTCAGTTAAAGTAATTACCGCAAATAATATCTAGAGCGCAATAACTTAGTAGAGGTACGACATCAATTTCCTGTCCAATGCAGGACAGTCTGGTTAGTTTATGACGCAATATCTTGGCGCATTGAACGAAGATTGGCAAATAGGCGTCAGTCACTTTGGGGTGCAATGTCGGTGCCAGCTTCTTCCTTCTTTCTCTCCAAAGAGTCTTCCCGCTGTCATTTAAGACAAATCAGAAGCCGATGAAACCCTCCTTTGAAGTCTATTACTCCCGGGTCTTGTGTACCCCTCTCTGTATGGGTTAGTTTCAAAAGGCGCGATTCGTACGCCTCCTAACGGTAGATATTTTCGGAGCGGGAGTTCGTCGAGCGAATATCTCTAGCAGCCTTGGAGTTCGTCAAAAAAACGTCGTCGTTTGTGGAGAGAGAGAATTTCCAATTTTCCGTAGACAGGGGGGTATGAAGTAGGACCCCTCCGATCTCGTAAAATCGTGAATTTTACCCATACAGAGAGGCGCGCTACATGGAACAATTAGAGTAGTAGACTTCAAAGGAGGGTTTCATCGGCTTCTGGACAAATATAAATGATCTCTTGCGATGAGAGAAGTACGCGCGATGTAGTGTCCATTTGTTATTTCACCAACTTTAGCCTACGTTCCTTACCTGGTTCCTAATCCATTTCGTAGCCATAGTTTTCCAAAATAATAAACTGTAGACTTTTCAACATTTTCCTTGCTGTTTAACAAGAGCTGTGGTTAAAATATGGTTAAAATTTATTTAATCCCAAGAGGTTGAAAACTTAGTGGTTTGCTACGCTTATTTATCTCTTACTTTGACTGATGATGCTTTACTGAGAACGACAATAGGACGGAAGAAAAAATTCGTAGCTAGAATACCATTTTGACTCAGTAGGTTTAATCCTCTAATGAATTCGAGAAATCCTGGAAAATAAATTCTAATTTGAATTCGAAAAACCGAAAGATTGTTAAATTCTAAAAACCTATATCGTATAATTCCTATTTTATATAAATGCATTCGATCGAAATCTCACGTTTCTACTTTTGCCATTGTGTTTCTCTTTCTTAATTCTTTATAGTAATTCACATTAATTAACGCCCTAAGCCAATTATCGAAAATTGATATTGGATGATGATACAATTATCCCATAAGAAGTAAATTTATTCTTGATAAAATTTTGATCCTTTAAGCGTAAACTTGCGGGTTTAGGACCAGATATTCAGTTTCCAAACAGGGTTACCACAGACCTGGAAAACCTGGAAAAGTCAGGGAATTTCAAAATTGGTCTAAAAAGTCAGGGAAAAGTCAGGGAATTTTCATATTATCCAAAAATAACATTGTGGAATCTCATAGTATGGATTCAATTAGACCAGGGAAGCTTCCATCAGTATGTGTAAAAATGTATTATTTGGGATCAGAGCCTTCAAAACATTTATGGAAAGTCCCTATTGAGAAAAGCACGTTTTTTTTTAATACTTTCTCACAGTATACTGTCTAAAAGAACACCTATTTTTGGGGAGAGGTAATTCGCGCAAGGAAGAGCTCCCACGCCAATCTCTAGCATCCTTGGAGTTCTACTAATTAAACCTTTTAATTACTTCAGGGAAAAACTGTGTAGATGGTCAGGGAAAACCTGGAACAGTCAGGGAATTTGGTTATGGAAAATCTGTGGCAACCCTGTCCGAAGCTCTAGCACGAAAATTAACGAAACTTCTATGATTGGCTTATTTTAATTAGGCCACGCCCTGAAAGCTTTCCATTTATCTTCCTATGTGGCACTCTGATCTGAGAGAAACGTCCCGTAAGAACTAGGTAAATCGGACAGAACAAAGCGGTTCGTTAGAAAAAAACAGCCAGGGTACTATTTAGTACAAGATTTATTATTTCTGCTTAAATAAATTTAATCAGAAGCCGATGAAACCCTCCTTTGAAGTCTACTACTCTAATGTTCCATATAGCTCTCCTCTCTGTATGGGTAAAATTCACAATTTTACGAGATCGGAGGGGACCTACTTCATACCCCCCTGTCTACGGAAAATTGGAAATTCTCTCTCTCCACATACGACGACGTTTGGTTGACGAACTCCAAGGTTGCTAGAGATATTCGCTGGACGAACTCCCGCTCCGAAAATATCTACCGTTAGGAGGCGTACGAATCGCGCTTTTTGAAACTAACCCATACAGAGAGGGGTAGACAAGACCCGGGAGTAATAGACTTCAAAGGAGGTTCAATTGGCTTCTGGTTTAATTAAGGATAAGAAATATTAATACAACAAGAATCGTGCTATACTTCAAAACAAAGCTTTTCGTTTAACCCTCGATAACTGGCTTCAAGTGACGTAGAAGCAAAAGCTTGAAAAAATTGATTTTAAACTTGGCAATTTGTCTGTTGGTTTTCGTAAAAACATTTTGGGTAAAAGATTCGTAAGAAAATTTGATTGGTACTCACGGACATTGGTTGACTGATATCTGTCACCTTTGACAGCCATTGCTAATTCAAAAGTTGATGTAAAATACTTTCCGAAAGTTGGCAACGACGCCAACGACTCATTAATTTTGAAACTTCTAAAAATTATATTTAGAAAGTTTCGTACGACAGACAAATAATCAAATATAACATGTACCATCCAGTAAACCTTCATATTACTGGTTGATTAAGGACCGCTTAGAAACGTGACTGGCAATAGACTAAAACCTTTCAAATATAGACTAGGCATAACAAAAGGATTAAGATTAGGATTAAAGATCGTCTACCGTCTTAACTATTAATTCATACGTGTTTCGATTCTGAAATAAGATTGGAACATGATGTGCATCAAGATTAAATTAAAGATAACAATTGCTTTCCGCTAGACAACGCACGTAATTTCAAGGTTTCTTTGTAATTACAAGACCTATTTTTATAATTTTGTCTTTAACGCGAAAATTACCCAAAAAATTCACAGTCAAATTGAAAAATTGTGTAACACAAAAGAAATTACGTAGAGACCAGAAGCCGATGAAACCCTCCTTTGAAGTCTATTACTCCCTGGTCTTGTCTACCCCTCTCTGTATGGGTTAGTTTCAAAAGGCGCGATTCGTACGCCTCCTGACGGTAGATATTTTCGGAGCGGGAGTTCGTCGAGCGAATATCTCTAGCAGCCTTGGAGTCGTCGTTTGTGGAGAGAGAGAATTTCCAATTTTCCGTAGACAGGGGGGGTATGAAGTAGGACCCCTCCGATCTCGTAAAATTGGGAATTTTACCCATACAGAGGAGCGCTATATCGAACATTAGAGTAGTAGACTTCAAAGGAGGGTTTCATTTACTTCTGGTAGAGACGCAGAGAATCAAGAAAATGTTTTAAATTTTTCCTTATGTACGTTAAGCCATGTCCACACTTAGTTTTTGTTCGCGTCTTTGCGTTTTTGCCTAAATACACAATCACGTTTCGACATCATGCGTCGCAATTTTCGCTGTTTCAAAAAAATGTTTTTCCGCTCAGTTAAATTCTTTTCGTGGTTAAGCCTTAAGCCAAGGCTTAGCGATTTAAAAAACAATCCTAGGCTTTAAATTTTTTTGTCATTATACCAAGGAGGATCAGAGAAGGAGAGGAAATGTGGGGCTGCGTTGAGTTAGAGAGAGAAGAGCCAACCTCCTACTCGGGTGGAAAGGGGGGGATAGGAAATTCTCGAGGTAAACTGTTGTCACGTGGTCGCTAGCTAGCGCGTCTCATAAAGGATTCGTTTTACCCACGCGACAACATTTTACCACGAAACGTCTCTACCCCCGTTCTCCCAGAGTGGGAGTTTAGGCCGACGCAGTAGGAACCGCGCCGTCCCCACATTTCCTCTCCTTCTCTGATCCTCCTTGATACGAAGAAGCCAAAATTCAAATTGAACAGACGCGCGATCTACCAAACCCGCAACGCAAAAGCGCGAACACGCAAAACACAGTCTGGACGTACCTTTATTGAAAACCTAAGAAACATATCAACAATAGCTTTTTAAGGCCGTAGTAAAGGGTTATTTATTACGATTAAAAACCACCAGGTGGCACTGATTTTTCATAATAGGGGTCTCAGTTTTTCTGGGGTAAGCTTTGTTTGGGAATGATTTATTTCCCAGTCTACAGAACTTTTTCTTAACTTTTCTCAGTATCCCGCCTCTCGCGGAAGCGGGTGGGCACGCTGTAGGCCAGACAGTAAAACATCGTTATAATAAACATTTCTTATAGTAACTAGATTAAAATTATACTTAAAATTGTCAAATTATGCCACGAACTACGTCTGACTTTTACCATTTCGTCGGAAATAAAGTTCTAGCGATATTAAAACATGAGATACGGAAATGATCAAATATCGATTAAGTTATTTTTAAACGCGATTCGTTAATCTCTCGCGTTATAATTATCAAAACTACATCATGAACTAAAGAAGATTTCAATTTAAATTTAAGTGAAAATCGGGAACTGATAGCGTTTGTATTTCGCTTGATAATAGGTACAGCAAATGACCCTTTTTGGCGAGTTACCTATGACAAGGAGGATTAGACAAGGAGAGGAAATGTGGGGCTGCGTTGAGTTAGAGAGAGAAGAGCCAACCTCCCACTCGGGTGGAAAGGGGGGATAGGAAATTCTCGAGGTAAACTGTTGTCACGTGGTCGCTAGCTAGCGCGTCTCATAAAGGATTCGTTTTACCCACGCGACAACATTTTACCACGAAACGTCTCTACCCCCGTTCTCCCAGAGTGGGAGTTTAGGCCGACGCAGTAGGAACCGCGCCGTCCCCACATTTCTTCTCCTTGTCTAATCCTCCTTGCCTATGATTATACCACTTTAAGATAGTCAGCCATTGTTAATAGACTAAAATTCGAGATCTTCCAACTCTGTCGCCAAAATTAAACTTTGATTTTTAAAAATGATTTGCAAGGTACTATGCCTTACATAATCGTTTCCTTTTGGGGACTTTTCACCATCATTATAAGAAAAGATTGTAGAATAGTTAATTTAAGTCTATTGTTTTGAGTGTTTATTAGATATAGCAATCAAATTATGATTATATAAGAAGTCCTCAAGTAGGAAATGATTTTCACGTAGGTACAATGATGAAAGAAAAATAGTTTTTGAGTAATTTTTAAATTAAATTTGCTTCTGGGAAACTTGTAGCTAAAAATTGAACAGCTTTTGAATTTATTTTCGGAATCACCATGCCAAAAAACGTATTCCAGAATTTTTAAAACAATTATTAGACAAAGGTTTTTTGGGGTTGAAATTAATTTAGTAAAATTTGAATGAAAGCAGAAGCCGATGAAACCCTCCTTTGAAGTCTACTACTCTAATGTTCGATATAGCGCTCCTCTCTGTATGGGTAAAATTCCCAATTTTACGAGATCGGAGGGGTCCTACTTCATACCCCCTGTCTAGGAAAAATTTGAAATTCTCTCTCTACACATACGACGACGTTTGGTTGACGAACTCCAAGGTTGCTAGAGATATTCGCTGGACGAACTCCCGCTCCGAAAATATCTACCGTTAGGAGGCGTACGAATCGCTCTTTTTGAAACTAACCCATACTGAGAGGGGGTAGACAAGACCCGGGAGTAATAGACTTCAAAGGAGGGTTTCATCGGCTTTTGGCAGTTGGTGTAAATAGTGAAATCGGAATCGCCAATATAGAAACCCTTCAATGATGATGATGATTTCAGAATCTATTATTCATATAGGAAATTTGTTCAAACAAGAATTAAGCTCAGCCAAGCTTTTATTTAGTAATAAGTATACAGTAGTAGAATTTTTGACATGAGACTTGAACATTTCACGTTTAAGGTTTTTTTATAAACTTTTTTATTTAATTTTTAATCTGGGTGTAAAAGAAACGGGTAATCCCCCTGAAGGTACTTGTAACGCTTCCATAACCATGATGATTTTGTCTCGAGGTAACGTCGACTCGACGGTGAAACTCCTCAGAATAGTAGCAAGTACCACCTTCATTTCAAGCAAAGCATAGCGAAATCCTTCAATAGACATTTGAGAAATAAGTCTTTATCTAAACCAAAAACACTTAAACAGGGTGACCATTGAATATTTGAAAATCCTTTATAGGAAATATATTAAGAATTTTATGTAAAATATAGGATAAAATAGGAAGAATTTTATGTAAAATATAGGATAAAATAGGAAGAAATAAGTGTAAAATATATGATAAAATGGACGTCACGCGAATGTAAATACAGCCTCGGCTCGGGTTGAATCAGGTTGCTTGTCTACTTAGGGAATTAAGTACTTTACCCAGGCATCCTCTGGGTCCGGCAGAGAATGAAAGGAATGCGTAGGGATTTGGCGGTTCTTTTTCGTCGCTCGGTAGCCATCGTTCCGGGATAAACCACTCCGGGTCGACGTATACGTCAGGGTCTCGGTGTATGGTGTCGTTTATCACGAGACAGTCAGTCCCTTTCGGTATCACCTTGTCATCTAATAACGCGAGAGAGTCCTAGCTTTTTTAATCGTGTCATGGCACAAACCATATTTTCTCCAAAAATATGGAGTTACCAATTATTAAATCTTCATCCAAACGTCTTCCAAAAAGCACACCAGGGGAGTAGAGTCTGCCTGCCTCCTATTTGTAAAATAATGAGTCAAAGTTCGTTAAGGTATGTTCCTATTTCTCCCAGATATATCCGTTCTACCAAAAAAATGTAGTCTCATTTCACCCAATCCTAAGGTTAGGTTAGAATGGGAGAAATGGGAATTGGGAGAACGTTTTTGGGCAAACTGAAACTCGACATAACTTAAGATCATTAAAAAAGTTACATCTCGTTAATCAAAGAGCTAAGTTATTCTTTGCTACCAAAGAATGTGTCTTTAAAGCCAACCATGTATGCAATATAATTGACTAAATAGGGATGGGCTTACTTTTATGACGCAATCTAAGTAGGGAAGTCTTCTAAAGTGGTCCAATTCCATTATAGCATCAGCGTCCGAGCCAAAAATCTCGTCTAGTTCCTCGTGTACTTTTCGTTGACATTCCTTGTTTTGACCCAACAGAAACAAGACCCAGCCCATATTTAGTGCTATGGTGTCATGACCCTAAAATTAATTAGACCGGTAAAGATTGGCAACCTTGAAACAGTTGGTCTATATAGATCGTATTCTTGTAAATACCGCGAATAGGATGGTTTCAACTTCATCCTGGACGTCTTCTAGTCCTAAGGTATTATCGTCATATGAATCCAAAACCATGTCCAGAAATGAAAGGCCTCTTTTCTTGTTTTTCATATTTTCTTCTGGTTGGGAATCGTCTCTCTTTCGCGACTCAATCCTCTCCGCTATGCGTTGCTTAATAATCTAAGGTCATTACAAATATTACGAAGTAATTACAGTGTAGCAAGAACCCATTTATAACACGAGAACGTACGAAAAGGGATCTTATATATTATAATAGGGATCTCAATTTTTCTGGATTGTTCAATTTATTTCCCTGTCTACCGAACTCTCTCTTAACTCTTTCCCCAGTATCTCGCCTCTCTCGGAAGCGGGTGGGCACGCTGTAAGCCAGACGGTGAAGGCTCTCGGATAATAGGCACTATTGTGGCGAAATTTTCGAGTTTACGGGTAAAATATCGTTATAATATACATTTCTTATCGTAACTAGAGAAAAATTAAACTTAAAATTGACAAATTATACAACGAACTACGTCTGACTTTTATGGTTCGTCGGAAGTAAAGTTGAAGAATCTAGGGATATTAGAACGTGAGATAATAGGCACGAAAATGATCAAATTTCGATAAGTTTTTTTTAAACGCGATTCGCTAATCTCTCGCGTTATAATTATCAAAATTATACCATTAACTAAAGAAGATTTCAGTTCAAGCAGAGGTATATAATAACCCCCTTCGGGGGGAAGTATGAAAGGTAGGCAAAATCGACGAACAACGAGTGCCCGGCGTAAATCGCGGCGGATCGACACACCGCTTTACTCCCAAAAAATAGTTACACCATTTTGAACCTCACTAAATTTTCCCTACGCGCACTTCCGGAACTCGCGAGCTGAAGTCAACCTTCGACTCCAATTTAACAGACAGCCTGACTCCTGAGACAGGAAGTTCTAAACACAAATCGAGCCGTCTTGTTTATACAAAGACCATTTACTAGAGTAGCGACATTGAGAAGTCCAGCGCGAGCTAGTGGCCTAGATAGTCAGCAGCGGGCTCTTGTTGTTCGTGATTTTTAGCATTGGTAGTATAGGGGCTTTCATACTTCCCCCCCCCCGAAGGGGGTTATTATATACCTCTGGTTCAAGTTTATAATAGGTACGGCAAATGACCCTTTTTGGTGAGTTACCCATTTGACTAAACCATGACCCTAAACCGACCACCGTACAATATTACCCAATATTTCTACCAACTCGAGCAAATTGAAATTCCTAATTAAAAATTATTCTCTTCTGTGATATGAAAAGACTCAATAGGGGTCGCTATTTATAAGCTTAGCGTTCGTTCTCGATTTTTCAGTATATTTGGAAGGATAGTTATACTTTCATTGAGAAATCTCTGATATAATCAAGTGATTTGTAGAATCGTCTTCCAGCTGAAGATAGTTTGTAGGACCATTCTGCCCAGTGAAGAACATTTTGTGTCCTTGTAACAATGCTAGTGCATAAACTATAAATACAGAAGATTTAAATATATAAATTAACAATGTATCTGACAATCCGCAAAACACATACGTCCGTAACTTTTAACAGAATGTTCTAGAAGGTTCCAGAAAAGTTAGGAGAGGTTTGGAAAGGTTTGGAAAGTTCTTAGCGAGGTTTGGAAAGTTCTTAGCGAGGTTTGGAAAGTTCTTAGCGAGGTTTGGAAAGTTCTTAGCGAGGTTTGGAAAGTTCTTAGCGAGGTTTGGAAAGTTCTTAGCGAGGTTTGGAAAGTTCTTAGCGAGGTTTGGAAAGTTCTTAGCGAGGTTTGGAAAGTTCTTAGCGAGGTTTGGAAAGTTCTTAGCGAGGTTCGGAAAGTTCTTAGCGAGGTTCGGAAAGTTCTTAGCGAGGTTCGGAAAGTTCTTAGCGAGGTTCGGAAAGTTCTTAGCGAGGTTCGGAAAGTTCTTAGCGAGGTTCGGAAAGTTCTTAGCGAGGTTCGGAAAGTTCTTAGCGAGGTTCGGAAAGTTCTTAGCGAGGTTCGGAAAGTTCTTAGCGAGGTTCGGAAAGTTCTTAGCGAGGTTCGGAAAGTTCTTAGCGAGGTTCGGAAAGTTCTTAGCGAGGTTTGGAAAGTTCTTAGCGAGGTTTGGAAAGTTCTTAGCGAGGTTTGGAAAGTTCTTAGCGAGGTTTGGAAAGTTCTTAGCGAGGTTTGGAAAGTTCTTAGCGAGGTTTGGAAAGTTCTTAGCGAGGTTTGGAAAGTTCTTAGCGAGGTTTGGAAAGTTCTTAGCGAGGTTTGGAAAGTTCTTAGCGAGGTTTGGAAAGTTCTTAGCGAGGTTTGGAAAGTTCTTAGCGAGGTTTGGAAAGTTCTTAGCGAGGTTTGGAAAGTTCTTAGCGAGGTTTGGAAAGTTCTTAGCGAGGTTTGGAAAGTTCTTAGCGAGGTTTGGAAAGTTCTTAGCGAGGTTTGGAAAGTTCTTAGCGAGGTTTGGAAAGTTCTTAGCGAGGTTTGGAAAGTTCTTAGCGAGGTTTGGAAAGTTCTTAGCGAGGTTTGGAAAGTTCTTAGCGAGGTTTGGAAAGTTCTTAGCGAGGTTTGGAAAGTTCTTAGCGAGGTTTGGAAAGTTCTTAGCGAGGTTTACTTCGATATTTATATATGGATTCCTGAGAGAACAATGCAAAATAAAAATGGATTAAATATGCGGAGAAATGTGTACTTACATGCGAACGCATTTCAAATATTCAGAGTCCTCGTTATTCTGAATATTCAGTTGTACACCCATTGCTGTTTCTAAAAGTAAACAAAACATAATCCATATCCGTTTTTATCCAAAAATGGCAACTTATCTTAGAATATTATCCGCGTTATACGTTCGGATAAGAAAATTCAAAATTGATTTTCGTGAAAAATAACGAATAAAAAGATGATTTAAAATCTTAGTTTCGTTGTTTTATTTATATCCTTCAAATTAAAAGTCAATTTGAAATATTTTTCTTATATTTTAGACTAATTCTGGAAACGCGAATGTTTCTTATCCATCGTTATACGTTTGAATACGAGTAACTTGTAGATAGATAAAGCGGTGAAGGCTTATCTTCGGGTAAACCTTTTAATAATTATACGAATATAGAAATTTCATTTTTTAGTTGCAAACAATTTATCCGAAAATAAAATATCTGAAAATATATGAATAACAGAAGATAATGGGTATCCGATTCCGAGCTTTAACTACGTAATTTTATAACGGGTTACGGCGTCACTCATTCTAATTTACATTGTAAGATAAGTACCCATTTTACTGGTCCTAGATTGAGGTGTAGATAATTACCGGCAATTATATCTAAAGCGCAGTAACCGAGCAGTGGAAGAACATCCAATTCATGTCCAGTGAGTTTGGTTAGTTTGTCTCGTAGTACCGTAGAGTGTTGAACGAAAACGGACAAATAGGTTTCGATTATCTTAGAGTGCAAAGTCGGCGCCAATAGCTTCCTCCTGTCTTTCCATATTTTCTTTCCGCTATTAATATAAGGACTCTATTAGGAAGGTTGCTGGTTTGCTCTGTTTTAATTGGGCTTTTTAAGGCTGTAATCAATGGGTAACTCATCAAAAAGGGTCATTGTCAGTACCAAAAGTCTAAACAACGCGAGATAGCTTAATACCAAGAATCCATTCAGGTTCCATAAGAATATGGGAGGGCCGCGATTCAATAACCATCCTCCCAAACTTTGTAGCAAAAGTTCGTCCACTTCGAATCGATTTTTCAAGTAAATCGCTCCTGACATTATATTATTAACCCGCGCCACTAACGACCTTGACATAATATTTTGGATAATAAAAATGGAGCCGACCGAAAAAAAGATCTAAGCGTACAAATGTTGCGAAAATTGCGGACGAACTTTTGTTACAAAGTTTGGGAGGATGGTACCAGAGGCTAAAGCTATGCTCCCATATTCTTATGGAACCTGAATGGATTCTTGTTAATACTATCTAGGGACCAATGAGCTAAGGGGAGATCTCCATGAGACTTATAGGCAAGGAAATCAGGATTTCCATGAATCCCGCTAAACCTATTTTACGGAAAAGTTTTAAATTTATTTCAAGTTCGTAAATTTTTTCATTAGTGGATTAGGCCTTTTTAAACAATAAGTCTAAAACCAGGTGGCAGTACCAAATGATCCATTGGTAGCTCGGGTAATTCTAGCTTCAAGCCTTCATTAAATGGGAAGCTATATAGGGTTTTCCAGTCCAGAATAGAACTTTCTTCATTCAAGTCTATAGCATAGCTCGTGTGTTCCTTACCTTGTTCCTAATCCATTTCGTAAAATTGGTTTCGCGAAATAATAAGTCAAAGATCTTTCAACGTTTTCTTTGCTCGTCAACAAGTTCTGGAAAATACATTTTATTAAAGGGAGGGTGATCTTTATCGTTTAAATAGGCCTAATCCTTTGCAAAGGAAAGTAGGCTTAACAAGCCTTCCACCCTTTCTTAGTCTATGCATGGAATAATCAATCTAACAGGGATACTGCTCTCTCCATGTGAGCATCGTCTGCTTTAGAGTTTTTTCCCCTTCAATATTTGACCCCCGTGTATCGGTAGCTAGAAGCTTCCGGTCTAGACAATTTTTGTCACCAGGGTGCAATTCGAACAATCATTTTATCAAAGAAAATTATCCCTGTGAGGTTGATTAATCCATGGTCTATGTAACAAGCAACTGGCAAGTTTGGTTTGAGTGCCAATGTAAAATAATATATTACTTTCACTGCTGATGCTTTCGTGAGAAGGCAAATAGGATGGAAGAGAAAATTTGTCACCAGTATGCCATCTTGGCCCAATAGGTGCGCTCCCCGGTAGAACTGCAACGTCCCTGAAACATGCGTAAAAACAGAAGCCGATGAAACCCTCCTTTGAAGTCTATTACTCCCGGGTCTTGTCTACCCCTCTCTGTATGGGTAATTGTCAAAATTCGCGATTTGTACGCCTCCAAACGGTAGATATTTTCGGAGCGGGAGTTCGTCGAGCGAATATCTCTAGCAGCCTTGGAGTTCGTCCAAAAAACGTCGTCGTTTGTGGAGAGAGAGAATTTACAATTTTCCGTAGACAGGGGGGGGATGAAGTAGGACCCCTTCTAACTCGTAAAATTGGGAATTTTACCCATACAGAGAGGAGCGCCATATGGAACATTGGAGTAGTAGACTTCAAAGGAGGTTTTCATCTACTTCTGTTAACATTTACAGATTTTTTTGGCATGGTCATTCCGAAAATAAATACAAAAGCTGTTCTAAGTTTCCATTTAACACAAGCGGTTTCACTTAAATTTAAATCTTCTTCAGTTCACGATGTTATTTTGATAATTATAACGCGAGAGATTAGCGAATCGCGTTTAAAAATAACTTAATCGAAATTTGATCTATCTATTATCTCGCGTTCTAATATCGCTAGAACTTTACTTCCGACGAACCGTTAAAGTCGGACGTAGTTCGTGGTATAATTTGACAATTTTAAGTTGAATTTTTACTCTAATTATGATAACAAATGTATATCATAACGGTGTTTTACGCGTAAACTCTAGGATATATTGCCATGTCAATAGAGCATATTATCCGAGAGCCTACAGAGTGCCCACCCGCTTTCGCGGGAGATAAGATACTGGGGAAAGAGGTAAGCGAGGTTTCAGTAAACTGGGAAATGAATCATACCCAAACGAAGCTTACCCCAACAAAAAACTGAGACCCTATTAATGAATATCAGTGCCATCTCGTGTTTTTCATCGTACTAAATAACCACAGAAGCCGATGAAACCCTCCTTTGAAGTCTACTACTCCAATGTTCCATATAGCGCTCCTCTCTGTATGGGTAAAATTCCCAATTTTACGAGTTAGAAGGGGTCCTACTTCATCCCCCTGTCTACGGAAAATTGGAAATTCTCTCTCTCCACAAACGACGACGTTTTTTGTACGAACTCCGAGGCTGCTAGAGATATTCGCTCGACGAACTCCCGCTCCGAAAACATCTACCGTTAGGAGGCGTACGGATCGCGCCTTTTGAGAATAACCCATACAGAGAGGGGTAGACAAGACCCGGGAGTAATAGACTTCAAAGGAGGGTTTCATCGGCTTCTGATAACCATTTAATACCGGCTTAAATTAAGTAAATGCTTTGAACATTGTAATGGACTTTCTTTACGTTCTTGATAAGTACTCACGGGTACAAGTAGGAAGAGATTTGTGGTCAGCGAGAGCCATTGCTACCTGGAAAGTCGATGCGTAACTCTTTCCGAAAGTTGGTAAGGACGCCAAAGATTTATTTATTTCAAAACTCCTAAAGATGGTATTTAGATACCGCCACACGACAGATAGATAATCCAATATAGCCAGCTTAAAATGCATTATTTGTACCAATGACTGAACCACTAGATAACTAATTTCAAACTCGACCACACCTCGAATGCCAAAGAAAGCTACTGTTTTTTTTCGTTATTAGCTAAGTTTAAATTGTTTGAAAATTAAATTTAAATTTCGAAAGCTTCCTTATCACTTTTATAAAATGTTACTATTCAATCTAAAGTAGTATTTACGTTAATTAATTTAAAGGCAAACTTGGAGCTATCACTATTCCAAAAAATTTAGTTGAGAATTATCAAAATTAATTAAATTAATTTCTAAAGTTTGGTTAAGATTGAGTAAAAATTCGGGCCAATCAGCCTTCAACAGTGCTTGTAATGTTCTAACATCTAAAGAATTATCTTCTGTTATTCGTATATTTTCAGATATTTTGTTTGTAACTAAAAAATGAAATTAGTATATTCGTATAATTGTTAAAAGGTTTACCCGAAGATAAGCCTTCACCGCTTTATCTATCTACAAATTACTCGTATTCAAACGTATAACGATGGATAAGAAACATTCGCGTTTCCAGAATTAGTCTAAAATATAAGAAAAATATTTCAAATTGACTTTTAATTCGAAGAATATAAATTAAAACAACGAAACTAAGATTTTAAATCATCTTTTTATTCGTTATTTTACACGAAAATTCAATTTTGAATTTTCTTATCCGAACGTATAACGCGGATAATATTCTAAGATAAGGCCATTTTCGGATAAAAACGGATATGGATTGTTTTTTACTTTATCTTCGAATAAGTTTACTCGAATGAAATAGTCTATTTTTAATCAAACAGATAATATACATCAGAATTTAATAGATTTTTTCCAATTAATTAAAATTATACGAATTCCGAGCTCTAGATATTCTTTTAATGTTACGACATTACAAGCGTTGTTGAAAGGTGAAATAATAAGATTGGCTCGAATTAATTGAAATTTTACCAAACTTCAGACATTAATTTAAACACAAAAAACCTGTCTAAAAATTGTTGGTGATTCCGAAAATAAATTCAAAAGCTGTTCAATTTTAAGCTCCAAGTATCCGTTTGATAATAATGTAAAATGTTTCTTGTCCAACGCCGACTTCCCTTAACAAATTCAATAATTTACATTGTGTATTGTATTGTATTTTAAATTACACATTATAGGCTTTGCATCAGTGGTTTTCTGCAACATTATTATTATTATAATTTTTTTCTTCGCTAATCAAAGCGAATTTAATCGCTTAACTCTTTTCAAATCTAACTTTTTGGAGATAATTGACGAATTGGAAATTGAAGATGAACTAAAAACGCACTATATGGTAGAAATTCTACTACACCGAAAGTCCATCACTTTATTCAGAAGCCGATGAAACCCTCCTTTGAAGTCTATTACTCCCGGGTCTTGTCTACCCCTCTCTGTATGGGTTAGTTTCAAAAAGAGCGATTCGTACGCCTCCTAACGGTAGATATTTTCGGAGCGGGAGTTCGTCCAGCGAATATCTCTAGCAGCCTCGGATTTCGTCAAAAAAACGTCGTCGTTTGTGGAGAGAGAGAATTTCCAATTTTCCGTAGTCAGGGGGGTATGAAGTAGGACCCCTCCGATCTCGTAAAATTGATAATTTTACCCATACAAAGAGGAGCGCTATATCGAACATTAGAGTAGTAGACTTCAAAGGAGGGTTTCATCTACTTCTGACACTATGCATAATGTTAAATCCCATATACCCATGGCTTTTTTTGTCGGAATGATAACTGAAATCATCATTGCGGTCCACTAAATTCGAGTTAGAGATAATTTTATTTTATTAATCAATGATTTTAATAATGAAAGAATGATAAGGTATTTGAAGTAATAGAGAGAACAGTGCATGGAAGGATTACAAAGGGTTAAAATATACCTTTAACTCTGCTTATATTAATTGCTTCCAAAATATTAAACAAAGGTTTAATTTATTAATTAAAAACGCAATTATTTTAAGATTTATCTTTTTATTAAACTATATAAGATAATACACAATATAACTATTTTCAGAAGCCAATTAAACCCTCCTTTGAAGTCTATTACTCCTGGGTCTTGTCTACCCCTCTCTGTATGGGTTAGTCTCAAAAATCGCGATTCGTACGCCTCCTATAACGGTAGATATTTTCGGAGCGGGAGTTCGTCCAGCGAATATCTCTAGCAACCTTGGAGCTCGTCAACCAAACGTCGTTTGTGGAGAGAGAGAATTTCAAATTTTTCGTAGACAGGGGGGTATGAAGTAGGACCCCTCCGATATCGTAAAATTGTGAATTTTACCCATACAGAGAGGAGCGCTATATCGAACATTAGAGTAGTAGACTTCAAAGGAAGGTTTCATCGGCTTCTGCTATTTTAAAGAACTGTTATTAAATATTTAAATTAGTTTTGAGACGTCGATTCTACTACGTGCTAATTGTTGATTGGCTGGTATGTTGGCTAGAAGGTTCGGTTAAACTTTGGAATTCGCTTTTGCGGGCGATGGTGATTTCGACACCAAAATGCTTCATTTCGGGGTACAGTGATATGAAGTAGGCGAAGAGTGCGAAGGCCAGAACCCACTCAGCCAACGCGTTAACTGTTTTACCTTCGCTCTGAAAATTATTATTTATTAATTTATTAGCTTCTTTTGATCTCGTGTTTGTACCCAAAAACAAGAATATATGAAAACCATCCACGATAATTTTAGATATACCGACTGACACATCTGTGAGAGGTCAGGGAGGTGAGTGGAACTGGGTGAAATATCAAATAAATTTGGAAAAAAAATTTGCTCAAAAGGTCTAAAAACTGTACCTCGCCTGGATTTTTGCCCGGGCTAAACCGGGCCGAATCGAACTTGTCTGCGTGTGAACAAGGCAAAATGGAACAGGTTTTGCAACCGATTTCGCCCTTTAGTGTAGCAAACTCAAAATTAGCTAAGTTGCGCTCATGGATAGGGACGTGAAATTTGTCTAGAAGGGCTCATATTCTGAAGAACAAGAATCAAATAGGGCAATAGGTTTTAGATGCGCAATTGTTTTAGGCGACCTGACTTGACTTAAAAGCCTGAGCATGACGTCTACACTCAACACTCAAATTTTCTTAGTTTAATAATTGTTATTCACTTATACCAGAGGTATATAATACCCCTTCGGCGGGAAGTATGAAAGCCCCTATACTACCAATGCTAAAAATCACGAACAACAAGAGCCCGCTGCTGACTATCTAGGCCACTAGCTCGCGCTGGACTTCTCAATGTCGCTACTCTAGTAAATGATCTTTGTATAAACAAGACGGCTCGATTTGTGTTTAGAACTTCCTGTCTCAGGAGTCAGGCTGTCTGTTAAAATGGAGTCGAAGGTTGACTTCAGCTCGCGAGTTCCGGAAGTGTGCGTGGGGAAAATTTAGTGAGGTTCAAAATGGTGAAACTATTTTTTGGGAGTAAAGCGGTGTGTCGATCCGCCGCGATTTACGCCGGGCACTTGTTGTTCGTCAATTTTGCCTATTATTATATACCTCTGCTTATACGTACTTTCCAGGCGTCAGAGTCGGGGGTTACGGTTGTCGTTGTAATATTGGAATCATCTGGTTTAGTTACTTTGTTTTGAAATGGTACGCAAATCACTGATCACTGTAGTTAAGGAAATAATTTTACGATACAAAACTATAACTACAACCAAAAGTATAACACGTTATTCCGCAAAAGTAAACAACGCCCCGTAGCTTAATACTATCAGAAAAAGGTCAAGTTTTACGTCATAGCATATCACTTAAAAATATGGAAAAAAGTCATCACCCCTGTCTGGCTCGAGTGATTTGGACTCTTCCTCTATATTTTGAGTTGGGATAGAGGGATGGAATTCAGGCGGGCCGCGCTTGGCTATATTGTCCACAGAGTGGCGCTTCCGATTTCAATATTTACACGGCGACTGCGGCCACTAGAGTGTCTCGAATCAGAATCTGCCGGTACATTTACCTCGGCCTTTACCGATAGTATTTAGCTTTTTGTTTTAAAGGATACTGATAACAAGGGCGACAAAAGCTATGAAAACAATCAACAAGCGACTGTAGAAGAGAATCATTGGCTTGGAGGTGTGTCTCCTCGATGGTCTCACCATGTAAGACAGTATGGTTTGACTAATCGCGTAGAAAAGACCGACAATGAAGGCCACAAAAGCTCCCAGTGTGTGCGGAAGAACAACGCCTTTACCCTGCCAAACAAAATAAGAAATGTAACCATGCCGACACAGTTATATCAATTTCCAAGATGGTCTTGACCAAGAACCAATTGAGGACTCGGGAACGTATACGAAGGTACCATTTGTTTGTTGCGCAATTACCCTCTGCTCTATTGATTTGGGTCCACTTGATCGACTCCCAAATGATCGACAAGAGGTCCACTTGATCGACACCCAAATGATCGACTCACAATTGATCGACTCCCAAATGATCGACAAAGGGATCAAATGATTGATGCCTAATCCCAAATTACCGACAACAAAGGGTGCATTTGATCGTTTCCCAATTGGTCAACTTCGTAATATCGATTATAAATAGATTAACCAACCTAACCTAACCTAACCGACAAACGAGTACTCTGACCCCATTTTCACGGAATAATTATTATTTGAATTAGTTCTTATTTATATACCATAATTTAACCTTTAATAGTTTCTTGCAAAAAACTTTGACCTATACTCGTTACTCGCTAAAAAACTGGGCTGTCGATCAATTGGAATGGCTTGTCGATCAAATGGGAGTCGATCAAATGGGAGTCGATCAAATGGGAGTCGATCAAATGGGAGTCGATCAAATGGGAGTCGATCAAATGGGAGTCGATCAAATGGGAGTCGATCAAATGGGAGTCGATCAAACGGACTCCTTGTCGATCAATTGGAAGTCGAGCAAATGAATCTAAGCCGCTCTATTAACACCTTCCTCGATGGGATAAGCTTATAGCAACCCCTGGTCTGTTGAGTCTTTTCATTTCATTCAAAAAATGCCGTTTTGTTTCTCGACAAGTGGTCCGTTTTGACTACAAATTATTGATTGACGTTTTTGTGATAGCAGTGCATTTCATTGAAACAATATAATATAAGGTTAGGTTGTTTAATCAATTGGAATTTCGGTTTTAAACACTTCGATCATGTGGGAAGTAATTTCCAAATGAACCCCTGAACTTACAAAAAAAATCTTATCGAACAAATGGATCCATTGTCGATTAAATGCACCCTTTGTCGATCGAATGCGCGTCGATCAAATGAACTTCTAATTGTAGATCCTGTGAAAGTTGATCACTTGGACGATTAAATCAATCGGTTATAATATATTTAATTTGGTTAATTTAGGATGGGTTAAGCTAGGTAATTGGATGAAATGGAAACGCACTCCGGTACTAAATTGGTTCTTGACTCAATCTATTTATTCTGTCTGATAATTTTATATTTAACTAAAAGTCTATTACTTACGGTTTCGTGATTAGCTTTGGGTTTGGTATTGACTGGATAGGAAGCGACTATTATCATGCCGCTAAGAGTTAAGATACCCAATAAGATCGAAAATTTGTTGAGTCTTTTGGTCCATGTCATCCCTTCCGCCAATGTACATAGGCTGTAATATCGTATGACCATCGCCATAAAACCTAAATATGCGTAAATAATTTTACAAAAATTAAACACCATTATATGGGACAAGTTTTTTTTAAAATTAATCTCTGAAGTCTAGTTAATATTGAATTTCAATGAAATTTCATCAATCCAACGGCTCCAGCCATCAATAATGTCGTCACTCTCGCCATCTGGTGAGGGTTTTAAGAAACTCAATCTCGTTAGCGCTGTTAAAGGGTGAAATATAATTTGACCGAATTTACTCAAAGCTGAAATTCAAATCTAACGCAATTTTAGAATTTAAATTAAAACTAATATTTTGAATATATCTTAGCTGCGTTCATACTAGGCTTTGGAATCGATTTGATTCGATTTCTCGAAACCGCTGCGAGAATCGTACCGATTCGGTTTCAACAACCGATAGATCAAGCCAAGGAGGATCAGAGAAGGAGAGGAAATGTGGGGACGGCGCGGTTCCTACTGCGTCGGCCTAAACTCCCACTCTGGGAGAACGGGGGTAGAGACGTTTCGTGGTAAAATGTTGTCGCGTGGGTAAAACGAATCCTTTATGAGACGCGCTAGCTAGCGACCACGTGACAACAGTTTACCTCGAGAATTTCCTATCCCCCCTTTCCACCCGAGTGGGAGGTTGGCTCTTCTCTCTCTAACTCAACGCAGCCCCACATTTCCTCTCCTTCTCTGATCCTCCTTGATCAAGCTACGATAAATCGATTTTTAATTATAATGTGTGAACGCAAGACGCTTAAAACGATTCCTGACGATTTGAATATCGTTTTGATTTTACAGTTTCAAGCCGATTAAGAAATCCTAGTGTGAACGTAGCTTTTGTCTGAAATAGTTTGGAGTGACGTCGCAAATTTAGTCACCGAAGGTCATTTTTTCAAACAATGGTAAGATTAAATTTTAATCTTATTTTAACGCAATAGTCCTGGTCGATTTGCCGGAAATGGGCCCTTGTCTCATAGCCGCGCCGCCATCTTTTTGTAGTAACAGGCTGCCAGACTATTTCTAATTTTATTTCCCACAAACCAAATTCAAGTTGTTAGTCCAACGCTTCCTATATGATAAAATATAGGAGGCGTTGGTTAGTCTGTCGTTATTTTCACACTACAAAAAGATGGCGGACGATCACGTGACAAAAAGTTTTCCCCGCCAAAATTGTCGCGAGGGTCTCTAGACTTCCGGTTTTGGAAATCGACCAGGACTATTGCCTAACCAAGGGCCTAAGTTCTCTAAAAAGGCAGTTAGATATATATTTCAAAGAATAGTTGTAAAATGTCATACCAAATGAAGCCGACAAGAATAGAAATATCGCGAAAACACCGCTTTGTGGAGGATATCCACCCGCATCGCTATCAAAAATTCAAAAACCAAATGATTAATAATAACATTGGTGTAATATCGGGTACTAATAATAATTTAACCAAGGCTTAGGAATTAAATATATTATACCTGATAAATGGTAGAAATGCTGGAACGTCATCTCTAAGTACCGCCCATATGTAGGACACAATGACCCCTAGAAACAACATTGATCCTAATAATACCGGTAACCATCCTGAACTTGACCATTTGACCCGTTCCATTGTTTAAAACACTCAATTTCTTCAGAAACCGCCTAGAATGAGTAAGTGGGTTAGAGGGAAGGTTTCGTATAATGATAGATAAACAATTGTTACGTTTACGCCCGTAGATAACCGAGATAAGATTGGATTAAAGTGACATTGTCTCTAATTTCTCGTAAAAACTAAATAGTACTAGCGTTTTATGATAGTTAAAGCGAGAATGCAGTCTGATAACACGTAATTATATCGATTTCTCATCGTGTAAATAAAACTAATCCATATGATTAGTAAAAACACGCGAATAGACGTCTATAAGCTTGAATACGGCCTAAATTCAAGTTTTCGTTTATTGTTTAAACGTGTTCATTATTTATTCTTTTTTACAGGGGGTGTATTTATTATTTATTTTTACAGGGGGTGTATTTATTATTTATTTATTTTTACAGGGGTGTATTTATTATTTATTTATTTTTACAGGGGGTGTATTTATTATTTATTTATTTTTACAGGGGGTGTATTTATCGTTCGTTCATTTTTACAGGGGGTGTAGTTATCGTTCGTTCATTTTTACAGGGGGTGTAGTTATTGTTTATTATTTGTACAGGGGTGTATTTATCGTTTATTTGTACAGGGGTGTATTTATCGTTTATTTATTTTTACAGGGGTGTATTTATCGTTTATTTATTTTTACAGGGGTGTATTTATCATTTATTTATTTTTACAGGGGTGTATTTATCATTTATTTATTTTTACAGGGGGTGTATTTATCATTTACTTATTTTTACAGGGGGTGTATTAATTTTTACTTATTTTTACAGGGGGTGTAATAATTTTTATTTATTTTTACAGGGGGTGTATTTATCGTTCGTTCATTTTTACAGGGGGTGTATTTATCATTTACTTATTTTTCCAGGGGGTGTATTTATTATTTATTTATTTTTACAGGGGGTGTATTTATCGTTCGTTCATTTTTACAGGGGGTGTAGTTATCGTTTATTATTTGTACAGGGGGTGTATTTATCGTTTATTATTTGTACAGGGGTGTATTTATCGTTTATTTATTTTTACAGGGGGTGTATTTATCATTTTATTTTTACAGGGGGTGTATTTATCATTTTATTTTTACAGGGGGTGTATTTATCATTTATTTATTTTTACAGGGGGTGTATTTATCATTTATTTATTTTTACAGGGGGTGTATTTATTATTTATTTATTTTTACAGGGGGTGTATTTATTATTTATTTATTTTTACAGGGGGTGTATTTATTATTTTTTTATTTTTACAGGGGGTGTATTTATCGTTCGTTCATTTTTACAGGGGGTGTATTTATTATTTATTTATTTTTACAGGGGGTGTATTTATTATTTATTTATTTTTACAGGGGGTGTATTTATCGTTCGATCATTTTTACAGGGGGTGTATTTATTATTTATTTATTTTTACAGGGGGTGTATTTATTATTTATTTTTACAGGGGGTGTATTTATTATTTATTTATTTTTACAGGGGGTGTATTTATTATTTATTTATTTTTACAGGGGGTGTATTTATTATTTTTTTATTTTTACAGGGGGTGTATTTATCGTTCGTTCATTTTTACAGGGGGTGTAGTTATTGTTTATTATTTGTACAGGGGTGTATTTATCGTTTATTTGTACAGGGGGTGTATTTATCGTTTATTTATTTTTACAGGGGTGTATTTATCATTTACTTATTTTTACAGGGGGTGTATTAATTTTTACTTATTTTTACAGGGGGTGTAATAATTTTTATTTATTTTTACAGGGGGTGTATTTATCGTTCGTTCATTTTTACAGGGGGTGTATTTATCATTTACTTATTTTTACAGGGGGTGTATTTATTATTTATTTATTTTTACAGGGGGTGTATTTATCGTTCGTTCATTTTTACAGGGGGTGTAGTTATTGTTTATTATTTGTACAGGGGGTGTATTTATCGTTTATAATTTGTACAGGGGTGTATTTATCGTTTATTTATTTTTACAGGGGGTGTATTTATCATTTTATTTTTACAGGGGGTGTATTTATCATTTTATTTTTACAGGGGGTGTATTTTTCATTTATTTATTTTTACAGGGGGTGTATTTATCATTTATTTATTTTTACAGGGGGTGTATTTATCATTTATTTATTTTTACAGGGGGTGTATTTATTATTTATTTATTTTTACAGGGGGTGTATTTATTATTTATTTATTTTTACAGGGGGTGTATTTATTATTTTTTTATTTTTACAGGGGGTGTATTTATCGTTCGTTCATTTTTACAGGGGGTGTATTTATTATTTATTTATTTTTACAGGGGGTGTATTTATTATTTATTTATTTTTACAGGGGGTGTATTTATTATTTATTTATTTTTACAGGGGGTGTATTTATCGTTCGATCATTTTTACAGGGGGTGTATTTATTATTTATTTATTTTTACAGGGGGTGTATTTATTATTTATTTTTACAGGGGGTGTATTTATTATTTATTTATTTTTACAGGGGGTGTATTTATTATTTATTTATTTTTACAGGGGGTGTATTTATTATTTATTTATTTTTACAGGGGGTGTATTTATTATTTTTTTATTTTTACAGGGGGTGTATTTATCGTTCGTTCATTTTTACAGGGGGTGTATTTATTATTTATTTATTTTTACAGGGGGTGTATTTATTATTTATTTATTTTTACAGGGGGTGTATTTATTATTTATTTATTTTTACAGGGGGTGTATTTATTATTTATTTATTTTTACAGGGGGTGTATTTATCGTTCGATCATTTTTACAGGGGGTGTATTTATTATTTATTTTTACAGGGGGTGTATTTATTATTTATTTTTACAGGGGGTGTATTTATTATTTATTTATTTTTACAGGGGGTGTATTTATTATTTATTTATTTTTACAGGGGGTGTATTTATTATTTATTTATTTTTACAGGGGGTGTATTTATTATTTATTTATTTTTACAGGGGGTGTATTTATTATTTATTTATTTTTACAGGGGGTGTATTTATTATTTATTTATTTTTACAGGGGGTGTATTTATTATTTTTTTATTTTTACAGGGGGTGTATTTATTATTTTTTTATTTTTACAGGGGGTGTATTTATTATTTTTTTATTTTTACAGGGGGTGTATTTATTATTTTTTTATTTTTACAGGGGGTGTATTTATCGTTCGTTCATTTTTACAGGGGGTGTATTTATTATTTATTTATTTTTACAGGGGGTGTATTTATTATTTATTTATTTTTACAGGGGGTGTATTTATTATTTATTTATTTTTACAGGGGGTGCATTTATTATTTATTTATTTTTACAGGGGGTGTATTTATCGTTCGATCATTTTTACAGGGGGTGTATTTATTATTTATTTATTTTTACAGGGGGTGTATTTATTATTTATTTATTTTTACAGGGGGTGTATTTATTATTTATTTATTTTTACAGGGGGTGTATTTATTATTTATTTATTTTTACAGGGGGTGTATTTATTATTTATTTATTTTTACAGGGGGTGTATTTATTATTTTTTTATTTTTACAGGGGGTGTATTTATTATTTTTTTATTTTTACAGGGGGTGTATTTATCGTTCGTTCATTTTTACAGGGGGTGTATTTATTATTTATTTATTTTTACAGGGGGTGTATTTATTATTTATTTATTTTTACAGGGGGTGTATTTATCGTTCGTTCATTTTTACAGGGGGTGTAGTTATCGTTCGTTCATTTTTACAGGGGGTGTAGTTATTGTTTATTATTTTTACAGGGGTGTATTTATCATTTATTTATTTTTACAGGGGGTGTATTTATCATTTACTTATTTTTACAGGGGGTGTATTTATCATTTACTTATTTTTACAGGGGGTGTAATAATTTTTATTTATTTTTACAGGGGGTGTATTTATCGTTCGTTCATTTTTACAGGGGGTGTATTTATCATTTACTTATTTTTACAGGGGGTGTATTTATTATTTATTTATTTTTACAGGGGGTGTATTTATCGTTCGTTCATTTTTACAGGGGGTGTAGTTATTGTTTATTATTTGTACAGGGGGTGTATTTATCGTTTATTATTTGTACAGGGGTGTATTTATCGTTTATTTATTTTTACAGGGGGTGTATTTATCATTTTATTTTTACAGGGGGTGTATTTATCATTTTATTTTTACAGGGGGTGTATTTTTCATTTATTTATTTTTACAGGGGGTGTATTTATCATTTATTTATTTTTACAGGGGGTGTATTTATCATTTATTTATTTTTACAGGGGGTGTATTTATTATTTATTTATTTTTACAGGGGGTGTATTTATTATTTTTTTATTTTTACAGGGGGTGTATTTATCGTTCGTTCATTTTTACAGGGGGTGTATTTATTATTTATTTATTTTTACAGGGGGTGTATTTATTATTTATTTATTTTTACAGGGGGTGTATTTATTATTTATTTTTACAGGGGGTGTATTTATTATTTATTTATTTTTACAGGGGGTGTATTTATTATTTATTTATTTTTACAGGGGGTGTATTTATTATTTATTTATTTTTACAGGGGATGTATTTATTATTTTTTTATTTTTACAGGGGGTGTATTTATCGTTCGTTCATTTTTACAGGGGGTGTATTTATTATTTATTTATTTTTACAGGGGGTGTATTTATTATTTATTTATTTTTACAGGGGGTGTATTTATCGTTCGATCATTTTTACAAAGGGTGTATTTATTATTTATTTTTACAGGGGGTGTATTTATTATTTATTTATTTTTACAGGGGGTGTATTTATTATTTATTTATTTTTACAGGGGGTGTATTTATTATTTATTTATTTTTACAGGGGGTGTATTTATTATTTATTTATTTTTACAGGGGGTGTATTTATTATTTATTTATTTTTACAGGGGGTGTATTTATTATTTATTTATTTTTACAGGGGGTGTATTTATTATTTATTTATTTTTACAGGGGGTGTATTTATTATTTATTTATTTTTACAGGGGGTGTATTTATTATTTATTTATTTTTACAGGGGGTGTATTTATTATTTATTTATTTTTACAGGGGGTGTATTTATTATTTATTTATTTTTACAGGGGGTGTATTTATTATTTATTTATTTTTACAGGGGGTGTATTTATTATTTATTTATTTTTACAGGGGGTGTATTTATCGTTCGATCATTTTTACAGGGGGTGTATTATTTATTTATTTTTACAGGGGGTGTATTTATTATTTATTTATTTTTACAGGGGGTGTATTTATTATTTATTTATTTTTACAGGGGGTGTATTTATTATTTATTTATTTTTACAGGGGGTGTATTTATTATTTATTTATTTTTACAGGGGGTGTATTTATTATTTATTTATTTTTACAGGGGGTGTATTTATTATTTTTTTTATTTTTACAGGGGGTGTATTTATTATTTTTTTATTTTTACAGGGGGTGTATTTATCGTTCGTTCATTTTTACAGGGGGTGTATTTATTATTTATTTATTTTTACAGGGGGTGTATTTATTATTTATTTATTTTTACAGGGGGTGTATTTATTATTTATTTATTTTTACAGGGGGTGTATTTATCGTTCGATCATTTTTACAGGGGGTGTATTTATTATTTATTTATTTTTACAGGGGGTGTATTTATTATTTATTTATTTTTACAGGGGGTGTATTTATTATTTATTTATTTTTACAGGGGGTGTATTTATTATTTATTTATTTTTACAGGGGGTGTATTTATTATTTTTTTATTTTTACAGGGGGTGTATTTATCGTTCGTTCATTTTTACAGGGGGTGTATTTATTATTTATTTATTTTTACAGGGGTGTATTTATTATTTTTTTATTTTTACAGGGGGTGTATTTATCGTTCGTTCATTTTTACAGGGGGTGTATTTATTATTTATTTATTTTTACAGGGGGTGTATTTATTATTTATTTATTTTTACAGGGGGTGTATTTATCGTTCGTTCATTTTTACAGGGTGTATTTATTATTTATTTATTTTTACAGGGGGTGTATTTATTATTTATTTATTTTTACAGGGGGTGTATTTATCGTTCGTTCATTTTTACAGGGGGTGTATTTATTATTTTATTTATTTTTACAGGGGGTGTATTTATTATTTATTTATTTTTACAGGGGGTGTATTTATCGTTCGTTCATTTTTACAGGGGGTGTATTTATTATTTATTTATTTTTACAGGGGGTGTATTTATTATTTATTTATTTTTACAGGGGGTGTATTTATTATTTATTTATTTTTACAGGGGGTGTATTTATTATTTATTTATTTTTACAGGGGGTGTATTTATTATTTATTTATTTTTACAGGGGGTGTATTTATTATTTATTTATTTTTACAGGGGGTGTATTTATTATTTATTTATTTTTACAGGGGGTGTATTTATCGTTCGTTCATTTTTACAGGGGGTTTAGTTATCGTTCGTTCATTTTTACAGGGGGTGTAGTTATCGTTTATTATTTGTACAGGGGGTGTATTTATCATTTATTTATTTTTACAGGGGGTGTATTTATCATTTATTATTTTTACAGGGGTGTATTTATCATTTATTTATTTTAACTGGGGGTGTATTTATCATTTATTTATTTTTACAGGGGTGTATTTATCATTTTATTTTTACAGGGGGTGTATTTATCATTTATTTATTTTTACAGGGGGTGTATTTATTATTTATTTATTTTTACAGGGGGTGTATTTATTATTTATTTATTTTTACAGGGGGTGTATTTATTATTTATTTATTTTTACAGGGGGTGTATTTATTATTTATTTATTTTTACAGGGGGTGTATTTATTATTAATTTATTTTTACAGGGGGTGCATTTATTATTTATTTATTTTTACAGGGGGTGTATTTATTATTTATTTATTTATTTTTACAGGGGGTGTATTTATTATTTTTTTATTTTTACAGGGGGTGTATTTATCGTTCGTTCATTTTTACAGGGGGTGTAGTTATCGGTCGTTCATTTATACAGGGGGTGTAGTTATCGGTCGTTCATTTATACAGGGGGTGTAGTTATCGGTCGTTCATTTTTACAGGAGGTGTAGTTATCGGTCGTTCATTTTTACAGGGGGTGTATTTACATTTATTTTTTTTTACAGGGGGTGTATTTATCATTTTTTTTACAGGGGTGTATATATCATTTATTTTTTCACAGGGGGTGTATTTATCATTTATTTTTTTTTACAGGGGTACCTCTTGTAAAAAAAAATAATACACTCGCTGAAAAATAAATAATCAAAAATTTTACAAGGAGTATCCCTTGTAAAAAAAAAATATACCCCCTGTAAAATAAATAATTTTATTATTAAAAAATGTCAAGTATAGGTTTCGTTAATCGTAATTCAGCACATTCGTGGCTCTGAGGTAAAGTTATGGGTCGCTGGGCAAAGGGGCCCGGGTTCGAATCCCGCCTTTAAGCTTAGTTTTATTATTAAAAAATTTCAAGTTTCAATTCAAGTATAGGTTTCGTTAATTGTATTCCAGCTCGTTCGTAGCTTCGTTTTAAAGCTTTGGATCGCTGGGCAAAGGGTGCCGGGTTCGAATCCCGCTTAACGCTAAGTTTTATTATTAAAAATAGTCAAGTTTAAATTCAAGTATAGGTTTCGTTAATTATAATTCAACGCACTTGTGGCGTCGTGGTATATTGTTGGGGCGCGGAGTAAACGGTCCCGGGTTCGAATCCCGCCTTTTCATTTATTTTATTGAAAACTGTCGGAAGTTACTCAGCCTGGCTATAAATTTGCATGAGCGCGTGGCTTAGTGGTAAAGTCTTCGCTCGCTAAGCACCAGATCGTGGGTTCGAATCCCACGCTGGCCAGTTTGCCCTGTTGTGTGTGGTTAACACTTCAAAACTAAATACAGGAATTTGCGCCATGGGAATGGCGTATGGAAAGATGACGGTCGTAGGGGTCGGTTACAATACACCCCAGACACTGAAGTTTCCACAGCCTTGTTGAGTGAGCTATATCACGCTTGAAACCAAACCAGCCTTGTCATGTGGGCTTAATAACACGCCGCGGCGGTGCAGAGAAAACACATGGATGCGGGGCCTTGCCGCCCCCAACACCATATGGGGTGGCTGTCACGCACCTTCAGCATAAATGTGGGCTGTCTGCGCCGCGCGATTTTTTCTCTCCGGATCTACTTTTTTTGTGTCCCTCCGCCATTTTTCCTCCTGTTTTCTACTATACTATACTATTCTTTAGTATTATTTCTACTGTTTTAGTATTATTACTACAAAAAAAATCACTCTATTTTTTATTTCTTTTTACAGGGGGTGTATTTATCGTTCGTTCATTTTTACAGGGGGTGTAGTTATCGATCGTTCATTTTTACAGGGGGTGTATTTATCGTTTATTATTTTTACAGGGGGTGTATTTATCATTTATTTATTTTTACAGGGGGTGTATTTATCATTTATTTATTTTTTTACAGGGGGTGTATTTATCATTTATTATTTTTACAGGGGGTGTATTTATCATTTATTTATTTTTACAGGGGGTGTATTATTTATTTTTACAGGGGGTGTATTTATTATTTATTTATTTTTACAGGGGGTGTATTTATCATTTATTTATTTTTACAGGGGGTGTATTTATCATTTATTTATTTTTACAGGGGGTGTATTTATCATTTATTTATTTTTACAGGGGGTGTATTTATCATTTATTTATTTTTACAGGGGGTGTATTTATCATTTATTTATTTTTACAGGGGTGTATTTATCATTTATTTATTTTTACAGGGGGTGTATTTATCATTTATTTATTTTTACAGGGGGTGTATTTATCATTTATTTATTTTTACAAGGGGTGTAATTATTATTTATTTTTACAGGGGGTGTATTTATTATTTATTTATTTTACAGGGGGTGTATTTGGTATCGTCCCAATTGATCGACTTTTAAGTGATCGAAACCAGTTTTTTGGATTAAATGATCGAAATATTTAGGTTAGGTTAGGTTAGGTTAGGTTAGTTTTTTAACTCAATCGATCATATGAAATTCGATCATTTCGACCCAAATCGTGTATTTATCGTTTATTATTTTTACAGGGGGTGTATTTATTTTTACAGGGGGTGTAATTATTATTTATTTATTTTTACAGGGGGTGTATTTATTATTTATTTATTTTACAGGGGGTGTATTTATCGTTTATTATTTTTACAGGGGGTGTATTTATCATTTATTTATTTTTACAGGGGGTGTAATTATTATTTATTTATTTTACAGGGGGTGTAATTATTATTTATTTATTTTACAGGGGGTGTATTTATCGTTTATTATTTTTACAGGGGGTGTATTTATCATTTATTTATTTTTACAGGGGGTGTAATTATTATTTATTTATTTTCACAGGGGGTGTATCTAAATTCTCATAGGAATAACGCTACCATAGGATTAACATTACCCATGCTAAATTCTCATAGGAATAACGCTATCATAGGATTAGCATTACCCATGTTAAAGTGTCATAGGAATAACGCTATCATAGGATTAACATTACCCATGCTAAATTCTCATAGGAATAACGCTACCATAGGATTAACATTACCCATGCTAAATTCTCATAGGAATACCGCTATCATAGGATTAACATTACCCATGCTAAATTCTCATAGGAATAACGCTATCATAGGATTTTATCAATCTTTCTTATTATAACAATATTATTATATCAATCTTATTATATCAATCTTAGTATATCAATCTTATTATATCAATCTTAGTATATCAATCTTAGTATATCAATCTTAGTATTTTAATATCAATTTTAATATCAATTTTAATATTTTTTACAGGGGGTGTAATTATTATTTTAATTTTTTTACAGGGGGTGTATTTATTATTTTAATTTTTTTACAGGGGGTGTATTTATTATTTTAATTTTTTACACCCCCTGTAAAAATAAATAAATGATAAATACACCCCCCTGTAAAAATAATAAACGATAAATACACCCCCTTCAAAAAATTAAAATAATAAATACACCCCCTGTAAAAAATATTAAAATTGATATTAAAATTGATATTAAAATTGATATTAAAATTGATATTAAAATTGATATTAAAATTGATATTAAAATTGATATTAAAATACTAAGATTGATATACTAAGATTGATATACTAAGATTGATATAAAAAGATTGATATACTGAGATTGATATAATAAGATTGATATAATAATATTGATATAATAATAAAGATTGATAAAATCCTATGATAGCGTTATTCCTATGAGAATTTAGCATGGGTAATGTTAATCCTATGATAGCGTTATTCCTATGAGAATTTAGCATGGGTAATGTTAATCCTATGATAGCGTTATTCCTATGAGAATTTAGCATGGGTAATGTTAATCCTATGATAGCGTTATTCCTATGAGAATTTAGCATGGGTAATGTTAATCCTATGATAGCGTTATTCCTATGAGAATTTAGCATGGGTAATGTTAATCCTATGGTAGCGTTATTCCTATGAGAATTTAGCATGTGTAATGTTAATCCTATGATAGCGTTATTCCTATGACACTTTAACATGGGTAATGCTAATCCTATGATAGCGTTATTCCTATGAGAATTTAGCATGGGTAATGTTAATCCTATGATCGCGTTATTCCTATGAGAATTTAGCATGGGTAATGTTAATCCTATGGTAGCGTTATTCCTATGAGAATTTAGCATGGGTAATGTTAATCCTATGATAGCGTTATTCCTATGAGAATTTAGCATGGGTAATGTTAATCCTATGATAGCGTTATTCCTATGAGAATTTAGCATGGGTAATGTTAATCCTATGATAGCGTTATTCCTATGAGAATTTAGCATGGGTAATGTTAATCCTATGGTAGCGTTATTCCTATGAGAATTTAGCATGGGTAATGTTAATCCTATGATAGCGTTATTCCTATGACACTTTAACATGGTAATGCTAATCCTATGATAGCGTTATTCCTATGAGAATTTAGCATGGGTAATGTTAATCCTATGATAGCGTTATTCCTATGAGAATTTAGCATGGGTAATGTTAATCCTATGATAGCGTTATTCCTATGAGAATTTAGCATGGGTAATGTTAATCCTATGGTAGCGTTATTCCTATGAGAATTTAGCATGGGTAATGTTAATCCTATGATAGCGTTATTCCTATGAGAATTTAGCATGGGTAATGTTAATCCTATGATAGCGTTATTCCTATGAGAATTTAGCATGGGTAATGTTAATCCTATGATAGCGTTATTCCTATGAGAATTTAGCATGGGTAATGTTAATCCTATGGTAGCGTTATTCCTATGAGAATTTAGCATGGGCAATGTTAAACCTATGATAGCGTTATTCCTATGAGAATTTAGATACACCCCCTGTGAAAATAAATAAATAATAATTATACCCCCTGTAAAAATAAATAAATGATAAATACACCCCCCTGTAAAAATAATAAACGATAAATACACCCCCTGTAAAATAAATAAATAATAATTGCACCCCCTGTAAAATAAATAAATAATAATTACACCCCCTGTAAAAATAAATAAATGATAAATACACCCCCTGTAAAAATAATAAACGATAAATACACCCCCTGTAAAATAAATAAATAATAAATACACCCCCTGTAAAAATAAATAAATAATAATTACACCCCCTGTAAAAATAAATACACCCCCTGTAAAAATAATAAACGATAAATACACCCCCTGTAAAAATAATAAACGATAAATACACCCCCTGTAAAATAAATAAATAATAAATACACCCCCTGTAAAAATAAATAAATAATAATTACACCCCCTGTAAAAATAAATACACCCCCTGTAAAAATAACAAACGATAAATACACCCCCTGTAAAATAAATAAATAATAAATACACCCCCTGTAAAAATAAATAAATGATAAATACACCCCCTGTAAAAATAAATAAATGATAAATACACCCCCTGTAAAAATAAATAAATGATAAATACACCCCCTGTAAAAATAAATAAATGATAAATACACCCCCTGTAAAAATAAATAAATGATAAATACACCCCCTGTAAAAATAAATAAATGATAAATACACCCCCTGTAAAAATAAATAAATGATAAATACACCCCCTGTAAAAATAAATAAATGATAAATACACCCCCTGTAAAAATAAATAAATGATAAATACACCCCCTGTAAAAATAAATAAATGATAAATACACCCCCTGTAAAAATAAATAAATAATAAATACACCCCCTGTAAAAATAAATAAATAATAAATACACCCCCTGTAAAAATAAATAATACACCCCCTGTAAAAATAAATAAATGATAAATACACCCCCTGTAAAAATAATAAACGATAAATACACCCCCTGTAAAAATGAACGATCGATAACTACACCCCCTGTAAAAATGAACGAACGATAAATACACCCCCTGTAAAAAGAAATAAAAAATAGAGTGTTTTTTTTGTAGTAAAAATACTAAAACAGTAGAAATAATACTAAAGAATAGTATAGTATAGTAGAAAACAGGAGGAAAAATGGCGGAGGGACACAAAAAAAGTAGATCCGGAGGGAAAAATCGCACGGCGCAGACATTTATGCAGTCGGCGTCACGCACTTGCTGAAGGTGCGTGACAGCCACCCCCATATGGTGTTGGGGGCGGCAAGGCCCCGCATCCATGTGTTTTCTCTGCACCGCCGCGGCGTGTTATTAAGCCCACATGACAAGGCTGGTTTGGTTTCAAGCGTGATATAGCTCACTCAACAAGGCTGTGGAAACTTCAGTGTCTGGGGTGTATTGTAACCGACCCCTACGACCGTCATCTTTCCATACGCCATTCCCATGGCACAAATTTCTGTATTTAGTTTTGAAGTGTTAACCTCACACAACAGGGCAATCTGGCCAGCGTGGGATTCGAACCCACGATCTGGTGCTTAGCGAGCGAAGATTTTACCACTAAGCCACGCGCTCATGCAAATTCATAGTCGGAGTAACTTCCGACAGTTTTCATTAAAATAAATGAAAAGGCGGGATTCGAACCCGGGACCGTTTACTCCGCGCCCCAACACTATACCACGACGCCACAAGTGCGTTGAATTACTTGACTATTTTTAAGAATAAAACTTAGCGTTAAGCGGGATTCGAACCCGGCACCCTTTGCCCAGCGATCCAACGCTTTAAGACGAAGCTACGAACGCGATGGAATATAATTAACGAAACCTATACTTGAATTGAAACTTGACATTTTTTAATAATAAAACTAAGCTTAAAGGCAGGATTCGAACCCGGGCCCCTTTGCCCAGCGACCCAATTCTTTCCCACAAAGCCACGAATGCGCTGAAATACAATTAACGAAACCTATACTTGAATTGAAACTTGACTATTTTTAATAATAAAACTTAGCGTTAAGCGGGATTTGAACCCGGCACCCTTTGCCCAGCGATCCAACGCTTTAAAACGAAGCTACGAATGCGTTGGAATATAATTAACGTAACCTATACTTGAACAGAAACTTGACATTTTTTAATAATAAAACTAAGCTTAAAGGCGGGATACGAACCCGGGCCCCTTTGCCCAGCGACCCAATACTTTACCTCAAAGCCACGAATGTTCTAAATTACAATTAACGAAACCTATACTTGAATTGAAACTTGACTATTTTTAATAATAAAACTTAGTGTTAAGCGGGATTCGAACCCGGCACGCTTTGCCCAGCGATCCAACGCTTTAAAACGAAGCTACGAATGCGTTGGAATACAATTAACGAAACCTATACTTGAACAGAAACTTGACTATCTTTAATAATAAAACTTAACGTAATGATAGATTAGAATGCGGGACCGGTGTCCCAGCGATCCAACGCTTTATCACGAAGCAGTATGATTACGATATTTTTTTCCATTTTTTACAAAGCGCGTTTTATTTATTTAAAAAGGGATCCCCTTGTAAAATTTTTGATTATTTATTTTACAGGGAGTGTATTATTTTTTTTTACAAGGGATACCCCTTGTAAAATTTTGGATTATTTATATTACAGGGGGTGTATTATTTTTTTTACAAGGGGTGTATTTATTAAAAATCAATTATTATTTTTTTACAATAATAATACACCCCCTGTAAAAAAAAAATAAATAATAAATACACCCCCTGTAAAAAAAAAAAAATAATAAATACACCCCCTGTAAAAAAAAAAATATAAATACACCCCCTGTAAAAAAATAATAAATACAGCCCCTGTAAAAAAAATAATAATAAATACAGCCCCTGTAAAAAAAAAATAATAATAAATACACCCCCTGTAAAAAAATTATAAATACAGCCCCTGTAAAAATGAACGAACGATAAATACACCCCCTGTAAAAATAAATAAATAATAAATACACCCCCTGTAAAAATGAACGAACGATAAATACACCCCCTGTAAAAATAAATAAATAATAAATTCACCCCCTGTAAAAATAAATAAATAATAAATACACCCCCTGTAAAAATAAATAAATAATAAATACACCCCCTGTAAAAATAAATAAATAATAAATACACCCCCTGTAAAAATAAATAAATAATAAATACACCCCCTGTAAAAATAAATAAATAATAAATACACCCCCTGTAAAAATGAACGAACGATAAATACACCCCCTGTAAAAAATCAATAAATAATAAATACACCCCCTGTAAAAATAAATAAATAATAAATACACCCCCTGTAAAAATAAATAAATAATAAATACACCCCCTGTAAAAATAAATAAATAATAAATACACCCCTGTAAAAATGAACGAACGATAAATACACCCCCTGTAAAAATAAATAAATAATAAATACACCCCCTGTAAAAATAAATAAATAATAAATACACCCCCTGTAAAAATAAATAAGTAATAAATACACCCCCTGTAAAAATAAATAAATAATTAATACACCCCTTGTAAAAATAAATAAATAATAAATACACCCCTGTAAAAATGAACGAACGATAAATACACCCCCTGTAAAAATCAATAAATAATAAATACACCCCCTGTAAAAATAAATAATAAATACGCCCCCTGTAAAAATAAATAAATAATAAATACACCCCCTGTAAAAATGAACGAACGATAAATACACCCCCTGTAAAAATAAATAAATAATAAATACACCCCCAGTAAAAATAAATAAATAATAAATACACCCCCTGTAAAAATAAATAAATAATAAATACACCCCCTGTAAAAATGAACGAACGATAAATACACCCCCTGTAAAAATAAATAAATAATAAATACACCCCCTGTAAAAATAAATAAATAATAAATACACCCCCTGTAAAAATAAATAAATAATAAATACACCCCCTGTAAAAATAAATAAATAATAAATACACCCCCTGTAAAAAAATAAATAATAAATACACCCCCTGTAAAAAAAATTAAATAATAAATACACCCCCTGTACGTTGAGATACGTTGAGATTCGTTGAGATTCGATGAGATACGTTGAGATACGTTGAGATACGTTGAGATACGTTGAGATACGTTGAGATACGTTGAGATACAACGCCCCTTTTTTGAAAATAAAACGCCCCTTTTTTGAAAATAAAACGCCCCTTTTTTGAAAATAAAACGCCCCTTTTTTGAAAATAAAACGCCCCTTTTTTGAAAATAAAACGCCCCTTTTTTGAAAATAAAACGCCCCTTTTTTGAAAATAAAACGCCCCTTTTTTGAAAATAAAAGGCCCCTTTTTTGAAAATAAAACGCAACTTTTTTGTCTGGCTCGAGTGATATGGGCTCTTCCTCGACATTCCGAGTCGGGAGAGAAGGACCAAATTTAGGCGGGCCGCGCTTGGCTACATTTTCGTCCCCCAAAATTCGGAATTTTTCCAAAGAATGGCGCTTCCAATTTCATTATTTACACGGCGACTGCGGCCGCTAGAGTGTCTCTCGAATCAGAATCTGCCGATACATTTACCCGGACCTTTGCTGATTGTATTAAACTACGGAGCGTTGTTTACTTTTATGGAATAAAGTGATAGACTTTTGTTAATAACTATTGTATTTATTGATGTCTCGGAGCATCGGATTATATACATAATTGTAAGCGTCTTGGGCCCATAAAAAATCAATATGGCTATAATCGTGGGCGTCCACTATGCGGTCAACTACGATGGTTTTTATTGACTCACGCAAATAATCAATATCTTTCTGGGTAGCCAAGGCGTCTGAATAACTGCTGTATATGATAAACTTGGCCGTGATAAGTTCCAATTGGTATTTTGGTGGAGTTGCCTACAAAAATATTTTACGCTACGATTTATTACATTTAAAAGTTAAGACAGTCGAGAGTTATTTCTCTTATTTCTACGTTTTATTGTAATCCTCCCTACTCTGAGATAATTTGTTTGTGGATCTTTAAGATTTAAGACAACTAACACTATCAAAATGTCAACGTACTTAGACTATTTAGAATTACCTGATCATATCTTTTCATGTTTTCTTCTTCTCCGTAATCGTACTTCTTAAATTCGCCTGAAGACTTTGTCTACTAACATAAAACCAGCATTTTTGACATTTGAACTCTAACCTCAATAGAGAGAAACAATAAAATTTGACCTTCATTGCCGTCATCTAGTCCCAAAATGAGGCTAAAGAGTCTATAACAAAACCAAACGCTTGTCTTGGTGTTAAATAATATTTAGAGAATTCAGTGAACTAAAACATACAATCTCTTATCGTTTTAACTGATTAAATCTTTATTTTTTTGTTATTCTTTTCAGGAAATCACTCTACAAGCTCGAGGTCTTGTTTGTTACAGAATTAACCCACTATCTAGCGTCCCTAAAATCCGGCGTCTCGGAGTCTGGCCGTTGTCCCATCGGACTCGTAGGTTCCTGTACCCCAGAGAGTGTTTTCGAACGTCCGCAACCAGTAGGTCCTTCATCTCTAACAGTTCCCTCAACGCTCATTACGGGGACAACTGTATATACTCGAAAAACCACCCTAAGACGTCGCACACAACCATCCTCACTGGCGGCTACCCTTTCCCTCAACTGTTGCATTCTGTGGGGTGGTGCTAGTGTCGCCACCATCACCATGACGCGTAATAAAAGTTGATTCCTATAGCACGAATCTAAAAACAGCGTGTGCAACCTTCCTTGTAGTTAAACCCGTTTTTTTCCGAACTTTTTATTTCACTCCCGACCCTACGTTTCCTCGCTTATAATCTGGAAAATCCCGTTTGGAAAATTACCAATAAGGTAAGCCCGAAACCGGACCCCAGGTTTTACCCAAACATAAATACCTAATTAATTTTAATTTACCAAGCTTTCTTGTACCACATTTTTTTAAAATACTGTCCCACTGACTAAATAAAAGTAGTTTTATAACATAAAAACTGTAATTACTTCGCATATACACCGTTGATGATCCAGTGTACAACACCAATAAGAAAGAAAGCCATTATTTGCGACTAGAAAACTCTCATGGTCGACAATTTTGTTGTCTCTCTAATATATATTTGTTTTTAATCGTATTTACCTGCCCATAATGAACAAGGACATATGCTGATGTCCCGGAATTGCTATGATGACTGTAAACCGGCAGTCTAGACTGTGGAAAATGATACCAATATTTGTTACATCAAGAACCCATTTATAACCAGAGAACGAGTATATGAATATGAACTTTGTTTCAATGCTGTCAAGATTATTTTCTATTTGGACGTCGGACCTACTAGTTTATTAGTACTTTTAAGATTCTTTTTGCCATCTATATTGAAGGATTCTTCAAGTCACTGGTAAATTTTAACCATTTAAGTTGACAAAACGTCAACATACACAGTGAGTTTTAAATACAAATAGTAAAAAGAGCTTTACCACTGCCACGAAAAGTGGATAACCAGGAAAACACGCTTTAAGTGCCACCTGGTAGTCGAAAAAATAAAAGAGCTTTGCCTCGGAGAACCCTGGTTACCTCTTCTGAGTCACAATACCCATGTCCCCCCAAGGTTTAACTGAAAATTTTCGAACCCAGGTTTCCTGGACCCATTAAGCCTTTTTTATAACGGTACCTCTTTTGACTCAACTATAGATGAGTCAGCAAAAAAAAATGGATAACTCATCCAGTTGAAATTCAAAATATGTACCGTATGATTAACCTTTAATTCGCGTGATATTTAAAGACAATACCGTGTTTAGATGTCCCGAATCACTTCCGCCAGCTAATTCACCACCCAATCGACAGAGAATGTTAAGAATCTCAACCCCGCAAAGGACTCTGCTTTTAAAAGACGGCTTTAAAGCTGTGGCTGGTACCATCCCTTTGACGCCAGTTATATCTGTAAATGCCTGAAGAAAAGTTAATGGATAATATATATATCTTCTCATTAGATCGAGACATGTTAGTATCTGACCGATAAATAGAAAAGCTATTGGGGAATTTATTCCCGCAACAGTTAATGACAGAGTTCTTACAACGCTTCGCTTGTTAAAAGATCCCAAAATCATGAAACTTTAATCAGAGGCGTGCCAATGTTTTAATGGGAGTAGGGTGTACTAGAGTGCAACCAATCCCACTGCCAACGTGGTTGACACGCCTCTGTCTATAATTTTACCGGCACTATCCCCTTAAATTGATAAAGTTCGAGAACAGGCGCTGTAGTGTATGACATTTTTGCTACTGGAGACATGACGCAAGCTACGTGTAACTGTAATTAAAAGGACTTTCATTATATTGATTGATTGATTGCTTGGATTTGATCTACACCCGTTTAATGTCACAATGGAATATTTTTATTTAAATAACACTTTAGCTGCGTTCATACTAGGCCTTTAAATCGATTTAAACCGTTTCAAAACGTTTCGATAAAGTTGTGTGAACGGGAAACCGTCTTTCTCCAATCGATTTGATTCGATTTCTCGAAACTGCTTCGGGAACCGGTTTCGTACCGTTTCGGTTTCAACAACCGATAGATGAAACTATGATAAATCGATTTATAAAGCTGAACACATGACGCTTAATACGATTCCTGGCGATTTCAATATCGGTTTGATTTTACCATTTCAAATCGATTAAGAAATGCTAGTGTGATCTTAGCCAAAATCTCTAGTGTCAACACAGCGAAAGAAATCGACTTTCCAATGAGGAAAAATCTTCGATTTTGATATATATTGGTCCAAATTAGAAAGATTCCAACAGAATTAAACCATAGTGACCAAATCTGCCTGTAATTTATAATAACAATGGTCAAATACCTTATCGTTGTATTCAGTCCGAGTTGAAAGAAGAGCGAAAAGTGACGTAGTCCCCATAGAATGGCCAATATACGTCAATTTACTTTGATAAGTTGTTTCCAGCACAAAATCAATCATAGCAGGCAAGTCGTAATAACCCATTTCATCAAAGCTGTTAATATTATTCGTCATACAGTAAAATTGATTTTTCTAACTTTATTTTTTTTTTCTTTCTCACTTGAAATTCCAAAACTCAGTTTGATTTGGTAACAAGGTCACGTGCTTTTGCGAATAGATATTTCCACGTAAATTACCTAGGAACACGTCATAACCTGCTTCCGCCATAATGCAGGCTTGTGCGCAAAAAAATTGTAGTTTAACATGAAGCTTTATCTATTACCTTGAAGCGGGTAGACAGCCTATTCTCTGATGCTTTTACATCGAGGGGGCAGACACTCACGAACTTAGGTGTACATTGAACTCTTTGCATTATCAAAAGTTCAAACTCAGTGACCTCAGGTGTACAGCGAATTCAAGAGTGTCTGACCCCTCGTTTTACATTCCGCGAACGGGGGCATGAGCAGTTAGGTTTTCTAATCCTAAGAGTGGCTCAGTGGAATTCGCTAAAAACTTCCATTTTGGAGACAAAATTTAACCTGGCCTATAAGATGGTTAAAGGCAGGAATGTGTACCATTCGTTCACTAGAACACCTCTTATTTCCTGCAATCTAATTACATTGTACAGACTACAGACCGGGAGAAATGGGGACCAAGGCTTCTGAGAAGGAAATACAGTATATGATTAAATTAAATTCGGGCTTGAACAACAAAAAGCGGGAAGAGAAGAGGCTATCTTTCCAATCCTTGTAATTGAAGCTCCTTCGTTCAAATAGCCCTAATCAGAAGCCGATGAAACCCTCCTTTGAAGTCTATTACTCCCTGGTCTTGTCTACCCCTCTCTGTATGGGTTAGTTTCAAAAAGCGCGATTCGTACGCCTCCTAACGGTAGATATTTTCGGAGCGGGAGTTCGTCCAGTGAATACCTCTAGTAGCCTTGGAGTTCGTCAAAAAAACGTCGTTGTTTGTGGAGAGAGAGAATTTCCAATTTTCGGTAGACAGGGGGTTTGAAGTAGGACCCCTCGATCTCGTAAAATTGGGAATTTTACCCATACAGAGAGGAGCTCTATATGGAACATTAGAGTAGTAGACTTCAAAGGAGGGTTTCATCGGCTTCTGCCCTAATCCACCAGTAAAAAATTTTACAAACAAATATTAAACTAGAAACGAGAATTTAAAACTTACCCGGTAAAAAGGCTTAGCTGGATTCATTGGGTTCTTGAATTTCTTCGTATTGAAGGGTCAGCGACCAATGAACAAAGGCCCGTCGTTAAGGCGAGATCTCCAGGAGACTTTCAATAGAATTCGATTGGTCGCTGACTCTTCAATGCGAAGAAATTCATGATCTCCGTGAATCCAGCTAAGCCTATTTTCCGGGTAAGTTTTAAATTTATTTATAGATTAATATTTGTATGGATTAGGCCTATTTAAACAATAAGGACTCGTGAAAACTCGATTTTTCATGAGAAATATTCGTGTTAAATTCGACGTTTGTTAGTGTAAGCTACCTAGATTTTGATAGGAGTAGTAGTTCATGACGTAATCCCAGCCATTTCCGGTATTCCCGTGTACGATCAAGAGCGGTTTTTTAACCTCGTAGGTTTCGTACGTGTTATTGATACCGTGTGGAATCCGGTAGACTCCTAACAAATAGCCATCCTCAGTTTGAACCTCATATTGTTGCAACGGATATCCCAAGCCAAGGACCAGTTCTGACTGAAAAAGTAATAAAGTAACGCCAAAAGTCCACCACTTTATCCCATGAAAGTAAACAGCGCCCCGTAGCTTAATACTATCAGCAAAGAGTTAGATAATCGTATTAGCACATCACTTAAAATTAGCCAAAAAAGTCATCACCCCTATCTGGCTCGAGTGATTTGGACTCTTCCTCGATATTTTGAGTCGGGAGAGAGGGACGGAATCTAGGCGGGCCGCGCTCGTAACTACATAAGAGTGGCGCTTCCGATTTCACTATTTATACCGTCTTTGGCAATTGTCCATTAACCCCCTGCACAATTGGTACTTTTAAAAAAATTATCAGACATTGCCAGAATTCTGTGTACTAGTACGTTTTGTTATTGGACAAATGTTCAGTGACCCCCCTACCAAAAATAAGAAGTTATGTAACGTTCAAAAAATTTATCAGGCAATGTCCAGTGTCCGTGCTCAAGGGTTAAAAGAAGTTAAGGGTTGTAATAATGAGTGGAAATATAAACTAAGGTTTTTGGAGTCTACAAAAAGTTCTGAAACTATTTCACCACACCTACGTGATACTGTTAGAACCAAAACTGAGCAAGATCACTTTGACTTACCAAAGATTTATTATAATCTGGATCGAATACGTTTGTGTCTAATGATGGCCTGAAATCTAAAACGGAACTGACAACGACTCCTAATGTACCTCCAGTAAATTTTAGAGTGTTTGGCAACACATTTAGGACCTCATCGTAATCGGGGCGAGCATCGACACTTAAACAACAAAGTAATATAATAATTGCAAAATACATCGAATAGAAATTTAAGGGACTCTAAAACTAACCGCTCAATCGTAATGAACAGTAAAAACAACTTGATATATTTTAGTTTTCGGTTGATTTTCATATCTGGGGCAAAATAATAAGTCAACGTACTCGTTAAATTGCAGTTATACCAGAAGCCGATGAAACCCTCCTTTGAAGTATATTACTCCCGGGTCTTGTTTACCCCTCTCTGTATGGGTTAGTTTCAAAAAGCGCGATTCGTACGCCTCCTAGCGTTAGATATTTTCGGAGCGGGAGTTCGTCGAGCGAATATCTCTAGCAACCTTGGAGTTCGTCAAAAAAACGTCGTCGTTTGTGGAGAGAGCGAATTTCCAATTTTGCGTAGACAGGGGGGATGAAGTAGGCCCCCTCCGATCTCGTAAAATTGGGAGTTTTACCCATACAGAGAGGAGCGCTATATGGAACATTAGAGTAGTAGACTTCAACGGAGGGTTTCATCGGCTTCTGGTTATACCAAAATTACATTTACGCTATTGAATGAAATTCATATTAATGAATGACGTCCTTGTAGTACAGGAAATAGATAGAGCACGGCGATTGGATAAAATTTCACCGTTTGATAAGGTAATGGAAAAAATATAAATTTATTGCTCCGTTTCAATAAAAATAACCATTTTCCATTATTTTGGAAAGAAACTCGGCAATAAAATTATTATCACGAAAAACATTAATTTTCGACAAGTACAAAGGTAGTTTTAGGAAATATACCAGTACAAGGATGACAAAAACAAAGATCCAAAAACATTATAGGAAAATAGGAAATTTTACATCGATTTTTAGGAAATAATAGGACTATTTGATTACAAATATAGGAAATTTTTACTGAATTTGTAGGATTATAGGAAAATATATGAGAATTCTGAACTTTTAGGATAATTACCTCTGAACTTTTATGATAATTACCTCTGAACTTATAGGATAATTACCTCTGAACTTATAGAATAATTACCTCTGAACTTGTAGGATAATTAGCTCTGAACTTGTAGGATAATTACCTCTGAACTTATAGGATAATTACCTCTGAACTTATAGAATAATTACCTCTGAACTTATAGGATAATTACCTCTGAACTTATAGGATAATTAGCTCTTAACTTTTAGGATGATTACCTATGAATTTATAGGATAATTACCTCTGAATTTATAGGATAATTACCTCTGAACTTATAGGATAATTACCTCTGAACTTTTAGGATGATTACCTTTGAACTTATAGGATAATTACCTCTGAACTCTAATAGAAAAATATTGGAGACATGTAAATATACGAGAATTTCTACTGAACTTATAGGAAAATATAGGAAAACTATAACTTATATATAAATATCGGAGAATTACAACTTATAGCTAAATATAGGAGAATTACAACTTATAGCTAAATATAGGAGAATTACAACATATAGCTAAATATCGGAGAATTACAACTTATAGGTAAATATCGGAGAATTACAACTTATAGGTAAATATAGGAGACTTACAACTTATAGGTAAATATCGGAGAATTACAACTTATAGCTAAATATAGGAGAATTACAACTTATAGCTAAATATAGAAGAATTACAACTTATAGCTAAATATAGGAGAATTACAACTTATAGCTAAATATAGGAGAATTACAACTTATAGCTAAATATAGGAGAATTACAACTTATAGCTAAATATAGGAGAATTACAACTTATAGCTAAATATAGGAGAATTACAACTTATAGCTAAATATAGGAGAATTACAACTTATAGCTAAATATAGGAGAATTACAACTTATAGCTAAATATAGGAGAATTACAACTTATAGCTAAATATAGGAGAATTACTACTTATAGCTAAATATAGGAGAATTACAACTTATAGCTAAATATAGAAGAATTACAACTTATAGCTAAATATAGGAGAATTACAACTTATAGCTAAATATAGGAGAATTACAACTTATAGCTAAATATAGGAGAATTACAACTTATAGCTAAATATAGGAGAATTACAACTTATAGCTAAATATAGGAGAATTACAACTTATAGCTAAATATAGGAGAATTACAACTTATAGCTAAATATAGGAGAATTACAACTTATAGGTGAATATAGGAGAATTATAACTTATAGCTAAATATAGAAGAATTACAACTTATAGCTAAATATAGGAGAATTACAACTTATAGCTAAATATAGGAGAATTACAACTTATAGCTAAATATAGGAGAATTACAACTTATAGCTAAATATAGGAGAATTACAACTTATAGCTAAATATAGGAGAATTACAACTTATAGCTAAATATAGGAGAATTACAACTTATAGGTGAATATAGGAGAATTATAACTTATAGCTAAATATAGAAGAATTACAACTTATAGCTAAATATAGGAGAATTACAACTTATAGCTAAATATAGGAGAATTACAACTTATAGCTAAATATAGGAGAATTACAACTTATAGCTAAATATAGGAGAATTACAACTTATAGCTAAATATAGGAGAATTACTACTTATAGCTAAATATAGGAGAATTACAACTTATAGCTAAATATAGAAGAATTACAACTTATAGCTAAATATAGGAGAATTACAACTTATAGCTAAATATAGGAGAATTACAACTTATAGCTAAATATAGGAGAATTACAACTTATAGCTAAATATAGGAGAATTACAACTTATAGCTAAATATAGGAGAATTACAACTTATAGCTAAATATAGGAGAATTACAACTTATAGCTAAATATAGGAGAATTACAACTTATAGGTGAATATAGGAGAATTATAACTTATAGCTAAATATAGAAGAATTACAACTTATAGCTAAATATAGGAGAATTACAACTTATAGCTAAATATAGGAGAATTACAACTTATAGCTAAATATAGGAGAATTACAACTTATAGCTAAATATAGGAGAATTACAACTTATAGCTAAATATAGGAGAATTACAACTTATAGGTGAATATAGGAGAATTACAACTTATAGGTGAATATAGGAGTATTACTACTGAACATATATGTGAATATAGGAGTATTACTACTGAATTTCTAGGAAAATATATGTTTCAAATATGTAGTTATAAGAAAACCCATACTTTTCTAATTTCGTTTGATATCTTTGGTTTTGACCATTTTTGACCAAAAACAGAAAATTTCTCTGATTTCTTTCGTTATTCTAGATGGGTACACATTAAAATGAAAAGTAAAACTGACGTCACACATACGTAGAAACAGCCTTGAATTTTTATTTTGGAAAACATTCCCATTTTTAATTTTTCCGTTACCTAAAAAACCTGCCTCTCTTCAAAAGCCGTATTAACTATATCTATCTATGTCATTTAGCATTGGATTATAAACGTATTTGTAAGCGTCTATGGCCCACAGGAAATCAATGTGAGCGTAATCATCGGGTTCCACGATGCGATCAATTACTACGCTGCTAATTGATTGACGTAAGAAATCTATATCTTTTTGATCAGCCAAGGCGTCCGATTTACTGCTGTAAAACCCGATGTTGGCCCTGATTCGATCTAATTGGTAGAAAGGTGGCGTCTTCTAAGGGGACAGAAAATAAATGTCGAATGTTTCGAAGTATGAAATTCGTTATGAAATTCGTGTTAACGAAACTTGCCTGGTTATATCTCTTAAGGTTTTCGTCAGTGCCATAATCGTACATTTTGAATTCGTTGGTATTAATTATCTAATAACGATAAAGTTACTTTTATGACAATTTCAATTTATTAATTCTGGTAATTAGATTCTTCTTTGATTTAAGTGTACCGAAAAACAGGAATATGAGTCTTAAACTTGTCCAAAAGGGATTTGTATTGATGCTGTCTCCATTGGGTAACTTTAAGGTGAATCTCTTAAAGCAACTTCAACAAGTATTACTTAGATAACTTCCAAGACAAATTTCTCGGCCAATATCAAGGCCAATCTCTTGGTTCAAACTTCTACACATATCTCTCGAGGCCATTCTTTGAGACATATCTCGGGGGGCCGTTCTTTGAGACGTATCTCTGGGGACCATTCTTTGAGACGTATCTCTGGGGGCCATTCTTTGAGACGTATCTCTCGGGGCCATTCTTTGAGACGTATCTCTGGGTGCCATTCTTTGAGACGTATCTCTGGGGGCCATTCTTTGAGACGCATCTCTGGGGGCCATTCTTTGAGACGTATCTCTGGGGGCCATTCTTTGAGACGTATCTCTGGGGGCCATTCTTTGAGACGTATCTCTGAGGGCCATTCTTTGAGACGTAACACTTGGGGAAATACTTCAAGACATATGTCTGGGGGCAATACTTCGAGACATATCTCTGGGGGCAATACTTCAAGACATATCTCTGGGGGCAATACTTCAAGACATATCTCTGGGGGCAATACTTCAAGACATATCTCTGAGCTCAGAGTCCTGTTTTTGATAATTGCTGTTATACAGAAGGGATATTTTGCAATTATCAGTAAATAAATTTGAGTCGTTATTTACCTGAGCATAATGAATGAAAACGTACACTGATGTACCAGAGTTGCTGTGATGACTGTACACCGGCAAACGAGTCTATTAATTGTATATTTATTAGACAATGGAAACTTGGTTTAAACTACCATGGTTAAATATAATTTATTGGGGTTATAGGTCGGGAAATAACGCAAAATCGATTTCTGCTAGGGTTAATGGAATTGCCTCGTTACTAACTCAACTTTCCTTAAAGAATTAAAATTATATCAGAACCGGATTAACCCTACTTTAAATTTGAGGATTTAATCGGCTTCTGATTATAAAAATACCTTGTTTAAATGTCCGGAATCTAAACCACCTCCTAATTCGTCAGTTACTCTGCATAGACTGCTTATAATTTCTACTCCGCAAATGACTCTGCTTTTTATTGAAGGTTGCAAAGCTGTAGATGGTACCATACCTTCAACGCCAGTTATCGCAGAGAAAGCCTAAATTTAAATAACACCATCGTTATTTCTTAAATTAGAAACGTTCTTAACGTGGATTAATTAACCAACAGTAAATTGAATCATGCCTGCCACGGAAAATTGTGTGTTTTTTCAAATTCTGAAGATTAGATTCTCGAGCTTGCATGGAGCGAGATAAATTTGACAAGGCCCGAATTGAGTCAGATTGCATGTTTCCTTTAAGATGGTTTTACTGTTGATTAACTCCCATAATTTAAATTTTCAATTCACGGACTCTTTTTCGCGGGGTATCAGAAAAATGGTTAGTTTAATCAAGAAGGATCAGATAAGGAGAGGAAAAGTGGGGACGGCGCAGTTCCTACTGCGTCGGCCTAAACTCCCACTCTGGGAGAACGGGGGTAGAGATGTTTCGTGATAAAATGTTGTCACGTGGGTAAAACGGATCCTTTATCAGCTTCGTAGTAGCCAACGACGCTAGTGACCACGTGACAACAGTTTACCTCGAGAATTTCCTATCCCCCTTTCCACCCGAGTGGGAGGTTGGCTTTTCTCTCTCTAACTCAACGCAGCCCTACTTTTCCTCTCCTTGTCTGATCCTTCTTGGTTTAATTACCGGTAGTATGTCTTTGTATTGATAGAGTTCTAATATTGGTGCTGAAGCGTACTTCAGTTTCGCTACTGGAGACATTAGGCAAGCTATATTTATCTGAAAAGAAATGGAACCAGATATTTAAACGCTTGGAATCGGATAATGAATAATTAGGATTGATAATTAGGCTTTTTTTCAAATATTTTAAAGACGCGTATCAAATGCTGGATACGAATTAGACCCGGAGAAAATATTTTAAGCTCGATTAATAAACTAATTACGCGTTTATTCAAACGGACAGAAGCCGATGAAACCCTCCTTAGAAGTCTATTACTCCCGGGTCTTGTCTACCCCTCTCTGTATGGGTTATTCTCAAAAGGCGCGATTCGTACGCCTCCTAACGGTAGATATTTTCGGAGCGGGAGTTCGTCGAGCGAATATCTCTAGCAGCCTTGGAGTTCGTCCAAAAAACGTCGTCGTTTGTGGAGAGAGAGAATTTCCAATTTTCCGTAGACAGGGGGGATGAAGTAGCATTGGGAATTTTACCCATACAGAGAGGAGCGCTATATCGAACATTAGAGTAGTAGACTTCAAAGGAGGGTTTCATCGGCTTCTGAAACGGATAATGCGAAGATAAAAATACGACGTTTCTCGAAATCCGTGTAGAATGAAATATAATTATTAGATTCGAGATCTCAATTTGGATATTTTCAAATGTTACCTTGTCATTATATTCAGTTCTGGTTGACAGTAGGGCAAAAAGTGACGTTGTACCCAGGGAGTGCGCAATGTATGACAATGTCCTGTACCCGGTTTTACTTAAGACAAAATCAATCATAGCCGGTACGTCATAAAGCCCCATTTGATCAAAACTAAATTGAAGAATTTGAAATAAATTTAAAAAATCATTTTTTTTAAACTTTTTTGCTCACTTAAAATCCCAAAATTCTGGTTGATCTGTCGAAAGTCGGACGTGTTTTTGCGAATAGATATTTCCTCTCAAATTACCCAGGAACACGTCATATCCGGCGTCCGCTAATATACACGCTATAACGTAATGAAAATAATAACATCACATGAGTACACTTTTTAAAGCTGCGTTCACACTAGAGACTTTGAAATACTTCTAAACCGTTTTGGAAAGGTCAAATTATAAAATTTTGGAGTCATCCGTGTAGACCTTTGATCAAGAAACCAAATTAATATCTACAAAAGTCGATTTGACGACTCGAATCGGTTTGAAAAAGGTTTTAAAGTGTCAAGTGTGAACGTAGCTGATGGTTCACAATTCTTGAAAGTGTTTAAGATTATATGGAAGCTTTGCGTCTAAACGAACCCAGATTTTGATAGGCATAATAGTTCATGACGAAATCCCAGCCATTTCCAGCAGTTCCGTGCACAATTAATACTGGTTTCTTCCAGAAATTCCAGTAAGTCATGCCTTTTCCGTAAGGAATTCTATATACTCCTAGTAAATACCCATCTTCCGTTTGCACTTCGTATTGTTCAACCGGATATCCCATGCTCCTAATTAACTCCGGCTGTAATAATTAAAGCAATAGATAAGTTCTCGTAATGAAGAAAAGTGTAGACTCTCAGAGCAATTTTGGATGTCGATCATTTATCAATTTGTTATTGTGAGTTCGATCGTTTCTCAGTTTGTTATCGTGGATGTCGATCATTTGGAAATTTGTTATTGTAGATGTCGATCATTATAGATTTGTTATCGTAGGAATCGATCATTTGCGAATTTACTATCGTAGGTGTCGATCATTTAGAGATTTGTTATCGTAGGAATCGATCATTTGCGAATTTACTATCGTAGGTGTCGATCATTCTGAGATTTGTTATCATTTGGTGTTGATCGTTTGAGAATTTCTTATCGTGAGTGTCGATCATTTGGGAATTTGTTATCGTGGATATCGATCATTTGGGAATTTGTTCTATTGGGTGTCGATCATTTGGAAATTTGCTAACGTAGGTGTCGATCATTTGGAGATTTGTTATCGAGTGTCTCAATCATTTGGAAATTTATTATCGTACGCGTTGATAATTAGGTAATTTCTAATCGTGAGTGTCGATCATTTGTGAATTTGTTAACGCGGATGTCGATCTCTTGATAATTTTATCTCGTAGGTGTCCACAATAATTTGACCAATTTTTCATAGTTTGGAACTCGGTCAATTTAACCAAATCTCGATCGTTTGAAAAATCGATTAATTGGGCCAAATTATCGATCATTTTGAATTTGATGCAAGAGAGGTAGGACGTGTTAACGATAATAATTATTACTTACCAAACCTCTGTTATAATCTGGATCATTAATGTTTATTTCCAGTGAAGGAGTTATATCTAACGCTGTATTTACAGCCACGCCCGTTGTCCCAAATAAGAATTGGAGAACATTTGGAATCGTAGTAAAAGATCCACAAATATTAACAGGGACTAAGAAACTAACGCATAAGCAAAATAATACGTGCATTTCGATTTTAACTTTAAAAGAGTCTAATGAAATATTATTCCGTTGTTAGTTGATGGTGTTTAAATTGGAATTTGTTTAAATACGAAAATACAGAGCTATAATGTCAATGTCCGTGTATCTAACATGTGGATATACATCCGTCTAGGTATAATTTACAACAGCGAGTTCAATGGCAGGACCCTACCAATCTCTGTAAGCAAAAGTTTATAACCTCATGCCATAAAAGTAAACAACGCCCCGTAGCTTAATACTATCAGAGGTATATAATAACCCCCTTCGAGAGGAAGTATGAAAGGTAGGCAAAATCGACGAACAACAAGTGCCCGGCGTAAATCGCGGCGGATCGACACACCGCTTTACTCCCAAAAAAATAGATACACCATTTTGAACCTCACTAAATTTTCCCTACGCACACTTACGGAACTCGCGAGCTGAAGTCAACCTTCGACTCCATTTTAACAGACAGCCTGACTCCTGAGACAGGAAGTTCTAAACACAAATCGAGCCGTCTTGTTTATACAAAGACCATTTACTAGAGTAGCGACATTGAGAAGTACAGCGTGAGCTAGTGGCCTAGATAGTCAGCAGCGGGCTCTTGTTGTTCGTGATTTTTAGCATTGGTAGTATAGAGGCTTAAATACTTCCCCCCGAAGGGGTTTATTATATACCTCTGATACTATCAGCAAACGTACTAGCCCATCACTTAAAAATAAGTCATCACCCCTGTCTGGCTCGAGTAATTTGGACTCTTCCTCTATATTTTGAGTTGTGAGAGAGGGATGGAATTAAGGGAGGACGCCCTTGACTATATTGTCTCCCCCCCCCCCCCTCCAACTTCGGAGTTTCCCCGCAGAGTGGCGCTTCTGATTTCACAATTTTCATGGCGACTGCGGCCGCTAGAGTGTCTCGAATCAGAATATGCCGGTACATTTACTAGGACCTTTGCTGATAATATTAACTCACGGGCGTTGTTTACTTTCATGATAAACTTTTGCTAAAAGTTACGCTATCATAGAGATAGACTGATGGCTACCGTTATATTTACTGAAATTCTAAATTGTAATCGTTTTACTCGTTATCAAATGGATTACCATTTAGCACGGATTATTTTCTTCTATACGAGATATAATATTGAATATCAATCCACATCAGCTTTTCCAATTATGACAAATTATACTGAGTTATGAAAATATGATTATCTCCGTGTTTTAGGAAGTAAATAATTTTAATTCCGCATGCTTTTAAATAAATCAAACTAATAATACAGGAAAAGATAAATTATATGTACTTCGTAGAAAAATCAGCCCGCATTACATCACCCAAACAAAAATCGGTTTTTCCAGGTGGTGTTAACCCAATTTATACAGGGTTCGAACAAGTTAATTTCCCTGACCAATTTTAATATTTTATGTGAATTTATTCTTACGAGGGAGCTCTTGGTAATTCCCACTTTTTATTTGACAAATTGACATATTTTTTCAATCAGGGTCGAAAGATAATTCAGAAATTGAGAAACAAAAATCTTTAGGCAAATATTTTTAAATAATTATCTTACAATTAATTGGTCAACCAATCGTAACCAGTTCCTTGATATGTACCAAAATATTTAATTTCTCTGACCATTTGGGCTCATTATAAAATTCCTGACTTTTTTCATGACCTTTTGGGTCAATTTCCAAAATTTCCTGAGCTTTTGGGTCAATTTCCAAAATTCCTTGACCCTTTGGGTCAATTTCTAAAATTTCCTGACTTTCTCCTGACCTTTTGGGTCAATTTCCAAAATTCCCAGACATTTTGGGGTCAATTTCCAAAATTCCTGACTTTTCCCTGACCTTTTGGGTCAATTTCCAAAATTCCCTGACATTTTGCGTCAATTTCCAAATTGTCTGACTTTTCCCTGACCTACTGGATCAATTTCCAAAATTCTCTGATATTTTGGGGTCAATTTCCTAATTTTCTGACTTTTCCCTGACCTTTTGGGTCAATTTCCAAATTTCCTGACTTTTCCCTGACCTTTTGGGTCAATTTCCAAAATTCCCTGACATTTTGGGTCAATTTCCCTAACGATAAGGAATTGATTAAAAAGCACTTGATATTAGGTTAGACATTTTCTTTGTAAACATATGTCTAAATAAAATTCTCAAGAAACTTTGCGGTTAATTTAACAAAATTAATCAAAGAATTTTTGTTAAAATTCAAATATTGACTAAAAATATGGAGTTTGCAGAAACTGTGCGTTTCGAATATGTACTTATAAACTTATATTTCAAGCCTGGAGGTGCGTGCACGGATGTATAAAGAACTAACGTTCATGGATATTGCACTCCGAGAAAAACGCGTGAACAGAATGCGCCATGTTCACTGGCGCCATCTAGTAACGATGTTTGTCGTTAGACAGGAAGTGTACCATTACGTCACATTTGAAATTGAAAAACTGCAGAACGTGCAGACGACAATTTGTAAACAGGAAATCCGTTCCGCAAAAATTTCCCAAAAAGAGCCCCACTTCCGCCGTCGCTAGCGGACGATATTATCCGAACTCGCAATCTACTGAAAATGCCTTACAGAACGTACGAGTGCAATATCCACGAACGTTAGTTCTTTATACATCCATGGTGCGTGAATGGTGAATTACTTTTCACGATAAATTTTTAATCATTGTATTTTTCTCATCAACGAAACAAATGAGAAAATATCTACTTTGTTGAAAAAGTATTATAACTAAGTTTTATTAATATTAATATTTTAAATATTATTAAAGTGAAGCTAAACTAAATATAAGCATTAGCAAGGGCATTAGTACAGCTAGATCGGGCTATTAAGAATCAGTTTAAGGCTTAGCTTTCTTACTTCAAATGACTATATTGATCTTAACACAAATAATCATCCTTCAACTTTATAAGACGACATACTGCGGGTGACAATGAAGTGAGTCCGATTTTCTCAGTCCATGGTTTCACTATAAATACTCCAAAATTTGTACAGAAAGGGAGCCAGGCCCAGTATATTCCTTCTAGAGTAAATCAGACTGGAAATCGCGACGGCCGGGCTAGACACGCTCCTTCGTTTCGCGAGAGACGGGAGAACAGTGCCCGATCAAATGGAACAGTGCCCGATCAAATGGAACAGTGCCCGATCAAATGGAACAGTGCCCGATCAAATGGAACAGTGGCCGATCAAATGAAACAGTGGCCGATCAAATGGAACAGTGGCCGATCAAATGGAACCGTGGCCGATCAAATGGAACCGTGGCCGATCAAATGGAACCGTGGCCGATCAAATGGAACCGTGGCCGATCAAATGGAACAGTGGCCGATCAAATGGAACAGTGGCCGATCAAATGGAACAGTGGCCGATCAAATGGAACAGTGGCCGATCAAATGGAACAGTGGCCGATCAAATGGAACAGTGGCCGATCAAATGGAACAGTGCCCGATCAAATGAAACAGTGGCCGATCAAATGGAACAGTGGCCGATCAAATGGAACAGTGGCCGATCAAATGGAACAGTGGCCGATCAAATGGAACAGTGGCCGATCAAATGGAACAGTGGCCGATCAAATGGAACAGTGGCCGATCAAATGAAACAGTGGCCGATCAAATGAAACAGTGGCCGATCAAATGGAACAGTGGCCGATCAAATGGAACAGTGGCCGATCAAATGGAACAGTTGTGTTTATTTTGCATTTTACCCTCTCTTAGCCTAATGCATAATAAATGTCACGTATCTTACGAGACTGAAACATCACGTTTTACTTGAATATACGATATTAAACACTGGCACGATCTAAATCCCAGAAAAATCAAATAAACTAGTCTATAATATCCACGTATATCTGTTACAGCTCGCCTATTGTCTCATTTGGAATGTATTTCAATTAAAGTAAGGAAACTTTTCGCTGGAAAATCTGCGTCTGGTGAAAATGAAACTTTACTTTTAACCATTAGAATTTTAATTTACATTTAAGATCTAGTTAAACACACATTAAATACTTAATTATTGTATAGTTTTAAATAGTGTTTATTTTTTAAGGTTTTACTACTGATTCCCCACTTAATTTATTCATCTCATTGTAAAATGGAAAATTGGAACAAAAATTTAAGCTTTTCGTTCAATCCGGTAAGTTTTATTGTTATTTAATAATGTTTAATCAGAAGCCAATGAAATCCTCCTTTGAAGTCTATTACTCCCGGGTCTTGTCTACCCCTCTCTGTATGGGTTAGTCCGAGGGGTCCGACATTTACCCGAAATCCCGTACGCTTCTCGCGAAATCTTTGAAGAAATCACGAAATCTTGGAAGAAATCGCGAAATTTCGAAATCTCCGACGAAATCCCGAAATCTTTGCGAAATTGGGAAATTTCCGACGAATTTGCGAAATCTTTGAAACGAAATCGTGAAATCCTGAAATCTCCGACGAAATCAATAATTCTCCCATTTTTTCTCCCCTTGGCTGTTAGTATATTTTCTAATGCGCATCCTTTTTCGCGCATGCTACGTGTAACACTCCTGACTTCTCGCTAGAGAAGGAGAGAGCAGACTCCCCAATCCCACTCTTCCATGAAAATTCGAAATTATAAAGGTGCAGCTAAGGCGCCTAGGATATAGCCTGCTGTAATTTGACGCGATTTGATGTAGGTATGTCACGTGAGTGCGCACCAAAAAAGTGCAGTTAACGCGCAGCCTCTTAAAACGTAGAGGCTAAGTTGTTTTTCTGAAAAATGTGGAAAATATTTCCAAACAAAGATCTTTTCATTATTCAAACAATAAATTACGAAATGACGAAATTTTTGAAGAACTATGAAGGCTTAAAGGGAGAATGCGATTTTTTATCGACTCTTTATCGTTTAAATTGGAATAATCCACCAATAAAAAGTTTGCGAAACAAATATTAAACTAGAAATAAATTTAAAACTTATCCGGAAAATAGGCTTAGCGGAATTCATGGAGATCCTAAATTGCCTCAGTGTAAGGCTCGGTGTAAGGTCTAGCGACCAATGAGTAAAGACCCGTCGTTCTCAAGAATCGCGATTCGTACGCCTCCTAACGGTAGATATTTTCGGAGCGGGAGTTCGTCCAGCAACCTTGGAGTTCGTCAACCAAACGTCGTCGTATGTGGAGAGCGAAAATTTCCAATTATCCGTGGACAGGGGGGTATGAAGTAGGACCCCTCCGATCTCGTAAAATTGGGAATTTTATCCATACAGAGAGGAGAGCTATATGGAACCTTGGAACATTAGAGTACTAGACTTCAAAGGCGGGTTTCATCATAGAGACTTTTAACATAGTGAGTGAAAAGTAGAGGCGAAGATGTAGCTCAAAACAACCGTTGTAAAAGGCCGGGTCGATTTCCGGTATAGCTTCCCTCTAATGCGGGTGATGTCATGTGACCGGAAGTTGGCCAAGCCAGTTATTAGCATTGGCAAAGGTTGCTTGTGGAGCTACATCTCGTTTTGCCTTGCCAAAGGCATGAGTTTCCACTCCCCATGTTAAAAGTCTCTATGGTTTCATCGGCTTCTGGTTTAACCAAGAATCCATTCAGGTTCTATAAGAATATGGGAGGGCCGCGATTCAATAACCATCCTCCGAAACTTTGTAGCAAAAGTTCGTCCGCTTCGAATCGATTTTTCAAGTAAATCGCTCCTGACATTATATTATTAACCCGCGCCACTAACGACCTTGACATAATATTTTGGGTAATAAAAATGGAGCCGACCGAAAAAGATCTAAGCGTACAAATGTTGCGAAAATTGCGGACGAACTTTTGTTACAAAGTTTGGGAGGATGGTACCAGAGCCTAAGCTATGCTCCCATATTCTTATGGAACCTGAATGGATTCTTGGTTTAACTAAGAACCCGTGGTAAACACATAATAAAATTGAAGGGCAACATAAGTGCCTGGTACTCATATTCTATGTTTGCGAAAATAGTCCGTACTTAATTCTAGCTTTAAAGGAAGAATGCAACTTAACAACAAGCGGTTTTTATCGATTCCTTATCTTGAGATCAGAAGCCGATGAAACCCTCCTTTGAAGTCTATTACTCCCGGGTCTTGTCTACCCCTCTCTGTATGGGTTAGTTTCAAAAAGCGCGATTCGTACGCCTCCTAACGGTAGATATTTTCGGAGCGGGAGTTCGCCCAGCGAATATCTCTAGCAGCCTCGGAGTTCGTCAAAAAAAACGTCGTTTGTGGAGAGAGAGAATTTCCAATTTTCCATAGACAGGGGGGTATGAAGTAGGACCCCTCCGATCTCGTAAAATTGGGAATTTTACCCATACAGAGAGGAGCGCCATATGGAACATCGGCTTCTGTTAATGTCTTTTAGAAAAATTCCCACACAGAATTTCCGCATGGATTAATTATACGGGCCTAGGCACGTATAATTAATTCATGATTTCAGAGTTCTTTCGATTTGCAAGATTTTTGTTTCAAATGGCATTTTATCGGCAGAAAACGTGTTTTAATGTACTTAAATTCGTGTATTGACAATTTTTTTTTTTTTTTCTTAGAACGCGATTTTGGAATATGATGATACAACTGGCGAATTGAGCGGCACAATTGGATTTTTGTTTAATATTATTGTTGAGAAGTTACGGGCTATATATGGGTAAGTTTACGTGTGTGTAGATGTAAATAATGAAATCGGAAGCGCCACTCTTGGAGAGTTGGGAGGACTCAAAGTATCCAGGAAATATCTCTAAATTAAGGAAAAAAAAAAATCGGACAGATTCGGATATTGGCTTTCAATTAAAAGTAGAACCTACAACCAATCAAAAGACTCTCCACCCCTGGCTACGTAAAATATCAGCGACACGCGCTGTTGTACGCACAAATGTGCGCGTGAAAATAATTAAGAACAAGGTTTATCGCGATTCAAAGAGTGTGCGCACATGTCGCTATTAACTGATTAGTGTAAATTTATTTTCAATCTCTAAAGGTCTAATATAGAAATGCACCCTGTTGGGTACGAGGAAGAACTACAACATATCACTAACAATGTAAGTAAAATTTCTAATACGTGTAATTTCAAGTATTCACTTAAGACGACTATAATGAAACACTAGCGCTGAAATTAGCCAAGACATCTTAACAGACATTTTAGTCCTACATGGGTGGAAAAATTAAAATTTCATGACAAAAAGCGAAATTCTTTCTTGGAGTTTTACTCCCAGGGACATAGCGAGAAAAAGAGGCACTTGCTTGTGGCGTCCGTAACGCCGATTGGGAGAGCTTAATTGATTAAACCAGAGGTATATAATAACCCCCTATACTACCAATGCTAAAAATCACGAACAACAAGAGCCCGCTGCTGACTATCTAGGCCACTAGCTCGCGCTGGACTTCTCAATGTCCCTACTCTAGTAAATGGTCTTTGTATAAACAAGACGGCTCAATTTGTGATTAGAACTTCCTGTCTCAGGAGTCAGGCTGTCTGTTAAAATGGAGTCGAAGTTAGACTTCAGTTCGCGAGTTCCGGAAGTGTGCGTAGGGAAAATTCAGTGAGGTTCAAAATGGTGTAACTATTTTTGGGGAGCAAAGCGGTGTGTCGATCCGCCGCGATTTACGCCGGGCACTTGTTGTTCGTCGATTTTGCCTATATAGAGGTTATTATATACCTCTAATAGTATTAAGCTACGGGGCGTTTTTTCCCCTTAACTCCTTCGTTCAGGTGTTCAGTGACGTACGTTATTGGATGGGGGATTTCTCGAGTTTTCCCCAAATGACGCGCGTCACGGAACATTCCTTCCTATTATCTAATATACACTCGAGTATATTTCAAAATACTAAAACGCACAAACGTTTATGTAGAAATCCATCATTGCATTGAAATTGTATTCACGATCCTCAACCAATTCAAATATGGTTGAATTCACACATCCAGTGGGCTATTCACCCGCCCATCTTTTTTCTGGGAAACCAATATATATCACAACATCTTTGCCGACATTCTTTGATATATTTCACTACACAGTAAGGAAATGTTTACTCTATGCGAGACGTCATTACTCAAGAGTTGCCACAGTTTTTTCAGATTCAAATTCCCCGACTTTTCCCTGACCTGTGGCAACCCTGTTACTGATCAATTGTTTTATTATTTGATTCCAGGTTTGGGTTGGAATCGTTTTTTCATTTCTATTATCATCTCTTTTAATCGTATCCCTACACAAAACGAAGGTGTCTATTCGCTATTATATAAGTGGTATATTTTACTTCTTGACAAAAACAATTGGTCAATGTAAGTACTTTCCGCGTGTCTTCATATCCCGTCTTCGTCGCCAATTGATGGATATTACCTGCTAATAATAACTACGTAACTTAACTTTAGAGTGAAGCTATTTTGTTTCGAATGCCCATGGATTATGTTTTTAGTTTTATCACAGGTAAATCATGCTTCAAGTTTACAACAAGGTATATTATAATTGGTACGTGGTTCTGAAAGTTTGGTCGTTAGAGCTTTCGCCCGAGGAGAGAGGAAAAAATTTAAAAAATTTAAATGGTCGAGATTTGGAATTCGAAATTGCCCTCTCTAGCGGTTGAGATTGGAACTAAGTAGGCGGTGCTAGCATCGCGCTGAACTTTCTAGACGTTTACGGGGGTGAAAACGTATCGACGGATAACAACTCTCCCCTCTCTCTCTCGCGAAACGAAGGAGAGTGTCTCGTCAGGCCGTCGCGATTTTGAGTCTGATTTACTCTAGAAAGAATATACTGGACCTGTCCACCTTTCTGTACAATTTTGGAATACTTATGGTGAAACAATGGACTGAGAAAATCGGACACACTTCATTGTCACCCCCAGTATTTCGTCGTATAAACTTGAAGGATGATTTACTTGTGGTTTTATCAAACTCTTGGTTGAAGCAGTCTTAAAATTTCAATATGTAAAGGGTGCTTTGATGTCCCTAGTAGCTAAGGTTGTTTGGTCTTTCCAGCTTTAAATTTGAATTGGAAAAACTATCGACACAGTGGTTTGATTCTTTTATTTGATTTCCCAATGTTTGTTCTAATCAACTGTTTCACGGGGGCCTTTCTCGCTAAACTAACGTTACCGGACAAACCAAACTATTTCGAGTCTTTGGAAGATGTGGCGTTTCATCCGAAAATTTTATTTTACGTCGAATCAAACAGTTTGCTGATAAACTCCCGAGTAAGATCAATTTTCGCAAATACAGTATTAGCAAAAGTCTATCACTTTATTCCATGAAAGTAAACAACGCCCCCTAGCTTAATACTATCAGTAAAGGACCAGGTAAATGTACCGGCGCATCTAACTACAGCGTTCCTCACGGACAGTCAGACAGACGTACCAAGAGAATTATTTTGATAATCTAGCCATTTTACTTTTATTACGTTTCTTAGAAGTCATATTTATTCGAAAAGGAAAATGCCAGGTCCCGATTAATTAACGTAGCAGAAGCCATTCAACACGAGAACCCCGTTGACTATATCGTCTCAGTGCACGAAAAAGTTAAAGAAGGAGTAGCGTGCTCGGGAGCCAATGTTGCACTCGTTACGCAGATCTTACAACTGCTCGATTTGTGTAGCGAGAGTGCGGAGTACTTTTATAAGTCAAAATCACATTTCGCCATCTCACCCTATTCCATGATCATTGGGAAACAAGCCAACGAAAAACTAAAGCAGACTTTTTACCGAATGTAAGTGAGGATGTCATATCTACCGCGAGGTTAGAGTCATTGCCGAAATCTAGTCTGAACATTGGTACTTGCCCCAAAGAGTGTTATGAACTTCTGATATTAGATAATGAGCTTTTTTGGTCGTGATTAAGTTAAAACAAGAATTTATTCAGGTTCCATAAGAATATGGGAGGGCCGCGATTCAATAACCATCCTCCCAAACTTTGTAGCAAAAGTTCGTCCGCTTCGAATCGATTTTTCAAGTAAATAGCTCCTGACATTATATTATTAACCCACGCCACTAACGACCTTGACATAATATTTTGGGTAATAAAAATGGAGCCAACCGAAAAAAGATCTAAGCGTACAAATGTTGCGAAAATTGCGGACGAACTTTTGTTACAAAGTTTGGGAGGATGGTACCAGAGGCTAAAGCTATGCTCCCATATTCTTATGGAACCTGAATGGATTCTTGGTTAAAAATGATGTTTTATCAATAATTACAGAACGATGTCCATTTTTGAAAGTGCAGTATACAACCAATTCATTTACTTTGACGATTGGAAAGGTTCACACTGCTTCAAACAAATATCGGATTCTTCAGACACGTTAAAAAACTTAATTTGAGGAGCATTCAATTCCCATTGTTCGTTTTGGTTGCCGGGTACTTGACCGCTACGGCTTATTTTAATGTTTATTTTATAAAAGCAATGTGTAAAGGGGTATAAGATCAAGATCAAAGAAGAATACAACTCCATCCGGGGTGATTTTGTGTATGACAATGTTCAAAAACTATTTCAGAAAAACAAAAAAAAATGTATATTTAATTTCTCTGACCATGGGTCAATTTCAAAAATTTCCTGACCTTTTCCTGACCTTTTGCGTCAATTTCCAAAATTCCCTGACATTTTGCGTCAATTTCCAAATTGTCTGACTTTTCCCGGACCTTTTGGGTCAATTTGCAAAATTCCCTGACATTTTGGAGCAATTTACTAATTTTCAGACTTTTCCTTGAAATTTTGGGTCAATTTACTAATTTTCTGACTTTTCCCTGACCTTTTGGGTCAATTTCCAAAATTCCTTGACATTTTGGGTTCAATTTCCAAATTTCCTGACTTTTTCCTGACCTTTTGGGTCAATATCCAAATAACTAGACTTTTTTTATAATATCCAGGTCGTGTACGAACGTGATTACACTAGTATTTTTAAAACTTACCATCAAAATAGGCTTAGCTGGATTCATGGAGATCCTGAATTTTTTCGCATCCATGTGTCAGCGACCAATCGAATGTTATTGTAAGTCGCATGGAGATCTCGCCTTAGCTATGAGCCTTTGCATATTGTTAAATGACCCATCAATGCGAAGAAATGCAGGATCTCCATGAATCCAGCTAAGCCTATTTTCCGGGTAAGTTTGAAATTTATTCCTAGTTAAATATTTGATCGTAATTTTTTTTTTTTTTTACTGGTGGATTAGGCCTATTTAAACGATAAGGAATGGATTAAAAAGCACTTGATTTTAGGTTGCATTCACTCTTTAAGAACTTTTCTTTGTAAACATTTATGGCTGAATAAAATTCTCAAGAAGCTTTGTGGTTAATTTAACATAATTAATCAAAGAATTTTTGTTAAAATTCAAATATTGACTAGATATATGGAGTTGAACATTTTGCAGAAACTGTACGTTTCGAATATGTATTTATAAACTTATATTTCAAGCCTGGATGTGCGTGAAAGGTGAATTACTTTCACGATAAATTTTTAATCTTTGTATTTTTCTCATCAGCGAAACAAAATGAGAAAATATCGGCTTTGTTGAAAACGTATTAAAGCTAATAGTTTTATAAATATTAATATTTTAGGAAACATTACGTTAAATATGTAATTAAAGTGAAGCTAAACTAAATATAAGCATTAGTACAGAACCTCAAATGACTATATTGGTCTTAACACAAGTAAATCATCCTTCAAATAGCGACGGCCGGGCGAGACACGCTCCTTCGTTTCGCGAGAGAGGGGGAGAACAGTTGCCGATCAAATGGAACAGTGCCCGATCAAATGAAACAGTGCCCGATCAAATGAAACAGTGCCCGATCAAATGAAACAGTCCCCGATCAAATGGAACAGTGCCCGATCAAATGGAACACTGTCCGATCAAATGAAACAGTGCCCGATCAAATGAAACAGTGCCCGATCAAATGGAACAGTGCCCGATCAAATGGAACAGTGCCCGATCAAATGGAACAGTGGCCGATCAAATGGAACAATGCCCGATCAAATGGAACAGTACCCGATCAAATGAAACAGTGCCCGATCAAATGAAACAGTGCCCGATCAAATGGAACAGTGCCCGATCAAATGGAACAGTGCCCGATCAAATGGAACAGTGCCCGATCAAATGGAACAGTGAACGATCAAATGAAACAGTGCCCGATCAAATGACACACTGCCCGATCAAATGACACACTGCCCGATCAAATGACACACTGCCCGATCAAATGACACACTGCCCGATCAAATGACACACTGCCCGATCAAATGAAACAGTGCCCGATCAAATGGAACAGTGCCCGATCAAATGGAACAGTGCCCGATCAAATGGAACAGTGCCCGATCAAATGGAACAGTGCCCGATCAAATGGAACAGTGCCCGATCAAATGGAACAGTGCCCGATCAAATGAAACAGTGCCCGATCAAATGAAACAGTGCCCGATCAAATGAAACAGTGCCCGATCAAATGAAACAGTGCCCGATCAAATGAAACAGTGCCCGATCAAATGAAACAGTGCCCGATCAAATGAAACAGTGCCCGATCAAATGAAACAGTGCCCGATCAAATGAAACAGTGCCCGATCAAATGGAACAGTGCCCGATCAAATGGAACAGTGCCCGATCAAATGGAACAGTGCCCGATCAAATGGAACAGTGCCCGATCAAATGGAACAGTGCCCGATCAAATGGAACAGTGCCCGATCAAATGGAACAGTGCCCGATCAAATGGAACAGTGCCCGATCAAATGGAACAGTGCCCGATCAAATGGAACAGTGCCCGATCAAATGGAACAGTTGTGTTTATTTTGCATTTTACCCTCTCTTAGCCTAATGCATAATAAATGTCACGTATCTTACGAGACTGAAACATCACGTTTTACTTGAATATACGATATTAAACACTGACACGATCTAAGTCCCAGAAAAAGAAAATAAACTAGTATATAATATCCACGTATGAGAGCGATCTGTTAAATATAACTTAAAGATACAGCTCGCTTATTGTCTCAGGTACAGTAATAAAGCAAAACGTATTTCAATAAGAAACTTTACTTTTAACCATTAGAATTTTAATTTACATTTAAGATCTAGTTAAACACACATTACATACTTAATTATTGTATAGTTTTAAATAGTGAATACAGTTTATTTCTTAAGCTTTTACTACTGATTCCCCACTTAATTTATTCATCTCATTGTAAAATGGAAAATTGGAACAAAAATTTAAGCTTTTCGTTCAATCCGGTAAGTTTTATTGTTATTTAATAATGTTTAACTAAAAATCCATAAGCACATAAAATTGAAAGGCAAAGTGCCTGGTACTCATATTCTATGTTTGCGAAAATAGTCTGTACTTAATTCTAGCTGCAAAGGGAGAATGCAACCTAACAACAAGCGCTTTTTTTATCGATTCCTTATCGTTTACATAGACATAATCCACCAGTAAAAAAATTACAAAAAATATTTAACTAGAAATAAATTTAAAACATAATCGGAAAATAGGCTTAACTGGATTCATGAAGATCCTGAATTTATTCGCATCAATGGCTCAGCGACCAATATACAAATACCCTTCGTTAAGGCGAGAACTCTATGTGACTTGGAATAAAATTCGATTGGTTACTGACCCTTCAATTAGAAGAAATTCAGGATATCCATGAATCCAGCTAAGCCTATTTTCGGGGGTAAGTTAGGAATCGATAAAAAAAATCACTTGTTAGATTTAATTCTCCCTTTAAAGGAAAAACCATTGAAATGGATGTAGTGTTGTGTCCAGAAAGAGTCTACACAAAATTTCAATCAAAAACATTCCACAGTTTTCTCGTAAAATGGATTTGAAATTCGCCTTTTTTCCCCTCTTTCTTTCGAGTGGCCAAATTATGACGTCATTTGTATCTCGCGCCAAAATTTTAGCTACCTTTCGAGCAAAAAGCGCGCGAATTTAAGTGGGCTTATCTAAATTTATTTGCCAAATCTCGCGAAAGTTCAAATTCCGAATTTTTTCGCTCGGCTGCACCACTTTCCTCACAGAATTTCAGGGTACTTTCGATTTGCAAGATTTTTGTTTCAAATGACACTTTGACGATAGAAAACGTGTTTTAAATGTACTTAAATTCGTGTATTGACAATTTATTTTATTTTTTAGAACGTGTTTTTGGAATATGATGATACAACTGGCGAATTGAGCGGCACAATTGGATTTTTGTTTGATATTATTGTTGAGAAGTTACAGGCTATGTACGGGTAAGTTTACGTGTGTGTAGATGTAAATAATGAAAACGGAAGCGCCACTCTTGGAGAGTTGGGAGGAAGACAGACAAGCGCGGCCCGCCTATTTCCGTCCATCTCTCCTGACTCAAAGTATCGAGGAAATACACCCTTGGTTTCGTAATATATCAGCGACACGCGTTGTTGTACGCACAAATGTGGGCCTGAAAATAAGAACAAGATTTAACACGATTAAAATAGTGTGTGCACATGTCGCTATAAACTGATTCGTGTAAATTTATTTTCAATCTCTAAAAGGTCTAATATAGAAATGCACCCTGTTGGGTTCGATGAAGAACTACAACATATCACTAACAATGTAAATAGAAATTTCTAATACATGTATTTTAAGTATTCCAGAAGCCGATGAAACCCTCCTTTGAAGTCTACTACTCTAATGTTCGATATAGCGCTCCTCTCTGTATGGGTAAAATTCCCAATTTTACGAGATTGGAGGGGTCCTACTTCATACCCCCATGTCTACGCAAAATTGGATATTCTCTCTCTCCACAAACGACGACGTTTTTTTGACGAACTCCGAGGCTGCTAGAGATATTCGCTCGACGAACTCCCGCTCCGAAAATATTTACCGTTAGGAGGCGTACGAATCGCGCTTTTTGAAACTAACCCGTACAGAGAGGGGTAGACAGGACCCGGGAGTAATAGACTTCAAAGGAGGGTTTCATCGGCTTCTGCTTGGAGTGATATAGCGAGAAAAAAGGTACTTGCTTGGGGTACGAAACTGTAGCGTTAAAAACTGAGCTAAACCGTTTGTTAGGGTAGATAATGGATAAAACATAAATTTTGGGTTTTAAATGAACCTGCTAGGTGTACAAGAGTGAATTTATTTCCAAATAAATCTAGTTTTTGTCCCTTTCAAAAGAAATTCAATAGCCAATCATCAAACGTTTGTGTAGAAATCCATCATTGCATTGGCATTGTACTCACGATCCTCAACCAATTCAAATATGGTTGAATTCACACATCCAGTCGCCTATTCACCCGCCCATCTTTTTTCTGGAAAACCAATGTATATCACAACATCTTTGCCGACATTCTTTGATATATTTCACTACACAGTAAGGAAATGTTTACTCTATGCAAGACGTCATTACTCAGGGTTGCCACAGTTTTTTCAGATTCAAATTCCCTGACTTTTCTAGGTTTTTCTCTGACCTTTTTCAACGATTTTCCCTGACCGTTTCCACTAAAACTACCCAATTTTAACCTTTTATTTTTTATATAATTGCGTTCGCCAAACTTTATGCACGCATATCTTTGTTCTAATCTATACAACTGACACGGTCAGCTGAGAATCTTTTCCGCAGATAATGATTGTAATTTCCTGGCTTCTTGAAAGATCTTTAAATTTCGTAACTTTTTTTTGTATAATTTTCAAATTCCTTGACTTTTCCCTGACCTTTTAGGTTCATTTTGAAATTCCCTGACCTGTGTCAACAATGTTAATGATCAATTGTTTTCTTATTTGATTCCAGGTTTGGGTTGCAATCGTTTTTTCGTTTCTATTATCATCTCTTTTAATCGTATCCTTACACAAAACGAAGGTGTCTATTCGCTATTATATAAGTGGTATATTTTACTTCTTGACAAAAACAATTGGTCAATGTAAGTACTTTCCGAGTGTCTTCATATCCCGTCTTCGTCGCCAATTGATGGGTATTGCCTGCTAACAGAAGCCGATGAAACCCTCCTTTGAAGTCTATTACTCTAATGTACGATATAGCGCTCCTCTCTGTATGGGTAAAATTCCCAATTTTACGAGATCGGAGGGGTCCTACTTCATATCCCCCTGTCGACGGAAAATTGGAAATTCTCTCTCTCCACAAACGACGAAGTTTTTTTGACGAACTCCAAGGCTGCTAGAGGTATTCGCTCGACGAACTCCCGCCCGAAAATATCTACCGTTAGGAGGCGTACGAATCGCGCTTTTTAAAACTAACCCATACAGAGAGGGGTAGACAAGACCTGGGAGTAATAGACTTCAAAGGAGGGTTTCATCGGCTTCTGCTGCTAATAATAACTACGTAACTTAACTTTAGAGTCAGGTAAATCATGCTTCAAGTCTTAAAATTTCGATACATAAAGGGTGCTTTGATGTCACTAGTAGCTAACGTTGTTTGGTTTTTCCAGCTTTAAATTTGAATTGGAAAAACTATCGATACAGTGGTTTGATTCTTCTATTTGATTTCCCAATGTTTGTTCTAATCAATTGTTTCACGGGGGCCTTTCTCGCTAAACTAACGCTACCGGACAAACCAAACTATTTCCAGTCCTTGGAAGATGTGGCGTTTCATCCAAAAATTTCATTTTACGTCGAATCAAACCGTTTGCTGATATATTCCCGAGTAAGATCAATTTTCGCAAATACAGTATTAGCAAAAGTCTATCACTTTATTCCATGAAAGTAAACAACGCCCTGTAGCTTTAATACTATCAGCAAATGTCCTGGTAAATGTACCGGCAGATTCTGATTTGAGACACTCTAGTAAGAAAGAGGCCTGACGATCAACGACTGATATTTGCTATTGATACATTAACCCTAAATTAAGCTATAAATTTAGTTTAAATAAACTGGTTAATGCTTAAAGGTAGAATTCATCCCGAGAATGAGTGATATCAGAAGCCGATGAAACCCTCCTTTGAAGTCTATTACTCCCGGGTCTTGTCTACCCCTCTCTGTATGGGTTATTCTCAAAAGGCGCGATCCGTACGCCTCCTAACGGTAGATGTTTTCGGAGCGGGAGCTCGTCGAGCGAATATCTCTAGCAGACTCGGAGTTCGTCCAAAAAACGTCGTCGTTTGTGGAGAGAGAGAATTTCCAATTTTCCGTAGACAGGGGGGATGAAGTAGAACCCCTTCTAACTCGTAAAATTGGGAATTTTACCCATACAGAGAGGAGCGCTATATGGAACATTGGAGTAGTAGACTTCAAAGGAGGGTTTCACCGGCTTCTGATATAACTTTGAAAGAGGTTGAAATAATAAAGGAAAGTTTTATAAGAATAATTATATTTTTATTCGTTATATTGTGAGCAATATAAATAGTCCAATGATATTCCCACGAGGCGTACATTTACACATCAGCGAGTCAAGTTAAAATGACCTCTTAAGCCTAATTAGAATTTCCATGGTTACACATAAAACAACGAAAGATATTAAACAATAAGAGGTCAATTAAAAGTTCCATGCCACAATTAAGTAGAACCCCTTCTAACTCGTAAAATTGGGAATTTTACCCATACATGGAACATTGGAGTAGTATACTTCAAAGGAGGGTTTCATCGGCTTCTGGTGATATTTTTTATTAAGAGGAATGCAAATATCCTAGCGCATCTAACTACAGCGTTCCTCACGGACAGTCAGACAGATCTAACCATTAATATTTTGCTTTTATTACGTTTCTTAGAAGTCATACTTGTTCAAAATGGAAAATGCCAGGTCCCGATTAACTAACATGGCTGAAGCCATGCAACACGAGAATTCCGTTGACTACGCCATTTCTGTGTACGAAAAAGTTAAAGAAGGAGTAGCGTGCGTGGGAGTGGATGTTCCAATCATGACGCAGATCTTACAACTGCTCGACTTGTGTAGCGAAAGTGGGGAGTACTATTACAAGTCAAAATCACATTTCGCCGTCTCACCCCATTCGATGATCATTGGGAAACAAGCCAACGAAAAACTAAAGCAGACTTTTTACCGAATGTAAGTGAGGATGTCATATCTACCGCAAGGTTAGAGTCATTGCCGAAATCTAGTCTGAACATTGCTACTTGCCCCAAAGAGTGTTATGAACTTCTGATATTAGATAATGAGCTTTTTTGGTCGTGATTTAGTTAAAACAAGAATCCATTCAGGTTCCATAAGAATATGGGAGGGCCGCGATTCAATAACCATCCTCCCAAACTTTGTAGCAAAAGTTCGTCCGCTTCGAATCGATTTTTCAAGTAAATCGTTCCTGACATCTATTATTAACCCACGCCACTAACGACCTTGACATAATATTTTGGGTAATAAAAATGGAGCCGACCGAAAAAACATCTAAGCGTACAAATGTTGCGAAAATTGCGGACGAACTTTTGTTACAAAGTTTGGGAGGATGGTACCAGAGGCTAAAGCTATGCTCCCATTTTCTTATGGAACCTGAATGGATTCTTGGTTAAAAATGATGTTTTATCAATAATTACAGAACGATGTCCATTTTCGAAAGTGCAGTATACAACCAATTCATTTACTTTGACGATTGGAAAAGTTCACACTGCTTCAAACAAATATCTGATTCTTCAAACACGTTAATAAAACTTAAATTGAGGAACATTCAATTCCCATTGTTCGTTTTGGTTGCCGGATACTTGACCGCTACGGCTTATTTTACTGTTTATTTCATAAAAGAAATGTGTAAAGGGGTATAAGATCAAGATCAAAGAAGAATAAAACTCCATCCGGGGTGATTTTGTGTATGACAATGTTCAAAAACCATTTCAGAAAAACCAAAAAATTTGTAGGCTGTAGAATTCTTTTTAAAAGGACTATTCATCGACCACAACGCCCCACCCACAGTTTGGCTCGGAAAGACACCGTAGTGTCCTGGTCAATGACATAAATTTAAAGCTAAATGGTAATTGTTACTATCAGAGGTATATAATAACCCCCTTCGGGGGGAAGTATGAAAGCCCCTATACTACCAATGCTAAAAATCACGAACAACAAGAGCCCGCTGCTGACTATCTAGGCCACTAGCTCGCGCTGGACTTCTCAATGTCGCTACTCTAGTAAATGGTCTTTGTATAAACAAAACGGCTTGATTTGTGTTTAGAACTTCCCGTCTCAGGAGTCAGGCTGTCTGTTAAAATGGAGTCGAAGGTTGACTTCAGCTCGCGAGTTCCGAAAGTGTGCGTAGGGAAAATTTTGTGAGGTTCAAAATGGTGTAACTATTTTTTGGGAGTAAAGCGGTGTGTCGATCCGCCGCGATTTACGCCGGGCACTCGTTGTTCGTCGATTTTGCCTACCTTTCATACTTCCCCCCGAAGGGGGTTATTATATACCTCTGTTACTATAAATTGTTAGTATATAAACTGTTATTATAAAAACTTGTTATATAAAAGTTTATTATAAAAATATGATTAAACTAAAAATATAACCCATATTCTTTCGAAAAAAATGGTGAGAGCCTCACTTCACGAAGCTAATAGACTTCTGTAACCACCAACTTGTCAACAACTAAATGTAATTTTTTTAAAATAAAAACCACTATTTATGCATGATGAAAGAAAATTTATTCTAATCATTTCTCTGGATTGTAAATTTATATAGAAAATGGATTTTTTACACGACTTAAACACATTTACAAAGACAATCCAAATTAGAAAAAAACATTAAACGTTTGCGATTTAACCAAATTGTAATCAAATTCGAAAAATAGGATCTAATCATCCTCGTCAATTTCTTGATGACTTAATTTATGTTGGTTTAGACGAAGCTTTCTTTTAAATCTAAATCCACACTCATCACAAACGTATTTTCTTTTTTCAAAATGCAATTTGCGATGTTTTTTATATGCATATTTTTGACCCGACTGAAAGTCGCATTTATCGCAATTGTAAATTTTAATACTCGTTAATAATTGCGTGGAATTTTCTATAGGATAAGATTGTGGCCCGTACAGTTTAATACTATCCGAATCACTATCACTATCCAATTCTTCAACATTTACAATGGTTAACAGTTCAGTATCGGGTATTTGTATATCGGACAATGATATCATTGATGGTATTTCAAGGGTAGGTAGAGTAATATCCGAAATTGAAGGATTAATCGAGGCTTGGCTTTCAGAAGGACAGTTCTGACTCGTAAAGTCTTTTTTCCGCTTCTTCTTAGAAGAAATTGAGGGTAATTTTTTTTCACGGCTACTTTGCAAAGTAACATCAATCTCGTTTAAAAAACCTAATTTAGTTGAAGCTTCGTGACAAGTTTCTGTGGATTTAGGTCCGCTGAGCACCGGACTTGTCTTACACTTTTTGCTGCTCGTATTCGCACTTTTTAACGTGTTTCTGCTCTCAAGCAAACAACTTGTTTTAGTCTCGGAATTTTTACGCTTACCAGTATTGAGTGAATCATATACGACTGTGTCGTGTACAAATTTTCTACTTTGCTTTATATCTGGGGGTTTCTGGATCTTATCGCTAACACTATCACATTCATCTACTGTTATTGTATCTAAAACAACGGGTTTGGGTCTGGGTACCTCTCTTTCAATCCAAATTTCGGCGTTTTTGTCATCATTGATGGGATTAACATTAAATTTCAGGTCATCCGGAATGGTTCCAAGACATACACTTGCTTTCATAGCTTGCTTACATGGATTATTTTCGACAGCAAGTTCATTAGGACTAGTTTTGGCAACAAGATCACCGGGGCTATTTTTGACAAGGTCGTCAGGGTTATTTATGGCAACCAGGTCGTCAGGGATACTTTCAACGACAAGTTCAAGAGGTTTTTTGGTAACAAGTTCATCAGGGATATTTTCGACAACATCTGGGTTATTTTCGACAAAATCTGGGTTATTTTCGACAAAATCTGGGTTATTTTCGACAAAATCTGGGTTATTTTCGACCAAATCTGGGTTATTTTCGACCAAATCTGGGTTATTTTCGACCAAATCTGGGTTATTTTCGACCAAATCTGGGTTATTTTCGACCAAATCTGGGTTATTTTCGACCAAATCTGGGTTATTTTCGACCAAATCTGGGTTATTTTCGACCAAATCTGGGTTATTTTCGACCAAATCTGGGTTATTTTCGACCAAATCTGGTTTATTTTCGACCAAATCTGGTTTATTTTCGACCAAATCTGGGTTATTTTCGACCAAATCTGGACTGTTTTCGACAAAATCTGGTCTATTTCCAACAAAATTTGGGCTATTTTCGACAAATTTATCATAGCTATTTCTGACAATGCTGCCTGGACTATTTTCGACAAATTTATGGAAGACATTCATAGCACCGAGTTTATCTGGGTTATTTTCAACTAATTTATTAGAGCTATTATCCTGATTAGAGACCACCAAAGATTTATCTACTTCAGAAGTGTTTAAGGCTAGACTTTCGATATTCTTAACCTTCAGTGTATTATGCCGTACTCGAGAGTAATCTAAAATTCGACTTCCAACCTTCTTGACCCTCAGTATATCGGACTCTGATAAAGATTGATCGACCCCAGAAATTTCTACCCTTTGACTTCCACCCTTCTCAACCTTTGGTGTTTTAGACCCAGCTAGAGATTTATCTACACTTTTTCTTCCGCCCTTCTCAACCTTTGGTGTTTTAGACTTCGCTAGAGATTTATCCGCCCTTTTACTTCCAACCTTCTCGACCCTCGAGGCATGAGACCCCGATAAAGATTCATCTACCCTAGAGGCTTCTCCCATTTTAGTCTCGACATCCATGGCTGTCAGTGTATTGGATTCCGATAAAGATTTATCTACTGTATAAGTATCAACAATCTCTTCAGCTTCCATTTTTATTTGATCAATTATCGAAAATGTTTCAGTGTTGATAGATGGTGGATCAAAATCAGAAATCAACCTTAATGTACTAAAATTATCGTCATGATCTGGCTCATTTTTAACTTTAATAACCCGATTATGGCTAGTTAATCTTTCGATAATAACGGAACACTTTACACTGTGAATAGGATTATGTCTTTTAAGTTCCGAAAACGAAGCAAATCGCACCATACATTTAGCACAAAAATTCTTTAAACTATTTTTCGTACAAAACTTCTTTGAACTATTTTTCTCCGCCTTCATAGCACGATGCCAAGCCTTATGCTTCTCAAGAAACGATTCATTACCAAACGTTAAATGACAAACACGGCATTTTAAAACTTTTGATGGCTTTACTTTTAAAGATTTGGTTTTCAAACGATGCCAAATTGCATGGCGTTGAAGTAGAACATCATTTTCAAAGAAAACTTTACATTTTTTGCACCGAAATTGCGTTTTTAGGAGATGAGTAGATTGATGAACAATCAAATTTGATTGGCTGTCAGCTGCATAGTTACATAAATGGCATGAATACTGATTAGTTTTATCGTCAGTAATTTCTTTATCGCGACCCGAGTAAGTTAAATGATTTGTATTCATTTCGTCAAATGTATTCAATGACACAGACATTTCATTTGAGATGGAAAGTTCAGATACTTTTTGCACCGTTCCATTTTCCTCAAATGACATTGGGTTATGATTGGAATTTAAGTTTTCAACTAGTCTTAAATCCAGCACCGGTATTGTGTCAGTTTCACCGTTAATTGATAGAAAAATCTGCGGTTCATGTTCATTCGTACATTGCAATAATTCAGTTTCAATTAAATTTAAATTCTGAGCTACAAGAGGCTGGCATGGATTAGGATTACAATTCAGTACTACTTCCGGTACTTGAAATTGATTCAAATTCCCCGGTACTTGAGATTCAAGTTGAATCAAAATCTGAGGTACTTGAGATGATTCAAGTTGATTCATATTCCGCGGTACTTGAGCTGATTCAAGTTGATCTATATCCTGTGGGTTTTTGTTACTAACAGAACAAGGGCTTAATGCGTACAGGTGGTCGTTGTGTATCTTTTGAAGGAGTTTATTTCGGTCACATGATAAATTTGAATCATCAGCGCAAGTCACTATGTCACAGTCTGAATCGTCTGATGACTCGGGCACATCATTGCTGTAACGCGATTGTATCGTTAGATGTTGAACTAATTGATCACTTTGCGTGATTTTTGACTCATCATTACTTTTTAACTTTACACTTTTAGGAATACTTTCGTGAAGTGCCCCGATATGCTTTTTTAAATGAATTTCACTTTTTGTAAAATAGTTACACGTCTCGCATTTGAGATTCTTCTCAATATGATATATCCGCGTGTGAATATTTAAAAAATAAGAACTACAGCATTCAAATTCGCATAACTCGCACTTGTATTTAAAACAAGGTCGCTTATATGGATATTTATCCAAAGAAATGGAGCTGTGTCTCGTGATCATATGTTTCTCCAAATAAGAGAATTTCTTGAAAATATAAGTGCAATGATTGCATTTGTAGTATATACCATGTTTACGATCAAAGCGTTTCGTTTGCTCCTCAAGAGAACTATTCTTAATGGGTAATTCTAAACCAATGTTCATTGCGACTGTCCGGAATCAATATTTCAAGCTGAGATGACTTACATATTCATGATTAGGGTTTTTTTTTGAGGTATTTTCCTACGAACAAGAAAAATGACTAGCATGAAATCAGTTTATCTCAAGAGTACCTCTAAAGTTCCATATGCGACTACCCTCATTTCCCATAGGCTTCTGATTAGTTATTATACAATGCCATAAATTTCAAATTTACCAAAATAAAGTAAGGTAAGTAGCGCTAGAAATAGAAGGAAGTAGGCCTAGATATCCTAGCCTTCCAATTTTAGCTCTTAGCAGGTAACCAAGGATGAATTCTAGAAATTGAGTGTAAGTCTTTGATGGGAGAGGAAAGATAACCTGATACGTGATGATTAATATATTCATCCGCAGTTTCCCTCCAAAAGCAAGAGTTTTTTAGTTTAGTCCTATTTATTTCGTGGAGCACATGTTTTCAGTGGGGAATTAATTATAAAAATTCTGAGACAAAAATTATTTTGATATCAACTTGATCTGCACAACACAAGAATCAATAAATCTACCTTTGTTAGTAATAACCAAATATTAAGCCTGAAGGTTTTTACCTCTAGAATGTGGTTTCCTTTACGTAGCATTCGAAATAGTATTAGCTTAATTAAATTCAAATTTAAACACTTAATTAAAATATAGAATTCACTCTGATAGAAAATAAACATGATTTTACGAACTATAGATTAGGGTTAGGCCTAAAACATCGTCTGCTAAAATTCCACACCTCAGAATACCAGGGCTGTAAATATACTGCAAAGTCCTGCGACTGGTGGCCGCGGCGCTAAGTATTTGATTTTTGTCACCTGCTAAGGTGCATATTACGTTGGATTACATGAGAAAATCCCCTCGTCGCAGTGGATTCACGATCAGTGAAAACAAGGCTCAAGTTTGGTGCAAAAAGCATAAGAAATATAACATATTTTCTAGCGCTCATGCTTGCCTTTCACTATACAAAAACTCACGAGCCACAGTAGATAATATCTCTGTGAAATTTGTACTAATTTTTGTTCTATTTATGGACCTGATCCAAACCCGACTATTATTTCGCACATTCAACTAAAGTTTTCGTGGTTACACAAATTAGGCTCGTCAAGCACAGTCTTTTAAGCTTTCTAGCTAAGATTTGACTATGATTTTGTCCTAAATAGTCACATGAAAAATATCCTATATACAGCCCAGATGTAAGAGCGAAAAGACAAGGCGGGCTACTACCCAGGGGCCAATAACCCAGATAAGCAGACGATAAGCACAGTAATAATACAGCATGGATTAAATAAACAACGTATAGAGCAACGTTAGTAATATAGCATATCAACCGCGTGTTCAGAAATTAGAATCAAAAACCATTGATTAAAACTATCTATAGGTTGGTTATTTTATCTAAGATCAAAATTCAAGTTATGGAAAACGAAGAACCTGCTGAAACACTGTGTCACTTGAAGAAACTTGACAAAAATGAAGAATCAACCCTTTCATTGATGAAGCAGCTTAATAAAAAACTTAGTAATAAACGTCGCCTTAAAAAAAAGCAAGCATTGTGCGCTAAGAAGAAATTGGTCAAAATAAAAAACTCTCAAATCATGGAAACTAAATCCACATTTCAAGATTTTTCGTATGAAGTCCCAAAACTCAGTTGTCAAGGCGAAATCTACTTTAAATGCCTCTATGAACTGTTGTATTCCCCTTTTGAAACTGAGGAACAAGAAGGTTATTTTTAATATTTTTTTGTTAAAGGGCAAGAGTCAAAAATTCATCTTTGTTAAAGGGCAAGGGTCAAAAGTTCATTTTTGTTAAAGGGCAAGGGTCAAAAGTTCATTTTTGTTAAAGGGCAAGAGACACAAACTTATGTTTGAGCTCCACATGCCCCCTTGTGGAGAAGACAGCAGTTTCAAAAATCAGTTTTTATAATTCAAAGGTGCAAGGTGAACACATTTCCTATATTTTAAGACTCCAATAATTTAAGTAGAAAAATTAAGTTAAAAGATTTTAGGAAATAGAGTAATATCGTTTAAGGGGGGGGGACAAATTTCCTATAATTTTTGGGGTCACCTTGCGAGTCCCTAGTATGCATAGTTTTCGATAAAGGGGCAAAAGAAAATTCCACCTCTCTTACCCAGAGATTTTTAAAATGGCAAATGTCAGAGCAGATGGGGCCTTTAAGACATCTTTTAGTAAAAGTTTTAAAGGGAGAATGCAACCTAATAAAAAGTGTTTTACCTATTCCTTATCGTTTAAATAGGCCTAAACCACCAATAAAAAGTTTACTAAACCAATGTTAAACTATAAATAAAGTTAAAACTTACCTGGAAAATAGGCTTAGCGGGATTCATGGAAATCCTGAATAACCTACGTGTAAGGTCTAGCGACCAATGAGCAAAGGCCTGTCGTTCACGCGAGATCTCTGCTAAGCCTATTTTCCGGGTAACTTTTAAATCTATTTCTAGTTTAATATTTGTTCGTAATTTTTTTCACTAGTGGATTAGGCCTATTTAAACAATAAGGAATCGATAAAAATCCTTTGCTAGGTTGCATTCTCCCTTTAAAAATCCTCTTGCCCAACTTTTTTATGCCCATTTTAACACTCCTAAATGGTTAAAAATAACATGCGTGTTTCTTCATAATCTCTAAGATATCAGAGGTTGGAAAACTTGACTAAATAATAATTTTTCCCAAATTTCTTAATAGAAACTACATACTTTAACGTTCTAAATGATATCCAAGGACAAGAATTTTTCTTATCCACGATTATGCTCTCCCGTAAATGTTTGCAGTTGATTATATTACGATGTAAAAATTCGACACTTATACGGAACTTCATTGAAAACTACAACCAAGACTTGTACGTGATTTGTATCGATCTTGGGGGAGCTTTTATCACGCAAGCTCTTCTAGTCGCGTCCTTACAATTCATTCAAAGCGAGGAAAAATCTAAAGAATTGAAAAAAAATTGTGACTTCTTTGAAAAATGGGTCATTAAAGTAGCCGACTTCTGCCTAGAAAACTTGGAGGACTTTATATTTCACGAAAATAACAGCACGTACGTCATGAGAACTTTGCTTTTTGTGCTGAGTGGTAAACCAATTGATCCTGATCACATTCGTGACATAAGAAAGTTCTTCAAAAATCAAAGTCAAACCCTGGGTAATGAAACTTATTTTTGGGTCTTGTTGGTAATTCTTAAGAGGTCTTGGGGAAGTCTTAAAGACTTCCAAGACTTTTGTAGTGTTCTTGAGGACCTCTTCAGATCAGACTAACTTTTTTTGGTGATGGAAATAACTCTACAAGCTAACAGTATAATGTTTAATAAGGTCATCAAGTGATTGAGGGGGAGCTAAGTGCTACTGCTCCACTTGGTGTCACGAGCTATGATCAGTAACTCTCAAAGGGAAGAATCCAGTCTTTAGAAAATAAGTTTCCGTTGAGTAGTCTGGGCAAAGCAGCGTCAAAAGTTACTGAACAAACTTTTAGATATATCGTGTAAAAGGCGGTTTCAACCTCGTGGCAAAAGCTTAAGATTTAAAAGCCTGAGGGGCTCTCAATCACATTCGTAACTTGTAAGTGGCGCCACCTGCGTGTAGAACTACTTTGAATTGTCATATCCCAAAAAATGGTAGTAAATACATTCCAAACTCAATGGGGTCTGATAGAGTACTAACCCTATTAGCGCAGAGCAGCTAATTCTTATTTAAAAAACAATTTTTCACAAGAGATGTCTTGCAAATAAAATTTAATTCATATTTTTCTATGCAGATGGCAAATCTCTTAGTCATACTATACAAGAACAATGTCCAGATACACCGGAGAGTTTCAATATTCGGTTTAAATCATTTGTTAATAAACTATCAACTAATAATGTACCAGGTATTGAGCAATAACTAGTTAGCGTTTAAACCTGTCGTGTAAAACTCTTAAGCTTTATCTTCTAGACATAATGAGAGAGGAAAAAGGAGGCCCAATAATTGAAGTTCTTCTTTTGACTCTACACGCAACTGATCAAAAATTATGTCAAGAAGTAATAAAGAAAATTAGCAGCCTTTCGTTCCAAAAACTCGAGACTGAGTAATTATTGAATACATTGTTTGCCTCCTTAAAAACTTAAAGGACCGTGAAATCTGGGTTTCAACCTTTTAGGATCGAAAATACCTGGGTTACTGGACATCTAGCCATTGTTACGCTTAAGCCTAATTCGGGACTAATTCTGTATCATAATATTGAAAGTTTGAAGCGTGCCCCTTTTGCTTTATCATGGATACATTTAGTCGGGCGCCTCCGTGCAGACCAAGTAATTTGGATCAGCAATCTTTTTCTAAATTTGTTTTTTATTGAGCGAGGGCACAGTGTAAAGTTTAGGGCATTTAAGTCAAATCTCCACTTACATGTTAGTTTGAAATATCAATATTAACCACTCAAAAATCAAAATCCATAAAAATTTTAATTTCAAAGTAATTCAAAAGTCAATAAATAATTAAAACCTAGTTTCTAGCCAATTAAAGACCCACCCACTCTATCAGAGTGTAACCATGACAACGTTTGTACCAAAACGCGCGCCTCCAATTTTCAATCGGAATTAGTCCTGAATTAGGCCCGAATTAGGCTTAGCGTAAAATCAACCAAAATGGGTTTTTCTGAGTGTAAAAGAGAATTAATTTGAAATTAACTGGTCTAAATGGGCTTTTGATAACTCTTTAAGCTCATGCGACTAACTCTGTTCCTTTTCGACCCAAATTGATGTTTTATTCATAGAATTTTCTACCCTAAAAAGAATTCTACTCGAAATTGTCGAACCCAGGTTTCCTGGTCTTTTTAAGGTTTGACTATGTTGCTTCCCAGATTAAATTTTTTAATTCTTTCATCAGATTAGTTTCAGAAATATTTAACCATAAATACGCCTCATTCGTTGCTCAAAGAATAGTCGAATTGGCCAATTATCAGAAAAGACAATGGTTGTGGGATACTTTTTTTGATGAACAATTCTACGAGCTTTGTATTAGTATTTATACGAAAAGCAATATAATTGCTCAAAAAATAATATGCAGTTGCACAAATAAGATGGAAGTAAGTTATTGACTTTAAGTTAATCATAATTAAATTTTACATCAGGCCAACTTTATATTTCAATCTATTTCCTTTATTATTCTTAAACTAGGCCTTTGCAATTATGCATTTCCCGAGAATTCATATATAAAATATAGACAGATATAATGATCAACATTTTGCCTTTACGTATTCCGTCTCGCAGTTCCAGGAAGAGACATCTATCAAAACTCATAAATTTTCTATTGGCTCTATGGAATTTACGTTTAGATTACATTGTTGATGCGGGAAAAAAATACTAGGGAGACTGCGACCAAGCCCAAAACTGCCAGACCTCATATAGAAAGGGATTAGCTGAATCTGACTCGCTTTCACTAAAGCCTCTTGATCATTCTGTCTATATTTATTTATAAATTCATGGTTTTTCAAAACAAATTATCAAATTACAGATCACGAAAATTTTTGAAAAGATTAAACCAATGATTGAAGAGTTAATAAAGCGAAAAGCTTACGCGTTATTATGCAAACTTGCAATGATGTGCAAAAACGATCGACATTGCCAAGAAAAGTTTTTAGAGGTATACATTGCGTCAAGAATAGATTTAACAAAAGGATATTGAAACGTACGCAATAGCTCCAGTATAACGCTAGTCCCAACTGGGAGGAGTTTGCGAGATTTGACGTAAAATGCGTTATGATTTTCACCCTATCACAAGCTTTCGAGGTCCCTGACAGTCAGCCTCCATCCATGCACTTATCGTAGAAAAACGTTAACCGCTTCCTGCGCACGTGACAGGGTCGCAGTGTAAGACCCCCATAGGCTCCGCCCGATTGTAACTCTTCCATATTCTTAAATCTATTCTTGATTACGTTTGATTGTAAATCGGATTGTCTACTTTAAACCTTCAATTTACAATCGCACCATGGACAATAGATTATAATTTGGGTTGTCTAATTATTTTTTTTTAACTTAGGCTATGATGATTTCGATGCACTGCCACAGACCCTTGGAAAGACAAGTTGATATAGCCATATTGCTTTTGAATTTTGAATCTTACGAAATTTTTCATAAACGATCAGTGCCAAGATTATGCCTTACATTAAATGGCTCGCTCATCATCCAACACACTTTGCAATATCAAAAGCCATTGAAGGTAAGAATTCTTTTATACTCATTCTTATCGATACCTTGGTTAGGGGTTAGGTAAATATTTGTAAGCATCGTCGCAGGTAAGTCATACTTCAAGTTTACAACAAGGCATATTATGATTGGTACGTGGTTATGAAAGTTTTGACGTCAGAGCTTTCGCCCGAGGAGAGAGGGAAAAAATCCAAAAACTCTAAAACGGTCGAGATACGGAATTCGAAATTGCCCTCTCTAGCGGTTGAGATTGGAAGTAGGCGGTGCCATAAGCGGATTATTTTCTCTAAGTAACCAGATTGCTAGTCCCAGTCAGGTATCTCAGTCGGGTCTCATGACGTCAGAGCTTGTATTGAGAGAAAACAAGAGAGAAAAATTTTTGAAAATATTTTGGTTGAAGTGCCAGCTAGCGATCAAGAGAGCAACTAAAGAAAACTGGCCCAATCCTTGCCTAATTAAAAAATTAGAACCGCAGAGGCCTGGTATAGGTTTTTGGGGGGAAGGAATCGTGGAGTCATAGGGAGTTTTCCCCCAAAAGTTCTCTCTCGTGCGCCAGAGATACGTTTCAAACCTGAAACATACCATAGGAGATTAAGAAACATTAGGCTCGACAGTATAACTTCAGAATGAAGTTAAGGTGATACAAGGTATAGGGCAATTGTGAAGGGCTGAAAAACCCAGTCCGACAACGACTGTTTTGGTTACTTAGAGAAAATAATCCGCCTATGGCGGTGCTAATATTGCACTTAACTTTTTAGACGCTTATGGGGGTGAAAACAACTCTCCCCCTCTCTCTCGGAAAACAAAGGAGCGTGTCTCGCTCGGCCGTCACAATTTCGAGTCTGATTTACTCTAAAAAGGATATATTAGGCCTAGCTGCCTTTCTGTACAAATTTCGCTGAGAAATTCTTATAAACTTTAAGGATGATTTACTTGTGGCATCGTCAATTGGTAAAAGTAACTTATTGTTACGTTACTTCTGATGTTTGTCAAAAATAACCCTTTTTTCAATAAGAAAAATAATGTAGTGTGAGTTTTGCTGAGGAATTGGATATTATAGTGTGTATCCACCCTTCGAAAGTGGATTTTAGGATGAGATTTTAAGCAAAAATGTTGGGATTTTTAAGAATTTGACTTTCAATCAAATGTAGGGAGTTTTTGAATTGTTTCCAATTACTCAAACTGCTTTTAATTTTTTTTTTTTTTTTTTTTTTTTTTTGGTATCAGATTGTGAACAGTTTATTAAACATGCCTGCCGAGTTTCTAGTACGTCTTGGGAGCTACTGTGAAGGATATCAAGTTTTTAATGCCTTATTTAAGTGCCCATTTTTCAAAGAGTGTTCCCAAGTTGATTTAATAACAAAAATGAAGGTAAGTGACATAATGGCCTTATCATTAAATCAAGATTGGATAGAAATTATACTCGAGATGTCCCCAAAGAACCCATTCTGCTAACATTTTCAGATCAGGGGGCGGTTACTTTTGAAACCGTCTCACGGTTAATGTTTTTACCTGGTTGGTTTCCCAAAGTCATATGGCTTTAACTCCCACACTTGGGAGTGCAATCGCAAGCAAAAACATGATGTCTGTGGGGCCACGATACCCTAACGGAAAAAAGTTAGTCTGATCTGAAGAGGTCTTCAAGAACTTAACAAAAGTCTTGGGGAGGTCTTTAAGACTTCCCCAAGACTTCTTGACATAATGGAAGTATTCCCCAAGACATTTTAAGACTACATAAGATGATAAGACACCCGAAAGACTTCCCCAAGACCTCTTAAGACTACATAAGACACCCGAAAGACTTCCCCAAGACCTCTTAAGACTACATAAGACACTCGAAAGACTTCCCCAAGACCTCTTAAGACTACATAAGACACCCGAAAGATTTCCCCAAGACCTCTTAAGACTACATAAGACACCGGAAAGACTTCCCCAAGACCTCTTAAGACTAACTTTTTTGGGTAATTGTAGTTACGCGACATGGGACGAAATTAAGTTCTTTATCAATTAATTTGACCAGGCCCCAATCAAGTCAGGTTGCGTGTCTACTCTAAGAAGTGTAACATCTATCCTTGATTATATTTTTAATTTTTATAATAGCTAACTTTAAATCTTTTATATTTCAGCCTCATTTAACGGAAATGGCTTGCAAACAATTCGGAAGCCGATGTTTGCTAGGTATCTGGCAAGAGGCTTCTATTACGATCAAAACCCATATCATTGAAGAATTATCTAAAAGCGTGGAACTTCTTAGAGACAACCGATATGGGGAAACTGTGTACAAAAGATTTGATATGTACAATTTTCAGTCACACTTTGAAAAATGGGAAATATTGCAAAGTTTAACGATGAAAAAACGAAAGTTTAACAATGAAACTTTTAATTTTAACGCTGATGTTTCAACTCCTCAATTGAAAAAAATTAAACGAGAAGTTATGTAAAGATTTTTTCTTAAATTTCAAGCTAATAAAAATTAACTTTCATAAACTATTGGCAAATAATATTATTAAACCAATATCATTCTGTAAGGCTGACTATTTATTCTATTAGTTATCTATTACCAAAATAAGTTAGTCTTAAGAGGTCTTGTGGAAGTCTTTCATATGTCAAGAAGTCTTTGGGAAGTCTTAAAGACTTCCCCAAGACCTTTATAGTGTTCTTGAGGACCTCTTCAGATCAGACTAACTTTTTAGGTAAGGGTGTTTTCCGCGTAAACTCTAAGATGTCATCACCGTCTGGCCTACAGCGTGCCCACCCGTTGTGAGAGATGGGATACTGGGGAAAGAGGTAAGAGAGAGTCCAGTAGACTGGGAAATAAATCATTCCTAATCAATCCGTACCCCCAGAATAACTGAGACCTCTATTATGAAAATCAGTGCCATCTCGTTTTTTTTATCGTACTAAAAACCCTTTACTATGGCCTTAACTAGTGGAAGACTTCACTTGTAACTACAAAACGAGGTTGCGCCATACAATTTTGAATCTATTCAATTAGAGAGTTTGCATAGTTTTATTTCTTTTGTCTCAAGAACTAAGAATATATATACATTATAGCAGAAGCCGATGAAACCCTCTGAAGTCTATTACTCCCGGGTCTTGTCTACCCCTCTCTGTATGGATTATTCTCAAAAGGCGCGATTCGTACGCCTCCTAACGGTAGATATTTTCGGAGCGGGAGTTCGTCGAGCAAATATCTCTAGCAGCCTTGGAGTTCGTCCAAAAACGTCGTCGTTTGTGGAGAGAGAGAATTTCCAATTTTCCGTAGACAGGGGGTATGAAGTAAGACCCCTCTGATCTCGTAAAATTGGGAATTTTACCCATACAGAGAGGAGCGCTATATGGAACATTGGAGTAGTAGACTTCAAAGAAGGGTTTCATCGGCTTCTGATTATAGTAATATGACCAAATTATAATTTTTGCCAAAAATTTGGCCTTAGTTGCCTCTTGTACTTACTGGTAATTATGGTTTTTCGGGCTTTACTCGTTCAATGTCGGTGCCATTACGATTATCCCCCTGGCCCTTTGCCTGTTAAATCTTGATAAGTTTTGTTTAACTCACCAAGTTCTTTACCCCTCCGGAAGTCAAGACTGATCCCCGAGTACTGTTCCCCACTTTGGCAACCTCATCTTGTTAAGGATAATATCAATCTTGAGAAAATTCAGTTTGCTGCGTTGAGTAATGGGCAAATTAAAATTGGTCCACACTCCGAACTCAGTAGGACTTACACAAGATACTTGCCAACCCTCAACAGCAGTACTTCTCCCTAACGCATGGACGCTCCAGAAAACCTTTTGTTTAGCGAGCACGGTTAGATTTCATCATCTACGAGTCATCCCCAAATGTAACTCTCTCCAATATCAGAGCTGGTCAAGTCAAACTCGATTGTTTCGCATCGACAATCAATCTAATGCGTCAATAACCCTAAAATTGTCTCAATTTCACTTTGTTAACCAACTTTTGAACCCTACAGCATTTGTTAAGAACGTACTCACATTTCTAGCTTCTTAAAACTCACTCAACCATGATTTAAAGTTTAAATCCCTTTTGAAATTGAAGCAGGCTTAAGAGCAGTCGACTAATACTGAATAACCAGTTCAGAACAGGGACAGAAAAAGGATGTGAAGTTGTGAATTGGAAGTTGTGAACTGAAAGTTGTGGAAGAGTAAAAGAAAGTGTAGGCGAAACTATCCTTCCCTATTAGAAAAATTTGACCATTGGCTAAAAATAGTCCCATTTTATCTATTGATGAGTAATCTGCCTAAACAACGGAGGCCATTTGGAAAGTAGGTCAAATTAATTAATTAAGATAATTAATTAGAAATAATTGGTAATTAAAAAGCACAATTTTGTTATTCTATTTTTTACTAACCTAAATTGCTTAAACCTTTAAATGGTTAAAAGTTTAAACAAAGTTATTGTTTAACTTATTTGGATAATATAAATTTTAAATTAAACTTTTAACATTAAATAAACATTAAATTATTTATATTTAAAAGCTGTCGTATGTTCAAGAGGACATGACAGAGTCTACTTTATTCTTAATGCATTTTAGCCTCGCGTATAACTCCACCCAAATCATCTAAATGAAGTCTTGCCTACTCAATAGCGAGTGAATTGTCAAAATCAAGTGTTTGAATATCACGGAGTTCTAATCTCAGATATGAGCCACGTTAAATATGAACAAAAATATAAGTTTAAATTAAATTTAATTAAATTTAATCATTTTTAAAAAACAATATCGGTTTTTTTAAATTCTAACAAGTTAAAATTTAATCACGTTCATTAATTTATCAATAAAATTCTAACGATTTTCTGTAATTTCAATTTTATACAAGAATAAAATGTTCTTTAAATAATTAAGTTTAAGTTTGATAATTTAATTAAATTTAAAATAAATTTTTAATAATAAGTCTAAATCAAAATTAATTTCTAACAAATTTACCATTAAGTTTAAATTGATCAAATTTTGTTAATTTAACTCAAAATCAATTTTTTTTTTTTTTTTAAATTTTGTCAAAAATCAGATATTTGTTTTTAAATCGAAATTAAATTCTACAAGTTAAAATTAAATATTTAAAATAGTAACTAGACTATTCTGGCTTTGTCAAATATCTCGCACAAACTATAATTTCTCGAGGTGTACGGAGAGAACACAGCCTTTGGAATTTTTCTAAAGATTAAATTCGCAAGCTTGACTCGTGATCAACTTGACAAGGCCCGAATTGAGCCAGGTTTAAGTTTACTAATTTATTAACATCGAAAAAAATCTGAACAATTTCCTTTAAAGGGAGAGTTGCAACCTTACAAGTGATTTTTTTATCGATTCCTTATCGTTTAAATAAACCTAATCCACCAATAAAAAGTTTACAAAACAAATATTAAACTAGAAATTTAAAACTTACCCGGAAAAATAGGCTTAGTGGGATTCATGGAGATCACCTGAATTGCCTCCGTGTAAGGTCTAGCGAACAAATGAGCCCGTGAGATCTCCACTAGGCTTACAATTGGTCGCAAGAAGTTATACGCGAGGAAACCAGGATCAAGGAGGATCAGAGAAGGAGAGGAAATGTGGGGCTGCGTTGAGTTAGAGAGAGAAGAGCCAACCTCCCACTCGGGTGGAAAGGTGGGATAGGAAATTCTCGAGGTAAACTGTTGTCACGTGGTCGCTAGCTAGCGCGTCTCATAAAGGATTCGTTTTACCCACGCGACAACATTTTACCACGAAACGTCTCTACCCCCGTTCTCCCAGAGTGGGAGTTTAGGCCGACGCAGTAGGATCCGCGCCGTCCCCACATTTCCTCTCCTTCTCTGATCCTCCTTGCCAGGATCTGCATGAAAACAGCTAAGCGGCTAAGCCTATTTTCCGGGCAAGTTTTAAATTTATTTCTAGTTATGTATTTGTTCGTATTTTTTTCGCGAGTGTATTAGGCCTATTTAAACAATAAGAAATTGTAAAAAAAAAAAACACTTGTTTAAATAATCTAAATTGTTAGATTTAAATAAAATTGTAAAAAGTGAACTTTTAAATAAACAAATTTAATTTAATTTTGTTAATTTAATTTAAATCAAAATTAAAACTTTTTTCTTAAATTTAAATTACTAGAAAACCTATAATATTGATTTTTAAATCTAAATATAATTCAAACAAATCTTCAAATTGAAATTAATTTCTTTCGGCTTATTTAACGAATATAAATCAGAATAAAATTCTAACAAAAATCCCTTTCAATTATATTGAAGCCAAAAACGTACTAAAGACTTTATTTGCGCTTCGTGAGGTGTGTTTTCCCGTTTTGTGTAAGCCGCGTTAGTTTGAGTTAATGTTAGTTAAGTGTGTAAACGCGTTGGGCCCGAGAGAGAATCACTATTTGCAAATTATAAACTTAGCATAAATTAGAACTGGGTTGCTAAATTAACTATCGTTTAAACTTTAAACAAATTTAAATGTTAAAAGTGCTTAAAACTTCCGTTTATAACAATGGCAAATAAAAAAGTCATCTAGATTTCATATTTTTTCGCAAATTTAAAGATAAATTAAATTATTTTTAAAGGGAGAATGCAGCCTCATAGCGAGAAATTTTTAATCTCTTAGATTTTATCCCACACCCTAATCAAGAAAACTAAACTATTAATACCAAATATTTAACTAAAAATCAATTTTTAACTTACCCAGAAAATAAGTTTATTACTTTATAGTTAAAGGGAGAATGCAGCCTAACATTGTTTAAATAGGCCTAATCCACTAGAGAAAAAATTTTACGAACAAATATTTAACTAGAAATAAATTTAAAGCTTTCACGGAAAATAGGCTTAGCTGGATTCATGGAGATCCTGATTTCCTCGCGTACAAGGTCTAGCAACCAATCGAATGCGATTGTAAGTCTTGTGGAGATCTAGCGCGAACGACGGGCCTTTGCTCATTGGTCGCTAGACCTTGCACGGAGATAATTCAAGGATCTCTATGAATCCCGCTAAGCCTATTTTCCGGGTAAGTATTTAAATTTATTTCTAATTTAATATATATTTTGTAAACTTCTTATTGGTGGACTTGGTCTATTTAAACTATAAAGAATTGATAAAAATGATTTATTAGGTAAGGCTTGCATTCTCACTTTAACGAGTCACCAACGAGCAAAAGCACAACTTTCATCTGATTCGCTGGTGACCCATTAAGAGGTCTTGGGAAGTCTTTTGGGTGTCTTATGTAGTCTTAAGAGGTCTTAAAGACTTCCCCAAGACTTTTGTAGTGTTCTTGAAGACCTTTTCAAATCAGACTAACTTTTTTCCGTAAGGGTAACTATGGGATATTTTTTAAGCCTACTTTCCAGGTAAGTTAAATTGATTTCTCGCTTAATTTTCATAACTAGTTATTTTTATTTAAAAAAGCTTGTTAGGTTGCATTCTTCGCATAAAGTTTTTGTTAGAATTTTATATTTTACTCCTGATAGTTCTAGTGCACGAATTTTAAATACCATAAAAAACTGAGTAACTGAGAAAAGCCATTTTTTTTTTTTACTCCGATATGATTGGGTGATTCATTGAAATTTTCTATCAATATCAATCGACGGTAGAAATGGGGGTAGGCATCTTTCAGTATACAAATTTGGAGGAACCCCGCACTCTCACTGCGCATGAGCTCACGCGCAGTGAGAATCCAGAGTTTGATCCCCTTTTGTATCCCTGATACTGAAGGTTGCCTACCCATTTTTCTACCGTCGAATTGGTCTATTAGGCATCTTCAAAAGGCAAACAGTGATTCAGATTTTAGTTTAAATGAATCGAAGCATTTTTCAGTAAGATATTATAAAAACTGCTATTACAGCTCGTTAAACAAATTATATTTACGCTAACTGAAATAAAATAAATTCTAACAAGTTAAATTTAATTTCAATCATTTAAAATCCTGCAATATTTGTTTTAAAATCTAAATTAAATTAAAATAAATCTACAAATTAAAATGTTTTAAGATTGCTACCTTCATTAAAATGAAAACGAAATTCTAACTTTTTAAATTTTCAATTATCTAAAACCCTATATTAATCTTTCAATTAAATAAAAGCCAAAAATATACAAGAAAACTTTAAATATCCGTATAAGTTATTCGATAGAAAGTTGTAATACTTCTAGATCATCAAATTGATGAATTTAAATTGCCAAGTTTTAAAATACAAATTGTAATCCTCGTGTTAGTTATGTGGTCATGCACGCTGCGCTTAGCGAGGGTTAGGTTAGTTTCAGTTAAGTGTGTAAACGCGTTGGGCCCGAAAGAGAACTACTATTTGCAAATTATAAACTTAGCATAAATTATAACCGGGTTACTAAATTAATTAACGTTTAAACTTTAAACTAATTTAAGCGTTGAAAGTTGTTAAAACGTTCCTTTATAAAAATGGCGAATAAAAATTTCTAGGTTTCAGGCTTTTTTCAAATTGAAAATTAATTTAAAATTAACTTTAAAGGGAGAATGCAACTCCATATTGAAAATTAACTATTGTTTAAAACTTTCTATATTTGTTGGAATTTCATTTTTAATTGAAGGGCAATATTAAACTGAAAAGTATATCAACCTAACCATCCGCAATAAATGAGCAATTGTATTTTTAAGAGGTTTGTAGACTAATTTGAATTTTATATATATTTAACCAAGAAGGATCAGATAAGGAGAGGAAAAGTGGGAACGGCGCGGCTCCTACTGCGTCGGCCTAAACTCCCACTCTGGGAGAACGGGGGACAGACGGGGGTAGAGATGCTTCGTGGTAAATTGTTGTCACGTGGGTAAAACGAATCCTTTATGAGACGCGCTAGCTAGCGACCACGTGACAACAGTTTACCTCGAGAATTTCCTATCCCCCTTTCCACCCGAGTGGGAGGTTGGCTCTTCTCTCTCTAACTCAACGCAGCCCCACTTTTCCTCTCCTTATCTGATCCTTCTTGATTTAACGTTAAAAAATATTCCGATGATTTAATAATAGTTAGAATTTTGAATTCAATTTTAAATATTTTACTGAAAACGTTATTCTTTCGTTAAAGAATTTGTTTAACAATCTGTAATAGCAGTTTTTATAATACCTTATTGAAATGTTTTTAATTTTAATATAATCTAAATCACTGTTTGCCGTTTGAGGACCACGAATAAATGCAAGATAGTTATTCATCTTTAACTATTAAAGGGAGAATGCAACCTAACAAGTTTTTTTTACCGATTCTTTACCGTTTAAATAAGCCTAATCCAACAGAAAACAAAACTTACAGGGTGACCACTGAAAATTTGAAAATCCTATATAGGAAATTTCTTTGCGAAATATAGGAAAATATAGGAAGAATTTTACGTAAAATATAGGATAAAATAGGAAAATAATTAAAAGTAGGAACCATGTTTATTATTGCGTCACAACTCTCGCCACCGGTTTAAACACGGTATTAATATGATCCAATTGCTTAAATAGTATGGAATTTTACAGACTATTTTAACTGGAAAATGTACAGTTAAGCTAAAATAATCTTATACAGCCACAGCTGACAGTATGATTTAGAACTTTACCCTTAACTAGAGATTTTGAGTAGAAATATAGGAGATTATAGGAATTGCCATTAAATTATAGGAGAAAATAGGAAGGAGGTGAAAATATAGGAAAAAATAGGAAATATAGGAAAAGTGGTCACCCTGAATATTAAACTAGAAATAAATTTAAAACTTACTATCAAAATAGGCTTAGCTAAAATTTTAACTTGTAGATTCGTTAGAATTTATTTTATTTTAAAAATTCATGTTGTAGGCTTTCGAATAAAAGTTATAACTTTATATTTTGGAGGGGATTTTTTTCTTGGGTTTGTGTTTAATATAATGTCTTAATCTTGGTACTATTTAATAATAGACATCACCCTTACCAAAAAAAGTCTTAAGAGGTCTTTCAGGTGTCTTACATAGTCTTAAGAGGTCTTCCATTGTCTCAAGAATTCTTGCGGAGGTCTTAAAGACTTCCCCAAGACCTTTTTAGTGTTCTTGAGGACCTCTGCGTATCTTTTTTAGGTAAGGGCACCTTAAAAGGATGATGCAACCTAACAAGTGATTAAATAGGCTTAATCTACCAGTATAAAAATTAAATATTAAACTTGAAATTAAAACTTACTATCAAAATAGGCTTAGCTGGATTCATGGAGATATCCTTAACTTCCCAGGACTAGGGACCAATGATATTGATCGATAGCCCTTATATGGGGAGTGTAGAATCTCCATGAATCCAGCTAAGCCTATTTTCCAGGTAAGTTTTAAATTTATTTCTATTTTAATACTTTGTATGCAGATTTTTTTTAATAGTTCATTAGGCCTATTTACACGAATCGAAAAAAAAAAATTTTTTAGGTTGCATTTTCCCTTTAAAATATTTGCAAACTCAATTAAATTTTGTATGTTGTTCATTCTATCTGCTCTAGAATATGCCCCTTAAAATTATCTTCCTGATCTAACCGTAAAAAAACCCAAAGTTAAGACTAATATACTCAATTTTTCATTGATCCCTCGTTGCCTCGGCTTCAGAAATTGTGGCAGATCTTCAAGAATACACATTGGGAGGAAATATGATCTGTTACGATAAATTTCCAGCTCAGCAACGCTCTGTCCAAACAATTTAGGCACGTCTCGTTACTTTGCAGCGTCAGATAAGATTCTACAACGATAAAAACGATTAATAAAACCAAACCTAAACTGAATGAATCAGCGTTAAGATTGAACTCCTCAGGAACACTGAAAATAAATCAAAAAATATTTAATACAATGTATGTATAGTTAATTTTAAATTAGTTTAAATTGAAAATCTTGGCAATAAATCACCTGAAACGAGATAAAAGATTAATAAAATCAAGACAAAACTTAAAAATTAACTTAATATCATTAAAATAAGTCTGAAAACAATTAAATGATTAATATTAAAACTTAATTTCTCCCCCTAAAATATCTGAAAAAGTAAAAGATGGTTAAAACAATGACAATAGACCAGAAGTTTATTTAAAATACAAAAATACAATATGAAAATTAAACAAAATTACGATGAAACTGAAAAAACTTTACGAATAACGCGGTTAATTTACAGCATCGCGATTTATTACACTTGTAGGATGAGCATCTTTGAGTGGGGGAAATTAACGCGGGGATAACTCATTGAGCTCAGGGGGTATTAAAAAATCAAAATCCAGAGGAACGTTTGTCCAATGGAGATACATACGTTAATCCAGAGTGATCCACTGGAGTCGAGAGGGGGCACAATGGAAAATTAGATTGTAGGCGTATGCTTAAAATTAAAGGGGTAGGGGGGGGGTAGAGATGAGAATTGACGCAGTCTTGACATCTAGATGAGAACATGGTTCAATTCTGGAACATTACACAAATTCACATGACTTCACACTGAGCAAATCCTTATCACTTGACTCGTTCCGTGGTTATCCGGAGAATCCCTCTTTGGCGTCTTCATATCTTCTTGAGATTTTATTTCAGTAACAAATACGCAACCAACGCAATAAGAAAAATATCTTTTTTATTGTTAATGAGAAATTATACAAATTTTCTTAAAACTAAAGGCCTACTCTAAGTGTGTGTGGGGTGAAGGGCAGAAATATTTTACTAAACTGTCAGCCAATTAAATTATTATAGAAGACAATGAAAAAAAAGCTGGCCAACAGTCGTAAACTTTAGCTAATCCTTCAATTAAACCTATCAAAACCCGCGAAGCCTCGCATCTAAATAAAATCTCGTCAAAAACTCCCAAATACCGAAAGGAGCTTTTGTATAGGTATGGGTTGTCTAGGTCCGCGTAGCTTCGTCACCATTTTAGTTGTAATGAAGCCTTAAACCTTGGCCAGGGCCCGTGTGTGCAATGGGATCACCGTCGTTATGTTTCCTGAAACCCGGGACTTCCCGTAACCCGACATCTTCAACCAGTCCTCACCAGCCATTTACTGGAAGAAGAGTAACGACCGGCCTTCAGTAACCAGCCATTACACACCAAAATGTTGAACGCGAGAGCTGACAAATACTCCCATAACTATGCCGAGTTAATTTGCATGCGCTTACAACAACAACTTGACACTAAGGGAACTTTAAAAGAAATCTTGCCTGTATAGGGTAATATAAAATCAAAGCATTCATCCTACCATTAAGAAGGTCTAGTTGGAAGTTCTCGATGAGTGGTAATCCAAAACAAAAACACATGCACACAAGCCTTGAAACTTATCCAAATGGTATATGTAATCCAAAAGCGTCGATAAAATCCAAAAGCGTCGATGTATAAAAACACAAGCGTTGAAATTTATCCAAATCGTCGATGTAATCCAAAGGCGTCAAAAGAAAGGTCGAAGCCTTGGTTATGGCTATTTCCTATTCACCAGTAGAATTGCAAGAGCCATAACCACCAGACAAGGCTTAGAGATCGTTTTCGGTACGAAAACTACACGAATTTAAGAAATCGAGGAGGGAAGTGATCAGTAGCACTGAAATTTCCAAAATGACCGCGTTTGAGGCGTTCCTGATTGGTCCGAACCTTTACACTCCTTGGTTTGAACAGCCAATGTCACAAGCTGATTGGCTTAAAATTACATCATCATGAAAAGGGGGATGGACTTGCCAAGAAAAAAAAAGGCTGTCAATCAAACAAATATGGCGGTCAAGCCTTGGCCTTTGCCAAAATTAAATTTGATTGTATATCAATTATATTTCATGAAAATGAATTAAATTTTTAATCATACACACTTACCTTCATGTTAAAATACACTTTTTCGAAAAATTGGCGTAATTACGTGTCTAAAATTAGGCAAACGAAGACATAAAGCTTTGCTCTAACCACACACTGCTAATGACCCTGCTTTAATTGATTTTTCTAATTAATTTTGTTTAAAATGAGTAAAACTAAATGTACCTGGGTAAAAAGGGAATTCCAAGGGACATATGTACCAAATTTCATTCGATTTCGTCCAGTAATTAATTTTATATAAGACAACCACCGTCACTAGAAGCCAAGGATTTAGGATAACTTACTAATAATCTCTATTGCTTAATTATTTTAACTTAAACTAACCAAAATGTGTAAAGAAATTTAGAGGAGATAATGAGAAAGATAAAAAATTCAAATTGTATAACTTAATTATATCATTGAAAAACATAATTGCATAATCACTGATCACATAAAACAATTATCGTTAACTAGCGCAAACTCAAGCCACTTTGGCTTTATGTATGAGCCCTGAAACCTTAATAGATTTAATTAACCTTTAAATTTTCACTCTTAAAATACCTTAAACAAGTTTTGTCTTAATTGACTGGTTAAAAATGCCGTAGATTTATGTTAGATAATCATGATGTAATTTATTAAATTATCTATAGCCAAATAATCTACACTACGTAGCTATTTGTTCAGGTAAGTGAAAGGGATTTTAAGATAAATGATATAAATTAATGGGCTTATATCAAAGTGTGAATTCTCCAAACCCAAATTGCTAGCATTATCTCGGAGCAAAACATTGCCAAGAGGCATGCGACAGTAAAATCTTTCAATAAGTAATATTCATTGGAAAAGTACAATTAATCTATTCCACAGTGAAATAATTGGAAAACTTACTTGCGACAACCATGAGAATAATCAAATAAAGATCTCATATTGCCTTCATCTTCGTCTCAAATGTAATGATGTCTTCAAGTTAATAAATAAATTATTCATTATTTAAATTACTTTATTGAAAATGTTTGTATTGTATAAATAAATGAGACCAATAATTAGAAAAGTAAAATAATAATGATCAAAATTAAATAGGTATCGTTATTTTTATCCTAAAAAGATACAATTCAAAAATAAAAATAAAAATTTCAATTAAAAATTAACAATTTAATTTAAACAGATTGAAAATTAATTAATGAATTCATTTAATACCTTAAAAGTAACAGTGAAAATTTAAAGAAATTGGAAAAAATTAGTGGATTAAACTCATAATTTGTGGTGAAATTCAAGTTCCGTAGTTTTACTTCTTGACCAGCAAATTGTGAGACTATCCTTCGCAGAAAAATTACCAATAAACACCAAAAAGAATACGTATTAGATCTAGCAAAATAATTTCAATCACATAATCTTAAAAGACCTCAAGTCTCAATCTCTACTTGATAATATGGGTGCTTCATCACAATATTGGCCATATTTCACTGAATTTTACTCTAATTTAATTTATATATATTTATTTATAAGCCACATACTTGATTACCATTTCCTTGTATATAACAAGAAGTCTTTCCTTTTTGTTTCAATGAACTCTTGCTCCTTTCAATTACACTAGAACAAAAAAAAAAATCCTGTAAATGCCAAAAAATATAAATATATATTTATATTTAGTAGATCTAGCAAAATAATACCTTTCATTCTTAAAATTAAGATGAGCCTAAAATTTATTAATACTAGTTTCTGTTTCAGGCTGCTCGACCAGACCTCTTGACCTCGGTCATGACCTCTCCTACATAAGATGTCACGTGTCTCAACAGAGTAGCAGACAGGCCACTCACTGGTCAGTCGTCTGCTCCTGACCACATGGGCCACGTTCAGCAACACTCAACGGAATTAATTCGCTGAGCTCGCACTCAATGTTAATTTTAAACCTCGATAAAATCTACTGAGGTTTTGATCTGTGTTTAAGTAATTTGCACAATCGCAATTACGGTCAACGTCGTCTGCTAAGTTAGAAAAGAAGGCGACTTTAAACTTTTAAAGGAGATTTAAAAATGGCAGATAGTCCCTTTAAAACGTATTCTGCTAAGGTGTTATTCCCCAGACAGAGGGCGTTTCATTGGCGAAAAAAAGGGAACGAAATGCCTACATTATCTGGAAGCTGTAAAATTACAATATTGTATATTGTTGATCATAACAGAGATTGTACAGTCAAAGGAAAGCTGTCTGCATAAGGGAAGATGGTTTTAGCTTTTGGCTGTACAATTAGGTTTTGCTATGGTCAACGTCGTCTGCTAAGCTAGAAAAGAAGGCGACTTTAAGGGGGATTTAAAAATGGTAGATAGTCCCTTTAAAGCGCTGGTTAGTGATTTATTGCAGGGTTATCCCTAAAATGATGTTGATCTTCAGTAATTAAAACCTTTGAAGTTTTATAACATTTAATTCATATTGTAATCGGGTTTTTTTAGTTTAAAATATACCTCGGAGGGAATATTTTTACTCAAAGCATCCCATTAATTTTAAAATGTCCTCCAAAAACAGTTAACTCCAATCCCTTGAAGAATTTGATTTAAGTAAAAAACCCGAAGGTCGCTAGATATAGACAACATATTAGTTATTATGAAATAATTGTATCAATTCCCAAATAGGAAGTTCTAGTTTTTCAATGTAGGCTTAATAATTGAAGTCATAAATCTAAAACTACTAAGAGCCAAAGTACATTAACTCTCCACTAAGCCAAGCTAGGTTTTACGGCTTTGTGGCATAAAATTTAGAGGAAAAATAATGAAATCATTTACTAGACTATGGAGCACTGACAGCAAAGTCAAAATTACTGAGATTGCTGGACTGATGTGATGAGAAAAGTCTGTATGAAGCTAGAAACGCCTCTGACCTAAGTGTCTTCATTATCAAAGCATAATCCTTATGTCTATTAGGAGGGAAACTAACTTTCTTACATAGCTACCTCCATTCCGATAGTTTATGAGATGTAATTCATTTACCAGACCACTTTTACTGAACTTTGATGGGAATATAATCTTCAAAATTATGATTAATTTTAAGGATTACCCCCACATAATGAGCCATAGCCATCTTTAAAACGAAAACAGATCAATCCACCTGTTGGTCAACTTTGGAACAAACTGTGGACCCTACAAAACAAGATTAAAGTCCCTTTAAAGACTCTAACTTTTCTCTAGAGTAACAGACCAATCAGGGGTAACTTACCCCTGATTGGTCTGTTAGGGAATTAGGCTCTTGCCTTTAAAGGGACTATCTGCGGTTTTAAAATCTCCTTTTTTTCTAGCTTAGCAGACGACGTTGTACAAAACAAATTGTACAGTCAAAGCTAAGCTGAGTGCAGAAGGGAAGAGCATTTTAAAGGGGCAAATTTCAGAGCAGATAGGGCCTTTAACCACGTCAAAGCTAGAGAATCCCTTGCCCTGGGATTGAATGACGACAGCCACTGATCGTCCTCAGTCCTCACTCTGACTCGGGTATTCAGTCCGTCTACAACAGAGGATGAAACAATAATTCAAACTAATTGGGTTTCTGTCTGTAGTCCTTTGAAGATCGAAACCGTTTCAAAGAAGATAACGGTCTTACTGAGATATTTAATTATGTTCGGGTCGTCTCTCGTCTGAGCTATCTAATTCATTTGGTGGGTGTAACGCCTGCATTATAGTTAGGCTGGAAACTCCTAACAAATGACAGATTCACTTTTTCCACTTTTTATGCCTTTTTTTTTCTCTCTTTCTCTCTTTTCTAATCTGTTTCGCAAAAAAATGTTACCCTCCTTGATATCTGGATCTCGGGTTTTTCTTTTTGGCGGGAAAAAAGGCGGCCATGTAGGCCGGAGGTCATTCGAAGACTCTCTTTATCATCAAGATACTAACAAATAACGGAACACAGAAAAAAAATAACAAGAACATTTTTAAAGGGTTCAATATTGATTTCAAAACCCCCAAAAAAATGTATAATAATCGAAGTGTTGAATATATAACTATTATAATTGTTAGGTATTTGTGTTTTTCTAATTTAACAAGTATAAGTTAGGCTTAACACATTTAAATATACCAAATCTGTTCAAAATCTACATGCATAACACTCTTTTTGCGTTCATTTAACACCTGCAAAAGTGTTGTTGAAGATGTTACATAAGCAATACAAAAGCTTTATGGTAAAGACCTTCCCTAGAGCCTCTTCGAGTTCCTTTGTAGTATGTAATATAGTTTAAGTCGACAAGCAGCTACACTTCTACTATTCTTCTCAAAGGGATAGTGCAACCATTTGTTCAAAATGTTAAATAGACAACTGTGTAAGATAAAACTTATTTAGGTGGTAAGAAGAATTGACTTAAGCTGCGTTCATTCTAGGCCTTGGAATCGATTTAAATAGCTTAAAACGTTTCGCTTGAGTCGTGTGAACGAGACTTTTTTCGAATCGATTTGATTCGATTTCTCGAAACTGCTTCGGGAACCAGTTTCATAGCGATTCGGTTTCAACAACCGATAGCTAAAGCTGAAAAACAAATTTTCTTGAATGATTCTCCTAAGCTACGATCACAATAACATCCTTAATCGAATTGAAACGGTAAAATGCAACCGATATTGAAATCTATCGGTTGTTGAAGCCGAATCGGTATGAAACTGGTTCCCGAAGCAGTTTCGAGAAATAGAAAATTATAGAATCAAATCAATTCGAGAAAAGACGATTTCCCGTACACACGACTCTAGCGAAACGTTTTGAAGCCGTTTAAATCGATTCCAAGGCTAAGTATGAACGCGGCTAAAGTGTCTCCTATATCAAAATATATAATTCTCTAGGTACGTCTGTCTGTCCATGGGGAACGCTAAAAGGTACACGAAATTTTAAATCAAGTGCTACTATCTCTTTGACCTTAATAATTTCAAGTATAAAAAAAAATCAATGGGTTCGTGGCGATACCTTTATCGGAGATAAGACTATATTTCATTCGTAGTGTCGGAAGAATAACCCTCCAACTAATTTATAAAACAGAAAGATATAGATCGGTAGAACGAAAGATTCATCTCTTGCCGCCGGTGGTGACTCCAAGACTGCTTTTTTTTTTTCCTTCTTATATCTACTCTTTACTGACACATATTGTGTATTCCAATACCACTTTTTTTATTACCTACCCAAGCCCTTTGGGCGAAGTATTTTACCCACTTAATATTAAAAGTAATGTTCCGGTAAAACAACGTTTTTACCCAAGGCGTTGGTGTCACTTTCTCAACATCAAGATGAGGATCTTAAACTAAAGCCTCGACTAGTTATAAAAAAATGGTTTGCCTTTCGAGTATAAAAAGAGGATTCACCGATTCCAAAATCATCATTCCCACTTTCACTTTCTCAAGAAGAACAAGTTCGAAGACTCTTCAACATGACTTCTCAAGTAAGTGTATATCACAAAGGGAAAAGTTCTTCATTAAATGATTAACTCGAAAAATGGCGCGAAAACCCTATTAGAGCCAAATAAATACATACTTATGTCCTGACAGGTTCTTGCCGTTTTTGTACTGGTCGCTGTTGCGGCAATCAACGCCCAACTCTTGGCGCCACAAGTAAGTACTTCCTCTTTACCTCCATGCACTTTTCTTTATTAACGTATTTTTTGTAGGAACAACCCCAACCATACGCCTTCGAGTACCGTAATCTCGGAGAAGATGGCGGTTCATCATCCCACCAATCGCAAGGCGACGGAAGCGGTCGCGTCACCGGAAGTTACACCGTCGGCGATCCAGATGGACGATCCCGTCAAGTCGATTACGTTGCCGATGAATTGGGTTTCCGAGCTACCGTAACTTCGAACGAACCAGGAGTCGAAACGAGCAATCCCGCTGGCGTACAAGTTACCCAAGTCGCTGGTCCAGGCCCGGTTCCAGCCGCTGTTCCTTTGATCCAACCAGCGGTTAGAAGAATCGTCGCTCCTCAACCAATCTACTTGAGACCAGCTCCTCAACCAGTTTACCGATACATCTCCGCTCCAAGGTCTCCATACGAATACATTTACAGGCGATAAGTTCTTTAAGAATGGTTCGCATATATTCCAGCGCGAGATGTTTCCCGCCTTTCTGTAAATGTCCCAACTTTAGATTGCATTACAAACTTCGTAAGAATCTATTTTCTTTCCATGAGATTTTAGACCCTTTTAAAGGTTGTAAAAAGTCTAATATAATTGTGTAAAACTAAAAATCACTTTACCCTCGGTTATTTCGGAACACGCCTTAGCTTTAAGAAATTTTCTCTAGGACTTAATTGTGGCATGGAACTTTTAATTGACCTCTTGTTGTTTAATATCTTTCGTTGTTTTATGTGTAACCATGGAAATTTTAATTAGGCTTAAGAGGTCATTTTAACTTGACTCGCTGATGTGTAAATGTACGCCTCGTGGGAATATCATTTGACTATTTATATTGCTCACAATATAACGAATAAAAATATAATTATTCTTATAAAACTTTCCTTTATTATTTCAACCTCTTTCAAAGTTATATCAGAAGCCGATGAAACCCTCCTTTGAAGTCTACTACTCCAATGTTCCATATAGCGCTCCTCTCTGTATGGGTAAAATTCCCAATTTTACAAGTTAGAAGGGGTCCTACTTCATCCCCCCTGTCTACGGAAATTTGGAAATTCTCTCTCTCCACAAACGACGACGTTTTTTGGACGAACTCCAAGGCTACTAGAGATATTCGCTCGACGAGCTCCCGCTCCGAAAACATCTACCGTTATGAGGCGTACGAATCGCGCCTTTTGAGAATAACCCATACAGAGAGGGGTAGACAAGACCCGGGAGTAATAGACTTCAAAGGAGGGTTTCATCGGCTTTTGGTTATATCTTGCTAGAAGCATATTGTACCAGAAGCCGATGAAACCCTCCTTTGAAGTCTACTACGCTAATGTTCCATATCGCTCCTCTGTATGGGTAAAATTCCCAATTTTAAGAGATCGGAGGGGTCCTACTTCAAACCCCCCTGTCTGTTTCTAGTGTTATATTTGTTGGGTGGATTAGGCCTATTTAAGAAAAAAATCGATAGAAAATTGCATTCTCCCATTATGACTTTACTCTAGTTACACGCATTTCGTTTAATCTACTTACATTAATCCAGCTCTGTTATTATAAGATTATCTTGTAATGAGTAAAACTGCAATCTTTCTCAGACTAATTCTAACTTCCGTAATAATTAAATAACTGGCCTAATATAGACGAGAGTTTTCTACAGCTAATGAACTTCCATTGCCAAAACAACTCTTTTCGTACAAAAGTCTACGATTGATCAATAGTAAATAATGCAAAGATAGAAAGAGCGAATGGTGAAGGTTTAATCTCGTTTGAACTACTAAAAAACTCCATTTGTCAGTTGTTTTTTTATGATTTATCAGTTTTGATTTAATCTGGGGGGGGGGGGGAGTCAATTGCAATAAAGGAACTTCAATAAATATTACTTTAAAATGGTAAATCCTAAACCTTTATTCATCCTTGGAAGCAATAAAAAATGCCGTTAAATAGAACCTGTTTCTGTGGGAAATATACCCATTTTCCAAGGTTGGGACAAAGTAAAGTATTTCCTCAATCTTGGAACCTGTTTCTGGGGTAAAATATGTTTTTTAATCCTGATAATGTACCCTGGAAATCAACGTAGACTAGATCCTTCTGCAAACAAAGCAGTGGTATATATATAAATCAGTAATAATCTACCAGAATCGTATTTCCATCGTTTCTAGTTCCATTAATTTAATTCGCAAATTGCAAGATGCCTCGAACAGTCCCATTAACAAATATAACGAACAATGCAATAGAAAATTCAGCCCTAAATGCGCCTGGAACTTCTAAGGAAAGGACTCAAACTAGCCGTAAAGTTGGCGTAGCTAGCTCCAAGAAATCCAAATCAACTGCCAAGTCCTCTCTTAAGTAAGTTAACTAATGTAGTCAATAGGGAGATATGCGTATGACATCATTATTACTACCAGAAGCCGATAACACCCTCCTTTGAAGTATATTACTTGTCTACCCCTCTTTGTATGGGTTAGTCTCAATACGTACGCTTCCTAACGGTAGATATTTTCGGAGCGGGAATTCGTCCAGCGAATATCTCTATAGCAACCTTGGAGTTCGTCAACCAAACGTCGTCGTTTGTGGAGAGAATTTCCAATTTTGCGTAGACAGGGGGGTATGAAGTAGGACCCCTCCGATCTCGTAAACTTGGGAATTTTACCCATACAGAGGAGCGATATGAAACATTAGACTTCAAAGGAGGGTTTCATCGGCTTCTGTTACTACCTATTCAGGAATTAAATTTATGCCTGAACACTTATCCTCCGTATAGATGGGCTGTCTTAGATTATATCCCTACCCTGCATACATTCAAGGTATGTTTTCTTTGTGCTGAAAACTAATTACCATATTCTTTTTAGGTTGTCAACGAAATCCAGAAGTATATCCAAGAAAAAATCAAGACCCAACCTGCAAGTGAACTTTAAAAGATATATTTTTAAAGTAAACAAAGAAGTAAACCCGGGCAACTCGATTTCATCGAAGGCCATGACGGTTATGAATGATTTCGTTAAGGACTTCTTCGGACGACTTTCAAGCGAGGCTAGTAATTTAGCCAAAATTACGAAAAATAAAACGATATTAATGCGTGATATCCAGTCGGCAACGAAATTGGTCCTGAGAGGTAAAGACTTGGCAAGAGAGGCCATAAATAAAGGGATGAAAGCCATGAAAAAATATAATGCTTCTAAGAAATAATGTTTTTAAGTTAATTAGTTTTAAATTTAGATTTTATGTTTTACTATTGTATTTTATGTCATTGTTCATTGATTTTTTTTAAAATAAAATTTCACTTTTAAAATCAATTGAATTTTCGTTAGCAAGAATTCATTTAAGTACCTGAGTATTCATCCTTCTTAATATTTAATTATGAAAGTGAATTAGCCTCTGCAACAAAATTAGCGTCTGAGTGCGCTATAACATTTTTTGGTAGTGCGAGGGATTTAATAGCAGACGCATTTTGGCTACGAAGTACGCCATCTTGGTTCCACAGGCTAATTCTAAATTCCCATGTTCACTTTAATTCTTTTTAGAGAGGTGAGAAAGCGAATAGCAGACGAATTTAGGCTACAAAGTATGTTACCTTGGTACCAGAGGCTAATTATATATTCCCAGGTTAACTTTAATTTTTTTTAGAGAGGGCGTGAAAACAAATAGCAGACGGATTTTGGCTACAAAGTACGCCATCTTGGTTCCACAGGCTAATTCCAAATTCCCAGGTCCACTTTAATTCTTTTTAGAGAGGTGAGAAAGCGAATAGCAGACGAATTTAGGCTACAAAGTATGTTACCTTGGTACCAGAGGCTAGTTCTATATTCCCAGGTTAACTTTAATTTTTTAGAGAGGGCGAGAAAACAAATAGCAGACGAATTTAGGCTACAAAGTATGTTACCTTGGTACCAGAGGCTAATTATATATTCCCAGGTTAACTTTAATTTTTTAGAGAGGGCGAGAAAACAAATAGCAGACGAATTTTGGCTACAAAGTATGTTACCTTGGTACCAGAGGCTAATTATATATTCCCAGGTTAACTTTAATTTTTTAGAGAGGGCGAGAAAACAAATAGCAGACGAATTTTGGCTACAAAGTACCGCCATCTTGGTTCCACAGGCTAATTCTGAATTTCCAGGTCCACTTTAATTCTTTTTAGAGAGTTGAGAAAGCGAATAGCAGACGAATTTTAGCTACAAAGTATGATAGCACGGTACCAGAGGTTAATTACCAGGTTCTTATGCACATGAATGCGTTCTTGGTTTTTTTTCGCATCTTCTCGCCTGCTAACGTGTTTTTAAAACGAATCATGGGCAGGCAATTAAACTAAAATTATATTTTCTACTCCACCATTTTTAGTTATTTAAGTAGCATGAGCGCAAAAAATCTATTTAGCAGCTCGCAGGAATTTGCCTGAGTTTTTTTTTTTAATTTTCAACTTCAGTAACGTTGCACGAATTCAAGGGATAATGAAACCTAACATAAATTTTTTTTGTCGATTCCTTATCGTTTTAATAGGCCTAATCCACCAGTAAAAAACTATACAAACAAATATTAAACTAGGGTAATAAATTTAAAACTTACCCGGAAAATAGGCTTAGCTGTATTTGTGAAATAGGCTTAACTTTATTTAAGGAGATCTTGAATTTCTTGCCTTTGATAGGTCATATTTTGGTCCCTACAGTTCTCGAAGTGTCCTTTAAAAGTTAAAAAATATACCCAAAACCACATGGTACTGGGAATTTCGAAAAAATATAGAAGTGGTTTAGACATAATTTGTATAAATCACAGGCGTAAAATTTCGATGTTGTGACCAAATAAGAATGGTCAGAAGCCGATGAAACCCTCCTTTGAAGTCTATTACTCCCGGGTCTTGTCTACCCCTCTCTGTATGGGTTAGTTTCAAGAAGCGCGATTCGTACGCCTCCTAACGGTAGATATTTTCGGAGCGGGAGTTCGTCGAGCGAATATCTCTAGCAGCCTTGGAGTTCGTCAAAAAAACGTCGTCGTTTGTGGAGAGAGAGAATTTACAATTTTCCATAGACAGGGGGGTATGAAGTAGGACCCCTCTGATCTCGTAAAAGCGTGAATTTTACCCATACAGAGAGGAGCGCCTTATGGAACATTAGAGTAGTAGACTTCAAAGGAGGGTTTCATCTACTTCTGGAATGGTCCAATTAAGTTCAGAAAACTACATCTGAAACCCAATAAAATTAATGAAAACGTTATAAGAGTGAGTGAGCTTATAAAACTAAACTTTAGTTGACTCAACTATGTACATATCACAGAATCTTAGACCATGAAATTAAAAGGTTTGCGTCATTAGTTGGCAGTTAAAAAAAGTTGTTAAAATATCGTTTTCAGGGCGAATAGAGCGGAAATGAGCAACATCAACTTGGACAAGGTTGGGATAGTGCTGGAATTGCACAGATCTCCGCGACAGAAACACATGAAGACCCTTTTGTGTTCGTACAGAGTTTTGGCACACCGTTCTTCGGCATCAGATGGAGGACGTTGCAAACATATTCTTTCCGTCGCCTTGTCGTGATCTAAAATTCAATCAATAAATTGATACAACTTGTCAGAGATCTTTAGTTAAGAATCCCCAAAACCTAAACCTAATTAATATGAAATATATGGTCTATAATATTGTTCAAAGCGGTTGCCATTTGCAACCCATGCAGGTGCGACTTATCTCCAGAAGTAAATAAAAATAAATCTAGATTTTTGGGGGCACCCTCACTTGCTCGAATTTTTCGCGCTCGTGGCGGGAAACCACGGATGAATACACGAAAAATAGTACGTGACGCTTTATAAAGTGGAGTAAAGATTTCGCTTATTCATCGGGGTTTCCCGCCAAAATTTAAATTCGAAATTTGTAGGCGCAATTTCGCTTATTCATCGCGGTTTCCCGCCAAAAATTTTAATTAGAAATTTGTAGGCACGATTTCGGTTTTTCATCAGGGTTTCCCGCCAAAATTTAATTTCGAAATTAGTAGGCGCGATTTCGTTTATTAGTTTCAATGTATGTCTGTAACTAATTAAATGGGGCTGAACTACTTCCATTATTTACTTCTGATATGGTGCATTTAACGCCCATATTTTGGCGCGAAAAAAATCCATGTCAGTTTCACATCTCACCCGCGAGCTTAAATTGTGAAGTTTATCGAATTTTGCTTCTAATAAGATTAAAAAAGCCCTTGCAAGTTCTATTCCCTTTAAAATATAACAATAAAGTGACACTATCCCTTTAAACCATTAGCTTAGTAATATCTAATTGAAAGGCAAACTGTAGATGGTTGGGTTTACCTCCATCGGATCCTTCTATGACCTTGGCGCACCACCCGGAAGCGCAAGGTGATGGGTCTACGGCCTTGACATTTTCGGCAGTGGTGGCGTTGTATTGGAAGGGGTCTTTGCAGTCACCTTTCGTCCCTCGAGAATGACAAACGTAGCAACGTTTCACACGGCCTAAACAAACGTAAAAATTATTTCCACAATATTTGAGGTTTAAATGGATAGAAATAAAAGGATAAGACCATTGCCATTGGTGGTCAAAAATAGCCGTTTTGCGATAACTTAAATTTTTAAATTCTTTAGAGACTTGGACCATAAAATATGAACATATTGAGCACTGTTTTACTTTTGCAGTTTATGACCAAGTGAATTATTATTAAAGGAAGACAAAGATTTCAAATATCCGAGATTTTGAGCTTAAAAGACCTCAAAAACTAGCAAAGAAATTGCGTATAAATTTTTATAACAAAATATGGTATGTCCAAACTTATTGAAATGGGTGAAGTATGGTCTAAAATGCGTCTACAAAAAAATTGACTCGAAAATATTCAACCGTTTTCACGCAAAGATGATTTGAAATTCAAGTTTTAACCCCTTTTTTTGGGAGATCTGACGTCACACTAGCAAGAATGTTTCTTGAAATTAGCGACTGAAAAGATTAAACACCTGGTTCTACTAAGAATTCAATACACCTGACGGAAAATTTTGGAAATAAAACAGACCATGCTTCCTGTTTTAACCAATAAAATAAGCATTCTATCTTGTAATGACGTCACATCACGTGATTCAACTTTCAAAATTGAACTGCTAGTGGGTTGGTAATATTGGGGGTTTCCCCTTTTAGTGGAAACTATATATATAGAGTTGTCCAGGTGTGCTAGCCACTGAGGAGCTTTCAACCACTTTAGACTTTAGAGTTCATAAATTTTGTCGAAAAAAGTAAACTTAGGGGAAAACCCCCAATTTAATTTGGAGAAGATCTACCCTGCAGCTTATCCCATGCAGGTGCATCTTTTCGTTTTCGGTTGTGAAGCTTCTAGGGATTTCCACCTCCCAATAGCTGCGCCCACTTTTTGGCGCGAAATAACATGTTGTACACATAGTTTTCAGAAAAGAGGCAAAATAAAATTCAATTCCATTCCATTCCTCTTATCCAAGCTTCCCTTCATTGCAAGGTTGCCAAGAGATTCCGAGCTCACATAAGTTCAAAAACTGTAATGATGGCCTTTTTCTGCTTCAGTAAGCCCTAACAAGTGGTTGGCAAGTTTATGGCAACACTGATGGAAGGGTATTTCCCCTTTATTTGAGTGAAAATTATATACACAATGATATCACACCTTACCCAAGCGGGAGTTCAGTTTGGGGGATTAAAAACCCCACCAAGGTTGGCCCCCTTTAACAATCGGTACAACTGTACTTAAGAGAGGGAAATTTCTTGGCATTTTGTCAAATTAAAGACCCTTAAGTTGGTAAATGTACTTTAATACGCAACTTAATTATATGGTTGTGAAATTAAAGATTAAAAACTATTTCAATTGTTATTAAGTTTCCCACAGTCGAATAATGGAAATTTGTCTATCGTATACAACGGGGAAAATGTTTTTTATACCATGAGATCATCATTTATCTTTACAACCGATTTTCTGCCTAAATCTTTCTTAAACTACAAGTCAAGTACCAAACTCACGATCGTTTTAATTACATTTAATTACTAACTTTGGGTGTAACTTTACATACTTCAAATACCAGATTTCAGCAAATATTTATTTTAAAACCAAAATCAGTACACCCTACTCCGAGGCTTAAAGTAACTAGCAAGGTAGTGCCACAACTTTATCATTTAAAACCCGAAAAAAAAAAACCTGTTACCCGATAAGTAGGTCAAAACTTAATAAAATATAAAAAACACTTGATGTGGCTTACCTTGGGTTTCAGCGATTGTAAGTAGCATTACAATAACGGCGAACCATTTGACGAAAGACATCTCGCTAATCAAAGTGTTTTAATTAGTCCGATTATAAAACACGGATAAACATAAATATAAACTAGCGAAATATAACGGTATTCCAAAATTTCCAACGCTAAGACTTTGTCCTGGAAAATATTCCGTTAAGAAACGGGTATGTTTTAAAGTTCCATTAACGGTCCAGTAACTGCGTTTGCGAGAGACGTAAAAAGCGTGATTCGTGGCCCGCGGTAAAATTTCACATAATGAACCAACAGGACCACGAAAAGATTTTTTCGAATAAATTGCACCCCCATCTGCTGGCTACCCACCTTTAAAGTCCACATGCGTTTTTTTTAGACACCTGGCTCAATTCGGGCCTCGTCACATTGATCTCACGATAAAGCTATGAATTTAATTTTCAAGGCTGTTTTGACAAGCGCGTGACGTCATAGTGACATTGTTTCTATTCATTTTCAATTTGCTCCCATAGAAATCGGATTTCCCAAGATGTTTCTGGTTGATTTTGCGCTAAGCCTAATTCGGGACTAAATCCATTTGAAAGTATAGAACGTTGGTTGGAGAGCCACGAGCGTTGCCATGGTTACACACGTGGGGCGGTGTCTCAAGCGAGCAAGATGATGATTGGCCATCCAATTGTTTTGAGACTTAAGCAGTTGTTTTTATTGGTTTTGGAGGGGTTCTGGTTCCTTTAACGTGAAGTATTAAAACAAGGAGTAGCACCAGGGTGGATTAGGTTCAAACATTCATTAAATATTCTTAAGCTAGGACATTCTATGGTTTTGAGACTTTAATTTAATTCAAGTATCTATAATTTTACAAATGTTGATTTCCGTTGGAAAATGTTATATGCATCCACGGGAGCAATGAAAACCGGAGACAAAGGTTAATTGTAATAACATTATCGTTGAGAAATCGTGGCATACCGTTGCTATTGCTCCATGGCAATTTAGTTTTTACATGAACGCCAAAAATTGCGGAAAACCTCGATTTGTATCTTACATGTAGACTTTAAAATTATAATCGGCCGAAGAAAAAAATAACCAGTTTTGTGAGCCACCTCCCAATAAAGTTTTCTCCACTTGTATCAGTTAATAAAGAAATATTAAGGGTAAATAGAAATAACTGGTTTACAGATACATGGAAAAATACATCCGATTTAGCATTCTACGTAATAACTCTAGAAGGTCGAACAGATTATTATTGATTCAGCCTAAAACTTCAGCTCGGGAAATTCCAGATTAAATACAATCACAATAGGATTTTTTGGTATAGGATATAACATAGCCTAAGCTTGTACGTGGTCACTTCTTAGACTGACACGAACTAAATCTGGTTTTCAAACTGGTATCAAAGAAGAATGACCTCGTTACCTACCCCTGCTGTTTTCACTAGTCAAAATTGAAATTTCAGGGCGTACTCTATCTCCTCTACGTTTTATTAAACAGATAGTATCACGATATAGAACAAATTTTATTTGGAACAAAAATACTTTCATTTTGTCCCCCAAACAGTTTTGTGGTTTGAACTGGGCTTCCAGTAGGAAGGAACCTAATAGATACCAATTTTCGATGAAAATGGGGTGCTTCTTTGCATTTGAACCCTTATTATTAGAGGTGTACGAGCGGCAGAGCCTTAAATTTCAGGCTTCGAGCCCTGAATCATTTTCTTATCGAGCTGGGACTCCTGGTAGTAGAGTTTGAGCCCAGAAAATATTTTCTTATCGAGCCAGGAGTCGAGCTCGAGCCATTGATTTTGCTTATCGAGCTTTTATGGTTTGTTAAAATTTTACTAAGCCTTAAAATTGGTTATTTCAAGTGTTTAACAAGCTAAAAACATTTTTTTGGCAAGCACTGGATTTCCCTAAACTTCTCTTTGTACTCTCGAGGAGTGCATTAACTCGAGACTAACCATATATTTTCTTGAATCTCGGTAAAATAACTTGCACAAAATTATGTGCTACTATCACTTTAAAAGATGCCAGGGTTAGAGAGCTTTGTATCCACTGCCTTATTCTATATTATTTACCTATCTATCTAGTGGACTTTTACTATCTATTCAATAAGAAGTTTTAGGAAGTTTCTTTTGTTAAACAAACGCGGGAAAAAAAACCCATGTCGAATTGTCAATTTCGTTTAGACATGTTTCATAGTTCAAATTTTAAAGTTAACACAATCCAAGTAAGCGGTATAAAAGATGTAGCGTTGATTGTACTAAAGTTATTACGTAATTTAGTATGTATTTAGCATTACTAAAGGCTGTAATCAGTAATCACGTAATGCGAAAGGAAAATTGGTTTACAATTTTAAATCTCTAATTTGCGCGGTAAATTTTTTTTACAATTTTTAACTTTTTGGATTAAAAATGAACAAATTAGAAGAGGTCAAAGTTAAACGTTTCAAATTGTTTACGAGTCTACTATTCAATAGTTAATAGTATTGGCGTCGTTAAAGTGAGAATGATACCTAACAACAAGTGATTTGTAAAATATTTTACAGACAAATATTAAACTAGAAATAAATTTAAAACTTACCCGAAAAATAGGCTTAACTGAATTTCTTCACATTGAAGGGTCATCGACCAATGAGCAAAGGCCCATCGTTAAGTCGAGATCTCCATGAGACTTTCAATAACATTCCATTGGTCGCTGACCCTTCAATGCGAAGAAATTCAAGATATCTCCATGAATCCAGCTAAGCCTATTTCCCAGATAAGTTTTAAACTTATTTCTAGTTTAATATTTGTTCATAATTATTTTCACTGATGGATTAGGTCTATTTAAACGATATGGAATCGATAAAAAAACACTTCTTGTTAGGTTGCATTCTCCCTTTAAATGCCTTATCTGATCTGAAATTTGCCCCTTTAAAATTATCTTCTCTAATGTACAAAGCCTAGCTTTGACTGTACTGTGTTATGGTCAACGTCGTCTGCTAAGCAAGAAAAGAAGGCGACTTTAAAAGGGATTTAAATATTGTAGATAGTCCCTTAAAGGGAATGTATCAATGGGAATATGCCAAAAGGAATGTTAAAAATAAAACGTGAAAAAGGGAATTGACGAATTCGGAATGTCCATACTCATAAACCAACTTCAAGGGGCTAATCTAGAATTATCGCAATAGATGGCGCGCCTGCCCCTCACTATCTCTCGCACCTATCCACGTTTGCTATGGGAAACGCGTAGAGGGGAGGAATTATCGATCGCCTCTCGTCATAGCGTAGCCAATCAGAATGGGAACTACAATACTGACATCTCTTAAGAGATCGGCGCGTAAAAAGTGTACTGCAATGGAGGCTGCCCCTGCAAGCTCCTCTTCAATTTCGAATTCGTCTATGAACATCTTTTTTAACCGTCAGAGGTGTAGCTACTATTGGCTTGACCATCTTGTTTATGTGACAACGGGAATGTTTAGAATAGAATGTGAAAATGGGAATGTCAGAAGGGAAATGTTAAAAATAGAATGTCCAAAAATGGTATGAACATCATATTTTTCACTCATCAAAGGTGTAGCTATACCTATTGGCTTGACCACCTTGTTTATTTTAAAATTTGTATTGGAAGCTCTACTTTATGTTGTCCAACAAATCCATTGTCATGAAAGTTAAAACAATAGTATGGTAATATCAGAAGTAAATTTACTTCTAGTAATATTCAATATTATTTTTACGAATAATTTGTATTAATTTTCATTATAATAGTCATTCTGTGTGTTTAAAGAGGGAATTATGTTCCACAAGTCTTTACAAAATAAACCAAACACAATTTTAAATTCTAAAATATAAGATTATATTTATTGAACATCATTAATTCTACAATCATTTTTGACATACATTCGGAACCACTAAGTTCTTTTGATTCTTCGTGATAAGTCAAATAATAGGGTGCGTTAAAATATAGAGAATTCTTCAAAGGTTAAGAAGAATTAGATTCATGGGATGGACCAATTATCAGAAATAGATGAACCAATTAAGGGAACTCCAATTTCATTCATTAATAGATAATTTAACGATAAACTTTTGGTTTCTCATGATGTTCCGTTACATTTAAACAGATTTGATGATCTGTCAAACTAAATGTCGGCTGTTGTATATTCATACAAACTTCGGCAAGCGAGAATTATATCCCCCCTATAAATCAGTAGTAAGAATTCTTTCTTACAAGCGAAATTCATAATATTTTGGACTAATTATGATAACAAAAATTGCCTATTTCATTAATTATTATTAAGATTATAATTTAACCATAAACTTTTGGTTTCTGATATAATTAAGCACCTGATTTGAAAGACTAATATTTTGTCTTGAATTGTTAAAGCAAGTATCGGGGTCCTAAATATTCAATAATTCAAACTTGGACAAGTGGGCGGTAACTTCCAAGCCCAGTTAAGTCCTTCCAGAGCCTTTTGGAAGGCATTATTTCATTAATGGAGCTAAAATAACTAAAGGGAGACCTACGTTCCAATACCCTAAAACGTTGCTGTATCTATAGCGTCATATCCAAGGGGGAATTCAGTTTACCGGAAAACAACTATGCTTCTTCGCGAGTCGATACTTAAAATACGAATAAAAACCATATTCAAACTCACTAAAGGTTTCAAAAGAATTCCCTGTTAATTAACAAAGTTGCGAACTTGACTCTCTAAGCCTAACTCCAAAAATACTAGAGAACTTCAGAAAAGCTGACGCCACAGAGTCTTAAAAATGGAATGTAAACCAATCTAACTCTAAAATTTTGTTTTCATGAGAGCAATTTGCGAGGAAACTAACGATATTGCAGCTATTTATATGATTTTGATTTTGTCACTTGCTTCTGTGATATAACTCATTGATATAAATCGCTCAAAATATCGAGGCTGCTAGTGCATATATTTAAAAAAAAATCTTTTGGTTCTGGTGCAATTCCAAAGATGGACAAACTCTCATCGTCATCAGCAATTAACTACTTAAAAAAACAATTAAGAACTTTCTTCTAGCCTAATTTAGTAACTTTATAAATTAACTGTGAATTATTACGAAGACTTTGGCCAGTTTTTACGATGTTTATAGGCGTGTTTTAAGTCTAAATTGATTAAAAAATACTTGTTCCATAGTCTAGTATCCTTTTAAAGAACTTATAAATTTAATTTAGTAAAATTTTGCAGCTTTGATGATTAACTTGCGATTACTAAGAAACAATTTTGCAAGTTTGCACGGATTTAATTGTTTAAAAATAACTGGTGCTTAGAGTCTAGAATCCCATCGAAGCTACCCTGGGCGTTATATAACCTAATACTTAATATATAAATTGATAAACAAAATCACTTATGATCGAACTTATGTTGAGACAAACGCAACCTTCGCTTAAATCTAAGTCCACATAGATCACAAGCATATTTTCTCTTTTCCCAATGCAATTTTAGATGCTTTTTAAACGCAAACTTTTGCCCAATTTGATAATCACATTTATCGCAACGATAAATTCGAGCTGAAGTTAAAGTTGGAGCCTCATCTGTTCCTTGCACAACCAATGCGGCGCGTTTTCCATTATTTATAATTCTAGAGGCTATATCCTTAGCCGCTGATTGCAAGATATATTGTCGTAACATAGCGCTATCATCTTCCGGAAGTTTCACCTGTTTCTTCTCGTCCTCAGAATCGCTATCAGAAAGGCAGATGACATCCAAAACTTCGGAATCGGGCTTGGATTCTTCTCCTTCGATCCAAAAATCCAAATCATCTCCAGTCATTACGTGCTCGGTTTTAATTATTTCCGATTTAATCATTTCAGTTTGGGTTGAACTATTACATGCCACGTTAACATCAATATCTTGAAGCGCATTGACCAAAGACTCTGTTTTAATATTCAGATTGTTAGATTTTTCCATTGGTTCAATCGAAACCAATTTTTTATTCAGCTTTTTAATTGGTTCCAAACTGCTAATGCCATTATCAAATATATTTGAAATTGGTTCAGATACGGCATCTAAACCAGATATCGGTTTAGGTACATCGTCTAGACCAAATATTGATTCGCTTAAATCAATATTCGTCATCGAATTTAAAACAGGAGCTTTAGTTGTGATATTTTCGCGAATCGGTTCCTTATTCGTCCAAAATGGTTCCAACTGAAATATATCCGTAGGATAAGAGATAACTGGTGGTATGGAAGTCAAATTTAGTATCGATGTTAGTGAAGACGAGTCTGTGGTTTTATAAATACGAGCAATTTTCTTCGAATAAGGACCAGCTCGGGAAGAAATACGAATCACCGGGTTTGGATAATTTGGTTCAACAGGGGTATGAATCGAACCGATAGTGAAATAATCCTTAGCATCGGGTAAACGGTGTAGTTTTAACTGACATGTTCTGTAATGAATCGATTTATGAAGGATTAATTCCTTTCTCGAATGAAATGTAACGTTACACATCAAACAAAAATGATAACTGCTTTTCATTGATGATTCCTTTGGTTTTGGAAGCGACGGTTCTTTTGATTGAGACGAGGTTTCAGTTTTGGTTTTCACTGTTATAGCTTTTCCTAACATATGTTGTTGTTTATGTCGCCTATATGATCTATTTGTAGCGTAATTAGCGTCACATTCATCACATTGAAAAATAATAGGCATTTTCGGTTCCACTTTTTTGGATTTTTGATACAGTTCTGGTTGATAGACGTATTGCCTTTTTGCTCGAGGTTTTACGTGTTTCGACATATGACTTTGTAAATCGCATTTCCATTTGAAGTAAATGTTACATCGTTGACATTTAAATCCAGTTTGACGCGAATGCGAACGCTTATGTTGATCAAAATCGTATTTTCTAGCCGTACGGTAGTTGCAATGGATACATTTGTAAGGATATTGTCCCGTATGAACGGAAGAATGTTCTTTGAATCTTAGTTTATTGTGAGTTGAAAAACCACATTGATCGCATTTGTATTTGCGTTCCGTTCCAGTGGTAAGAAATACGGTTGATTTACGAAGTTCTTCCAAATCTTCTTCCGTTGGAGGAGCTGGAACGACTTCTTCCTCAGATTTTGCTTCTTCATTCCGCTCTTCATCATAAAATTCCCTATCACCTCCAACTACGTCAATTTCCCCATTCTCTTCATCAAGGAATGTTTTACGCGGTGGTACTAGAAAACATATAAACTTTTAACTTCTTGTAAAAGTTTTATAGGGTTAACTTTCAATTTCCCTGACTTAAAGGGTTAAATTTTCAATTTCCCTGACTTAAAGGGTTAAATTTTCAATTTCCCTGACTTATAGGGTTAAATTTTAAATTTCAATGACTTAGAGGGTTTAATTTTCAATTTCCCTGACTTAAAGGGTAAAATTTTCAATTTCTCTGACTTTAAAGGGTTAAATTTTCAATTTCCCTGACTTATATGGCTATATTTTCAATTTCCCAGACTTATAGGGTTAAATTTTTCAATTTCCCTGACTTATAGGGTTAAATTTTAAATTTACCTGATTTAAAGGGTTAAATTTTAAATTTCCCTGACTTAAAGGGTTAAATTTTCAATTTCCCTGACTTAAAAATCTAAATTTACAATTTCCCAGACTTATAGGGCAAAATTTTCAATTTCCCAGACTTATAGGTAGGTTGCATGAGGTAGGGTCTTGCTTTCCCCCTGTGGAAGAAATGGGGGTGAATTTCTTTTTTCCGTTAGATGTCTCTGACTTCCGGAAGTTCCGCATAGTTGTCGGCCATCACGGCGACTGACGCTTTATTTTTATTGAGTTATAGCATGCTTATAAGTATTCGCCAGTTTAGACGCCAAAATGCCTCCTAAAATCTCTAAAAGTAAAATATTTTGTGAGGGCTATGTTGATGGACTTTCTATAGTAGAGAAAAATAGATATTTGAAGAAGATATTATTATGTTCAGGTACTGATCCTTACAGTTCTAACTTCTACACTTCTAATTTCTACCGTTAAAGAGTCTAAGCCTTGGCCAAAACAAACTAAACTTCACGCAAATCACTTTTAATTAAAATTTCATGGGCTAAGCGTGTAACGTATCCTTCAATTATCAATTTTTTTCAATTATAGAAAGTCCATCGGCATAACACTCACAAAATATTTTAGTATTAGCGATTTTATGGGCGAGAAATTCCTTGAATCCTTTAACTCGTTAATAGCGTCAGTCGCCGTGATGGCCGACAACCACGCGTAACTTCCGGAAGTCCGAGACATCTAGCGGGTAAAAAAAAATTCACCCCCAGTTCTTCAACAGGGGGAAAGCAAGACCCTACTTCATGCAACCTACCCTATAGGGCTATTTTTCTATTTCCCTGACTTATAGGGCTAAATTTTCTATTTCCCGGACTTATAGGGCTAAATTTTCTATTTCCCGGACTTATAGGGCTAAATTTTCTATTTCCCTGACTTTACAGGGCTAATTTTCAATTTCCCTAACTTTACAGGTCTAATTTTCAATTTCCCTGACTTTACAGGGCTAATTTTCAATTTCCCTGACTTATAGGGCTAAATTTTAAATTTCCCTGACTTTATAGGGCTAAATTTTCAATTTCCCTGACTTATAGGGCTAAATATTCGATTCCCTGACTTTTAGGGCAGATTTTTAATCTCCCTGGCTTTAGTATGCCAGATTTTCAATTTGCACCATTTTCATCCATATTTTTTCAATTTCCCTGACTTTATAGACCAGATTTTCGATTTGACTGGCTTTATAGACCAGATTTTCACTTTCCCTATCTTTATAGGTTAGATTTTCAATTTTCCCAACTTTATATGCCAGATTTTCAAAATCCCTGACTAATTAAAAAAAATTTCGGACCTTAATACTTACACGGAGGAATTTCGGGCTCAATAGGTGGTTCAGGATGCCTCCTCATCATATGCTTAGTCAAATAATTCTCGTGTGTTGTTAAAAACCCACAAAGTTCGCATTTAAAAGGTTTATAGCCCAAATGGGTGATGCTATGGCTTCTTAAATTACTCATCAAATGGGTCCTATAACTACACAAATCGCACTTGTAAAAATCATCCTCGACCGTCCTTTCATGAACCCGCCGATGACGTTTCAAATAACCAATTAAACTAGCCGTATAAGGGCATTTATCGCATTTAAACGGTTTTTCAATCGAGTGACGAGCCAGAGTGTGTTTTGTCAAATTTGATTTTCTTTTGAAGACGAAGTTGCAGATTTTGCACCGTAAAGGATTATTGGGGTCATTAGGGTCAGTGACTCTGTAACCTCTGCCATACGGTGAATCATCCAAATACATTTGATTATAGTTATCAGGATCAAATTCCAAGGGATCCGAGGAGCGGTACCAATCGTTTGGATCGTCTAACATGTCACTTTCATACGACATTCCCTCCATGTTTACTGAAAAAAATGGTTTTAAAATGATTTTTATAGGTTACCTATATAATTTTACTAAAGTATATATTGAAATAAACTGCGCCAAAAATTGAAAGTAGGTTGAAGTGGAACTGCTCTAAGTAGAGGATGCGAATTAGGTCCTTGATCCTCATAAACAGTCATAAATGAAGGAAAAAGTCGTCTGCTTAGAGGGATTCTAGTGTTTCTATTTGGGCCTAAATAATAAGCATAGCTCATTAAAAATTTCACACACACTATTTAAACCCAAAATTTAAAATTAACAAGTTAAAACAAAATTGTGTCTAAATAGTCAAGCCACATGACTTTAGTTATTTATATTTAGAACCATTTTGTGTAAAGGGACTTCAACTAAATTGGCATATTATTTAAGAGAAACATGTCATCATAAAACAGGATTTAAGTTACTTCGTTCATTAATAAGTCTGCCACCTCGGTTTGAGAATCTTTAAAATTAGCTTAGGACTTACAAAATTTAAGCATGAAACTATTTTAGGCCTACCAGTTTTCTCCTAGGAGCTAAACCCATTTTTTTTTTTTTTTTTTGCCTAAATAGCTACTTATGCTTATCAATTTAATCTATCTAAGTTCAAATTTCAAATCATATACCCTTATAGAGTAACTCACCATCCTCAAAGCTTAACAATAGTATATTATATATCATGTCTTCCAAAACTGTTCCCTCCCCCATTATCTCCCCCTATTTATACCTTAATTCTTAAGCCTTGGTGGAAGGAAAAATAAGGTTAATAGTAATTAAATTGTCAAGGCTTTCAAACTTTATATTCCCTTTCTGGCAAAACTATTATATAAACTTTCAATTATCGTGCTAATTATGATTAATTTTCAAACAATACTTTATTTCAATCCAAATGTTTAGATTAACTTACTTGTAAACGTCGTCCAAATTAGGCCTAGTCAGAAAATGGAATAGCTGAGCTTACAGCGAAGTTATAGGTTTAACGCCTTCATCACTTCATTGATGGAAATCACCAGGTTATAGGCTACACAAAGAGGCCAAACTTTATAGCAAAAATTTTGTATATAAGGAGTATAATTAACCTTACCTTAATACCTCACGTAATATTTTATGGTCTTAATTACTAAGTAAAGCAAAAGTTTTAACTAGTTACGAGAATTTTAATACTTTTATTAAGTTTTAATATCTGCCCGCCAAAACGTGCGTTAGGCCTACCTCATTGATACAATGAAAAACCCACAGACTTGTAAAAACAAGGACTATTGGTAATACCAAGGACTGGAGAGTGTCTTAAAAACGGGCTGAATATAAATTATATTTAAACTAATATGTATTCGAAGGAAACCTTAACATAGAGTTTTTTTTCACCCTGGTTATGTTAAAACAGAAGTACAATAATTAATAAAGATGCCAATAGAAGTTTTAGCAACGCGTATTGCAAGAGAGCCTAGTCGTACTTGGGCAAAATTTTATTTAGCGTGCAAACTAGGCCTAGAAATATGACAAGTCAAAAGTCGGTTGCTTTGACCCATTTTTAATTCAAATATTTTAAAATTATATTAAAATTTAAGAGGGACTACTAATCGGAAAACTAGTTGAAAAAATTAAACCTCATTTCAAAGCCTGATTAGTAGTTCCTCTTAAATCTTACCGGAAGTAGATGAGGTATTATTTTCGGTACGTGGCGCTGAATCGATTGTATTCACAGGAAATGCGCACCGTAAAAAAATGATAAAAAAATAAATTTGAAGCGGGAAGCTCAAAAATATATTAACCAATAGAAGGCTTTGTTTTTTTTTTTTATAGTGGAGAGACAACTGTTAAAACTAATTCGTTTATTATTATGTAATGAATAAAGACTGTCTTTGTTTACTATTCTTGTTTTATTTTCATTGCCGAACTGATGATGCTCTCTAAAAAAGTCATATTGTCTAAGCATTGATAGATTATTTGGAGAAATGACGTTAAAGTGATAATGAAGTGTTCAGACAACTCAATCTTGTAATACAGTGGAGAGAACTGTTAAAACAAGAACTAATTTAGGTACCTAGGCTAAGAACATGGGGGCAGAGCTATGCGAAACTCATTCTTGATATAAGTTTTTGAAAGGGGAAAGTGTGGCTATACGCAGGGAAACGTTTCAGGCAATGGGGTTTAAGCAAATGCTTAGGACATTGTTATCTTGCAGGGATTCGGTAATAAACCTTGGACTTGTTGGTTGGAGGGGTGGTTTCCAAAATAGGAATAATTTTCTAGGGCACTTCCTGAATATTTTCATTATCCCTTTAAGTATTTTGCAATCTAAGAATCAAATCAAAGCCCTTTAAGAAATAAAACAAATAACTGTCAGTACTTATTTATTATATTTAAAGTACATGAATCATGATAAAAATTTATATTTAGACTTAATTGTCTACTACAAAAGGTTCATAAAGTTTTGTCATTTCACTGCTAAACAAACTCTAACTCGCGGAACTGTTAGTTTTGGTGGTAGCCTCTTCAGCCAAACTCTACACTTTCTATTATGAATCGTTTGGTGCTTTAATTGATCCCACGATGTGCGAAAACCAACCTCGCACAAGTTGCAATGTTGATGGAATACGAGGATATGCTGATCTAAGTCAGTTACCTGGCCGAAGTTTATGTGACAATTATCACATTTTAATCGATCATCTTTGTGTCGATAAATGTGACATTTGAATTCTTTTTCATATTTAGAATGAAATACACAAAATTGGCACCTATATTTTTCACGTTTCATTACCAGATTTTGATCAGCAACTACGTGACCTTCCGTACAATGTCGTTTGAAATCAAACCTATCTTTGAATGCAATACCACATTTCCAGCACGCGTTATTTATGGTCAGGTTTCCGCTGACAAGTGGCCTCAATGATCTTATATTTTGTTCAAGTACAGCGGCTCTCAGGCTTTTATGGTACATTTCATTATGGTGCTCTAAAGAATCGCTGCTATTTGTTGGGAAGTTGCAATTGGAACATTTAAACTCAAGAAGTTCATTATTTTGATGCATTAGATGATAATGATCAAATAATTCCTCAATCGGTCCAGTAACATAATCACATTTGTCACATTCGGTGGGCTTTATAGGCGTGTGTAGTTTGAGATGCTTACGTATATGATAGTAAGATTCTGCTCGATACTGACATACGTAACAAACAGGGTTATTATCTTCAGTGAGTTCCTGGGATTTAACCAATTCCTCGGGTGTGCCGAGCATAACGCTACTATGACACATGGAGTAATGATATTTTAAATTCCCCTTTGTCGAAAAATTGCAAATGCCACAATTTGCACCGGATTTAGTAGTTCCGTGAATTTGATTATGAAGCGTAAAATAACTTTTTTTAGCTCCAATGTAATCGCATTGATCGCATTCGAATAGCTTTAACGGGGCATGTAGGCCAAGAATATGCTTGCGTAAATGATAGTAAGATTCCGTGTTATAATCGCAAAAGGGACAGGTGCAGGAAGATCGAACGGGTGCAGGGTCTCGTTTGCTAAATAATTTGTGTTTCTTACTTCTTATATGCGCAATAAAATATTTTTTTACCGCTGAAGAATATGAACAAACTTTACATTCATACAAGGAAAAATCGGGATCCGATACGTTATGAAATTTATGAAGGTGAATTAATAACCAACCCGACACGGATGTGTCATAAGAGCAAAGATGGCATTGATAAGATTTTATAGCGCGCTGTTTCCGGACTTTTTTATCGCAAGATTTAAGATGTTGCAATAAAAAATTACGAACCATGGTGGAATAGTTGCAAAATTGGCATTTAAATATATCATTACAGTTACTATTAAGCGATAAACTATTTTTCAATGATTTTGCTTCAAAAGCTTTGGTAAAATTAACAATCTCTACTGAAGAATTAATTACATTCTCCATAGGTAACTCGACTGAAGAACTATCTTCTGAGTTTATAGTGATTGGCTCAATTTGCCTAGTGTCCATAGTGTTAAAAGCTTCACTAAAATTCGTCGATTTCTGATTTTGGTTTAAAATTTCAATGCTATCTTCAGAAAAATCGGAATCCGACACGTTATGCAGTTTATGAAGGTGAATTGATAAGCAACCCCACACGGATGTGTTATAAGAGCAAAGATGGCATTGATATGATTTTATAGCGCGCTGTTTCTGGACTTTTTTATCGCAAGATTTAAGATGTTGCAATAAAAAATCCCGAACCATGGTGGAATAGTCGCAAAATTGGCATTTAAATATATCATTACAGTTAGTAATATGCGATAAACTATTTTTCAATGATTTTGCTTCAAAAGCTTTGGTAAAATTAACAATCTCTACTGAAGAATTAACTACATTCTCCATAGGTAACTCGACTGAAGAACTATCTTCCGAGTTTATAGTGATTGGCTCAATTTGCCTAGTGTCCATAGTGTTAAAACCTTCACTAAAATCAGGATCCGATACGTTATGAAGTTTTTGAAGGTGAATTGATAAGCAACCCGACACGGATGTGTTATAAGAGCAAATATGGCATTGATAAGATTTTATAGCGCACTGTTTCTGGACTTTTTTATCGCAAGATTTAAGATGTTGCAATAAAAAATTACGAACCATGGTGGAATAGTCGCAAAATTGGCATTTAAATATATCATTACAGTTAGTAATATGCGATAAACTATTTTTCAATGATTTTGCTTCAAAAGCTTTGTTAAAATTAACAATCTTTTCTGAAGAATTAACTACATTCTCCATAGGTAACTTGACTGAAGAACTATCTTCCGAGTTTATAGTGATTGGCTCAATTTGCCTAGTGTCCATAGTGTTAAAAGCTTCACTAAAATTCGTTGGTTTCTGATTTTGGTTTAAAATTTCATTGCTATCTTCAGAAGAAACGCTAGAACTATCTTCAGAAGATGATGACAATGGCTCAGATTTAACTTTTAACAAATTTGGCTCATCTTCGTAATTGTACACTTCAGGAGTAATATAAGTGTCTTCTTCAGTTTGGGTAGGGAATAACATTAAATTCGACATCTTTCTCGCAGAAGTAGAGTTTTGCTTCACTAGTTTTCTGAAAGCAATAAGGTGTCACCAACTTTAACCAAGACAGGATAGAATTAGTTACAATGGGTCGTGGCTTGGCAACGTTCAACTATGAATTCCCCAAATCTCAAATTATGGCCGCTCGCAGTAGCCAGGTTTAATGAAAAATAACTAGTGTTGAAATTTTATTGCGTTAGCTGGGTTGAAAAGGAGCGCGTGTGCTCGAGAGCTCCCTGAACAAATATTAAGCGTTTCTAAGGTTTTAAAACCATTAAATATCGTTCTCGTAAATAAAATAAAAGAGCCTCAATTACCATATATTTGGGAAAGGTCATAGGATATATTTCCTTCACCGCTCTCTCCCTAAAATACGGCTACTTTGAACTTTCTAGCGACGTAACAGCCAAGGCCCAAAATTGCAAATTTTTCAAGAACTTTACTTACTCCACTTCCTAAGTTTAAGGAATAACAAATTATTCTTCAAAAATTTATTAACGAATTGAATAAAATGTCTTTAAACATAACTATTTCATTAATTCTAAAAGCATTACAATTAAAATCACATTCTCTGGAGTATCTTCTATCGTACACTCGCTCTCTCAAGTAGTCACCGTCGTCTGCTGCTCTAGGGCGCTTGCCATAGTAGGACCAATGACGAAATTATACAAAAAAGAGGTTGCTTCGCACCATTAAAGAAGGCCCTTATCTAACTCGAATCAAACCAAAAGAGGTTGCTTCGCACCCTTAAAAAGAGCCCTTATCTAACTCGAATCAAACCCGTGAAGGGACACAAATTAGTTGTTAGAGAAAGAGAAATTAAATATCTTTAAAATTATAGCTAGTAGATTTAGTCTACTACTCCAAAGATTTTATTATTATTAAATATTTCCCAAAAAACGGATAAAAGACGACCCAGGAAAAACCTAAGTCGTCTTTATCCGTTTTTTGGAAAATATTAATATTTAATATTCTACATCGCTGCTGTATTTATGACAATATTATACAAAAAGGTTGTTCGCACCCGTTAAACATAATGGACACTTCAACTTAACTCAAATCTGATGCAGTTTAATATGGCACGCAAGTTAAATTGATTTTGCCCGTAAACAGAAGGACTAGAATGCTTGGGGAATCCCAGCTGTGGGTCAAACTGGGTACTGAATTCATCGAACTCGCGTGTCTTTTAAAATGTAGTCATTGCCTTTGGGACCAATAGTCAATTACAAGACACAGAAGATACGCATATGCGTGGCTTGAATCAAAGGGTCTTACTCCTAGTCCTGTCTATACTCATTCGGGTCAAACCCATGAAGCGACAGAAATTAAAAAAGAATTGTTAGAGGAATTGCAATTAAATGTTTCTCATATCATTTAGATCTACTTCAAAGGTTTTCTGATTATTTATATAAAAAAAGATCCAATATCTTTGCAAGCCTAGATGGCGCTGCTTTATTCGTCTGCTAAACTTAAAACAAATAATCGTGATGGTGCGGGTGTAACTTTTGTTGTAAATGGCAAATTTATGACCAAATTATGGGCGTGTGAGAATTATCTTAAATAGCAACAATCAAGAGGTCATGACTTTTTACCCGCATATTTAGGGCCTAGCAGAGGCTATTTAGTCCTAAAATTTGGGTCTAAATACCAACTTAGATATGAGGAATTTGATAAACTGCATGTTAAACAAACAAGATATTTATTAAATATTTCTAGTTTAGAAAAATAATATTGTTTGACAAATTGAATGATGTACAAAAAGTTGCCGTCTATCACTATCACATGGCAAGATTTACAAAGTAAATTACGCATTCCTCATTTGGTTTCTCAAACAATTATTTAAAGTTGACATGCAGCCTAACTCGATTCAGTCAACAAATCAAACTCAGCAGATGCAAACAAGTCTTTGAATATGATACCCACATTAAGAACTTTAAGCCTGTTACTGAAAGGTTACTTCCGCAACCTATTTCAATCCAGAATTTGAAGGTATCTGAAGTCATTCCCTTACCAAAAAAAGTTAGTCTTAAGAGGTCTTGGGGAAGTCTTTCGGGTGTCTTTTGTAGTCTTGGGGAACTCTTCCATAATGTCAATAAGTCTTGGGGAAATCTTAAAGACTTCCCCAAGACTTTTGTAGTGTTCTTGAGGACCTCTTCAGATCAGACTAACTTTTTTCCGTGAGGGATAAGGGATGAACCAATGGGGTCTTCAATTTCCTGAGACTCTTTCGAGACCAGGTAAAGTGACCAGTTCACAGTCAGATTCCGATTGCAGTGACACCCCAAGTTAAAGAAACTACTCATTCAATTGTACTCAGTCTTCCATAGCAAAATTTTCTATTTTGGTGGTTTTTGAACTATTACAACCACGCCAAATAGTTGTAATTTTCCAATAATGACCATTTGTGACCAAATTAGAAGACTCTTCCTCATTTGGTAAGACAATTTCTTTAGTTTTTCTTTGGGATCTCTTAAGTAATTTAACCGTATAGATTTTTTTTCAACTTCAGATGCTTTAAGGTTTTATTTTCTTTAAACACAATATCACTGATGGTACGGAAAACCTGGGTAGCAATTTCTTCATGGTTACGTAACACTTTCGGTTATGAATAGGTTCATGATTAATAAGAGTACGTTTGTTTGGAAATCCAACATTGCATAGTTTGCAAAAATTATGATAGGTTGACAAATGTCGGTGTAAAATATTAAGGTATTTAAACGTGCTTTTGCAATGCGCACATTTTAATCCGTTATTTCTATGTTTACTCCTAAAATGACTACTGAAAAAATTCTTGGACTTGGTGTGAAAAACGCAAAAAAGGCATCTGTAGTTTTTCCTCGGCCTTGATGGTTGCGTTTCGTTCAAAATTAGAGCTTTTCTACAATGAACTTTAAAGGATTTAATTGATTTAATATTTTCTTGCACTTGAAACATCGTAAAATTATTATTGACATCCTAAGAAGTCTTTAAAGAGAGAATAAAGACATGATTTTCTAAATCAAAGAAAATATAGAAATAATTTTAAACTTATTCATATATGGCCATTTGTATTTTGTCCTTATAAGTCCCTTACGGAAAAAAGTTAGTCTGATCTAAAGAGGTCCTCAAGAACACTAAAAAAGTTTTGTGGACTTCCCCAAGACCTCTTAAGACTACATTAGACACTCGAAAGACTTCCCCAAGACCTCTTAAGACTACATTAGACACTCGAAAGACTTCCCCAAGACCTCTTAAGACTACATAAGACACCTGCAAGACTTCCCAAGACCTCTTAAGACTACATAAGACTTCCCCAAGACCTATTAAGTCTACATTAGACACCCGAAAGACTTCCCCAAGACCTCTTAAGTCTACATTAGACACCTGAAAGACTTCCCCAAGACCTCTTAAGTCTACATTAGACACCCGAAAGACTTCCCCAAGACTATTTAGGCCCAAATTGGTATTTAGGTCCAAAATTACAGACACAAAATGGGTAATAAGGTTCAAAGTTTGTGTGGAAAGTCCTCACAGCAAGGTCATTATTATTTGGGCCGAAAATTACTGATAGAAAATGGGTAATTAGGTTCCAAGTTTGGGTGTAAATAGTCCTGACCGCGCAATCATTGGCATTTAGGCACCAGAAAGCTGTACACTATTTAGGCCTGAAACCTGCTGGAGGCTGTTTAGGCCCAAAATATGTCTTAAATAGTCATACCTGAGCAGACTTTATTCTCCCTTTAAATATATATTGCACTATACCTTTAACTCGTATTTTATTTTTAAAACGCTCGTTACATCTAAAGCACTTGAATCCTTTGACAAAGTGACCCTTGAGATTATGAATTGATGTCAGATGATACTTTAATAGGTCCTTTTGCTTGCATATATAATCACAATGCTCGCATTTGAATCTCCTATGAGTGGTTTTCAACATACCTTCCCGATACAAGATTGAATAGTCGCAAATTTTACTCTTCCAGGAGTCACGTCCCTCCTTGTTTGGGCATGTTCTTGAGTGAATTTGGAAATCTTGCGTTTGGAATGACTGATAGTTGCATAAGTTGCATTTGAATTTTGAAGAACGTTTTAATTTGTGATAATTTCTTTTCTCGTGTCTTTGATGAAAATGCCTCATTAACAAACGTTTGTTATAAGTTATGAAAGGGCAAAGATGACACTTGAAACTCAGCGTTATACTTGGAGTTTCCTTCGTCGTCAGAGTATAAAAGAAAGTATGAAATGTAGGATTTAACAGCAAAGTTTAGAAAGGCACAAATTTTGAGCCCATTAAGCTCTAAATTGCTTCTTAAAAGTGTTATTATAACTAAAATAAATAAACGTAAGTACGCCAAGAAGTTAATTTCCCTTAATAATCTTAAATGAATGTTGAGAAATAACGTATTATAGGTAAATGTAGGAGAAGTAACAAAAATTTTAGGGCAGGGTGAGAGACAGAGTGATAAGGAAAATGAATTTCATCGTTGCCAGGATGGATATATAGTGTGATCACATTGCAGTTCATTGGATAGAGCTTAATTGGCATACTTATGTTTAATTACTGTACTTTGAGCAAGAGATAAAAGGCTCATCTCTCAATTGAAACTCTATGGGTCAATTCAATTAATTTTGGGCCTGAATAGCAACTACATTTTCAAAAATTTTACACCAAAAATCATACACTCACATCTGAAAGTGGTAATACTTCAACATTGGCATTCATTTCAACATTGGTTGAAAGAGGCATCCACTGGCTTTGGATTTCTGGGGGACGGCTGGTTTTGTTTGAGCCTGTTGAAGGATGCTGGGTTGTGTATGGTGAATGAAAGTCAGAGTCCATTGAAGGAGGTTCCAACTGACTTAATACCAATGAAGGGGGCTCAAAACCATTTAGGCCTGATAAAGAAAGCTGCGGGTGGTTTCGATCAATTGCACCTTGAGACTCCAACTGGTTAAGATCCTTTGAAGGCGACTCTAACTGGTTAAGGCCCAATGAAGGAGGTTCCAATTGCTGAAGGTGCCATGAATTAAATTCCAATCGATTTTGTAGTTTTGAAGGACGTCCCAACTTGTTTACACCACTGGTTGAAGGAGGCACAAACCAGTTTAGGGGCGTTGAAAGAGGCTCTAACTGCGTTAGACCAATTGTAGCTTGAGACTGGTTTATACCTGCTGAAGGAGGTTCCAACCGGTTTAAACCAGTTGAAGGAGAGTGCCACTGGTTTAAACCCATCAAAGGAGACTCCGTCTGGTTTAAACCCATTGAAGAAGACTCCAACTGGTTCAAACCTGTTGAAAGAGACTCAAACTGGTTAACGAGCGATGAATGTAATTCCAATAGGTTTTGTTGCTTTGAAGGGCTCTCCAACTTGTTTAGGTCACTGTTTAAACGAGACTCCAGCTTGTTTAAGGGTTTTGAAGAGTTTTCGAGCCTGTTTAGGAGCATTGTAGGAGACTCCAACTGGTTTTCGATCACTGAAGGGCGTTCGAACTGGTTTAGGAGCTTTGAAGGAGGTTCAAACTGATTTAAGAGCATTGAAGGGGGCTCAAAATGGTTTTGGAGCATTGAAGGGGGTTTCAACTGGTTTTGGTGCACTTTTTGGTAATGCAATGTTATTGAAAACGGTGTTGATGCGAGGAAACTGCAATAGTCACATGTAATGGCCATTTCTGAAGAATGTAATTCTATGTGCTTATCCATTGTCCTACGACGACCATGGACGGAATAGTCGCAGTGAAAACATTTAAAGGTTTTGAATCTTAGATGGCAGCCATTTTTTATGTGCTGTCTTAAACAGAGGCTAGAGGCTGTCACATAGTCGCAATATTCACACTTGTGAGAGGAACTAAGGCTTTTTTCAATTTTATTTTTATTGTACTTGATGATATTTGGTTTAAAAACTTCACTGAAATCTGTAAGATCTTCACCCACATCTATATTTAAAATTTAAAAAGAGATATTTTAACACTGAGGCGAGCTCAAAGGTAATCTCAGAGTTAAAAATGAAAAATCTTTTCATTTTCTGAAACTCCACGCTAAACATTCTGAATTTATGTTTCAAGTTTAATGGAAAAATAAAGAGTGACTATAGAAATCGGGCCAATCACTTAAAGTCAGCCGTTAAATAAAGTGGCAGTTCCCAGATTTCTCTAGCATGTCACTATGTAACTAGATGTCGCCAACACTGCTAGATGGCAAACGTACTTCGTTTGCCATGTTAAAATTACTTTCAAGGGGCAAATTCTCTAGCCACGATCAGGGAGGGTGAAGAAGAAAATGTGCTACCCTTACTGAAAAAAGTTAGTCTGATCTGAAGAAGTCCTCAAGAACACTACAAAAGTCTTGGGGAAGTCTTTAAGACTTTCCCAAGACTTCTTGACATAATGAAAGACTTCCCCAAGACCTCTTAAGACAATTTTTTTTTTTAAGGGCTATAGCCTATCCTGATTGGCCCTAATATACATTTAATCATTTCCATGAAATTCAAACCTGGCTAAACTTTAAAAAATTGTCAAATTAAACCATGTGTAAGCGTGTAGTTTCTGAAAAAGGTCAGTTTTAAGTTTAAGACTGTATACCTTCAAAAAGAACTGGTAATTCCTCTGACGAGCTATCTTCATTGAATATATCGGTAGCATTCGTGAGATGTTTGTGTTTATATTTAACTTGAGACTCTACAGAGTCTCTCGAATTCTCTTCACCACATAAAAAAACTATGGGATCTATAGTTTCAGTTTTAACAATGATGGGATCTAATGGTTCAGTTTTAACAACGACTGATGATAAAACTTCAATATTGGAGTTACCAACGGAAGTGTTGTGTCGACTGTTGTCAGGAATGATCAACTCTGCAGTTTCATTTATCATATACTCTGTTTTAACCGGAAATCCATAATTGGACATCATCATCATGTGAGGTAACTCGCTATCGGATAAAGGTAAAAATAAAATGAAGATTAGGGGAATTTCTGATCTAAATCAATAGTTCCCAGTCCTTTGGAGACCGCAGTCCAATGATAGGCATGCTTCAAGGAGTGCAATACAATGTAAGGCTAGTGAATCGCTTCACAAGCCTTCCATTGTATTTAAGTTCATGAAGCATGTCCATTAATGCCGCGAACGAACAAAAAAACAATTCACTATGAACCCCGTCACTTAACCTCCACCATGCACCCTCAATGCAAAAATCTCAATTTGTAAAACTTAGGAAAGATTCATTTCATCTCATAATCAAAATCTTATTTTTTGAGAGACAGCATACAAAATAACAAGAGTACTACCATAAGCCTATTAATTATTCACCCATTAGTTTGAGTTCCCATAGAGCCCTTCGTATTCAGCACTATCCAGTAGAAAGAGATAGAAATTTGAAGCCCTACGCCACCTCGCGGAAAAACCTGGTTAGTTCTTCCTACCCACCTAATTCCTCTTGTCAGGAAACAGGATGTTCTAGCATGTATTGGGAGAGTTTCAAGCTACCACCACTAAATGGATTTGAGTTGCAAGATTGGCCAGTCATTAGCTTAACGCTAAAATGACCCTTGTTTGTAACTTTCGGGTGAATTAATAGGCTTATGGTACTACCTAATAATACAGTTGAAAATGAAATATTTTACGGGGAAAAGGATAGGAGGGTCATTTCATGCAGAAAATCAGTACGAATTGTACTTTGCCTACATGAACACAAAATCATATTTGCAATGGAATGGAGATTTTTTTATTTAAAAGCGATAATGATACGTGCTAGGTGGGTACGTAATAAACTCTATACAGAGGCCAGCTAGTACAAGGATAGCGTCAGGAGTGTGTTATTGGATCTAAAGAACAGTTATTCGAGGGAACAATAACACTGAAGCAGTTTCCTGAAAATCCAAAATCAAAGGGAGATTCTCAAAAGGAACTGAACAAACATTCGGTACATTCAGGTCGGAGTACATTTGAAGGGAACCAGAAATGAAAATGAAGTCATTAAACACAGTCATTGTATCCTGTGGGTATTCAAGAAAACTACATCTTAAACATTCCAAGAAGGATATGCCTCTAAATAATCATACCGTCACACTATCACTCCGTGGAATTCAATACCAAAACGTGTGATAACATATGCTAATACTGCAGCTTTGTATTAAACTATGGGATTATCTATCAAAGACCAACTCTGCTGATTATGCCACCCATGCTCCCATACACCATAGCAGACGGGAAAAATAGGGTTATTTCTGGGAAATTACATAGTTTCTCTTCCTTCGTAAGTCTATCTAGAAAATTCCATTATAGTAATCCGAGGCTTAACATCATGCATTCGATAGATCTATTAGAATTTGTATTGGAATTAACTTACACCTTTTACACTATAATTGGCTACGGAACTAACATTCGCTCAATGAATTGTCGCAATAACAAAAAGACCATTAAATTTAATTATTATTGGTTTCCTTTCGATTAACGATAACATTCGAGGGCTTGCGGTCTACCTCTCCTCTGAGCAACTGTGGCAGACAGCAGGCAGCGATTCCTTGAGAATTTTGCAGCTGGAGTAACGACGACGTTATTTGCTATGAACTCGAACAGACTAAGTGATTTGAAAAAATGGGGGTAAAATGATTTTTTAGCTCATGTTGAAGGTTAAATTAAAAAAAAAAAAAAAAAAAAAAAACTTTAGTCCAAAGAAATAAAACATTTTTTAAGTAATATATATATATATAAATACAATTCCATGTTGAGCTCATTTAATCAAATTAATTGAACTTCGCAGTTATTAAATTTTTAGTAAAGTAGTTATGAAATCAAACAATAAGAAATGTGATGTAAGTTTCAAAAATAGTTTGAAGGCTGTTGGAAAAGCTGTAAATCCGACATTACAACTTGGGTCCGAGACGATTGCTGAAATGGACAAGATTATTCATAATGTCCTTGATCGTATAGCCAAAGAAGCTGGTATTATATGCCGAAAGAATAGGAGAAAGACTATACTAGTTCGAGACATCAAATTGGCTGTTGAAAATATTTTTAATGGTGACTTGGTCAGGTTTGCTCTGGTAATGGGTGATAAAACTTACGAGAGATTTCAACTTACGAAAATCAAAACTGATGAATAATCTACTTAAAAAAGATTTTACGTACTCCTATTTGTTTTGTAATATAATACCCAAATCCATGTTAATTTTTAAATATTTACGGTTTTAAAAATTTTAATAAATAAATTTTATCACTGGAAACATGGTCAATTAACACTCAATCCGTTAAAATTTAGCGTGAGAAGTATGATGCTGTATGTCCTGTGGTCTAGACTATAGAGTAGTTTCTCGGGACATGCAACCTGACTCACAAAAGTTATAATATAAAACCAGATGAAACTTCCCATACAGTTAGACGTACTGCCTGGAAGTACCAGACTCTGTAAGAGATGTACAATTAGTTTTGACAATCTTAAATGTACATTCATAAAAAAATAATTCTCCCTTTACTACACAAACACTTTTTTAAAGTTAGTTTTTATTATATAATTTAAGGCTGTTATTTTCCTAGTACAATTGATACAATAAACTGATATACACAAGCCATAACAAAAAACATCATGGATAATCAACCCTCTTTGAAACGTCGCATTAACTGTATTCCGGGCCCAGGTCAAAGGTTTATATATTCTGATATAATCCTGCTAAATAAGAGATTAATCGTCTTTCAAAATTGTGGGCGATAGACAACTGTCTTTAGTGCTAAGGCCAAAATGCAGGCTAGACTTTTCTTAGTAAATTTATAGTTTATTGCATTAAAAACTAATAAATCATGGGTTGTGTTGTTGTTTTCGTGTCATTCCCGATGGTTCTTTTAATTCGGTATTCAAATACAATGAAAACAACCGAAAAAAAAAAACAAGAAATTTGAGATATTGAACTGTATATGAATGTGAACATTGCGAAGTAACCTAAGATACTCTTTTCGTATAACCTGCATGCTACTTTAATGAGAGCCCAAAGTTGTACAAGTGTTCTTGGGTTCAGATTATTCCAACCATATCAGTGAAAAAGTGCTTTCGGTTGCTCTCTTGAAAAAAAAGAGAACTCTCTCCCCCCCCCCCCCCAGTGGAACAGAATTTTAGACAATGCTAGGATGCTCCTATCTATCTTTCTATCTTCTTTTACATAAATAATGTGTGTCTGTTTGTGTCCCATATGCGTTCCTATACCATTCATCAAATTGCGATGAAAATTCGGTGAGTTGTTCTTTGCGCAGGCTTCTGTATTAATACAACCATTTTACAATAGGTGGCGCGGGAGCCATTTCAACAAATGTGGATATTTCATATAGTTTAAAGGCAGTTCGTGTGTTTTCAGTGTATATTTATAGAATAGGTTGATCGATAAACTGATAAACTAATAAATAGATATACCGATAGATCAATGTTTCTTTGTTTGTGGCATTGCAACGCATGTAGGGTACCTGCTAGTTGGGTTATACAGCCCTGAAAGTGATTTCTCTTGCTCTAGCGTATGCAGTAGAATTAGGTAATAACATAAACATGGGTACCACTTTCATCATTTGCTTTGTAACAACTTTGGGCTCAATTTTACTTCAAACTTGACAACTTGTAAAGAAAATTATTTCAAAGTTGCTATAGCTCGATAATACTCATGTGAACTTGCAAACTAGCACACTGCAATTTTTTTTTTTACTATTGAGTTTTGGCTTATTTACTTTTACAATGTGTTTAACTTAAACCACAAGCACTACAAGAAATAAATTAAAATATGAAACCCAAACAGACAATGAATTAATTGAGTTAATTACTAAATTCTAATATATACATATAATCAGAAATAGATGAACCGAAATTATCAACGAGCTATTCCTCTAACGCCACAGGCAAGTTCTCCGTTTCCCCTCTCTTAGACGACAGTTGTAGCCCCCTCCCCCGCGGAATTTCGCCTAGCCGAGAAACGTTGAATGCGCCACCTGGCTTGGTTTGCAGCCGTCGCTACGTGGGGCGATCAGTTTCCCAAGATCCTCCTCGGTATTTCATTGAGGCCGAGGAAGCCCATTCCCCCAGTGCTTACCCTCCCCATTCACTCCAAATAAAATGCATTTCCCAATCTAAGCTCTCGTTGATAATTTCGGTTCATCTATTTCTGATATAATTTTTTGAATTTAGCTTTAAACCATTCATGACAAAATTGCAGATAAGTTGCCAATAAGGCAATTAGGAATATCTTACCAATATGATTGAAATATTTTACTCAAAACTTTTTATAAAGATATTCGTTAAAATGAAGTTTATTTTCAAGGAAATGAGAAACCAGCCAATCATAAGCCTATTTATTCACCGGTAAGTTACAAACTAATTAAGCTAATGACTAGCCAATCTTGTGACTCAAATTCATCTAGTGGTGATGGCTTGAAACTCTCCCAATGGAGAGGATTGAGGTTGGGTAGGGGAAAGGGAGAATCAACTAGGTTTTTCCACGAGGTGGCGTAGGGCTCCAAATTTCTATTTCTCTCTCTGTATAGTGCTGAATATGAAGGGCTAAAACTTATGGGTCAAGAATAGGCTTATGGTGCTATCATGATCTATATAGGGGCTCTGAGCCACAAGGTTTTAAAGAAAATTATCTAGTTCAAAAGCACTATCCTGAAATAGTGAACATGAACTTAAATTACAATATTCAAAGAAAAATTCAAGTTTCTCCAATAAAAATACAGCGGTTTTAAAAGTTTTCATTCCATACTATATGGTATTTGGCATCATGAGGGCCTTAATCATATAAGAATCCATTGATGATCAACAGTAGAGTGGCATAATTAAGGAATATTTTACGGAAGGCTTTGGTCTAGAAGATCGAATAAATAAACAAGCAATCTGACTCGCTTCGGGCCTTGTCAAATTGATTACATGCCAAGCTCGCGAATTTAATCTTTAGAAATTGAAATTAGGGAGGCTGTTTTTATCTATGGTGTGAGGTTCGTTTTACCTTTCATTTTTCAATATGATCCCATTGAATAACTAATGAAATCAACTTGGCCAATGAGGAAAACCTAATTTGGTCAAAAACTAGAAAATTACAACAGAATTCGAAGCAAAGTTAATAAATTTTGTACATTTTTTGTTGAATTTAGGTTATTTTTGCTCGAATTCAGAAGGAATCATCCAATTTTTAACCAAATTAGATTGTTCATGATCGGATAAGCTGTTTTCTTTCGTTATTCTTTGGGAGAGTATAGAAATGAAGAATAAAACCATCATCACATGAGATAAAGCAACCTCAAGGATTTTTTCAATTAAGATTAAGTTCACGAGATAAATTTGACTATTCTCGAAACAAGTAGGTTGCATGTCTTCTTTAAGACACATTAAAATAATTTCTGATGTCAAGCGGGTGGCACAAATGAACCTTTTTGATTTTGCAGGGTTTTAAATTGGACATGTCAGAGCATTTTTCCAATGATATTGGTCTAGATACTTACCAAATATTTTGAGCATTGATTTAAATAATTACTGCCTAAAATATGCCAATTGACTTACTTGATAAGATCAAATGGAATCATACCTAATATCCAAAATTTATTGCAAAGGTCAGCATGCACGAAAAATTGACTATAAGGAATTTGATATGTAATAGAGTTTATGATTGGCACGTGCCACAAGCTCAATCTCAGACAGGACAACAGATTTTCATCTATTTACAGCATAAAATTTATCAAAATGGTGATAAAGTTAGAAATTTTCTAATGGGATGGTGAAGAAGATAATGAAGTGATTCTGCTTCTAAAAATAACTGTTTTCACATTAAAACATTCAAGAAAATATGTAAAAAAAGGGCGCCCTGGCTTTGGCTTTTTATCTGCTGCGGCACACTCTTTGAATAGCCCAAAATCTCATTCTTGATCATTTTCAAGCACATGTTGCAGATATTTTGTGAAGCTAAAGGTGGCCTTTACCGAAAAAGGTTAGTCTGATCGAAAGAGGTCTTCAAAGAATACTACAAAAGTCTTGGGGAAGTCTTAAAGACTTACCCAAGACTTCTTGACATAATGAAAGACTTCCCAAGACCTCTTACATAAGACATCTGAAAGACTTCCCCATGACCTCTTAAGACTAACTTTTTGGTAAGGGGGAGTCTATTGATAAGTTAAAGGTTCCTTTTTTAATTGAAGGCCAAAATCATAATCTTTGATTTTTTGCAGAATTGAGACATTTCTCGAATTTAGCCTTACCAAAATAGTCCAAAAAAAATAAAAAGAGGTCTTGGGGAAGTCTTTCGGGTGTCTTATGTAGTCTTAAGAGGTCTTGGGGAAGTCTTTCATTATGTCAAGAAGTCTTAAAGACTTCCCCAAGACTTTGTGGTGTTCTCGAGGACCTCTTCAGATCATGCTAACTTTTTTCGGTAAGTGTAATTATAATAGTAGAATAGGTAATAAAAATCACTTCATTTTCCCTTCGCTTTAAATTTAAAGGGGTATTTTAGGTTATATATAGACCATTTATGAGTATGAAGGCTATAATCTGAATGTGTTCAATATTCAAAATCACAAACTTTATCTCTATCTTGAAAAATTAAGCTCTTAAAGGTTTTGAGGTTTGTACCTAAATCTATTTTCAACAAAACTGGATATGCACAGAAGATCTATTATATATTATAGTTCAATTGATTTTTCAGGGAAATTTCCCACTGAAATTATCATTTTATATTAAATGAAATGATCTTGGAGCTTGTATCCCCCTTACCGAAAAAAGTTAGTGTGATCTGAGGAGATTCTAAAGAACACTACAAAAGTCTTGGGGAAGTCTTTAAGACTTTCCCAAGACTTCTTGACATAATGGAAGACTTCCTTAAGACCTCTTAAGACAACATAAGACTTCCCCAAGACCTTTTTGGTAAGGGCCATATTCATATTTGTTAAAAACAGTTTGAGGCTTATCCTTAAAAAATTCAAAAGTTACACAGTAGATTTACCTTGCCAAAGGCAATAGTAGCGGGGCTTATATGCGTATCGGGTCCCTTGGGTTTCTGCCTAAGGTAAGAGGTTTTCAGAGTGCAGCAAGAAGAAACTTTCATCCACCACTTCCTTTAATAACTAATATATTTTCCAAAATTTAAGATTCCTCATAATTTTGAAGTATTTTAGATGTTTTTGTCGCGCAGCACCCGATTATCATATCACATTTTCAATAGAATTTTTTATTTCAAAATGCATAATCTTGTTATGTGGCCCAGTTATATTTAATCTTTAAAAGTTATTTTCTACTGATTTCTTGAAGAGTACAAAACCTAAGATTAATTTAGCGATAAGGAACCAGCTATAAAGAAATGATATTTTTCAGACTTTTTTCTTCCAATTGCCAATCAAAAATATAATTTAACGGTTTAATGAACAACATATGTGGGAGGAGCTGGACTATTTAAAAACTGAACACCAATACAAATGTTCATGTGTTTTAGCACTTCATCTTTCCTCTCAAACATTTGGCTGCAATACTCGCATTTGAAATTTTTGACACTCGAGTGACTCTGTTGATGTTTTAATACATCGCATCTTCGCTCAAAAGATTGAGGGCAAAAATCGCATTTGATAAATCTCTTTGGCATTTGTTGAAGATTCAACGAGTGGTGGTTCCAAGAGTGGTGACGCAAAGATAGTTCAGACTGACTGGAAAAGGGACATAGGTCACACTTATAAAAAGGAAAATTTCCTGTAACTCCAGAAATTGTTGGAAAACTTTGCTTGGGAATGGAGTACGTAGCCGCACAATTTGTCGGAATTGCGCTTTGTACGTTCACATTTTGCAATGGCAAAGAAATAACAATTGGTTGCGTAGTTTGATTTCTCTTCAAGTTGTCATCGGTATCGCTATCAGAAATATCTATCTCTTCAATAACTTCGGCAGAGCACTGAGGAACGTCCTCTTCCTCGACAATCAAATAGAGGTCATCTTCAATGAGTTCATTTGACGGGTCTGATATACTAGGAGTAATGGTTGCGGATTTTTCAGTTGTTTTCGAGGCTGAAGCCGTAATAGGCTTTGAAACAGGTGTTGGTTTTGGAGCCACTACTACCAATTTTGTTACATCATCACTAGAAATGGGTTCATTAACCTCCGATATTTTGTCTAGACATGAATTCGGAGTAGTTTTTGGAACCGGTAGTGATGATTTTACAAGAGCTTCTTCCAATTTTGTGATTCTAACAACGGGTTCCTTAAGTTCAGTTTTTTTAACTAGATTTGGGATTAATTCCACGTTCAAAGGAGTAGTTTTTATAACTACCGAAGATTTTAAATGCGCAGATTCTAGTTTTTCTACTGTAGATTTTTTTTCAGGCAATGATTTTGTCAGTGCTGCTTCGAGTTTAGAAACCCTTCCATTCTTTACATCGTATGTTTTGACGTTAGAAAGTTTATTTAACCTCGGAGAATCTTTCATCTCGATTGAAGTGTTAGTTTTGGTAGGAAAGGTAGCTTTAGAGTTAGCTAACTCTTCCAAACTTAACTTCCCGAGTTCTATGCGACAGGTTTTAAAATGGATACTTAAATGGGAGTCATAGTCCTTCACAGTTTGAAAATAAACTTTACAAACTTTGCAGAAATTTTCGAGTTTAGGGTGAGCTTTAGAAATATGATCTAAGAGGTCGGAGCCACGAATAAAGCCCACGGGACACAAATAACACTTTATTTTGAAGGAGGTCATATGCTGATTGATGTGGGCTGAGAGACTTCGTTTGTAGATGGTATAAAAATTGCAATATTGACATTGAAATTTGTTTCCGGCATGGGTACGTTCGTGTTGCTTCAAATGTTTGCTTTGTGGGCACACATAATCGCATTTTCTGCATTTGAAACTTCTTTTACCAGTCGCGTCTAGGTTGACTATCCAACTTGCGGCCACCCTGCTCGTTGTAGTTGGGGTATTCTTATTTTTTTTAATCTGTATCAAAAAATAGAAATAAAGAGCCCTTACTAAAGTAGATTTTAATCAGGCTCTTTCGAAACAATGTCAAAGATAAGAGCGCTAATAATTATATTATACCGTAGCGCTGTGCATAGATGCGACAATTTATGTAAAACATACTCGCAGCTTTAAATTTCAAATAAAAAAACTGATTAAGAAGTTATTAATTTGTAATAATGATCTCTTGTTGTGTAAAACAACTTCGACCGAGGGGGTTTTCACTCGAAGATTGAAGCCCGAGAACAATGTAAAATAAACGTGATTGTTATGCCTCATAAAAGGTTTGGCGACCTTGGTAAAAAATTTGTTTTAAAAACCTCCGAGATGTCACGGAGAATGAAGCTAAAGTGACTTTTCTATTGCTTCCGTATAATTAAAATTGGTCAATTTTCATACAAACAAATGCTAGAAATATTTTTAACTGCAAAAGTAGGCTTAACACAGATCCATGATAAAGATAAAGAGGAGGAAAAAATTATGAGGATGATTTTGTGTTAGTGTTGCAATGGACGTAAAAATTATAACGAATTGTGAATTATCAATTTTATGTGACGGTTCATGAAGGACCATGGTTCAAAAGCTCCTAATTTTTAAAAAGTTTTAAATAAACTAAACTACATAAAGTAGCAGATTCTTTGAATTGCAATAGTCAAAAGAAGATCCATCCCCTACCAAAAAAAGTTATCTTGGGGAAGTCTTTCAGGTGTCTTATGTAGTCTTAAGAGGTCTTGGGGAAGTCTTCCATTACGTCAAGAAGTCTTTGGGAGGTCTTAAAGACTTCCCCAAGACTTTCGTAGCTAGTGCGTTAGAGACACAGCATAGGGTAAATGAAAACAATTTCCATGAATCTGTGTTAAGTTTTTTTCCACAATACGTTAAAAATTGATTTCTAATATTATTTTTGTATATTTTTTCAAGTGAATTGGGTCTATTTTAATGGAATGGATAGAAAAAATCACTTTTTGTGCAAGCCAGTTTGTTAAACTGGCAATTACAGATTAGATCTGCGAATAAAGTAAAGTTAAATACTTTATTTTGTAGATAAATAAGCTTCAAGAAATGAAAACACAAAGGTTGAGATATTATAGTTCAATTTCATAAAATCAATTACACCTGGGAAAATAAATTCGAATCTTATCTCAACATATAAAAATCATAGTAAATATTTTGCAAACTCAAATCACTGTAGTTAAATCTTACGAATTAACTAATAAATATAAACTAGAAATAAATACTAATTAGTATTTTTAGAAATGAGCAAATTAACTTCAACGGACCCCAAAGTTGTTACAAAGCATACGAGAAAAATGAAACCCGTGTATTGGGGTGTTGTAGTAACTTCCATCTAATAGATGTAATAATCTTAACTCATTGTCACTGAAATACCTTTGGACTTGCGCAAAAAGAAAATATACGAATTTCCCACAAAATATTTGCTTTATATTTTGTATAGAAATCAATTACCGCAAAAAAGATCTTAATATGACGATGCTATTATGTCACTCGAGCTTTTCAATCTAAACTGAACCTTAGAGGTTTGAAATAAAGAGCTGGATCACTAATTAAAGACACACGCCCAGACATGCCTACGCAAAAGTTTAAAGCCTTGCTCGTCTTTTTATCCACCTCTTTTAGGACATTCTACTTTTTTCCTCTCCTTCCCAGAAACCTCCTCCCAGGATTAACAATAGAAAGGCGCACTAGAACCCTTTGTAATGGTTACCAGAATATTTGGCCCCTTTACCATCCTATCTAGACACTTAGGCCTGTACATTGCACACCTATCCCCAATATTTACACTTCTCTCAGTTAAATAAGTCTTAACCATTTTTTATCATTTGATTCAATTGCTTTTTGGTAAGTCTACTTCCGCCTGTCACTGCACATGCAAAGATTGGCAGCCTTCGGAGTTATAAGGCATTGCAGAGTGACAGATGGGAGTAGAAGAGAATCTGATCTAATTATATTGTCATAAATTATACCGCAGTTGAAATTTAAAATATGCTTAGTTAAACAATTTAGAAGCGTTATTAGTTACTTTATGCGCAATTCTAAGTAACGCTTTCTGTTAAACCTTTCTAAGAAAAACGTCTTTAGCCGCACCGGTAGGTCAGTTTTTTGCGCCTCGCTAAGCCTTAGCCATTGGCGTCCTAGCTGACCCTTACCTAAAAAAGTCTTAAGAGGTCTTGGAGAAGTTTTTTGGGTGTCTTATGTAGTCTTAAGAGGTTTTGGGGAAGTCTTTCATTATGTCAAGAAGTCTTGGGGTAGTCTTGAAGACGTCCCCAAGACTCTTGTAGTGTTCTTGAGGACCTCTTCAGATCAGACTAGCTTTTTTGGTAAGGGGAGTCGCACCTGGACTCCCTTATACCTTAAACCTACTCCAGACTTTCCCAAAAACTCCATGATTTTTTCCAGCTAGGTTTGTATGAATAGCAAATGCTAGAGATACTTTAAGCAGATTAAGACAAATGTTTCAATACAGAATAAACCCGTCCTTAACTTTGATAACCTCTTGTCTCTTGCGTATCGAAAATCTTAGTTTATATCCCAATTTGCATTAAAATCTGGTATTTGATAGATATAATTTGAGATCTGGAAGACCGTTTTCAAAAGTGAAGACCCCTCGGCTTGTATACTAATATAGCACAACGTAATGGGGGTAGCAATAGGATTTTGTCAACAACGAAATTGGAGCACAGTGTTTCAAAGAGCCAGATTTTCTGGCAAACATTATAATTCAAGCAGATTCAAACGATATTTACGCATTTGAAACGACGTACGGAAGGGAGAAGAGTAACGAAGCTCAGTAATTTTAGTTGGTAGAATTAACTTTTGATGTCATACGACAGTTCTTGGTTTTTCTAGTTTTTTTACATAAAAAATATTTAATTTTCATACTTGGTTCAGAATTTCAAAGGAAATCTCGGCTTAGAACGTCAGTTAAGGGTTTAATTTCAACTAAAATTATTAAACATAAGTATAACCTATCTTTTGGCTTTAAGAAGAAATTTAAGATCTGATCAACTACAAAATAAGACAGAGCACGTCAAAATGGGTCAACTTATTTTTCATAAAATCCTTAAGCATAAAGAATGAAATGAGCAAGTGATTTTTAAACCTTCAAGAAGTGTCTCCAGCTAACAAGAATATTAATAAGATTTAGATTTTAACTGCAACCCCTTCAACCAATCACAGGAGGCCCCAACCTCGGCTTAGGAAAATCCCAGCGCCACATACTGTGGCACGCATGATTGAAAAACAACAAACTTGTGACATTGCATGAGTCAAAGAAATTTTATTATTGGTCTAAAATTTTGGACAATTGAAAGATATACTTCCGGATTGTTTTAGCACGCAAAAGTTTTGGTTTAAATTTTAGAATTAATATAAAATTCACTTGTCTGTCTTCATCCTCCATTCAAAATAAGCCGAACTCACAAACAAATTACTAATAAATATAAGGTATGCCAAGTGCAATGGTGTAATGAATAATCTGAAAGCCGATTTTAAATCTTATTTTGAGAGTATCACAAAATAATTGTGCAAGCTTAACCCTTACCAAAAAAAGTTAGTCTTAAGAGGTCTTGGGGAGGTCTTCCACTATGTCAAGCAGGGATTTTAAACTATCAAATTAAATTACACTTAAAATAAAAGAACTTTAAGCCCCGGTTTCAATCAAGGTTTTTCAAGCTTTTGCTTTTGCTTTTCCAAAAGAAGCTTGTATCAAATTCATTTAGATATCCATTTCTCTGTCACTTGAAGCTAATTAAAGTGGGTTAAACCACAACTAAATCATCCCCAAGTCTACAAGACGACATACTACGGGTTACAATGATGAAGGTCCGATTTCCTCAGTCAATGATTCCACCCTAAATATTCCAAATTTCTACAGAAGAGCGGTATGGCCCAGTATTCCTGGTAGAGTAAATCAAACTTGAACTCGCGACGCCCCGGCGAGGGCCTCTTTCGTTTCACGAGAGAGAGGGGAAAGCCGAGTTTCTTAGTTACATTTCCTACCCCCCCCCCCCTTAACGATTCTACAGACGACGCGCGAAGTCGCGAACGAACTTCAACGAAGGCAAAATAATTAGCACCGCCTACTTAGTTCCTATCTTAACCGCTAGAGAGGGCAATTTCGACTTCTGTTTCTCGGCCGTTTTACAATTTTGAGATTTTTCCTCTCTCCCCGCGCGAAAGTTGTGACGACACAACTCTCAGACCTTCAGTTCATTCGTTATATGCCCGGTTGTAGACTTGAAGCATGATTTACCTGTGGTTAAACGAATAGCTGGGTTTATAAGTTTCGCCCTTGTTTTGACGAAAAAGCTTGATTCTTTTACAATAAAAACGTTGATTGAAAACGAGCCTTAAGAAATCATGGAGACTGGAGATTTGAGGTGAGAAGAATCTTAGAACATTAATAACTTTGTTATATATGAACCAATTTTGATGTGCAAGGTCTCATTTTGTAATTTTCAGTAAGCTGTATTTCAATATCTTGATCTCTAAGCCATAAATATAATGAAACTCGCAATTATTGTTGAAATTCTATAAATTATATTGAAGCAAAAACCAAAACTAGTTGTAATTTGTATGTTTATTAGAAAGATAAATTATCTTAAACTTGGCCTAAAATTAAAACTATACCTTTAACGGCATACTTATGTTTAAATTTGGTTGTATAATTACTTATGGTTCTAACGTAAGGGTCTTCGACGAGTGGCTTGGGTTATACTAACCAACCTTTGATTTTTTGGGAAGGAGGGTAGCTGATTTTAAAATTTGAATCTGCGTTTCTTGTTCGGGATTTGTAACTGAAAATACATCAGAGACAAACGAAATGGCGGAAGAGGTACTACTACTACCAGCGTCGGCGGTTGCTGCGCTATTTTCCGAATGTTTTTTCATATGATTAACCAAATATCTATTTTTAGTCGTGACAAAATCGCAAACGTCGCAGGAATAAGTTTGATAACCAAGATGCGAATAACTGTGCTTGCGAAGAAAATTATACTTGTCCGTGCTGTAAGAGCATTCTTCGCATCTATACTGAGAGCTTGTATTGGCCCCCCTGGGGACGGAGTCAATCGTAGGCTCGCTCACCGTGTAATCAAACTTAGGTCCGGCTTTAGAAAGTTGACTCGTGGTAGGAATGGGCAACCGCTTGTTTGGACGGCTTAATTCGTTAGTTAAATCCTTTTTATGACGAAACTTCATATGTTTTCGTAGATATTCCTTCAATGTCGAAGAGTAATCGCACATGTCGCACCGAAATGGTTTGAAATCGCTATGAGTAGACTTGTGACGTCGCAAACTCTGACGATTTTTGAAGGTAAGGCCGCATTGCGCGCAAGTATTGGTCTGTTCCTCGAGTTCTAATTTTGGTTGAATCTGCTTTGCCCACGATTCGTCTGATAACTCATCTTCGTCAATAACATCCGGAGGTCGAACTGGTTCGGCATTCGATGGCTCGCTTACGGAACTTTCCCCGTACAAGTTTGCTAAATCTTGAGCAACTATGCTCATACCAGCCATAGGGTTTAAAAAAGTGTCAGTTGCTTCGCCCGTTTCATCTACTTGCATCTTTAGAATTTGGTTTATGCCAAACATTTTGTTTTTTTATATATCACAATCCACGTCTGTAACGACCTAAATAAATTGAATTAATTTCAATACATACTTCTGTGAAAAAAAGTTAAATTGATCAATAGTGCAAAAATATAACAAGGCCTGGATGTCTACTTTAGGCTTCTTCCCCTTTATAACACACCATAAACAGGGATAGTTCCATCTCTCAAGAACTTCAGCTAATTCGTGACTTTGTGTCAAAATATAATTTTATCTTGGGCCATATTTATTTAAGTTAATGAGCAATTTATTAATTTGGTTGGGTAAACTTCAGCTACAATTCTATTAACTGACTGGTGAAATAGCTTATAACGAAATCAAACATCCTAGCCTAAGAGGATGGAAATGAATCAGTTAACCGAGATTTCCCCGCAAGGCGGCCTTAAATACTAGAGCATCTGTAGTTACACATAAATGCCCATGAAGGATTTTCTGGTCATTAAGTTGAGCTACAAACGTCGCATTTTGCCTATCAGCATCAGTATTACTTACTCTACTTAAAACAAGAATCACCCCAATTGTCAAAAAAAATAAAATTAAAAGTGGGTATCTAATATTAGTTTAGTAATTTACCTTACAATCCAAATGGTGTATAATTCGAATAATGTCCTGTTCTAAATCTCGATAACAGATCTCCAACTTCTAAGTCTGGTCAATTAGCGATTAGGTTGACAAAGGTCAAAGGCCCAAAATTCCCTCCCATTGAATCCTATGTTTACAGAACGTCATAGCATTTTCCTCATCATCAGCCCGTCTGAGAAAATGCTCCAGTAAGCCATTGCTAATTGCTTAGAGCTTCAGCGATGCCCACTTGCTTTAAACTAACTCTCCCCCATTATTTTAATACCTAGATGTAAAAATTGATCTCAAGAATAACTACACTTACTTATTAATATATTGACCACTTCGGCCTTAAAGTATTTCTTGTTAACTTGTTGTAACGTTATTTAAGGAACTATGGATACGTCTGCTTCCTCCCAGCGTTCCTAAATGATGACGTAAATGAGGTTACTCCACCCGGTACATTTTTATAAAGAAAAATCTTCCTAACTCAGTTCAGTTCTTACATTTATCGAAGATACTTCTGGGCATCCAGCGTCTGCTCAAAATATTTAGCGTAGCAGAGCTGCACAGGTGGGGGGATATGCTATTGGTGTAATATGATCCCAAATCGGGCATTGGGAAAATGCGGGTCACGTGATCCCCAGTATACCTTTTTTTAAAGAGAGACTGAAATGTCAACCATTTAAAGCAACTCTGGAGGAGCCCCTGTGAAAGTCTCTTCCCTGATGCACACCAAATATGCCTTACCAAAGGCAGGAGCCAATGGGATCCACATACACTTATAAATCCCTCCCTCCTACCATCCCTACCTACTTTCAAGAGAGAATGAAATGTCAATAATTTAAAGGAGGGTGAAAAGTTTAAATTCCTCGTTTCACTTTTAAGTACAATAATTAGACAAAGATATGCTAATTCGCAACAGAAACGAGCCTAGGCGGTGCAGATGAAGGATGACAAGCAGCAAAATGTCAAAATAACTGCGATTTTAGATCAGGACAAATTATATAAACAGACATATCAAATGGATACGAATTATCTGGAGAAAATTTAAGCTTTATTAACACACAAATTACACGTTTAATTATTCAAATGGATAATGTCAAGATAAAAATATGTTGTTTCTCAGAATCCGTGTAGAATAGATTCCATGGACTTCTAAACATACAAAAACATTTTTTTGCAATTGTTCTGAAAATGCTATTGACAATCCATTAGTTGAAAGTGTCACTTTATCTAATTAGCAGGATTAGAACAACCAGTATCTGAAGAATTGTTGGGCGAGCCACAAATTATATTGGTTGGATTCTTGACACTACTGTTACTGTCCTGGTTCTTTTCAAGATGAGCCCGATCTTGTCTTAGCAGCTGTTGTCGCAACCGATTTTTGATTCTTTCATTTTGAAGATAAGACGGATCTTGTCTGTGCAGCTGTTGTCGCAACCGATTCTTGATTCTTTCATTCTCAGCATAAGCTGGATCTTCTCTCTTCAGCCGTTGCATCAACCTTTGTCTCTCTCGTTCTTTTTCTCTGTAGTTTGGATCTTGTCTCTTCCGCCGTTGTAGCAACCTTATTCTTTCTCTTTCGCTTTCTCGGTAGTTTGGATCTTGATTCCTCAGCCGTTCCATCAACCTTCGTCTTTCTCTTTCTCTTTCTCTTTCTCTTTCTTGGTAGTTTGGATCTTGTCTCTTCCGCTGTTGCATCAACCTTAGTCTTTCTCTTTCTCTTTCTCGGTAGTTTGGATCTTGTCTCTTCCGCCGTTGCATCAACCTTTGTCTTTCTCGTTTTCTTTCTAGGTAATTTGGATCTTGTCTCTTCCGCTGTTTCACCAACCTTTGTCTTTCTCGCTCTCTTTCTTGGTAGATTGGATCTTGTTTCTTCCGCTGTCGGAACAACCTTTTTCGTTCATTTTCTTTAATTCGAAACTCAGGGTTTGACCGTTTCTTCCTCATTACTTCTCTTTTAGATTTAACTTTACTTATTTTCCTTGAAGTTTCATGCATGCTACTTTCAACGGATGAGCATTGGGGATTCCATTCTTGACTTTCATGTTGCAGAGTCTGAAAAGGTTCTTCATCATCAGACGCCCTTGGGGTATTTTCGTGGTTTATTGTATTAAAGTCAACTTCGATGATTGGCCTACTGTCATCGTTAGTGCTATAAGGGTCTTCTAAGTTACTTGGTCCACCACCACTCAGGATTGAAATATTCTCTCCGTGATGTGCTTCCGCTTCAATGTTCACTTGGCTCAGTTTGCTACTCCTAGACCGCTTCCCCCTCAATATTTCTTTTTTAGATTTACCTTTACTTATTTTGCTTGGAGTTTCATGTATGCTACTTTCAATGGATGAGCATTGGGGATTCCATTCTTGGCTTTCATGTTGCAGAGTCTGAAAAGGTTCTTCATCATCAGACGCCCTTGTGGTAATTTCCTGTTTGATTGTATTAAAGTTAACTTCGATGATCTGCCTACTCTCAACCTTAGGGTGTTCAAAGTTACTTAGTCCTTTCAGGATTGAAAAATTCTCACTTGTATCGCTAAACTCTCCATTATGGGGTTCAGATTTAATGTTCATTTGGCTCAGTTCGCTACTCATTTGCTTAGCAATTGTAGCTTGTGAGTTTTTCATATCAGCTCTTATTTGTCTTCTTCGTTCATTTTCTTTAATTCGAAACTCAGGGTTTGATCGTTTCTCCCTCATTCTTTCTCTTTTAGATTTTTTACTTATTTTGCTTGGAGTTTCAAGTATGCTACTTTCAACGGATGAGCACTGGGAATTCCATTCTTGGCTTTCATGTTGCAGAGTCTGAGAAGGTTCTTCACCATCAGACTCTCTTGGGGTATTTTCCTGTTTGATTTTATTAAAGTTAACTTCGATGATCTGCCTACTGTCAACCTCAGTGCTATAATTAGGGTGTTCAAAGTTATTTAGTCCTTTAAGGATTGAAATATTCTCACTTGTACCGCTAAACTCTCCATTATCTGTTTCAGATTTAATGTTCACTTGGCTCAGTTTGCTACTCATTTGCTTTGCAATCGTAGCCTGTGAGTTTTTCTTAGCAGCGTTCACTTGTCTTCTTCCTTCATTTTCTTTAATTCGAAACTCAGGGTTTGACCGTTTCTCCTTCATTATTTCTTTTTTAGATTTACCTTTAGAATGATCATTACTTATTTTGCTCGAAGTTTCTTGTACGCTACTTTCAATGGAGGAACACTGGTGGTGCCATTCGGGTCTTTTTTCCATTGTCATAAAACCTCCAAGCAGACCTAAATTACGTAATTTATAAATTAATTACAAGCCATTAAAAATAATAAAGGATGAGAAGAAACTAAGATTTTTATGCTTAAAATATTGAGCAGGACAAATCACTTCTAGTACGTACACTTAACACTCATTTTATAATCTTAAAATGCACTCAAAACAAATGTATTTTGAGAGGGAATAAATTCAAATAAAGTCCTCACACCCCCATGGATTGCAACCGAATCGTACACTTACATAATAATGAATCAAGATACACGCCTGTACCAAGGAGGTTGTTCATAAGTGAGTTGGAATAAGGCGTTTTTTTTAATATTAAAATTATTGACCTACGACCAGGAATATAAGTATCACCAACAGACTGGCCATCTTTCGTTATTCCTAAAAAATAATAAGCAAATCAAGAAGGACTTTTCCAGGGGGAGATCTATAGATAGCATAAGCAATGCTCCGGGTCAAAACATGCGAGTGTTTTAATATTAATATCCGTTCAAATAAAATTGTGTCTCACTGGCGGTGGTAAATTTTCGTTTGTCGGCTTTTAGGTTAGTTAATCATATAAGTCTGGGAAAAAGCAGCTTGATTAATGTAAGTTGTTTAAACTCAATGATTTTGGCTGGCAAAAATCACACGAGTTTTTCATTAATGGCTTGACTTATAGATACATCGTTACAGTTAAATTCATTCATTGGCTTCAGTAAAATTGTTACGAATGTTTTATATTTTATTGAGCGTACATCACAAAAAAAATGATAGAAAAGAAAATTCTGTCATACTGAACACAATTTCCCTAACCTGCTTCAGTTTGAGCTAGATCTTTGAATGATTTATTTTTTTAATGTTCAACATCGTCAGCTTATTTTTCCATGCCAAAGAGCAGTTAGAAGAATCAAGTTGTTGGTATATTGTAGTGTATTTTCTCTGATCAATGGTTGGTCATATTATACAGGGTGGTTCAGATAAGTCAACAGCTTCTATGGAGGGATAAAATTAGCATTGACCGCGTGCATCTGGCGCGTGTTAAGCCAATTCATTTTCTTCAAACTCGAACGCGAGTTTTGAAAAAATAAATTTGAATAGTACGCACTCCATGGCAATTTTATCCTTCCATTTAAGTTTTTTTTTATCTGAACCACCCTGTGTAAGCAGACAACATCGAGCAACTAACAGGGATGAAACATTTAAAGGGATATGCAATCAGAAACAAGCCAGAACGCAAAGTCCTAGCTTTACAGTTGGTCTTGTGAGAGTTTCCCCAAGAACTAAACCATTGAATACACTTGTCCCCTGATGCGTGTTCCTTTAAAGGCCAAATCACCTTCTGTCGAATGTTTGGCCAAAAAAGGTTCTATATCTTAAAGATACAAAGCCTGGAAGCTAATATAGGGATACACGTCACTGCGATATACCCTTTAAAATAACAGTAGGAAGTTTCAATTTTCAAGTATGCACCACACGGTAGATATTTCAAATTCAAATAACTACGATGCAGATATTGGAAACTCTCCATCTACGTCATCAAATCTCAAACTATATAACAAGATTGATTTAATGTAGACCAAAATTAGTTATTTAAAAAATTGTGGAAGATTTTAAACGATCATCATTGTAGAAATAAAAATTATTACTGTAAGAATTATTTTTTAAAATCATGTCACAAACACTTTAAGGATACATGTATCTTAAATCTGAGATGTTCTGATTGGTTGCCAAGATGTATACTCAGTCATTGATAGAAAAACAAGCGTAACATCATGGACACGTGGGTTCTTGATTTAGTAGATATGGTCTTTAAATAACGCATTGTTTCATAAAGACTAGCGCGGCTAATGAAAATAACATTTTAATCCTTTTAACTTAATCGCAGAAAATCAGAAGTTCCTGAAGATTTTAGTTCGCACATATATATATTCCAGGTCTTGAAGTTTGATCAGTTTTGTTTTAGTTTCTCCCTGAATTTTTCAATTTGTACATGCGCAGTATCTCAAAGTTTAATTCTTCCGTGTACGTTTTTGACGAGACACAGAATTTGCATCTTGACACTTTCGTTTTGCGCGTAATTTTTTCCCCGTTGTTTCTGTTTGCACATCTTGTTTTAGATCAATTTCTTGAGGTAAAATTGACTTTTATCATAAGTATATAATAAGTTTATGTCTGGACTATTCTGGCTGTAACAAATGCCTTCCATATTGCTAAATAATAGGGTCAATTGATCATATACCAAATTTTTTTAAGGACACTGAAGATATTGCAGGAAATGTCAATTGAATATGACTATCTATAAAAAGCTAGTAATTAACTAACTCATGTCGGTATGTTTAAGTGACCCTGTGGCAATTGCTGAAGTTTCTTGGCGAAACAAAAGTGATGAATAAACCAAGTCAGGCAATTTTCTATTTCTATTGTATGTGTGGTTTGAAATGAGGTTCAGCTTATCATGAGACTCTAAATCACACTCTTCATTTCAAATAACAAGCAAGTTATTTAAATTTTCAAAGTTGAAAATATTTTAAACTTTTGTGATCAATTTGAAAGCTTAAGGTTTTACAACGATAAAGATAATACAAAGGAAATGGTTTTCAGGAAAGCGGACGCTCAAAGCATGAGACGGGCTGCTCTTTAATAATTCTTATTTAAACTCACTTGGCAGTTAAAATCAGTTTGTCCATTTAGCGCACAAACCGCAAAACGAATCACGAGGATCCGCGCCAGTGAAAATAGGCCTTTATCGTAGTCGCCCGATGTGATGAAGTAGAAAATTAAGTCAAAAAATGTTTTCTTTGCAAAAATTCGAAAATGCTAATTATATTTTTTTAACTGTTGTGATTTTTTATATCTTATATACATATTTTTAGTGATGGTTTTCATGAGATTTTATGGACAGGGTCATTTTACATCTTTAGTTACGTAAAAACCAGTTGTAGTTGTTTTTTCACTATTACTAAGAGGTTTAACTAGCTTTGAGAAGTCCCCCAAGAAGTTTTTCGACCGTATAAAGAGAACAAAGGTGATAGTAAGGCCTAAGAGTCACATTTAGGGGTTCTGGAAGTATTTCTGACATTTTTCAGGCATAGTTTTTTGGCAAAAGTCTAATGGAAGCGCTGATGCATATCTCAAGGAAGACATTTGCATTCACCGAGTATGGCCAGACAAAAACTAATATACTCATGATCTTATATTATTTTACTTATGGCCTCTTCAATCTCATTTTGACTATCATTGGACGTAACAGCCGGTAGTGAGCTGTTTCCTTGATCGACTCCAAACTTAAATACTTGCTTCAAGGCTACTTCGCTCGATTTCAAGGCTTTTTCACTAGATTTCCAAGCTTCTTTGCTAGATTTCAAGGCTTCCCCGCTCGCTCTCAAGGCGTCTTCATTAGACTTTAAGGCTTTTTTCGTTGCCTCATAGAGTTGCCTCCTTCGGGCATTTTCCTGTCTGCGAAGAACAGGATCCGTCCACGTTTTTTCCTCAGTGTCTTGCGCGCTTTCCTCCATTTTTGGCAGAAATGTCCCCACGCTTCCAGATACACCTAAATCATCCATTTTATATTTTAGATACCAGAAATTTATATTTTAGGAATTAATTTTGTAAAAATAGAAAATTAAGTTATAGAAACATGAAATTTATTAGAAAACAAAAACAAATTCATAAAATATTTGTAAACAATGACTTTTTACAGGAAACCTCTTGTAGAATAGTTTGCTAAATGACTAAAGGAAGACCATGATAAAGATAAACCACGAAACACTATATTTGACACTACGTTGCGTGGACTAAGCAATATAAAAGCAAAGTCTTTTGATGTATGGTTGTTGGAAAATAATTTGATTTTGCGATGGACCGAACATTACTACGAATTATGAGTCAGTTGGGTGTGAATGTTGCCACTATTATATTTAGAAAAGATATGAAAGCATAAACTTACTTTAGTTCTGATGATCCAGAGTTTAAGAAATAAAAGTTAAGCCTAACTATTTTACGTGGCACACCCTTTTTAAGCCTATTTGAAACAGATGTTTGAAGGAGCATGAAAAACAGTCCTATTTTATAAAATTTATCAATATGGATATTTTAACTACGGCGTATAACTGCGTGGAGACATTTCTGGTTTATCATTAAAAATCTGTTATTATAGGGCTCTTACGAAATTTCAATAATTTGTTTGATTATTTTTGGAATATTAAGAAAAACAAGACTTGAAGTAGGGAAATTATCACGATTACTGGAATAAAGATATTGCAAATTTTTTATTTATTGATCTTTTAAATACAATCAAGCATACCTAACATCCAAGCCAGAAATGACAAGATTATCAGTGGGCAGTTTTCATCCACCCTCATCCTTGCTTTATTGCCCTGGTCATGCTACGAGGATATAGGGGTGAAGGAGAGTTGTACTGCCTGTTTTCACACCGAAAGCAGTTACCGCTTTCCAGCAGCTTGCTACCAGCTTTCCCCACGTTCTGGTGGTACATTTACGCACAACTAGTTTGGCACAAGTCGTCAACTCGTCGTCTATTGGCAAGAGTTGAGAATTTATGATCACGTGATGCGCAGAGCGAAGGCTACTAGATGGGCGTGAGAGTCTTCCCTGCCCGAAACTTTAGATTTAAGAATAGGCAGTCAAGCTCTCCTTCATCCCTATATCCTCCTAGGTCAAAGTATCTATGGAGAGATCCCCAGATCTCTTAAAGAGCCGAAGAGGTCCCAAGCATCATTCAGGAGCAAATGTTTCGACGAGGTTTACTACCGAAAATTTTTATTTCCTGCCTTTTGAAAGTTTTCAATAGTGCCCGGATTCAGCTAACCATTATCTTCTGTTATCCATATTTGTTTTGGATTGTTTGTGAATAAAAAAAGTAATTTTAAATTCAAATAGTAGTTAAAAGGATAGGATTATCCAAAGATAAATGTTTGTAGGTTTATCTATTAACTCTTATTTAAATGCAAAACACTGGATTAGAAAATTTACATTTCTAAGCATTTGTTTTAAATAATTAAAACAAATATTTCTTTTTATGAAACAAGATTTTCAAATTTCTTATCTGAACATTACTCGAACAACTTTCCAGGATAAGACCAGTTTAGGATAGAAACGGAGCATTATTTTTAATTTTATTTTTGGGTAATAGATCATGTATGAATCATGTAGAATGTTCCAGGTCAAAAAAAGAAGGAATTGGGCTCTAATGATTATGATTCCCAGAGTGTTTCTGAAGACCTCTTCAGATTTGAATTTTTCATGGTTTTGAATTGTTTTGCAGAAATTAACAAAGAATAAATTGAAACAACATATATATATATATATGTATATGTATATATATAATGTTCGGTATGATTATCAAGATTTTAATTTGTATCCTGATTGAAAAGATAAAACAAAACTTGGGTGTATTTCAAATATTTCTCAGTTATTGATCCTTAATGATCACAATGTTTGAGATCTTCCAGCCAGCTCAGTACCTGGTCTTGAATCAACATTATCCAATTGCGAATTTTCCTCTCGTTCTAAATCATCCGGTATTTCCGTAACTTCATAGTCTGCACTGTCATCATTCTCATGGATTTGACGACGATATTTTCTGCTACAATTATCTTTCAGTCTTTCAACTTGGACATAGTCAGGATCCTGGCGTCTTAGCTTTCGGCTCATATTGTCTCTCATTTTTTCACATTCCTTGTACTCCGGGTCTTTGCGTCTAACTCTTCGGTTGTAATTATCCCTAGCCAATTCCATTTCTCTATAGGCTGGATCTTCCCGTCTCTTTTTACGAGATAAATTGTCTCTCTCCAGTACATTTTTCGACATCTCTTTGCGATGCTGAACCTCTTCTATCCTCTTTTGCTCAATTTCTTTCGGAGTCTTCCCCTTTTTAGCTGAATCTTTCCGCTTGTTCACATCTTTTGAAGCTTTTTGCGCTATTTTTGCCGCATAAGCTTCTCTTTGTCGTTGGTTTTCTCTCTTACGAAATTCTGGATTGGAACGCTTATCTTTCATACGTTTAGCCTTAGCGAGTCTCTGTTGTTTGTTTGTTTTTTGGTCTGTTTTTGGAGCCTCAAGTTTAATGTTGATGGATTGCAATTGTATCATGTTACTCTCATTCATTTCCCCAGATTGTGCATCTGATGCACACGTATTTTTCTTACGTTTAGCATCAATGGACTGTGTTAATATGTCAGTATTTTTCAATTCTTTTTCAGCATTCATTCCCTTCGCGTTGGAGGTTTGCGATTTTTCCGCTTTTAAAGCAGCATACGCTTCTCTCCTTCGTTCACTTTCTTTACGACGATATTCTGGATCAGGTCTTTTCATATTCATTTTATCTTTCTCTTTATCACCTTGATTCGATAATGATATGGTATTTATTCCTGGTTAGTATAAATGGCTAATTTTACTATGATATTGTTGCCCTTATTATATTACCGACTCATATTTTAATTCAAATGAATTAAACAATTATCGTATCCCTTACCGAAAAAAGTCTGCTCTGAAAAGGTCCTCAAGAAGACTACAGAGGTGCTAAAGAAATCTTAAAGACTTCCCCAAGACTTCTTGACATAATGAAAGACGTACCTCCCCAAGAGCTCTTAAGACTACATAAGACACCCGAAAGACTTCCCCAAGACCTCTTACGACTAACTTTTTTTTTGGTAAGGGACGAAAATTAATGAAAAGCTTTATTGGTCCTCAAAATCAATTATGTTTGAGACTCCTGGTGGTAAAATTTTGGATAAATCTGTAAGCCAAGGCTTAGGAGTTTACACTCCCTAGAAAATTACCTTTCACCAGTTGAATTTTAGCTACTCGCATATGAAGGGAAATTATCAAGCAAACAGCCTAAATATTTAGGTTGTTTAGTTAATTTTATACTTAACCTTAAGTGAATTATCAAGTTAAAATCACGTTAAATTTCTTTAAACCCAGGATCGCCAGGCTTTTTGCAAAGGCAATCAACTTGGAGATTTCAATTTTACTTGCGATCGACTTATAATCGATCGACTTATCAAAAAAATAATGCATTTTATAGTCTTTTCCGACATAGAGCGAGTCTTTCCTCGAAGAAAGCAATAATTTTATTTTCGTAAAACCTTTTTGAGCTTTTTTATGTAGATTTTAAAACAGGATTGCCACAGATTTTTCATTACAAAATTCCCTGACTATTCCAGGTTTTCCCTGACCTTTCTAACTCGTTTTTCCTGACCAATGTACTTGTTTAAATCAGTAGAAATGTCAAATTTCAAGTGTAAAATAACTAATATAAATTAAAAAGGCTGTTCTAAGTACTTTAATAAACAGTTTTTGACCCTCTTACGGTTTATGTTGTTAATTCTGTGGTCACTGTCACTCACGACAGCACTTTCTAGCGTGTATCAGGGTCAGAATACATAAAAATCCACCACACTTTAGCACTAAATAAGGTTTACATTCCTAAACATCAATTTTATGCATAAAATCTGTTACTCTTCCGGTCAACTTAGCAATGCTCTTGCCCCACCCCTCCCAATATTATCAACCGGGATTAAGTCTGCCTCTTGCCATCTCCAATTTTCAGAAACACACTAGCTGCTTTGTAGTTTGGTGGTAAAATAGGGCTTGCACGTTATCAAATATCAATATAATTTGGAAGAAAAATTTGGGTTGATGAATGATGGTACGCCATTAAGAGTATTTAGGCAAATTTTCTATTGATCAAATTGAATAATGAGTCATCTGATTTCCCTTACCAAAGTTAGTCTTAAGAGGTCTCGGGGAAGTCTTACAGGTGTCTTATGTAGTCTTAAGAGGTCTTGGGGAAGTTAAGGAAACTTAGGGAAGTCTCAAAGGCTTCCCAAGAGTTTTGTAGTGTTCTTGAGGACCTCTTTAGATCAGACTAACGTTTTTCAGTAAGGGTTCTATTTATTTTAATTAATAGTCAGGGCATTTATTTCAGCAGCCAAATGGGTTGTGAGTATCGCCTTACATAGAACCCTGTCTAAAATGGTTATGTTGTTATCCATATGTTGTTAAAAACTAAAAATTATTCTATCAGCTAGGGTTCATGCAAAGTTTTGGATGTGAGATTCCCTGGTTTTTCCATATTTTTCCTGACATTTTTAGATAATTTTCCAGACCAATATTTAATACTTCACATGACTCTACTCGTATTCGCGAGCTGTTGGCAATTCACACATTTTCTATACGTGATTTGACACCAATCAGGGTCAATATTTGGCTCAGAATACGAGACAAAACTGAATCTTTTATCACACATTTTCAGTTTAAATATTTATTGACCTGTACCAAAATGTTTTATTTCAATGCTTTTTCCCTGATCTTTTGGTTCATGGTTAAATTCCCTGACTTTTCCAGGTTTTCCAGGTCGTGAATGAACCTTGTTATATTAACCTTATGATATTTCACGTTCTTGGTTAACAATAGAGTATTAAAACACCGCTCAAATAGATTAAGCTAAAATCGTCCCATAAAAAAGATACTTATGAACTTTGAAAGTGAATACATTAAAGGGGGTAAATGCCGTACTCCCAGTGTTGCCAACCATTTGTGAGCGCAAACTGAAGAAGAGAGAAATGTTAGCAGTTCAATTTTGCAACTGATCTGCGTTCACAAGCTACTGGCAGCCCCGTAATGAAAGGAAAGTGACACAGAGGGGTGAAATTTTCTTTCGCCCCTTTATCAAAATCTATGTATAACGTAATTTACAGCCTCAAATATACAATAACGAATCCTACATAAAACAAAATATAAAAAAGTCCGTTTGAGATAAACCCAATCATCATTTACTACATATTTCGTTAAAACTACTTTATATTGAAAAATAGTTCCTCGCCAATGGAGACATTTTTAAAAATAAATATTTTCAAGAGTTTAAAAAACTTATTTCTCTGAAGTTTTTAAAACAATTGGTCTAATTTGGAAGGCAATTAATAAAAATAGCTACCTGTGGAAGATTGAGATTCGCGAGTAGTGCTGGCGCCCTCTGACAATCGAGACTGAGAATTGCTGGATCGCATGCCACCTAGTGGCTGCTGTGAAACGCTAGTAGAATTACTGCTGATCAAAAAACTTGTGTCACCAGTTGGATCAACGTTTAAATTTTCTTCACTCCATCTTTGAAGCAATGCTGGAGTTTCTAACGACTGATTATAATTTCCGGTTGAATTTCTACTATCGTATTGTTCGCAATTGTCTTCCTCCACTGGAGAATAGTTGACAAAACTAATAGGTTCGTCTTTTACAGACGTAGTTGGGAACACAAAGTTCCTAGTATTGTTTGTACTTTGTGATGGTCGGCTAGCTGTCACAGATCTAGATGGTACGCACGGTCTTTCTGTTTCACGCAAAATAATGTCATCCTCAAGTTCCGATTTTATTTGAAATGGGGAAATTGCCATATTCTGGTTCCTGTTAGAATAAAAAGGAATATAATCTTTGTGTGTATATGGGAAGCAAGCAAGTGGCAATACTACTCTATTAGAGCCTCAATAACACCATAAAATGCAGATAACTTGATGAATGTTTAGATTTCTATTAACATTTCTTACAAAACTGTCTCTACTAGAACGTGTATGTATTAAAATTTACATTTCCAACAACGAAACCAAAAATTAGTATTGCACAAATTAAAATTCAGGGAATATGATTTTTAAGCAACACAGGGTTCATACAAAATTTTGGAATCAATTTTCCTGACCATTTCTAAATAATTTCCCTGACCAATAATATTTTTTTCATGAATTTATTCTTACGAGCGAGCTGTTGGCAATTCCCACATTTTATTTGACATAGTTTATCAATCGGGGCCAGGATAGTTTATTCAGAATATGAGAAACAAATTGAATCTTTAGGCAAATATTTTCAGTTTATAATAATTATGTTACAACTGATTGGTAAACCAATCATAAACAGTTCCTCGACACATTCTCTGACCATTTGGGCTATGTTCAAATTTTTGGACTTTTCCCTGACCTATTGGAGCAATTTTCAAATTCCCTGATCTTTTGGGCCACTTTACAAATTCCCTGACTTTTTGGGCCAATTTACAAAGTCCCTGACTTTTCCAAGTTTTCCAGGTCGTGTACAAACCCTGCAAGACTTGTTATTCTTAGACTAATCTTCAACTTTAATTTAAGGGAGTATAACCTACAAAGTGTTCATCACAGAAGAGCCTGTATTTATCAGGATGACCCTCATATATGCCTTACCAGAGGTGGGACTTATTTAAACCGAATCACTTCGGCGAAGAGCTTTTCTAGCCTTAAGCCTCAATACTCACAGATATCAATTACAACTGGAGCAAACCTTGCAACCTTTAGGGGACCCACAACTTGTTTAAAATAATTTTGATAAGTTTAACACGCCATACAATTTCATTCCCAGACAAGGACAAAAACATATCACAAGAGCAGTACATACACTTTTTACCGTCATTGGTTTGGCTTTAAAATCCAAGCTAACTCGATCCACTACATCATAGGATTACGCCTCGGAGAATCGGGTAGAATAGACTTCAGAGCAAATTTAGTATAAATATAATTACGTATAGTTTTTAGAACTTAAGCAGGATGTTACGAATATGCAAATTACCACTTATTTTCATCAAAATCGACTTGAAGAATATAATTAACACTACAGCAAACGGGCATCTATTATCCTCACTACTGTACCATGAAGTTCTGACAAGACTTTGGCTGCGTTCAGCGTTACATACCGTACATTAACCGCAGCGATTTTTAGTGCAAGTCGGTGAACGCTCTTGGTTGTGTCCGTTTACTTGACTTAGAGTAATACACAGATAGACAGGAGGAGAAAGCTTTACACAAGGGAAAAAAATTGGATATTAGACTTTGATATCCTTCGTTATATTTATATCGTCATCAGATCAAAAAAATACAGCAGGGAAACCGTTACAGACGACAGTGTTGTCACACTTTGGTAGATTGAAATAGCTATAAAAATGCAAGTATACCATATGTTTTTCAATTTACTAATTTATATTGAATTTTACAAGAGAGTAACGATCTTAATAAAAAATTATGTAAGCTTGTATGAGTGTCAGGCTAATAGCCGAGCTTTAGATTTTTTCGGATTTTGGCACTATTTCCACGACGACATAATTACTATAGCATTAATAAAGATGTTTAAGCGAGCTATGGGTTTGTCAAAATACTGAGAATAATTATCTCCTAAAAAGATAGGTTGAGGTTTGAGAAAAATTGCGCATTTTACCAACTTTAGCTATAAAAATTGAGCCCCTCTCTCCAAAATTTATACCCCCCCCCCCACTCATTAAGAAACGATTGTGCTTGATCGTTCCAATAGAGCAATCACAAGAATACGAGCGCACATATGGGTGGTTAAATTGTTCTTGGAACACTCCTAGCCTTGAAAACCATCGGTAGTAGTTTCAATTTACAGCGCGTGCCATAGTACTCGACCTTAATTTTAGTTCGCCACAGACCTATTCATAGATATATGAAAAATGAACTAGATCCACAATTATTTTTAACGTCGATGTACATGTACACTATAGAAGCTTTTTTTCACTGCCATTTGTAGAGTCAAAGGCGAGCCCGTGAAAATATTTTCTATTTCTTACATTTTTGGCGCGTGACTTTGGTAGAGTTGTGGATCTAGTTCATTTTTCATATATCTATTGTTCTATTATAGCCATCGACTACTTGCGTGTGGAAATAAGCCTAAATAATGTCCAAAAATATTCGATACCAATAACGAACTAATTGTAGACTGAAAATTCGTATTAGATCTTAAGAAATTTGAGTAAAGGTAGCCTATATTCATATATATATTTCCCATAATATGTCCAAGATGTCATTCACGACCTTGAAAATTTGGCATTGTGCGCGTAATATCAGGCTTTGCTTATAATCGTTAGTTTCCGTTTTCCCGCGAGGGCAATTCAATGTAAAAATGAGTATGCACAGGCCTTGAAAATGATAATACCCTATTACCAACACCGCCAATTTCGAAGAATGTAAAGCAGATGGCCGAAGATTTCAGACATTTTTCCAAAAATATTTCACCCGTCTTCCAAAAGAATTGGCAAAAACTCTTTCCTAATGTATCAATGTGCCTCAACTTTGCCTATTTTGTAAAGTGAACACATGTATTGACTTTAATTATGTTTTTCCTCAAAGCCATATTTCATAAATCTGTTCAGGAAATTATTTGTAAGATTAACAATCAGTCCAAGCTTTTCTCTTTACGCCTACTACTCTTGAACACAAGTATAGTTGAATGCTGAAGCGACATCAAATTTTTAATCATAATTATTCAATAAATATTTTCTTCATCTGGACAGTTTAGAAACCTAATATCATTAATTACTTGGCTTAGCTTTTTCCAGTTGACATCATGAATTTCTTCCACGAACTCCTTTACTACGGTCCACTTTGCGAAATTGGAAAAAAGATTAAGCCTTTGGAAGAGGACGTAGAAAAGAACACGAATAAGAAGTATCTCCTGGAGGAATTTGATAAGATGACCAAAGACATCGGGGATATTTGTCACCACGATGATGTTGTAATAGAGTATAAGCCTCCGGACAAAGACACCTATTTAAAACCGGAAAATTGCGTTGACATCTCATTTCTAATGAAGTCGATCGATAAGGTTCTGGTTGGTAAGTGTGAAAAATGAGTATTGCACTAAATACAGTTGACCTCGTGAAACAAATTTTAATCGTAGGGAAATGTTTCCTGGGTCGTTGTATCTCGAAACCAATTCAGTTGGCGGCCATTGCATTCTTGATGGAAGACCCAAGCGGCGAATGCGCGGTCAGAGTAGCCATCTACAATTCTTCACTTCCCTTAGCTTCTTTCAACATCGGCACCATAGTCACCATCATCAGCCCTTATTTTAGAAGCCTAAAAGACGGCAGCTTAGCGGTAATTTTAAGCATATATTGATATTTCTTGCAGACACTAGTCTTTGACTCGTGGACGTTCAGTTCTAAAAATGTTGCTTTCTCAGTTGCGTTCTTACAGCACGAATCACGTCATTATTCTGTCAAACGAAGAAGTCAAGTCCAGGTTTCCCAAGGTTAAATGGCCCGAAGAACGACCCAAACCGTCCATCGATTGTGAAATACCAATGGATAAAGTACTGCAATACCGCAAAGAAGGAAACAAGCATTTCTCTATTCGTTGCTACGTGGCCGCCATCGAATGCTACACTAAGGCACTTTCTTTGTCACCCAACGATGATGGTTTGTTATGCAACCGATCCCTCTGCTATCTCCGTATGGAAAAATACAACGATGCTTTGAAAGACGCCTTTACCGTCCTCCAGAACATTCCCACGCACGTCAAAGCCATCCATAGAGCCGGAAGCGCGTACGCGGGACTTAAACAATTCGAGAAAGCCAAGAATTTTCTTACAACCAAACTCGAACTGGACATTCCGAAGGAAGATATCCAGAATTTATTAAAGAAGATCGAAGATTTTTTAAGTCAGCGTGATTTCGGACGATACGACATGGTCAAATTATACGCGTCATTGGGAGATAATGTAGAACACGAAATTGAAGATTATATAGGTCCCGTTGAAATTTCCCAAGTAGGAGAAAAAGGTCGAGGCTTAAAAGCTAAAAGAGATTTCGAACCTGGTGAACTATTGATATGTTGCAAAGCTTTTGCCGTTTACTATCGCGATTTGGACCCAAGCTGGAAAGTAAAATCGTCACCGTTCGTTCCTTTGGATGAATTATACCATATCGTGGCGCGAAAAATTCAGCAAAATCCCGATGCCGCGAAACAATTCTATCAACTGACAGTTGGCTCAGCATTGGACAACTTATGCCGATACTCCGAAGTCGATATGGCTAGAATAGAAATGATAGTCATCAACAACGTCATCGAAAGCCACATGCCGGGAAAGCAGAGCGGATACGGTATTTGGATTCTACCATCATACATTAATAACGATTGCATTGACGCTAATTGCACAGTCACCATTTTTGGAAACGTCTGTCAAGTCAGGTTGGAAAAAACTATTATGATTTACCATCGGTAGTGAAAGAACCCATTGATGACCAATGAAGGGCTGTAGTGCCCTTAGATTTCTTTTCGCGTCTGGTCCGCGTAATCTCTCTTGTCTCTTGGTGTTAGGGTCGAATTTTCATAGGCAGTAAAATTCATTTTTAAGCGCGTATGTCATTTAAATCACCCATTGCACAACCATGATCTAAAAATAACCTTGTAGTAACATTTATAAAATTATAATTTCTGTCCGTTTTTCATTTTAGGTGCATAAAAAAGGTAAAAAAGGGCCAGGAATTGTTAAGGAGTTACATAGAGCATGGGGATAGCATGTCTCATCGGGCTTTTCAATTCGAAATGCAACAACAATTCGCTTGCAAATGTCGCTTATGTTCGGAGGAGAACAAATCAATGAGCACTCGTTTGAATCGAGATTTAATCGTAAACGAATTCGTCAAGCAAAAAATAAACGATCCATTCACCCTCAAGTGCATCGTTAAAAATATCATCGAAACAGATATGGACTTTCCATTTAACCATTATTACATGGCCATGCCTTTGTTCGAAGCGGGCAATCTCGAGTTCGAAAGGAACATGTACCAGGAGGCAATCCTATCTTACTCTCAGTTTCTTAACGTAGCAAAAATCGGAGGTGACCTAGTTAAACATCTGCACAAAGCCAGCGCTAATTTGTTTCGAAGCCTAATGTCAGTTCGTGAATACCGCAATGCAAACATATGCAGGAAAGAACTCTTGGAGTACGTTGGACTCTATTTGGGTTCCTGCGATGACGTCTTGCTAGAAGCCTTGCATCCAGGAATAACCGATTTATTTATTCAACTGATTATTAATCATGGTAAATATATATAACTGTATCTCAGCATGCGTATAGTAGATATATTTCCTATATAATACACTCTGTTTCAGAAAAAAATAAAATGTACTAAATTGAATAAAGTATCTCAGCATTGAAATGTCATTTGTGGAATTTTTAATCTGGATTTGACAAATTGACAATGAATTAATTTAAAGGAATAATCTTAAATGGGTTGTAATCAGGAGCGTGACCTATTTTAAAACAAGGTCAAAGGCATTTAAGGTCAAATCATAGGCTGAGATGGATTTGGGTGACATTGGATCGAATTTTATTTTGGTGTATGGTGGCCAAAAATGTTGCATTTCATAATTTTACAACTGGCTCTCCCTCTATTATCATTGCTCCTTGATTTTGCGCTAGGCTCTCCCTCTATTATCATTGCTCCTTGATTTTGCGCTAGGCTCTCCCTCTATTATCTATAATCCATGAAGGAACAATATTCTGCTAATGGACAAAACAATGCGCCATTTTAATGAACAATATAAGTTCATCGTGCACAATTATCGCGCAATATCTTCAAAATAAACAAATAATATGAACAATAGTTTTACAATTACAAATCCGAGGGCAACTATAGCGGCAAAGATTCTGATTTTTGGACTTCCCAAACACGAACATATAAATGAAAAAATTGTTAAAGACATTTGCCCATAGACCATGTACAGTGTCTTTTCAAGCTTAAGATTACTTGTCGCATTTGATGTGGTTACAAGGGCGAATGAATTACCTTCTGCCTATTTTGATCCTGTTTCGTACCTGAAGAGTAGGAACATTAATCGCATTTAAAGGGCTTAACGTAACAATGATTTAACTTGTGGTTATTTAAAGTATCTTTCCGAATAGCAGTGTAGGGACACTGGTCGCATTTAAAGGGCTTATTGGAAGAAAGAATGAACTTGAGTCGTTTTAAATTCTTTTTCCGAAAACAGTGAAGTAACACTGATCGCATTTAACACCGATCACATTTAAAGGGCTTGTAGAGTGAATGAGTTACGTATATAGAGACGATGTGAAACGCGAAGAGTGTGAACACTGGTCGCATTTAAAGGGCTTATCGGGGTGGGACAAATGAGTAACCTTGTGTCTAGTCTACCTACAGCATTTCTCCAACGAGACGAGAAGGAACACTTGTCGCATTTAAAAGACTTGCAGGGTGATTGAATTAACTTGTGGTTATTTACATCCCTTTTCCAACGCGATGAGTATGAACACTGGTCGCATTTAAAAGGCTTTTCGGGAGAATGAATTCATTTTCTTCTTCGTTTCCTTTTACAATTGGTGTCGTTTGAAAACTGATTGCCTTTGTCAATCAGTGCCTCTTTTCTAGTAGGTAGTCTCTGAACTAACTCGTGCGTTTTTATTTTCCCTTTACTATTGTTGATGTTGGAAAACTGATCGCATCTGTGAAGTATCACTCGTAGTTCGCGCGTAGTCTTTCCTTTGTCATTCAGAGCCTCTCTGTCCTGGTCTGAATCTGCTAGAGACTCGTTTGAATCATTGAGGCATTCCCTCTTGACATGGATTACAACAGAACTGAAGTTTTCATTGTTCAAATACTTCTTTTCCAAAGAGTTTTCCTCTTTAATTGCTACAATGTTTTCCAAAATTTCAATTTCATGTTGTTCTTCGGTGACCTCGTTTTTTATAAGATACTCGGGGTCCATTATACATTTCAAATAACAACGCTGCAAAAGAGACACGCAATATTTAAAAGATATAAGCTACGTTCACACTACAGACTTTGAAACCGTTTTGGAAAGGTCAAATGATAAAATTTTGGGGTCACCCTTGTAGATCTTTGATCAAGAAACAAAATTAAAATCTTATAAAGTCGATTTGAACATTCGAAACGGTTTGAAAAAAAGTGTGAACGTAGCTTAAAAGGGTTCCAAAAATACCACTCCTATTTTTAACAAAAATGATCATATATAAAGAGTCTGGAAATTATGTTATATTAGGGTTACGTTTTTAAAATAACGAAATATTGGAGTTTCATAGGAAGTATATTATATATTCAAGAGTAGAACTTTTAAAGGGAGAATGAAAGGCCGAAACAACCTATTTTTAATCGATAAATAATGCTAAAATAATGAGAAAAACAATAATATAACTAACCAAAAATATTTCATTATTTTTATAATCAACTTCCAAAGTTCCGAAACTTGCAGATGCTAAGCCTTGGCTGCCTAGCTCGGCGAACTAGGCGAGCACGAGCCGTATTTTTAAAATACGCGTACTCGCTCGTGATTGGCGACAAGAACAGCCGCGAATATTAAAAAAAAAAAAAACAGGTCGTGCTAGCCTAGTTCACCGAGCTAGGCAGCTTAGGCTTAGCATCTGAACTTTGGAAATTGATTATAAAATAACGAAATATCAGATTATATGGTTATATTATTGTTTTTCTCATTATTTTAGCATTCTTAATCGATTAAAAATAGGTTGTTTCGGCCTTTCATTCTCCATTTAAATATATATTTATTTTTAATATTTTAGGTACTTAGTGGTAAATAGTATAGCGATTAACTAGAGTTTTACTTGAAATATTTATAGTTAATTAACCTAAATTTTCTTAATAATTTTAAAGATAAGGTACTTTTAACCATGGGCGCCCGTATAAATATTTGCAAGTGTTTTTTTTTATTGGAAACTAATGTTTATTTTTTGTTTGTTTTTTTTTTTTACTTTCTCAGAGCAATTTAACCAACATAACAAAAATATAGGTATTTATCGGATAAATATAATAATTATAGCAAAAGGGGATAGAAAGTATCCCCTTTTGATTATAGTTTATTATAGGACCACCAGGAAATTATAGGTACTATAGGTACTCTGGGTGCCATGGTGTCAGCTTTTAAAGTTTAATTAAAGATTCTAAACGTTTATCATAGTGACTATTGTGAACGTACCTTTACACCAAACCCAATGAGATTTTCGCTGTTAACAGGCTCGGAAGGAAAAGAATCAACTATCTTTTTGCATCGAGTTATTTCGTAAGATTTTAGTGTTTCGAAGAATGATGAACTTTGAGGACTATTAACCATTTGTTTACTCATATAATATGAGTCTTTTTTCCTTTGTTTTATTTTATCTGGGAATCTTAAACGGTACTTAGCTTGTGCCAATTTGAACCTGGAAAGATTTGCCTTTCTATACGCGTTTTGAGCTGCTTTCACTTTAGCAGGTTGACTCTTTGCATATTTTTGATTACGCTGTTTAACTTTAATATGACTGGTTTTGTTGTAAAGTTGCCTTGTCTCTTTTATTTTAAGAGGATGCGCTTTACCATATTTAGCTTGACTTACTCTGTGTTTTTCTTTTCGAATGGCTTCTTTGTTTAATTTCCAGTTAGCTCTCAGTTTCTGGGCACTTTGTGCCTCTTCCGGTTTTTGAGCAATCTCTGGCACTTTAAATCTTTGAGCAGTCTGTGGCTCTTCATATTTTTGAGCAGTCTGTGACTCTTTATTAGGGCTACGAGCGGTCTGTGGCTCTTCACAAAGGTTTCGAGCGGTCTGTGGCTCTTCACAAAGGTTTCGAGCAGTCTGAGGCTCTTCACAAAGGTTTCGAGCAGTCTGAGGCTCTTCACAAAGGTTTCGAGCAGTCTGAGGCTCTTTGTTTTGAGCAGTCTCTGGTTCTCTAGTTTTGAAAGCAATCTGTGGCTCTTTAGGCTTGAGAGCGTTCTCTGTGTCCTTAATATTCTGACCAATTTCTGGTGGCTGCTCATTGCTTTTGTTTTTCGTAAGCCTTGGTATTTTACTTTTCACTTCCTGAATACCGTTCTTATCAGTTGTTGTTGAAAGTTCGGAAAGGGCTTCATCATACCTTAACCTTCTTTTAATACGTTTCTGATACGATTTTGAAGGCATTTTAAAATAATTATAACTTTACGCTCTTTCTCTATAGAATTCAGAAATCATCCAGCCACGATCAATATTTCGTCTAGTGTATTTCTTAACATAAAATAGTCTAAGGCTCTAGGCGGAAGAGGGCCAAAGGCGAATATTATCAAGCAGGTATCGCCGTCTTGCATGAAAAAGAACTTCACTTTTATCGAAATTAAATTATAATAATTATAAAATATAATTTATGAAGGCCTACAACTCTACTCACATTTTATCAATTTTAAAATACCGCGGGGGGCGAAATTACACTTCACTCTAAAGATATTCGTAGCATTTATTTCGTCATCAGTTCAAAAAAAGTTTACGTGTTGTTAAGCCTTGCGAGTGCAGACTACGGGGATGCTATATAGTATATAACTATTAAATAATATATTGCAAGTATTTATATTTTTCATCAAATTAATATCTATTAAGCTAACTAGTTTGGCTATAGCACTAACTAACAGCTTATAAATTAAATAAAGCTGTATGACAGCTGCTTATGCAATCCAATGCTTCACTTACGAGGTTTACCGCTTTTCCTCCCTGCTGTGACGACGAATTTATAGTTATTACATTTTTGAGATATACCTAATATTTATTTCTAAAGTCGTCTGCTAAGGACTAGGTTTTAAAATTTTAAATAGTGGCGGAATGGAATTGGCTATTGCAAAGTGCGCGTAATGGGAGGGATGAACTGCCGAAACTACTTCATAAAGAAATAAAATTCGAATTTAATTAATTAAATTAGAGTCAATACTAATCAAATATAAATTTTCATAATAATTGTATAAAAAACGTAAAATATGACAAATTTTTAGAAAATTTATTTTCCGAAAAGCTTATGTACAGCTCTATGAGTCATATGTATAAATGGGTCGCGAAATTCAAAAAAAAAATATTTCGGGAGATCTGATTCTTTTGGTACCACGACAAGAAGCGTTGAGTTAATAATATTTATTTAACAACCAAAGTTGTAGGCAACGACATAGGGATAGCGCTCCTATAGCGAAAATTTTAAATATTGGTATATTGGTGAGTATAACCATCGGCCAAGAAACGATAAATCCTGGACGTGACTCTTCTCTGTTTGAGGAAATAAAATTCTCGATCGGCCAAACAAACAGCCTTCGTACAGCTTGTGACGTCATATGACGCCACTTTGCTCCCAAAACGCCATAGCTTTGACTGTACAAACTTGACCCCAAAAAACGCGTCGTCACGGTACGGTGATGACGTAGCCTGTTTCTTTAAGTAGACGCTAGAGTCATGTCCTGGATATTTCGTTTCTTGGCCCATGGTATAACTAGAAGGATTAGCCTTTCTATCGCGAAAAGAGGAAGTTTTAGTATATTTTATTTAAGGTATATTTAATATACAGTCTCTGTGTTTAAGTAAGATCTTATAATTGTCATTTTATCATGCTAGTTGTTAAACATGAATTTCTACGACGAAATTCTTTGCTTCGGCCCACTTCTCGAAACGCATAAAAAGGAAAAATCTTCGGAAGAGAAGATTGAAAAGTACACGAACAAGATGTATCTAATGGAGGAATTCTATAAAATGACCAAGAACATGGGAGATTTTTGTCGCCAGGATCACGTTGAATTGGAATATAAACCACCCAACAAAGAGACCCATTTAAAACCAGAAAATTTGATTTATATCTCTACTCTAAGGAAGTCAGTTGACAAGGTTCTGGTTGGTAAGTATTGCCTAAACCTTTGCCAAAATATTAATTTGTAGTTACACAAAGATCTTTGTAGGTAAAGTTTTCCTGGGTCGTTGCATTACGAAACCAATTCAGTTGGCTGCAATCGCTTTCTTGGTGGAAGACCCAAGTGGAGATCGGGCAATCAGGGTGGCCATATACAATTCTTCGCTTCCCTTGGCCTCTTTCAATATCGGTACCATTGTTACCATCATCAGCCCTTATTTTAGAAGCCTTAAAGACGGCAGCTTAGCGGTAATTTCAACCTTATAATGATAGTTGGAGAAGGTTTAAAAGTCAATGGCTTGAGGACATTTTATTTTTTACTTTCATTAGTTGCGTACTTACAGCGCCAATCACGTCATTATCTTGTCAAACAAAGAAGCGATGTTAAGGTTCCCAGGCGTCAAATGGCACGCAAAACGGGTTGAACGTGGAATTGCAATGGATGAAGTACTGCAACACCGCAAAGATGGAAACGCCCATTTCTCGAACGGTTGTTACGAGGCCGCAATCGCGTGCTACACTAAAGGACTTGTCTTGCTGCCCAGTGACGAAATTTTCTTATGCAATCGTTCCCTATGCTATCTCCGTAGTTCCAAATATAATGAGGCTATGATAGACGCTTTTGTCATCCTAAAAAACAATCCCACGCACGTCAAAGCCATCCATAGAGTAGGCAGCGCGTACGTAGGGCTGAAAAAATACGACTTAGCCAAGAATTTCCTTCAAACCAAACTGCGACTGAACATTCCGAAAGAAGCTATCAGAAATTTATTGGAGATGGTCGAAGAGTTAATTACTCGGCGTGATGTCTCGCAATACGATATGGTAAAATTATACTCGTCATTGGGAGAGGATATCGAACACGAAATCGAAGATTATGTCGGTCCAGTTAGAACCGCTATCATTGGAAAAAAAGGCCGAGGCTTAGTTGCCACGAAAGACCTCGAACCAGGAGAGTTATTGATATGCTGCAAAGCTTTTGCAGTTTATTATTGCGATTTTGACTCCAGTTGTAAAGTTACAGAGTCGCTAATGGTTCCTTTGAAGAAATTATGGCAGATGATAGTTCAAAAATGTTCTCAAAACCCGGAGACCAAGAAAGAGTTTTACCGTCAGTTGGTTGGAGAGCCATGGCACTTTACGTCTGATAACTACGATGAAGCCCTTATGTGTAGGATTGAATGTCTCTTTAGATACAATATCCTCGACTATCACACGCCCGGAAAACTTAGCGCATTCGGAATATGGACTCTACCGTCTTATATCAATCACGATTGCATCGACCCTAATTGCACAGTGAATATTTTTGGAAACGTGTGTCAAGTCAGGTAGGGAAAAAAGTAGAGACTAAATAGCACGCTTTTTGGGGAAAGATTTGGTTACATTAAACTACTTTCGGGTCAACTTCGAGGCGTACCTTTCAGGTTAAGTTTGAGGCATGGGTCTTCTTCGAGCCCATTTTTCGGGTCTACTTGGAAACGTATCTTTCGGGTCGACTTGGAAACGTATCTTTCGGGTCGACTTGGAAACGTATCTTTCGGGTCGACTTGGAAACGTATCTTTCGGGTCGACTTGGAAACGTATCTTTCGGGTCGACTTGGAAACGTATCTTTCGGGTCGACTTGGAAACGTATCTTTCGGGTCGACTTGGAAACGTATCTTTCGGGTCGACTTGGAAACATATCTTTCGGGTCGACTTGGAAACGTATCTTTCGGGTCGACTTGGAAACGTATCTTTCGGGTCGACTTGGAAACGTATCTTTCGGGTCGACTTGGAAACGTGTCTTTCGGGTCGACTTGGAAACGTGTCTTTCGGGTCGACTTGGAAACGTATCTTTCGGGTCGACTTGGAAACGTATCTTTCGGGTCGACTTGGAAACGTATCTTTCGGGTCGACTTGGAAACGTATCTTTCGGGTCGACTTGGAAACGTATCTTTCGGGTCGACTTGGAAACGTATCTTTCGGGTCGACTTGGAAACGTATCTTTCGGGTCGACTTGGAAACGTATCTTTCGGGTCGACTTGGAAACGTATCTTTCGGGTCGACTTGGAAACGTATCTTTCGGGTCGACTTGGAAACGTATCTTTCGGGTCGACTTGGAAACGTATCTTTCGGGTCGACTTGGAAACGTATCTTTCGGGTCGACTTGGAAACGTATCTTTCGGGTCTACTTGGAAACGTATCTTTCGGGTCTACTTGGAAACGTATCTTTCGGGTCTACTTGGAAACGTATCTTTCGGGTCTACTTTGAGGTCATCTTCGAGGCCCATTTTTCGGGTCATTTTCGAAACGTACCTTTCGGGTCAACTCCGAGACGTATCTCTCGGGTCAACTTCGCGGCGTATCTTTCGGGTTAACTTCGAGGCATATCTTTCGGGTTAACTTCGAGGCATATCTTTCGGGTTAACTTCGAGGCATATCTTTCGGGTTAACTTCGAGGCGTATCTTTCTGGTCAAATCTCTAAGCTACTTCATCCTCTTTCATACAAATCAGAGCCGCTACTAGGTTTAGCTGTTTAAAATTCAATGGCTGGGCGAAATGAATACAGAGTAGTTTCAAAATTTTTATATATATTCTACTAATTTTGCCTTTCAGAACCATTAAAAGAGTTAAAAAAGGTGAAGAGTTACTGCGATCTTACAGCGAGCACGGGTATGGTCCGCAATACCGAGCCTACCTCTTACGGGAAATGCGATTATTCGATTGCGAATGTCGTTTATGTTTGGCCGAAAACCAACACCCGGACGAATGTATAAAACGGGAGAAGATCGTCCACGAATTCGTGAAGGAAGGATTCAATGATGCCAATGACTTGAACAACTATGTTCGGAGTCTCGTCAAAATAAATACATATTTTGCTTTTAATAACTATTACTTAGCCATGCCTTACTTGTTAGCGGGCGATCTCAGTTTCGTTACCAACAATAATCAACGAGCAATATTCTATTATTGCGAGTTTTTGGACCACGCCAGTAATTGCGGAGGTGATCTTGTTAGACATCTACATAAAGCCAACACCAATTTGTTTGTACTCTCTATGAAAAATGAGGCTTACCTAAACGCCTTTAGCTACAAGATGCGACTCTTGTCACAGATTAAACTCTACTTGGGGTCATGCGATGATGATTTGTTAGAACTAATGAATCCAGGAATAACCAATTTATTTCGCTCATTGGCTGATCAACCTCAGATTAAAAATTTAAGATTTGAATAATTTTTTGAATCACAATTGTCTAACCGAAAATATAATCTTATAATTGACCAAATTGAATAAATATTTTATGCTAAAGAATTTTATTCATTTTTACTTATTCACATTTCCTTTGAGCAAGGGCAGAAGCCGATGAAACCCTCCTTTGAAGTCTATTACTCCCGGGTTTCAAAAAGCGCAATTCGTACGCCTCCTAACGGTTAATATTTTCGGAGCGGGAGTTCGTCGAGCGAATATCTCTAGCAGCCTTGGAGTTCGTCAAAAAATCGTCGTCGTTTGTGGAGAGAGAGAATTTCCAATTTTCCGTAGACAGGGGGGATGAAGTAGGACCCCTTCTAACTCGTAAAATTGGGAATTTTACCCATACAGAGAGGAGCGCTATATGGAACATTAGAGTAGTAGACTTCAAAGGAGGGTTTCATCTACTTCTGGCAAGGGTAATCACTCCACGATTAATTTGTATTCAGTAGACGCGTTAGCATCTAATGTTATGGGCCGATGGTCAGAGCATTTCGTTTTATAAAAAAAAATATTAATAATAATTCACAGTTAACGAAATTTACACTATACTAAATTAAAAAAAAACTGATCTTTCTTACCTTGAGCATAGTTTATCGTTAACCCTAAAACTCACCAGTAATCCAAAAATAAACAGTATGAAGCATTGATGCTACGTTACTCCTACCTAAAGAAATATTCTAACATAGAAAATATAGTAGAAGGTATAGAAGCTTCAGCCATATCTCTACAATTTTCAGGGGATTGCTTTCGTCAATCTCAAACTGAGGTATCTCTACTTCCGGTCGCTCTCCGGTTGATACCGAATGACCAAGCAGACAATGAACAGTCGATAAAAACAGTAACGACTAAATAATAGACTTAATCTTTGCTGGACTAAAAATATCACACGGCCAATCGCGGGACACTAATTTCCGGAAGTTGAATATACCCAGTTTGGATTGGGAGTTTGGGGCAGTTGTCGCTGAAGCTTCTATTCCTTTTACCAGAAGCCGATGAAACCCTCCTTTGAAGTCTATTACTCCCGGGTCTCTGTATGGGTTATTCTCAAAAGGCGCGATTCGTACGCCTCCTAACGGTAGATGTTTTCGGAGCGGGAGTTCGTCGAGCGAATATCTCTAGCAGCCTCGGAGTTCGTCAAAAAAAAAAAACGTCGTCGTTTGTGGAGAGAGAGAATTTCCAATTTTGCGTAGACAGGGGGTATGAAGTAGGACTCCTCCGATCTCGTAAAATTGGGAATTTTACCCATACAGAGAGGAGCGCTATATGGAACATTAGAGTAGTAGACTTCAAAGGAGGGTTTCATCGGCTTCTGAAACAACTTATTTAAAACACTTTTAAAACTACAATGAAATAGTAGTAGTATTTCGTTAATTTATTTTTAGATTGGTTCAATTGAATTAGTCACTTAATACCGAAACATTAAAGAATTTAAAGAATTCTGAATGTTTTCGGGAGATTTTAATAGATCTAACACGAGTTTTAAACATTATTTTAAACGCTACAACAATGTAATAAAAAGGTTGTTAACACCAGTATTATAATACAACATGTATATATAATAATAATAATCACATCTAGATTATCAATCAAACGCGATATATATAGTATTAAAGTATTAAAAAGAAACACTAAAACATATTTTCCATAACACCGAATATTTTTAGTATATTTTTCACATACCCTGACAACGTGTTAAATATAATATATAATGTATATATATATATATCTACTATTGAAACTTATTAGTCACAATTAGGCTTATTTTGGTTTAAATAGTTAACAGTTGTGTTTTAAGGCCCACCGGTTTGATATATCACATTGGCCCAAAACGAAATTTGTATTAAAAAGGGTCTACGTATCAAGAAATAGATCATTTTTAAAGTCCACTGATTTTATTATTAATTTAAAGTTAGGATGTCCACACCTGTTGAATGGTTTTTAAGTAACTTCTAAAATAGCAAAAATATGCAAATTTTCTTGTTTGATAGGGTAGAAAGAAGGCAAGGGAGACATCACCAAAGTTGCCATATCACGTGTAAGAAGAGGTGATAATTATTTGTTCTATCAGAAGTAGATGAAACCCTCCTTTGAAGTCTATTACTCCCTGGTCTTGTCTACCCCTCTCTGTATGGGTTAGTTACAAAAAGCGCGATTCGTACGCCTCCTAACGGTAGATATTTTCGGAGCGGGAGTTCGTCGAGCGAATATCTCTAGCAGCCTTGGAATTCGTCAAAAAAAAAAAAAAAACGTCGTCGTATGTGGAGAGAGAGAATTTCCAATTTTCCGTAGACAGGGGTGTGAAGTAGGACCCCTCCGATCTCGTAAAATTGTGAATTTTACCCATACAGAGAGGAGCGCTATATCGAACATTATAGTAGTAGACTTCAAAGGAGGGTTTCATCTACTTCTGGTTCTATTAAAGTCTCATTCATACATATACCTAAAAGCTTCTAGTTTTGAGATACGATCACACTAGCGTATCCCGCAATCGATTATAATCGATTAAAACAAACCGATTTCTATATCGTTCAATATCGTTTGTTCACACATCATCTTCATAAACTGATTTATTAGTTTTATACGTAGGTTTTTGAAGCGAAATCGGTTTGAAACTGGTTCCCGAAGCAGTTTCTAGAAATAAGCCGCGTTCATACTAGGCCTTGTAATCGATTTAAACCGTTTCAAAACGTTTCGCTAGAGTCGTGTGAACGGGAAACCGTCTTTTCTAGAATCTGATTCGAGTTCTCGAAACTGCTTCGGGAACCAGTTTCATACCGATTCGGTTTCAACAACCGATAGATGAAGCTACTATAAATTGAAGCCTTGAAGTATAGAATAAAGCTGGACTACAAGTGAAACCTTCAGTGTTTAACTGTGCAAAATATATTGAGATTTCGGCCAATCATAAGGTGTTCCAAGTCTGGATCTATAGAATATTTTTGGCTAGCTCAATGTTACGGGTTTTTATTAGGCTTAATCTCAATCTTTGGCTGATTTTCTTAATATTTGCGCGATTCAGAATGTTTAACTTCGCAAAGTCTTAATTTTATTAAATAGAACCGATAAGAAATTAAAATTAGTTATGCTTCATTCTGACTTTAAATTAAAATCTATAAAGTGGACTTTAAAAAAACCGTGAATAATTAGTTTAACTAAATGTATAAGGTTTAGTTTTACCATACTTTTCAGTAACCGAAATAATAAATAAAAAGATATAAACTACATAGCACCTCGAATGACTCATCAAAAATTGTTCCAACTCTCCATTATAAAACCAAATAACCACCTAAAAATCTATAAATTAATTTAAACCAGAAGCCGATGAAACCCTCCTTTGAAGTCTATTACTCATGGTCTTGTCTACCCCTCTCTGTATGGGTTAGTTTCACAAAGCGCGATTCGTACGCCTCCTAACGGTAGATATTTTCGGAGCGGGAGTTCGTCGAGCGAATATCTCTAGCAGCCTTGGAGTTCGTCAACCAAACGTCGTCGTTTGTGGAGAGAGAATTTCCAATTTTCCGTAGACAGGGGGGTATGAAGTAGGACCCCTCCGATCTCGTAAAATTGGGAATTTACCCATACAGAGAGGAGCGCTATATCGAACATTAGAGTAGTAGACTTCAAAGGAGGGTTTCATCTACTTCTGCTTCCATTATTATCTCGGAGTTTTCTTTTAAATAAAAAAAAATGTCTTGAAAGTGTCAATGTAGAAAAAGTCCGAAGTTGCACAAATACAGAGGTGCTACATACGCCGCTTATTTTTTTTTGGGTACTCCTGATAAGTTTACTTCATGGCGAAGTAAACATACTCCAAAAGAAAACGAGTTTATTTTCAAATTTGGGGAAGACAAATAATTTCGTAAGTGGTTGGCATCGACTACCCCGCCCCATGGGATTTAACATCTTGTATCAATCCCCAACAGTCTTTTCATCTTCATGAACACACTTACATGATAAACCTATTTGAACAATGTATGTTCACAATTGTCAAAATAACGTAACGAGCTAAGCTTGTGAAAATTAACAAAACCAAACATACAAAAGAACAGTGAGTGAAATTAAAAGCCATTAGAAGACATATTGTACAAAAGTTAAATTACTTGAGCACATAATCTTTGTAGTCTCAAAAACGCCGTTATCTGGTGATCAGAGTTTCGACTGTTCGAACTTAACTTGGATATCCATTGCTGTTTTCTAAAGGCTTTTGTTCAAACAATGTTCATTTCTCAGGTGAGACCCAAAGGTGAGACCCAAAGAGACCTAACTACTTATAAAATATGTAACAAAGAAAAACCAACTAAATTGTAAAATGAAATATAAATTCAACAGGGTAAAATGATTTTCCGGTAGCATTATCAGAGGTAGAAATGTTAAAATTTCAGTTCCTGAGACGAGGATTGAGGAACGAGTGCTTGCAAGAACTCATTGATGACACGAGAATTGAATCGTAATTAATACCTAGGAGATTCAGGTTTTTTTCTGACAAAAAACCTATCAAAAAGCTCGGGAAAAAGATAAATGCTGATGGAAATTAAATATCGTATAACTGGCAACAACAATTTAGTCATTTAGAAATAAATTTAAAATTTCTCCGAGTCTAATTTGGAAGATTTGATATACTAAGGTGTCAATCAAAAATAATAAGATCATGGAAACAGAATCCTTCAGGGGCGGATTAAGAGGTGTAGAGGCCCAGGGAAGACAAATGAATGGAGGCCCAGGGAAGACAAATGAGTGGAGGCCCAGGGAAGACAAATGAGTGGAGGCCCAGGGAAGACAAATGAGTGGAGGCCCAGGGAAGACAAATGAGTGGAGGCCCAGGGAAGACAAATGAGTGGAGGCCCAGGGAAGACAAAGGAGTGGAGGCCCAGGGAAGACAAACGAGTGGAGGCCCAGGGAAGACAAACGAGTGGAGGCCCAGGGAAGACAAACGAGTGGAGGCCCAGGGAAGACAAACGAGTGGAGGCCCAGGGAAGACAAACGAGTGGAGGCCCAGGGAAGACAAACGAGTGGAGGCCCAGGGAAGACAAACGAGTGGAGGCCCAGGGAAGACAAACGAGTGGAGGCCCAGGGAAGACAAACGAGTGGAGGCCCAGGGAAGACAAACGAGTGGAGGCCCAGGGAAGACAAACGAGTGGAGGCCCAGGGAAGACAAACGAGTGGAGGCCCAGGGAAGACAAATGAGTGGAGGCCCAGGGAAGACAAATGAGTGGAGGCCCAGGGACAACAGAGAAGTGGAAATCCTGGGGCAACAGAGAAGTGGAAATCCTGGGGCAACAGAGAAGTGGATATCCTGGGGCAACAGAGAAGTGGAAATCCTGGGGCAACAGAGAAGTGGAAACCCTGGGGCAACAGAGAAGTGGAAACCCTGGGGCAACAGAGAAGTGGAAACCCTGGGGCAACAGAGAAGTGGAAACCCTGGGGCAACAGAGAAGTGGAAACCCTGGGGCAACAGAGAAGTGGAAACCCTGGGGCAACAGAGAAGTGGAAACCCTGGGGCAACAGAGAAGTGGAAACCCTGGGGCAACAGAGAAATTTAGAACCCTAATTATCTTTCAAACAAGTTAAACAATTTTTTAAGCACATTCCAATAATGGGGGTCTTATTCTTGTCGAGCCTCTCCCCTAAATCCGGCTTAAGGATCCCTCTTCGTAGGTTCTCATGACCATAAATGAGTTCTTGTTGCTTGATTTGTAGAACAATTAAACTCGTTGACAATATATATCTACGATTTAAACAAATTATGTTCCTCCATGGTAACAATTACATCCCAGGAAACCAGACTGGTCCTCTTTTTGGCCTCCCGGACCAGTATCGTGTCAAAAACACTATAATCGAATCTCTCTAGCGATCAAGACGTTAATTGACTAGAATATAATCGAGCTGGAAAAGCTCATTTTAGTAAAATTAATATTATTAGTAAATATTACGTTATTTTGAAATATTTGCCACGGGAATTATTTTATATATATAACAATTTAGTAATATTACTTTTTTACTCTTAAATTGTCTTTATATTATAGTTTTAGATTTCTTGTAATAGTAAAAGCGTTTAGTTCGCGATAAAGGGTAAGGCATTTTGTACGTTTTTACCATAAATGGAAACTTTTTTTTGATTTTAACAATTGTGAGGAACATCGCGTTAATAATTTCAAAGTATCGCACCTTATGACTTTGAGCACAAAGTGTAGGGAAAAATTCGGGGAACAAGAAAATGTATGGTTATCCCTGTACAAAATTCCCGGTTTTCGGCACCAAAAATTTATTTTATAATTTTAGAAATTTCTCCATTCCATAACGTCATAGTATTATTACTGGTTTTTATTTATGGTATTTATTTTAAGAAAGTCAACTATAGTCTTAGCATTGTCTTATTAATATTCTCATAATCTTTGCGGTTAATTTCTATTGAAGAAAATAGCGAATATTTTGGGGGATACTCGTATATTTTCTTATTCCTCTACTTGTCCTCTGCACATTCAATGAAAACTTTTTCGTCCCAATTAAAATTTTGACAATATTGTGCAAGGTACTTTCCAATTTATCAAGAACGAATTAAGGCTCTTCAGAACCTTGAGAGTCTCTGCTGTAATCTTGGCATACTTTATCGTAAAACGGCGTCTGCTTTTTATTTGCTCCGCCTCACAACGGCCAACTTAGAAAGATAGAGAAGCTGATCTAAGTTGGCCATTGTGAGAATAGGAAAATGAACAAGAAGAAGCCATTTTCGATAAAGTAAAGGATCCAAGGGCCTTCGATTTGTTCTGGTTTTTACTTGTATACTTTAACGCCTTAAGATATATTAATAAATTCATACCTGGCAGTTGTAAGACATAATTATTTAGTACAAGTACTTTCAAGTTTCTTAGTACGACGAATGGTTTTCCCTCGACGACATTGTTTCGAGTGACTTTTTTCTTTGTATTTAAAGAAAAAGGGTTGACCACACAAAGAGCAGAAATGAGTCTGTCGTCTTCTCATAATTTTGAACCAACCTGGTAATATCTTCCGCGTAAGTATTTTGCGAATTTTTCCCAATTTCTTGACCATTTTCTTTTCCGTTTTAATTTTTTTCGACCTTTTGACCTTGATAATCTCTCGTCTGGGTTTTTCCTTCAATCCAATTGGTAGTTTCTTAGGTTCGGCTTGTTTCCTGGATCGTTTTGGTTGGTTATCGTCACCGCTACGACCGTCTCTTTTCCGTCCACGTTCTTCGTTTTCATCCGTGATTGGTCCACGTTCGTCGAGCACGCTCTGACACAAAGAGCAGGCTATTGGATGATGATTACTACGATGGTGAGCGATAAACGACGGTTTACTGAGGCAACCAGCGCCACAATGAGGACATCTTAGAATACCGGCGCAATCGGTAGCAGGATGAATTTCTTTGACGTGTTTTCTGAGAGCGTCATCGAAAGGGGTTAAATAAGAACATCCTGAGCCGGCTAAACATTGTAGAACTCGCCCGGCGTGAGATTCCATGTGCTCGAGCATGTTAGGTCGACTATGGCAACTGTAACCGCATAGGGTACAACAAAATGGAAGACTCGGACTATTGAAGAGTGTGAATGTGTCCGAGTTACCGCGGTGAGCGGTCGCCAAATGTTTCAAAAGAGCTTCGGACTCGTTGAATAACGTGGAGCAAAGTTGACAAGCAAATGTGTTTGGTTTTTCGTCACAGATACTCGTGACGGTGTTGGCTTTTTTTAAGAATAAATAAAGTCAAATTAGAAATTAATTTCGCATCTCGAAAATGATGCGGTTACTGGGTAGAATGATGGCTAAAGCTGTTAACAATAAGGCATTCCAATGTTAGAAGTGTAATAACCAATAAGTTACTGGGAAAACATTCAATATATACCATTAATGTTAGTTTTTCGATGAATTTGAGACTGCGAATATCAAATAAAATTCAAATTTTGAAATCAAAATCCAATTTCGAATGTATCGTTATACCAAAATTTAAATCAATACAATTGCTAAAAAATATTTAAAACGTTATATAAGCCTTTAGTATAAGCTTAATAAGGCGCATTTTCAGTGTTATGTTAAATAGTAAGAGCAAAAACATTTTAAAAGGATAAAATATTTTGTTAGGTATTGACAAAAACCCGTTAAAATAAAAGGAAAAATTAGTGCAAATACAAAATAACATTTTTTGACATTCAAAAGTTAAAAACTATACAATACAATATATAAAGACACTTTTAAGAAAATTTTTATAACGTTAAAAAAAATGATAAAATTAAAATTGAAAAGTGCACAAGTTTTAATTAACGATAAAATATATCAATATAGCTCGTTCGGCAAACGGCGACGGGTAACTAAAGCAACACGACGCTAATCGAATGCAAGCTCAAGGGAGCGACACTTATATTCAAACCCGCGAATGTCGTAAGGAAGTCGGAAACAATGGTGTATTTATTAGCACTTATAATTTTTTTGTAAATGGATTAAATGCACACCCATTATTGGTTTTCGAGGATTATAAAATGTATATTGGTTCAAATGTTAAAGGGAATAGAACCTATAAGGCTTTCTTTACAAATAAGAACTAAAATTTGTACAGATGAAGGATTTGGATTCAAGTGATCGACTTTGAAATGATCTATACGGAAATAAAATTCAGTTACTAACCTATACTTAAGCATTTTTCGATCAATTGAAAGTCGATCAATTGGAAATAACCCCATGTCGATCGTTAAAGTCGATCAATTGGAAATAACCCCATGTCGATCGTTTGAAATTTGATCAATTGGAAATAACCCATTTTTCGATCGTTTTAAAGTCGATCAATTTGGAAATAACCCATTTTCGATCGTTTTAAAGTCGATCAATTGGAAATAACCCATTTTTCGATCGTTTTAAAGTCGATCAATTGGAAATAACCCATTTTTCGATCGTTTGAAAGTCGATCCATTGGAAATAATCCATTTTTCGATCGTTTGAAAGTCGATCCATTGGAAATAATGAATTTTCGATCGTTTGAAATTCGATGTAATTGGAAATAACCCATTTTCGATCATTTGCAAATCGATCAAATTGGATTTATACCGATTTGAAGGCTATAAGGGCGCAAGAAAACAGAAGATTTCTATTCCCTTTACCGGGTTAATTGCGAAACTGAGAAAGGCCAGTTAATTGTAGTTAAATCTTATGTTTTGAAGTGTAATGCAAAAATAATCTAAGCTCTGTAAGTACGGCCTTCAAAATAAGACAAAAAGTCACAATTTTTACTGAAATTATTTGTAAAGTGCGTGATTTCCCAAACTTAATGCACAATCCAAAAAAATGTTTTTGCTCTATTAAAAATCATTGTTTTATTAATTAAAAAAAGAGATAGAAAAGAAATGGTTAAAAAAAAGCCAATGTTTAATTAGTGACGGGTTTAAATGAAAAAAAAAGTTAAAATAATTAAATGAGAGGAAACATATTTAATGAGTTTCATAGCACACTGGACATATGGTAAATACACAAAAAATTCACATTATTTTTTTTCGATGTTTAACAAACACGTTTCACGCGCTAATGTAATGTAATATATTATAATATTACGTAAAAGGCAAAAAAATAAAAAAAACTTAAAAACAAATTCACAAAAATGAATTTTCTTTTTAAAAAATTTTCTCTCTGAGGTGGCAAAACGCAATTAAATTTTTTACCAATTTTTCCCCTTTAATTAAGTTTAATTTCTGATATTGTCTACACGACGAAGTACAATTTTTGTCCTTTGTGTATCGAAGCTAAAAAACATTGTAAACACCAACATATACATTTACAGGTGATCATCTCTAATAGAACTAAACTTCGTTCACATTTTTCTTATACACGATTAAACACAACCTATATTTTCAGAGGTTCATCATTTTTAAGACTTTTTGATAAATTAACATAACCTCAAATCGAGACGGCATTTTCTCTACAACTTCGCAAATTTACTAAATTATACCCCATTTATGGAAGATATAGCGTTGTAACAGCGCCATCTAGTGTCAATATAAGATCAAAGTCTTTGGCGAACAGTAACTATACCCTTGGAGTCATAAAAACTGGAAGAAATAAAATCCCGAATCCTAAACATCATTAACCTTTAGATATGTCTTGAAACATTACATTGATCTATATTTGTTATTGCTTCATTGGTACAGATAGTGTAGGCCAAAGGTTTTAACATATATTATTTAAATATTAGCCTAAATTACCCCCAAAGGAATTTGCTAACACGCTGACTTTAGAAATCGAGAAACACGATTAGCAAGTCTTCTCAAACGAGCGGACTTAATTTAAATTTGGTATATTTCAAGGTGACGTTAGAAATTCAGAATAGTGGCTTCCCTGAGTTTTATAACACGAGAAAAGGCTCATGGCGAAGTACCACAAATAACAAGTCTTTGTCGAGCGTGTAAACCCAATTTAAATTTGTTTTATGTTTAATAACACTAGTTTATTAACACGGAGAAGGGATTGTGGAGAGTACCACAAATAGCTAGTCCTCTCGAGCGAGTGGTCTTAAGTCTAAACCTGTTTAAAACGAATTATTTAAAACTGAGTTTTTCCTTCAAGTTGATTAAACTAATTTGCATAATATAGCGTGTAATAATCGACACTAGATGACGTAACTATTACGATTACGCTCTAGCACTACTTGTCTTAAATGCGGAGCTGATTAGTTGCTTATATTTTTCGTATATCTTTGGAAACATTCTGGACAAACGTCGCGAAAATACGTTTAAAAAATTAAAACTTTAAAAAGCTTTCTACATACTGAAATTCAGTTCTCTTCATCTTCAAAATATATTTTTTTTTCCCGATATCCCATGTTTGTAAAAATTAAATAAAAAAAGAGAAAACAAACACGTTTATTCTTACCCTAAAACTTGGGTAAAATCGTGAAAAATATCTTATTCCTATATTACAATCAGTGGCCTTTGTTTTCACATTAAACTATCTCAGAATTATAGATATAAACATCCTAAAGAACTTCCTTTGAGATAAAACTGATAAACAAGAGATGATGTAATATTTCCACACCTCGTTAGCCGATTTCAAACGAATCTAGAGATCTCGCGCTACGCTGAAGGTGTCTATTAACCCCCAGGCGAAAAATAGTAAAAGTAGCGGGAGTATGGTAACGCCTTTACTGCAAAATTAACAAAACATTACATGTTATGGCTTGATATTATTACTTAAAGATTGTAACTAGTTACGAGGTAACGAACTGCCGAATAAGAATATTATTATAAATAAATAAACGAACGAAAATGGGAAACTGGAAATATATGAACTAAGAAGAAGCTTTCGGTTGTTTAGAACATAGATAAATATTTCTAACTAACTGGGAGCTAACAATAATTATAATTAAATTGAATAAATATAAAAAGGGATTGCGGCAAAATGTGTAATTTAATTGTAATGTAAAATATTGTCCTCGTTGTTTAAAATATATATGAGTATTTGTAACTAACTTAGAGCTAACAAACTATCAAATTGCTTTTAAGTAATGATAATTTGGGATTACATGTAAAATTTTCTCTTCAGCAGTTTTTCTCATTAAGAAGTCCGCAGATGATTATATCTACACTGAAATTAATTTCTTCGCTAAACTTTGTAACATTATGGAGAGATTTGAGGTTTTTTTTTAAACGTTTAAAACTATTTTATCATTTATTCTTCTATGGAATATTTTATATATGTATTTATTTAATTTTATTTATTATTTAACCATGTTCTGAAGTGACGACATCGCTCTAAAAATTTTGCATCTCTTTTTGTTTAAATTTATTTTTTTATAGTCTACCAGGAACATTTATCAGTTAACAATCACAAATATCATGATTGATTTGTATCACAATTTTCAACCATGAGAGCGAATTTAACTACGCGGAATTTTGGTTTTTTTTTTCATTAAGTTGTATTTTCTTTTTTAAGCGTTTATGCTAAATGGCATTTAAATAGAACAGGTAAAATGGCATTGTTTATTTGTATTTATCTTTGTTTTCGCGTGAGCTCGATGAGAATGAATTCATTAAGTCATGAATTTATTTATGCGCGTATGAATATATTCAAGTATTAAATAGTTAAGCCTTTGTCAAGACAAGGCTTAGCATTTCGCCTACTGTTTGTACGTTTAAATTAGAAAACTTCGCTCGTACTACCTAGAATTCCTTCGAAAAGGAGGGTGACGACGAAAACGAAGTGATTTTTCTATAGATTCCGCTTTTAAGACATGTGTCTCAGAAGTGTACAAACAATCGTAAACCTGATTGAGAACCATCAACCAATCAAAAGACGATGCCCCAATTTTGGTTTAGTAAAATCTCACCGACACGTGCAGTGGTACACTCTTTGAATCGCGTTAAATCTGGCTCTTGATTATTTTCACGCGCACAATCGTGCGTACCACAGCGCGTGTCGCGGGGATTTTATTTATCCATAGTTAGGGCCGTGTATGATTGGTCGGAGGTTCTCCTTTTCATCGAATCGTGCTAAATCGCGTTCTTGATTATTTTCACGTGCACAATCGTGCGTACCACAGCGCGTGTCGCGGGAATTTTATTTATCCATAGTTAGGGCCGTTTCTGATTGGTCGAAGGTTCTACTTTTCATCGAATCCAATTTTTTGTACAATTCAGAGACGTTTCTTGAATAATTTAATTCTAATTTTTAATATTGTAATTGATTAATAACTTTCTTAACACTCTCTTTAAGAGTTCGAGGTAGTAATTGGGACCATAATTATTATTTCAAATCGAATAATTACTATTTAAGCGACGATTGTAGTTATAGTTAAATAAAACTGGTCGTATGCTGTTCTAACCATCCCAGAATCGGAGGGTTAGAAATGCTAATAATACAATTATATATTCATGTCAACATAAATACATTCATGACAAAACTGACTTAGAAACTAACGTTTTCAGGAACGGGGAAGAAAAAAAAACTAGTAACAGTCCGATATGTGATAAAATTAAATAAAACAATACTGAGATTTAAAAAAAAAAAAACTTAACAATTTTGACTATCGTTAAAAATAGATGTTTTAGTTTTGGTTTTATTTTTTGACAGTGTGCTAAAACAAAATATTTAAAGCATAGTGGTTTTGATGTGAAATTTGATTTTGATTTTCACTTAATATTGACGTTTGAAATTGTAATTACAATATTGTTATACCTCGTGAGAGATTTTTAATGATTCAATTTGTAGATAAAATAACAAAGGATGAATTTATTAAAACTCACAAATGTTTGTGCCTGATAAAACATAAAATGGCTTGCTCCACTTGTTAGACAAGTGCTTAGACGTCACTATCTACGTCACCTGTCTCTTACTACAGTGATGATTCCCCTAAACTCGGGCAAGGAGGATTAGACAAGGAGAAGAAATGTGGGGACGGCGCGGTTCCTACTGCGTCGGCCTAAACTCCCACTCTGGGAGAACGGGGGTAGAGACGTTTCGTGGTAAAATGTTGTCGCGTGGGTAAAACGAATCCTTTATGAGACGCGCTAGCTCGCGACCACGTGACAACAGTTTACCTCGAGAATTTTCTATCCCCCCTTTCCACCCGAGTGGGAGGTTGGCTCTTCTCTCTCTAACTCAACGCAGCCCCACATTTCCTCTCCTTCTCTGATCCTCCTTGCTACAGTGATGATTCCCGTAAACTTGGGTTAAACAAAGCTAAAACGCTAAGCCTAACTAAATTTTCAGTCAGTGGGTACTTGTTCTTTATCCGTAACAGCAAAGCACGAGGTTTGGTTGTTTCCTACTTTGCCGTTAGAGGTCGCTTATGAACACTACGATTTGTTATTCATCTACATATTTTAAGATTAAAACTAGCGCGTGTTTTAAAGTTCAAAGTTTGACCCTTTTTAGTTGCATATATTTTGACATTTTATCTATATTTCTATGCATATTAAAATTAATTTAGGCTTAGCCGGCTGATATTGCAACATTATTAATTGACAATAGATTAACGTGAAACTTTTTATTGTGAGTTTTAATAATTTAAGTTAAATTAGTTCATGGGAACATTCCATATTTTGGATCAAAATAGTTGGTCAAGATAACATTTCAATATGTTCTAAGATGAACTAACATAATATCTTAGTAAAATTGGGAACATTATCATCAATAGATGGCGTGGACTTCATGCCACCTGGTGGCGGTAATGGTAACATTCAATGTTACTTAAGTGGTTCCCAGAACATACCGCAATCGAGACTAAACATGTCGCCAATAAATGTTAAAAATTTGTGAATTGTAAACCTTTTGAGAAAAAAAAAACCGTATATTTGCTAAGCCTAATCGAACCCTGGATAATTTCTTTAAGTTTGATTTCTTGACTAGTACACAATACTGTGAAATAAAACAATTATTGACTTTTGATATTGAAAATTTCAAATCAATTTTATTTTGATGTGATTTTAAATTTTTGATTTGGTGAGTTACAAATTTTATAAGGGGGCTTGTTTAAATAACTTTTTAAACAATGAATCATTAGAAATCTCTCTGGAAGTCTTTTTTCAAACGCACGTAATTAATTTTGACTAACAAAATATTTATAATCAAATGAAACAAAAAAATATTGAACATGGCCTAAATTTTGCGGTGAAAAATATTTGGCTTATTTAATGATTTCATGGCACGTCATACTATTGGCTCATATCTGCGATAAATTGGAAATGAGGTCATCACCTATCAGTCAATTATGTAATTTAGATTATGGGGTTAATTAAACGAAGTAACTGGCCATCATAAATTAGTTAAGTTTTTAAATTGTCCGTATTTGTTGAAAATTATTTAACTATTAGAGTTAATTGTTCCATTTACGTTTTAATTTTAGTTTTTAAGTCTCGCTGGTATAATTTATTTATTGTTGAGTTGAAGTAGGAGGCTGAAAGTCTCTGGGAGGAACGTTTGGCGGATTTTGGACCGGGTTGTTCTTGGTGCCATCTGAATTTGACGGAACTTGAACTTGCTGGCCGAATAATAAGCCTATCGGGTACACTTGGTTAATGGCGGCACCATCTGGAAAAATGATCCAAAAGCAAAGTTCGAATAACTTCCAGGGTTTTTTAAATATTAACTGGTAAAAATGACCATTTAAAAATGTTAAGAACAAAGTTAAATAGGCACAAAACCAGTAGTATCATTAATTTATTCACTATCATCAAGAATCCATTCAGGTTCCATAAGAATATGGGAGGGCCGCGATTCAATAACCATCCTCCCAAACTTTGTAGCAAAAGTTCGTCCGCTTCGAATCGATTTTTCAAGTAAATCGCTCCTGACATCTATTATTAACGCGCGCCACTAACGACCTTGACATAATATTTTGGTTAATAAAAATGGAGCCGACCGAAAAAAGATCTAAGCGTACAAATGTTGCGAAAATTGCAGATGAACTTTTGTTACAAAGTTTGGGAGAATGGTACCAGAGGCTAAAGCTATGCTCCTATATTCTTATGGAACCTGAATGGATTCTTGCTATCATCAATATATCACTGCATTAAATAGTTTTAACAACATACTTCGTGATAGGAGTTATGTTGACGCGTTATCGACTAGTGTTATGAGCTGATCGTCATGTTTAATGTTAATTATTTGATGTGAAGTTATGTTTATTTCATTCCAATACATTTCTTACGAGTTCACTGACTATAACTAGTATCAAACGTCTATCATTTTACTCCATGAAAGTAAACAACGCCCCGTAGCTTCATACTATCAGTAAAGGTCCGACAGATTCTAATTCAAGACACTCTAGCGGCCGCAGTCGCTGTATAAATAGTGAAATCGGAAGAGCCACTCATTGGAGAAATTTCTAGAGTTGGGACGGAAGACAACCGTCTAAATTCCGTCTCTCTCCCGACTCAAAATATCGAGGAAGAGTCCAAACCACTTGAGCCAGACAGGGGTGATGACTTTTTTGGCTATTTTTTAAATGATGGGCTATGACGTAAAACTGGGCCTTTGCTCATAGTATTAAGCAATTATGAATTAATAGTTTTCAATATTCTGAGACGCCTTAAGCTTCTGCTCATTGGCTCTCGCGATTATATTTCTAGAAAAGCTACTGATACAGTGATATATTAACGTGTAAATGAATAAATTTATGGCAAAACTTGGGCTGGAAGCTTTTCAAACGTTTGGCGTACTAATTTTTCTAAAAATAATATATTGACTGTACTTTTGTTTTAAGTTTTGTATAAATTTCATCAAGCATAATTAAAATTACATTAGACTTATCTGAATAATTTATGTAAGGTATTTTAAAGGTAGTCCTATTCTACTTTTAATTCGCTGCAGTGGGACAATATTTTTACCTCTATGAGACGCCATAGCAGACGATGTTTCGGTTATGGCTAATTTTTAATTAAAATCAGTGTTTTATTTCCTAAAAAGTCATAAAAGCTATGCATTTTGAAATAATATAGTCAAAGAAAATATTTGAATTTCTTGACTAAAAAAGTGTTATCACTTACACGCGTTAGGATTGGCTTTAAAAATACTTGACGAAATTTTCCAAGTTACAATTACTTATAATACATTGTATAAATGTTTAAATTAAAATATAATATTAATTACAACTAATTTTATACTGTAATTACGTATAATGTTAAATTGGTTTCGCGTAGAACAGGAAATATTTGAAGTAAATGGGGTGAAATATCACCCAATTAATAATTTAAAATAATTAAATAAAAAACCGTTAAAATTTTCATTTTTCATTGATTAATTCAAACAGAAGCCGATGAAACCCTCCTTTGAAGTCTATTACTCCCGGGTCTTGTCTACCTCTCTCTGTATGGGTTAGTTTCAAAAAGCGCGATTCGTACGCCTCCTAACGGTAGATATTTTGGGAGCCGGAGTTCGTCGAGCGAATATCTCTAGCAGCCTTGGAGTTCGTCAAAAAAAAACGTCGTCGTTTGTGGAGAGAGAGAATTTCCAATTTTCCGTAGACAGGGGGGGTATGAAGTAGGACCCCTCCGATCTCGTAAAATTGTGAATTTTAACCATACAGAGAGGAGCGCTATATGGAACATTAGAGTAGTAGACTTCAAAGGAGTGTTTCATCTACTTCTGGCTTAATCCATTAGTAGAAAATATTTAACTAGAAATAAATTAGAAAATAGGCTTAGCTGGGATTAATCGAGACCATGAATTTCTTCGCATTTAAGGTTTTGCGACCAATCGAATGTAATAATAAATCTCCCCTTAACGACGGGCCTTTGCTCATTGGTCACTGACTTTTAATGCGAAGAAATTCAGATGATCTCCATGAATCCAGCTAAGCCTACTTTCAAATTTATTTCTAGTTTAATATTTGTTTGTAATTTTTTAACTGGGGGATTAGACCTTCTTGTTGCTAGGTTGCATTCTCCCTTTAAATAACTAACTTAAATTGAAAAGATTAACGGTTGTTTTTCTTCTAAAATGCATCTTTTTTTCTGGGAAGGTGTCTTTAATTTTACATAGGTAATTTATTTAGTGCTCAGAATGGACAGGTTAAATATTGTTCTTCGCCTAGAGGCGCGAGTTTGTAATTCACCTCGTTCTTATAAATTACTAATTTCTGGTAATTTACCAGGTTCTTGTAAATTACTAATTTCTGGTAATTTACCTCGTTTTAATAAATTACTAATTACTGGTAATTTACCTCGTTTTTGTAAATTACTAATTTCTGGTAATTTTCCAGGTTTTTGTAAATTACTAACTACTGGTAATTTACCTTATTTTTGTAAATGACTAATTACTGGTAATTTACCTTGTTTTTCTACATTACTTATTACTAGTAAATTACCTTGTTTTTCTAAATTACTTATTAGTGGTAATTTACATTGTTTTTCTAAATTACTAATAATTGGTAATTCACATTGTTTTGTAAATTACTACCTTGTTTTGTAAATTACTAATTACTGGCAATTTACCTTGTTTTGTAAATTACTAATTACTGGCAATTTACCTTGTTTTGTAAATTACTAATTACTGGCAATTTACCTTGTTTTGTAAATTACTAATTACTGGCAATTTACCTTGTTTTGTAAATTACTAATTACTGGCAATTTACCTTGTTTTGTAAATTACTAATTACTGGCAATTTACCTTGTTTTGTAAATTACTAATTACTGGCAATTTACCTTGTTTTGTAAATTACTAATTTCTGGCAATTTACCTTGTTTTGTAAATTACTAATTATTGGCAATTTACCTTGTTTTGTAAATTACTAATTACTGGCAATTTACCTTGTTTTTTTTTGGTCCAAAAAAATTAAATATAATTACCATTTGTTTAAGATTCAGTAATTTCACATTCTACGCTTAACCATTTTCACATTCTACGCTTAACCATTTTCACAAATATACATTTATAACACATAATTTAATTACAATGGATCGCGTTTGATAAACTAAAATCTTATATTGAACTACAAGTAATTAAGTAACAGTCTTTTAACAACAAAAATAGCTTTCGTTTTAAAAACATCGCCCCATCTAGAGAAACTGTGCCAAATTGGCAATTAGATTAAATTTTTAATTAAAAAACAATTTGTGGGTGAGATAAAAACAAACTTGGCTTCATTTTGTTGGAAAACGTCTTTGGTTTAACTATCATTTCCTGAATTTTTATTTTTTCTAAAACTAGTACGTCTCATTTAGACAAACACAAAACTTTGTAAGGCAAAAATATCATTACAATTGAAGTGGACCACATGATTTTTGGGGACAAGAAAATTTAGAGCTGTCTCACAAAACTCCTAGTTTATCATGGTTACACTCTTATGGAGCGGGCGCATCGAGTGCGCGTATCTTTGATTAACTTCCAAGGTTTCTTGCTAAGCCTAATTCGGGACTAATTCCATTTGAAAGTAAAGAACGTTGGAGAGGCCCGTTTTTGGCGGGAAGTTATCATGGTTACACTCTAATGGAGCGGGCGCATCGAGTGCACGTATCTTTGATTAACTTCCAAGGTTTCTTGCTAAGCCTAATTCGGGACTAATTCCGTTTGAAAGTAAAGAACGTTGGAGACGCCCGTTTTTGGCGCGAAGTTATCAAGGTCACACTCTAATGGAGCGGACGCATCGAGTGCGCGTATCTTTGATTAACTTCCAAGGTTTCTTGCTAAGCCTAATTCGGGACTAATTTCGTTTGAAAGTAAAGAACGTTGGAGACGCCCGTTTTTGGCGCGAAGTTATCAAGGTCACACTCTAATGTAGCGAGCGCTTCGAGTGCGCGTATCTTTGATTAACCTCCAAGGTTTCTTGCTAAGCCTAATTCGGGACTAATTCCGTTTGAAAGTAAAGAACGTTGGAGACGCCCGTTTTTGGCGCGAAGTTATCAAGGTCACACTCTAATGTAGCGGGCGCTTCGAGTGCGCGTATCTTTGATTAACTTCCAAGGTTTCTTGGTACCTTTCATGTAGTCCAAAACTAGACTGTAATGAATTATTTTGATTCAAAAGCAGTGAAGCACCAATAACCAGTTTTGACTGACAACCTGCGATTTTAAATCTAAAAGGGGATATAATTTGATAGAAAACATATTTTCTTCCTCTATGCGTCCATTGCATATTAAATTTGCGATGTCATCCGCTAGATGACGCGACATTTTTAAGTTTTGTGTTAATCTACGAGACACTTGAAACACCCAAGTCTTTGGTTTACTGGTTCTAATTTTAGACACAAAATCTAACGCGAATATCAGTTATACCATTATAGTTGAAAATATGTGCTATTTAGGCGTATTTTTTGAGCGGCAGTTATTTTAAATTGAAAAGAGTGAAGCGAAAAGATAAAATGTTGAAGAGATAGTTACATTTAAAATTTTGTATAATGAATTTAATAGATAATTACACTAGGATGTCTTTTCATAGAGTCTAGTGGGTTGGGTTTCCAGCTCGTGACGCTACGTCGAAGCCTATGATTGGCTTTTGAGGGCTATCTTCTTAATTACTAGTGTAATTACCTTATTTAGAATGATAAAATAATTTCAAAATCAATAGTAAAGTTTTTGGTTTATTTGAAACATTTTGTTTTTCAACACCTGAAACTTTAAGAGCGCTAAGCCTAACTCTAACTTTTGACATAAGGTTCAGTTCCTCCAAACAACCAGCTAAGCCTAACTCTAGCTTTTGACATATGGTTCAGTTCCTCCAACCAACCAGCTAAGCCTAACTAACTTTTGACATAAGGTTCAGTTCCTCCAACCAACCAGCTAAGCCTAACTCTAACTTTTGACATAAGGGTCAGTTCCTCCAACCAACCAGCTAAGCCTAACTCTAACTTTTGACATAGTTTTCAGTTCCTCCAACAAACCAGCTAAGCCTAACTCTAACTTTTGACATAATTTTCAGTTCCTCCAACCAACCAGCTAAGCCTAACTCTAGCTTTTAACATAAGGTTCAGTTCCTCCAGCCAATCAGCAGCATTCTTTCGATCTTTTATAAATGAACGGTCACTGCTAATGGAGTGAACCCAAATTTATTTAAAAATACAAATTCAAAAGCCGTTTTTGGCTCATAGTTTCCCTTTAATCCATTTATTTTTTTAGTTATTGAGTCTTAGGCTTAAACAAATTCGATAATAGTCAACAATTTACAACTGAAGACTTTTACTATTGGTTTGATAACATCTTACCAAACTAAACCTGTTAAAAATGGTAAATTTCAAAATTCAAGTAACCATCGCTTTAACGTTAGGCAAACCCTGATTTTTTGCTAGTTTCCAAACTGCGTACAATTTTAGGGGTGCATATTTGATAGTCTATTTCGAGGTGTTTTATGAAAGAGTGGAATTGTGCGGGCGACTTTATCGTGCCATTATGACTCTCAGCCAAAATAACAAGAGCTCGTTTCTCAAATTCTAAGCAATTCGGCTATTTCATAGACCGCGAATACCTCGTGATTTAGCTACGCATTTTCTTTATTCCGAGACTTAAAAACTGATGACTTTGCTTTTGATAGTGTTATATTTCTGCACTCTAGAATTTAAGAATTTTAAAAAACTTTAATCTGGTTTTTGTCCCAGTTTCCTGGATTTTCTTTAAAGATACGATAGATGGCGATATAATAACTCCAAGAATTCATTCAGGTTCCATAAGAATATGGGAGGGCCGCGATTCAATAACCATCCTCCCAAACTTTGTAGCAAAAGTTCGTCCGCTTCGAATGGATTTTTCAAGTAAATCGCTCCTGACATATATTATTAACCCGCGCCACCAACGACCTTGACATAATATTTTGGGTAATAAAAATGGAGCCGACCGAAAAAAGATCTAAGCGTACAAATGTTGCGAAAATTGCGGACGAACTTTTGTTACAAAGTTTGGGATGATGGTAACAGAGGCTAAAGCTATGCTCCCATATTCTTATGGAACCTGAATGGATTCTTCAATTCAGTGTTTTTTTCATCATACTAAATAACCCTCCGTTTTCAGTTTGTCAGGAATTGTTTTTAAGGGCACTTCATATTACTTAGGGGTCAAACACTCATATTTTCTAAGAATAGCTCTAATGAGAGACAGAAGAATAAGATTATATTAATTCTCCAGCTTGCTATCTGCCCTAGTTAAGCTAACTATCAATGCGCATATTGTGCGGTAATCTTAATTTTGTTGTACACAGTTGGAAAGGTACAAAAAATGAAAGTTTCATGGCTTTGATTTTAATTTTGTTAGTGTATTATTATTATTATTATATTTATTAAGTATTATTATCAACTACTTCAGAGAGGTCAGCGGTTGACATTAAGGATAGCCTACCATAATCGCGCTGGACACTGGGTAACTTATATACCCTGAAAATTGTTATAAAAACTACTTGAACGTTGATTGAATCATAAACATAATTTTATAGTCAATGATCAAATTAAAACCTCACTCTATGACAATCTTAGAAGGGACCAAACTACCACTGATTCTAGAGTAATTGCGACAACTTGCAACTCAGTAAATCTAACAAGATATCTCTGAGGGCAAAAGCTTGATAAGTACCATGGTGGTCATCGCGAGACATCTCTGCATGGGACAGCTATGAAGTCGTTACGTTTAACACTTACTATAGAAGCGACAAACGGTGTTTCAATGTAATTAGCGTCACTTCCAAGGTGCTACACGATATAATAAACGTGAGAATTCCCGAACAAAATTATTCGATTGTAATTTATATATTTAGTCTAGGCTTATTTTCATTATCAATAAAATGATATACGGATAATTTATTTACTTTGGTTTAGGGAGACTTAAAAGATTTTTGGCGTTTCTGTAAGGTATAATTGGAATAAACGCGGTATTTATATCGTTAGCCGCGCGTTTGAGTAGCTACCAACGCCGCCGTAGCCGTCAGAGCGCGGTACGACTCACCTCCACCTGCTCCTTGGACGCCCGCCATAGCAGCCCCCGCGGCAGCAACAGCCACGGCCGTCGCGACGGCGGATGACGGGAAAGCGTGCTTCTCGCGTTGATGGGCCTCCAAAATCGAGATGTCCGCCGTCCGAAAGTCGCAGCGGCTCAGTCCGCACTCGACCAGACGCTGGTTGTGCGTCAAGATGTTGTGCGTCTCCAGGTCCGAGCGCACTTCGAACGTCTCGGAGCAGACGCTGCAGGCCAGCAATTTAACGCCGTTCGAATAGCTTTTCGTGCGAGGACCGCAGGGAAAGACAAATAAGAAACATGAGGAATCCTTCATTCTATCGACCAGAACCATCGTAACACCATCCCAAATCCCGGGGCAGATTTGCATTTATAATATATTTACTTCATGGCTCATTTTGTTGTTGTCTTAATTCCCTATCTTTAATTATTTAGCTGAAAATGCCACCCATAAAATAATTGCAACTTCTGACAGAGTCTTAGTTACTGAATTAAGGTATTTAAATTTTGACCGATGAAGTATTTTCACCGTGAAAGGTAAGATTGCAGACGCGCTGAAATATTTCTTCGCGTTAGGCATTCAATTAGAAACCTCCCTGCAATTCCCTGGGTTTGGTATCACCCATAATCTATGTACAGTATCAATCGCGTTTGTTTTGAAAATAAAACCATAAGGACGGCCCTAATGGAGGGGAAAAAAAAGGTTGTAGAGCGTTCCAAGACTTACTGTTTTTCCTTAACGTGCTGCTCGAGAGTGGATTCGTTGTCAGTGACGAAGCTACACTTGCTGCACGCGAACTTGCTGTGGACTTTAAGAATGTGGGTGCAAAGTCGTTCGGCGCGGGCCGCTTTATATTCGCACAGGGGACACGGGAAGGGCTTAATGTGCGTGTTTAAGTGTCGACGTAAACACCAACTGTCCACTCCCCTCCAGGGGCAATAGTTACACAGGAAGGTTTTCGGGGGTTTCTTTTTGGGTGGTTTCCCATCCGGATCTTGTTTAATGATGCCGTGACCTCGGGAATTGCTTTTACCTTGAGGGGGCGGATGAGTCGGGGCCGTCATATTATTAGCGCACCAAGTGAAATTGTTCAAGGGAACGGCCGTGGCAATGGCCGAGGCGTTTCCGCTGGTGACAACGCCCGTATTGGCTGGAGTGGCCTGAGTACCGCTCGAATTGTGGCTGCTGATGGAAGAACCACCTCCGTTTTTGGCGGGAAATCGTCGTATCATGCTAATGTCGTATCGCTGGTCCTTGTGAATGCGAAAAAAATGTTTCTTAACGTGATCGGCGCGGTTGAAGACTTTGAGGCAGACGTAACAATGGAAGGGTTTTTCTTCTTTATGAATGTTCTCGTGTCTAGCGTACAGGTCTCGGCGGTCCGTGGCGTACGGGCATTTGGGACACATATATCTCTTCTCGATACTCTCGTAAAGATCACCGTTTTGATCTCTCTGGGTCGATTCGACGCTGGCCTTTAAGTTGTGAAGAAGTTGCAAGATCTCGTCGAGGAGTGGTTGGCCTTTCCAGAGACTGTCAGGGACATGGTGCATGCCGTGGTGTTTACCCATGTGCATGCGAACGCAGCGCGACCACGAACTACTGTACGGACAATGAGGACATTGAAAGACTTTGGCGTTCGCGTGAGTACCCAAGTAATGCTCCGCGATCCTTAAGGAAAATCCAACCGTATTACACGCGACGCAACGAAACATCTTCGTGACGTGATTATAACTGGCCACCGGCGAATTGTCCCAACTAAAACGTTGTTTACTAACAACCCATTTTGCCTCGGCACCCCCATTCGCGCCAGACGCGTTATTCGCGTCACCATTATTTTGTCCCCCGTTATTGGCCTGATTATTGGCATTATTACTACTGTTTTGACTGTTTTTAGATTGTTTACTCGGTCGTTGTTGCGTTTGTTGTTGCTGTTGTTGTTGTTGCTGCTGTTGTTGTTGTTGATTTTGCTGCTGCTGTTGTTGTTGCTGTTGTTGTTCGGCGTTTGAAGAAGGGGCCGGGACGTTATTGGCGTTCCCATTAGAGGTGGGTACGACCCAGTTATTGTAGATGCCGTGATTGGCCGCGCCGTATGGTCCCGCGGCTAAGTTACCCGTGACGCCAGCGGTTCTCCAAAGGGCGCTGACGTGTTTCCCGATATTTTGATTAGTAAATATTCCGTCCGGAACACCCGTTAACCCGTAACTGTACGAAATAGGAGGATAGCTGGCTTCCATCGTTCGACAACCGGGTCTCATTGAGGGAAGTTGAGCACCGTTATAGTTCTGCCCGAGGGCCGCGAGGGAGACGGATACGTTAGCATCCGCGTGATGTTGCTGAAGTTGAGATATACCGCCGTCTTGTTGATTGCAATTCCACCAAACACCACACTCTTCCTTCTTAATTTCTGCCTATGAGAATTAAATACAAAGGACGTAACGTTAAAGTTACAGGCCACCCATAAAATAACTGTACTTTAATAATCACAGATTTAATAAAACATTGGAAACAATTAGGTTTTTCATTTTACGTTAATCGTTAAAATATTCAACAATATGAAAACGGTGCGCTACCACACTGCCTCCATGACTGACATATCCTTAAGGTACTAAAAGAGGTTGACTTATCGAGTACTTAAGGGGGGGGGGGCTTTGGAGGGTGGCGGTTATACATCAATAAGTTATGGCCTCCGTCATTTTCAGTAAGATCGTTAAAAACGACCATAACAATTAACCTTATCTATGTCATTTGAATTTTAAATTTCTCTTGAAATATTTTGAATATTGTTTTAAATAGCATTCACAAGATGACCCTAATGATTCGACTTTTTGGAAATTTTTCCAAGATTTTTAGAGTTTATGCAATTTTCCCTACTACTACTACAACTGCAACAGCACCTCATACAATATAAGAGCCTAGAGGTAACCCCCCTGTTAGTTGGGAGGTGAGGCTAAAAAGCAAAATAATATAAATTTCTAAAAAAAAAATGGTGAGAGCAACGCATTAATTATTTATAACTAAGATAAAGTGAGGATTTTTCGTGAACTCCAAATTTAAATTGAGTAAAATTTTCGGAAATATCGTTAAAAAACGATTAAAAATATATATACATATATCATAGAACAAAATTACCGCGACAGTAAAAATACATATTGGAAAATTTTAAAATAAATATTACCAGCAATACTACGTCATCACTAAGGTCGCGTGACTGATTCTCGCGCATTCTAGCACTGCTTTCGTGCCGTCTTTTCCGTAAAAGTACTTAAAACAAAGTCCTAGCCTTCATATCAAAGCTATCGTTAATTACGTTATTAACCAGATAAGGTCAGATAAGGGTCAGAGATCAATCGAATATTATTGGAAGACTCATGGAGATCTCGCCTTAACGATGGACCTTTGATCATTGGTCTTTGACTAATCAACGCGAAGAGATTCAGGATCTCCCATAAATCCAGCTAAGCCTATTTTAAATTTATTTCTAGTTTAATATTTGTTTTGTAAACCTTTTATTGGTGGATTAGGCTTGTTGTTAGGTTGCATTCTCCCTTTAAAATCCCTTTGACGGGAAATAGATAATAATTTGAAAACCAAGAACATAACTACTTACTATGTAATAGTACCTTCTTGGGAAAATTGTGGAAACCAGATGAAATTTCATATTTAAAACAAACCGATAACGCGATTATTACTAAAATAATAAACTAAACATATCGCGAAGGCGATCATGCCGGAACAAAATCGACACTCCTGTAAGACTTAAACTTAGGTAGAGAAAATAATTATCTCGGGAGGAATATCCCTATATGGAATATAAATGTCGCCCACCTACACCTCCCGGTGTTGACGGTGGGCACCCTCTAAGCCGGGAACAGGGTACATTTATTCGGGTTTTAAAAGAGATATAGGGTACGTTCACACTTGTCACTTAAGCTACGGTCACACTAGCATTTCCAGAAGCCGATGAAACCCTCCTTTGAAGTCTACTACTCTAATGTTCCATATAGCGCTCCTCTCTGTATGGGTAAAACTCACAATTTTACGAGATCTGAGGGGTCCTACTTCATACCCCCTGTCTACGGAAAATTCTAAATTCTCTCTCTCCACAAACGACGACGTTTTTTTGACGAACTCCAAGGCTGCTAGAGATATTCGCTCGACGAACTCCGGCTCCGAAAATATCTACCGTTAGGAGGCGTACGATTCGCGCTTTTTGAAACTAACCCATACAGAGAGGGGTAGACAAGCCCCGGGAGTAATAGACTTCAAAGGAGGGTTTCATCGGCTTCTGGCATTTCTTAATTGGTTTTAAATGGTCAAATCAAACCGATATTCAAATCGCCAGGAATCGTTTTAAGCGTCATGTGTTCACGCATTATCTTTATAAATCGATTTTACTGTGGCTTCATCTATCGGTTGATGAAACCAAGAATTCATTCAGGTTCCATAAGAATATGGGAGGGCCGCGATTCAATAACCATCCTCCCAAACTTTGTAGCAAAAGTTCGTCCGCTTCGAATCGATTTTACAAGTAAATCGCTCCTGACATCTATTATTAACCCGCGCCACTAACGACCTTGACATAATATTTTGGGTAATAAAAATGGAGCCGACCGAAAAAAGATCTAAGCGTACAAATGTTACGAAAATTGCGGACGAACTTTTGTTACAAAGTTTGGGAGGATGGTACCAGAGGCTGGAGCTATGCTCCCATATTCTTATGGAACCTGAATGGATTCTTGGTGAAACCCAATCGGTATGATTATCTGCGTTCATACTAGGCCTTGGAATCGATTTAAACCAATTCAAAACGTTTCACTAGAGTCGTGTGAGTGGAAAACTGCTTCGGTAACCTGTTTCGTACCGATAGATGAAGCTACATTAAATCGATTTATTGTAGCTTCATCAATCGGTATGAAACTGGTTCCCGAAGCAGTTTCGAGAAACCCAATCAAATCGATTCGATAAAAGACGGTTTCCTGTTCACACGACTTTAGCGGAACGTTTTCAAACGATCTAAATCGATTCCAAGGTCTAGTATGAACGTGGCTTTTGAAAATCAGTGCCATCTTGTGTTTTTTTCATCGTACTAAAAACCCTTTACTACCGACTTAACTACAATTTGTTTCAGCGTTGTTTTGGATATCCCATGGATTTTGACTTACACCCAAGTGTATATACACTAAACCAGGAGAAGATAGAAGACCCCCCACTCATTCTATTTTACCACCCACTTAGGAAACAATTTTGGGCGGACCTGGTGGCCTCCGTCAAGCCGGCAATCTCCTCTTTAGTCTTTTCTAGGATCACCCCACACCTTTGCAAAACCTATTCCGTTCCCCATATTTTTTACCCCTGCCACCTCCGCCTTTACGTTTAGATTATTTGGATAGAATCCATCCACCCGCGCCCGACAATAATAATGTCTTATAACTCCCCTTGGAGCCGCCTCTTCTTCAAAAAAGGGTGCCCCTATAGTTCCTGTAAGACTGACGAGTAGAATTAAGAAATTCCTACACATTTATAATGGACAGGTGTCATTTCAATTCACGTTTTGTATTCAACTAAGATATAATTAATAATTAACTCACCGTGAGCTTAAAAATGATACTAATAACATCAAAATCGAGACATAACTAAATTCTTAATATTGCCACGGCTTTTTTATCATTTACAATTGGACGACGTCATCAGCTACGTCATAGCTTGTAAAGATCATAGAGCTCGTGAGCACCGAGCATTTTTTATGCTTATTTTTTCTATATCCGTGTTATCTATCAAGCTCGGGTCTCTTCCGAGTGAATTCTGAGCCCTCTGACCCCTAGCGTTTTATGAAAACGGAATAATTGCCCTCTATAACCTTAACATCACGTGATTTCGTGACGTAGTTAGCAGCATTCGAACAAGATGTCGAACCCACAACCTTCACTATTGGCTAGAATTTTCAGAAAATTCGTTGAAAAACGATTCGAAATATATATACATATGCAAAAGTTTATCACTTTATTTAATAAAAGTAAACAACGCCCCGTAGCTTAATACTATCAGCAAAGGCTCAGGTAAACGTCATAGCCCATCACTTAAAAATAACCAAAAAAGTCATCACCCCCGTCTGGCTCGAGTAATTTGGACTCTTCCTTCGATATTTTGAGTCAGGAGAGGGAGACTAAATTGAGGCGGGCCGCGCTTGACTTCATTGTCTTCCCCCCAACTCAGCGGAATTTCTCCGCAGAGTGGCGCTTCCGCTTTCACTATTTACACGGCGATTGCGGCCGCTAGGGTGTCTCGAATCAGAATCTGCATGTACATTTACCCGGACCTTTCCAGATAGTATTAAGATACGGGGCGTTGTTTACTTTTATGGAGGAATAAAGTCAAAAACTTTTGGTACTACTATATTATCCTGAATGCCCCAAAATTTATTAAAAATATATTTAATTAAAAAATTTTGAATATTATTTTGCTCAAAAAGTCTTAACTTAAAATGAGGTAGGTATCTTAGCTAATTATTTGAATAATTTATCAGTGCTTGATGGAAAGTATAAGGGTTCAATGGTATTATAAACGCTTATCTTCCTAAACTGAATAAATAATATCTTTTTCGCTTTGTTCTGATGCTTACCATTCCATATCCCAGAAATTATAAGTTTTTTGATCACTCGGCTTTCAAAAACACCTTCATTCAACTATATTAACAAAAAACGAAAACAAATAAAACAAATTATGCAACAAAGGCCTAACTAGAAGTAAGTAGAACGGGCTTATCTTAATAAAAATTAAGATCATTGATTCAGATATAGATATAAGTATAACAATCAAAATTAATTGTGATAGAGAGATTTATCTGAGACTCGAGTAGAGCTCGGAATCGGATAACCATTATCTTAAGTTATTCGTATATTTTCAGATATTTTATTTTCGGATAAATTGTTTGTAACTAAAAAATAAAATTTGTATATTCGTATAATTGTTAAAAGGTTTACCCGAAGATAAGCCTTCACCGCTTTATCTATCTATAAATTACTCGTATTCAAACGTATAACGATGGATAAGAAACATTCGCGTTTCCAGAATTAGTCTAAAATATAAGAAAAATATTTCAAATTGACTTTTAATTCGAAGAATATAAATAAAACGACGAAACTAAGATTTTAAATCATCTTTTTATTCGTTATTTTTCACGAAAATAAATTTTGAATTTTTTTATCCGAACGTATAACGCGGATAATATTCTAAGCCCATTTTTGGATTATGTTTTCTACTTTATCTTAGAATAAGTTAACTTCAACCTTCACATTAATATAATAATTAGACCAATAGCCTACGAACCTAATCACAAATTACCTAATTTTATGATTGGTGCATTTTAAATTATGCTAATTTAGAATTATTCTCTCTATCACAGCGTAACACACTTAGTTTGACCTAGAAATTAAGTTTTGAAACAATACGTAGTGATGTCATACTTATATCTATTATATTACTTATGATTTACAGAATATAGATAAAGAGTAAAGGAAGAATAAGCGTTTTAAATAGTGCAAGAAACAAAAAGCAAAAAATTAGCAAATCCAAAGATTCAATGAATCCAAGCACTTTCCACTGACCTTGATTTGTCAGTAAGAACGAAGCAAGGCTACACATAAGATTTATAACCTAATAACATACGATTTTTTATCGATTCCATGTCGTTTAAATAAGCCTTATCCACCATTAACTAAAATTAAAAACAAATAGTAAACTAAAAATCAGTTACTTAGCTTCAAAATAGGCTTAGCTGGATTCACAGAGATCCTGAATTTATTCGCATTGATGGGTCAGCAACCAATGAGCAAAGGCGAGACTTCAAACAGTATTCGATTAACCAATGACCCTTCAATACGAAGAAATTCAGGATCTCAATGAATTTAGCTAAGCCTATTTTCAGGTTTTAAATTTAAAACTTACCTTAAAATAGGCTTAGCGGAATTTATGGAGGTCCTGATTTCCTCGCGTGTAAGATCTAGCGACCAATCGCACGCGACTGCAAGTCTCGTGGAGATCTCGCGTGAACGACGGGCCTTTGCTCATTGGTCGCTAGACCTTACACGGACGCAATTCAGGATCTCCATGAATCCCGCTAAGCCTATTTTCCGGTTAAGTTTAAAATTTATTTCTAGTTTAATATTTGTTTTTAATATTTTTATTGCTAGATTAGGTCTATTTAAACGATAAGGAATCGATAAAAAAACACTTGTTAGGTTGCATTCTCATTTTAAAGAGGTAATTGGTTGCCAAAGCTTTGCGCATGACTGACAAATTGCGGTGGAATTACAAAACCAATCCAAAAACATTTCAAGTCAAAATTAAATTAGGAACACTCTTAAGATCACAACGAAAGCTTCAAATAATGATCATTTTGAACAAAATATACTGTAAATTGTAATGAAAAGCTACAAGTTCCGATGTTTCATAAGCTACGGTCACACTAGCATTTCTTAATCGATTTGAAACGGTAAAATCAAACCGATATTCAAATCGCCAGGAATCGTTTTAAGCGTCACGTGTTCACACATTTTCTTTATAAATCGGTTTATCGTAGCTCCATCTATCGGTTGTTGAAACTGAATCGGTACGAAACTGGTTCCCTAAGCAGTTTCGAGAAATCGAATCAAATCGATTTGAGAAAAGACGGTTTCCTGTTCACACGAGTCCAGGGAAACGTTTTGAAACGGTTTAAATCGATTCCAAGGTCTAGTATGAACGCGGCTTATTTATCAGAAATAAAAGAAGATCAGGGTTGGCACAGTTTTTTCAGATTCAAATTCCCTGACTTTTCCCGGTTTTTTCCCTGACCGTTTCAGGTAATACTACTCAATCTTTAACCTTTTATTTTTTATATTATTTTGCAATCGCGTTCGCCAAACTTTTGCACGCGTATCTTTGTTCTAATCTATACCACCAGAAGTAGATGAAACCCTCCTTTGAAGTCTACTACTCTAATGTTCGATATAGCGCTCCTCTCTGTATGGGTAAAATTCCCAATTTTACGAGATCGGAGGGGTCCTACTTCATACCCCCCTGTCTACGGAAAATTGGAAATACTCTCTCTCCACAAACGACGACGTTTTTTTGACGTACTCCAAGGCAGCTAGAGATATTCGCTCGACGAACTCCCGTTCCGAAAATATCTACCGTTAGGAGGCGTACGAATCGCGCTTTGTGAAACTAACCCATACAGAGAGGGGTAGACAAGACCAAGGAATAATAGACTTCAAAGGAGGGTTTCATCGGCTTCTGATACCACTGACACGGTCAGCTTCAAATAGTTTCTGCACACAATGATTGTAATTTCCTGGCTCTTGAAAGATCTTTAAATTCCCTGACTTTTTAAAATATCTTAAAATTCCATGACTTTTTTGTTTCATTTTCAAATTCCCTGACTATTCCCGGTTTTCCCTGACCTGTGGCAACCCTGGATGTCCACTTTCGTTTCAACCTCGGTATATCAAATAAATTATAATCTAATATTGCAATATATTCTATATCAGCAAAACATCAGCGTGAAAAATTCTGTGCGAGACGTGCCCTTTCAAAAGCTGCGTTCACACTAGAGAGTTTGAAACCGTTTTGAGCCGCTTTGGAAAGGTCAAATTATAATATTTTGGGGTCACCCGTGTAGATCTTTCATCAAAAAATCCAATTAAGATCTCGAAGAGTAGATTTGAACATTCGAAGCGGTTTGAAAGAGTCAAGTGTGAACGTAGCTTTTAAAATGAAATCAAAATTTCGATATTACCAGAGGTAAATAATAACCCCCTTCGGGGGGAAGTATGAAAGCCCCTATACTACCAATGCTAAACATCACGAACAACAAGAGCCCGCTACTGACTATCAAGGCCACTAGCTCGCGCTGGACTTCTCAATGTCGCTACTCTAGTAAATGGTCTTTGTATAAAAAAGACGGCTCGATTTGTGTTTAGAACTTCCTGTCTCGGGAGTCAGGCTGTCTGTTAAAATGGAGTCGAAGGTTGACTTCAGCTCGCGAGTTCCGGAAGTGTGCGTAGGGAAAATTTTGTGAGGTTCAAAATGGTGTAACTATTTTTTGGGAGTAAAGCGTTGTGTCGATCCGCCGCGATTTACGCCGGGCACTTGTTGTTCGTCGATTTTGCCTACCTTTCATACTTCCCCCCGAGGGTTTTTTTTATATATCTCTGATATTACGCATAAACTATTGCAAATTCATCGCTTCGTAGATTTCTAACTGCGTCAGTAAATTAGAACACGGATATTTTTATTCGGGTAGATACTAGAGTAGGCGGAGCTAAACTGACAACCCTAGTTAAGAGGTTTTGCACTCAAAAACAGCCTAACTTTAGTTAAAATTCTAATGCCAAAAATTCAAAAATTTTGTGCACATGAGTTCTTTTGACATTATACGTTCGGGACATTATCTAACAAATACCTATAAAGCCCAAATAATAATATTATAATAACAATTCGTGTTATTTTAGGACACCAAAGGGGCGTATTTAAATAAGATAATTTAAAATATCATCAAGTGAACGTTTTTTGACATTAACAAGGTTCATACAAATTTCCCCGATTTAACAAAGTTTTACAGTTGCAGCACACTTTATAAATAATCCCATATAATCCTTAATTAGGATTAATAATATGCCACATGCATGAAGTTTTGATAAAATTTACAAAATAAATCTATAATCGTGACTTAATTTTACAATAAATCTCTCTATCTTATAACCTGTCAATAATTCCCAGAGAATAATTTGACAATAACCGCCCAGAGTATAATTTGACAATAACCTCCCAGAATAAAATTTGACAATAACCTCCCAGAATAAAATTTGACAATAACCTCCCAGAATAAAATCTGACAATAACCTCCCAGAGAATAATCTGACAATAACCTCCCAGAGAATAATTTGACAATAACCTCCCAGAGTATAATTTTACAATAACCTCCCAGAGTATAAATTGACAATAACCTCCCAGAGTATAATTTGACAATAACCTCCCAGAGTATAATTTGACAATAACCTCCCAGAGTATAATTTGACAATAACCTCCCAGAGTATAATTTGACAATAACCTCCCAGAGTATAATTTGACAATAACCTCCCAGAGTATAATTTGACAATAACCTCCCAGAGTATAATTTTACAATAACCTCCCAGAGCATAATTTTACAATAACCTCCCAGAGCATAATTTGACAATAACCTCCCAGAGCATAATTTGACAATAACCTCCCAGAGCATAATTTGACAATAACCTCCCAGAGTATAATTTGACAATAACCTCCAAGAGTATAATTTAACAATAACCTCCCAGAGTATAAATTGACAATAACCTCCCAGAGTATAATTTGACAATAACCTCCCAGAGTATAATTTTACAATAAATCTCACTATCTCATAACCTGTCAATAATTCCCAGAGTATAATTTGACAATAACCTCCCAGAGTATAATTTGACAATAACCTCCCAGAGTATAATTTGACAATAACCTCCCAGAGTATAATTTGACAATAACCTCCCAGAGTATAATTTGACAATAACCTCCCAGAGCATAATTTGACAATAACCTCCCAGAGTATAATTTGACAATAACCTCCCAGAGTATAATTTGACAATAACCTCCCAGAGCATAATTTGACAATAACCTCCCAGAGCATAATTTGACAATAACCTCCCAGAGCATAATTTGACAATAACCTCCCAGAGTATAATTTGACAATAACCTCCAAGAGTATAATTTAACAATAACCTCCAAGAGTATAATTTAACAATAACCTCCCAGAGTATAATTTAACAATAACCTCCCAGAGTATAATTTGACAATAACCTCCCAGAGTATAATTTGACAATAACCTCCCAGATAATAATTTGCCAATATCTCCGAGAATAATTTGTCAACAACTCCAACTTATCTGCCAATAACCTGATAACCCCAAATAATTTGTTAATAATCTCAAATATTCTTAATCAGTTGCACAATTTTTGTTTAAATTCCAAATAAAAATACATAATCCATAATCAGGACATTTTTGGAGACAAAAACAACAAAATTAAATCTGTATTCAGAAGCACTGATTAGGCAGAATTTCACCAAACAATTACACAACCTGTAATTAGGACTTCGCCTGTACTAAAGTCATTACGTAACTAGTCAATTAGTATTAATGTTAGACCCTTAAACAAATCAATAGTTGTATCATAAGAAACCTTAAATCTCAATTATGGATACAACGAAGACCGGAAGCTGAAAACATTCCGAAGCCCCGCCCCTATATCTCCTACCCGAATTAAAATACCCCGATGGGAAGAAGTACGTATAGTAATCGATAACGGCGTCTGTAAATTTTGTTCGACTCATATAAGGTAATGAAATTATATGGGGGACCATAACATCAGAGGCTTAGGAACCTAAGCGTTGAATCAAACCTTCCGCCTTTGCACGTATTAATTATAATACATCGAATAGTAAATCTAAAGATGAACAAACTCAAAACCAAGTCAAACGCTTGAATGAGAATATCTCTACGTCTACCATAACGGCATTAAAACCAGAAATAAATTGAGAGAATTGATAAATATTTAAAAGAAAACATTTTCAGTCTAAAAAATATTCCTAATCGAAGACAATAGAAACAAGTTGGGTAATAGAACGCGACCTTGAAAATAACGGTTTGCTTATTTTAAAAATAAGACGTCGCGTGATTCAATTAGCGTGGCTTCCGAATTAGGCCTAAAACCGGATTTAATAATCAAGGTCACGCGCTAGTAGCTAGACTAATCGATTATGGCGGGAAATGACATTTTTACGTCATGTTTCCGTTCATTAATTTCCCGCCAATTTCTGTCAGGCATAGGCTTAATGCGTACCAATATATTTGTAACCTATTTTCCTGGATTGAAATTTTACTCTTTTACGAACTAAAAGGCCCAAAATCCACGGCGTTTTGGACGTGAAAGTAGTACACAGCCTGTTTAGGATACATTATAGTATATTTAAATTTAGAAAAAATACCGGATATACATGCACCTTCGTATCCCGATGGTAAAAATTGATTTTAACGGGAATCTCTACCAATACCTCAGTTTCCTATAATTTCCCGCCTATTTCTACCCAAACTCGAAATTATAGATTTAAAATTAGGCCCGATTACGTTTTTGCCTTGACACTGGAGGAGAAACGCGTCAAAACAGTGGCCTCTAATGCTCGTTAAGATCTCCGTTAGGAGTGTGAAAAAAAAATGATCAAACCTGGCTTAGTGCCTCGCCTATTAATAAAAACGCTAGGATAGAAATTAAGAGAGAGAGAGATGCGAAAACGAGAGTACTAGGCCTATTTTGAAAATAGAAGAGGCTGCGAGGTGAGCGGGAAAATATGCCAAATAGAAAAGAAGACACCGAGGGGAGAAAAAAAGTTAGCGGGAGCGAGTAATGGCGAAGTGGTGAAGAATGAAGTCAAAGTCTCGGTCGAGACGCTAACCTATAGCTCGATGAGATACGCGACCAGGGAGAATAGGGAGGTTGTTTTGGGGGCCATGATGGAGGGTAAAGCCCGACGTCGCTCTCCCTAGGCCTCGTTGTCTTCGCTAGCGGAGCCGGGAGGAGAGACGGGCGGGAGAGAGTGGGGGAGATCGGGAGAAACGGGGAGACTCCGGCCTACGGAATAACGGAGGGAGGCGCGAACAAAGAAAGTTGCGACTTTTAGGACGTAAAAACGCCTTCCATACCTGATTATTAAGACGGCGATTAATCCGTGTTCTTCGTTAGGTAATCTTGGATATAAACTTGACCGATTGACGACGCGATTTTAGGGTTATTTTATAAAATATTTTTAGATCGCTTTACGGTTTGTTGAAGGGGACTGTGGGTTTTCGTAGTAGGTCTCTAGACGCCCTCCACCCGATACGGCCCACCGCGAATATGGGGAGTACGGAGCCGCGTCACACGCTGGGAGGAAGGGGGGTTCGACGGGAGACTAGGCGAGGGGGAGGAAAAATAGGCGAACGAGCCAGCTAGAGAGAAAACGGTGGCGGCGGGCTGACGTCAATATTGGTCACGTGACGCTTACGGGATTAAAGATAGCGCTAGGCCTAGCTCTCTGGCTGGAGAGAAAGTGGGTGACGGTGGGCGGCAAAACTGGGGGAAGAGAAGATTGCGCGGGGGTAAGGGATTGAAACGATTTTTAAAGAGATAATAAAACGTACTGATTGGAGATAAAAAATAAGATAATTTTTTTGATGAATTATTTCAATAAATATATTTTAATAGTTTAGACTATAGCTATGAAATATTATTATAAGTTTCATAGATACGCAATCGATAGCTTCAAATTTTAGGAAAATGAAGAAAGCCAGTCTACTAAATTTTGTTAGTTAAAACAAAAAATTCATAAACGCAACAAAATTGTACAGTCAAAGGCAGCGCAACCTTTTTTTAGTTGCGATCATGGATGGAAATAAGCGCAAGTTCACTGGACATTATCCGATAAATTTTCCAAATAACATTTCACTTTGGAGAGGGGTACTGGACATTTGTCCAGCAATAAGAAAAGAATTCTGGCTATATCCGATATGTCCAATAACTTTAAATTTGTGAAGGACGTTACTGGACAATTGTCCAAAAAGAAAATATTCTTATTTCCGCCCCTGGCTGCCTTTGGCTATACAATTTTTTTTGAGTTTATGAATTAGGCTTAAATTAGGTTTGAAAATTCAGTTTTCATAGAATCAGAAGCCGATGAAACCCTCCTTTGAAGTGTACTACTCTAATGTTCCATATAGCGCTCCTCTCTGTATGGGTAAAATTCCCAATTTTACGAGATCGGAGGGGTCCTACTTCATACCCCCCTGTCTACGGAAAATTGGAAATTCTCTCCACAAACGACGACGTTTTTTTGACGAACTCCAAGGCTGCTAGAGATATTCGCTCGACGAACTCCCGCTCCGAAAATATCTACCGTTAGGAGGCGTACGAATCGCGCTTTTTGAAACTAACCCATACAGAGAGGGGTAGACAAGACCCTGGAGTAATAGACTTCAAAGGAGGGTTTCATCGGCTTCTGATAGAATTAGAGCAAAATTATCCAATTAATAAAAGTTGTATTAAGTCCAACCGCTAATAACATTTCAGTAACTGACTATTTTCTTTTCATTACCCCTTTAACTACAAAAAATCGTCTCCGGGCTCGCTTGCTTGGTGTGGTTCGCGGAGCGAAAATTCAAGAGAGAAAAGGCGGGGAGGGGTGGGATTTGAGGGAGATCCGTCAATACTATGAAAATCGTAGCCTAGGGACAAAAAAAAGGGGGTTTCCACCCATTTCTCCCACCGTCGGCAAGTATTCTCGGACTACGTAGGTCTTCAGGGGGCTAAAACGGGCGGCGGAAGGTTCTTTTTGAAACAAGATGGGGTGTGGATGAGGTGGTTAGTAAGATTTTTGACCGAAAATAGCGGAACGGGTGGAAGTAGAATTCGGTGGGTGGATCACAGTATGGGTGGATACTAGGAGACAACCCGCGTGTAACGATTTAACGGGTTGGGAAACTTGTGTTTCTATATCTTGAATTTTTATAGAATTAAAATGATACAACGTTCATATTTATATAATGTTTATAGAGCTCGGAATTCTTATAACTATTGTTAATTGAATAAGACCATCGCGAATGTCAATCAGATATTAAAATATCCATTTCTTATTCGAGTGTTAACGTATACCCGAATGTAACGGCAAACTTACAATTCCTACTCATTGTTATTTAGGAAATTGATACGAGTTTTTCATTCGCCGATAAGAAATATTTGAAAACTTTCGAGTTTCTTCCACGATTTTAACCCAAATTGAGATATCATTTAGTCGCTGTTCCCGAGCTATTCCTTTCAATTAAGGTGTGCATTTTTAAAGGGGAACTTGGAGCTAAAAATGAAACAGATTTTGAATTTATTTTCGGTTTTTTAGACAAGTTTTTGAAGTTTAATTTTTAAAGTTTGCAGGGTGACCACTTTTCCTATATTTCCAATTTTTTCCTATATTTTCACCTCCTTCCTATTTTCTCCTATAATTTAATGGCAATTCCTATAATCTCCTATATTTCTACTCAAAATCTCTAGTTAAGGGTAAAGTTATAAATCATACTGTCAGCTGTGGCTGTATAAGATTATTTTAGCTTAACTGTACATTTTCCATTTAAAATAGTCTGTAAAAAACCATACTATTTAAGCAATTGGATCATATTAATACCGTGTTTAAACCGGTGGCGAGAGTTGTGATGCAATAATAAGCGTGGTTCCTACTTTTAATTAATTATTTTCCTATTTTATCATACATTTTAAACTTATTTCTTCCTATATCTTCCTTTGTTTTTTACATAAGAAAACCCATTTCTGATGACGGTGGTCCTTTAAATAAAAGCAGAAGCCGATGAAACCCTCCTTTGAAGTCTATTACTCCCGGGTCTTGTCTACCCCTCTCTGTATGGGTTATGGCTCAAAAATCGCGATTCGTACGCCTCCTAACGGTTGATATTTTCGGAGCGGGAGTTCGTCGAGCGAATATCTCTAGCAGCCTTGGAGTTCGTCAAAAAAAACGTCGTTTGTGGAGAGGGAGAATTTCCAATTTTTCGTAGACAGGGGGTATGAAGTAGGACCCCTCCAATCTCGTAAAATTGGAGAGGAGCGCTATATGGAACATTAGAGTAGTAGACTTCATAGGAGGGTTTCATCTACTTCTGGTAAGAGTTGTAGGCTAAGAACTTAAGTGTTAGGTAAACTTTTTACGTACAAGCTATAGAATGAAATATAAATGGCTTAATTCCGTGCGTAGTTTCCCTCGTTATAAACATTGACGCGTAGGAATTTTTCAGCAAATGCGTGACTTTTCAGCACACAGCCCATTAAGTGTCAGCATTAATGCTTTTGCTAATGGTTACTCTCATTTTGTTTTATTTATGGAGTAACATTTTCAAAACATTACTTAAACATAAAAGAACAGGTCTCTCGAAAAAAATCAAGCAATACATGAAAACTTCGTAACTGGTTCCAGAAAAATAATACAGCACTTTAGCATTACAAATATGGCCCACCAATGCAACCCGACTCGATTCGGACCTTGTTGGGCGTTTATCTCGCGCCCACTTGCCAAATTAAATGTTTTAAAATTGAAAAAATCTCGACACTATTTTTACAAACGCGTGACGTCAGTTTTACTTTTCATTTCAATTTGCTCCCATAGAAAAACCAAATCTGCTTTACCAAGAAGGATCAGACAAGGAGAGGAAAAGTGCGGACAGCGCGATTCCTACTGCGTCGGCCTAAACTCCCACTCTGGGAGAACGGGGGTAGAGACGTTTCGTGGTAAATTTTTGTCACGTGGGTAAAACGGATCCTTTATCAGCTTCGTAGCAGTCGACGACGCTAGTGACCACGTGACAACAGTTTACCTCGAGAATTTCCTATCCCCCATTTCCACCCGAGTGGGAGGTTGGCTCTTCTCTCTCGAACTCAACGCAGCCCCACTTTTCCTCTCCTTGTCTGATCCTTCTTGGCTTTACCAAGGAGGATCAGAGAAGGAGAGGAAATGTGGGGACGGCGCGGTTCCTACTGCGTCGGCCTAAACTCCCACTCTGGGAGAACGGGGGACAGACGGGGGTAGAGATGCTTCGTGGTAAATTGTTGTCGCGTGGGTAAAACGAATCCTTTATGAGACGCGCTAGCTAGCGACCACGTGACAACAGTTTACCTCGAGAATTTCCTATCCCCCCTTTCCACCCGAGTGGGAGGTTGGCTCTTCTCTCTCTAACTCAACGCAGCCCCACATTTCCTCTCCTTCTCTGATCCTCCTTGGCTTTACCCAATCAGGAAAATGTATTCTAAGGTCATAAGTCGTCTGAATTAAAAATTTCCAACACAATTCTACCAACTACACCAATACAAGAGGGTAAATGCCGTTCCCCAGTGTTGCCAACCACTTGTGAGTGCAATCTGAAGCAGAGGGAAAGGCTAGCAGTTCTGTTTTGAAACTGATCTGTTCTGAACTGCACTCACAAGCTCCTGGCAACCCTGCAATGAAAGCAAAGCTGGGTAAGAGGGGTGGAATTTTCTTTTGCCCCTTTATTGAAAACTACGTATTGGGAAAGAAATTTCCAGGGACGGAAATAAGCAAAAGTAACTGGACATTGTCTGGAAAATTTCCCAGATGTCCCATAACTATTTATTTTTGAGAGTGGGTCACTGGACATTTGTCCCATAAGAAAAAGTACTGGTACAGGAAATCTGGCAATGTCTATCTTTGTTTTAAATGTCCGATATCTTTGAATTTGTGAAGGGGGGTCTACTGGACAATTGTCCAATAAGAAACAGTAACTCTGCTTAACATATCTCTTTACTAACCTAGGCTCGAATGGTAGGAAATTAGTAATTCTCCTTAGAGAAGTAAATTAGTTTTTGACTAAGCACACTCCTTAATTTTTATGAAACTTGACATTTAAATTATATAAAGAAATAATAGGAAAGTGAGTCAAAACACAACTCTAATATGTTGTGCAGCACTGCAGCTAATCGAGCTAGAATCTAATGGAAAATAATCATTTGGCTGAAAGTTTACATTGAAGGGATAGTTCCTTGAAGGATATTGCTTGTGATTTTGGTGATGGTATGTGGTTCTGAAAGTTTTCGAAGTTGCCCTATCTAGCGGTTGAGATTGGAACTAAGTAGGCGGTGCTAATATCGCGCTGAACTTTCTAGACGTTTACGGGGGTGAAAATGTATCGACGGAAAACAACTCTCCCCTCTCTCGCGAAACGAAGGAAAGTGTCTCGCCCGGCCGTCGCGATTTCAAGTCCGATTTACTCTAAAAGGAATATACTGGGCCTGGCCGGCTTTCTGTACAAATTTCGGAATATTTAGGGTTAAAACTATGGACTGAGAAAATCGCACTCGCTTCATTGTCATCCGCAGTATGTCGTCTTATAAACTTGAAGGATGATTTACTTATGATATCGGTAAATTTCTACTGCCACTACTGTACTATAATCAAGAATTCATTCAGGTCCCATAAAGGCCCGTTTACAAAAGAGCGGAAAGCTGAAGCGTAAGCCGATGCATGGAGCAATAACAACAGGAGGCATAGGTTCATACATCGTTTAAAAATGAGATTTTGGAAACTATGCCTCCTCTTGTTATTGCTCCATGCATCGGCTTACGCTTCAGCTTTCCGCTCTTTTGTAAACGGGCCTTAAGAATATGGGAGGGCCGCGATTCAATAACCATCCTCCCAAACTTTGAAGCAAAAGTTCGTCCGCTTCGAATCGATTTTTCAAGTAAATCGCTCCTGACATTATATTATTAACCCGCGCCACTAACGACCTTGACAAAATATTTTGGGTAATAAAAATGGAGCCGACCGAAAAAAGATCTAAGCGTACAAATGTTGCGAAAATAGCGGACGAACTTTTGTTACAAAGTTTGGGAGGATGGTACCAGAGGCTAAAGCTATGCTCCCATATTCTTATGGAACCTGAATGGATTCTTGCATATATAATCGCATAGAATTTTCAAAATCATGGCACTATCTATTTAACAATTTTTTTCTTAGATATATATTTGTATATACAACACATTCAAAGTTTATATTTATGATTTTCGAGAATTTGTTTGGTGAGGGCAATAGCTGCGCTTAACGTTTCGCGAGAATCCCCAGTTGTTGTTACCTTTATCTTTTAACATGGGGCAACTAGAAAATCTCACTTTTAGGATAGTGGTTCCCAATGTTAGTTAGAAAACTACACTATACTACTCTTTATACAGCCTTGAAAGTGATTAAAATCTTCGCCGAGGGAGATTTTATTTATTAAAAGGAGAATGCAACTTAAAGGGAGAATGAAAGGCCGAAACAACCTATTTTTAATCGATTAAGAATGCTTAAAAAATGAGAAAAACAATAATATAACTCACCAAAAATATTTCGTTATTTTATAATCAATTTCCAAAGTTACGATGCTAAGCCTAGGCTAGCACGACCTGGATTTTTTTATAATATTCGCGGCTGTTCTTGTCGCCAATCACGAGCGAATACGCGTATTTTAAAAATACTCGCTCGTGATTGACGATTATATCAGACGGGAATATTAGAAAAAATACGGCTCGTGCTCGCCAAGTTCGCCGAGCTAGGCAGCCAAGGCTTAGCATCTGCAAGTTTCGGAGCTTTGGAAATTGATTATAAAATGACGAAATATTTTTGGTGAGTTATATTATTGTTTTTCTCATTATTTTAGCATTCTTAATCGATTAAAAATAGGTTGTTTTGGCCTTTCATTCTCCCTATAAACATATACCTAATCCACCAGTAGCAAAATTTACAGACAAATATTAAACTAGAAATAAATTTAAAACTTGCCATCAAAATGGGCTTAGCTTGATTTTAAATAAGGAATCTAATAATATCCCTTTAATTTTCCTTTCAAGGGTGTAAAAGAGTTATAGTTAAAATGTTATTGTAATAAGAATACAATAGAAATTGCCCTAATTATATATTGAATGTTTATTTTTAGATCACTATAAGTTATTTTAATCTTGAGAGACGTGATGATGGATCTCTGTACGGTACTTTTGGTCTATGCTTTCTATTGTTAGAATTACTGGCTTCCGTACTGGGTTTCAAGTAACTACGTTTTTTATTAAAACTAATAATAATTAAACCTAAGTAAAGAGTATGTATGTTTTCATTGCATCATGGTGAAATTTGTTGAAATATTACTAGATAAACAATCAAATGTATTAGGGGAGCGCTCTGTTCAATTTAGACGCATAATCCAACTCGATTCGGACCTCGAGTTGCTAATGTCATATAAGTTGATTTGGTCTAGGAGATTGTGAAAAGTTACGGCCATTTAAAGATAAGGGTCATTTTTGGATTTTTGCTCAATTTGCGTCTAGTGGCGATGCATCCTTTTCGAGTGGCTCATGTAGATTTTATTATTCGAAATAAATGAACGGGATGTCTATTTTCTAATGGTGCATTAAAATTTGGTCTAGGAGATCGTGGTGAAAAGTTACGGCCATTTAAAGATAGGGGTCATTTTTGGACTTTTTGCTCAATTTGTATCTAGTGGCGAGGCATCCTTTTCGAGTGGCTCATGTTATTTTTATTATTCTAAATTAATGAACGGAATGTCTACTTTCTAGCGGTGCATTAAAATTTGGTCTAGGAGATTGTGGTGAAAAGTTACGACCATTTAAAGATAGGGGTCATTTTTGGATTTTTGCTTAATTTGCATCTAGTGGCGATGCATCCTTTTCGAGTGGCTCATGTCAATTTTATTACTCTAAATTAATGAGCGGCATGTCTACTTTCTAACGGTGCATTAAGATATAGTCTAGGAGATTGTGGTGTAAAGTTACGGTCATTTAAAGATAGGGGTCATTTTTGGAATTTTTCTCAATTTGCATCTAGTGGCGAGGCATCCTTTTCGAGTGGCTCATGTTATTTTTATTATTCTAAATTAATGAACGGAATGTCTACTTTCTAACGGTGCATTAAAATTTGATCTAGGTGATTGTGGTGAAAGGTTACGGCCATTTAAAGATAGGGGTCATTTTTGGACTTTTTGCTCAATTTGCATCTAGTGGCGAGGCATCCTTTTCGAGTGGCTCATGATAATTTTATGATTCGAAATTAATGAACGGAATGTCTACTTTCTAGCGGTGCATTAAAATTTGGTCTAGGAGATTGTGGTGAAAAGTTACGACCATTTAAAGATAGGGGTAATTTTTGGAATTTTGCTCAATTTGCATCTAGTGGCGAGGCATCCTTTTCGAGTGGCTCATGTCAATTTTATTGTTCAAAATTTATGAGCGGAATGTCTAATTTCTAACAGTGCATTAAAATTTGATCTAGGTGATTGTGATGAAAGGTTACGGCCATTTAAAGATAAGGGTCATTTTTGGACTTTTTGCTTAATTTGCATCTAGTGGCGAGGCATCCTTTTCGAGTGGCTTATGTCAATTTTATTATTCGAAATTACTGAACGGAATGTCTACTTTCTAACGGTGCATTAAAATTTGATCTAGGAGATGGTGGTGAAAAGTTACGGCCATTTAAAGATAGGGGTCATTTTTGGAATTTTTCTCAATTTGCATCTAGTGGCGAGGCATCCTTTTCGAGTGGCTCATGTTATTTTTATTATTCTAAATTAATGAACGGAATGTCTACTTTCTAACGGTGCATTAAAATTTGATCTAGGTGATTGTGGTGAAAGGTTACGGCCATTTAAAGATAGGGGTCATTTTTGGACTTTTTGCTCAATTTGCATCTAGTGGCGAGGCATCCTTTTCGAGTGGCTCATGATAATTTTATGATTCGAAATTAATGAACGGCATGTCTACTTTCTAGCGGTGCATTAAAATTTGGTCTAGGAGATTGTGGTGAAAAGTTACGACCATTTAAAGATAGGGGTAATTTTTGGAATTTTGCTCAATTTGCATCTAGTGGCGAGGCATCCTTTTCGAGTGGCTCATGTCAATTTTATTGTTCAAAATTTATGAGCGGAATGTCTAATTTCTAACGGTGCATTAAAATTTGATCTAGGTGATTGTGGTGAAAGGTTACGGCCATTTAAAGATAAGGGTCATTTTTGGACTTTTTGCTTAATTTGCATCTAGTGGCGAGGCATCCTTTTCGAGTGGCTTATGTCAATTTTATTATTCGAAATTACTGAACGGAATGTCTACTTTCTAACGGTGCATTAAAATTTGATCTAGGAGATGGTGGTGAAAAGTTACGGCCATTTAAAGATAGGGGTCATTTTTGGAATTTTTCTCAATTTGCATCTAGTGGCGAGGCATCCTTTTTGAGTGGCTCATGACAATTTTATTGTTTGAAATAAATGAACGGGATGTCTACTTTCTAACGGTGCATTAAATTTGATCTAGGAGATTGTGGTGAAAAGTTACAGTCATTTAAAGTGAATGTATCCAAATGAATTTAAATTATGCAAATCGCGAACCTTTACAATTTAATTTTTCAGGTCGCATATCCTTACAATTGGTTTATCATCCCACCCCCGAATCTTTATGATACAATAGTTATTTTAATCGCGTTCAACCTTCAATTACTTGAAGAGGAAAATTTGAAAGACGCGAATTATCAAGACAATAAAGTGAAAGGCAAAAAAAATCTGTACTTTCAAAGTAAGTTCTCCTTTCCAGGACCAAAACGTCAGGGTCGCCGTCTTCCAAGTAGCTGAAAATCACAAAAATCGCAACGCGAAGTAAAGCAAGGGTTCCTAACCTTAAAATCCAAATCGCACGGGTCCTAACAGTCCCTAAGTGACTCTTCGCGAGCTCCAACCCAGAAACGGACGCCAGCAGCGCATCGCAATGGTTACGGGGTCCTTGACGACCCGGCAGAGTTAATAGCCAACGTTTCTCTAAGGGTCAAAGGTCCTGCGACCGGGAGAAGATACGCTCGAGTCGGTCACAAGTGCCTAACTTTCCGAATGACCTACGTTCTCTCCCAAACGTGGCTAATAACTCCGCGCTCGTAACGTAAGTGCATTAATGAGATTAAAATTAATTAATGCTGAAAACACTGAAGGGTTGTAGGCAAAATAAAAAATTAAGAGTGTTGGCATAAGGCCATTAACTACGTGAAACGTATAGGAAAGTGTAGGCTTTGTTAGATTAGTATTTGTTGACCGAATCGCGATTGTAGATCTTTTCTGATTGCACTTTCGTTCGAATGGTTAGGAGTTCTTTCGTTGTTGCGCGTTCGACGGAATGGTAATGAAAAGTTCTTTCGAGGTTACGCGGTCGACAAAATGGTAATAAAAAGTTCTTTCGAGGTTACGCGGTCGACGGAATGGTTATGAAAAGTTCTATCGAGGCTACGCGGTCGACGGAATGGTTATGAAAACTTCATTCGAGGTTACGCGGTCGACGGAATGGTTATGAAAACTTCTTTCGAGGTTAGGTGGTCGACGGAATGATTATGGAGACTTTTATTGAGGTAAAGCGTTTGACGGAGTGGTTATGAAAAGTTCTTTCAAGGTTACGCGCTCGACGGAATGGTTATGAAAAGTTCTTTCGAGGTTACGCAGTCGACGGAATGGTTATGAAAACTATCGAGGTTAAGCAGTCTACGGAATGGTTATGAAAAGCTCTTTCGAGGTTACGCGGTCGACTGAATGGTTATGAAAACTATCGAGGTTAAGCAGTCGACTGAATGGTTATGAAAAGCTCTTTCGAGGTTAAGCAGTCGACGGAATGGTTATGAAAAGCTCTTTCGAGGTTACGCGGTCGACTGAATGGTTATGAAAACTATCGAGGTTAAGCAGTCGACTGAATGGTTATGAAAAGCTCTTTCGAGGTTAAGCAGTCGACGGAATGGTTATGAAAAGTTCTTTCGAGGTTAAGCAGTCGACGGAATGGTTATGAAAACTTCTTTCGAGGTTACGCGGTCGACAGATTGGTTATGAAAAGTTCTTGTCGTATTAATCTTCTAGCCAATGGCGTTATTTTCCGTTGATAATTTTTCGCGACGCGAACATACGTAATAATACACTCAACACAAAAATATAAAAGAAAATAGCCATGCTACAATGGCAAGAAAATTGTCGTGGTACTCACAGGTTTGTTACGAATGACATAATCCGAGATATCCGATTTTGAGAAGATCAGACGAAGTTGATTTGATAAATCCAATACCCTATTAAATTAATAATAAAAAAATTAAGATTAGTATATTTTATAAATTCTTTTCATCTTCACTTTTAAAAAAAAAAAAAAGAATTTTTTTCTTAAAGGGATACTGAAGTATAATAAGTGATTTTTTATCGATTATTTATTGACTCAAGCTGTTTGAATAAAAAAACGTCACGATGAAGGAACTTCATCAGGTTTTAATGACGTAAATGACGTTTTACAAAAAAATATGGCTAAATCCCTTTGAAGTCGCCTTATTTTCTAGATTAGCAGACGACATTTCCCAGGGAGGCCACAGTCTTTTCAGATTCAAATTCCCTGACTTTTCCAGGTTTTTCCCTGACCTTTCCCAACGATTTTCCCTGGCCGTTTTAGCTAATACTACCCAATTTTTAACCTTTTATTTTTTATATTACTTAAAGGGAGAAAGCAACCTAATTACAAGTGATTTTTTATCGATTCCTTATCGTTTAAATAGGCCTAATCTATCGATAAAAAGTTTACAATACAAATATTAAACTAGAAATAAATTTAAAACTTACCCTGAAAATAGGCTTAGCGGGATTGATGGAGATCCTGAATTGCGTCCGTGTAAGGTCTAGCGACCAATGAGCAAAGGCCCGTCGTTCACGCGAGATCTCCACGAGACTTACGTCGCGCGCGATTGGTCGCTAGACCTTAAACGAGAGGAAATCAGGATCTCCATGAATCCCACTAAGCCTATTTTCAGGGTAAGTTTTTAATTTATTTCTAGTTTAATATTTGTTTGTAAATTTTTGAAATAGTGGATTAGGCCTATTTAAACAATAAGGAATCGATAAAAAAAATCACTTGTTGTTAGGTTGCATCCTCCCTTTAAAAATAAATATTTTCAATTACATGGTAATCCTGGCTTCTTGAAAGATCTTTAAATTCCCTGACTTTTTAAAATATCTTAAAATGCCCTGTTTTCCCTGACCAGTGGCAACCCTGTTTCCATAAGTTCAAGAAAAATTCGGAAAATAACAAAAAGATGTGATATAGTTTGATAAACTGATATAAAGTCATTGCAAACTTCGCACGAATTAACGACAAACCAACCTAAATAGCTTGCGTTGGATTCGAAGCATCTGATCATTCTAAATTTTGTTAATTCGCTTTGTTTGACATTAGTCACCTTACTACCTATAATTATTTGTAGATATGAAATCATAATTCCAAAAGACAACCAATTTGGCTTTTTTTCCAACGGAACTTGGACCGGAATAATGGAAACGTTAATCCAAGGGGTGAGTGCCCTAGGCAAATCTCATTTACCAGAAAAATTTATGGATTTAACCAAAAGTCTATGACTTCATTCCATAAAAGTAAACAACGCCCTGTAGTTTAATACTATCAGCATTGGTAAGGATAAATGTACCTTCAGATTCTGATTCGAGACACTCTAGCGGCCGCAGTCGCCCTATAAATAGTAACATCGGAAGCGCTACTCTGCGGATAAATTCATTCCGGAGTTGGAAGGAGGGAAGACAATATTGCCAAGGACGCCCCGCCTAAATTCCGTCCCTCTTTCCCGACTCAAAATATAGAGGAAGAGTCCAAACCACTAGAGCCATACAGGGGTGATGACTTTTTTGTCTATTTTTAAGTGATAGGCTATGACGTAACCTGGACCTTTGCTGATAGTATTAAGCTACAGGGCGTTGTTTACTTTTGATTTAACCAGAAGCCGATGAAACCCTCCTTTGAAGTCTATTACTTCCGGGTCTTGTCTACCCCTCTCTGTATGGGTTAGTTTCAAAAAGCGCGATTCGTACGCCTCCTAACGGTAGATATTTTCGCAGCGGGAGTTCGTCGAGCGAATATCTCTAGCAGCCTTGGAGCTCCTTAAAAAACGTCGTCGTTTGTGGAGAGAGAGAATTTCCAATTTTCCGTAGACAGGGGGTATGAAGTAGGACCCCTCTGATCTCGTAAAATTGGGAATTTTACCCATACAGAGAGGAGCGCTATATCGAACATTAGAGTAGTAGACTTCAAAGGAGGGTTTCATCTACTTCTGATAGGATATTTATAGGTCAAAAATTATGTTATATTAGGGTTTAATCACATTTTAACTTTAAAATTTCGCGTAGGAAGCTGATTTTTCGGGAACTACGTTGGCTCATTCATACATTCGTAATCAATACGTTGAATTCTCACCTACTTATCACGGAAGTTACGTCACAATGACAACCAAGAAACAAATTAATTCATCTAGAAACAGCATATTCGTCGACCCCTTAAGCGAAAGGGTAGTAACTAAAACTAATTTAAAAACCAAAAACGTGTCTAAAAATTCTGAAAAAATTCTAGAATAAGTTTTTTGGCATGGTGATACCTTGGCTCTAACATAAGCCGATGAAACCCTCCTTTGAAGTCTATTACTCCCTGGGGTTCGATTCTACAACTGTCCTTACGAGGTGTATGGATAATTTTTTATCCTTAAAACACGGATTAGTCCTTAGACCTCAATGTCGGTATTCTAGGAGCGTCCTTAGCAAAAATTATCCTGACTAAGGACAAAATAAAGTCCTTATGATAAGGTGAGGGTTAGACCTCACCTTAGAGGTCTAAGGACCGAAAATCATCCTTATTTTTTAAACATTTTAAAGATGGCCGCCATCGTAGCTCAGTGGAAATTTTTCGTTTAGCCGCTTAAGCCGACGGAGAAGAATTAGACGAGATTTAAGGCGTCAAAGAGTCGTAAGGGATCGATTACGAGCTTCTGAATTAAATAATTATCAATTTAAGCAATAATTTAGGGCTAAAAATGATAGCGCGTTGTATTATGGGATAGGTTAGCCGATCGCCTATCACGCTCTAGCTATTCCCGTAGACATTGAAGTAGGTTTGTTGCATGGTTTGTTAATATATTTTTACTAATTTTGCGTGCTTATTTATTTTTTGATAGCCTTAAGATTTAGGTTTTGTTTCTTTCGATTTCCAGCTAGTCCAATTCTAAGAACTAAGTTGTCTATCATGTCAATGCCTGCGTAACAATAACATAGGCATAGATCATGTACTTAATTGTTTGGTGAAAGTGGCCGTATAAAGCGTCCACTTACCAATTTCGATTGCATTTCTAAAAAATCTAGTACTTTTTTCCATTTTTCTGTTGGAAACGTTTCCTAATCTTTTGGCCATAATTATAGTTAAAATCTCTATAAACTGCTATTTCAAAAACAGTCAAAAACTTGTATCGATAACCCCCGAACGACTAACCCTAAGCCTCGGCCTAACAAATTATTACACGAAACTCGGTGCTCCTCGCTCGAGAGGCGAATTTTATTCCTCAAAGTTTCATTGGGTAAGATGTCCGGAAATACGTCACTAGAGAAAAAAAGGAGAATTTTTTCTCCTGTCCTTAAATGTAAGGAGTTTTCGTACGGATAGGTGGTGTAGAATACCGTTATTTTTGAAAAACTGAATTTGTCCTTAGACAATCCTTAGGCGGGAAATACGGATTTATCCTTATTGTTTAAATCCTTATATTTAAGGACAGTTGTAGAATCGAACCCCTGGTCTTGTCTACCCCTCTCTGTATGGGTTAGTTTCAAAAACCGCGATTCGTACGCCTCCTAACGGTAGATATTTTCGGAGCGGGAGTTCGTCGAGCGAATATCTCTAGCAGCCTTGGAGTTGGTCAAAAAAACGTCGTCGTTTGTGGAGAGAGAGAATTTCCAATTTTCCGATGAAGTAGGACCCCTCCGATCTCGTAAAATTGGGAGCGCTATATCGAACATTAGAGTAGTAGACTTCAAAGGAGGGTTTCATCGGCTTCTGGCTCTACCCATTTCCCTGTCAATTAAAAGTAGACAAGCAAAACCTAACTCGATAACTGATCTTGGTACAATCTAGCGAATTTAATCAAAAAATATCACGAGGTGGATTTTGCGTACGCGTGACGTAAGTTTTACTTTTCATTTCAATATGATCCCATAGAATAACCCTTATAACAACCAAATAAATATGCTTTACCGGTTAACGAACAAAAATTCTAATTTGGTTATAAATGGTTCAAATTACCAGACAGGGTTTGTACAAAGTTAATTTGCCTAAATTTTCCAGGTTTTCCAGGTCTTGAAATATCCCAATTCAACAAAGTGGACCAAAGGTTAAAATTCCTTTTAAAGGGAGAATGCAACCTAACAACAAGGGATTTTTATCGATTCCTTATTGTTTAAATAGGCCTAATCCACTATTGAATATATTTACAAACAAATATTAAACTAGAAATAAATTTAAAACTTACCCTGAAAATAGGCTTAGTGGAATTCATGGAGGTCCTGTTTTCCTCACGTGTAAGGTCTAGCGACCAATCGCAGGCGACGTAAGTCTCGTGGAGATCTCGCGTGAACGACGGGCCATTGCTCATTGGTCGCTAGACCTTACATGGACGCAATTCAGGATCTCCATGAATCTCGCTAAGCCTATTTTCAGGGTAAGTTTTAAATTTATTTCTAGTTTAATATTTGTATTGTAAACTTTTTATCGAAGGATTAGGCCTATTTAAACGATAAGGAATAGATAAAAAATCACTTGTTATTAGGTTGCATTCTCCCTTTAAAGGGTAACGAGATATTTTACTCAAAAGATTGAGCCGATATATTGATTTGGTATTATCATAAGTCTATTATTATCTTATAACAATAGACTTATGACGCCACATATAATTTTCTTTAACCTCATCTGACCATTCTCCCTTTGAACAGTGGACTTTTCGTTTGGTCTATTTAGTCAAATTTCCGATTTTTCCAATTTGGACAATTTTTTACCATATTTTTTCTATATGTGCACATTGAAATTAAAAGTAAAACCTACGTCACGCCGGGATTTTTTTTTTTTTTTTTTTTTTTTTTTTCAGTTTCTAAAGATTAAATTCGTGAGCTTGTCGGAAGATCAATTTTAACTAGCCCCAATTTTGATAATATCGCTAATATTACAATTGTAATTTAAGACTCGATGTCTTCTGGGAGTTTTTCTTTTAGTCATTCTATTTTTGTATCCCGTGTTACGGCTCTGTTGTTCGCCGACACAGAAATATCAACTGAAGAACTTGTCTTTTTGGAACATTCTTACACTAGTCACGGCCAATCGTGTCTTGGGTAAATATACATTTTATCAGAAGCCGATGAAACCCTCCTTTGAAGTCTATTACTTCCGGGTCTTGTCTACCCCTCTCTGTATGGGTTAGTTTCAAAAAGCGCGATTCGTACGCCTCCTAACGGTAGATATTTTCGGAGCGGGAGTTCGTCCAGCGAATATCTCTAGCAGCCTTGGAGTTCGTTTAAAAAACGTCGTCGTTTGTGGAGAGAGATAGAATTTCCAATTTTCCGTAGACAGGGGGTATGAAGTAGGACCCCTCTGATCTTGTAAAATTGGGAATTTTACCCATACAGAGAACATTAGAGTAGTAGACTTCAAAGGAGGGTTTCATCGGCTTCTGATTTTATAGATACTAGATCAGAAGATGCCCTTAGAGTGGGGTGCCAATATTTTTTAGGGGTAGGTAGGGAGGCCCTAGCGATTAAAACAAATTTTCCATTCGAAATATACATACTTTTTCGGATTTATAGAAACTATTTCATTTTATTTCATACAGAAATTAATTCCAAAATATTTGTCCTTTATTATTTTTAATCTAAGTCTTATTGGTGGAATGTTTTGCCAAGGTGATTTTCCCCGCAATTGTTCCCACGATTATATTATAACTGTTTCCATGAGTAACGTAAAAAACCTCCCTACCACATGGGGTTTCCCTATGTTACCCAATTTTTTAACATTTTCCCACGGATTTCCTCACAATAAGTTTTCTACAATTATTTAATTTTTTTCACACAATTTTGATTGGATCTTAACAGCATTTTTTACCCTCTATAGCCAGGGAACCATAATTAGTACGGTCAATACATATTCGTAGCTAGATTTGCAAATTTATGAAGAGTTATATTTTTTTCACCTCTGCAAAGCTTTTAATATGCATTAGAGAACTGCGCCTATTCCTTCTCGAAGGGTATAATTAAATAACGGTGGTACGACTGACATTTAGCAACGAGTTACAATAACCCTTAAAATACAAAATAACAGAATCAATTAAAAGTTCACTTACTGCGACATCGGAGCTGGAGTGATGAAGGTCCGATGCAAAAATAGTAACGGCGAAGAAGCTCCACGGCCGAGGCTTAGCGCGACGAACGTTATAAATCCAAACTCAGAATTCACAAAATCGCTTTTAACACTTTAATCCACTTAGGGCTGGCTTTTCACGGGTCAAGTTTCAATTTCTTACGTCGGTTATCCAAAATCTTCCGATAAGTACATCCGATGTGATTGCTTGATCATTCGCGTAACAATTTTCACTGGATTAATTTTAGGCCTTGTTTTTGACCATTCTTATTTTCGATAGCGCACAACACATCTTCATTTCGATACGCGCACAAAACAGCTGAATAAAAATAAAGTTTAAACCTGAAGAAATTACGATTCCTTTTCGTTTCGAATATTACAGCGTCCGTTTGCTACCACTGTTTCGGGTGATGTTGGGGGTACTAAACTCGAGTAACGGGTTGAAAATTTTTGCGCGCTTTCACACGTTAGCGTCAGGGTGAAAATGACCGATTAAAATTGATAATTCAAACTTGGAGACGTCCCGTAGTTTATGTTGACGTTTTTTTGAAAACGAGGAAAGAAAAAAACTTACAAACATTGTACCGTAAAATCACTAGCCTACGCGTAAAAAAGGTCAAAACCTCGCTACAGGACATGAATATGATGCATTTCGCTAGCAATGAAGTTTATGGTCTGCTACATATTATTTTAGCCGCGAGGGCAGAGAACAGGGCTGGAAATAAACGGTCACAAGAGTTTCTGGCAAGTTGTCCAAATAATATTTACGTAGTTGTCGAATCGGGAGAGATCAGAGGGCTAGAAATAAAAAAATGCTGATCAAACGTTTCTGCTAACTTAAAGCAAACTTTAAATTTAACATTAATATTAAAAACAAAAAAGGAATTTCAAATTAACTTTTTGGTAATTTAGCTGTTAATTTCAGTGGAACCTTTAACGGCCCATATGTCATAGCTGACTCATATGCTTGACAATAATTTTGAGTGTGTTTTTGACTGTACAAGTTGTTATGGTCAATGTCGTCTGCTAAGCTAGTAAAGGCGGCGATTTTAAATGGGGTTGTTAATCGCAGTTCATTTTTTAAATTTTAGGCAAGATTTGAATATAAAATATCGAAATTTTGGAATTGATTAGAACATACAAATAAATATATTGTACAAAATATAAAATAATATAAATCTCAGGGGAACTTGTGATAAAGGATGTCTTAAAGTCGTTAAGACATGTCTTGTTGCCTAAGAGATGTCTTGACATTGCCTAAGAGAAATGTGTTGAAGTTGCCGAAGGGATGACTTGACATTCTCCGAGATATGTCTTTAGATGTAATTTACCTCTTCCCAAAAACAAGATATTTTTAGACTCTAATAACCAATCTAATTATGCCTTTACTGGACTATTTATTTGACAGTCAAGCCTAAATCATTTACTACAATGTTGACTGCTTTAATATTCGTGTATTTGAGCTACGTACTGACTCTTTACAAGTCACACCTGTCATCCGAAGTCAATACCAAGCTCTCAATTTTCAATATTGATACCATTAAGGACTTAGTTGACGCCATTAAATACAAAAACGTTGCTTTAAATACGCCAACCGGGTACGATTACACTCGCAATTATATAAAGGTATTTACTCCCAATTTGGTTGTAACTTGTAAGCCTGCTCTAAGTGTGACATCTTAAAGGGGCTATCTCCGATTTTTAAGGCTCCTTTCAAGGGAGATTTTAAAGGGGCAAATTTTAGTGGAGATAGGGCCTTTAAAGGCCTTATTTGCTCTAAAATTTGCCCCTATTATATGCTCTTCCTTTATGCACACATCCTAACTTTGACTGTACAATTTGTTATGGTCAACATCATCTGCTAACCTCGATGTTGCCTAAGATACGCGTCTTGAAGTTGCTTAAGAGATATGTCTTGAAGATTTTGCCCAGTTAAAAAGATTAGATTAGATTGTACTGATTTGCAAGTTGTCGCACTTTTTGCAAGATCTCCATGAGTTCTAAATGCAAAACCAGGCTATATGAAAAACCTTGTTTTTTTATCACGAGCAGACATCTCCGAGGCCCGACTTGCGATTTATTGCCCATTCATTGACTGAAGGCAAAGGATTAAAATACTCGGACGCTTTTAATCTAATCCTCAAATCCAACTTGGTTTTTATCGCGTCCGAAGAAAGCGTTAAAAATTTCGCCAACCACAACAAAATTTCTTTGAAGAACTTTAACATTGCCGAAGAGCGTCTGATGATAAGTAACAGGGCCATAGCCTACAGACCATCATTTCCTTACAAGAACGCTTTTGACAACACGTAAGAATTTATAGGCAAATGCAGTAGTGTGGTGGGTTTTTAGTAGTAAACAGGCTCTAGCTAAAGCTTGTTTTAAAATGTAAAACCAAGAACTGATTTACGCACCTAAGAACATGGAAACAAAGATATTCTCTAATCATACATCTTATTATGATGTCCTAATACTAAAAGTCTATCATTTTATTCAATAAAAGTAAACAACGAGCCGTAGCTTAGTACTATCAGCAAAAGGCCAAGGTAGACTTACTAGCTTATCACTTAAAAATAGACAAAAAAGTCATCACCCCTGTCTGTCTCTAGTGGTTTGGACTATTCCTCAATATTTTGAGGCGGGCCGCGCTTGGCTATATTGTCTTTCCTCCAACTCATTACTTACACCGTCTGCGGCTGCTGTACGTCTACCTTGGGCCTTTGCTGACAGTATTAAGCCACGGGGTGTTGTTTACTTTTATGAAATAAAGTGATAGACTTTTGGTAATACCATAATACGATTAATTTTTTTCACAGAGCGCTTGATATATTAGCATACGGCTTCATAATAAAATGGAAATCCTATGATACCTTTTTGGCAGGAAGAACCGATGGAAATGAACAAGGGGACATTGTATATATCGACAAATCCAACATGGCTATCATTTTCAAAATGTTAATTGTTTCTTATTTAGTTGCTTGGCTTATTTTAATACTTGAGAAATTACACTATAACCGCTATTATGCTAAAAAATAGAGACATAACCATTAAAAAGGCTTAATTTTCTTGCTTAGCAGACGACGTTGGCCATAACAATTTGTACAGTCAAAGCAACAGGGACGGAAATAAGCACAAGTCACTGGTCATTGTCCGATAAATTTTCCAAATGTCCGATAACTTTTTATTTTTAAGAGGGGGTCACTGGACAAATGTCCGATAAAAAAAAGTACATTTCAATACAAGAAATGTAGCATTGTCCGGTAATTTTGTTAAATGTCCGATAACTTTTGAATTTTTAAGGGGGGTTACTGGACATTTGTCCAATAAGAAAAATTCCTTATTTCCGTCCCTGCAAAGCAAGACTGTGTGCATAAGGGAAGTTGACTTTAAAAAAGGGGCAAAATTTATAGCAAATTTTTTTGTTAATAGTTCAGATCACCATTTTAGTCTAATGTCTATGAATAAAATGTTAAGCCTTTAATTTATACAATTAAAATCCTGTGTTAAAGGGGAAGAGGAAACTCTTTCAAGGTTAATAAAATTAATTGTGTATATTTATCTTATCGCCTTTTGTAATTAAAATTTTTAAACTGAATTTAATTACTTCAAGAATTCAAATAGGATATATGTAGGCCTATTAGCGCGAAATACTTTTAAAGAAATCTGAACTTTTCATGGATAATTTCGAAAAATCGTTATCTACCAAAATAAACAATTTACGAAACATGACACTTGCTCTTTACTTAAAATCTATAAGATTAAAACACTTACCCTGATATGCTGGTGCCATCTCACGGCAAATACTGGAACTTCTCGAGTTAAATGACATTCTGTACCTATGCCGAGTGTGTTTTAGGGTCAGTGTCCACAAGTACTTGTGCTCCGAGTCTCTGACAATATTAAGCCGGTTATAAAAATGGCGTAGAGCTTAAGGGTGCGCGACTGTAGAATCCCCGCTGCAAAACATGAGATCCGATTGAAGTACCGGCATTTGCATTTTGGAAAGTGATGGGAAATGTTCATTCTCGGTGTTGAAAAATGTCAGTTCCATCATGTAGTCATTCCAGAGAAAGCTTGGTTAATTGGCACGGCATATCCGTGGCCAAACAACGCTGGAAAATCCTCGCAAAGGTCTGCTGCCTTATAGGCCCTTTTCTTTTTCTTTTTCACATAGCCTAGACAGGGATTAATTCCTCATTATTTGTTAATATTGCACTATATCATACGAAAATATTGCACTGCATTACATGAAGATATAGCACTATATTACATGAAGATATAGCACTATATTACATGAAGATATAGCACTGTTACATGAAGATATAGCACTATGTTACATGAAGATATAGCACTATGTTACATGAAGATATAGCACTATGTTACATGAAGATATAGCACTATGTTACATGAAGATATAGCACTATGTTATATGAAGATATAGCACTATGTTACATTAATATATTAATCTATATTTTACATGATAGCACTATAACATATGATGATTTGCACTATAGTTCATGATAGCACTATAGTATATGCACTATAACATATGATGATGTTGCAGTTGCCCTATAGTTCATGAAGATATTTCACTATATTTCATGATAGCACTATATTACATACACGAATATATCACTATTGTATATGAAGATATAGTACTATAGTACATGGAGATATAGCATTATAGTACATGAAAATATAGCACTATAGTAGATGCACATACAGCATTATAATGGATGAACATATAGCATTATAGTAGATGAACATATAGCATTATAGTAGATGGACATATAGCATTATAGTAGATGAACATATAGCATTATAGTAGATGAACATATAGCATTATAGTAGATGAACATATAGCATTATAGTAGATGCACATATAGCATTATAGTAGATGAACATATAGAATTATAGTAGATGAACATATAGAATTATAGTAGATGAACATATAGAATTATAGTAGATGAACATATAGAATTATAGTAGATGAACATATAGAATTATAGTAGATGAACATATAGAATTATAGTAGATGAACATATAGAATTATAGTAGATGAACATATAGAATTATAGTAGATGAACATATAGAATTATAGTAGATGAACATATAGCATTATAGTAGATGAACATATAGCATTATAGTAGATGAACATATAGCATTATAGTAGATGAACATATAGCATTATAGTAGATGAACATATAGCATTATAGTAGATGAACATATAGCATTATAGTAGATGAACATATAGCATTATAGTAGATGAACATATAGCATTATAGTAGATGAACATATAGCATTATAGTATCTGAACATTAAGCATTATAGTATCTGAACATTAAGCATTATCGGATATGGAGATAGCATTATAGGATATGGAGATAGCATTATAGTATATGGAGATAGCATTATAGTACATGAAGAGATAGCATTATAGTACATGAAGAGATAGCATTATAGTACATGGAGATAGCATTATAGTATATGGAGATAGCATTATAGTATATGGAGATAGCATTATAGTATATGGAGATAGCATTATAGTATATGGAGATAGCATTATAGTATATGGAGATAGCATTATAGTATATGGAGATAGCATTATAGTATATGGAGATAGCGTTATAGTATATGGAGATAGCGTTATAGTATATGGAGATAGCATTATAGTACATGAAGAGATAGCCCAGTAGTATACAAAGATAGTACTATACATATTGCACTGTATTATATGAAGATATAGTACATATTGCACTGTATTATATGAAGATATAGTACATATTGCACTGTATTATATGAAGATATAGTACATATTGCACTGTATTAAATGAAGATATAGTACATATTGCACTGTATTATATGAAGATATGGTACATATTGCACTGTGTTATATGAAGATATAGTACATATTGCACTGTATTATATGAAGATATGGTACATATTGCACTGTGTTATATGAAGATATAGAACATATTGCACTGTTTTATATGAAGATATAGAACATATTGCACTGTGTTATATGAAGATATAGTACATATTGCACTGTGTTATATGAAGAGTACATATTGCACTGTGTTATATGAAGAGTACATATTGCACTGTGTTATATGAAGATGTAGTACATATAGCACTGTATTATATGAAGATTTTGCACTGTGTTATATGAAGAGAACATATTGCACTGTGTTATATGAAGATGTAGTACATATTGCACTGTATTATATGAAGATGTAGTACATATTGCACTGTATTATATGAAGATTTTGCACTGTATTACATGAAGATATTGCATATGAAGATGTTTATTATAATTGAATATTTCATTGCATTATAATTGAAGATATGACATTGTATTATAATTGAGGATATGGCATTGCTTTGTAATTTTAAAGATATTCCACTGCATTGCAATTTTTTAAAGATATTGCTGTGCATTGTAGTCTAAACAGTCAATGAAATGTAGGAAGCCAATGATTTTTATAATCAGGGAGGCCAATAAAATGCTTAGTCTAGGAGGCCAAAGAAATGTTTAATCTAAGAATGCAATGAAATTAATTCTAGACATTATGTTGGTTGATTATAATAGTCTTAGGCCAATGAAATTTATAGTAAAAAAATATATATTATTATTATATATATATTATATAGCTTAGCAGCATGTATTGCCTCCAAAACAACAATAAATAAATAAATAAATTTATTTTATAAATAAAAATATTGTTTATTTATTCCAATTTTGGGAACCCCTGACTTATTCAGGATATCTAGGATGCGTACAAACTGTGGTAAAAGTGTGCAATTTCTTAAAAATAAAAAAAATAAATATCATTTTTAGCTCAGAGTTACTTTTTAAAGTTTGTAACGGGCATTTGAATGCAACTAGAAATTGAAATAATATTGTATCCTGAGTATCACAATTAAAAATGTGGAACGCAGGCACTCAAAAAGAGCCGCCTTCACCATTTGGAAGCGACACCGGGCTCATTGCGCTCCTTCTCAACATTTGGGTTGCTCAGAATGATCGCGCTGCACAGCATTGATCTTGAAGAAAACAGAGGCAGTTGGTTCGAGTGTTTTTACACTGAATATCCTAATTTTCGACTCTGGCTTAGGTGAGACATTTTAAAAGTATACAAAGTAGTTTCTGGTATTTCGAAATGATTACGTAAAATACTTTTGTTTGGAATTTATCGTATGAAATGATAGGATAAGTAGAAACTATGTTTAAAATTATTTATTTTAAAAAATTGTAGTCGTATCAGGAACGACTATGGTCTCCAAGAGAACCTATAATTCCTTGATTGTCCTATAAAAGCCTATACTTGTATTTCTATCCTATAATACCAGAAGCCGATGAAACCCTCCTTTGAAGTCTCTTACTCCCGGGTCTTGTCTACCCCTCTCTGTATGGGTTAGTTTCAAAAAGCGCGATTCGTACGCCTCCTAACGGTAGATATTTTCGGAGCGGGAGTTCGTCGAGCGAATATCTCTAGCAGTCTTGGAGTTCGTCAAAAAAACGTCGTCGTTTGTGGAGAGAGAGACTTTCCAATTTTCCGTAGACAGGGGGTATGAAGAAGGACCCCTCCAATCTCGTAAAATTGGGAATTTTACCCATACAGAGAGGAGCGCTATATGGAACATTAGAGTAGTAGACTTCAAAGGAGGGTTTCATTAGCTTCTGATAATACCTATACTTTTGTTATGTTGGGTAAATTCAGATTCAACTCAAGTTAAAGTTTATGACTTTAGGACCAATTAATGCACTGTGCAAAACTGTAATTCTCTTCTGTTACTTGGGTACAGCCAAATTAACCCCCCCCCCCCTCTTCTTACATATCTAAAGCTCCAATATTTCTACATTTTAAACCTATAAAACTAGTCGTAACAGCTTTGATAATTTTGGAACTAAAAATATCCTATTATTTTGGCTTTTTGGACCTATAAATATCTTATATATTTTTGTGGATTTCAGTCTGGTACTGATGTACTGTCTCATTCTCTTCCTATGTAGGTTTTTATCGAATAGAATTACGATTGAGGATCTAAAAGGTTTTGACAACACCGGAAATATTTGTACGTATGTGGCGGTATGCCTGCTTGGCGCTTTCCTTAGTTTTTAACGCCTAGAATCCTATTATCCCTTAATTTTGACAACCTTTTGGAAAAATCTAACTGACGCCATTTGGTGGTTTGGGTTTTGATGCTTTTTCTCAGGTATTTGGCCTTCGGAAGAGGTATTGGGTTACTACTGCCTGAAAAATAAAGAAATGTTTTGGTGAGCTTTCGCTTTCTAAAAAAAAAAAAAAAAAAATACCCTGCCAAGCTGCCGCTTTATTTTAAAACTAGTTTAGAATTTCAATAAGACACACCATAAGTTTGAAAATATCCATAAGTATGAGCGTTAATAACAATACCCAGTCACGGTGTGTTTCAAAGAGCATTATTATCATCAATCAATCGTGCAAGATTCATCATATGAGTTTAAACTCCTTAAAAATCATCATTTACTGGTACTGTTTTAGCTACTCACGATAATCCAGGTTGTTCTACACCAAATAGGAACTGCTATATTTTTTTTTAGCATATTCATTCATATAAATAATTAAATAGCTTTCAAACCGAGTTTCACTAGCCCTTACCAAAAAAAGTTGGTCTTAAGAGGTCTTGGGGAAGTTTTTCGGGTGTCTTATGTAGTCTTAAGAGGTCTTAAAGACTTCCAGAAGACTTTTGTAGTGTTCTTGAGGACCTCTTCAGATCGGACTATCATTTTTCGGTAAGGGAGCACCAGGCTTGTTATATTCGTGGTCAATGTCTCCTGAGACTAAGAGGTTAATTCGTAGAATGGCCTTGCAGCCTATGCTAATGGTCTTATGTGACAGTGATGGCGAGTATCTCACGAATCAAAACAAGCTGGTATAAGTTTATAATATTTTACTATGTAACGGGAGAATGAAGTTGAAAGTTGATGCTAGCAACTGTCCCCCCAGTTTGGAAAATGATCCTAGAATGGGGTCTATGGGTACTTAAGAATTCCCAGTGTTACTTCTATCCATTCTTGGTTCGCCTATTACTAAAAACAAGTTTTACGTCTTCATCTGCGCACGAAAGTTTCTGAATATAAGAGTAAATAAAACTCTGAACTTTGCTAGTTTATTTATAGAAAATAGGATTTTCTAGAGAGTTAAAATTGGTTGCGTAAAATACTACATATCATGCAATGCTCGCTTTGGTCATTTTTCAATTCACCCTGCTTTGGAAAAATAAGCTTATATAAACCCTAAACGATAGCCTGACGATCTCTAGTTCGACTGATGGGCTTATTAATGAATTTTAAAAGTGATCTTATATTCTCTTAACCCGGAACAGGGGCAAAAGTGTTTGCGAGTTAGGCGGGGGAATGACATGCCTCAGTGGTTTGGCGGTAAGACCCTCTAACTCTTCCACGCTTTTTATCTTGACGTTTTTTGTATTTTTCGTAATACATTTGTACGTGCCAACTTTTTTGCCGTAAACCTTTATTTTCAAGCATGACTCGTATGCGCTTGGTGTACTATTTCTCACAGATTTTACATTACCGTATTTTGTAACATTTGTAGGCCTATATTTAACGACTATAGAGTTATTTGTCGTCGGGATTTTCTCCTTTTAAAACATTTGAGATGTTAGACAAACTAAAACATTTTGAAAATTCAAAGAAATGATTCATTTCATTAATGTTTATGTGATTATTCGATCTATTATATTTATAAGTTTTACAAAGCAATAGACGACTTCAATGAAACGCAAATTTATTAAATGAACTCAAGCTACGGTGGCGAATTTTTTTTTAAAAACGTCACAGTGATTGAAATTACTTCGAAAGCCGCATTTTCAATCAAGATTTATTTTTGGACAAGAATAGAGCTTTGCTTCAAATCAAAGATGAAGCAATTGTATAACCCACGTTATCAGGCTTCAAAGTGACAGAAAAGTTGAAATCTAAATTAATTTCATATAAGCTTGAAGCTGATTGAAAACAGGCTTTACCTTATTAAAGAAAGTATAAACTAACGCTCTCGATGAATTGTTTTTCAACGTAACTTGTGCTAATTTTAAAGAGCAATTGTTAGAAGTAGGTGGCTAGAATATAACCTTCCACCTTGGGCTAGAGTTTAACATCCGTATCAATAGCTTTTTATGCCGTTTTTACAATTTAACTGACATCTTAGCTCTCAGACTCTATAACCTATTTCGTCATAAAGCTTATCGCCTCATGGTGTTATTAATTGATTGGCTTTTATTATATTTCTAATGATAATTTCACAATAGGACGCAAACTTGATTGAAGTCGTCTATTAGAATGTTTTAGAATAGTATGTCTTCTATTTATTTAATTTACTTTTGTTGTGAAATTCTTGTTATTTTTAAAAAGATTCTTACTGTAACTATAGTGTTTTAAGCACATATAATAACTGGCGTTTGCAATAGGTGGCCGCTGCGGCTGACGCAAAAGAAATTTACCTAACTGATGGCAATGTAAAATGCGTACAGAATGTTCAGCTAGCCATAGAACACAATACATCCTGGTTTGGTACCACCGACGTCAAAACCAGGTATTTATAGACTGAATATAATAATGAAGTGTAATATTAAAAAGGATAACACTTTCGCAAAGATCGTATGATATGATTTGATGTATAAATATGCCATAGAAAAATAACCACATCAGTATAGATATCATACGCGAGTAATCCCTGGACCCAACTTTGATTGGGCGATATATTTCTTGTATTACATTTTTTTTTCAGGTTACTTCGATGGGATATTGATGAAGATATGAGTGACCTGAGATCTAGATTTGACATAATCTTATGTGCAGATTGGTAAGACTAATCCTAATTAACTTCCCATGTTAAGAAAACAGTTTATGAAAAACATCATGAAAATAATGCACTAAACTTTCTAAATTTCAGTTTGTATTTTGATGAAGGTAGAATTCCGTTAGCAAATACTATTTGGAAAATTCTGAAAGGAAGCGTACGTATTGATTTTTTTCCGTTTATACATTTAGCTAAGTTGTTAGTATATAAATTAAAATTCAGACATGTTTCCGTGTTATGAAAAATAGAAAAATTATTTAAATTAGAAAAATTTGAGGAAAATGTCTTGCACATAAAGGATGACGCGCCTTATCACATGGAAACCTCAGGCCCAATAATGAATTTGTATCAAAATAGGCAAGATGGTTAGGTCTGTGTAGCTCTTGATAGCCGATGAAGCGCTTGTGGACAAAATGATAGGAAATTTAAACCCTATACATTTAACTATTATCTGAATATGTTAGAGTACGTTACATTCAATAAATTTATTCCCTGACTATTTGAAATACTGAACATTTTACAGGAAGAGCCAATATGGCTCATAAAGAAGTTAATTTTTGAATCTGTACTCTGAATTGGATTCTGAAAGCGAGTTATATATTTTGTACGTGCCTCTTTCTTATAAACAGGGCCTGGCAATCATTCTAGCTCCCAGCAGAGGGAAAACATTTCAACAATTTGTCGATTTAGCACAAGAAAGGTTTCAATTCGAACGATTATTAGTTTACGATACTCATGTTTGGGACCTTCATAAGCAGGTAAGAACTCATACGGTAGAATAAAATTCAGCAGCATTGTAGTTAAATTAATAGTGGCGCCTTTTCTCTAACTACTAGTTACTAGAAGAGAGATCTGATATTTACGACGAAAACCTGCACTATCCTCAAATGTTGATCTTGAAAAAGACATGATACGAGCGACTTTACAATAATACGAAGTATTGAACAACGGCCGCCAAAATTGCGGCTGCAAAAACACTATGTACCTAATTTATACAATAATGAATCTCCAGTCAAATTTTTTCTACGGCAAGGTTTAGTAATTATTTTCTAAGTAATTTAATATCCATAAGTATGACAGTTGATGAAAACCTAGACATGATGTGTGAGTACATGTTGCCAAAAGTCTAGGCCGAGACTAAGGAGTTTACTCTTCTAAAAAATGACTAAAACCTTTTATGCTACGGGCCAAAGTAATTGCATATGAATAAGTCTTCAAGGATAGTTTGGAAACCTTTAGAAGAAGTTTTAAACCACTGTTAAGTGCTTTAAGAAGTGTTAAAGAGAACGTTTTTGGAGACCCAGACCTAGTAGAATAGTAGACCAATACAAAAATAGTTAGCTATGACCTCAAAAGAGACCTCTAAAAGTTATTAGACCTTATTTCACCTTTTAATCTTTCGGATTTTGCTGGAAGCCCTCCTATGTGAATTTCCCATTCCCCTATTCTGGCTCAATGTATCTCTCACATTGCAAGCCTTGAAGTATTATACTTATGGATATTACGATGCTTAGGATAATATTTGGGTCAATTAATACTCGTACGTTAAAAAGGAAGTTTAAAAATGATACGCAGAATGTCCACTTTTACTATAATCATTACTCTAATTATAATAATCTTACCGTTACACGATAGAGCTAGTGCCATACAAACTTTTTATAAATATGTAGCGAGATAACGTCGCTGCAATATGAAATATTAGATATCGTAGATGATATATTTTACATGATTTAACTGTCGAATAATCAAAATTGCTAAGCCAATCATATCGTGCGAATTGGATGAGGTATATATATAGCTATTATATCGATTTCTGTAATTGTTTCGTATTTTGAGTCAGTATCGATGTTCTAATAATAGTATAACTAATCACGGAGTAGTCTGCCATTTTAAGAGAGGTTTGAAAGTGAGAAATATAACTAGTTTCACGCATCACAGTTAAAATATGCTTAAATTATCCCAAAGTAAAGTTAGTAGACTGAATTTAATCGGTGGGTTCATGATGGCTTGATACACTTTATAGCGCCATAACGTTATATAACTAGGCTTCCGATTGTTAGTAAATTGAGAGATAGAAAATGTTGTAAAAATATATACCTTAGCTCTTGCCAGAAAATTTACCACCTGATTGCGATAACTATATCTAGAACGGCAGATACCACCCATCCCTGAACTACGTGATTCAGTAATATATTCACGTGGGCTTAAATAAACTCATGCAGAGCCTTATAAATACATGATTCTGGTACCTAAAATATTGAATTTTCACAAATATTGCCAAATGAGTATATTATCCTGCACATTCCACTAACTTAATTGCTCAATATCTTTTTTAATATACTTTATTAATTTAATATACCAAGAATTTAGATACTTTTGTTTAAGAGAGAATAAATATATATATCGACATGATTTTTGTCTAGCTTAAGTAACCATTCCATCCTTAATTTACTCGAAGAAAATGCTTAGCCCCTTAAATTAGTGACTCAGTATCCTATTAGTTCCACAAATTTATGTACGAGAAGTACATCGATGTAAATTATGAAGGGAAAGAGTTGAAGAAAGTGGTGGGCCTGTTAAGACCAATTAGAAGCATGCTTCTAAGCTACAAAGGCAGGAGGAACAGGGCTAATAAGCGTAGCAGGTCCAATATTTTGGCGCCTTGAGAACCTGTCACTTGCCCTAAACAGTTCCTCTTCTTACCCTTCCTGAAAAAAGTTAATCTGATCTGAAGAAGTCCTCAAGAACACTGCAAAAGTCTTGGGGAAGTCTTTAAGACTTCTTGACATAGTGAAAGACTTCCCCAAGAGCTCTTAAGACTAACTTTTTTGGTAACGGTCAGAGGTGGCAAAGATCGCTCAGGAAAATGCCAACCACAGGGTCAAATTCCATGTCCTCTTTTAACTCCCTCATTTTTTATCCTTATTGCACCCTTTGTGCAATAAGTTGGTGGGGTTGACACACCCCAAAGAACCCGATTTGCAAAGTTGAAGTGTACATGCTAGAAAATAAGACCTCCATTTTTACTCCTCCATTTCTTTAGTGAAATGCATTTATACGTTCTCAAATAAAAGTGCATAAAATCTTGATTATACTCTACAATAGCTCGTGTTGTATTTTATCTTTTTGCATAATATAATGGTCATGCTACTTAAAACTTTCAAAATAATAAGTTTTATATCAGGATATATCTTTAAAGTTGTTAATTTCTATTGGTATTATTTTTCAAAAATAAATTTTCCTTATCCATGTTAAATTAAAATCAAACATTTACCATTCGTTCTACTATTGTGGAAAGGTGGGCTGACAAAGACAATGATTGCGTATTAAGAAAATGAATAAACACAAACTAAAAATTAGGGGAAAAACTACGTTAAACCAAGAACATATTTAAGATTTGAGAAGGTACAAAGGAGCATCTTAGGTTTCCATGCAACCCCCTTGTATTTCAATATAGGTTGCTCTAGCCATGGTAATTAAAGGGGGCTTTAAGTAACAAGTTAATTTTACTATCTGTACCAAAATCATGTATATTTAATAAATGTTCCGAATGAAATAATTTTAAACTGATGCACTTGGAGTAAAACTCCTTTAATCACCCTTACCAAAAAAAGTTAGTCTTAAAAGGTCTTGGGGAACTCTTTTGGGTGTCTTATGTAGTCTTAAGAGGTCTTGGGGAAGTCTTCCATTATGTCTATTCTTGAAGACCTCTTCAGATCAGACTAACATTTTTCCGTAAGGGCAGGCTCTAATTGGCAAAGTTTTTGCCTAATACTCTTTTCAGACATGGCGTAACTAGCCAGTTTAATCAGAATTAACCGAGGTTTATTGAACTTAAATGCTGGGTAAACCTCCGTTAAATCTGATAAAAACACGGCTAAGTATGCCTAGTCTGAAGAAGGTATTAAGAATTTGTTAGGTTAAGGTTTAAAGGGAATAGAACACCCTAGTTTTATTGCGCTCCCATGAGATCCATATTTTTGCAACATTCTCTGTCTTATATCACTGCAATAAACAGTCTAACTATCCCTTATACCCTCTTCAGACGAGGCGTAATTAGCCGTGGTTTAATCAGATTTAACCGAGGTTTACATAGCCTTTTCAGTTCAATAAACCTCGGTTTATTTTGAATAAACCATGGTTAAATCTGATTAAACCAGCTAGTTACGCCTCGTCTGAAAAGGGTATTACCAAAAAAGTTAGTCTGATTTGAAGAGGTCCTCAAGAACACTACAAAAGTCTTGGGGAAGTCTTAAAGACTTGCCCAAGACTACTAAAGACTACATTTAGACACCCGAAAGACTTTCCCAAGACCTTTTATGACTTACTTTTTTCGGTAAGGGATATATTCAGTGATTGTAGGACTTTAGTACTTGGCGTGAAGTTATCTTCTCACTTTCTACCAATTAGAATTTCTTTTAAGAGTTTGAGATTATCCATGTAGGTAGTAATGGGACCATTTAAAATGAATAGTATTAAACCCGCAGCAAATTTAGTTTCGCCACTGTTTTGATTAGCTTTGGCGATTAGAAAGGTTTAAACCCATCCCTGAACCACATGATTGAATGGCTATTGATATATTCACGTGTACTTCCAAAGCAAAGTGTAGAATCATTTGAATTTTAATAAACGTATAGTCTGAAGACGGATATATTCCAAAAATATTGAAATTAATAAGTTATTGTGCCTGCGTTTACTGCAAGAAAAAAATATTCCGATAAAATTAGAAATGTATTAAATGATAAACCTGCCCTAGCCTAAGATCACTTTGATGTTTGTTAAAGGTATATAGTGTTAAAATTTAAACCAAAATCCATCCTTTTCATTTTATGACAATTATAATGCTAGTCATGTTTGAGTAAAGAATGAAGTTTCGCGAAAAATCTTTTTTCTAGACGCATATGACAAGTTTTTGGTGATTAATTTAAGTTTAAATATGTAAAATCAAACCAATCTGATGAAACCAACGGCTATTGCCATCAACATTACAGATTTACAAATATGTCCTGATCGAGACGCTCTCGCCATCTGGCGGGCGACGTTTCATAAGAAACTCAATAGTGATAGCGCTGTTTCGATCACAACAAAATAATACAATTGATTTGAATTTGATTCAAACTTATAACTCAATTTAAGAATCAAAATCAAACGTCGAAAAATCACCCAAATATGGAAATATTATTTGATTTATTATTTTGTGTGCAGTTTCTGAAAATAAATTCAAAAGCTGTTCTATTTTTAGCTCGAAGTTTCCCTTTAAATTTTAACAATTCCTGAATTGAGGAAAAGCTTAGAGTTTTGATAAAATTAGAAAGTGGATTTTTCACAAACCTTATTCTTTAAAGTGTCGGGGTAGTTAATTGGGATTGTTAAATCACTAATGTATGTATATGACAAAATATTTTGCTATTAGTCCACCGTTACTGTAGTATTAGTGTTGATTTGGTTAATACTCTCTTCCTTTTTGTTAATTTTCATTAATTATTATTTATTTGATCTATATTTTTAGTTCGTAGAATCCTTCGCTCAATTTTATCAGCCCACTTTATATTTTGCAACGAGACGATATTCTTAAAAAGTTAAAAAAAATCATGGCACACTTAACCGCTAAAAAATCTAAAATCCAATGTATAGTGGAGTTAAGTGTGCAATGACTTGAGATTGTGACGACTGGCATAAGAGAAAAAGTAGAGGTATAGGGTTATTTTAACGATAGACTGATGTTTCTATAGAAATGTATATATACCATATAAAATGGTACTGTAAAAAAAAAACCAGCCTGACATTTCAACTAAAATGACGCCAAGAGGAGATAAGGTGGTCAGTCTTAACCATATACAAAAAAATACTAAATTTTCAAACGATATACGTGTTAAATCGAGTCTACAAGATTTTAAACACCATTATTTTAGAACTGAGAAGGCTACTTAAACTTCGGATAAAATGATATAAACCGTAAAATTTGTATGAAGATGGTATTTAAAGTTATTCAAAATTTCACAGTTTAATCCAACAAAAAAATATTTCATACTCTACAAGTAAAAAATAATTAAATATGATCTTTATTGATAGACGACGCAAGTTTAGTCTAGTTTGTGGAGTGCTCCGAATCTCGCTATTGACATAATCAAACTCGAGCACTTTAATTTAAACTTTAAATGGAAGACAGCCCCCATTCAGATCAATGAGAAAAGTAATCTTTCTCAGTTGCTTTCGCGAAAAAGAATGTGCCAAAAAAATTGCACCGTACCCTTACCAAAAAAGGTTAGTCTGATCAGAAGAGATCCTCAAGAGCGTAAGACTTCCCAAAGACTTCTTGACCTAATGAAAGACTAACCCAAAACCTCTTAAGACTACATAAGACACCCGAAAGACTAACCCAAAACCTCTTTAGATTACATAACACACACGAAAGACTTCCCCAAAACCTCTTAAGATTAACTTTTTTTGGTACTTGGGGAAAATGGAATATGTAACTCATTGGACGAGTAATCTCTCTTGCTCTAGAGCACTTGGTTTAATTATTTATACTTAAGCAGACTGAAATTTTAACTATACCTCTTCTCTAGAGCGTCATTTGGTTTCATTTAAATAATGTTTAGTAATTGTATTTATCTAAGACCATTTGCTGTAAGTAATATATTTTGCAGCATTGACATTCCAAAAAGGAAGACATTTTTAACTAATAAGGATGGCCATATTAGTATTAATTTTTCTAATAGATGAATTAATCCTAGGTATTATACCCTTTCGTAAAATCTTATAATATATACTCTTATTTTTAGATTTCTTTAGTTTGTGTACAAATGAGAGTCGAGATATTCCTTATAATTTTGTTTATCACGGAGAGAATAACAATTAAACTTTTCATGTAAATAAAGTTTTCATTCAGTTCAATTTCGTTTAATTTCTAATCATTTCTAATTCATGTAGCCTTCTTTGACATTAGACCTAAATACCTACTTTTTCCGAAGAAAAGAGGTTGGTTAATAAGATCTAAAGTTTAATTTTTCTATAATTGCGATAAGAAATATATATTATAATGGTGTTTTACGCGTAAACTAGATGTCGCCACAATAGAGCCTATTATCCGAGACCGTCACCGTCTGGCCTACAGCGTGCCCACCCGCTTCCGCGAGAAGCTGAGTAAAGAGGTAAGAGAGAGAAATCATTCCCAAACAATCCTTACACCCCGAGCAATTGATACCCCTATTATGAAAATCAGTTCCATATACTATTTTTTTCATCGTACTAAATAACCCTTCACTACTGCATTAACTGAGATTTTTAAAGCCCCTTTAAAGTCTACTTTTTTTCTAGTTTAGCAGACGACGTTGACCATAAATTGTACAGTCAAAGCAAGGCTTTGAAAGATGATTTAAAAAGGGGCACATTTTTTGAGAAGGTAGGGCGAAAAGGTTAATTTAGGTTCTTCCTTACCGAAAAAAGTTAGTCTGATCTGAAGAGGTCCTCAAGAACACTATAAGACTTCTAGACATAATGAAAGACTTCCCAAAGACCTCTTAAGACTACATTAGACACCCGAAAGACTTCACCAAGACCTCTTCAAAATTTTTTGGTAAGGGCTATGATAGGTTGGGCTTGGATAAATTAACTACAGGGATTTCCCCACTGCCATAGAATATTATATTTTAAGCAAAAACTATTGCACGAGTCTATTTACAATTTGAATGAACCATTTTTTCATCAGTTTCCACTGAATCAAGAGTTTCCACTGGTCAAACCTGCAAACACTTCAAAATGTTTTCAAGGACAGCTGTTCTGAATTTGTTTTTGTTTAATTACTGTAGTAAAAAATCTTTATTATACACAAGCGTACGCTTTCATCATAAACAATTGATATACTCATATTCCAGTCAACCAATTTTTATATATATATTACAACTTTTCGTAAAGTTCCAAATCCCAGAAAATAAAAACATGTCATTGGGAAAAAGAAACTATTCTAAAAACAATGGATGATTAAATATTTACGCCCAAAATCTAATAAATTAGGAACAATATATGTTTTAAATATTTATCTAGCGCAAATCAGCAACCTTCCAGAGGCAAACAGCGTAATAAACAGCATGAATTCATTTAAGTGCACATGAATATATCATCATATATACTTCAGGAAGTGATTGTACCTTCCTAAAACTATAATCAACTGAGCCAATCAGAACTGGAGAAACTAGAAAGAGAAATTAACTTCACACCTAGCATGAAGCAACTCTCACACATTTATCTGAATAGTTAGATTACTCACGCACAATGATATATTCATAATATTTGGGGGGAAATAGTACGCTAAAAGTGTGTTTGTTAAGTCACCAGTTATATAAGCCAGTCTCTTATATATATGGGTCCAAGCTCTTCAATGCCATATATTTGATTTCCCCATATATATCAAGATAGACACAGTATTCAACCTATATCATTTCCTCCTATTCTATAACTTCCCCTTTGGTGTCGTCTTCTATTTGACTTGTGTTTGTCAACAGAGCTAACCCAAGGCAATCTAATCTGATTATATAACATCTATCCCTTACAGAAAAAGGTTAGTCTTAAGAGGTCTTGGGGAAGTCTTTCGTGTGTCTTATGTGGCCTGAAGAGGCCTTGGGGAAGTCTTTCATGATGTCAAGAAGCCTTGGGGAAGTCTTTCATGATATCAAGAAGCCTTGGGGAAGTCTTTCATGATATCAAGAAGCCTTGGGGAAGTCTTTCATGATATCAAGAAGCCTTGGGGAAGTCTTTCATGATGTCAGAAAGCCTTGGGGAAGTCTTTCATGATGTCAGAAAGCCTTGGGGAAGTCTTTCATGATGTCAGAAAGCCTTGGGGAAGTCTTTCATGATGTCTTTACCATCTCTTAGTGTTCTTGAGGACCTCTTCAGATCAGACTAACTTTTTTGGTAAGGGATTCATCTCCCCATTTGGATCCCAATGGCCCGTATTGGGATTGCTACGTATATGATCAATTTTAGGCTAATGAATATATTTTCATAATTTAGGTTAAAAAAAAAAGTAAAATCTAACATCAAAGTGAAAACCTTAACAATTGGAAGTATTTTACCTCAAAATATTTCAGGTACTATATAAAAGCAACAAATATAATAAATTAACATAATTACCTATAATATATTCCAATGTATCAAGAGATTTTTATTTTTTCCTTCGATAGGCCCATAGAAAATATAGTAAAAGGAATGGAGGCTTCAACCTTGACTGTACCATTTTTAGGGTACGGGTTTTGTCGATCTCAAACTGGGGTTATCTCTACTTACGGCAGCTCTCCTGTTGGCGCCAAGTGACCCAGCAGACATAGAACAGCCGATAAAACTCGACTAAATAATAGGCTTAGTATTTTTAGTTTTGCTGAACAGAAAATATGACACACTCTATCACGTGGCACTGACCTTCGTAACTTGAATTTACCCAGTTTGGATTGGGACAGCTATCGTTGAAGCTTCCTTTTACTTATTTTCTATGATAGCCATAATGTCTTGCCTTTAGTAAAAAGTTTGTCTACATAGCCTCTGAAGCCCTAATCGAATTAACTATAAGATTCCTTGAGTAGTAGATTAACAATAGGGGTGATCTAGTTCAATAACCAGCAATCTTAAGAAAATTAAATAGTATGAGAATTGTTTTCTAACTGTAAATTAACTAGAACTCATTGACTAACCAGGTTCAGAAATCTAATTTATCGAAATAATAAATTTATCTAGGTAAATTCAACATGCACATTTGCGAAGCGTATATAGGTTTGTCTGAAATTGCCGACCATATATGTAGTTTTTTTCATGGGTTTCTGTCCAGAAAGCAGGGTAATTAATAACAGTAGTTATACGAACTTAGCCTCTAAGAGATTTTTTACAAAATCATTATAAAAATTGAAAACTATTATACTTATAAAAATCAAGGCACAATAAATTTGAAATTTTAGGTTTTTTCCGAATACTCTGAGATTTAGTGTAACCTCGTATTCTCCTTCTAAAACTATATTTTTGTAAAATTCTTGATCAGTGATGGAACATTACGAGGCATTTACATTTCAGTAGATGGCAAAATTATGCAGAATTTAATAAAAAGAGCTTCAGTATTAAGTTATCACCATATGTAACAAACAAGAAATCAGCGAGGGTAGAAACACTACCAACCAAAACATTGTAAATCCTACCAAGACAGTAACGTAACTTCTTTCTCTGTTTCTCACAACTGAATAACAAATTATTGATCCAACCGTAGGAAGGTCAGAGTTGCTACAAAACTAGGTATCTCAAATTCCCAGACTTTTTCTCTTACCCAATAAAGTTTAAGAAAACCCAAAGTCCATTGTCTTTTTTCCTCTGATGTTATTAATTGAAAATGTTAAGCAACCACAAACATCTTCAAGTGAAAAAGTCTACAATGGTCTCCGATATTTAAGTTGGAAAAACGTTAAAAACTTGTTCCCCCTCATAAACTAAGAAATACAATGATTGGCTAGTAAGCATCTTCTGCAAATTCCTTGGAATAGGAGCTAGAACTTAGAACCCATGACTCAAAGCGCCCTTATAGCAACAGCAACATTTTAACTAAAAAAGAGAAAATTTACCGGGGGGGGGGGGGGGGGTTCATGGAAATATCAGATCCCAGGTTTTACGTATGTTCTGATGGGAGTTAAGTATTAAATCCACCTTGTAAACACCTTAGAAATAAGATATAGGACAGCTTAGCGCGAGATCTATTTGCCCAAATCGAGTCAGGTTACTTTAAAACTCAAGATTAGAGACTGATTTGCAGCGCATAAAAAAATCTCCTTGTTTTCTGGTATGTATTTCTGCCACTACGTAAGTTACTCTTAAACTATCTTATATCATATTTAACTATATAAAATCCCATCTTATTACCTCCACTATCATCTCAACGAAACATACATCCTTATTTTGGCCTATAATTAGTTGCGACTTTTTTCTTTTAAATATATTATGTACAATAGGATTAAGAGCAAGCCGTAAATAGATTTACCGGTATAATCATTTAATTATAAGTTAGGGTAAAGAACCGCACGAATTACTAATACCTCTCTCTCTCTCTTTTTATAAACAATCTCAAGAACATAATATGCCCATACGTACCGTCAAAAGTAAACCCACATACTTTCCTGAAACTTTGGAAATAAAAACGACTTTATTTTACATTATATATATAATTCGTCGCTGAAAAAAATCTATCTTTGTGATAAAAAATTCACATACACCCCCGCCTTAAAGAGTGAATCTCCCAAAATATAACATTTTTGATACCGTAACAACAGATCGGTCAATGGAAACTTCAAAATGAAGACCACTTAAGCACACGCTCCCAAAATTGGTCAAAGAGATTTTTATGTTGAATACGAATATATCAATGATGTAATTTTTACTACCATTGAATTAAACAAATTTAAATTCCGAGCGTTATAACAAGGTGATAACTTTGTTTAAGCCGAATTTCTAAACTTTGAGAATTACCGCAAAACATTGGTGAGTTTGAATAATTTTCTACGTGTATTTTAACAGCTCAAATCAATTTTAAATCTTCTTTTCTGTCTAGCATCCCTTCAAATTTAGAGCAAACAAACAAAATTCTATAGTTTCAATTGAAACTTTAATTAACCTAGTTAAATCTGATTTAAGTTAGGAATCATCGTGAAAATAAGGAATCATCGTGAAAATAATAAATAATTTAAGATATAAGTTCAGATTATATAAATTTTGTTACTTTTGGACCAATTTTGGCATAATCGTGTTCAATTTAAAGCTTTCATTTTCGTTTTATCTCAATCATTTGTAGTGACCAAAAAATGTGTATATTTATACCCGATTCCTTTAACTACATCTCGAGATAATCTAATAATTAAGAAAGAATTAAACAGGAACTCCTCTGACATCAGACCCTTCGCAATTCGATGTTTCAGAATTATCAGACACCAGCGTAGCATTTGTAACATTAGCAGAGCCACAGTTGCCGTCACTATTCACCGAATCATTATTATTGTTTAAGTTACTATTGTTATTTTGCGCGCTAACACTCGCGCACCCACCACCGCTCGTAAGAGTTAGAGATATAACTTCGCTGGGAAAGGTTCGTAAAACGTTTAAATTGACTAGAGCGGAGGCGTTAGCCGAACCGGTCGTCCCTTTCAAAGACGGAATCATAGGTGGCGGCAAGATTGGCAGTAAATTGGAATTTGCCATTATGGCCACATTTCCCGAACTGGTCCGCGTAAAACTAACACTGTTTCTTCCTAAGCTACTTACGGTACTACCGCGTCCGATACTACTGGCCGCACTTATTCTTCCTCCACCACCGGTACTATTGCATCGACCCGCTGCTGTGTCACTGCTACTACCACCATCCGCTGACTGACTTCCTGAAATGTATAGAAACTCTTTCAACTTTATGAACTCAAAAAAGTCAGAATGAAGGCAATCTCTTTACACAAATTTCTTTGACCATGCAGTAACAGTCTCGTAAAATATTTTAATATAATTAAATAAACGGCAATGCCCAATATTCCGTTTATATTTATACACGAATTCTTTATAACACTATATCAGTTTCAAAAATCTCTTACCTCTGTGACCGCCTCCTAGATTCTCCATGGCTACGCAAACGCCATCATGGTCAGCCATTTCTTCCTGACCAGCTGTACCACCGCTCGAACAACCTTCACCGCAACGCCTTCTTAGTCTATTAAAATAAAAGCAACAAAAATTGTATCTCAACTCAGCAAGCATTTAAAGTAGTGTTGAATAATATTGTAATTTTTCTAATCCGATACAATGATATGGCAAGATAACTGATTTCGATGTTTACATTTATGGAACTAAAACGATATTTGAACTGAACTGAATCCTTAGTTGAATATATTATGCTTAAAACAATTATTAGAATTAAAAGGTAAACCTATCAAAAACATTTCCTGACCTGTACAGATGTTTTATCTCCTTAAACTTTTTGGTTAATTTTTAAATTCCCCGACTTTCCCAGGTTTTTCAGGTCATGTACAAATAATGGCTATATAAATCCTTATTCCACCCACATATGGAATTTCGCAACACTGATATACAAGTGTGAGAATTATCACTAAATGTTTGGTGATTTTGTACGTTTTTACACATTTTTTAACAGTATTTAGAAATATTTTGTTTTCAATCCGGTAACCATTTAATTGAAACCCTAAATGAAATTTGTCAAATTACATACCTGTTCCAGCTATTAATTACGGCATTCTTGAACGTAGCGAAACTAATGGGACCGCCTACTATTTTACAGAGGTCCTGGCTCGTTTCCGCGTAAGACGTGGTTAAAGGCGAAACGTAGATAGGATAACCGATGGGTTGATCGCATGACGAGTTGATTATATTTCTCAGCGCTTGTTTGGCATTTTGAATACTTCCTCGTTCAGGGTTTCGATTGCGCAAATAAACCAATTCCTGTTGTTGACCAGCCCATAAACCTCGCACACATTCTTTATTCACCTTAAACGTAATTAAATAGCACTTTCATGATCAAATAGGAATAGTCAGGGTCCTTGGCCATTTAGAAAACACTATAATAGCATTTTTATAAGGTCATTTCTATGAAATTTTTGGAATTTTACAGGACCATTTCTATGAAATTTTAGGAATTTTATAGGATCATTTCTATGAAATTTTAGGTATTTTATAGGACCATTACTATGAAATTTTAGGAATTTTAAAGGACCATTTCTATGAAATTTTAGGAATTTTATAGGACCATTTCTATGAAATTTTAGGAATTTTATAGGTCCATTTCTATGAAATTTTAGGAATTTTATAGGACCATTTCTATGAAATTTTAGGAATTTTATAGGACCATTTCTATGAAATTTTAGGAATTTTATAGGACCATTTCTATGAAATTTTAGGAATTTTATAGGACCATTTCTATGACATTTAAGGAATTTTATAGGACCATTTCTATGAAATTTTGGGAATTTTATAGGACCATTTCTATGAAATTATAGGAATTTTATAGGACCAATTCTGTGAAATTTTAGGAATTTTATAGGACCATTTCTATGAAATTTTAAGAATTTTATAGGACCATTTCTATGAAATTTTAAGAATTTTATAGGACCATTTCTATGAAATTTTAAGAATTTTATAGGACCATTTCTATGAAATTTTAAGAATTTTATAGGACCATTTCTATGAAATTTTGGGAATTTTATAGGACCATTTCAATGAAATTTTGGGAATTTTATAGGACCATTTCAATGAAATTTTGGCAATTTTATAGGACCATTTCAATGAAATTTTAGGAATTTTATAGAACCAATTCTATGACATTCTAGGATTAAATAGAACATTTCTATGATATTATGTGATTAAACAGACCAGAAGGTTATGCATAAGTGGACCATTTGGGTGAAATCAGAAGATTTGCGTAGAGGCCCTATTATGTTTAGTATGACCTACAAATTTGATCCTAAATAGCAATAACAGCGTCTAAATAGTTTGAAACCCAAAGTTTGGACTCAAATATCCAATTTGACCTTTGGCTGCCACTAAGCTTTGTTAGCATCTTATTCGGAATTATTTTAAACCTTTTGTGCTATATAATAAAGCCACATAGAATATTTTCTTACCTTGATAACTCGAAAGCTGAGAAACCTTTTGTTCAACATGATAATTTTGTACTCATCGGCACCATCTTCGATCACATGCCGTAGAGCTAAGAGAGAAGGCACATTAGATAAAACGGCATTGCGCCAAGCGGGATCCGCTTCATGAGAGATAACCATCGAGCTCCCATATTTCATAATGGCTTCATACAACGAAGCTGGGTCTTCGTATTCATCAGGACTTGTAAAATGATCCTAAATGACAAAAAAAATCATAGTAAGCACTGACAGTGACCGAGGAAATCCACTTTACGTATAAGCAAGATCCCATTAATAGCCCGAGAATTTATATAAAAAAGGGTATGATTTCATCTAATTTTTGATTATAAATACTGGTGTAGAAGAGATATCTAACTCCGGCCCCATGGAACCCTGTTAAGCCTATATTCAATTGTCGGAATCTTCCTAAATATTTTGAATTATTTCCTTTTATTTCAAGTGCCATATAGTTTAAAACACAAAAATAGGAAAATGGATAGTATTATGGGAGCCTTGTTTTCATAACAACGACATTAGAAGCACTTTTATCAATGAGTGATATTGCTGAAGTGAGAGCGAAAAAAATCAAAGTCAAATAGATAGCTGAGGTTTAAAAATATAGGAAGAATTGGCACCCTGTGAATGGATTTCTTGGTATTATTACGTACCTGGTGAAGTTTTAGAGCCATTCTGACGCTAGGAACAACAACTTTCTTGAGTAGATCCATGTCTTGGAAGACCCACTCATCTCGGGGGGATGTGATTCTAATGTCACCTTTGAATAAAGCGTGTAGACCTCCTAGGAGAAAATCCACACTGGAAGAATGCAGACTTTTTAGTGCTTGGCTATAAAATATTGATTTAAGGATTCTTGTTATGTAATGAGTTTATGTGAAATTTATTTTCGTTAAAGATCACTTTTTTATATTGAGCTTTTCGACAAATGTTTTCCAAAATCTATTACGAAATTTATATGTTGTCAATTCTATCTAATTGTAATAACCATTTTATATATTCTAAATTCAATCTAAAAATGATTTAATTTTAACCATTGTACACATGATTTTTTAGGGCCAAGGAATGACACTTACCTGGCAAAAGTGTTATGAGAAGCTGTTCCCAAGGCTCTTCTCGCTAGGAGACTCAAGGCAAAACACATGGACACCAGAGGAGAATCTCTCTCACTCTTTAACGGCTGAAAATGATAATTATACAGGCTTAAAAGTCAAAATCATTAACAGGATAAGGTGCTTTCTCTGTACCTTTTCCTTCTGAGCATTGCAATGCTGAATCCATTCCAGGTACGTATTGCAAAAACTATTACGCGTAACCCCCGAAGCGCAAAAATCAAAATCTTCGTCGATATTCATATTGAATATTGGATCGAGATCAACGAATGATTTCTCGTTAGTTCCTTTCAAAGCTTCCTGGATGGCTTCACAATTCATCCAGTCTTCTAGACGGTCAGATGTTATTGTGTAGAAAACTAAGCTCTAAAATCAGAAATAATTGAATTCAATAGGATTTAATAGGATCACATTTTTTAATTAATGCGCTTCCTTATTGGTTTCGAATTGGTGATCTAGTTATATTATTCCTAACTCATTGCCAGTCATCATGACTGTGGGCGTAACGTAGAATAGTAGAATATAAATAATAGACTGGAGTAGAAACTTTCAGTTGTTCACAACAATAAACTGAAGTAACATGCAAGATTAGTCCCTGGTTTTTGTAACTTTAGAAATTTGTAGAAAGAGAGTCTTTTAAACTGAGATTCTTTGAACAATCCGAAATCATCCCGAAACAGTTATATGAATATTCTATTGTTCTTCATTTACTGTGCACACTTTATATCAAATGCTGTAATAAATTCTGAAACTTACTTTAATATAGTAAGTAACAAGAGCCTTCCTCAGATCATAGACTTGAAGCATGGAAAGGGCACTGTTTTCGCTGATACTATAGCCTTCAAGGACATACTTTATCGCCGTCACTTCCCAGGCCAGCCATCTTTGATTAAAAGCAGCGTTAACGGAGAGTAGATGGGGCAAATGACCAGGTTCGCAACAGCAACAACCTTCGTCTTCTTCCACACCCTCGCTTATAGCTTCGACTTCACGCTGCTGACAATAAGTTCCTAAAAGATGTGACGTAAAATAGTTCAATAAGACCACATCTTGGCAGTTTGCTAATATACACTCTGAAAAAAGTTAATTTCCATCGAAATATAAAAAGTTTTACAGTAAATCAACGTTTCTAAAATCTACAAGAATTTTTAATATCTGAAATTTCTTTCAGATAAACTGATTTACCTTGAAACCTTTAATGAAGTTTTAAGTTTTTATACAAAAATTTGTCTAAATTGATTAAAAGTAACTTGTTTTCAGAGTCTAAAGTACCCCTTTACTGGTAATTTACCTCTGAATTCAAGTCCCCTGACTTGAAAAGTGACTAGCCCGTTGCCAAGTTCGATCAAATGAACGAGACAATTTAAATTATCAGAAGCCAGGACGAAGCAGTCTCCTTGAGAGACGTCCCCCCAGCGACCCAGAACCAGATCGCCATATAGGGAGTGTTGAAGAGAGCGACTAAGATGCTCGTAGAATATAGAATTCAGATTATTGTCGTCAGATCCCGGGTTTTGTTCTAATTGAGAAGCTAGTCGAGTGTTTGTATGATCAACTCGTTTTGTGCTAAAAAATGAAACGAGACCTTAGAAGTCCTGAAGTGTAACAGTAACTCAATAGCTTTTTTTATCAACAGCCATCCATTAGAAAAGATCTTAACAAAAAGCTCGTAAAGAGTTAATATTTCGCAGACTGGTTTATCAACGCACTGTTATATCTAACGGCATATGTAACAATTGACCAAACCACTAATAAAATTGTTAAAAATATCTAATTCCCCGTAATATGTGCTACGGAGTAATGTTTTGGGAATTAAACAACGACATATGTCGCAATGCAACTCGCAAACTATAATCTCATAATTTCTTAAGAGTTTGAAACAGATTGGATTGTGAAAACCAGTTGCACTTCGAAAACACTAACTAGGTTATTCATTATGGATGTTATGTTAGTTATGCTAACTATTCATTCTCAAACACAATTAACCAGAAACTATAACGGAACAGAGGCCTTTAGAACCTTTCAGTCTGAGTCTGACTAATATCGTGCCATATCCTTGTAGAAAAAAAAAACTTACTTGTAGTCTTTTTCCCAAAACTTTACAGGTCTGACGTAAGATGTCATAAAAACAGCGCTACCCAAAAAAGGGCTCAGAGGTGTTGAGAGGACGGAAGAAATTATAGTTTGAACAAACAGCATGGCAGAATCTGTAGTGAAAATGTTAAAGAAAAACACAACTTTGCGAGAAAACTGTAAAAGCTTGTTTTAACATTAAAGGATACGTGGCACACTGAATGGTTGGGCAAATGCGTGAAATGCAGATCCCCACGTTATTTGCCACGGTGCGATATACGTTATGACAAAACGCACTTTTAACAAGAATTCGTAAAACTGAAATGAATTATGTAGTAAAAATTTAAAATTATAACCACTAATATAATTTTCTACTGTTGAAATATGCGTAAAAACTCATCCATGGTTTCTGTTAAAGTCCAAATTCACAAAATGAAAAAACATGAGTTCAGCTTTTTATTTGGATGAATTCTGTTGTAATATTACAATTGGGTAAGCCTGTTTCTTGGAAATAATTATTTTCAAATGAAAAATAAAACCAATGTTACACTAAAAACAGCCTCTAAAGATTAAATTCGAGAACTTTGAGTAAGATTGTATGTCTACGAAGAGGACTAGCTAAGCCTAACTCTGTTTCGATAAAATTTCCTTCTGCTAAAATGCTGAGGCCATCATGAATAGCTCATGAACTAAGCTAACTCTAGCGTCTCAATTTATAAAGGCCTTTTCTATTTTAGTCATAAATTTTAGGTTTAATTTATGGTCTAAATTTGACCATTTACAAAGCTTTTGGCATATAAATAGCCACCTTGGAGATCTATTTGAGTCTAAAACATAATTTTGAAACTAAAGAGCACTAGCCCCAAAACCTTTGTTGAGATTTTTACGTTTATTTTACCAGCATAAATTGATTAAAAATTACTGGTTTTATTTCATATTGTTTGAACTTACTTTAGCGAAGATTATAGACGTGACAAAGAAGTTGACGAGAAAAGGTTCTTTGGGGCCTTTGTAGTCAAATTTGAAGAAGAGTAACGAGAAGACCAGAATCAGGAAATGGTGAGAAGAATTATTAAAGGCACTACGCAGGCACTTCATACTGCATAGCACTATCACCAATGATCCTCCACTACAAAATGAAACTTGAAATTAATTTCCCAATTTAAATCTAACTATAAAAGACCAGTAAAATTCTCATTTTCTATTGAAGGGAAGTTAAAGAGCAAATTTTTTATTGATTCTACCATTAAAAATAAAACTTGTACGTGAAATGTCTCCGAATTTCGCATAAAATATGAAAAGATTCTGATTTTGGCATTCAATTAAAAGGGTAACCTCCGACTAATCAAACGACTCCCACCTTTGACTTAAATATCTGTGAGACGATCGTGCGAGTAAAAATAATCAAGAGTGTGCCTTGATATGTTTCACAGAGGTTTTACTACGCCAAAGGTTTTTTGATTAGTTGGGGGTTTTCCTTTTAATTCTATGTCAGAATCAGAAGTTTTCCAAATTTTGGTACCATTTAGACACTTCCTGAATATTTTTCTATGCTAATTCGTTATTTTTAGAAGTAGAATAAATAATAACTTGATTTAACTCTTCATTCTCTCTTTAACAGACAGTTCAAAGAACTGGATTTTCACAGTACAAAACTCATACTTACAAAACCCCAAAATTATTGACGAGTTTAGGAGAGTCAGTTGCTAAGGCACTAAGAATAACCAATGGGTAAACGACATTCTTCTCGATGAACCACAGCCAAGCTTGAAACTTCTCAAACCACATCAGTTGCGCTGGGCCTAATGATTAAAAAAATAAATAAAATCATTTCAATATTGGGAAATAGCGATATCTATTAATTAGCATTAAATTTGTAGATTCAATTAAACTGAACGTATAATAAAATTAGGCCATAATAGCAACAGCAGCTAAATAACACATTTATTTTCATTAAAGCGATTTTGTGGCTTCTTATAAATGAAGTGAGACTATATCAGCTAAATCAACTAGAGGCCTAAAGGGTGGCCATCTTTTTACGCCTAAATATGCTCTAATTATTCCCTGTCTATAAATTTATATGTGTATGATAGAATTTTGAATCGTTATCTCACCATGAACTTCGTACTCGTTGTATTCATTGGCTTTAAGAATAGGATGCGCGCAACAAAGCCAAGGAAGTTGTTTCCTCATCTGTGGCAGGACATAATGTAGCAAAATACCCCAACAGATGGCGCTTAAGTGAATCACGTATTCAAGGTACGGCTGCTCATCACAAAAAACGAAGTAAATTATATGGCTTTAGAACAAAACTAAATAAACTTAATAATCACTTACGTGTAAGGCAATAAATACAGTGCTAACTTGAATGGCAAAGGCCAAAACAGCTATTAGTACACAGAATATGAAATCTGACTTAAGTCTAGCTTCCTGAAAATACACAACAAATTAAAACGTTACTTCTTAATCATTTTGGTTTGATAAATTTGATTTAACGTTATTATAAAAGGAAGATGAAAATAGCGCAATCTGATTGGCTTAAACACATTTGAGGGGGGGGATTGAAATGACATTAAACATGACAAACAGACCATAACATTCATAGTTAAAGGGAGATTAGGTCTAACTTAACGATATGCTGAGACATTAGGTCTAATTCTGTGATATTTTGGGAGGTTATATGTCTAAATTCACAATAGGTCTAAATTCAGGATAATACTTAAAACGAAACGGAACATACGACAATATTTTGAAGTTTATCGGGCAACGGATCAATTAGTTCACTTCTAGCCTCTTTACTTTTTTCACCCGAATCTTCTGACCATAGATGACGTTTCAGCAGAGTCCTAATGATAAAAAACAAAAATAAAAAATAAAATTCTAGTTATTTAACAGAAAAATACTTAAAAAAATATAATCTACTAACCACGTGATAGTGGGATCGCTACCACTTCTGCTTAGATGATAGCAAAGCGAAACTAATAACCCGCAGTAGATTGAAAACATGATGTGCTGCGTCTGATTATGGGTTTCCTTATAATATACAACTCAATTATTATATATACAATGTTAAAAACTAACTCCATTGAAGAATATACACTTACTTTCGCAGCTCCGTAAGCAAACCCGTATAGTATGGCGAATGCGACACAGCTTCTAATCAAGCAATATACAGCTGAGATCAACCCAGTTTTTGCTAAAAAAAAGAAAATTTAATTGTAACAAGCCGTTAAAGGGATGCAAAACTCTAAATTATGTTTTTTTATAATCAATTTGGACTAAAAAGGAAGAACTCAAAGACATTCCTCGGGATATTTTTATGGAGTTTTTTAGGGATATGGAGATATGAATGTCTGTAGCCTTTGAATTACACAAGTTAATGAAAACTTTAGCGAGACGCGAGTTTTCATCCAAATAGATAAAAATTACATATTTTCAGATTTAAATATGCAATTAAGATACTTCTGAAGAATAACGACACTCACCTGTACCACCGAAAATGAGCATATCGATTTGTTCAAGAACATAAATGAGGAACGTATTGATCTGCGGCAGAAGACCAAAGCTAAAGATGAATGGGAAACATAACAAAAAGACTAAAGGGGAAAAGAAAAGACAAATATTTATATTTAACTACAGATATCCTAATAGCAAGAATTCATTCAGGTTCCATAAGAATATGGGAGGGCCGCGATTCAATAACCATCCTCCCAAACTTTGTAGCAAAAGTTCGTCCGCTTCGAATCGATTCTTCAAGTAAATCGCTCCTGCCATCTATTATTAACCCGCGCCACTAACGACCTTGACATAATATTTTGGGCAATAAAAATGGAGCCGACCGAAAAAAGAACTAAGCGTACAAATGTTGCGTAAATTGCAGATGATCTTTTGTTACAAAGTTTGGGAGGATGGTACCAGAGGCTAAAGCTATGCTCCCATATTCTTATGGAACCTGAATGGATTCTTGCTAATAGATGACAAGGTGCCTGGGTTAGAGATAGAAAAGTGATATTTAAATAAATTTTAAATTCTTACCAGTGACTATTTCTCTGGATCGTTGTAAAATATCGTAACTGTTAAAAACGATCCCATAGAAGGTGACAGAAGGAAAGAAAGTGCAAACTGTTAATGCTGACTGTAATATCACCAGGAGAATGCAGCAAATACAGAAGTACACTGGCCGACTGTACAAAACAATTCGATTGTAACCCTGAAAATACATAATCACAGATATTGCCCATGTTGTACTGAAAGTCTTAAGACTGGATATTCATTTGGCAGGTCTGGTTTAAACCTAAAAATCCCAAAATATATAACATATCAAACTTTTTTCCTTAGAATATTTGCCTTCTATTTCATTATATACAGTTATATTTAGGGCAAATTTAAGCAGAAAAATCTATGGTTATAAAGAAATTTACCCTAATTACCAATGAGCAATCAAATCGTCTGCAAAGCTAAGGCCTAACTACTATAGCGAATTTATGTATGTACTACTTTAGATTTGACTCTTATGATTAATAATATTTTCTGCTGAAATGAATGAGTTTCCAGTTTGAATAAACAAAACTTACGTGAGTTGGGGACGCTGCATCTGGTTGTACACTCTACAATAATTAATTAAAAATCCATGAATAAGAAAAAAACAAGAACCTATTTAAGACCTGAGAAAGTACAAAGGGCATCATATTTTATATACTGACACAGCCTACTTTTACTTTTAAAATATTGCTGTTATCAGCTATAAGGGCTTTTTGGTCATCATGCTAGTCTATAACATGAAAGATTAACTACGGAAAGCTCAAAATCCAAACTCCTAAATGATTTTCGAACCAATAAGAAAAAAAAACAATCTTGAATGTTGCATTAAGTTCTGCGAAATGTAAAGCCTTAATAGGGTTCTCAAAAAGCTTTCTTTCTGGGGATGAGCTAATAGGGCATACAGTGGGTAGAAAAACCCAGAGATCTCGCCACAAGCTACAACCTAATTCGATCTTTGAACGTTCTCAGGTCATTAAAGTTAAAGTATTCATTTTCTAGCTTATAATTACCTTCATAAGAGTATACTGGCAGCTGGCTATCACAAAACAGAAGACAAAACTCCAAATATCTTGAAAAAAATTGAAAAAAAGGACCAGGGCGCCTAAGGCAGCAACCAGCACCGCCAATAGGATTGACAAACTATTCTCCGCAAAGCTTATATTCCTAAAAAATCGATTATGAAACTCAAATTTGGCACTTTACAACTAATGCCAGAAGTAATGTAAGCGTCATAAGAAACAGTATGAAGAGGCTTAATTTCTTACTGTAATAGATACATTGAGTGAGAAAAATCTTAGCTCTTTCTTCAAAACTGACCAATAATAAGATTATATAAGATAAATTTAGTTCAGCTGACAGCTAATTATTATTAAACTGATATAGCTTCAGTGTCGTAGCTGTAATATAACAGACCCCTGCTATTTTTTGTTTTGTTTTTCTCGATAATTGCTGCATTATTTCTCGCAAATCACTCATAAAAATGAGGTATAATCTGATTTTGATGATAAACAAGTTTTGTGAAAACATCATGCATTTAATTTTTCATTAATTGTTGTACTTGAATATTATGTTACTTACGCTACTATTAAACTTTAAAATGTAATAAATCCTGACGCTTACCTGTCTAGCAAAGCGAGGAGAGCGAGTCGTTTGAAGCCAATTTTAATGTACAATGAAGGTAAGAGCCAGAATTTATAATACTCTCGAGGTTTTTTTTGATGGGAACTTCCCAGGCCGGGAAAATGCATGCGACAGTTGGACACCAGGTCCGTCTCAGTTCCCCCTTGAGAGCTTCCGGCTTGAGAGAGATTAGAATCAGCGCCAGTACTTTGGCCAGCTTCTCCATCTAAAGCTGATGCTGCAGCCGTCGTACGAGGCATCAAACTCTACAATTGGCAGATCAATTTTATGAATGTTTCTAGTCAAAATTAAACAAGAAATCACGAGTCTTACCCAGCAATTAGGATGACACCTTGCCATCTGGTTTGTGTAATTGTCCATTTCGGTCACGGAGTTCCCATGAGCAGCGCTCCTTTCAGCCATAGCCCCCGTCACTCCTGAAGCGGAGGAGCATACCCTGGTAAGCGAAGCTCTAGAGCCTTGTGCCGTTGAGAAATCTGGAGGGATCAATTCCGAAATAGGTGATCCTAAGTCCATTGGAAGGAGAGCCGGAATTGGATGATGTATAGGGAAGTGCAACTGGCGGCTGTGATGCCTCAAGCTGGCTGAACCGTGTTTAGGAACATGTAGGAGAGCCGCAGGACTGTCAAGGTTTACCGTCGAACCTGATGATGAAGATCGCCTGGAAACATTTTCCCTATCAAAATAGAACAAATGTACAGTGATGACTGAAGACCTAAATAGATTATTCACAGTGCTTTGCTATTTCTGACCACATTTTAAGCCTAAATACCCAAATTTTGTACCAAAAATATATTACTCAAGGTTCATGAGAAACCATAACCCAATATTGATGGGGCAAGTCTAGATATTTTGTCATCATTATCATTTAACTAAAAATCATTTAATTTACTTACCATTTTCCTTCCCCTTCGCCTCTGTTATTCGTATTTGAGCTTAAACCCTGAGCAATTCCTGAGCTGTTTTCATCGAAAGTGTATGTCAACCAATTCCCTAAATTTCATAACACAATTACATACAATATATTTCATTTTAATATGTAGATAAATCAATTGGATTGACTTTATACCATGTTCATCCTGAAAACAATGAACGGCACCAGGCGATGTGTCATCGTGGTTACTGGCTAGATGCGTTCCAGGTGTTGATAGAATACTAGCTAATAAATATGCGGGAGGTCCCAAGTCTAAGTGTCTTCTGGGTGACACGTAACTAGCACTGCTACTTCCATCCCTAAATCAAATTTAAAATAATCTCTAATAAGCTACTTTAACCAAGAACCCATTAAAAGGACAGTAGACTAGTATAACAAGTTATTTTTAAACCATTCTGTATCTATAATAATTAACGGCGAAATACTAGGAAGACCTTGGCGAGTTGTGATTTTTTTTCTAGGCAAATTTTAAGTCTAAATCGAATATAAATAACTTTTTCCACAGACTAGTACTCCTTTAAAGAGAACCGAGAAACAACGATCTTTAAATTGAATCACCACATCCAATTCTATCTTTCTCACGTCTCGTTGTGGGGTTCTTGCTACAACCCCCAGTAGAGAATGATTGTAAAGTACACAACAGATCAAAACTCACCCATCATCGCTTGTTGTAGTTCCTGGAAGTAATAATAGTGTCTCTGGAGCTGGTTCGGGATATCTTCTTCTTCTCCCTAACCTCTTGCGCTTATTTGCCGGTACTATTAAGAAACAAGAGTAACTTATAATTGAACCCATTAATAAAAAAGAGAGAGGGTCCTCGGTTAGTAAAACGAAATTACTAACATTTTATATCGAGCTCCCGTCGAAGTTTTTTCAGCTCTTGTTCGCATTCAACCGGGTTGTTTTTTGTTAAAATGTCAAGCAGGCACTTGTTCAACACAGTTTCCGCCAAAGTACTTCGCTCCGACCCACAACGAAACCAAACACCTTCAAAATTTAAATAGATGTTGTTAAAGTAGACATAGAACCCTGACTAATTTTGGGCCTCTCCAAATTGAAGTTGTGCCACGTGCAATTCCCAGTCAAGAAGTGAAAAATATCCCTGAGGGTTTCGTGACATTGGTTTTGCTTTTCATTTTAACCGCAAGGTTTTTTTAGCAACGTCACGAAATCCGCAGGAAGTTTTTTAAATCTTGAAAAGGAAATTCACGTGTATAGCGCAAGTTCAATTTTACAAGACCCAAAATGAGTTAGGTTGTGTCTCTAAGCGCTAGTCTCTATTAAAATATCATTTTAGATCATAAAGAAACTCTAGTCTAGCTTAATGAGACCTTTGAAATGAAATAAATTATGTCAAAATCTTGCAGCACACTTACCTCTAGTATCGCCCCTGTTTTTTGGACGGGCTCCATGAGCACTGTTAGTAGCTTCCATGCCACTCATAGCGACAGCTCCTACTAAGCCCGATGTAACGTCTAAAGGTGTTGTTTCATCGGGTGAAGATACGGTGCTATCAGATAATCGTTCAGGACTTTTTTGAATAGGAATGGCACCGTACGAGATACGACCAGACAATTTAAGCTCTTCCTTTTCATTATCTTTTAATTCTACATTCGAAGCTGGCTCTGGAAAAATAAAATTTATAGCTGTATCGGTTTTAACCGAAAAATGGTACTACATGCAAGACAAATGACTCTCACACACTTAACAGATTTTAACCCACTTCGCTATAGATATTGTGTGAAAAAAATCCATTTACAATCCAAAATCATATAAAAAATGTTTAAAATGGTTATTTTTTTTTTGTATGATGCAGGCCAATTGTTTAAACACTGCATTCAAAACACGGTTTCCTATTTTCTTATATCTATAGCAAGGAGCCAAGACAAGACAGAATACAGTGGGCATGGGGGTACAAATCTCAATAGCCTTTAAGGCCCTATTCTATCTTTGGATGTTTTTTGGTCACCATCATGATTATATCTATTTTAAAACAATAGAGCTAGAGAAAAAAAAAGGTATGCTTTTGAGTAGCTACCATTAACACAATACTTCACACCATTTCTCATACTCTTTGACACGAAAGGATAATGCAAAGAGCCACAAACCTCCAGACGCGTGAAAGAGCCACTCAAATCCATTATCACCTCCCTCTGAAATTGCAGGTGATGGCATTTGACCTTGATTTTTCCGAGTTGGTTCAACACCTTCGTTAATTGTGGTGTCGACTTGCAGAGGTTGGTTAGGATTTGGTTGGTATGGCAGGGCCAGCCTGCAGGCCAAGTTACTCTTTTCGCTATCGGTTCTATCAAGCCGGCTTGCGCCCGCAGCGGAGGCGCCAGGCACCAGGTTCGAGGGTCTATACACTAAAGTAAAATAACTATCATTGCTATCTGGTAATGATATCGACAATGTTTCGCTAGATAAAGAAGACATGTCACTACTGCTACTTTGACTTTGAGCCAGATCAAACTCTTTTTCCAACAGCTTTTGATCTCGAGTGTTCATCGTTATCACTCTGTACTTTCTCGATGCGGTTCTCGAATTCTTTCTTCCCTCTGATTTCACTGATGATAACCGAGAAGGTTGTGGCAAAATCGCACTTCCGCTATTACTGCTACCGCTGCTACTACTACTAGTATCCAGTTCTTTTCCCGCTACTTTTTCAAAGTTTTCTTCCGAAACTGGAAACGATGAAGTTCTTTTAAAGGTTGGATCTTCCGAAACACCAAGCGAATGTCTACTATACGCTGACCAAGTTCTCGCGTGAGTTTTACCCGCGTTTGAGGTGGAATTATCAGCTGATGGTTTTGAACTCTCGACGGATTTATGGCGAACCAAAGAAGGCGCCGGACCGGTAGCAACATTCGCTACAGCGGGTGGATTGTTCGTCGGATGATGAGCTCGAAATGATAAATGTTTGCTGGTGGATGTTACTGGGGAAGTCACACACGCTCCATTCTCGGTTCCACTACTGGCACCTTGTTGTTCATCACATATTTCTACGATAGGTTTAATGGCTTCGGCTAAAGCTGGTCGAGCCGCTTCAAAGCTCGGTCTATGACTCGACTGAGTGGCTATTCTTCCCGTTAACCCGATTCCGCTGCTATTACTACGATTTATAATTTCTAAACTAACCGGGTGTGAAGGAGGCACCGACTGAGATGGTTTTTCGGGACACGTTTCTAGTTCACTTCGCGCTCTTCTAACTACTCTTTGCTCGTTTCTATCACCGCCAATACTGTCCCCTAAACTTCCTCTTTGTTGCGATTTGTTCTTTCCACGCGCTAATTCGGCAGCTCGCACACTAGGGTCTTGGGACATGAATCCTAATTCGACGGAGCCTGTTCCTTTTAATAATAGTTCAGAACTGGTGCTAGATGGTAGACTAAGCGCGCTAGTCGCTGGTAGGTAGGCGGATGCACTACTAACGTTACCAGCAGGAGGTACTGGATGTTGAACTAGTGTTGAAAGTGATGAAGCCGTGGTTACTGGATCCGTTGCGGCTCTATAAGCTACAAAATAAATAGGAGAAAAATTTACAGCCATATACTAAGAGAGTGTTGCTTAAAAAAACAATATTCTGCTAGAGAATGTAGGAAAAAAATTAAATGAAGATTGTGCTTGTACTTATAGTTACCGTATTCTATTCTACAATTCATCTTTCTGTGACAAGATCTTCATTCTATTTCCCAAACAATTATCATAACTAACACAATTACAGTTACAGGAAGAATGAATGATGAAAAATAAGATAGAAATTTGGCTGTGATATGGAAAAATACTTAAATTTTCAAAAAGATTGATTGATACCCTTACCAAAAAAGTTGGTCTAAAGAGGCGTTGGGGAAGTCTTCCATTATGTCAAGAAGTCTTGGTGGGGTCTTAAAAACATCCCCAAGACCTTTTTAGTGGTCTTGAGGACCTTTTCACATCAGACTAACTTTTTTTGGTAAGGGTATGTAAAGACCCAGTCTACCTATTTTGTGTGCTGAGATGAGCAATTGAAAGATAAAACAGCCGATTTAAAATTGGTACTATGAGCAATTGAGCATATGACTACAGCTGGCCCCCATTTCAAAATAGTTAGCAATTAAACAAAGCAAAAAATATTTTAGGAATCCCTTGACTATATTCTAAACAGTCAGTTTGCAATATCTATTTAACAAAAACTTGATTCTATATCCTTTACGAAATATATTAGTGATTATTTTACTAAAAATAGGTGCGTCTCTGCGACACATGCACAGTGCATATTGATAAGTGCTATATTCTAGGTATTAGTTTGGTGTGAGGGGGAAAAATGAGGTCGAGGTCACTGGCGGCGCCAATGGTAGGCAAATGCATACTTGAGGTTTTGAAGGGGGCCTCAAAAATGTGATAAGGGCGTCTCCAGTATTCACTATAGAATAAGGCCCTCAAAAATTATAAATTAGTAGCCTCAGAGTCCATTCCCATATTTAATAGAAATTAACATCTAGTTAAGAATGTGGTTTTGACTGTATTAATTCAAGTTTCCTTGGCTATATACTTTGATAATTATAATTCCCAGTTGCAGTGAGTAGTGTTTCTGAATTGATGTGCAAGAAATTTAAGAAATTTAATATTTTGGATTGCATTATCCCTATAAAACATCCTGTGAAATTCTCATATATACTATTTTCAGCCAAAGTATAAAAAAAACTCCTTCAAAGGACCTATTCTATAGCAAAACACCTTAACAGTAAAGTCTCCTACTCTACCAATTGAACAAGTACGACATCAAGAACCTATTGATGACCTAAAAATGATAGATTTAGGATTATATCCCCAGAATATTTCCCCTTCTCTCAAACCTAATCCCTAGAGATAAGATTATAGTTGAATGGGATTAGGTGCAGTGTTTTTACTGAATTTAATGATATTTTGAATCTTGATTAGTTTAAACATTTAATGAATTAGAGACTAGCGCAAAATTGACCTTATTAATATAGACGATTAAAGCAATTTAACAGAACTTAAAATCAAGCATGTAGCGTCACAGCACAAAAAGTGCAATATTATGGAAACGTAAGATCAAATTTTGTACATACGTTATCATGTCATAAATGGGATATTATCACAATATTTACAGCGGAGAAGATACACATACGCCGATAACATAGTAAGAAATAATATTTACCAGAATCTGCATCTTCCTTCGGTTCTTGCTGTATTGTTTGATTACGGTAAGTTTCATCTTCTTTCCTAGATCCATTATCGTGACCACTATGTCGATTTTGTTCATTAACTTGTTGCATAACTTCCAAGACGAAACTGGATGAAAGGCTTTCTCGTTTAGCATTGGTAACTGATTTAGATTGATTACTATTTTCAGAGTTTATTTGGCCAGAGTCCGTGCCTGAGCTACCGGAACTATCTCTATGATGAACATCCACCTGCAAGTCTAGCGACAAAATATAAAAAAAAAATAAAAAAAATGCTTGTAAACTCGTAAAATGAATCATTTTTAGAAAATAATTATTAAAACCAAATTGAATTTGAGAAACCAAATCCTCATATGAACCAAATTTGTTTTTCTTTATAAAACAACGGCAACTGGTAGTTTTAAACATGAAATGTGCCATCTTTTTTGGAACAGTTAAACAACATTATTGGATCAAAATGTAAAATTCTATTAGTTCATTTTGTTGGATTCACGATTTTACATTTGGTCCAATTTGTAGATTTTTTTATCATTTCGTAAGCCAATTCTTTTCATTTTTCTTTGAGAGAATATTGATTTGAAAGGTAAAACCAATATCATACTATAAAATCAGACCATTTTTTAATATTACTAAAGATTCAATTCGCGAGATTGGGGCGAGATCAATTTGAAGGGTCTGAGCGACTCAGGTTGCGTGTCTACTTTAATTTAAAATATATATACGCCTAGAAAAATGAACAGAACAGTAAAAAAAGGTTTTATACTATGCATTCTCTAGTTTTTAAGTTAACACTATGGTATTGCGACTAAAATAGAACCATCTGTTGATTCTTGATTGCGTATTGATTGTGTGAGGTCTCCCAAGAAAGTAATTACCCTTAATATTCTTAATAGGTCTTGGAGAAGTCTTTCGGGTGTCTTATGTAGTCTTAAGAGGTCTTGGGGAAGTCTTTCATTATGTCAGTAAGTCTTGAGGAAGTCTTAAAGACTTCCCCAAGACTTTTGTAGTGTTCTTGAAGACCTCTTCAGTTCAGACTTTTTCTGTAATCCAAAAAAGGTTGGTCTTAAGAGGTCTTGGGGAAGTCTTTCAGGTGTCTTATCTAGTCTTAAGAGGTCTTGGAGAAGTCTTCCATTATGTGAAGTAGTCTTGGGGACGTCTTAAAGACTTCCCCAAGACTTTTGTGGTGCTCTTGAAGACCTTTTCAGATCAGCCTAACTTTTTTCCATAAGGGAGTTATCTGAAAAGCTTCACTATGCTTTTATTAATGTGAGTATAAAATGTCAAAACATTCTGTGTTTGTGCGAGTAAGAAGAAGAAGAAGAAGAATGAAGTGTTGGATGCAATGTGGTAGTTTAGGCGTCTTACCTATGGTGCTTCCACATTGCTGGGAATTGAGTTCCGAATTAATAAACCTAGTTAATAATTCCATGGAATCCACATGGGGAATACCTCGTTTGCTGCTTGGACCTTCTGCGAACGAATTCCGAGAACTACACTGAACTGGCGGTGTCGCTTCTTCCCGCATTCCAGTGTTCAACACGGATAATTCGATTTGTTCAGGGTCACTGAAATAACAATCATGTAATAAGAATAAAAACTTCATCAGACAGTCACCACAGTACAAATAAGGAGGTTTACACAATGGAGTTCGAATAAGGCATATCTTAAGTTAAAAAAATTGGACTTTACGCTCATCACAAGTCAAATTTTTTTGGTTTTGATTTAGGTCCATATCAATCACAAAAATTCTTAAAAATCTGTTTAATTTTCCCTCATTGAAGAGATTGTGCAGGGAACCATACTTTTAATATAAAGATAAAGACTGTACTTACTCCCGTTGATTAGGATTGAGACTAATGTCAGTGTGCCTCTCCTCGAGCCTTCCTGACTCATCAATGCTGTTTGTTTCCTCAACCTTCTCGCCTGAGTCAAACATCTTGTGAAGGCGCAGATTCGTCACTTTCAAAGTGAAAAATACCACGCCAACTGTCAAACAATACAGCGTCCATGCCAGAATTGCTTCCGAGAAACACTGGTTAGAAGAATTAAATATTTATTAACAGGACAAATAAGCAAAGATGCAAAATTTACATCGCATATTAGAATGCTCGGATATTTCTCAGTGGAAAATCTAGATGAAATCCAAACTAACTAACTGACCCAAGTCATCCAAGAGACAGTGAACTCCATTGTAGATATATCAAGAAAAGGATCCCTTCTACCCTGAGAAAATTGGTTAAGGCTAGCAATGTAGAAACCATTTTTCAATCCCCAACAATTGAAAAAAAGTCACTGATTGATTGGAATTAACCAAAGTTGGAAATAGGACTAATTAAAATCACTTTCCATTTATGGGTGATTTGAAATAAATGTTGTAGATGTGATCCAGTTAAGACTAGCAATGTGGAAACCATTTTCCAATCCCCTCAGTTGAAAAACAGTCTCCAATTGGAATTAAGCAAAGTAGGAAATAGGACTAATTAAAACCTTTTTCTATCAATGCATTGGAATAATCGTTGTAGATGTGATTCGGTTAAGACTAGCAGTGTAGAAACCATTTTCCAATCCCCAACAATTAAAAAACAGTCACTGATGATTGGACTTAACCAAAGTTGGAAATAGAACTAATTAAAATCACTTACCACGAATGGGTGATTTGAAATAAATGTTGTACATGTGATTCGGTAGGACTAGCACTGTAGAAACCATTTTCCAATCCCCAACAATTGAAAAACAGTCACTGATTGATTGGAATTAACCAAAGTTGGAAATAGGACTAATTAAAAATCACTTTTCACGAAAGGTGCTTTGAAATAAATGTTGTAGATGTGATTCGGTTAAAGACTAGCAATGCAGAAACCATTTTTCAATCCCCAACAATTGAAAAAAAGTCACTGATTGATTGGAATTAACCAAAGTTGGAAATAGGACTAATTAAAATCACTTTCCATATATGGGTGATTTGTAATAAATGAGGATGAGAAACCCCAATTGAATGGGAGAAGCTAGGCCACAAATGGCGGAATAGAGTTTTGGAAACTACTAAAAATCAAACGTCTGACACAATCCCAATATAACGAACACTCAGCCTCGACACTGAAGTTTGATTGACAATGAGGTTTAAGCTCGAAAAGTTTCACGTGAGAACGTGAGAATGTCTAACTGCTCAGACATTTGAGCCAGAAAAAACTTAAGCAAACTTTTTCGCCCACAAAAACCAAGCAATATAACAGGCATTGTCTGCAATTTAGGTAAATTTAATTTTAACTGAAAAATAACTGAACATATTTTGAAAAATATGAACCACAATTTATAGTATTGTATAATTAAAAAATGAAAACTGGGAGGAACGAAGTTCTTGGGTATATAGGACCTAAAAGCTACACTGTCAGTGCCAGACGAAGCTCACACATTCAAGCCAGATGTTTTTAACTGCTTAAAGTAATTTTGACGCATATGTTGGAATCATCATAGACATTCGTGTCTAGCGTTCAGTTTATAGTGGTTGTTTAAACTCTATTTAATAAACAATGCTTGCCACTCGTACAAGAGCCATCTAGTCCCCCAGCCCTGAAAGAAAGTTGAGATTATTGTAAGTTTACATACCATGTAAAGAGCGAATGGAAGACATAATAGAAAGAGCCACAAATAAAGATGGAACACATTCCCAAAATGATCTAATTCCGGATCGTAGAACCATCCACCGGTGAATGAAGCCCATATTCCTTGACGAAGGATCTCCAGCGTTTGTGATCCCATCTCGACGAGCTGATCTTCTTAGCCGGTAATATAGGCTAAATTACATAATTTTAATCGCATCAGGTTGGAAGTAGAAACCAAAATTCGGAGTGAGTCTTTGGGCACATATCTTGAGCTTAAATTCCATTTAAAGGGCATCACTTTGCTTCATATAATTTGACGTTATTTCATAGTAAACCACTGAGCGATTGTTAACTTATCTTTATGAAGAAACGTTAGGCCTAGGCCAATAATATACTTTTAATTCGATATAAAAATCCTAAATAAACTCGAAAAGTCGAAATGACTGAAAAAATATATAGGACGCGCTAATAACCCGTTCTTTACAGTAAAACTTGCTGATATATAAATAACTAGCTTTTCCTTTCAATTTGATAATTTCTCCGTTGTCTTCTTTTAGATCAAAATGATAAAGCAGGAATGCCTCTTAATCTAGGCCTACTTTTGTTCAGTAATTGAGAGAGTGTATTTAACTTTCCAGGGTTATGACATTGCTTTACGTCACACTAGAATTGATTAGGGGACTGAATCTGATTCTTGCAAGTTGCTTGCGACTTTCAAGAAACCAACAACCTCTGCAACGGGCTGGGAAATAATCGTAAACGAGAAATAACTTAAAACTTTGCTGCTTAGATATATAAATTAATTGTCACTGGAATATTACTTTTTAAAGTACCACTCTTATAAAATGAAAATGTGACCAGTTTTCAATAAATAACCCTTGCTAATTCTCACGGGAGATTTAGCATCCAAAAATACTTCTGTCGGTAGCCTACCGGACTCTTCAATATGCGTCTCTGAACACGGTTCCTTAAACTTGAAATCAAGTTTTCACTAATGAAAATAGTGAAAAAAGTGCGATGTCACCATATGTCACTCATATTATTTTTACCTCTCTACTGCCTTCTTCATTGGCGTGACGTCACCGAAATGAGATTAAAATTACACTAATGTATTTCTTTGTACTGCTCCCGGAGCCTTAGAAGTGAATGTATTTTTGATTACTCCTGGAGCAGTCGGAGCAGCCCAAAGAAAAACTGGACAAGGGTCTCTGGTCAGATTGGAAAGACTGAGGATTAGTTGAAAATAAAAAATTAACTTATTTGGATCACTCAACTTCCATGGTCCAGTCAACTCCAGTGGTGATATAGCTTGAGCGCGGCCCATTGGATATTCAGATATTCGTCTGCTCGAGCCCACTCTCAAACGTCTGCTATAATGTTTTTAGAACATCAAACTTTAAATATCAAATTTTAAAAATTAATTTTTTGTGTTGAATATTTAGGTTATGAGAAATACGGATTCTGATTTTTTTGCGAGAAACTTCAACCTAGATTATGAATCTCACATGTGAATATGGGTTGGCTATCAACTTGGCATAGTAGGAAAACCTTGAGGCAGATTGACACATTTTAAAGGGAGCATGAAGCTCTGTCCCAGGGTAGAAAGTACAGCTTGATATTCTTGAAATAAGCTACAACAGTAGAACCTCAGGCAGATGTCACACGACCCAATCAAGTGGTTCAATTCCCCACTCTGTCTATATTTCATTCTGTTGTTTTTTAAATCAGATCTCTTTTTATTCCAATATAATGTAAGTGGCAAGTCCTCCAAAGGTGGCGCCACACAAAAGTATTCAAAGACTGTGGTGCCATCTAACATAACTTTCAAATAAGTCAGGGGGATAAAAAGATGATTTTAAACCTTAATTTTGGAGTAATTAAGGAGAATAAAAAATATTTAAGTGGAGGAAGGGACTTTTATATTACTGTATTACTGTTTTATCAACTAAATAGGCCTTTAAAACAATATTACACTTGCACATTCTCTGAACCTTAATTGATTCTTGTTCTAATTGATAAAAAATGATCTAAACATTTTATTGTCAACTCAATAATCAAGTTACTCCATGTCCAAACAGACAGGAAGATAAATAAATGGCTAAGCAATGTGAAAGAAAATTATTTACTGAGTTTTTTTGTTTTTCTGTACAGTCAAGTTAATACACGCTATTTTCAATTGTTTTAAGTAGAAATGAAACACATTTTTTTTATTTTTCATTCAATGAAACCATTTTTTGCATCAATAGACGAGAATGCGGAAGACAAAACCAAAACATTTCTCATTTTTTTGTCCAGTTAATTCCTTATATTAATGCGCGAATGGGCAGTTGCGAAATTGGTTTATAATATACTTAAATGTGTGCATAGCTTCTTTTTGTTTAGTTCCACAACTATCTATTCTATTTCCTACAAATAATCGTAAAGTATTTTACGAAACAGCTTTCATAGTATACTAAGCTCCATTTTTAAAAGTTTTTAGCTTTACAGGAGAAATAAATACCCCGAAAAACTATCGAGTAGATAATTTCCTAGCTAGTAGCGTCGCGCGACGCTTATAATTATTTCACACGAAATATCATTTTTAAAAATTGTTAACCAAATTGAATCGGCGCTGTTTTGCATTTGAAGTCATCTTTACAAACTTACTAAATTAAATTCATTCGAAATAATGTTAATTCTGCAGCTTTTGAAGCAAATTACTGACCTACCGCACATTGCAATTTTTCAAAATTTAGTGGGAAAAAAATAATTGGTTGCGTATTATAAAGATTAACAAATAAATTTTGTAAACAATAAAAAATTAAACAACCATTTAACATATAGAACTGTAAAGGGTACAGACATTTTTGCTATCCCCATAATAGGCCTTACGATTATGTATTCGGCTAAATTAGAATAAGGTTATTTAAATTATGTAAAAATTAAACTTTGAAGAGCACTGAAATAAATAAATACCCGAGTTACTTTAATAAAATTTGTATTAATTATCATTTTGAGAAGAGGAAGTCGTTAGAAACGTTATGGGAACAATGAATCTAGACACCAAGTAATTTAAAAAATTAAAAAACTTGTTTGTGCATCTCTGAACTGTGGAAAAAAATCGGAAAAAGTTTGATTTTGGCCAAATATCCTCTAACCAATCACAACACACCAATCTTTAGCATTGAAACGTCTCTGCAACACGCGCTGAGGCCCACAAAATCATTTATTAATAAATAGAGCACTAAGGATGAACAAAAGGGCGGAAATGTTAAAATTACTCATTCCAAACCCAACCTAGCGACCGAAATTGTCAAACTATGTTTTTATTTTTTTTGGAGCTAAATTTTCTCTAACTTTTAAAGTCAAAGCTCAAGGGCCCAAGATGGAGCCACCGTAGCTTATGACCATCAAATAAAATGGTCTCTCTCTGATAATACCGTGGCTTTAATAGAAGTTTTCTTCGCCTAATGGGTTATGCTAATCGACAATTTATCATCAGGAAATCCATTCTATAATTCTAAATCAAATTAATCTAGCAATAAATTAGAAAATTACGTAAGCCTTGGCTTGCCGCACTTATGGGGGTGTCAGAAAGGAGTGCAGATAAGAAAAAGGTAACAGCTAGGTTGGTTTTTTTCTATTTTAGAGATCTACGTCTGATGTTCATGTACTATTTATTAATACATGTCCCGCATATAGGGGGCAAACACAGAGTGCCAAGGATATTTTACTAAAACAAAGCCGTCTTGATACTGTTTGGTAGATAAACTCATTGCCAAAATCTGTATCTTTCAGATATTTTTACACAATAACCCCTTTTTGATAATAACAGACACCACCTACAAGAAATAAAAAAGGCTTGAATTATTTTACCTATTTAAATTTAACAAATTTCAAATTGTAGTTATAATTTTGATTCGTTAACAAGATTGAGGTGTTCAATTTCTCTCAAAATTTGATCTTTACAACTTCTGCAAACCTCCGTGAAACATAGCCGAAAAATAATCGCAAGATAAATAAAAAAAAGTATTATTTTCTTTGTTCTGGCTTAGTTAGCCCCATATTAAAAAAAAATAAAAAAAAAAAAAAAACAACACGAGAAATAAGTTAATAAAATAATAATAAAACCTAACAACTGAAAAAAAAAAAAAAAATTGTTTTTGCCCAGTGGGATTTTGTTTTAATGATTTTAATAATACAATGTATTTTGACCAATCCCCGGAACTGTTAATCTATCAATTCAAATCTGAAGTTGTTTCGTAACGAGATTTCCGATTCGCTAAAATTGAGATATTTACCATAATTATAACATGTTTTGTTTGGATTTTTAAAGGCCCTATCGTAGGAATTTTGAAAAAGCTACATTGTAAGGGTCATTTAAAATCAAGTTTTGCAAGTGGGATGTAACCCCGCACTTCAACTGTGAATTAATTCAACAGTAATTTCAATATGGCTCTACAATACATAGATCATACTTAGAGCCATGTTGGAATTACCACCCCTTACGGAAAAAAGTTAGTCTGATCTGAAGAGGTCTTCAAGAACACTACAAAAGTCTTGGGGAAGTCTTTAAGACTTCCCCAAGACCTCTTAAGACTGACTTTTTTTGGTAAGGGACGCTTCCTATTTAGATCGTAATGTTGATTTTTCACACGAAGTAGAATACAGTAATTTTATCTCCAGGGTACTTCTCAAAATGTTCTTAAAACTATAATGGTATAATAGGTTGCCTCAGTCGGGTATATTTTCTTAAGTTTTATTCCAAGCTCGTGAATCACGGACTTTTTATCTCATCTTGGTGAGGTCACGCGAGCAAAGAAGGGAATAAGAGGTAAAAAAAATCTCATCTGAGTGATGTTAACATTTGTTTTTCTCACGCTGTTAAGTTACATTTTATATCGTGACTGAGACTCCCTTGCAAAACTTTATCTTAAATAACCTTGGCCTAATGTAGTCTGCTTTTTTGATAGAGACACGAAGTCTTCTATGTAATCTTTGGGGTGTTTATAAATCAGTGCAAGACAAGACCATATAATATATAATGACTGAACTTTTTTTAAGGAAAATGAAATTGCATTATGTTCCCATAACATTGAACGCTGACAAGTTGACTGAATAACTAAAAGTTAACCAATCAACAGGAAAAAAAAAGAGTTTTTCAATTGTCCAAATGTTATTACGAAAGTTTATAACGTAAAATTATAACGAGGCATATTTCATAAAAATAGTAAATCAGAAATCCGTTATACTCGACTTGTTGGAAAATATCTTTACTACTTTGTTGTTTTATTTCCAACTCTCGCCTAACATATTGCTTGATAGGCTAAAAAAAAATCTCGATTACGTTCAGTTCGGGGATCGTCTTTTTAAGGCATTAAGATGACACTTTTAAACGTTATTTACAAGTTAAACCCTTTTTATTTTGGCGAGTCACTAAAAATTTAGGCTTCATTTATATAATGTTGGAAATTAAATGGAAATTTTTTTTTTGGAATGTCTAATAAAAATTTTTTAAACCCACAACCATTTAGTTTTTTTTTTTTTAATTTTTTTTTTTTTTTTTTTTTTCCACGTTTTCCAACAAGGATATTAAATAGGAAAACTAAGACCTGTGAATTTTATATTTAATATACAATATACTTCTAGGGTTGATTGGAAACAAGACCAAAAGATATTTATTCTCGCAGTAATTAAAATAGATTAATTTCTTCTAGCAAACTAATTTGGAATGATTTAGGTTATGACTAACTATAGCCAATTCCACCTCAAGTTGGCACCACTCTCAAACCTACGAGCTCCAATTATCTCTTAATAAAACAAATAGAAATAATGGATACTCAAGCTTCGCGCATGACGCTAACTCAAGGTTGAAATCCTATAAATTCTTTTGGAAATGTAAAAAAAATCTGCAAAAATCTGTTGCGAATTCTTCAAGATTTAAAATTAATTAATAAAATTTCAGTTCTTAGTTTTCCATTAAAACAATCTAATATCTCCTTGGTTTTGTTTTTCTATTGCTTCGTATACATTTGTTTCTTTGACATCAGAGATTCATTTTTATTTTATTTTACATTTAAGGAATGTGTTCATTTAATTATATTTTGTGGTTATTGAAATATTTGATTAAAAAAATCTACTCAGCTGCCTATTTTGTTTTATAAAACTCTGGTACCGAAACAAATTTCTGAAAATAAATGAGCAATTTTGACACCACCGTCATTCTTAACTGTACGTAGAAATTATTTAAGGGCAAGTCATGTAAAAAAAATCACGTCTGTTCTTCATTTAAATAGATCTAATTTCATTATTACTTTAAATATCAGCCAACAAATAAAACTTTCCGTAAGCGAGGGGTCTGACACTTTGGCCAAAATCATAAAATCTCTTTGGGAAATTAACTTTTGAGATTCCAAGATCTAAAAATTTCGTACACCAGCCAGGCAAGTGTACAACCTCTCGACATAATAGTTAAATAAATGGTGAAAACTGTTAACCTCTTTCTGCTTAATTTTGGGCTAAGCCTAATTCGGAACTAATTTCGTTTGAAAATAAAGAACGTTGGACACGCGCATGGTTACACTCTGCTGGAGCAGGCGCCTTGAGCTTTAAAATTGATTTTAAACAGTGATTGGCCATTGAATTGCTTAGACATTGAAATCTTTTTGAGAATTGTTTTCATTGCTTTAAAGGGGTAATAGTGATGTTTCCAACTAACAGTTTTCCTGGTCTTGAAGACCTCTGCTGGTGCAATATTTTTGGCAAGATAAGTCCCTGACACCTGTTAGAATTAATTTGCAAAATTCAGATTTGATTTTAGTCGATGCAATTGGTTTCAATTACATGTTATTTAAATTAATACCTATGCGTTCATATATCACGTTCCGTCTAACCCTTTGCACTTTATGAATGTATTTTAAGTTTTTAAATTATTTTAGATAACTTAAGATAGGATAGAATTTAATCATTTTGGCATGCATAGTTAGTACGTTAACCTTTATTTGTTGACTGATATTTTTGTTAACGTAATAGGTCTCATATCTAACGGCGTTAAACTTGATAGTACGTGACTTGCCCGTTAAATAATCACTGTCTCTCAAACTGTAAAAAAGAATAATATTAAATAATTACACAAAAATCAATGTGACCCATTTGACATTTTAACGACTAGTTCCTTGTTTTTTTTTTTTAAATGTTTTTCCTCAAATTTTACGTTTTTGTTTATTTTAAACATTTTATGCCGTAAAAAAAAAGTCCATTTTTGCAGGCACCTTTTATGTTTTGTTTTATTTAATCCATGTGTGCGAAATTATCGCGCATCTATGTAAAGGCAAGATTATAAAATAACAATTTTCGTATCACAATTAACCATCACCATTCTAAAAATAAAAGTAAAACTTGTTTTTTTTTTTTCATGTTTTGTTTCTTTTCGAAATAAACAAAATTATTTACATTAGAAAAAAAAAATACTTGTAAGCACCAAAACAAATTTAAAAATAACCTAAATAAAAACCCGAGGGGAAAATTAAAAATATAGAGAGAATTTTAAATTATAACATAAGTATAAATTTTGATACGTGTTGAATGAAAACACTCGTGAATAAACTGAGATAATAAATTAATTGCGTTTTTTTGGATAGAGGTTACGATTAGAGCTTTAATAATATCAAATTGGAGATGAAGCAATCTAGCTATTTGACGTGACGTAGCTCACTGATCAGTCGTAAGTGGAATTACTTGTCTGATTTATCTCTCGCGAAGCTAGAGAATTCATAAATTATAAATTGAATACATTCGCAAGGCAATTTTCAAATTAGTTCACAGATGTAAAATAAATTTTTAAAATTTCTATTTAGGCCTATACGTCAAGACGCAGTTGTTATGTTACTAGCATGTATAGTTCATAGGGAGATATTCAGCTTGTTTTACTGTAGTTTACGAAGCTCGGATTACAATAGTTCTTGATCACGTGGCTAAGCACATTAACTTGATGAATAATAATATTTTTAAAGCTTTTACCGAAACTCTATCAAAATATGCATTGACCTAAAAACGCCAATTTCTTCACGAGGCTCTTCGTTCAAACGTAGAATAAAGGATAGGAGGAATTAACAGGCATTATTCGTTATAAATACTAATCACTAAATAGATGAGGGTTTATTATCTGGGGCTATTTCATAAATCACCACGACACGTCTAGTATAAAATAATTGTTACAATTTGATTTACATTTTTAACACATAAATTAAAAGGTTTTTAAAATTTTTTAATAGAATGAGTTTTTAAACTGTTAGGTTTAACTCAAAAATTAAAATTAATGGAATGTTTACAGCAATTTCACCTTTTTAAAAAAAATATAATAAAAACCTAGATTTAATTATCAAGCGCGCGTACCTTGTTTCCAAAGATTGTCTTTTTACCTTAATTTAAGTATCAGCCAAAAATTTCTTCATCTCGTATATATTTTATACAAATGTTAGGATTTATTATACATTAGGCTAACTTTAATCGTTAACCTCCGTTTAATATTTTTTTACGTTTTAAGTCAGAATTCCAAATATATATACGATTTCCGATGAAATATTTGAAATACCAACAATTTCCTTAAGACAAATGTTAATAATGAGGTTTTGTGTTCAAAAATTACCTTATAGTTAATAGTAACCGAATCATACTGGGTTTAAATACGGTGGTTTATCTTATAACGCTTTAGCTAAAATCAAATTAATACGGGATTAGTATTTCTACTAGCGTATACAATTTGTTACAATTAAATTATTAAACTACGGATCAAGAAACCTAGAACAAAATTACGCTAAAGATTAGTATCGTAATAGCTACGAAAGAAATTCATTCTCAAGTTCGCGGATAGTCGGGGCTCTATTAGACTGTTGGTTTGGCCTTTGAGAGGCGAGTTGCATGACAGCCATGAGTGGTACTGTACCATCCTGGGATTGCCCTTCCACCGGTAAGTCCAATAAGGTTTTCGCGTCGATGGGGTGTGGCCTAGGCCTGGATCTTTGTCCACCGGGAGAGGGATGATACGCCGTCAACTGACGCGTTGGTGAAGCGATAGTTTTGTCATGATGATGATTCATTACAAACCTGACTCGCGAATTTTCTTCTACGCTAACTGATGGATTTTCAGGAGAAGCATTGTGAGCGTTTCCGTTCGACGTTGTACCATTGTTGACAGAGTGACCGCTATTATGGGTAAGCCATCGCTTGGGAGAAGTGCGATGTCCTTCGGAGCCTTTAAATTTAGACATACTCGTGGGAGTATGCGCGTGATGTTGATTAGGCGGGGCGGAAGAGTGACGTAAACGATAGTCCACCGTCAGCGGTCTATCAGTGGATGCGTCGAGACTGTTCTGTCGACGAGGAGTACCGGGATGGGAACCTCCAGCCGCATGGTGTAAAGGAGAATTAACTATTCCAGAGGACGCATAAACTATTCCTAATTGCGACTGTTGTGTTAAAGGTAAAGGAGTAGCTTGAGAAGGAGGCGGTGTCGAGAAAACGACAGAGGCTGCGGGGGAATTCAAATGTTCCATTTCCACGTTATCCGAGTCTTCTACGTGAAATGACGGGTTGACGTTTGAAGAAGAGGTGTTTGAGGTAGAGGATACATTCGAGGAGGTGCGACGGTGTCCGTAAACTATTCTTTGAGGAGTTCTGGGTGCAGGGATGGGAGCGCCGTTAACGCTGGGCGAGGATGTTGGGTTATCGTACGCGTGATAATTCTCCTGGGCTGGTATTCTACCTACAAATTCGGGATATATCCTTTCAACGTGAAATACGTCAGGCCTGTTACTATCGGGATAAAATCGTTCGATAAAATAAGGCTGTTCTGATGAAAGACCATTGGTGACCGCAGCACCCGCTCCTCTATACTCTTGGTAGTAGTATTGCAGAGCCTGGCCACTAACGGCGGGATCTTGTTGATGCGAAGGCGAAGAACGAGAAAAGTCCTGATAGACCGCAGTGGCTGCGGTAGTGCTGGTAGTAGAGGCAACTTGATTTTGGTAACTATCTTGACGAAAATATTCTATATAACCCGGCGGTACCCTCTCCCCGATTGGCAACATACTAACGACGGGAATAGCCCCGCCTGAATTTGAGCTAACATAACCGTGTTCACTCTCGCTACTAGCCGTCGAAGATTTCCTGCGGGGACTTTGGATTTGTGAAGATCCTCCGGAACCGATGCTAGGATTATGTTGCGGCGACTCTGCGAACCTCATGGGAGAACCCATTTCGAAGGTCAAACCTGGCCTATAATGCCTAGTTTGACCGTGATAAGTATTATGAGGATAACCAGACGCCGTAGAAAATTCATAATCAACCATCAGATAGGGCGATCCTAACGGTAAAAAAAAATCAATAGGCGTTAAAAAATTGCATCGTTAAAGAAAGTGATGTACGCAAAACGTTAGATTTCCCTTCAAAAGATTTAGAAAGAAAACTATGTTCACAATGCGTTTAAAATATTCATTTTGGAGAGTTGTATCAAAAGATTTTTAAACTTAAGAAAATCTTTTTTCTTGTATCTCCATTTCATTGGCACTGTTCGAACTAGGTTCACAATTATAATTATAATTATTTTAAAAGATTGTTTTGATCTGTAGTTAAGGGTTAATACTTAGAGAGTTAGTTATGATCTTGAAAAAATTCTAATAAGGTCAAAAACACTTTCAAGAGGGTTCATACAACAAATTGATAAACCATTTTCCAGATTTTAACAGTGAATTTTCCCTGATATTTCCAGGATCAACAAAGTTTTTAAAAAACAGTGATAAAACTTTAAATTTTTCTGATAAAGTTTGTCCTGATATTCCCCCGACTTTTTGGCAACCTGATATTTCCAGGTATTCCAGGTTTGTATAAACCCTGCGGTTTCATTATGCAAGGGACACTCGGAGGAATAAATGTTTGTTTCGCAAAATAATCAGTATTTTCTCTAGAAATCAAGCGTAATTTTATACAAAAACGAGCTTGTCAGTCAAAACTGAAGCTTAAAGCATTCAAATCCAACTATGGATCAGCTCAGACAAGACCAAAGTTCTGATATTTGAAATAGTTTAAAAATGGTACGGCATCATCAAATAGACAAAATTCTGAATAGAATAATTAGCTAAAAATATGAATAAGTACTAAGATAGGATCCATCTTATCTTTACTATTGGGTTTTAAAGATGAATCAGACGAAACAACAAATGATAATGTCCTAGCAAGAAAACAAACACTAAGCAATGACTCAAAATTGATTAAACTTCCTTGGGTTCAAGTTCAAAATCTACTCTAATCTAAAAACTTTTCGGGTATTTTTTTTCTAGCCACAATCAGTAAAATTAATCAACAACCATTCGACCCAGAACTCAAGAGAACTGTCAAGTATCAACCAACTTTCTTTGCGAGACTCAAGGTAAAACTAACTATGATTTTAAAGATTTCAACTGAAATGGATTATAATTTGTTCAAAAGAAAAATTAAGTAAGTGGAAAAAATATGAGATAAAATGAACAAGGTTTTATAACTGTACTGTCCTTACCGAAAAAAGTTACTCTGATTTGAAAAGGTCTTCAAAAACACTACTAAGGTGCTAAAGACATCTTAAAGACTTCCCCAAGACTTCCTGACATAATGAACACTTCCGCAAGACCTCTTAAGACTAACTTTTTTCAGTAAGGATGGAAACAAATTTTGGTTGAGCTTCGTGAAGCTCGAGCTCAAAGCAATAGAGAAGATAACTTCGACAAAGACTATTTCATTATTTCTCCACAGTGTTTGTCAAATCATAAGGTTAAAGGGCAATATAATGTATATAATTTAATAACTAATTTGTACGTTTTTTCCACATTATTGTACAATTAGGCCTTGTAAAGTTTGTACAGTTTTTCTTAATTCAAGAATTCTGGAGTAGCTCATGAGGTTTATTCAAATTTATTCTCAAGGCGATCTTAAACTTTATAAAGACGTATGAAATCTAAAATCCTAGAGTAGATCTTAAAGGCTAATGAAAGAAAGCTAGAATGGGGTAAATGCTTGGTCGTGTTCCCATAAATTTTTAACAGAGATGAGCTCTTAAGTGAATTCTCTGGACAATGACGAAAATGTTTTAATCTTATTTTAAGTCTAAATGGACAAAAATACTTCTAGATAGTCTAATATCACTTTAAAACCTTAGGAAATAAATCCTTTTCACTCCAAGCTTAGAATTATTGCATTTCCTACTTTTCATCCATTTTCTAGATGCTTGTAAGTATGAAAAAGTTATTCCTAGCTTACCTAGTTCTCTACTTCCCCAGAGTCGTTTTTCTTCCTCTTCTTCTTCCATCCAGTGATTGGGTGAGGGAGAAAGCCTGGGATGAATATTTGTGTGTCTAACCAGCCGCACATCAAAGCCAGCACCGAAGCACGCCAACATGGCACCGAGATTGTAAAGCACAGCGTCAACGTGCTTTCGCGTTAACGTCGTAAGTATTCTTTTAGGACTAGATCCCGGATCAGAAAGAGTGATGCCGTTATCAAGGTGACTATGTCGCGGAGAACCAAATGGAGCCTCGGTCCACGAGTCTTCCATACCTAATAAACAAATAAATAATAATAATATGGAATTTAAGTACCATTTTTAGAAACAAAGTTGAAAAAGGATTCAAAATATATTCATATGCCATAGAAAAAAATTACCGCGTGAGTAAAAATAAAATTTTTATCATAACCATCTCAAAACTTTACAATTTTAGCCTTACCAAAAAAGTTAGTCTTAAGAGGTCTTGGGGAAGTCTTTCGTGTGTCTTATGTAGTCTTAAAGTCTTGGGCAAGTCTTCCATTATGTCAATAAGTCTTAATTAAAGAGTTCCCCAAGACTTTTGTAGTGTTCTAGAAGACTTCTTCAGATCAGACATAACTTTTTTCTGTAAGGGGAGCCCCATCTATAAGTCCACTATAAGTCCATCTATAAGTCCACTACTAGAAAAGTTGGCCCACGGGTACTATTTGAATAGCTACATATGATTTGTATCGTAACTTTCTTTACTTTGAGTTAATGAGAAACCTTTGTTAACTCTAACCGTCTTTCAAGATATTTTGAACACGTCAAACTGATTAGAAATAACATGTTCTTCATCTTCATAATATTAAATTATAAAATACGGTTCAAAAACCATTTGGAGCCAAACTGATTCCATTTTGTTTTGAAGTAGAAATGAAAACTAAACCATGAGATTCCCCTATCAAACTATATTTAGACTTCTATAGTTATTTTACTATTTCTTATACCAGACAAAACAATTGAAAGCATTTAAACATACCTATTTCTTCAAGAACGCACGTATTTGAGACTCCGCCAACCATAGGGTAAGTATTACGTTGAGATTTCTCTAGATTAGGAGCGCTTTTCGACCACCTCTTAGTATCATCGATAAGAAGTTTCTGCCTCCCGTACACTCGTTCTTTCTGATGAACGGAACTTGGCCCCCAGGTTTTACCTTTCACACCATCTGTTGGCACTAACATAAGGAAAATTATTTAAAACTTTTATCCATAGAGAAATTTTCTAGAGGATCAGACTACAAAATTTTATAGACGTAAATTAACATCCATCCAGCGAGAGTATATAGTGGCTGGCATAAGTTTAAAGGAGATTATTTTGTGAATTTTTTTATATTTTAACGTTTAGGGTATTTCGAGGATCAAGATTCAAGTAAAGGTATGGTTACTCGACAAAATTCCAGGTGGTTTGCCAAAAAAACCAAGTCATTGCATTGTCACTGGAAAAAAATTCAGAACTAAAGAGATTTTTATGTTTTTCATTCAATTAAGCTTATTCCAGGGTTCAAGCAACATTTGAAAAAACATTTTTCCAAGTGAATTTTTGAAAAAACTAATAAAAACTACCAATAAAAAGACCAATTGAGGTCTTGCCAACATAGACTCGTCGGAGCATCCTTTCTTCTACAAATTTCCCTGATTTATACCAAATTTTTAACCGTTTCTGTGATATTTAATTGAATTTTTCGTCAAGTTGGTTCACCATGGTATAGACATATGCATGTTAAGATTCTATACTTATTTTTCTTCATAACAATTTTAAAAGAGTATGCCATGTGAGCACAGGCTGATATTTTATTGTAACAATATCAGTATGCGACAAGAACTGAGAAGAGATTTGGGGGAAAACCTAGAAATCTTGGGCCTAAAACGTCGAGTTGAAGTTTTGCACCAAAAAACAAAATAGATAAATTACAGAAGAACAAAAAGTTTTTTAATAATAAAGAAAATTTTAAAAGGGCGAAAAGTATTGGTTTTATATCAATATTGGTTTCAATTTAAGAATTTTGTTATATTGGTTTAAAGGGAGAATGCAACCTAATTACAAGTGATTTTTTATCGATTCCTTATCGTTTAAATAGGCCTAATCCACCGATAAAAAGTTTACAATACAAATATTAAACTAGAAATAAATTTAAAACTTACCCTGAAAATAGGCTTAGCGGGATTCATGGAGATCCTGAATTGCGTCCGTGTAAGGTCTAGCGACCAATGAGCAAAGGCCCGTCGTTCACGCGAGACCTCCACGAGACTTACACGCGAGGAAATCAGGAGCTCCATGAATCCCACTAAGCCTATTTTCAGGGTAAGTTTTAAATTTATTTCTAGTTTAATATTTGTTTGTAAATTTTTTAAATAGTGGATTAGGCCTATTTAAACGATAAGGAATCGATAAAAAAATCACTTGTTGTTAGGTTGCATCCTCCCTTTAAATATTGATATTGGTTAAACTTTGATATCGGAATCAGTTAAATTTCTATTTAGGCCAACACTAATTGTAGTTCAAAAATGGTTAGAAAGACTCATTCAAGTACACGAGTTCTAGACAAGTGTCATGAAAAACAAAGAAATATTCTTGCGCAAGAGTCTCACCACCCTAATGGAAAATGTGACTGGTAACGAAGTATTGGTGTCGTTGGCTACCAATAGAAAACCCATTAGGTTTAAATGGGCCAATATATTGAATTGGGCCATTCCCTTACCAAAAAAGGTTAGTCAAAAGAGGTCTTGCAGAAGTCTTTCGGGTGTCTTATGTATTCTTAAGAGGTCTTGGGGAAGTCTATTTCTTTATCACCATTGTAATGTTCTTAAGGACCTCTTCAGATCCGACTAACATTTTACGGTAAGGGCTTCTGCTTGTAAACATCACACACTTTTGAACTCAAAGTGCAAATATAGACAGAATTTCACACTTATCAAATTGTGAAATATTTTCCGTGTCTTTCAAGTAAGTGGTTTAGTAAATGAATTAGTTATTGAACATTTTAACTACAACGAAACGTTAATAGCTGCTGGCTTTTGCATTTATGTATTTCAACAATTCAAATTAAATAATGAACAAAATAAAAACAGTTGTGAGCCAAATTAATAGAATGCTTTTAATAAAGAAAACCAAAATGGTATACAAAAATTACAGTTTAAGTTTCTTGTAGTAATTTAAAAAAAATCAATTGATTATTTTAAAATCAAGATGCATATCTTAATTATTTAAGCCTGAATAATATATTGAAGCACCTTTGAGCAGCCAGCAGCTATTTACGAGATAAGACACTAGCTTCAATTGGAAGCGAACGAGTTACTGAAGTAGCCAGGCAGCAAGGAACAACATTAAATTTTTTACTTTTTCTCCCTTTAGCTTTAATTGCGGAAAAATTTACCCCTAATCGAAGTTTCAGGCATCCTTCCACCATGCAGGAAGCTTTGGGCGAACCATTTTATAATTTTTAAGGAATGAATCCAAGTCTAATTTCCAACTTTAAAACGTCTACACAGAAACCTCCTTGCCTGATTTTTTTACACTGTGTAAACTGCCCTCTCCAAGTTACACTTCACTTACATACAATTCTTAAAGGGTGAAAGGATTATGAGTAAAATGAAGAGAATTTTTAGGTCTTGGCAAATTAAAAGATGCTCCACCTTTGGCTAAGAAAAATCTCTACAAGACGTGCTAGCTGTGGCACAATCTTTGAATTGTGCTAAATCACGTTAGTGATTATTATAATGCGCCAAACAGCAGGTGTCGCAGATTTTTTATGACGCCAAAGGTGTCGAGGATTAGTTTTGATTAACTGGAGATTTGCACGATTCAGAGATAATTCTTGAATGTATTAATTAGGAAACAAAATCACTTCATTTCCCTTACCGAAAAAAGTTAGTCTGATCTGAAGAGGTCCTCAACAACACTACAAAAGTCTTGGGGAAGTATTTAAGACCTCCCCGAGACTTCTTGACATAATGGAAGACTCTTAAGACTATAGAAGACACCCGAAAGACTTCCTGAAGACCTCTTAAGACTAACTTTTTTTTGGTAAGGGTTTCCAATACAGCGTAATTATAAGGATAATAAAATGCTTCTTTCAAAAAAGTTTCGTAAGGCTTTTGCGCCATCAGGCGATTGTTGCTTCTCATTACGTTGACATTCACTCTATTTGTGTAACCACGTCCTTTTGGGGGAAGGAAATGAAAATTATCATTTCTGTTGTTAAACACGGAACTTCGCCTTATAAAGCATAACGGTAATATACTTCAAGTAACTCATCCGCTTCTTTGACTGCATCAGAACCATTATAATTATTTTCATGGAAAGTATTCTTAGTGTTTTAAAGCACTATTTACTAAGTAGATTGTAACTAATATAAAAAAAACTAAGAATTGGCAGTGTAGATTCAAGCAATGGTGCAGGGAAGAAATAACAAAACCATGACAACTTCATGTGGTTCAAATTATGTATTGCTTTTGTAATATGGTATACTTCGTAATCATAGTTCCAATACTAAATAAAACTTATACCATGAACATATCACTATCATTGGGTTTTTTTATAATAAGGTTTTAGGGATTGGCGCTACCTTTTAAAAAATTTAATCGTCAGAGCCAGGTTTTAAGCAAAGGGAACCACCATCACCATTAGATTGTAAATGAAAACAAAGGTAAGCACAGTGGCAAGCAGCGTCACTAAAGATTTTTCGTGGGCATAGGCTAAGTATATTGTGGCCCTATCCCCATCATTATAAGTATGACAAAACAGGACTCTTTAAAAATATTTGTGGCCCCTGTAATGGTCCTTTTAAAATTGCACATAGGATACAGATTACTTCAGCTTACCCTTAGCGCACCGACAATAACTTTAATCGGTTAAAACCAAGATAAACCAGCAAGAAAAAGCTTTAGACTAACAGAAGTTAGCACACATGCATATAAATGAAGTGTCTAAAGATGAAAAATCACCAATAAAGTAAACCGTAAGTAACTTTGATGTCTGTGACGCAAATGTAAGATGAACTTCTAACCTGAATAAGGGTAGGGTTGGAATCTAAACTCGCTTAAAAATAACCTATTTGTCTTTGGTTTGTGATAACGCGGATTCAGAAAAATGGTAAATTAAGAATACGTTTCATTTATCCTTCAAATTCACTCAGGTAGATAAGCATATAAGCAAAGCTGTTAAAAATTGAGAGCAAATAAGCTAGGGGGCAGCATTTCCCATCTTGGCACACAGGATTAAGACATTTCTAATTTAAGGGGTGTGTTAGGTGTCCAAAAGAGCAAGGCGTACGCTATTCTGGGAAGTGTCCGACCCCAAAGGAATAGATTTAGGTTGAAGGATCATTTTGACGTATGTATTAAACTACCAAAGATATTTAATCCATGATATGATAGTACGATTGGTAAGATTTGTACCTATTGAATTTCTCAAGCCAAGCCACTATTCGCATGATGGGGTTTAATTTAAAGAAGAATTCTTAATGTTCTTATAAATTTGTCTAAGAATTCTTAACTAACTGGACGTACCCCTGTCTTTTCTTCCAAACTTACAGGCATAAGCTCTGAGTCTCGCGAGGTTTGGAGAAGCTGGAGGACTTTCAGGTGTGGCTGGTCCCATCCGCAAACTTTTGATGTCAGGCCTAATCATCGAAGGACTTGACTGCACCGTAATAGTATGACGGAAATCTGAATCAAAAATAATTCAATTATTTAAAGATTAGTTTTGAAGTTAAAAAAACCCAGACCCACATATTTCGACCACCACAAACGTGATTGGTTTGCGAAAAATTATTGAATATTTCTCAGTAAATTTTTTATGAGTTTTTTTAAACAATACTGCAAACATTCTAATAGGACAAATTTATTTTGCAACGTGCAATACCTTAAGGGATATAAAAATGCATTGGATTAATTCTCTCTTGCGCATAAGTATAATAACTAAGTGCAGGGCAGAAAAATGGTAAATCTGCCAATGCATAACTAAAGGGAAAGAACTGATATCTGTGACATAAAGTTCAGATAGTGAAGACCACTTCAGGTGCATTTTTTCCCTTACGGAAAAAGGTTAGTCTGATCTGAAGAGGTCTTCAAGAACACTACAAAAGTCTTGGGAAAGTCATTAAGACTTCCCCAAGACTTCTTGACATAACGGAAGACTTCCCCAAGACCTCTTAAGACTACATAAGACACCCGAAAGACTTCCCCAAGACCTCTTTAGACTAACTTTTTTTTGGTAAGGGTTTGGCAAGGAAATATTTATGAACCTTCTCTTTCATTTTGGAAATCCTCAAAAGTTCCGTATGAAATTACTGCCCTTACTGAAAAAAAGTTAGTCTGATAGGAAGAGGTCCTTAAGAACACTACAGAGGTGCCAAAGACATTTTAAATACGTCCCCAAGACGTCTTGACGAAGTGAAAGACTTCCCCAAGACCTCTTAAGACTACATAAGACACCCGAAAGACTTCCCCAAGACCTCTTAAGACTACATAAGACACCCGAAAGACTTCCCCAAGACCTCTTAAGACTACATAAGACACCCGAAAGACTTCCCCAAGACCTCTTAAGACTACATAAGACACCCGAAAGACTTCCCCAAGACCTCTTAAGACTACATAAGACACCCGAAAGACTTCCCCAAGACCTCTTAAGACTACATAAGACACCCGAAAGACTTCCCCAAGACCTCTTAAGACTACATAAGACACCCGAAAGACTTCCCCAAGACCTCTTAAGACTACATAAGACACCTGAAAGACTTTCCCAAGACCACTTAAGACTACATAAGACACCCAAAAGCCTTCCACAAGACTTCTTATGACTAACTTTTCTTCAGTAAGGGTGTACTTATTTATGGTAAAAGCAAAGGCTTAAATTGATCTCACTTACCAGATGGCATGCTAATATGGCCACCAGATTTGAGTAACTTTAGCCGGCTTTTCTTGAATTTTCCCTTCCTCTTTTTTGGCGTGGGTCTTCCCTGTTGTTGTTGTTGGATGATGATGTTCAGTTCTCTCTCCAGCAAATGGAATTCCCTCTCAACCAACTCCCGTTCCCGTTTTGCCAATAATTCCTCTTGAATCCTCTGCTGCAGGATCGCCTTTGTCAATTCTTCTTCCCTACATCGAAGCTCCTGAAACAAGCCCCAGTCAATAACCCGATCAATTAAAATTGATGTGACAAAAACATTTGGAATTGTAAGGCTTCCAACCATTCCCAATAAAAAATATGCACTACGATTTTTGATATCGGATCAAATTTTATTTTGAAGTAATGGTTGTATTTAATAGAAATCAGAATGTCTAGTTTTCAAAATGAAATTGATACATTAGACCTGGAATATGGATATTCATTTTTAGAGTGTCTAGAGCCAAGAAGGATCAGATAAGGAGAGGAAAAGTGGGGCTGCGTTGAGTTAGAGAGAGAAGAGGAAACCTCCCACTCGGGTGGAAAGGGGGATAGGAAATTCTCGAGGTAAACTGTTGTCACGTGGTCGCTAGCTAGCGCGTCTCATAAAGGATTCGTTTTACCCACGTGACAACAATTTACCACGAAGCATCTCTACCCCCGTCTGTCCCCCGTTCTCCCAGAGTGGGAGTTTAGGCCGATGCAGTAGGAGCCGCGCCGTTCCCACTTTTCCTCTCCTTATCTGATCCTTCTTGCTAGAGCTAAGAGAAATACAACCAGCACTAATCTTTGCGCTCATATTGCGTGGAAAAAGTCCCCCCCCCAAAATATAAATTATAAGATATCATCGCGTAATTATAGTAAATTATTGAACCACATTAGTGACAAATCACTACAGTGACCAACAAGCAACTCAGCGGTTCTATTAAAGACATCAGCGAGTGTTTACAATCTATTTCATATAAAAACATAATAAATTATCTTGTGGCTCACGGCGCCTGTTCGTGTAACTTTTTGGCCACGGTTTTTCAATAATAATTTATTTAGAAAACTGAGCAATATATAACGATTGGCTAAAAATATCTGCAAATAAATGTTTTGAGGTTTAATTTCTTAATTTTAGATTAAAAATTAGGGTTTTTGTTAAATTAAAAATATTTTTGTGTAAGAACCAAACTAAAGAACCCAGAACAATTTTTTCTAATTGACCTGGACGTTTTTAACCGCTTGACCAATTTTTAGACGAAATTTCGGAAACTGTCATTGACATTTAATGCGTCTGACTGACGTACAATTATTATTATTATTATTATTACGTATAAATGAAAGAAAATTGTGTAGTTACCTTTTCTTTGCACCTAAGCTCGTGGAACATTTCTTCGATTTCGTGCTTCCAATCTTCTTGTAGCGTATGGAATGATTCTTGTGGAGTGTTCATGAAAGGCGATCGTGATATTTCCTCAAGTTCTCGAAGTATATCCACAAAATACGGTCGTGCGTGAGGCTCTGGGTCCCAACAAGCTAAGTAGGGAGTTGAATCAAAAATATTTTGAGAAAATGTAATAAAAATTGTTTTTTTTCATGAGTATTTGGCGAAAATTACAGAAAATAACTAAATCCAGGATTGTAAAATTAGTGAACTCTCTACCGCTACAAACAACAATCTTAGCAATATAGGGACCAATTATTGACTAATAAAAACAAGCTAAGAACCAATTATTGATCAATAAAAACAAAGTACCAATTATTGATCAATAAAAATAAAGAAGCAATTATTGATCAATAAAAATAAAGAAGCAATTATTGATCAATAAAAATAAAGAACCAATTATTGACCAATAAAAATAAAGAACCAATTATTGATCAATAAAAACAAACTAAGAACCAATTATTGGCCAATAAAACAAACTAAGAACCAATTATTGATCAATAAAATCAAACTAAGAACCAATTATTGATCAATAAAATCAAACTAAGAACCAATTATTGATCAATAAAATCAAACTAAGAACCAATTATTGATCGATAAAACAAACAGAACCCATTATTGACCAATAAAAACTAACTAAAATCCAATTATTGACCAACCAAGAACAAATTATTGAGCAACTAAGAACAAATTATTGACTAATATAAAATCGGCGATTTAATTTGCTTTCGCAAATGAAACTTGTGTGTAGTTTTAAGCTGTTATACCTCATGATTTCGTGTACCTTATATTTAATCTTAACATATGAAAGACACGAACTCTGAGAATCAAGCATTTTGAAATTTCACGAATTTGATGACGTCAATTGATTTAAAAAAATAAAATGAGTGTTTTCAAGCTGTTTTTCTTTTTAAAGAAACTTATGCTGACGCCTAAAATACTCTATTGGCTTGTTTTTAAAGCAATTTTAACTCTCCCTTCACTAAGATCACAAAATTTTAGAGTGGGTTTATTAGAACAACAGTATTTTTTAAATAGAAAGGAATCTTACCTTCCATGAGTCTCGAAAAAGGCAGCGGGCATGTTGATGGAATAGGCAGGGTTAATTTATTGACAGCGACTCCGTAAGCCACAGCCAAGGCATCAATTCCTTTGTAAGGCGTTTCACCAGTCAACAACTCCCATAGTAAGACACCGTAACTATAATGACATAAAAAAAGTGTCTCATTTTTATAGGAACCAATTATTTTGAATCAAAAATAGCTTTTCTGGAACTTAAATAGTGAAATGAGGTTCTAAAACCTCCATATTTTATTAACAATGAGTGATATGCACTCCTTTCTCGACCGTAAGAACAGGAAACATAAAAGGGAAATGAGTCTCCATGGTTTGGCCCCGATTACTGGGGTTTTTACCCATTTTTTGTCGGTAAAAATAAAACTGTATATTGTTCATGTTAAAAGTTTTTAGTTGAACTAGTAGGTTTTTTTTTTTTGTAAAAGCATTTTATAACAAATATGACTTTAATTTTAATCACATTTATTCGTGATATTATATCACACTGACTTAGTTTTTCTCGCTATCAGTTTTTCTACTTAGCATAACATTTGGGTTAAATATTATAGGACGACGGTACTTTTAACCAAATTTACTAGAAATATGGTGATTTAGTGACCAAAATCACGATTTTACGGTGATTTAGGGACCAAATCACGATTTTATGGTGGTTTAGGGAGCTCAAAGTAGGGGGTTTTAGCTATTTTAGGGACCTGGTGGGAGCCCTGTAATAGATGAATTAAAAACAAAACCTGGCGCTTATAAGCGCATCTTCTAATGGCAAACAGTGGCAAAAATAGTAACTAACAGAGCATCTACCTATCTTTATCCATAGCATCAAGGAACATGGTTAGGGTTCACATAATTTGAGAAAATTGTTTCCATTTTTGACAGGTTTTTCTCACGATTGAGATTTAGCTAGCGTAGAAAATCTAGAGCTATAACTACGGTATCCATCTACCAAATTGAACCCTTACCAAAAAAGTTTATCTTAAAAAGTCTTGGGGAAGTCTTACGGGTGTCTTAAGTAGTCTTAAGAGGTCTTGGGGAAGTCTTCCATTATGTCAATAAGTCTTAAAGACTTCCTAGCTAAGACTTTCGTGGTGTTCTTGGGGACCTCTTCAGATCAGACTAACTTTTTTCGGTAAGGGTAGAAGCAAGGACTATTAACAATGGATACCTATTCTAATATTCTAGAATGGATACCTATTCTAATGGCAAAAGGTGGCAAAAATATTAACTAACAAAACCACAGAGCATCTACCTAATCTTTATCCATAACATCAAGGAACGTGGTTAGTGTTCACATAATTTTAGCCCTACCTATGTTCAAATTTCACATGTAACAGTGGGTCATATTCACTTACATTGAAGAAATACTAGCATAATAATGAGAAAATATTATCTATTTTTGACCGGTTTTTCTCACAACTGAGTTTTAGCTAGCGTAATAAATCTAGAGCTATTAATAACTACGGTATCTATCTACCAATACAAAGCGCACCAATTGAAACAATGAAAAATATTATGTTACTTATGTTGATATAAGTAATAAACTTACCTCCAAACATCACTAGCTTTGGAAAAGGTGGAGGACTTGATGACTTCTGGAGCCATCCAAGCATAGGTACCGGCAGCTGACATGCGTGTCGTTTTGTAAACTTCTCTGGCCAATCCAAAATCTGTTATTTTCAGCGTCTTGTTGTAAAGAGTCGCTAATTCGACACCTTCACTGAGTAGAACTGAAAAATAAAAATATTCCTTACTGTTGCGAACTTTTAACTTCTACACTTTTAATTGTGAGGTAACAGTCCTGATCTTATAACATTCACACTCTTCTATCTCTTATCTTGGTGTCATCTCCCCGCTGCGTAGACTACAACATTCACACGTACCCCTGACATTTCGCTGACATCCCCTACTGCCTTACCGTAAGCTCCTTATTGATAAAATAAATTTATCAAAAATGATAACGGATGTTTCGAAACTTGGCATTATGACAATTTGCAACTAGAAATTTTAATTGTTAAAAACTCTAACGCGACTTTGATTGAAAGCATTGATTTAAATTAAATTGGTTATTTAAATGTCTTAAGCATGGGAAAAGAAGACTTGCTGAAAAATATCCTATTCAAATCTTACAGTTATTTATGTTACAATAAATTTTCGAGCTACCGTGGGTAGGACAACATGCACCAAACTAGTTGAGCGTAAATGCACCCCCAAAAACAGTGGGGGGGGGGAGCTTGTAGCTAGCATGTTTGAATGGGAAAACAGGCTGTCCAACTCTTTTTCATCCCTATATCCTACTAGCCAGGACTACAACTTGCTTTAACCAAGGTATAAAAAAAGTTCCAATTGATCTTTGGTGAGCCCTAGCTAATTCAAAATCACCTTTCCTCGCTTAGCAGACAAGGTTGGCCATACATAGTTTTCACTAAAGGGCGTAAATGTCATTTCCCCAAGCGTTGCCACACACTTGTGAGCGCATACTGAAGCAGAGAGAAAGCCTAGCAGTTCTATTTTAAACCTGATCTGTTCTGAACTAAGCTCGCAAGCTCATGCCCCTTTATCAAGGGGGTAAACTCAAGAGCAGATACGCCCCTTACCAAAAAAAGATAGTCTTAAGAGGTCTTTCATTACGTCTTGAGAACCCCTTCCAATCAGACTAACCTTTTTTCGGTAAGGGGTCCCAAGAGAGGATTGATAAAAACTAATTTCCTTTACTTTTCCAGGTTTTACCAGTGAATTTTCCATCATATTCCAGGTGCACCAAAGGTTTTTAAAAACCATAGTAAATATAATGAATTTTGCTGATTAAGGTTGTACCAATTTAGCGTCCTTGAAGCTTATGATCAAAAAAACTTTTACTTAAAACTATTTCCTTGATATTTCCCTGATTTTTGTCAACATTCCCTGATATTCCAAGCTTGTATGAACCTCGCAAGAGTTCTCTAAGAATTCTTGAAGAACTCTTCACAGGTGAAACTTTTTGGTACAGGGTAATGTGGGAATAACACATTTTAACTCCAACACTAATGGAAAAAGGGATATGGCTCTGGATTTACGGGTCACTCTATTTTAGTGAATTTCCTGTAAAGGAAATTTGTTTTTGAAATGAAGGAAGAAATTTATTTAAATTATAGGACACAATAGTTAAATTTTTGGCCAAGTTTAGTGATGCGTACTCGAGATACTGTGGTAGACTACAGCAGGAATATCGCCGTAAAACACAGCTAGTGATTTAGCAGATATTTTTACTGAGGTGATTTACAGTTTAAAAGAATCATCATTTACTATATATGAATGTTTTATGAAGTAAATATACTCACCGTTGCTAGATTTAAGATCCCTATGAATGAGTGAGATGGGTGCTTCCGAATGGAGGTAGTTCATTCCACGAGCGATTTGAATCGCCCAATTGACTAAGATATCCGGAGATATTTTTCTGCCTGCTAAAACCCTGTTTAACGGTCCACCGCGAGCGTATTCCATTACCAAACATAGATTTGGTTCGTCCAAACACACACCTTTCAAAGTCACAATATTTGGATGATCAAGAAGCCAAAATAACTTTGCCTCTTGCCTAACATTCTCAATTGTCACGCTAATATCTTCATCCGGATCTTGCCGGGCTGCTTTCACAGCCACTTCTTGGTTATCCCAGAACCCGCGATAAACTTTGCCGAAACCGCCCACACCAATCACTTCTTCCAACTCAAGTTCGGTAAATTTAATTTTAAAAGGTTTAATATCATCGCCGAGTGATTTGTTAATATCTTGAATTTCTTCTTGCGAGACGAAATCGCAAGGAAATATTCCCACTTTGTCGCCGATTTTACCCGTCCACCAACCTTCGTCTCCAGATATTTTAGAGTCTTGTGAAAGTACTTCCACATGTTCACCCCGGCGTAAGGAGAGTTCGTCCTCTCCGGAAGCTTCGTAGTCGTAAACCGCCGTCCAGATCCTTGATCGACTGTGGTTGCTACTACTTTCACCGCTACTACTGTTAGGATCTCCATTTTTCACTCTTAGCGTTGCGACTTGAGCGGGTTCCATGGACAAAGAAATGGCACTAGGCATCCGTTGTTCCGCGTTTACACGCTTACTAAGTTTCTAAGCCATTTATTATTTTCTTCCAAATAAAATTGGTCAAACTTTGTTAGGGCCTATTAAATACCCTAGACTGATAAGCCTAGGCCTAGACCTCCGTTCTTCTACTACGAGGGACTGTAACGCGAACCGAGGCTTAACTCGCATATTACAAATGACGTTACTAGTAAAATGGGCCGATATTTACGATAATGACTGATAAGAAATTAATCTACTAGATCTAATGGAATCGCGTAACTACCTTTCCGCCCCCGAATCACAATCAGCTTTGATACACTTTCCTTTTTCGAAACAACACATACACAAAATATCCAAAACAAAATTTTTCAACAAAGCTACGCCATATTAGGTACTTTGACCTTAAAACAGAATGGACTGTACACTCCAGCAAAAAGGTTTCAATCAAAGAGGCGTCGTCTGGTAATAAATGGATTAGGCTGTGGGAGGAGCCCGGGCGGCCTTGCCAGATCAAAAGATTATCGATTACACTATATTTTAGCGCGAAATTTGAAATTGGTTTCTTAGAGCGTTAAAATGAACATATACACATAACAAACAAATATATAAATTAATAGTAGTATGTAACAGGGAAATTAATTTAACGGTTATATTCGTCATTAAGGTACAATTCATGTAAAATTTAGGATAAAATAGTTCTTGAAAAATTGCGTACGTTCAGCGATACCTACCGGAGATAATGTCTTAGCCTACCGTAGGCATAAACCTCGGTATACATTTTCCCTCAACGAGGCTAATACCTCCAAGGGCGTCTTATTTTTCACAACATTTTTTTTTTTTTGTTTTTTCTTAATTTAATCCTCACAATAAGATATATAATATAGTTTTTTTTTTCGTATGCCTTCATTAAAGTTAAAATCTTATACAGCTTACAATAATGATAGAAAACTTTACCCTAAGCTTTATAATTTGAGTAAAATATATGATATTATAGGAATTACCATGAAATTATAGGAGAAAATAGGAAGGGGGTGAAAATATATGCAATGTGGTCACCCTGCAATGCACAAAGGTGTTACCAAGAGTCCATAGATTAAAAAGAGTTTGCCTCGAAACAGCCTTCCAGGGCCAAGCGAAGTTTTACTCTGTCACTCTCTATCTGTCAAAGATTACCTTAGAAAATGCACAATTCATATAAACAGAAGTAAATGAACTTCTGATATAAAGAAATATTATTATTCAGTGGTCTTAGGTAAAACAGATTATTCTCTCATATTCAAAGAATATTTATCAGAAATTTTGTTTTAATTATTACATTAGCAATTCAAATTTTCAGTTTCTGAAAATTAATGGTAATTACTGGTATATCAATATATACTTTGATTAATTACCTCTTATTGGTACTCGAATGAATTAAATAATGGGTATTTAGTCGCACTTTCGAAGTAGACGCGTAGGAACACTGATCGCATTTAAAGGGCTTATCGGAAGAATGAGTTAATACGTGGCTTTTTAGATGGCTTTTTCGATAAGAAGCGTAGTCACACTGATCGCATTTAAAAGGTTTATCAGACGAATGTGTCAACTTGTGATCCTTAAGACTAGATTTCTGGAAATAAGCATAGTCACACTGATCGCATTTAAAGGGTTTATCAGACGAATGTATTAACTTGTGGTTTTTAAGACTAGCCTTCTGGTTACAAGCGTAGTCACACTGATCGCATTTAAAAGGCTTATCGCCAGAGTGAATAAACATGTGACTTTTACTGATTTTTCGATAAGAAGCGTAGTCACACTGATCGCATTTAAAGGGCTTATCAGACAAATGTGTTAACTTGTGCGTTTTAAGACTCGCTTTCTGGTAATATGCGATTTCACACTGATCGCATTTAAAGGGCTTATCGGCCACATGAATTCTTTTGTGTTTATGAAAATTGCCTTTAGAACTGGAAGCGTAATCACACTGATCGCACTTAAAGGCCTTATCAGACGAATGTATTAACTTGTGAGTTTTAAGACCCGATTTCTTACGAGAGGCGTATTCACACTCATCGCATTTAAAGGACTTTTCGGCCGAATGAAATAACTCTCGCGCTGTTTCTGCCTTCTGAATCTGTGACTCCTTTTTAATTTGCATTGCATCCTGGTCGAAATCAGTGAATGACTGACTAGAATCACTGGGACATTCCGTCTTGATTTGAGATACCAAAGAACTGACGTTTTCATTCTGAAAACCATGTGTTTCTGAGGTGTTTTCATCTTCATCTGATGGGTAATCAGGGAGAATATAACTGTTCTCATCTTTTACTTGATGATTGTCTTCTGAAACTTCTGTTTCCATAATTGTTCTTGGAATTTTAACGCTACAGAAAAGAGACAATCCACGAACCAATAAAAACACCCTAGAGGTTTGGATTAAGGTAAGGTAGGAACTATTGTTAAAATAGTTAATAGCTGAGTTGGTGCTAGGGGCATGGACGCGAGGTTCCCGAAGTTTTAAAATATTCTAGAAATACACTGTGATTAATATGTTTAACAACCATAAATATGATCCATCATCGTCGATTGGTGTAGTGTAGGATAAATTTTCAATTAAAAGTTAATTACTCGTAAGTAAAGTACTTTTTTGCATGAACAAAAAAAATTAAAATTTTTTAAAAATCGATTTGAACATAAGAATCGGTTTGAAAATCGTTGCAAAGTGTCTAGTGTGAACGTAGCTTAAGTGTCTAGTGTGAACGTAGCTTAAGTGTCTAGTGTGAACGTAGCTTAAGTGTCTAGTGTGAACGTAGCTTAAGTGTCTAGTGTGAACGTAGCTTAAGTGTCTAGTGTGAACGTAGCTTAAGTGTCTAGTGTGAACGTAGCTTAAGTGTCTAGTGTGAACGTAGCTTAAGTGTCTAGTGTGAACGTAGCTTAAGTGTCTAGTGTGAACGTAGCTTAAGTGTCTAGTGTGAACGTAGCTTAAGTGTCTAGTGTGAACGTAGCTTAAGTTTCTAGTGTGAACGTAGCTTAAGTGTCTAGTGTGAACGTAGCTTGTCTCTAGAGTAATTATATTTCAAAATGCACGCCAATTTTGTAAACAAACAAATGCCAAAATATTACGAGTCTAAAAACCAAATTATATATTCCGTCTTCTTCAGTTTTGTTATACCAACCCGATAAATTGAATCAACTATGTATCGGGCCTTTAGCTTTCTGATTAGTGCTTACACTTATGCTCTTAGCACTATCTTTATTAAAACACACAAGCATCTTTCTAGTTAAAAAAAGCATTTCTTACCTTTTTCTCAAAAGATCAAGGACCCACTTTCATAATTTCAACGCTAATTAAAGCCACTTCTTCTTCTCTAAGCGACACACTCCTATTCAGCAATAAAACTAACTGCTAGAGTGGATTGTGCAGACGGACTAACGACTGAGTAAAGTTTTTGTGTTCTTGCACGACTACCTATATTTCAAGAGGCGGGTTTTTCGAATTGGTGATAGTTAAGGAAATTGGTAATTTAAGGTTCGAAACGTGTCTTGCTTTCGTCAAAAAAACAAAGTGAATAGATCCATCCATAAGCCCGACTTATTTTTTGCGGGAATAGGTTGTCCTCGACTCCGAGATTTTATTTACCTCTAAAATTAATGAATTATTATTAATAACATTGTAATAATTGTTATTATTACAATCATGTTACAATTTATTCATTTTATGCAATTACTCGTCAAAAATGATAACCAAAGTGGAAATTTTACGAGGCAAAATCACTATAAGTAGTCATCATCAAAATATATAATTCTCTAGGTATGTCTGTCTCCCTGTCAAGTCCGTAAAATGTACACGCGAAGTTAGATGCACCGAATTGCAAACTCCGTTTGAGATTTAATTACGCCTAACAAAGCTGAATTTAATTATTCTACTTGTTTTGAGATTAAAGATGGTTCACACTGACAATCAGACAATCAGCCAAACAGACATTGTTACACAGAGAATTACATATATATTGGCCATGTCAACCACACATTATAAGTCTATGCCTCGCTGTATATCACAACTTTCTCGCTAAATATTTTTATTATTAAGAACTCACTATAACTGCACATAAATATTTAGGAGCAAATATATTAAGCCCATCCTCGCATACTTAATATAGATTCGTTTAAGTTTCAAATCGAAAAACGTACAGAAAATCCGAAACTAATGGCGTTACAAAGTGCACTCTAGTACATTTTACGGGGGTCACCCGTATAGACCTTTGATCGAGAAACAAAATGAATACCTTTAAAAGTCGATTTGAACTTTCGAAACGGTTTGAAAAGTGTTAAGTGTGAACGTAGCTTAGGAGATATCAGATTTCTCACCACATTCCAGACTTATTTTTTTGCGAGAGTAGGTTGTCTTTGATTCCGATATTTTATTTACCTCGGAAACGGGAGAATCAAAATGACTTAACTTGTGATTATATAGTATTACTTTCGATCCACATGAGTAGGAACACTGATCGCATTTATAGGGCTTACTGACCGAATGACTTAACTTGTGACAATTTAGAGCCTGTAAGCGATTAGATGAGTAGCTACATTGATCGCATTTCAGGACCTTATTGGCCGAATGAACGGACTGGTGGCATTTTAGAGCATGTAAGCTATTAGAAGAGTAGGTACACTCTTCGCATTTAAATGCCTTATTGGACAAATGATTCAACATGTGCTTTTTTAAAGCGTTGTTCCAAGGAGAAGAATACGAACACTGGTCGCATTTGGGGAGCTTATCGGGCGAATGAAGTAACATATGGATTTTTAGATTCCTTTCCTGACCAGAAGAAAAAGGGCACTGATCGCATTTATAGGGTCTAACAGGCAAATGAACGAACTTGTGTTTTTTTAGACACGATTTGAAATTAGAACCATACGAACACTGATCACATTTATATGGTTTATCGGGCAAATGAGTTAACTTGTGTCTAGTTACCTTCCATTTCACCCAAGAAGCGAAGGGACACTGATCGCATTGAATGCGCTTGCGCGAATGAACTTTTTTGTGGTTAATTATACCAGCTTTGTATTTACAGGTGTAAGAACATTGGTCGCACTGAAATTGTTTATCAGACGGATGTTTCAACTTGGAACGCGTTGTTCCTGCCTTCTGAATAGGTGTCTCTTCTTTATTAGGTATTGATGTCTCCTGGTTCGTGTCACTGGAATCGGAGAGACATTCCATCTTGATTTTGGATACCATTGAAATGTAATTTTCGTCGAACAAAGAATGGTTATCTGAGGAGTCTTCATCTTCAACGTCATTTGATTGTAAGTAGGGAAGAATATAATTGAGCTCATTTTCTTCTTGAGGGGGGTCGTCTTCAACCTCTTTTTTTATCAGAAACTCGGGTTGGCTCATTGCTCTTCGAATGGCCACACTGCAAAATAGACATTCGACCTAAGGTTTCGCCTTTTAACACCAAAGTTGGTGAAGGCAATAAAATTCGCTCGCAAGAGCCTTTATTAATGAAGGCAACTGATAGGGTCACGTGACCACTTGTTAATTTCTCCGGTTTCTCTCGTTGCCTTCGTTAAAAAGGCCAGTGCAAGGAATTTCCTGGTTTTATTTGCTGGAGTCTCTTATAGATAGATTCGCCACATGCATGTATGTATGTAAAAGTCACTGACGTAGGCTGTAACTATCTCAATCCAACATAAAAGGTACCTAAGAATTGAACAATAGACACAAAGCCTGCTGAATCGCGCGCTTAAGCTTGGAACATATGCTTTAAAGCTTAGTGGCTATCATATTTGAAGGGTATTTCATTAAACGCCGATAAATGGTTTCTATAAAGTGATATTTTTCAGTAGAGTCGTCTGCTTTTCTTACATTATTGGTTCCCTTGATAAAGCTAATGAAGACGAGTGGTATCCTGAGCGAACCATCCCATAAACTCTAAGTTTCTAGACACTCCTCCCTCCTTTGGTGGGATAAATTTGTAATTAAAGTCACTTCCACCTCAAGCAAAACTGAAGCACGGAGTTTCTGTATTATTCGCTGATTTAGTAATGTAAAAGGAGACGAAGAACAAACAAAAGGGTTAAATTTCTCTCCCAAATTAGACAAGGAGGAAATAGGAAAAATCTTCCTAAATTCGATTAAAAATTTAATAAATAGGAAAATGCTCTCTATACGTGGAATAAATAATCAAACAGATTCACACTTTTTAGTTTTAACTAAATTAATTAAGCGAAAACCAATTTCTAGAAGAGAAAATTACGATTAAAGGGAGAATGCAACAACAAATATTTTTTTATCGATTCCTTATTGTTTAAATAGGCCTAATCCTCTATTGAAAATATTTACAAACAAATATTAAACTAGAAATAAACTTAAAACTTACCTTAAAATAGGCTTAGCGGGATTCATGGAGGTCCTGATTTCCTCGCGTAAGGTCTAGCGACTGCAAGTCTCGTGCAGATCTCGCGTGGACGACGGGCCTTTGCTCATTGGTCGCTAGACCTTACACGGACGCAATTCAGGATCTCCATGAATCCAGCTAAGCCTATTTTCCGGTTAAGTTTTAAATTTATTTCTAGTTTAATGTTCGTTTTGTAAACTTTTTATCGGTGTACTAGGCCTATTTAAACGATAAGGAATCGATAAAAAATCACTTGTAATTAGGTTGCATTCTCCCTTTAAGAGTTGAATATGTGGTAATTTTCGAATACGGTCCATTCCTTTCAAATTTAGAAGGAACTTTTCCAGTTGGTCCATTTTGTTCAGTTTAGATCGAATTATTTTAACTAATTCTTTTGCAATATAGAAGCAATTATCTACGTTGGTTCATTTTTTCTCAATTTAAAAGTAATTACATCATTTTATTTGGTCTATTTTAGTTCAATTTAGAAGTAATTGTACAATGTTATCTCTTTGTCGTCCAATTTTGATTGAATATGATCTTTCCTAATCTTCACAGATTTGACTGTACAATTTTTATGCTCAGCGTTGTCTGCTAAGCAAGAAAAAACTAACTTTAAAGAAGCACTTTAGCCCCTTTAAATTTAATTTTCTTATGGTACCAGAGGCTTATGTTTTATCACAATATTCTCAGGTTCATAAATAAGTTCTTGGTACCGGTAGGACTCGAAAACATGGATAATTATATTTATAGTGTACTTTTAAAATGGTTATAGCTATAAGAGCCGTCGCCGCACTGGTGTAATAATCGCGAGGCCTTATTACCGCGTATCCTGGCAGATTGACGTCGGTACAATTTGGGTCTTTTAAACTGGCTTATAATATAATAATGATACACGCAATTTTCAAATTTATTAATAAACATTTCTTACCTTATCTTCCCTTTTCTTCAAAAAAAATTAATATTCGTACAGAATGTAACGTGTATGGTTTATTTTCTATTTCATCTGGTTCCGACTCCCAAGCGAACACTCCGTTTCAGAGACTATAGTACGGAGGTTAATAGAGAGACAGGTTAAACAGGCTCTTACATTAATCACAAAATTCTATAACTTCCAGACATAAGGGGTGCGTTCAGTAGTATTCAGCAATATCAGGCGGTTGCAACTGTTTTTTCTTTCTTTATGAACCGCCTTTTTCGCCCTTTCCTCTAGTCTTGGCGCGTTTTTTAATTTTATTTTTCGCCTATTATCCGAGACCCGTCACCGTCTGTAATTCATCTGTACCTTCTTGGTAATTAACCATTCGATATTTAAAATTCAGTAAGAATCCAAACTTCTCTCGTTTTCATCCAAAACTAGTTTGAAAAGAACATTGTCTAAATTCCATCCACAAGCCCAACTTTTTCCTTGCGGGAGTAGGTTGTCCTCGATTCCGAGATTTTATTAGCCTCGTAACCGACAGAATTTGAATGAGTCATTTTATGCTTTTCTATGTGCACTTTCGAAGTAGACGTGTAGTTACACTGATCGCATTTAAGAAACTTATCGGTCGAATGAACTGTACACTTGTGTTTTTTTAGATCCCCTTTCCGACTAGAAGAGTAGGTACAATGATCGCATTTAAATGGTTTTTCGGAAGAATGAATAACCTTATGGTTACTTAAAGTACGATTCGATTTAGAAATATAATCGCACTGATCGCATTTAAATCGTTTGTGAATTGATTTGTGTTCATTTAGATCCCGTTTTAGACTAGTTGCATAGGGGCAGTGATCGCATTTATATTGCTTATCGGTCGAATGAATTGCCTCGTGTTTTTTTAGATTCCATTTCCAGATACAAGAGTAGGAACACTTATCACATTTAAAAAGTTTATCAGCCGAATGAATTACCTTGTGTTGAATTAAATTATGTTTCCGACGAGAAACATACGGGCACTCGTCACATTTAAATGGCTTATCGGTCGAATGAGTTAACATGTGTCTTTTTAGTGTACATTTAACATTAGTGACGTAGGAACACTGTTCACAGTTGAAATTTATCGATTCTCGCGCAGTATTCGTGTTCTGAGTGGATGTCTCATCATTTATCGCCAGAATCTTCTGGTCGAAATCACTAGAGTCACTAAGACATTCTGTCTTGATTGCGACTGCGATAGAACTGACGCCTTTATTAGGTAAAAATTGACTTTCTGAGGAGTTTTCCCCTTTAAGGTCAGGGAGAATATAATTGAGCTCATCGAGACCTTGAGTGTCGTCTTCTACAACCTCTTTTTTGATGAAATCCTCGGGGTTGTTCATTGCTTTATGGACTGCAACGCTGCAAAAGAGATGTACTCGTTCAAATGTTTCACACTTTTAGATCAGACTGGTGGGAATAGCAAGGGCAATTTAGGCTTAATATATTTCAAGGTATTTCGATTTGCGACACTTGTAAATACTCAAGGATTTTGTCTTCTTTGGCAGTGAAGCGGATATCTAAATTATTATATAAGCTTCTCTTGAAAAAGCAAGAGTTTGAAGTTGTATGTATTCATTTCACAATCGTCAGTTCGTGATTACAATCCACTCATATTGCGCATACCATAGAGTTGATGAAGAGGAGGTAGACCGAGACAGTATTGTCAGCCACGAGTGGAAAAACCTCAACCAGACACATTCATACTTAACACAAAATCTTGTTCTTTTAATGAAAAGGTCAGAATTGTACCATAATTAACTCTAAAACACTGCATGAGCCATTAATACATTTAGGGCGAGATTAAATGGGCATGAACATATAACAGTAGAGTGAACTGATTCACTCGTATCAGTGGGTTCATGTAACAAAACTGATGACGACGAAAAATATAATATATTTTTCAAATATAATATCTTATTTCTGCCAAGATTTACATTAAATTCGTCTGCTCTACTCTATTTCCATATCATTTACTGTAGGCAAAATATTACTAATTAGTAATTACAATTGTTATTATCGTGGGGTTTTAAAAGTTTCCCCGCTATAGAAACGCTGAAACGGCGAATATTTAATTTTGCAGAAAACGTTAGCTCTTTTTAAGCCTATAAACGGCAGCTGGTTCTTATGACCTGCCTTTCCCTAAGTTCAAGAGAAGTTTGCAAAATGCGATGAGCTAAGGCGGTTTGATACACAATGTTTAAACTCATCTAAAGTCATTGCCAACTCCTCTTGAAGATTAGTATATCCCATTCTATTTTTTTGTCCAAACATATAATTAAATATAGAAAAAATGATTTGACTATATCATATCTGACGTAATTACCCTAAAAGGGTGGGATTACGTTTACAGGATGGGATGGGACCACTGTAGTGGAATAAAATAAGTTTTAGCGCGCATCAGTATACCGTTTGAACTTGTATTAGACAATGCTTTCATATTCTTTTCTATGACAATTTGGTAATGTGTTGAAGAAATAAGATTCAACTAATTAAGAACAACGAGGTATATTTTCAACACAACAAGTGTGTCTCTTTTTAGCAGCATTTCATTTTGAAGAACAATGACTGACCCTGAGTGTGTGATAAAACAAGAGGTTAAAGAAGAACATGATAATCTCGTCGACTCTCGATGGAATGACGTTTCAGATAAAATTGCCCCGTCAAGTTCAATTAAAGAGGCAAACTCTTCGGAAGAACTAATTTTACCGCATGCAAACTTCAGTTCGATGGTAGTCAATGTCAAGAGCGAATATCACAGTGACTCTAGCGAGTCTCAAACATTCCCGCTTAAAGAAGAAAAGTTTCACAATGCAGAGACCGCGCCGAAGCGACCAGCAAAAATTAAAAAATTTGAGAAGTCTTCCGACGTCACTAATTCGCTTGAAAAGCGCTTTAAATGCGACCAGTGTTCCTACTCTTCTAACTGGAACCAATGTCTTAAAAACCACAAGTTACTACATTCGCGCGTGAATTCTTTTAAATGCGATCTGTGTACTTATGAGTCTCATTTGAAAGAGAGACTAGATAAACACAAGTTAATTCATTCTCGCAAACAGACCTTTAAATGCGACCAATGTTCCTACACTACTCGTAGGAAAGATACATTAAAATTCCACACGATGAATCATTTTCCCGAGAAAACCTTTAAATGCGATGAGTGTCCATACTCTTCTTGTTGGAAACAAGCTCTAAATGTCCACAAGTTGAACCATTTGTCTAATAAGGAGTATTATAAATGCGATCAGTGTTTCTACACATGTAGTACGAAAGGGCGGCTAAATCATCACAATTTAATTCATTTAAGTTCCGCTGTTAATGAGGTTAATAATAAAATTTCGGAATCTAAGGCAACCTACTCTCGCAAAAAATAAGTCTCAGTTGCTTTTTTTTATAAACGTATATGATCAAGATTATGATAGAAAATTGCTCTAGGAATGCCATCAAGGAAGGGTCAAAAAATATACAAACAAATATTAAATTATAAATAAATATAAAACGTAAAATAGGCTTAACTGGATTCATGGAGATTCTAATTTCTTCGCATAGAAGGGTGAGCGACCGAAGTCTCTTGGAGATCTCGCCTTTGCTCATTGGTTGATGACCCTTCAATGCGAATAAATTGAATGAATCCTGCTAAGCCTATTTTCAGGGTGTTTTAAATTTATTTCTAGTTTAGTATTTGTATGTAATGTTTCTACTGGTGGATAAATAAATTGCATTCTCCTTTTAAATGTGATAAAGAGCAATGAGAATTAACATCACAAAAATCAAGTCATGAAAATTCAGAAGAAAGTTATCTTAGCAGCCAGGGGTGCAATGTAATTCTTTATGCGTTCTAACATATATATATATATGTTGGATATATGAAGCAATTTTGTCTGTTGGTGCATATCCCTTCGGCACTCTTTGGAATTTAATCGCAAATATGATCCTTTAAAATACTGAATAGTTTGTCAACTTGAAGAATAATGATGATTGTATTAAACAGAAGGGAAATAAAAAAATTTCAATCTCTCTATCCTTATTAAAATCATCTATTTTTATTTCAATGCGGATCAGTGCCCTATGCTTCTAGTCGAAAACTGTATCTAAATGAACACAAATTAATTCATTCGACCGATAAGCGATTTAAATGTGATCAGTGTTCAAATTCTACAAATCGCAAACTATATTTAAATAGCCATATTTTAATTTATTCTTCCGATAAACCTTTTAAATACGATCAATGTTCCTACCTATTATCAAGCGAACCACAAATATTATCAGCTCGCGGTTTTCAATTAAATTTGAATTGAAATCTTTAGCTCATGATATAATTTTGATAATTAAATCCGTTTCTATTATCTCGGGTTCTAATATCGCTAGAACTTTACTTTTAACGAACCGTAAAAGTAGTTCGGGTATAATTTGACAATTTTAAGTTTAATTTTTCCCTAGTTACGATAAGAAATGTATATTAAAATGATGATTTATGCTTAAACTCGAAGATGTCTCCATAATAGAGCCTATTATCCGAAACCCCGTCACCGTCTGGCCTACAGCGCGCCCACCCGCTGCGAGAAAGAGGCAAGAGAGAGTTCAGTCGACTGGAAAATAAATCATTCCCAAACGAAACTTACCCCCGAACTTGGACTCCTATTATGAAAATAGATGTCATTTCGTGTTTTTCATAGTACTAAATAACCCTATACTTCCGCCTTAACAATTATGAAAGCAACCAAGATCCAAGGGGAAACGTTTATTTCTAACCAATTTAAAATAACCTGTAGTATTTTTAAGAATGTAAATTACCTATTTCCAATAAAATATCATTTAATTACAGTCTCAGCCTAATTATTGTATAATTAAACACTATGAAAAACTGATTTCTTTGAAAAATAACTTTTCTATCTTTAGAAAATGTACGATGCAAATGAGTTTTCGACTGCTAAATAAGGTTTAGCAGACAAAACTACTAAAGTCGTCTACTGTCTATAATAATTTCCAAATCGGCAGTCCGTCTTTACAATCCACTCAAGTCACCTGTGTGTTGAAGACACATCAAAGACTGGGTCGGGGAGTAGATATTCACTACGAGAGGAACATCAAACATACGCCTTCAGGCTACACGAAAATCATTGTTCTTTTGATAAGAAAGTAAGAACTGTATGATAATAAAGTCTAAAACTGTACATGTGTTATTACTACTTTCAATTCGAGTTTAAATATGCATAAACACGTAAGGTAGTAACCCCAAACATTGATGACTAGAATCACTCGAATCAGTGGGTTCGTAGAACAAGACTAATGACGAGGAAAAATAAAATTTATATTTTAAGCAAGAATTTATTTTGGAAAAATAACCTAACTGTCGTCTGCTGTACTCCTTTTCTAAATAAGTTGTCAAAAACATTGGAATTTTTACTACGTGTTTCACTCCTTTTTCCGAAAATGTTCCCACTACATCAATGTCAAAACTTAAGGCGGTAGAATAGGGTAATCAGGGTCTTGTTCTGTGGGTCTGGGAACTATCTCGCGGCGGGTGGGCATGCTGTAGGCCAGACGGTGACCGATCTCGGATAATACGCTCTATCCTGGCGACATTTCGAGTTTACGCGTAAAACACAGCTATAATATACATTTCTTATCGTAACTGGGGAAAAATTAAAATTAAAATTGTCAAATTATATAACGAACTACGTCTGATTTTTGTAGTTCGTCAGAAGAGTGAAGGTTCAACTTGTTAACAACAGTTAGGTCTTTGAAATTATATACATTTAAAAAATATGGCACTAATTTAAGCTTATGTCTCTTTACCAGGATTTGAATTTTGAAGAACAATATGTTTGATCCCGAGTTTGCGATAAAAAATGAAATTGAAGACTCTCCCGGAGAATCTGATGGGCTTGGTTCTATTCTACCTGACACTCTAGAATCTAATGAGCTTGAATTTATTCTACCCGACTCACGAGAATATGATGAACACAGTCATAATCATCTCGACTCTCAATGTCATGGCGTTTGTGACCAAATTGCTCCGTCAGGTTCAATTAAAGAAGACAACTTGTTAGAAGAACAATTACTGACCAATGAAAACGAGTGTTCGTGGGAAGGTCACGTCAAGAGCGAATGTCCCAGTGATTACAACGTGCCTCTAACTGAATTAGGTCAGGAAACACTTCAGACTAAAGAAGCAACGGAACAGGACCCACAATTGATAGTTCACAAATGCAATTCTTTCGCAACTTTTTGGAAAGAAAAATTAACTGATCATAAGTTAATTCATTCGACCGATGCAACATTTCAATGCGATCAGTGTTGCTTTTCTTCTCGTTGGCAAGTTAATCTCATAAACCATAAGGTAATTAATTCGTTAGCCTGATAAGCCCTTTAAATAAATAAGCGACCATTTGTCTTAAGTAGCGCAATAATATTCATTCCCTAACCTAAATTAGTCCAATTTGTTTTTTTATAGAATACGCATGCTAATGAAACTCCAGAAGAACGCAAGTTACGATTGAATCGTCAAAAAGTGCAAAGATGGAGAGCTAAACAGAGCCAAGAAACTTTGCAGCGAATATGTCAACAAAATGCGAAGGCCAAACGCCAACGACGACAAAATGAAACACCCGAAGAAGCTCAGATTCGACGAGCGCGAGAAGCTAAACGGATGCAAAGATCAAGATTAACTCAACAAGCTCAGGAAACTGAGGAGCAAACTTTGTTACGTCGAGCGCAAGAAGCTCAACGGATGAAATTATCAAGATTAAGTCAAAAAACTCTGGAAACTGAGGAGCAAACGTTATTACGTCGAGCACAAGAAGCTCAACGGATTAGGCTAACAAGATTAAATCAACAAGTTCAGGAAACTGAGGAACAATCACTATTACGTCGAGCGCGAGAAGCTAAACGGAAGCAATTATCAAGATTAAGTCAAAAAACTAGGGAAACAGACGGCCAATCGTTATTAAGTCGAGCCAAAGAAAGTAAACGGGTGAAGCTATCAAGATTAAATCAAGTTCAGGAAACTGACGAGCAATCACTATTACGTCGAGCACAAACAAGCAAATGTCTATCAAATTCTTGACGACAAGCCAATGAAACTGAAGAACTAACCGTTATATTTAGATTGCAAGTGTGTGAATAAATTCATAGATAATATTAAGGAAAAAAGCTAAGGTAAAAGAAGAGCAAAATCACTATTGCTTCGATTACAAACAAATGAAAGAGTTGGTACTTCAAATTCCTTATGACAAGCCAATGAAATTGAGATAATTTCTATTACATTAACACTTTTGTGTTATAAAAGTAAAGTTTCCTAAACTATTTTAATTGAATATAAAAATAGAATTGTGTATTGATTTGCATAGCACTATTTACGCCATACGAAAGAACTAATTAATGTAAAGATGAAATTAAAACATGCAGAAAAAAGCTATTTTAAGTGAGAGGGGTTCAGATAAGTCATGGAATCAAAATACAACGAAGCCAGTGATTTCAGGCCTGTTTTTAACCATTTTGTAGAGGTCAAATAGAAAAATTTAGGGGTCAACTGTAAAGATCATTAATCCAAAAAATGAAAGAATGTTTCTAAAGATTTAAATTCGTCTGCTTGGCGCGAGATCAATTTGACAAGGCTTGAATTGAGTCAGGTGGCATGCCTAATTTAACACTATTTTTTCAGAATATATCAAAGGAAACTTAAAATTTCTAGATATGCAAATGACAATTTAGTAATTTATAGCTTCTAAGAACTTGTAAATTCAATCTTACACTATCTTTTGCCTATTAAAAGACTCAATTTCAGATGTTGAAACCTCGAGTAACATTTTTTAGTTTAGTTAATTACTACATCTTACATTTCTTCTTGCGTCCCGAAAGAAGGTTGATTAAGTTACTCCTGTCATCAAGCAACGAGTTAATTGATACAATAACCCTCAAAATACAAAATAAAGTAGAAATTTAAATTTCACTTACGTCACATCAGAGTGGGGATGATGAAAGGCTGATCCCAAAAACAAAAGAAGTATCATCGAAGCTCTACGGCCGAGGCTTAGCGAGAATTATATCCAGCGTGATTGATTAATGTTTCACATTCGCGTAATAATTTTCACACACAGGTTGATTTTAGCCTATACCAATTCCTCTTTTCGATACACACACAACTCGACTTATTTAAAAATTTAGTTCTAATTTAATTTCGAATGAACTTTATGTTTGGACTATATTACACACTCATTCAGTTACCTTGGTTCCGGGTGAGGTAGGGTGGAGATTAACTCGAGAAACGGGTTTAAAATTTTGCACGCGTTATAGTCATTAAAAAAAACTGATAATTATAATGAAGATGACACGAGAAAATAAAGAATTGTCGAATTTTGAATCGTAAAATAACTAGTCTAAGCTTAATGAAGGAGAAAAAACAGCCACACGTTGACGGTGACAGAAGACTAGTGGCATTTGCTAAACAATGTCAATGAGCAAAATCAAGGAGGAAAGGGACGGAAATAAGCACAGGAAACTGGAGATCCACCTTAAAGGGAGAATGCAACCTAATTACAAGTGATTTTTTTATCGATTCCTTATCATTTAAATAGGCCCAATCCACCGATAAAAAGTTTACAATACAAATATTAAACTAGAAATAAATTTAAAACTTAACAGGAAAATAGGCTTAGCGACCAATGAGCAAAGGCCCGTCGTTCACGCGAGATCTCCACGGGACTTACAGTCGCGTGCGATTGGTCGCTAGCCTTACACGAGAGGAAATCAGGACCTCCATGAATCCCGCTAAGCCTATTTTCCAGGGTAAGTTTTAAATTTATTTCTAGTTTAATATTTGTTTGTAAATCTTTTCAGTAGTGGATTAGGCCTACTTAAACAATAAAGAAGCGATAAAAAAAAATCACTTGTTAGGTTGCATTCTCCCTTTAAATGAAAATATATAGAAAGTTCCGAATTATATTGGGATATATTTTATTTTTTTTTTTAGGAATGCCTGGAGATTTCGTAGAGTTCAATTTGAATCGCTGACCAATTATACTTAAAGGGAGAATGCAACCTAACAACAAGTGATTTTTTATCGATTCCTTATTGTTTGTTGTATCCCGCCTCTCGCGGAAGCAGGTGGGCACGCTGTAGGCCAGACGGTGACTGGTCTCGGATAATAGGCTCTATTGTGGCGTAAAACACCGTTATAATATACATTTCTTATCGTAACTAGAGAAAAATTAAACATAAAATGGTCAAATTATACCACGAACTACGTCTGACTTTTATGGCTCGTCGGAAGTAAAGTTGAAGAATCTAGCGATATTAAAACGCGAGATAATAGGTGCGGAAATGATTAATTCCGATAAGTAATTTTTAAACAAGATTCGCTAATCTCTCATGTTATAATTATCGAAATTACATCACGAACTAAAGTAGATTTCAATTCAAATAAGTGAAAACCCCGAACTGATAGCATTGGTACGGAAAATGACCCTTTTTGGTGAGTTACCCATTGACTACCGCCTTAATTTCGAAGTTACCTTCTTAGCGCGTCAACCTGGAGGTCTTGTTTTTTTGGGTTGTTTAATTTGCGCAAGTATCCAAGTATGCGTTTTCTTGAGAACAAAATCGAGTCTCTCGTAAACGAGACTGTTGAGTCCATCTGTCGCGAAACGTTTCTCACCATTGTACAGTTTTTCCAATCTGTCCGGGTCGGCATCGTCTTCCTTATGGGTTAACATGGTATAGGTAGCGATGTGAGCGGGATATCGTGTTACGGGTAATCCGTGGTACTTGAGGCGATTAGACATGTCGTCGTCTTCGCCACCCCAGCCCCAAAATTCGTTCGAATAACCGTTGATCTTTTCGAAGTGTTCCTTCGATATTGAACTCACCCCACCAAATAAGGTCGGGTACGGTAACCTACGAAAATATACAATTATTGAATGTTTTTGTGAAAAAATTATAATAATGAGTTAATTACCTGTAATGGTATTTATCAATCGCGACCGACATGTGTCTGGGTTGTTGAGGACAAGTGTAAAGATTTCTGTCGTCTTCGGGTATCAAGTCTACATCGTGGAAAACGAAACATTGGTAGTCGTAGTCCTTGGAGGCTTCCACGAATCCGATATTCATTAGCATAGCCCTATTAAACTTTTCAGTACCAGCTTCTTCGATAACGTAGATTCCGTAATCCACTTGTTGTTTTTGTAAGATTCGATGGGTGTTGTGTAGAAATATTCTCAAGTGATATTCTCGGTTTCGATATGGGATTATAATGGCTACTTTGCTTTTAGCCACGCAATTATGAGGTCGAAATCGACCCCCGAGTTCTAATTTAGGGTAAATTTTATCCAGATCCACAAATTCTGGGGCGTCCCATAATATTCCAAGTCTCCCAACTATAAAATGGATTATCTCTTAAGCCACTTCAAAACATATGCCTTAAGCCACTTCCAAACATCCCTTAAGCCACTTCCAAACTTATCCCTTAAGCCACTTCAAAACATCTCCCTTAAGCCACTTCCAAACTTATCCCTTTAGCCACTTCAAAACATCTCCCTTAAGCCACTTCCAAACTTATCCCTTTAGCCACTTCAAAACATCTCCCTTAAGCCACTTCCAAGCTTATCCCTTAGGCCACTTCAAAACATATCTTTCGGATCACTTAAGCTACGTTCACACTACAGACTTTGAAACAGTTTTAAACCGTTTTGGAAAGGTCAAATAATAAAATTTTGGGGTCACTCGTGTAGACCTTTGATCAAGAAAGCAAATTAATATCTAAAAAAAGTCGATTTGACGACTCGAAACGGTTTGAAAACGGCTTCAAAGTGTCAAGTCTGAACGTAGCTTATGAAAGGTATTTATCGGGAAACTTCATAACATATCTTTCAGGACACTTGCAGTCATATCTCTTGGGCAATTTCGAGAGATAGCTCTCGGGCAACTTCGAGACATATCTCTCGGGCAACATCGACACATATCTCTCGCGCAACATTGACACATATATTGTTGGGAAACTAAGACACATCTCAAGGAAACTTCGAGACATTACCCTTCAGACTCATATCGTTTTTTTCCCACAGAAATGAAACGTTTTGCTAACCAATTACCTAAATTTGGGGGAACCAAAGGACATTTCTTCAATTCCGTTCGCGTTGTTGATGAATTATACGACGCTGCGATAACATCATAAGTGTTTTCGTTTATTTTAATATCGTTGAAGATTTCACTTTTAGTCTGTTCAAAATTACCGAATTGAGTTTCATTTTTAAAGTAAATTAAATCCTGATTAAGAAATCTTAATTTTGACGTCACCAAGTCAAGATTCTCAGAAAAAGGCGGGATTGTTGTATTTTTTGTGTATGATTTCACCACGATATTTATCGCGTATCGAGAACATACGAAAAATACGCCCAAACCGAGAAAAATCTTGTACCACTGATTTCTACAAAATGATAAGTATAATAAACAACGATGGGCGTGTTTCAAATGTACCGTAGATCGCTCACGATGGTGAAGTGACATTATGACTTCTTATCTCATTATTATTTAAACCGAGCTTACAATTTCAACTTCTTGGCTTTGTCGATATATTCAAAATTTTATAATTATTAGGTGAATTAACTTAAATCATAACTCGCGCATACTATTGGTAACACTCGCGTGAGTTAGGTTCATATTTATCATCCTTAAATAGGCCCTAATCATTTCAAAAAAGTCTTCGATTCATTTAAAATCACCTTTTTGTTCCGTCTTTTTCACTGCGTATATGATTACAAAGAGGTTCGATTATTGCTAGGTATTTTGTCTTTACCTTACCTACAATTCTTATCTCGCCCTGTACTTTGAGCTACGTCCCGTACTTGAAGATAACCTCTCTAAAATATTCTTACGATAATTAATATAGAAGCTAATCTTTTACTATATAAAAGGATATATAGATCCGGAAATCTATTTCATAATTTAAGTCAATGGAAATAATTTTGTCAATGCTCATGTAGATAGCTTCATAAGTATGAGAATAGCAAAAAGCGCAGTTAATTTATTGGTCCCCAGCTGTGTTAAGCATCTTTATCTTCATTGAACGTGCCATGGTTTGAAATTAACGAACGCCTTCTTGCTCTTGATCTACGAACTCTTTCAGCAACTTGAAATCGACGTATAGCAATTTGTTCTTCAGTTTCATTGGCACGCCGTAATGAATTTGATAGACGAACTTGTTCATTTGTTCGTGCTCGACGTAATAGTGATTGTTCCTTAGTTTCCTGAGCTTGTTGACTTAATCTTGACAACTGCCTTTGTTGAGCTTCTTGCGCTCGTCGTAATATTGATTGTTCCTCAGTTTCCTGAATTTGTTGATTTAATCTGGATAGCTTCCTCTGTTCAGCTTCTTGAGCTCGACGTAATATTGATTCCTCTTCTGTTTCCCGAGCTTGTTGATTTAATCTAGAAAGCTTTCTCTGTTCAGCTTCTTGAGCTCGTCGTAATATTGTTTGCTCCTCAGTTTCCCGAGCTTGTTGATTTAATCTTGATCGCCGTCTCTGTTCAGCTTCTTGCGCCTGACGTAATATCGATTCCTCATCAGTTTCCCGAGCTTGTTGACTAAATCTTAATCGCTGCCTCTGTTGAGCTTCTTGAGCTCTTCGAGCGTGAGCTTCTTCAGGCGATTCATTTAGTCGTCGTTGGCGTTTGGCCTCCGCGTTTTGTTGAGCTAAACGCTGCAAAGATTCTTGACTCTGTCGAGCTTTCCATCTTCGCTTTCTTTCACGACTTAATCGTAACTTGCGTTCTTGTTTAGTTTCGCCAGTATACATATTCTTTAAAAAAACAAATGACTCATTTATCATTTATCTTTTTCCCACTTTCATAACGATTTAAAAAGTTAACAGCAGCGCAATTTTTCTTTTTCATTATACTACGTTAGCGTAAACAGTAGAGCCATTTTGAAGCGTTAGCGACGGACATTGTTACATACAGATTTATGCAATTTGCTGATATTTTGATAATTACAAGTGAATATACTTAAGCAATCTGTCAAGGGGGCAACCCAACTCATTTCGCTAAGTACTTACTCAAAATTCAATCAAGCGATTTGGAATGTAGCTTAAAAACCTACGATGGGAACTCGAAACTATGGGTTGCTTAATTTAAGACTAGGTTCTATGAAGAGACGGGCATTCCTAGGGTAATTATCCGTCATATTCTTATCAGACGATTGAATTATCATGTGGATATTCCAATTACAAGCGTAGGGACGTTGACAACATTTCAAGGGCTTATCGGGCAAAATTAATGCACATACTCTATTCAGAGTCTGTTTCCAACTAGAAAGCAAAACTACTGGTATTTAAAAGTCTTACCATCGAATGAATTAGCTTGTGTTTGAGAAGTTCATCTTGCAAATAAGACGTGTAAGAACACTGGTCGCATTTAAAAGGATTATCCGGCGAATGAATTAACTCGTGTAAATTTAATTCCTCTTTCCAAAATGTAGCGAAAGAACACTGATCGCATTTGTGAAGTATCAGTTCCTGTGACGTCTCTGACTGGTCCAAATTAGTTTCATCGGAATCGCTGAGATATTCGCTTTTGACGTGGATTGATGCAGAACTCAAGTTTTCATCGGGCAAAATTTCTTCTTCCGAGGAATCTACCTCTTTACTTGGTCCTGACGTAACAATTTCGTCACAAACGCCTTTCCATTGACAGACCAGGGAATTATCATATTCTTGAGTCGAGTCTTCGACCTCTTTTTTTATCACAAACGCGGAGTCAACCATTGTTCTTCGAAATTAAATGAGGCTAAAAGAGACATTTTTGTTACATTAATTTGAATTTAGCGCCATATATTTGTTCAAATTTATTTAATTTAATGAACATAACTGTTGTTAACTAGTATTAAATCTTAATTGAATAGTATATCATCAAAAACAAAATGGTCAGATGAGGTTAAAGAAAATTATATGTGGCGTCATAAGTCTATTATTATAAGATAATAATAGACTTATGATAATACCAAATCAATATATCGGCTCAATCTTTTGAGTAAAATATCTCGTTACCCTTTAAAGGGAGAATGCAACCCAATAACAAGTGATTTTTATCGAGTCCTTATCGTTTAAATAGGCCTAATCCACCGATAAAAAGTTTACAATACAAATATTAAACTAGAAATAAATTTAAAACTTAACCAGAAAATAGGCTTAGCGGGATTCATGGAGATCCTGAATTTCGTCCGTGTAAGGTCTAGCGACCAATGAGCAAAGGGACGTCGTTCTCACGAGATCTCCACGAGACTTACAGTTGCGTGCGATTGTTCGCTAGACCTTACACGCGAGGAAATCAGGACCTCCATGAATCCCGCTAAGCCTATTTTCAGGGTAAGTATTAAATTTATTTTTAGTTTAATATTTGTTTGTAAATATTTTCAGTAGTGGATTAGGCCTATTTAAACAATAAGGAATCGATAAAAATCATTTGATGTTAGGCTGCATTCTCCCTTTAAGGATTACTGAGTATAATCAACCCACTGTGTTTCGTTATGAAAGCCCAATCAAGAAGGATCAGACAAGGAGAGGAAAAGTGGGGACGGCGCGGTTCCTACTGCGTCGGCCTAAACTCCCACTCTGGGAGAACGGGGGTAGAGACGTTTCGTGGTAAATTTTTGTCACGTGGGTTGGCTCTTCTCTCCCTAACTCAACGCAGCCCCACTTTTCCTCTTCTTGTCTGATCCTTCTTGGCCCAATAATGGGCCCTATATTAAAATTTAAATGGCTGGCTGTAACTTTTCTTGGCAACCTCCCAGGCATAAACCGATTATACCATTAGAAAGTAGGCATTCCGTATATTAAAGGGAGGATGCAACCTAACAACAAGTGATTTTTTATCGATTCCTTATTGTTTAAATAGGCTTAATCCACTACTGAAAATATTTACAAACAAATATTAAACTAGAAATAAATTTAAAACTTACCCTGAAAATAGGCTTAGAGGGATTCATGGAGGTCCTGATTTCCTCGCGTGTAAGGTCTAGCGAACAATCGCACGCAACTGTAAGTCTCGTTTAGATCTCGTGAGAATGACGTCCCTTTGCTCATTGGTCGCTAGACCTTACACGGACGCAATTCAGGATCTCCATGAATCCCGCTAAGCCTATTTTCTGGTTAACTTTTAAATTTAATTCTAGTTTAATATTTGTATTGTAAACTTTTTATCGGTGGACTATTCCTATTTAAACGATAAGGAATAGATAAAAAATCACTTGTTATTAGGTTGCATTCTCCCTTTAATGTTTAATAGTGGCAAGAAGGATCAGACAAGGAGAGGAAAATTAGGGCTGCGTTGAGTTAGAGAGAGAAGAGCCAACCTCCCACTCGGGTGGAAAGGGGGATAGGAAATTCTCGAGGTAAACTGTTGTCACGTGGTCACTAGCGTCGTTGGCTTCTAGGAAGCTGATAAAGGATCCGTTTTACCCACGTGACAACATTTTACCAAGAAACATCTCTACCCCCGTTCTCCCAGAGTGGGAGTTAAGGCCGACGCAGTAAAAACTGCGCCGTCCCCACTTTTCCTCTCCTTGTCTGATCCTTCTTGATAGTGGCATGGGGAAATAAATTATGCTAGAAAATATATTTTTCCGCTCAAGTTTCTCGTGAAAACCACGAGAATTCTTATCTTTTATATAAATAACAATTGCCTAATTATGAAAATAGTAACTTTTAGTAACCAAATTACAATAATAGTATCTTTTAGTAACAAAATTACAATAATAGTAACTTTTAGTAACCAAATTACAATAATAGTACCTTTTAGTAATCAGATTATGAGAATAGGGGAAACTTTTAGTGGAAATTGTAGCTTAGTATAAGCCCTGGAATCTTCGACAATGTAATTTTAAAATATGTATTTTTACTGTTGCTGTAATGTTTCTACTATAATTCCATGTCGAGTTCATGAAACATGCGTGAAAGCCTCACTTTATTCAACATTTTAGGGGCTATAGACTTTTTCTCTAAACATCTTGAGTTAAATTCCAGAACACAATGATAGCAGACGAAAGTTTTGTAAGCTAATTTTGGCCAAAACCATAGAAGCCTAAAAACAAAATTACACTTTTCGCCTTCTTACATATGGTTATACCAACCTAGCATATTGAGTCAATTGTCTTTAAGCCTTGGCGATCTTTCCTTAATGCCTTTATTTATACCCTTTAAAGTCTCCTTATTTAAAACATGCAGAATTATTTACAGTAACTTCTCATGCATTTCTTACCTTTTTCTTTAAATATCAAGGACCTACGTGCATAATTTCAACGCTTACTAACGCTGCTTCTTCTTCTCAAAGTGGCACACTCATACACTCCTACAAATCAGTCAGACTAATAGGTAACAGCTTGAGTGGATTATAGAAACGGACTGACGACTGAGTAATGTTTATGTAATTCTTACAGAGCTAGTTTTATTATGGTGCTGAGAGGGCAAATTATTTCAAAGACCATATGAAGTGGATATTCGAAGATAAATTTCAAGGGTTATCCAAAAAGAAATTACTCGTTTATTCATATGAATAATCCGTAGATAAATATGTAAATTTTCCCAAAATTCGAGTAAAGTTTCAAATAATTTCAAATTAGAGTCCAGATTCGTACAAAATTTTTGAGGTTTTCCCTGACGATTTCTAAATAATTTCCCTTATCAATTTAATATTTTTTTCGTTAATTTATTCTTACGAGCGAGCTCTTGGCAATTACCACTTCTTATTTATAGTTTATCAATCAGGGTCGATAGTTTACTCAGAATTTGAGAAACAAATTTAATCTTTAGGCAAATATTATCTGTATATAATAATTATGTTACAATTGGTCAACCAATCATAAACAGTTCCTTGACATGTACCGAAATATATTATTTCTCTGATCATTTGGGCTCATTTTCAAATTCCCTGATTACTTGGGGCAATCAACGAATTCCCTGACTTTTTCAGGTAGTGTATAAACCATGTAGACTGAATTGCAAGAAACCAACTAAATGAGCACACTCTAGCTTTGAGATCGATCAAATTGAGTCAAAAGTTGCTAAGAAACTAGTATTACAAACTTGATTATCCAAATGAATAATACGGTTTCAAATTAGTTTAGTAATGAGTACGAATAGTTCCCTTGACATTCAGCTAAACGGTTTCAGCTTCATGAAACCGATTTTTAGAAGAGTTACCGATCGAATGAATAAACTTGTGTTTTTTTAGATCTCCTTTCCAAATAGAAGAGTAGGAACAATGATCGCATTTAAAGGGTTTGCCTTGCGAATGAATTAACATGTGGCTATTCAAATACATTTTACGATGAGAACCATAGGGACACTGATCGCATTTAAAGCGCTTATCGGACGAATGAATTAATTTGTGTCGATTTAGATACATTTTCCGACTAGAAGCGTATGGGCACTGATCGCATTTAAAGGGCCTATCCTCCGAATGGGTAACAGCGTGGTTTTTCAGATCACATTTCCAAATCGAAACGTACGAACAATGATCGCATTTAAAGGGCTTATCGGGCAAATGAATTAACCTGTGGCTTTTTAAATGACGTTTCCGATTAGAAGCGTAGGAGCATTGATCGCATTTAAAGGGTTTTTCGGTCGAATGAGTTTCCTTGTGGATTTTAAGTTTATATTTTAAATGAGTAGCGTAAGAACACTGATCGCATTTAAAAGGCTTAACGGCCAAATGACTTAACTTGTGTGTTTTTAGCCTATATTTACAATTTGTGACGTAGGAACACTGTTCACAGTTGAAATTTATCAGTTGCCCTGTCGCTGCGTTCTGAATTGGTGTCTCTTCTTTAGTCGGCAGTGTCTTCTTGTCCAAATCACCAGAATCACTAAGACATTCCGTCTTGATTTGGACTTCCATAGAACTGATGTCTTCATTGGGCAAGGAGTTTTCGTCTTTAACGTCATTCGATTGAAGATCAGGGAGAATATAATTGTGTTCATCGTGACCTTGAGTGTTGTCTTCTACAACTTCTTTTTTTATTATATACTCTGGATCGATCATTGCTTTATGAACGGCAACGCTGCAAAAGAGACATATTCGTCCTAAGGATTCACACTTTTACATCAAAGCGTATTGATAGGAAATTTCGCGCAAGGTAGAGAATAGATATGGAGGGTCATGTGAACACTACGGGTTCAAAAAGGGGGTAGTGAAAAGCGACACGGGCAGAGAAGGAATTGCCGATAACTTGACTTGTTTTTTTTTTTGGTTGTGGCTTACTCTAATTTACAGGTTTTTTTTATTGGAGAGAGAATTTTAAAAGATAATAACGGATTAACAACAGTTTTCTATGAATACAATTACTACTTTTAAGTTATCATTTTATTTTTATAGAGTATATAAAGTCATTTCATATTTTATGATCATAATTATTTACAGATTAAGTGTTACATCTTTACAGTTCAATGTTTTGGTAACGTCACAGTGAGGTTTTCAAGTCTTGTCTTAGCTTGTTGAATGAGCCTTTGACTTGTGCCTGTTTAGGTTCCCCTTAATAACGCAAGAGTATGAACACTTGTCGCATTTAAATTTAGCGGTCGAATGAAATAACTTGTGCTTATTTAGATTTATTTTCCGACAAGAAGAGTAGGAACATTGATCGCATTGAAATGGTTTAGCGGACGAATGAATAAACTTGTGATTAGTTAGATCCTGTTTGCGATTAGAAGAGTAGGGACATTGATCGCATTTAAAAGGCTTATCGGCCAAATGATTCAATTTGTGGCTATTTAGATCCGCTTTCCTATAAGAAGCGTAGGAACACTGATCGCATTTAAAGGGCTTATCGGCCAAATGAATTAGCATGTGATTATTTAGATACTCTTTCTGTTTAGAAGCGTAGGGGCACTGATCGCATTTAAAGGGCTTAGCTGTCGAATGAGTTAACTTGTGTCTTTTAAGTTTACAATTAAAAAGACTGGCGAAGGAACATTGATCGCATTTAAAGGGCTTATCGGTCGAATGAATTAACATGTGATTATTTAGATACTCTTTCCGATTAGAAGCATAGGGACACTGATCGCATTTAAATGGCTTATCGGTAGAATGAATTAACTTGTGTCTATTGAGTTTAGATTTATAATTAGTCGCGAAAGAACACTGATCACATTTGAAAATGTTCGGATCATCTTCCTGCTCTGTCTCCGCGTTCTGAATCGGTGTCTCCTCTTTTATCGGCAGTGTCTCCTGGTCCAAATCACTAGAATCACTAAGAACTTCCTTCTTGATTTTAACTCCAATTGAACTAAGGTTTTCATTTGAGTTTTCCTCTTCATCATCATTCGATTGAAGGTCAGGAAGAATATAATTGAGCTCATCATGACCTTGAGTGTTGTTTTGTACAACCTCTTTCATTAAATACTCAGGATCGATCATTTCTCTTTGAATTGCAACGCTGCAAAATAGATCTAATCGTTGTAACGATTCAGACTTTTACATCAGAGGGGGTATAAATTGTAAATTTAGCGGGCACTGGCTTTTATAAAGGTATAAAACAGATATGAAGGTTTATGTCAGGGTATTAAAGTGATGGTGTGATCAACTGATCATTCCAATTTTTATTCGACCATAAACCCGTCTCAACTATAGATGGCGCTAGCCATATTGTGTAGAGAGGAGTAGAGAGTCGCAGGGTAGGGGGGAAATAGGTGCTAGCATTATTTCTCTGAGAGCACCTGGCGTATTATAAGAGTAAACTCATTTGACAAAAGCGGATAAAATTAACATATAATTAAAAGTTGCAAAAAGAACATCTGACAGTAGCCAAAGTTTACAGTATTATTCTTAAAATCAACGCAAGTTTGCACCACGTTCGAAACTATATTAGTCTACCTATATATTATATAACAGAGAGCTGGAGGGTAATTTAATATGCGCTGAAATGATTTTGATATAACCTATTAGAAAAGCTAGAAAAACGTTGATGTGAAAACAGGGCTTAAGGAGGTTTGCACAGTATTTCCACTTCAATAATGTGGTTGGATACTACTTTTGACGTGTAAGTTTTAAAGGATAAATTTTAAATTTTCGCGCCTTGGCAATGGTCTGTAGAAGCCCATAGATTAAGTGGAAACAGCAAATTACAAGTGCTGAAATAATTTTAGCTACTGGCGGGTTTTTATGCATTACGCACTACTAGTTATCATCTGTGGTTATTAATTCATTACTGAATCTAAACATAATGTATTTAAGTTCTTCATATTTAATTATTATTATTTTTCTTCGGATTATTTGTAATTGGGCCCAAAAAGTGTAATAGTTATGTCCGAAAATTGTTATAGCAAATATTCCCGTCGCGATACTGTTGCAATATTTGAGGCACTTGTACTACCGCGTATCCTGCCAGATTGACGGCAGTATTTTTAGGTTTGTTTAAACTGGCTAATAACGCAATAATAAAACAAGCAGTCTTTAAATTTATAATGATACGTTTCTTACCTTATCTTTAAACAAAGAAGGGCAATATTCGTAGAAAGGTTAACGTAAATGCTTGATGTTCTATAGTTCTTCCTACGTCCGGTCTCTAGATGCACAAGCCCGCAAATGAAGTATATCAGGGCAGGGTCCGTTTACTTGGGTTAAAACATGATGACGCGCTTGAAAAAAATCAACCCGTGCCAAAACGGCAAATTTACAACCAGTGCTGTTGTAGCAAACCACCATCTACTCATTACACGAACAGTATTTTAATGATAATGAAAAACGTAAGAGAATGGAAAACACGATACGAACACTAAAGAGAGAGTTTACTCCGTAATTTACGGTTTAAATTTCAACTTTACAATCGAAGGTCTCGGTAGTCGAGTGCATCTAGGGTAAAATACCTTGCTAATCATGCCCCCTCCCCATGTTTACCTCTCCAATATCACTGCCTCCTCCAAGTTAGATGGTTTCCATCCCCCCTCCCAAAGTTACACTCCTCTTCATGTTTCAGCCCAAGCAAGGAGGATCAGAGAAGGAGAGGAAATGTGGGGACGGCGCGGTTCCTACTGCGTAGGCCTAAACTCCCACTCTGGGAGAACGGGGGTAGAGACGTTTCGTGGTAAAATGTTGTCGCGTGGGTAAAACGAATCCTTTATGAGACGCGCTAGCTAGCGACCACGTGACAACAGTTTACCTCGAGAATTTCCTATCCCCCCTTTCCACCCGAGTGGGAGGTTGGCTCCTCTCTCTAACTCAACGCAGCCCCACATTTCCTCTCCTTCTCTGATCCTCCTTGGCCCAAGTAACAGAAGCCGAGTAGATTGTATAGACGGACTGATGATTGGGAAATTAGTATTAAACTATTACAGGCTCCTTTAAATTTCAATTGGCGCGTTTTTCAAATTATCTATCCTGACTGAGAAGGGTTTAAAATTGTGGTTGCATTTTTTTGTGGCTGTGTTCTAATTTACATTATAATTATATATAATTTATGTTATATTTTATGTTCATAAATAATTAGAGATTAGTTGTTACATTTTTACAGTTATAACACAGGGCCTTATCTTTTTTACACTAATAGTTTTGATAAACGTCACTATAGCAGATATTAAGTTATTTGTTCATTGTTACGTGACTTCACGTTATTGTTTTCAAACTTTGTCTTCGCTTGTGTAATGATTCTTTAACTTGTGCTTATTTAGTTGTCCCTTTTTATGACAAGCGTAGGGACACTTATCACATTCAAATGGCTTAGCGGCCAAATGAATCAACTTGTGGCTATTTAGAGAGTGTCTCCTAACACCAGAGTAGGAACACTGGTCGCATTTAAAGGGCTTATCGGGCAAATGAATAAACTTGTGATGTCTTAGATCCTGTTTTCGATTAGCAGCGTAGGAACACTGATCGCATTTAAAGGGTTTTTCGGTCACATGAATTAACATGTGATTATTTAGATACTCTTTCTGATTAGAAGCGTAGGAGCAATGATCGCATTTAAAGGGCTTATCGGCAGAATGAGTTAACAAGTGTCTCGTAAGTTTACATTTAAAGATAGTAGCGAAGGAACACTGATCACATTTGAATGGCTTATCGGGCAAATGAATTAACATGTGCTTATTTAGATACTCTTTCAGATTTGAAGCATAGGAGCACTGATCACATTTAAAGCGCTTATGGGCCGAATGAATTACCTTGTGTTTATTGAGCTTAAATTGAGTATTAGTGGAGAAGGAACACAGTTCACATTTGAAAATTATCTGTTCCTCCTCCTGCCCTGTCTCCGCGTTCTGAATCGGCGTCTCATCGTTAGTCGAAAGTGTCTCCTGTTCCAAATCACTAGAATCACTAAGAACTTCCTTCTTTATTTTAACTCCCATAGAACTGATGTCTTCATCCGGCAACAACTGACTTTCTGAGGAGTTTTCCTCTTCAAAGTCATTCGATTGAAGGTCGGGGAGAATATAATTTTGCTCATCGTGGCCTGGAGCGTTGTCTTGTACAACCTCTGTTTTTATTAAATACTCGGGGTCGATCATTGCTTTATGAATTGCAACGCTGCAAAAGAGACATACTCGTCTTATGAATTCACACTTTTACAACAAAGGTGAACAAGGGCTTTTCTTTTATTATTATACGACAGAGAACAGATTTGGAGGGTCATGTGAACACTGCCTGTTTAATTTCTTCAGTTTCTCCACGAGTAATTTATACCCAAAATATAAGAGAAAAGCAACAGGGCCAGAGAGGAATTGACGAAAATTTGACTTTGTTTTTTTATTTTTCCAATCTCAAACCAATTTTCATTTATTTTGGACTGAGCGAGTTTTAACGTTACTACCTTAACTCTCAGTGTCTAAAAGCCCCCACCCCTATGTATTCAAAGAAAGTGCCGGGAAGCAAAGTTCTATGTATAATCTAGAGTACGTTTGATCGAATATCTAATTATCCCCTCCCCCCATGACATCAGACGATACTTGTCAGGCGGAAATCTGTAAAAAGCTCAGGTATTTCATGAAGGAGGTTGGCACAGTATTCCCAATTCAGCCGCGCCGTTTCATTTGAAGGTACTTTTAACGTGAAAGATTCAAAGGTCAAGTTACTAAATGTGCTATCCTAGCCTGTGCATAAATGGAGTCAAAGCTTTTCGGCGCTTTTTGGCCACCAGTCACTGCTAATATTGATCAGTAACGTCAATACACACTAATTTACTACTAAGTCTACACAATTTATCAGATAATGTACTTAATTATAAAATATAGTTAGGTCTTAAAACAGTTATAGATTTTACACTCGTCGCAGTACTGGTGAAATATTTCGGGCATTTGTGTTACGGTGTATCCTGCCAGATTGACAGCGATATTTTTAGGCCTTTTTAACAGGGTTTGGATTTAATAATAAAGCATGCAGTCTTAAAATTTAAAACGGTGTATTTCCTACCTTTCCTTTAAACAAAGAACGGCAATATCCGTATACAGCTTAACGTAAAAGGTCGATGTATCAGGAGCAATAACATGAACTGACCTGGGCACCTGGCATCAAAGCTCTTCTAAACATTATAAACATACCCGGAACTGGAATGGATTGTGGAGACGGACTGATGACTGAAAAATAATTATTTATTGTACTAGGATCATCTAAATTTATACTGGCGCGTTTTTCAAATTGTCTTTCTTGGCAAAAGAGGGTACACAACTGAAGGGTTAATAGTTACGAGTTAACTTTGGTTTAACCAAACACAGTAAAGTTTTAGCGGTTAAGAGGTGAAATGGGGGCCACGTTCACCTTTTAAAGTTGCAACCTTGCCATTGCTACGTGTTTTAAAATTAAAATTTATTTAACTACCAGCTAGATTATATATCGAAGTATTTAAAACTAGTAGCCATTGTTTGGCGTGTTTTGCGTTGTTATAAAATAGGAAATAAATAAACGGAAAAAATAAGATAGTATCATGAACATTGATTCATAACGCGCAGTCAAGGTACCAAAACTACCCCTAGGGGTCTTCTAACTTGGTAATGGGGAGTATAATTGGTGTGGTCTAGCTTCTAACTTGGTTCCTAACATCGGAAATGCATTAATATATATGAAAATTCGAACTACTTCCTCACCTCGAATCGAGAAACGAGGGTCATCAATGGATTCCTTGGCCAAATTCACTCATTTGGGGTGGAATTAACGAGCCCGAGCCAGTATTTACGAAGTTATCGGCTTTGCTTTGGCATAGAAACCATAAAGGAATCCTCATTTCAAAGGAAATCGCCTACTTTTAAGTTCTTATATTATTTTTATAATTTATTTTCACAAGTAACGAGGGATTTAACATAGGTCGTTATCCTTTTAACACTAGGATTTATATTGAAAATGAGACGGATTGAATTTACTTCATTTTGAAGTTCATAGTTAGGTGACGTCACAAAACTGTTTTAAAACCTAGTCCACCTTCAAGAATGTACCTTGAACTTGTGGCTATTTAGGTACCGTTTCGTATGAGAAGTGTAGGAACATTTGTCGCATTTAAATGCCTTATCAGTTGAATGAGTTAACTTGTGCGTATTAAGATCGTGTTTTCGAAAAGATGAGTAGGAACACTGATCGCATTTAAATGGCTTATCGCCAGAATGAGTTAACTTGTGCCTGCTTAGTTCGCTTTTCCTACAAAAAACCCGTGTACAATAGTCGCATTTAAAGGATTCCCTAACCTGAGAATGAATCAACTTGTGGCTAATTAAAGAACGTTTACTACTACAAGAGTAGGAACACTGGTCGCATTTAAAGGGCTTATCGGTCAGATGAATTAGTTTATGTTTACTTAAATCCTGTTTTCGATTAGAAGAGTATGGACACTGATCGCATTTAAATGGCTTATCGGCCAAATGAACTAACACGTGATTATTTAGATACTCTTTCCGATTACAAGCATAAGGACACTGATCGCATTTAAAAGGCTTATCGGTCGAATGAGTTAACTTATGTCTTTTAAGTTTACAATTAAAATTAGCAACGTAGGAACACTGGTCACATTTGAAAATAAAGATATCATCCTCCTGCCCTGTCTCTGCGTTCTGAATTGGTGTCTCCTCATTAGTCGGCTGCTCTTCCTGATCCAAATCACTACAATCACTAACAACTTCCTTCTTGATTTTAGCTCCAATGTCTTCATTGGACAAAAATTGACTTTCTGAGGAATTTTCCTCTTCAAAGTCTTTCGATTGAAGGTCGGGGAGAATATAATTGAGCTCATCGAGACCTTGAGTGTTGTCTTGTACAACTTCTTTTTTCATTAAATACTCTGGATCGATCATTGCTCTTTGAATTGTAATGCTGCAAAAGAGACATATTCGTCTAAACGATTCACACTTTTAGATCAGAGTGGGTATAGTTAAGAAATTTCACGCGAGGAATTCAGAATCTCCATGAATCCAGCTAAGCCAGTTTTCGTGGTAAGTTTTAAATTTATTTCTAGTTTAATATTTGTTTGTAATTTCATTTTAGTGATGGATTAGGCATATTTAAACAATAAGGAATAGATTAAAAGCCACTTGATGTTAAGTTGCATTCTCCCTTTAAACAAAATCTAATTTAAACCCATAGAAAGCTTGCTTTTATTACTTTATTTGAAATATATCTCTTATTTTCCTTGAATTCTAAGAATGTGAATTTTTCAAATTCATTGATATACGTTTTAATTCGAGTAACTTGTTATTAATAAACCCTATCCATTAAGCTTATCAGAATTTACGAACTGCACATTTTAGTCACAAACAATCTCAAAAAATATGAATAACAGAAGATACTGGTTATCTGATTCCGTGGACTAGTTCAAATTTCGAATCTATTTTGGCCATCAGCAAAAGCACGGGCAAAAGTAAATCTGGGGTTAGGTCCCCTTTACTTAGTGTGAGACTATCCCTTGAACTTTAAAAATTAGTTCGCGCTACACAATTTTGAATCTAGCCAATTAGAGATGGGCATCTGTTTGATGCTGATTTTTTTTTTAAGATGCGCCACCACACGACCATAACCCGAGGTGAAGATTGATTCTGACATTCTGCTTTTGTGTTTAGTACAATTATAATTATTTTTATAATGCTAACTAGTTTATCGGCCTAAAAATACACAGAGTAGTTAGGTCTTAAAATAAGTATAGCATAAATACGCATCGCCGTACTGGTGAAATATTTGGGGTACTTCTATTACCACGAATCCTACCAGATTGACGACGTTGTCATAAGAGTTTAAACCTTTATAAACTAACCTAGAATGTAATAATAAAAACTAAAACCTCAGAATTATAATGATAGGTTTCTTACCTTCTGTTTTAAATAAAAAAAGGGCGACAATCGTATACAAATTTACATAAATTATGGATGTTCTTCCTAGAATAGATCTCACTAGAAGGACAAACACGCAAATGTAGTTTATCAGGGTCCATTTCCTTGGGTTAGGAGACGTTTGAAAACTCAACTCTCTACTTAAGCGCCAAAACGGCGAATTTACAGCTAAAACACCGATAAATTAGCACGAAATATGCGTGCCTAATAGCGAATTAAAATTAACCTAGATGTTCTTGCTTTAAAACACAGAGCAGTGGTACTAGAAGTGAAAAATATTCATAATAGAGTAGTTAATTTGAATTAGAAAATATTCTACGCAGACGACGTGTTCCTTTATGTCGTCTGCTTATACGACGTATCAGAAGCTGATGAAACTCTCCTTTGAAGTCTACTACTCTAATGTTCCATATAGCGCGCCTCTCTGTACGTTTTTTTGACGAATTCCAAGGCTGCTAGAGATAGTCGCTCGACGAACTCCCGCTCCGAAAATATCTACCGTTAGGAGGCGTACGAATCACGCTTTTTGAAACTAACCCATACTGAGAGGGGTAGACAAGACCTGGGAGTAATAGACTTCAAAGGAGGGTTTCATCGACTTCTGGACGTATATAGCACTGTACTATGCATACTGTACCTACTTTGTATATTAATAAAAACCCAAACCTAAAATAGCTTTAAGCAATCTTGTAAACCATTTAATTGTTTTTTAAAGAAGACAAAGCCATACTTTAGTTCAAATGGAGTTGGCAGAGACTATATAATCTATAATATCAATCTGCCTATAGCTTGGCGCGGTTAAGCCGAAGCTTCTTCAACAGAAGTATAGGGTCTCTTAGAAGTTAGAAATTATATTTTTACTAGTTTGAATTAAGTCTAAATTGGGTCTATAACATGATTCTGAGAAGGTTAACATGACAAATCAATAAAACACGATGTTTAATCATATAGAAATAAATCCTAAAGTTCTTTATGGGTATTTTAAGTGACGCATGCGCGTTTGTATACCCAGAAATAAACTCATTTTCGTTTTCTCTTTCAGATGTAAAATTAATTAAAAATATTGTATTCCATCTTGAATAGGCAATGAATACGAAACTAGGTAATGAGTTATCTCTATAACGACTTGACTTGGAGATAAAGGAGGCTACAGTTCAATTCGAGACGGAATAAATTATATTTCACCACGAACAATATTTTAGTTTTGTTCTACAGTAATGAGAAAAATGACGGTAATGGTTTTAAATATAACGAAGATAATAACAAAGGTTATTGATCGATTCTCCCGCGAAAAATGAAGTTTCGTTGGTTGCTTAACACCGCCTAACTATATCGATCTAACTTTAATTACGCGTTTCCTTCTCGTTCAATTTCCCTTGAAGGAAACAACTGGATTAACTTCAAAGCAGGAGATTCGGTCAGAATGTGTGTCCATTCGAAGCAATCTTGTGCTTCGTGGGTAATTACCCGTTACAATCAATCATTGATCAATTACTTGAACTCTATTACCTTTTTTCTTTAGTTCGAATTTGGGCCCTAACGAAACGAGGTTTTGAGATATTAAACTAAATGAATTATTTAAATTAATTAACCTAATTAAGTCACTTTATCACTTGGATTATCTATAAGAAGATTTGACACCATGGCCAAGGAATACGTTATAAAGACAGGAATCATCGAGGTAATAATAAGAAGGATTATACGCGTTTATGAAATAATTAAACTCGTCAGGGACAAAAGTTGACGACACAAAAATGATCGGAGAGTACATTTAAAAGAGGTCTCCGAAACAGTAGCCCCTTGGGATATTTTGTCCCGCCTTGGGATATTTTTATGACAGCAAAAACGACAGCCTGTAGTGTGGGTTTGCTGAGCTAGCTGTTCTCTAAAGGCTGGTGCACACAGACCTATTTTCACGCGTTTCACGCTCGTGCACTCATAGAAATAATATAAGCGCGAAAGCGTCAAACGCGTGAAAATAGGTCTGTGTGCATCTGCCTTAACGGTGGCTGACACCTCGAGATAGTACTTAGGCACAGTGCCTTAAGCTCATGGGTCGCTCCAATCGGATTGAAGATCCATGAGGGTATCTCGTACAATCCCGTTTCTTCTGCTGACAACACGGGACTCCTAAACTTACAGATAAATCAAACAAAACCACTTTGACATTTAACGCAACCCGACCGTCGGACGGACGGACGGATAAATTTTAAACCATTTTACGTTATAACCCCGGTTTCTTTGCAGGAAACTCATATATCGAAAACTATGGATTCTATGTACGCGCACTTGAACTCGTTGTTTCGGCAATGGAAAAACATAAGGTACAGAAAGAACTACGCTGCGATGAAAAACATAAAACTTAATTATATTCTTACAGTTTGGAATTCGTCGACATTGAGAAAAAAAACTTGCTAAGGACGCTTGACGAAGACTCGCCAGAGGTACAAAAAAATGGCTAAAGTTTTTGAAATAGCGTGGCTGGTTTAAAAATGATTCCTAATCCCGTTGCAGGGCGCCGAGTGGTTATTTTTTCCTTCCGAAATGTCTCTATTCTCTGTTAACCGGTCGTTAACCAGTCCTCGCCTATCTCTGGCGAGCCAAGCTTCTTCGACGTACATCTTGTCCGCGACTCCCACGAAAAGAACAGTCCCCACGATCAGTTTCCTGGTCATGCAACCCTCGGTAAGAGAGTGTCGACCACTTGACCCTAATTTACATACGAATTAGCGATTGCCGTCTCCCATCAACAGAATCCAGATTTTTGGTAGGGGCCAGCGAGTTTTAGGAAAGCCTTTCGACAAACACCAGCCCCAAATTTTAGGTTAGGCCAAGTGTATCCTAAGGGCAGTCACTATCGAAATGCCCTGCCCGGAAAATAGACCATCTTATAATTATTTTGAGGCGTTTTTCAACCGTCAGAGGTGTATCTATTCCTATGGGCTTGACCATCTCCAATTATATTTTATTTTCAGTTTGTCTGTTGTCTGTTGGCAAGTTTATTCACAATTTCGATGTTGATGTCCGTTATTATTCGCCTTCTACGTATCGGAGTCTCAACCCTAAGGGATTTTGGCCACCAAATATACGAAAACTTGTGGAGAACCAGCCTTTTATTCTTCTTCGAACGTCAGGCTTACATATTTAATCATCATTTTCAATTTTAATTTGTATTACGTTCTTAATTGGTTTTTAGCGTTCATCCGTCCAGCACCCAGGATCCTAAGCTGGCGTCTAGTGGTGTCCGTCTGGTTAGTCGGTATCTCATTCATCTACATCGTAATGTGTAGCCACCTGAATTCAAAGTTCACCACAACCGAGTACGTCTACGTCGATTCGATGGCCAATCTGCCTCGGAACCGTTACGATCGGGTTTTGATCATTGAGGACTACGTCGAGGATAGATTCGTCAGCAAGATGGCCGAAGTCAATGACAATTACCGAGAATTGAAGAAGCGAATGAAAAGAGTGGACGAGTTAGAGTTTTTTGAGGTTGTGGCTTCTGGCCTAATCAATATGAACAAATATCTAATCATGGGGGAACTCTACGGAAAAATTGGAATGCTAGAACTCTACCGCATAACGTTGGAAGCACAACCCCCTGGCCTGGTCTCATTCTCGGAACCCCTCTACAGCACGTTCATCGTTTTCCCAATCGCTCGCAACGCCTCCTCCAGAACGGTTGACGCCATCAACGGCGTGTAAGTTTATTTACAGATATTTTACAGACGTTACCAAAGTTTAATTGTCCAAAACATTTTTATATCGTAGATGTTTGTTGGAAATGGAGCTGAAGATCATGGCAAACTTCTTCAACGAGATGGACTTTTGGTTCTTCGGCATGAAATGGACGAAACCGGTGGAGACTTTCGAAGACACGACTTTCGAGGGCACGAAGAGCGTCATCCACGCTTTTTTCATCGGCTGTTTCATTGCGGGTCTCATCGTCAGCGTCGAATACAGCTACAACCTTATTCGACAAGCACTGAATAACTATTAAAATTAATGTAGACGTTTTGATAAAAACCGAAGCTAGACACCTTATGGATACTCCGACTGTCTCAATTACTTAAAACAGCACAAAGAACAAAGAACCTTTCATGTACGTTTGAAATACGAATAAAAAACTGCAATTATAATATGGTTGGTCTGATCCACTAAACCCTATCGAATACGCTTTTGACAAAACCAAAAGTCTATTTTATATAAGTCTATGTAATAAAACACTTATGATACTAATATGATATTAATTTTGATGGATTTTGCTTGAAAGGAAAAAAAAAAAAATGGATTTTAAGGTATGTTGGTATAATAACACTTTCCTGTATTAGAGATTCTCAAAACCACGTTACCAAAAGGGTATTTATACATGAATGGTTTTAAGTTTGGCTAGTTTTTTTTTAATTACAATCAATTAAAATTTACATTTATTTATCTGTATTCGGTTTAGTTCTGGCAACCACACATTAAAGGCTAAGCCTCAATGGTTGCCGCAACTTTAGCTATTAAAATTGACCGGCTCTAAGAAAATGACAATCATTTTTATGTGGCATAATAATATATTTACATAATACGTCTTGAGTTTAGCGACGGTCTCAGAAATAATTGAATATGAACAAGCAAGGCATGCTTATTGAAAACCATGTTTTTTTCTCCCTTGCAAAACAATCAGCATTCAAACTGATCACAATTTTTAAAATATAAAAATTTGATTTAAGAAAAATAAAATAACATTCTTCAGATTAATTGACGTTTGAAATGAAGACTAGAGAGTCTCGTAATGAAAATGAGCTAATAATGTAACAGCATTTGAATATATTTTCGTATTCACCATGCCAAAAAAAGTATTCTACAATCATTAGACATTATTTAAAAGTTAAAATTTATTTCTAAAGTTTATTTAAGTTTGAATGTAAGTATAAATTCGAGCCAATCATATTATTTCATCAGATCTATCACGAGAGCTTTGTTAAAAACGCCTTTAGAATAAATTGTGATATCTGTACCATACGTTGAAGGCGGGAGCCCGTTGAGTTCATATGATTGGTTCGATTTTATAATACTTATATTCAAACTTTAGAAAATAATTTAAACACCAAAAACGTGTCTATTCATTGTGAAAAATTCTTGATTACGTTTTTTGGCATCGTGATTACGAAAATAAATTCAAAAGCTTTTCCATTTGTAGCTCATAGCTTCCATTTAACTTAAATAAAAACTTGAGCTTCTAGCTCAAGCAGAGTTTGGATCGTACACTTTTTCCTTATGAAGTTTATCATTGTCTATCAATTAGTTTCATTTTTTGTCATTTTGGTTACAAGGCGTGTAAACTTTAACGTTCCCGACCGACAGACAGAAGTACCCATTGAATTATTTGTATTGTTATCAAAAACTAGGGGTTTATGACGATTTTAAAAGAACTAGATCTAATCCATTCCATAAACCAGACTTATTTCTTCCGAGAGTAAGTTTTCTTCGATTCCGAAATTTTATTAACTTCGTTAACGACCGATGTTGGATGATTTAAATTGTGATTATTTAGTTCCACTTCTGAAGGAAATGCGTAGGAACACTTCAAATGATTCAATTTGTGCCTTTCTTGAAAATGTTTGAAACGAGTGGAGTAGCAACATTGGTCGCATTTAAAGACCTTGAGCAAATGATTCGACTTGTGGCTGTTAAAAGCGTCTTTCTGATGAGAGGAGTAAGAGCACAGGTTGCATTTAAAAGGCTTATTGGGCAAATGATTCCGTTTATGTTTATTTAGAGCGTGTTTCCATCGAGAAGAATAGGAACACAGCTCGCATTTGAAGGGCTTATCGGAGATATGAGTTTTCTTGTGACTTTTTAAAAGCATTTGCGAAATACACGAGTACGAACAGTGATCGCATTTAAAGGGCTTGTCGTGCGAATTATCCAAATGAATTAACCTGTGGTTAATTATTCTCCATTTAAGATGAGTATGGTAAGGACACTGGTCACATTTGTGAATTCGATGGTGTGGCCGGTCTGCCTTGTTAATAGTTTTTTGTTCTTTAGTCGGAAGTGTCTCCTGGTGTGAATCAAGATGAGGCTCGTTTGAATCGCTGAAGCATTCGCTTTTGACATGGACTGAACTGTTATTGGGTAAAAAATCTCCCTCCGAGGAGTTCTCCTCTTCAATTGGACAGGAAGGGAGAATTTCCTCAGAAACCCCATTCCATCGAGAGTCGAGGAGATTTTGATTGAGCTCATTATATTCTTGAGTCGAATCTTCAATCTCTTTTTTTATCAGATACTCGGGGTCAATCATTCCTTTTCTAATTTAAATACGAAAATATTTCTTCTTCTAAGCAAAAAGTTTTTTTTACCAAATATGCAACGAAAATAGGCCCGTTTTTGAGGTCAAATTTGCACTTTTGGTTTTACATAACTTTTGGTCAAATTGACAAACCTAGACATTTCGAAAATGGTTTCTAAATATCTATATCAAGTGAACACAATTAAAAGACATGAGAGATTTAAACTCAGTTTCAACAGTTTATGAAGAGGCAAAGTGTACATGACAAGACCCATAATTCCTTATAAAGGTTCTATCACTCTGACATCAATTATTCATGGACGCCATGTACCAAAATTTGTATTCGGCCACAAATACATGTTTTAAAAGATTTTAATTTCGCACCTTTTTCAAATATGCGCGGAACACGTTTTAATTTTAGCAAATTAGATTAATTTATATATTTTTAGAAATATGTGGTCTCCAGTCTAGAAGTGGGGTGGAAAGGGGGAGGGACAGACAAAGACACTTATTATTCACGACTCAGATATGGCACTAAAACCTGCAGTTTGCCAACGACATAATGTAGGGGAAGATGTATACATCTATAGCAAAAGACCCATCGCGATACTGGTGGAATAATCCAGAGACTATATTACCCAGTTTCCTACCAGTTTGACAGCGATTGTTTTACACTCTTGTATAATGGCTTATAATGCAGTAAAAAGACATGCAGTGATATAATTTATTATAATAAGTTTCTTACCTTTTCTTAAAATGAAAGAAGGGAAATATTCCTATATATATTACAGTAAATTATCGACGCTCAGTCAGTCTATGAATCGGCTCATCCTAGGCATACAAACAAGCAAAGCCCTAACTAGAGTGGATTGTAGAGACGGACTGATGACGGGGAAATTACTATTTAATTCTTGTAGCGTTATAGCTATTTTAAAGGGAGAATGCAGTGATTTTCTATCGATTCCTTATCGTTTAAATAGGCGTAATCCACCGATAAAAAGTTTACAATACAAATATTAAACTAGAAATAAATTTAAAACTTAGCCTGAAAATAGGCTTAGCGGGATTCATGGAGATCCTGAATTGCGTCCGTGTAAGGTCTAGCGTCAAATGAGCAAAGGCCCGTCGTTCACGCGAGATCTCCACGAGACTTACGTCGCGCGCGATTGGTCGCTAGACCTTACACGCGAGGAAATCAGGAGCTCCATGAATCCCACTAAGCCTATTTTGATGGTAAGTTTTAAATTTATTTCTAGTTTAATACTTGTTTGTAAATTTTTTAAATAGTGGATTAGGCCTATTTAAACAATAAGGAATCGATAAAAAATCACTTGTTGTTAGGTTGCATCCTCCCTTTAATTGGCGCGTTTTTCAAACTGCTTTTCCTGGCACAATTAATAGTGGCTTAAGAATTTTATTGCACTTTTTATTACCATTATAAGACTGCTAAACTAAATATATATTGGTTTTACAGTAAACCAAATATGCCCAATATTCCGTCTACATTTATATTTGAATTCCTGGTATTGGGTCATTTTTGAATAGGTTTGAAAATAATTGTAGGTTTCAGCGCCAATTTGAAATATTGGATTGGAAAGATTGCGATTGGTAGAAACTATTACCCACACATTTTATTTTTGAGGTAGTCCGTTCTTGACCCAGAATTTGTATCAGGCAAATAAAAACAAGTTGGGAAAAACAAAATGTTAACCACATCGAATATCAACTAGTTCACCACGGGACCTAATCAAACCTACCACAAAGGTGACGTTTTCAAACCTTGTCCAACGTCAATAATGTACCTTTACCTTGTGGTTATTTAGGTTCCGTTTTCTATGAGAAGAGTAGGAACACTTGTCGCATTTAAAAGGCTTATCGAGAAAATGAGTTAACTTGTGACTGTTTAGTTCTTGTTTCCTATGAGCAGCGTAGGAACACTGAACGCATTTAAAGGCCTTTTCCTTCGAATGAGTTAACTTGTGCCTGTTCAGTGTTTGTTTCGTATGAGAAGCGTAGGGACACTGGTCGCATTTAAAGGGCTTATCGAGCGAATGAGTTAACTCGTGACCCTTTAGTTGTACTTTCAAACTACACGTGTAAGAACACTGATCGCATTTAAAAGGCTTTTCGAGCAAATGAGTTAACTTGTGTTTAATTAGATCATTTTCTCGATAAGAAGCGTGGGGACACTGATCGCATTTAAAGGGCTTTTCGAGCACGTGAGTTAACATGTGACTATTTAGTTGTTCTTTTCGACGACAAGTGTAAGAACACTGGTCGCATTTAAAGGGCATATCGGAAGAGTGAACACGCTTGTGTTTAATAATATTATTTTTGGTTCGAGAAGAGAAGGAACACTGGTCGCATTTAAAGGGCTTTTCGGGCAAATGAGTTAATTTGTGACGGTTTAGATCTTGTTTCCGATGAGATGCGTAAGAACACTTGTCGCAAATAAAGGGCTTTTCGGGTAAATGAGTTAACTTGTGTTTAGTTAGATCCTTTTCACGACAAGACGTATGGGGGCACTGATCGCATTTATAAGGCTTTTCGGGCAAATGAGTTAACTTGTGGAAATTTAGTTGTTGTTTCCAACGAGAAGAGAAGGAACACTGGTCGCATTTAAAGGCCTTATTCGTCGAATGAGTTAACTTGTGCCTGATTAGTGTCGGTTTCGTATAAGAAGCGTAAGGACATTGGTCGCATTTGAAGGGCTTATCGACCCTTTCTTTTTCCTTCTTTTTCTCATTTTTCGACAGTGTCTCCTGGACTACCGAGCTAAAGTTTTCATTGGGCAAGCAGTTTTCCTTTGAGGTGGCAATTTGGCCAACAACGTCGTTCGATTGATTTGAATCTTCTTCAACCTCTTGTCCTGTCAAATCTGTGAGAGACTCGCCTGAATCACCGAGACATTCCGTTTTGATGTTTAATACAACGGAACTGGAGATTCCATTATATAATTTCTGTCCTTCTAAGGACTTTTCTTCGTCAAGAATGTCATCCGATAGAACGTCAGGGAGAATATATCCAAGATCCTCATATTCTAGAGTCGCGTCTTGAACTTCTTTTTTAATCGAATGCCCAGGTTCAATCATTGTTCTTCAAATTTCAACACTGTAAAACAATGGCCACGAATCCTTGAGGGGAGAGGCAGAGAAAAAAATATTTTTCCTTAAGAATTACAAGGCATCCATAACTTTGACATGTTCAGATTAGAACATTTCGTCATAGCTAATTATCAAGTTTTATCTTTATTCTACCAAAGGTGGAATATCCCCCAGGGGACATTTTGCGCTTGGGTTAAGAATAACATATTTTTAAGCCATATTTAAAAATTTCCAAGGATACCCCCTTACCATCAGGGTAATAGAATATTAGCGCTTTACAAATGAGATAGAGCAGATCAGTTCAACACAATAGTCTGTCTATATTTGTAGTTGTATTCCTGGTCTGGGGTTATTATTATTTTTTGCGCGAGTAGGTTTTTCTCGATTCCGAAATTTTACTAAACTGGGAAACGACTGAACATAAATGAATAGATTTGTGATTATTTAGGGTCTCTTCCGAAGCACATTTGAAAGAACACTTCTCGCATGGATAATAGGGTTTACCGGACAAATGAATCAACTTGTGGGCATTTAGAAGATGTTTCCAACAAGTAGAGTAGGAACACCGCTCACATTTAAAGGGCTTCTTGGACAAATGATTCAACTTGTGGCTTTTTAAAGCGTGTTCCTGACGAGAGGAGTAAGAACATTGGTTGCATTTAAATGGCTTATCGGGCAAATGAATTAACTTGTGTTTAATTAGATCCCTTTCCCGACCTGAAGCATGGGGACACTGATCGCATTTAAAGGGCTTTTTGGCCAAATGAGTTAACTTGTGTTTGTTTAGATACTTATTCGAACAAGAAGCGTATGAGCACTGGTCGCATTTGTGAATTGCATTTTTTTCACTAGTTTCATTTTTTCTTGACGTGGCAATTTGGTCAACAACGTCATTCGATTGATTCGAATCTTCTTCAACCACGTTTCCTATCAAATCTGTCAGAGATTGGCCTGAATCACTAGGGCATTCCGTTTTGATGTTGAATACAATGGAACTGGAGTTTCCATTATACAAATTCTGTCCTTCAATGGAGTTTTCTTCTTTAATTCTTTCTGACACATCAATTTCTTCAAGAATGTCATCCGATGGAGAGTCAGGGAGAATATATCCAAGCTCATTATATTCTCGAGTCGCGTCTTCTTCAACTTCTTTTTTTATCGGAAACCCGAGTTCAGTCATTGTTCTTCAAATTTTAACACTGTAAAATAATGGCCACGAAGCCTTGAGGGGAGAGCAGAGAAAAAAATATTTTTCCCTGAGAATTTTACGAAATTCATATCTTTGACATGGGAAGATATTTATTTTTAAGGCTTATTTAAAGGTTTCAAGGATATCCCATTACAATCAGGGTAATCGAAAATTAGAGCTATTTTGCTAAACAATATAATAAAGGCCTAACAAACACTTGTAAAATCTGGAACCTACTCCTTGGCCCCCTTTTGATACACTTTTCGCCCTGGGTTACTTCCTTTTGGATGCCAATTTTTAAAAAATGTCTTATGAGGGTTTGAACAAGTTAATAATAGTTATGAGAAAACAACTGATCTCAAAGTAAAAGAAAGAAAAGCAGACGATACTTTTGACGGAAACAATATATCGTGTTTAAAAAATAGCTTACTTTTTAAGTCGTTATTAGTCTGGTTATATAAAACACACAGATTCGAATCAACATATTTTTAGGCTACTTGGCTTAAGTAATTTACTTTTAGGCCCTTTAACCATTGGCATTGAATTTAGTAATGTAACGCATGCAAAGGTTGTAGAATCATATATTTCTTACTTTTTTTATCAAAACAGCAAGGATTTTATGAAATTGTATGGTTCATGTTCTTCCTCTCGTCGCGACTGACGATCTTCCCTTATTAGAGTTACTTGTCCAAAGTGAGTGGATTGAAGAGACGGACTCACGACTGCGAAATTGTTATAGACTACTTCAACAATAAAAGCTGAATACGTTCAACTTCAGCATCGGATAGGCTACCAATCTCTTTTCCCTATATATATTATGTGTATTTTTCCCTAGCAGACAACGTTTTGTCGGAAAATTACTTCTTAAAAACTAAATTTTTTCTAATTTTTGTGAATAATATCATATTTTAGCTATTTTTGGATCCAAATGCACTCTAATAACAACGCCACCGGACCACATGAACATACTAGAAAGATACATATTACTTTAGATCCAAAGATCAGAGTTTTTAAATAAAAACAAGTTGAGAAAACCTAAAATGTTAACCTCACAGAGAAGTAACTAGTTCATCGCCACGTGACCTAATCAAACAACCATAAATGATTTTTTTGGGGAAAACACTGATGTGACTTTGTCCAGCGTCAATAATGTACCTTTAACTTGTGTCTATTTATTTGCCGTTTTCTAAGAGAAGTGTAGGAACACTTGTCGCATTTAAAGGACTTATCGGGCAAATGAGTTAACTCGTGGCTGTTTAGTTCCCCTTTCGTATAAGTAGCGTAGGAACACTGAACACATTTAAAAGCTTTTTCCCTCGAATGAGTTAACTTGTGCCTGTTTAGCGTTTGTTTCATATGAGAAGCGTAGGGACACTGCTCGCATATATAGGCTTATCTAGCGAATGAGTTAACTTATGTTTAGTTAGATCATTTTTTCGATAAGAAGCATGGGGACACTGATCGCATTTAAAGGGCCTTTCGAGCGCATGAGTTAACTGGTGGTTATTTAGTTGTTGTTTCCGACGACAAGTGTATGAACACTGGTCGCATTTAAAGGGCATATCGGAAGAATGAACACGCTTGTGTTTAATAATATTATTTTTGGTTCGAGAAGAAAAGGAACACTGGTCGCATTTAAAGGGCTTATCTAACGAATGAGTTAACTCGTGGCTCTTTAGTTGCTTTCTCGATTTACACGAGTAAGAACACTGATCGCATTTAAAAGGCTTTTCGAGCAAATGAGTTAACTTATGTTTAGTTAGGTCTTTTTTTCGATAAGCAGCATGGGGACACTGGTCGCATTTAAAGGGCTTATCAGTCGAATGAGCTAACTTGTGCTTATTTAGTGTTTGTTTAAAACGACAAGTGTAGGAACACTGGTCGCATTTAAAGGGCTTATCGGAAAAATGAACACTCCTGTGTTTCAAAATATTCTTTTTCGTTCGAGAAGAGAAGGAACACTGGTCGCGTTTAAATGGCTTATCTAGCGAATGAGTTAACTCGTGACTCTTTAGTTGCACTCTCGAATTACACGAGTAAGAACACTGATCGCATTTAAAAGGCTTTTCGAGCAAATGAGTTAACTTATGCATAGTTAGATCATTTTTTCGATAAGAAGCATGGGGACACTGATCGCATTTAAAGGGCCTTTCGAGCACATGAGTTAACTTGTGGTTATTTAGTTGTTGTTTCCGACGACAAGTGTACGAACACTGGTCGCATTTAAATGGCATATCGGAAGAATGAACACGCTTGTGATTGAAAATATTCCTTTTCGTTCGAGAAGAGAAGGAACACTGGTCGCATTTAAAGGGCTTATCTAACGAATGAGTTAACTCGTGGCTCTTTAGTTGCTTTCTCGATTTACACGAGTAAGAACACTGATCGCATTTAAAAGGCTTTTCGGGCAAATGAGTTAACTTGTGGTTATTTAGTTGTTGTTTCCGACGACAAGTGTATGAACACTGGTCGCATTTAAGGGATTTTTCGAGCAAATGGATTAATTTGTTTTCTTTAGGCAAACATTGTACTCCCAAGCAGTTTTCCTTTGACGTGGTAATTTTATCAACAACGTCATTCAATTGATTCGAATCTTCTTCAACCACGTTTCCTACCAAATCTGTCAGAGACTGGCCTGAATCACTAAGGCATTCCGTTTTGATGTTGAATACGATGGAACTGGAGTTTCCATTATACAAATTCTGTCCTTCAGTGGAGTTTTCTTCTTTTATTCTTGCAGGCACATAAATTTTGTCAAGAATGTCATCCGATGGAGAGTCAGGGAGAATATAATCAAGCTCATCATATTCTCCAGTCGCGTCTTCTTCAACTTCTTTTTTTATCGGATACCCCAGTTCAGTCATTGTTCTTCAAATTTTAACACTGTAAAATAATGGCCACGAAGCCTTGAGGGGAGAGGCAGAGAACAAAATATTTTTTCCTGAGAATTACACGACATTCATAACTTTGACTTGGGACATTTCTATTTTAAAGCCTCCTTATTGGAAGGTTTCAAGGATATCCCCTTACTATCAGGGTAATCGAAAATAAGCGCTATTTTGCTAAAAAATCGGGGACCTATTCCGTGGCCCCCTTTTAATATACTTTTCGCCCTGGGCTACTTCCTATTGGTTGCCAAACCAGAACACTTCTAGTAGAAGCACTACCAACAACAATTATTTTTATTTACCTCAGTATAATACAGTCACAATTACTCTTCAAGTTAAAAATCAAAAGAGTTTTGGACACAATTTCAGAGAATGCTTCTATTAATTGGATTATTCAATCTGGGACTTTAGTGCTTCTAATTAAATAGTAGGGGAAAATAACACATTCCAAACGTGAGGGAGGGTTGACACTACATTACAAAGATTTGAAATGTAGTTTGGCTTTTATAAGAGATTAAAAACGAAAAAATAATTACATTAAATTAGCCCAATTTCGCGACTATTTTACGTTGGTGCTAGAAATTATGATTTAGCCAATATCATAGAAAATATTCTTGGTCACACGGGCTATTTTAGTGAAATTATAGTTTCTTTTTGATTATGGATAATTTAAACCAAGCGATTTTTGCAACAAAAAGATATTCTGCCAGCGAAATATTAAAGGTCAATTAGTTCCATGAATGAAATAGCCTATGTGTATTAAGATTTCCTTTATATTTAGTGACGAAGGAACACTGGTCACATTTAAAGGGCTTAAAGGACTTATCAGTCGCGTGAAATAACTTGTGTGTATTAAGACTCCCTTTATGTTTAGTGACGAAGGAACACTGATCGCATTTAAAGGGCTTATCGGGCGAATGAATGGGCATGTGTTTATTCATATTCCATTTAACTTTAGTGACGTAGGGACACTGATCGCATTTTAAGAGCTTATCGGGCAAATGAATTTTGTGATTATTTAAATTCCATTTACGTTTAGTGACGTAAGAACACTGGTCGCATTTAAAGAGATTATTGGTTGAATTAATTAACATGTGGACTTCATTTTTATCCGATTTCCTATGTTCTTCGTAGGGCTTTTGACGCGAATGAATTAAGTTGTGACTATTAAGTGTCCCTTTACGATTAGTGACGTATTGATCACATTTGTATATATTGAGTTTTGGCTCCTGCGCGGTCTCGCCTTTGTGAATCAGTCTCCCTTTTTGGCTCTGAAGTGTCTCATGGTTCCAATTCGTAAGAGACTCGTTAGAATCAATGAGACATTCCTTCTTGACGTGAATTGGCAAAGAAGTTAATATTTCATTGCACAAAATTTGTCGTTCAGGGTACTGTTCCACTTCAGTTTGACCAGACACGGCAACTTGGTGAAAAATGTCATCCAAGTTAGTGTTGGGAAGAATATACTCAAGCTCATCTTGAGTACCATCTTCTTCGAGCTCTCTTTTAATTATATACTCGGAATTGATCATTATTCTTTAAATATTAGTTCTGCAAAAGAGATGACTCGCAAAATAACAATGCCCACAAAGACAGTTTGATAGTTCTTCTTCCAGTAGTGAACGATACTTGATCGTCTTTTTCACGATTAGGTTTTGGAATAATCTAAAATTTAAGGCCATACATCATTAAGGTTTCACCCTTCCACGGCCAACTTAGAGAGCAGCAACTCCAAGTTGGCCGTGAATAGACAGATATCTGGCGGATTTAAAGAAACGCATGGAGATGAAGGAACCAAGTTTTAATTGTTAAAAACAGTAGCTGCGCCTAGAAGTAGGCCTATTATTTACGGATTCAATAGTTTGAGACTCAAGTAGCTAGCTTAGATCTCAAAAACCCGTGACGATAAGGCAATAGTTAACTAAAATAATAGATTTTCGCCTAGAACTTAATTTCCCCGCCAAAATCCATTGCTGTAGTCACTTTATAGTATAATTTTGTCCATCCTTGTAAATCGTTACCATTTTATAGGGTACCCAGGCTTAAACGTAATCCCAGCGTCCATAAGGGCTTACTTTATTCTTTACATATTATATGTATATAAAATAGATCTGCAGTTTTCGATCGAAACTAGATTTTGGTTGGCCTCAGCACCATTTGGGCTCTTGGGGGTAAAAACCCCTTCCTAAGAACGCCAATTGCAAGTCTGCTCAAAATGGAGTAAGCAGACGACAGGTTTAGAAGTTCCTGCAGTCATAATGTTCCGTATTTAAAAACTAGATTACTTTTTTCATCGTCATTAGCCTTGTTATACAAAAGCCCTGATTCGAGTCCCCCAATGCTATGGGATGTCGCATACTCAATTACATTTATGCTCTTTTACCCTCAAATTGAATATAATAATAACACATACAAAGGTTTCAGCCTTATAATGGAAAGTTTCTTACCTTCACATCAAAAGAACAATAATTTTGGTGCAGTTTCAAGTCGTATGGTTGATGTTCATCTTCTCATGGCGCGTCGTCGAACTACACCCTTCACTAACAGCTGTCAACTCCAATTCGAGTGGATTGTAGAGCCAGACTGATGACTGGGAAATGGATAACGAAATCTGAAGTTAGGCCTATGTTTCAGGACGCGGTGTTTTTGAATTCTTTCGTCACGCAAATGGCTAATACTAGTTTTTAGTTTTAAATGAGATACAAAAGACTTTTATTTTATACTACTTTATAAACTAGTATGCCTTTGCCGATATCTACGTTTTCCAAATCACCCGTGCAGAAATTGTCATGATAAGGGTTCCTCTTTAACTGGGCCAGTTATGGGAATTTCGTCAGCAACGTCATTCATTTGAGAGTCAGGTAGAATATAACCAAGCTCATCAGATTCCTCCGTTGCTTCTTCAACTTCTTTTTTTATCTGATTCTTGGGGACTGGTAAAATATATTCCTCTTCTGAGGATAATGAATTTAGTCTTAGATTTTCATTGGAGTCCTCGTTTGGAGTAGTTAACTTGTATTCGACCTTGCTTTGAGAGGATTTACGTTTTAACTTTTTAATGTGAGTTAACTTGTGTCTATCTAAACCTTTTTTCCAACGAGAAGCGTAAGGGCATTGGTCGCATTTGTGAGGTTTATCGGACAAATGAATCTGTTTGTGAATGAATAAACAATGTTTTAAATGCGTCTCGTAAGAACACTGGTCGCAATTGTACAGTTTTTGCGACGAATGCTTTAGTTTGTGAGTAGCTAGTTTCGCTTTAAAGTGAGAAGCGAAGTCACATTGATCACATTTAAATTCTTTTTCGGTAATGTGGGTCAACTTGTGAGCGTTTAAAATTTTCTTTAAGTGCGTAGCGAAGGAGCATTCCTCGCATTTAAAAGGTTTATCCGGTAAATGAGTTAATTTGTGGTTAGTTAGAAGCTCTTTTAATCTGGTAGTGTAGTCGCATTGTTCACATTCATAAGGTATTACCGATTTTCGCGACTTAAGCGACATGGCGTACTTCTTTAAGACACGCTTAAACGTTTTTGATCACGTGTGTGAATGTTTACACATTTAAAATTTTTGCGTTGGATCCTTTTTGATACATGACAAAGCTTTCTTTAACGATATGTGTTTAGTTCTTTGTTATCTTCAAGGTTTGTATGTCCTTATATGCGAGGAAGAGAAAAATTGGCTGAGAAATAAAGCAAATGATTAGATTAAAAATGGTCACGGTACGTCGCCTATACCGCAATTTTTAGGACACGGAGAAGAAATCACTTTATACATTATTCCAATATAAATAAATTTAGTCCAAACCTATTGAAATGGGTGTAGTAAGGTCTAAAAGCTACTATACAAAATTTCACAATTTGTAAAAAAATTCAACCGTTTTCTCGGAAAGAGGATTTGAAATTCGCCTTTCCACCAGGTTTTTTCTCAGAGAAATTTGGATTTACAGAAAATGGGAGTGGCCAATTTTCGCGCGATTTATAGTTTCAGCCGGAATTGTAGCTAGGCCTATCTTTCGAGAAAAGTGCGGAAAATCGCGAGCACTTCCACTTTTATGACAAGTAACGTTTATTTAGGTGTAGTAAAGAAATAGAGTTAAAAAAAAACCTTAAAATTTATTAATTTAAATTCTACTAATGACGTTTTTCTTTGGGCTGCTTTGACTTATCCTGGTACACTCTAAAATGCTTTGCAGCAATGGCTTTTGGAGTGCTTCAGGTGTAGTCGAAGCAGCTCAAAGAAAATCGACATAAGAGTACAATATCTGCAGACTGGTCCAATAAATATTTGAAGTGTGATAGTTCATTCTCCATTTGAATTTTTAAACATCATCATCAGTTTCATCTTCGTGGATAATTTCATACCACGGTTTTTCACTGGATTTATCAGAGTTAGAATTTGACTTGAGTGAATCAGTTGTATCTGAATCAGTATCATCCACTAAATCAATTAGGATGATTTTTCTTTTCTTTTCTAACAGTGGACAATTTCGTTTGGCATAAATTTCTTCCGCTTCTTTGGCATCGTATAAGCCGTCATCGTCGTATTGTAGATCGTAGCAGCGTTTCTGAATCTCTGTACACTTTCTTTTGGAACGTACTCGGTTTTTTGGAGTACTTAAGCTTTTGGCTTCATGAAGTACGCTGTTTGCTTCATGAGGCACGCTTTTGGCTTCATGAAGTACGCTGTTTGCTTCATGAGGCACGCTTTTGGCTTCATGAGGCAAGCTTCTGGCTTCATGGGGTACGCTTATGGCTTCATGAGGCACGCTTTTGGCTTCATGAGGCAAGCTTCTGGCTTCATGGGGTACGCTCTTGGCTTCATGAGGCACATTTTTGGCTTCATGAGGCACGCTTTTCGCTTCACGAGGGAAGTTTCTGGCTTCACGTGGTAAGCTTTTGGCTTCACGAGGGAAGTTTCTGGCTTCTCGTGGTAAGCTTTTGGCTTCACGTGGGAAGTTTCTGACTTCACGTGGTAAGCTTTTGGCTTCACGAGGGAAGTTTCTCACTTCACGTGGTAAGCTTTTGGCTTCACGTGGGAAGTTTCTGACTTCACGTGGTAAGCTTTTGGCTTCACGTGGGAAGTTTCTGACTTCACGTGGTAAGCTTTTGGCTTCATCAGGCAAGCTTTTGGCTTCATCAGGCAAGCTTTTGGCTTCAACTGACGGAGTAAAACTAGCTAGCACTTTCTCAATCCTTTCTGCGAATATTTTACGGGCCATAGTACAACTAATACTTGGCTGTGAATCTTTTGATTTTAAATTATCACCAGACTTTTCATCTTCTGAAATGGTTTTATGAGATGGTTTCTGAACATTTTCCTCACAGCTTTGGGGGACAGGTAGCTTGAGTACAGGAATTTTGGCTTTTTCATTTGATTTTATAGTTTCTGAAGGTTCTTTAACAAACCTTGTAATCGTCCTCGTTTTTTTTGGTTTTAATATCAAAGGAACTTGTTTAGTGTATATTTTTTCAGTCTCTTCATAAAGGCCATCATCATCATAATTTAAATCGTAGCAGAGTTTAGGGACATTGGCATTTTTTCTGGGACTATGACGAGCGGGATCAATATTTACATTTTGTAAATTTGTTTCCAACGTATTTGGTTCTTCAAGTACTTGTAACAACACTAGAGACGAAGCATCTTTAGGCAAGTTTTCGCAAGCCGAAAGAGCAATTTCTTGTCCGAAAGAATTGGAATCATTCTTTGAACTTTTAGGAATATTTGTACAATCTTCTTGATTGACCGCGTCTGTAATAACGAAAATTGTACCTCCATTTGTAACGGATTCGTCATTGTCAATATTTGTTAATTCTGCACTTTTAATATCACTTAAATCTTGATACTTGGTAGGTAACTCAGTTTTATCGTGACCCTCTTGAGAATCTGTCGCATTTTGATCCCCCATTTCAAGCACGAACAATTGAACGCCACCAGGAACATAGTTACTACCATCAGTAGCGAAAGTCTGGCTTTGAGAAGTCGGAGACTGGTCATCCAATTCCTTTTTAATTTCGTTTGATTTAAAATTGTTATATGAAAACTCATTTTTGTCATCAATTGATGATAATTCCATTGGTTTATTTGCTAAACTGGACCTATATCTCTCTTTAAATGCATCAAGAGAAGTTTCATCAATGGCTTCGTCGAAAACTGAACCCGTTTTAGTTAAATCGCTATCAACCTCATTATTGCAACTTTCGGACGAAATATTATTTAATTTATTTTGCATGGCTAAAGCAAACTTCCTGTAACGATAATGTTTAACGGGATCCATATTGCGATGATTTCGCAAAGAATCCAATCTGCAAGAAGCGTAAGGGCAGCTGTCGCACTTGAACTTGTAATGATTCATTTTATGGAAAAGATATATTGGTTTAACCCTTGATGAAAATGGACACTTGTCGCAAACTAAAAGTTGATTATGATCTCCGAATAATTTTTCGCCTTCACGGTGATAATGTTTTTCGTGTATTTCAATTCTACATGCATTGTCGGCGGTGTAATGGCAAAAGTTACATTTAAAAGGGAGCTGGTTCATTAAATATTTGTCGTTCGTTTCATCCGAGTTGTTTAAATCACTGTTCGTAGTAGACTCACATTTTTCAGACGTATCTGTTTCAGATTTAATAACTAATCTGCCTTTGTTACTAGAACATTCAGTTTCAGACCTGTGACGTAAATTCTCGGGGGTAATTACTACCTTCTCTATATTTGATTCATTTAAGTCATTATAGTTTATATTAGTTTCTTCTAATTCACCATCATCGGGAATAATAAATTCATCGCAAGATGAGTCACTCAATAATTCTCGTTTTGGATAGATATCATTCGTTTGATTGTTTTCATTTTCGTCAACGTCTGAGAGGTCCAACTCCTCTTTAGGCTCAATTTTTATATCCATTGTGGAACTTTATCAATTACGAGCGCTGAAATAATATGATTGGCCCAAATGTATATCTACTTTAATAGACATTTTACCAAACTTTCAAAATTAAAATAACAAGGCCAATATCACGTGATAATATGCCTTTAAATAATACAGTATTTCATTGTAATAAAATATTTCATTTCACTGACAAACTAAAATACATATATAGCTACCCTTCCATGATTATTCTATTTCTACAACTTAAATGGAATAGAATACTGTGTGTTATAAGATTGAACAGTGAGCGTGGGTTAAACCACCACCTGCGAATACTCAAAAATCGGGTAATACAATAATTAATTTTCGTGTATTAGAGCAATCAGGGTTCGTACAAAATTTTGTAAGTTAATTTCCCTGACTTTTCCAGATTTTCCCTGACCATTTCTAAATAATTTTCCTGACCAATTTTAATATTTTTTCATGAATATCTTACGAGCGAGCTGTTGGAATTCCCACAATTTATTTGACAGAGTTTATCAATCGGGGTTGAGAAACAATTTGAATCTTTAAGCAAATTCAGTTTATAATAATTACGTTACAACTGATTGGTAAACCAATCATAAACAGTTCCTTGACACATACCAAAATGTTTACTTTCTCTGACCATTTGGGCTATTTTCAAATTCCTCGACTTTTCCCTGACCTTTTGGGCCACTTTCCAAATTCCATGACTTTTCCCTGACCTTTTGGGTCAATTTGCAAATTCCCTGACTTTTCCTGGGTTTCTAGGTCGTGTACGAACCCTGGGCAAGTACCCGAAGTTCCCGAACCTATTCCCAATTGGGCAATGTTGGTTTCGGGTACCCGAACCTATTCCGAATTTGGCAATGTCGGTTTCGGGTACAGGTACCTAAAGTTTTCTCCGGCTTCGACCTGTGAAACTTTTCTATACATTTCGAAGTAAAGCAGTTCAAACCATTTGAAAGGTCACTGTGACTACTAAAAATATTGGAGGTATGGGGGCTAGTCTCGACATTTGACTAATAGAAAATACTCTAAGTACTAAAATAAATCAAAGATGGGGAACGCTAGTCAATTTGACTAGTTAATACTTGCAAAAAACTTCTTAACTAATTTAGCCCGTAATTTTTACATTTGCTAGATTAAGCATTAGAGTTACAACTAACAAATACATTCCAGCTATTTTAACCCTGTCATTAAAGAGGGAACAACCTCGGGAAATGTTTTCTCAGGTTAAAGGGAGAAGAAAAACGTGTTTTGGAATCTGGAAAATGCAAATAAATTATGTGGAGGAAGGCCTCAAAGTTTCAGCTTCAATTTAGGATTTTAATAACGAAGACCATTTATACTAATCTTATTTAAGGCATTTAACAATCATATCTGTGATTTAATCAACCATAGTCGAATAATAAATTTATTATTTGTTCCTACGAGATCTTGTGTAAAACACTTGTTGGATTGCTCATCTTGTTTTTCATTCGTGACCATTGATGGAGATTACATATAAGCAGACTACTAAACAAACTTATGTACAGCCCTGGTGCTATGGTTAAACTTTTCTTAACATATATAGAGGTGTATGTGTATAATTAGTTACGATTTATGCCTTCATTGGTCTTGCTTTTAAAAAGCCAAGGAGGCCAATACTGAGGTTAACCGAGGCTTACAATATAATTAGTAACAACTGAAAGTACTCACGAGTTATATTTAAACGAGTAGACTTTGTGTTTTCTTAAATATGACTAGAGATTCCTCATGTTATGTTAATCAAAATATTACATATTAAAAGTTTAGCACTGAAAGATTCAAATACTTTTCTATGCCTGTACTGGTGTCCTAGTCCTAGGCTCAAAAGTCAACCTGTCAGAATCTTGTTCTATCGTCTGCTTTCGTGTCTGCTATGAGGCAGGATTTTAAACCGTGAAGATAAAACTGTGCCGGGAGTGGTGGCGCACTCCTGTAAACTGGCGTCTCAGTGGCAAGGTCTGGGTGTTGTCCTGCTCGAATCGCAGGTCCCTTGCCCATAGGGAGTGTTGCGAATGGTCCGCGACGGAATGGTCCTTCCTCTTCCCCATTCCCATCTCCTTCCGTCGCGTGGGCAATTCCCAGTCCTAATCCCTGCGTAGTTACTTACCATAACTGAGTTGCTCAAGGCCTTACGCCTTGGCGCCACACCTGGTTCGCAATCGCGACCGCTGTCCGGGCGTAAAGACGTTACGTTACACGCCGAAAAAAAAAAAAAAAAAAAAAAAAAAAAGATAAAACTGTTATGAACTATTAAACATTCTACTAATAATTCTGCTATGAATCATGGCTGTACATTTGTACAGGTTTTTGCTTTTGCGAAAACTTGGAAATACATTTTTGATGATATTTAAAAGTAGTTTTGTATGTTAATTATGTAATAATATTGAGCGGTTAATTTTTTAATTAGAGAAGTCGTATTTTTTGGTTGATATACCTGGGTCTCAGCAGCGATCGTGAATATTGTTTTCCTAGAAGACATTGTATGAAAAAATGCCAAGAGTTACAAAATATTTTAATAAAACTACGTATTATTTACATATATACAATTTTGATAAAGTTAATGTCTAAATTAACATTATATAGTTTATATTCAAAGCATTTGGACACGTGTTCGATGAATTACGCTCTCGGTGGGTATAGAAATAACTATTAAATATTTAAATTATACAAGACACCAATCATCCAGCACTAGAACCACCGGGTGACACCTCTGATGATGTTCAATTGACAGGGTTATTAATTTCAATGTTTGAAGAGAGAGAACATAGTTCATCGAACATGTGACAAATTATTTAATAAACTGAACAAAATCTTTAATGTTCAGTCAAAAGTCATCGCCAAAAGAACTTTCTTAGGGTGGCAGGTGAACACCTATACTTGAGTTACATGACACTATAAAACATTAATGACTTGAGTTTCAATTTATTACAAACTCGTAGAAAATCTATACACACTTGAAATTTGACCCAAAACACTCATTTATTTGTTCAGTTTAATTATATATCATAAGTCATTGACTTTATCGGTAAATAAGCAATAATACCAGCCCTTTTTCGAGTAACACAAGATAAATTATCGCTGACAGCAAGAAGGATCAGACAAGGAGAGGAAAAATGGGGTTGCGTTGAGTTAGAGAGAGAAGAGCCAACCTCCCACTCGGGTGGAAAGGGGGCTAGGAAATTCTCGAGGTAAACTGTTGTCACGTGGTCGCTAGCGTCGTCGGCTACTACGCGTCTCATAAAGGATCCGTTTTACCCACGTGACAACAACTTACCACGAAGCATCTCTACCCCCGTCTCTCCCAGAGTGGGATTTTAGGCAGACGCAGTAGGAACCGCGCCGTTCCCACTTTTCCTCTCCTTGTCTGATCCTTCTTGCTGACAGGTACACACTTTTGAATATAAGAATTTTATGACAAATCTGATCATTTTGATGTTGTGCACGAACTCAATGAGCAAAAATGTAGTGAACATATATTAACTGTCCATTCACTTAAGTTTCAAGATATTTTTCTTTGGACATTCAGAGACTTTCTCATCAGTTTCCTCGTGAAATTTTCACTTCTTATACCTTCTAATATTGTAAATGATTTGTTTTTCCTAATTTCTGTCTGTGAAAGTACCGACGCCAAGACAATATAGTCTGAATAAAAATATACTTGGTGAATTTGTTAACATGAATCTGATTCAATTTGAGCGGGTTCTGCAGTAACCTCGCTATCAAAAGGTTCAGCATCTTCATCGCTATCGTCAAAAGTTATAATGTTGATTGGATTATCAGAGTCATTGGAATCAAGTGTTTCAGCACTATCGCAAGACTCAATATCTTCACCATGAAATTTCATATCCAACTGGTTTTCAGACATTTCTTCCAACGCGTATCTCTGTGACGATTCTTTATAGCAATCTTTTTCGTCTGGTTCTGTGGCGTTAAGTCCATCATCGTCATAATCAATTTCGTAACAGGATTTCTGTTCAAACGCAGTTTTTCTATTTTTGCGCTTGGTTGATGTGACCTCATTTGGTTTAACTAAATTTAAACTAGTAGGCTTATCCTCGTTGTTATAAACATTCGTGGAAAACTGACCACAGTTATGAGAATTTAAATCATTTTCATTTTGAAAATCTTGTTCGCACATCATACATTTAAAAATTAATCCCATGGTGTTTTCTTCAGCGCTGCTGGAAAATCTAGATTTTTCTCTAGTATATTCGATATTTTCGGTAACTTTATCTTCGTCGTAAGAAGATAAAGGACTAGTATGTTCTATTTTAATTTTATTGGTTATATGCAATCCAGTTGTTACTGCGTCCAGTTTTTTATTCCCATTTATTTTAGAATAAATACCGTTATCTTTGGCTGAATTTTTAAATGATGATGCAATGCTTTCTTCTTCCGCAATATCAGGTATTATGGAAACATCTTTATTTCCGGCGTAAGGGTTTTCAACACCGTGATTATACAATTCTTTCTCACTATTAATGAAAGCGGTAGGGATTACTTCTAGCCCAGAAGGACTAGAATCGTTCGTAACATTTAATGATCTAAATTCTTTCGAATTTTGACTTTCATTCAAAGTAGGGTAATAAAAAGTCTGTTTTTTCGGACAATCGTGGTTTAATAGATCATCATTTGAGTGAAAAAACGTATAACATTTCTGACACTTGACGTTTTGAAATGACATGTGTTTTTTAAACTGATTTTTACTGTTCGTCAAATATTGACACGGTTTACAAAAATATTTCCATCTCTTGGTTTTTTTGTCAAATTCTAAATAGAAATGGGTTGATTGGCTAAATTTTTTGGATTGAATTGCATTTGGGGCTAGGTTTGAATTAGTAGATACGCTTATATTTGGGGCTAGGTTTGAACTGGAAGGTATGCTTACATTTGGGGCTAGGTTTGAATGAGAAGGTATGCTTACATTTGGGGCTAGGTTTGAATGAGAAGGTATGCTTACATTTGGGGCTAGGTTTGAATGAGAAGGTATGCTTACATTTGGGGCTAGGTTTGAATGAGAAGGTATGCTTACATTTGGGGCTAGGTTTGAATGAGAAAGTACACTTACATTTGGGGCTAGGTTTGAATTAGATGATAAGCTTACATTTGGGGCTAGGTTTAAATTAGATATGCTAACATTTGTAGGTACATTTGAATTTTCTTTTAGTTTGGGCTCTGTGGCAAAATTTAATGGGGATAAGCACAAACTATTGGACATGCTTAAATTCGTCGTAATTTTGGGAATTTCTGCTAGGTCATGCTTTGTTGCTAGGTTGGAATTCAGCCCTAAATTTGAATTGGGCCCTAGATTCAGAATTGCCGCTAAATTGGGTTTTGTAGATATGTTTGGAATAGCAATTAGATTGGAATTTGCTCCCGGGGCTGGAATATCGGATAGGTTGGTATTTGTGGGTTGGTCGATTTTTGAAGTTTGCAAAGATTGATTAGGATTTACAGCTATTCGACGATACCTGGCCAATATTGCCTCTTCTGCTGACCTTACTGATATTCGTGGTAGATATTGCACAACTAATTTATTAACATTAGCTAAGCCACCATTTCCAACTAGTCCTGCATTTCCAATAAAGCCAAAATTTCCAACAAAACCTATGTTTGCTGCTTGACCTGGATTCTCAACTACACTTTTGTTTCCAACCAAACCGGAACTTGCAGTTACGCCCGAATTTAAGCCCGAATTTGCATTTCTAGACAAGACTGTACTCCCAGATAAACCTGAACTATTAACCAAGAGCGAATTTCCAGTTACGGAAACATTCGCTGCTGGGACTGAATTTATAACTAAGCCTCCAAGATTTTCAGTAAATCTAGTACTGGGACCTAAACTTTCATTTCCACCTAAGACACGATTTTGTTCAACTCTAGGCTGCTTTAAGTTCGCATTCAACGAAATCTTAGGTTCTCCTTTTCTCTTAGGAAAGATTGATTTTTCGCCAGTTCCATCGAAATTTCTCTCAACTGCGATAGTTTCATTACTTGGCTTGGCTATTTTTGATTTCTTCATCGAATTCACCATTGTATAGAAATTTTGACTTAATTTTGATGAAGCTGGGTGTTCAAGTTCTTTATGACCTAACAAATAGACTTCTGAAATTGCGATAAAAGAACACTCATCGCAACAGGGGTGCAGTTTTAAATGTTCCGTCAATAAATTTTGAGATTTGCAAGGGTGCTTGCATACGGAACAGTACAAAATATGAGAATTTTTGTGAATTTCAACCGTACTTTTTTTATCCGCAGTGAAATCACAGTTTGAACATTTATAAAGCGTTTTTTCTTTTGGGTTTACCGTGTCTCGAGCGTTGGAAATATATTTAGAAAGCATTTCTTCATTAAAAACCTTCTCATTTTGTTTCGCACGGTTAAGTTTTTCGTTCATTTCATTCATATTTGAAAATGATGAAGCGCAGAAGATGGCTAAATCACTTAGTCCAGGATATATGATGTTGTCCTTACTTATTGGTTCTTCGACCACATCATCGTTTTTTAAGTTAGTTTTTTCTCGCTTTCTAATTGAGGCATTAATTTCAAATCTATCTTCGTTATGATCAAGTTTAGGAGAAGTATCTCCTTCCAATTTAAAATCATTCTTTTCGATTTTGACGACAGCGTTTGCTTGTATTTCAACTGGAATACCATCGTAATTAAGGCAATCATCTTCAATCTCAGTTTTTATGCGGACAGAACTGAACATTATTAATGCCTATAAGTAAAATACGAAGTAATAAACCTCTTGGATATATCACTAGCTATTCTTGTTTATTAACCGCAAAGTACTGAGCAAATTTAATAGCGTAATTAACTAATTAATGTGGTAGTCAATGGGTAACTCACGAAAAAGGGTCATTTGCCGTACCTATTATAAAGCGAACCACAAAAACGCCGGTTTTCACTTAAATTTGAATTGAAATCTTCTTTAGTTCATGTAATTTTGATAATTCTGGCCTAAAGCCTGCCCACCCGCCGCGAGAAGCGGGATTAAGGTAATAGAGAATTTAGTAGACTGGAAAATAAATCATTTCTTCTGCAGTTCAATTGCAAACGCGACTTTACTCCTTATTTTCAATTATAATCTCATGGATTAGCAGCGTACAACTCTGATGTTTCATTAAAATTACCTTGTTAGAAACTTCTTCCAAATGAGTTATTTAATAAACTTCTGATTTTTTTTTACCCTATTGGCATATCCAAGAGATTTTGGCTACACCAGAAGTAAATATGGCAAGAAGTTATCTTTGCCTATTAGTGTAGGCGTCACTTTTTCGATTTTTTCGAGTCTTACATTTTTGCGGTTTTTGGCGGGAAACCGCAGATAATACGCGAAATTCAGAGATTAGTAGAACAATTAATGTTATGCGCTTATGTTTATCTATAGATAGACTTTTTCATTTCATATAGTTATGATTCTGTAATACCCTTTTCAGATGAGGCGAAATACCCTTTTCAGACGAGGAGTAACTAGCCGGTTTAATCAGATGTAACTGAGGTTTAATCACAATTATTCAATTAACCGAGGTTTGTTGAACTGAAAAGGCCAAGTAAACCTCGGTTAAATCTGATTAAACCACGGCTAATTACGTCTCGTCTGAAGAGGGTATAACTAGCCGATTTAATCAGATTTAACCGTAGTTTAATCACAATTACCCGAGGTTTATATAACAGAGAAGGCTAGGAAAACCTCGGTTAAATCTGATAAAACTACGGCCAATTACGCCTCGTCTGATGAGGGTATTAGTCAACGTTTTTACTGTGACATTAAAAATATTGACAGGACTTCCGTTAAAGGGACTATCCCCTTTAAAATCGCCTTCTTTTCGAGCTTAGCAGACGACGTTGAACATAACAAATTGTACAGTAAAAGTTTAGCTGTGTGCTTTAGAGAGCAGATAACTAAATTTCTTTAAAACCTTGTCACATAATTTGATGCTATGGTAATAGAAAGAGTCATATCTCAATTATGCCTATGGAATCAATGACCATTTCCCTTAAAATTGATAACTTGAAAGGATTATAAATCTCTGGCCCAAGGTAGACAGTACAGCTTAACATTCCAGACACTAGGTTTAACAAATGCTAATTACGCGCGCATTAGCAGACTACACAAACACTATTAAAGCGATTTTCAAATCCCCTTTAAAGTCGCCTTCTTTTCTAACTTAGCAGACGACAATGTACAAAACAAATTATACAATCAAAGCTAGGCCACTACAAAATTTGTAGTTCCAAACCTCAACTTCAAAATAAACAAGACTGAAGAATCGTTTTTACTTAATTACGTAATTTACTTAACTAAGAACATGTACCTGTAAAATGATTGAATACTAAAATTATGTGTTTTGTTGTGATTATTTGCGTTCCCCAATGAACACACTGTAAAGTTGTGCATATCGCTATTTACGTCGTCATTAGTTTAGCTTCATAATTTCAAAAAGGTCCACATGCCAAGGCTTACAACTTCGACTAAATATTTTCTATTACCGTTCTTATATATCTAAGTTTGGCTTAGGGAATCTTTTAAGATTGATAATTTTACAGTAGGCTTACTTTTAAACCAAGGATATTAAATATTTGTTACTTACGGGATTATAAACAGCTTATCAAAAGACGTCTTCGATATCGTACGACGAGTTATTCTTGGCGTTACACAGTTTTTGAGAATTATGCAGCGATATACCGACATGGAAAATGCGAACTTAAATATTCAGACATAACTAATAACATTAAACATTACACTTAATTTAACATTAACATTTAACATAATTTTGTCGTGGTCTGGCTTATTATCTTAATGTCATAATAATCATTTGAAGCTTAACATTTTAATGCCCTACCTCGTTGATATCCAAGAGCAAACAAATACCCAATTGGTTTTGGATTAATTAGGACATTGTGGGATTTTATCATGAAATTACAAATACGTTTTTCTCAAGGTTCCATGGTCATAGGTTTTTTTAAATGTTTTTTCTTAACTTAACTTTCCCATAACCATGTTAGTCCATAACCATTATTATTTGGTGGAGGAGAGGCTCAAGGTTACTAGACTACAAATACACTATAGGGAGAGGCTAAGGGAATTTTACTAGCAGAAGGAATTTTATTTCACAAAATATCCAATTGTTAGGGTTTATTTCCATCCTTGCTTGAAATGAAAATGAAAAAAAAAAAAAAAAAAAATCGGATTCAGAAATGATAGAAGTCAAATTGAAAGATGCACACTCTATTATGCAAAGCTTTGTGATTGTTTTGATATTTATTGTTAGTCATTTTTGAGGGTTAAAAGTTTATTAAAAAGTGGTTTTAATACGCTATTCGTTTAACCTGAAGATAGTTACGCTGCACTTGGTGCTTTTAAAACTATTGAAAACTGAATACTTTTACCATTTTTATGGGGATGATAATTGACTAATATTTATACCATCTTTCAAAATGGAACAAAGTAAAGATCTTCCATATCCTTGTATTATTTGCGGCAAGAGGTTTGCTCGAGCAAAACAAGTCGGTAAACACGTTAAAGAAGAACATTTAAACGGTGGCAATGAGAAGTTTGTCTGCGAAATATGTAACAAATCTTTCCCGAGTTGTCAAGCCTTGACTAAGCATTCCCTAAGTCATGCTAGTGAAAAGCCGTATTTATGCGCTATTTGCTTCGAAGGATTTTCGACCCCATCTCAACGTCAGAAGCACGAACAAACCCATCAGAAAAAGAAAACTAAAGATAACCCCATGAAAACAACCTCAAAAAAGCGCAAAGAAAAATCTGAGTATCCGAAGAAATTCCAACAAAAGGGCCCCCAGATGAAAAAGTTCAACTGCAGATATTGTGACCGTTGCTTCACTTATTTCCCTCATAAGAGAGACCACGAAATGAAACACATTTTAAAAGATGGTTCAATAGTGACTGATCTCAAAGCGGCCAAAGGTCGGCCTAATTATCGTAGTGGTAAAAATTATAAAGCTGAACTAAATGAAGATGGTACACCTAAAGAAGTTCCAGTTGTTAGAAGTCAATATACTTGCAATACTTGCGGAAAGGTATTAAAAACGAGTCAGTCATTGCACATGCATACTTTACGACATATTGGGAAAAAGAATTATTTCTGTTCTTATTGTAACCGCGCATTTTTGACCCGACAAAGTATGATATTCCACGAACGTATTCATTCTGGTGAAAAGCCTTTCGAATGTAAATTCTGTGGGAAACGATTTTCTCATCGATCACCGTACAATGCTCACGAAAGAAGCCATACGGGTGATAAAAGATACGAATGTTCTTATTGCCAACGGAGATTCACTCGTTACGGTACGTGGCAAAATCACGAACGAATTCATTCCGGAGAGAAGCCCCACAAATGCCGATTTTGCGAGAAAAGCTTTGCCCAAGATTCAACAAAGGCTACTCACGAACGGACTCACACCATGTCACCCTCAGCACGCAGACGAAAAAAGAAAACGCCAAACCCGAGTGGAGTAGGAGCCACTAATGCAGCGAAACCCATTGAAGTTGCACCAGAGCCCCAAAATCCGGTTATACAAGTAGTTACGTCACTCGCTGCACCTGTTGTCTCGAACTATAATCCTCAAGAACCGGCTCCTTGGGTTCATTGTTACGAATCTGGACCAACTCCCATTTATAACCCTCAAATGATGAGCAATAATTGGTTTGGATAATTATAGTTGCACACTTGCAAAATTTTAGGCATTTTCCAATGTGATGTTTCAAATTGTCGGGTTCAATAAATGAGACTGTATTATTTAAACAAAATATTTAACATTTTTAAGGTCTTTGTTTATATGATTGTATGTATTTTGAACTACAACCTTTACTTTCAAAATTAGCTTGGTTTAATATTACAAATTTTTGTAGTGTACTATAAGTGGCGGCAAGCTTGGATAAGTTTTTACACTTAAGAAAAATGGTTCCCCTATAGTTTAATAAATGTGACAGAAGAACGAAAACTTAAGGAAAACTCAATTTGACATTATGAGATTCCTGAAGTTTTTAAAATTTGGAGAAAACATTGAAAGATTGGTTTGGGGTTGTCTTACTTTTGACACTTTGTGGCTAACTTCGGACACTTTATAGGTAACTTTTTACAGTGCATAGTAATAGAGTAAACTCAATGATTTCTGACAAGTTTAATACCTAAAATTCGACTGAATAGTTCCGATATAACTTGAAAATAAAATTTAAAAGGAATTTTTGGTGCAATTTGACCTATAAAATACTTTATTTCGGATAATTGTACTAAATGGTGTCCGTACAATCCTATATTTCCTATAAGGAATTTATGACAGCTAAATCTATACCTACACAAGAATAATGAATCGTACGCTATAGCTCCAGTATAATGCTAGTCAAAAACAGGAGGAGCTAGTTAGCTTTGAAAAAATATAGATTACGATTTACACCCTATCACAGGCCAGAGAATTACCTTGCAGTCCGAGATTTTCTTTCTGCCTGCTGACTCTTGTAAGCCGAAGTCCACGCTTATTGTAGAAAACTGCTTACTGGTGCACGTGACAGGAGATGGGGCTTAAGGCCCCCCTTAGGTTTCGGCCAATTGTAATTAGTTAGCATACAAAGCTATAGCTGTTCATTATTCTTGTGTGGTTTAGATCTATTCTTGCTATGGCCAAACATTGTATTCGTGTTGCCAGAAAAATTAACTTCCTTATACAAGATATTTAAAATAAAGTGTAGAAACTTACCCAAACTAAACATACCATTCTAACCTAATTCTTACTCTCCTGTCATGTAAATAGGAATAAATTTGCTTCCCATTTCCACACCTAGTCAGTTTTCCTTTTGTAAGGTTTGAAAAAGTTGTGGTCCATTTTTGAAACGAAGATAGTCACATTTAATTTTAGTTAAATAGGGTTTTTTTTTTTCATTAAGCCTGTGTCAATTTAAAACGATTCACATAAATCCCCCTTGAAACAATTTTCACAGTTCATTAAAACCTAGGTGACAATATCAGGAAATTAAAATGTCATTGACAGATCATATAATTCAATTCATGAAAAATCTACGTAATTTTTAAGGTACGAGTATGTTTACACAAATGAGAAATTTGTACGAACATCTTGAATTTCCAAAAAGGGTTAACTGGCTTTCTCACTCGCTCATCTAAAGGGATTACCACAATTAAACTGCAGTCACACTAAGCCTCCAAATCGATTTAACTGTTTCAAAACGTTCACTAGAAACATGTGAACTGTGTTTTCTCGAGACTGGCTCGGGAACTAGTTTCATACCGATTCGATTTCAACAAACAATAAATGAAGCTACAATAACTATCTATAAAGAATGCGTGAACACGTGACACTTAAAATGATTCCTGGCAATTTGAATATCGGTTTGGTTTGACCTTTTCAAAATTGATTAAGAAATGCTAGTGTGACTGTAGCTTTAGTGTCCACCTATGGTTTTAAAATGTCTATATTATCCTTTAAAACCAAATTGTGGCCTTTCTAATCCTAAGGAATTGAAATATATGACTGGACACCTTGTAATATAGAAATGCTTTGATATTTCAAGGTATTCCAGGTTTGTATGAACTTTGATTTAAGTGCAGCGAAGTGAAAGCTCCTGTTTAAAGGGGGCCACCATTACGGTAAGGACTGAAAATTTGGTACAATCTGGACTACCTATAGAAAGTTTTAAATATTGAACTACTCATTGGAAAACGCCTTTATCACTTAAAACTTGTAGCATTTATAATTGAAAAAATTCACAAGATATCATTGTAATATAAATACACGAATAAAGGTTGTCATTTAACCATTTACTGTGTCTTGATTCGTACGTTAAGAACTTAAAAGATTGAGGTTCGTTTGAAAATAAATATTTTACTTAAAAGTTTCAAATATACAAAAAAAATTAAGTTTAAGGTTAAAAATAAACTAATTTGAAAAATGGAGATTTTTAGCTATTCAAGTTCTTTTACTGCTTATTAACTTCATAACGGATTCTTGAATATGTTTTGATTCTTCCAATTCTTTTTTAAGTATCGCTACTTCATCTCTACTTTTCTTGATCTGTAAGTTTTACAATCTATGTAGTTTGCATGAACGGGTTAAAAAACAACCGAAATTCTATGAGAAGTATCCAGGACGTCTTAAGGTAGACACGCAATTTAATTCTGGTCTTGCCAAATTGATCTCGGGAATTTAACCACACGAAAAAGTTACTAAGGCTATTTTTACATACACATGTAGAATTTACTTTTATGTATCAACGCGTTCGGATAGAATAAAGAATGACGTCCGCTTTCCCAATGAGAAAAATCTAATTTGTTTAATTTAGGATTTCATTTGGTTGAATTCTGTTAGAATTTTCAAATTTGGCCAATTTTATTAGATTTTTCACTCATTGGGAAAGCCTATTTATTTCTTTGTTCAAAAACCAACGTCACGCACTTGGTAAAAACAGCCTCGCATGTTTTTTCAATTTCTGAAGACTAAACTTGAGAGATCAAATCAGGTTGCACTCCTACTTTAAGAACTCTTAAAAGTTTGCTCTTAGACATCTTCAAGATGGTTTTTTCAGCCAATACAGGGTGTTTCGAAAATGGTGGTAGGACCGAGCTACAGTGGGTTCTATGGGTCATTTTAAGACGAATGTTCTATAACGTTTTGTCATACGGGGCGCCGTTTAACAGTTACAAAATGAATCATGTGCGTACGACCCCTTAACGTACATTAATAAACGTATACTCAATGCTAAAAAAAAATTTTATCAAGCGCGTGCTTTTAAAAAACCAGATAAATAATTAAACGTATTTAATCATTGAGTATACGTTTATTAATGTACGTTAAGGGGTCATCCGTACATGATTCATTTCGTAGCTCTTAAATGGTACGACAAAACGGCATAGAACATTTTCGTCTTAAAATGACCCATAGAACCCACTGTAGCTCGGTCCTACCACCATTTTCGAAACACTTCGTATAATCTAACAATCCAAGGTCATATTTAGCCCCCCATGATGGTCCTAATTAGAAATGTAACTGTTTATAAAGGAACCAGGCTAATTTAGACTAAATGGCTTTTTAAAGGCCCTCGGCTATTTAGGCCAAGCTACTTGTTAAAGGAACAAGCTTGGCAAAATACCTTGATAAAGGCACCCGACTATTTAGGTCTATTTTAGATAAATAGAAGAATGTAGGTTATAATTTAAGACAAAACTTACGTCTTGTTCGAAAGCATTTATCTTGCTACGTTGGTCTGTTAAAATGAAATTTTTTTTAATAGAAATTGTAGACTTATTTTAACAAATTAAAAATCAAACTTACCCTTAATAACTACGTCTTTTTCTTGGCTTTCTGTATTAAGCGTTGCATTCACTTCTTCAAGCCTAAAATTATAAGATTAATGTTTTATTTCTATATACTTCGATGAATTCATTTCTGTTCGCATGTATTGAATTTAACTTTCAAGGAATAAGAACAGCGGATCATTTTGTGGGAACACGATGTGACAGAACTACTACTGCCGGGTTCCCAGAGCATAGCCCAAAAATATCCATTTATAGGACTTTTTATAGGTTTTTAGTATCAAAAAAATAGGGGTTTTATAGGTAGGTTAGGCTGACATGTAATGCAACATATGTTCTTTAGCCTCTAGACCTGTCCCTCTGCCTTTCTTTGGCACTACTAGCTACTCACGCTCCCTCTCGAAAGTCTACCTAACCTCTAATAAATAATAGTAATAATTTTCAGTGACCTAGGAGAGGAAAAGTTTCTGCTACAGCTTTGGTTTTTGCGAACATTTGCACTTTTTCAAGCAAAAGTATAATTTTTATAGTTAGATGGATCATTCATTTTGATTTTATCAGCGAAATTTAACAAATTACCCAAAAAATAGGTATTATAGGTTTTTATAGGATCACTTCAGAATTATAAGTAATTATAGATATTATAGGTGGTTTGGGAGCCCTGACTGCCCAAAATTGTGAAGGCATGCATCGAATCTTCTTTACATGGGTTTCAATGAGAAATATCCAAATTGAAGATTCGTAATTTTTCATGTAACTACTTCTGGTTAAAACTAATCATAGACGTCATTCCTCACTATTTACACCAGCGTGTTAAAAGTTATCCATAAATCAGTCTATCCAGAACTATGTTCTGTCCAAAATTGTGAAGGCATGCATCGAATCTTCTTTACATGGGTTTCAATGAGAAATATTATAATAATTGAAGATTCGTAATTTTTCATGTAACTACTTCTGGTTAAAACTAATCATATGACGTCATTCCTCACTATTTACAGCACGCGTGTTAAAAGTTATCCATAAATCCATCTATCCAGAACTATGTGCCATGGCCCCCAGTGCATAGCCCCAAAAAAAATAGTATTATAGGTTTTAAAGCCAAATTCTAGGTTATTTGTAGGTCAAAAAATCTCAATTTAGGACTTTTTATACTTTTTTAGTGTCAAAAATATGGGTTTGGCTGACATGTAATGCAATATAGGGTCTATAGCCTCTAGACCTGTCCCTCTGCCTTTGGCACTACTAGCTACTCACGCCCCCCTCCTGAAAGTCCACCTAACCTCTAATAAAATAGAGTAATAATTACCAGTGACCTAGGAGAGGGAATAGAGGTACTTACTCAGAGATCCTAGCATCACTTTTCTGGATTTCATCTTTTTTCTTAGCCAAGAATTCTTGGTATTTCGCTACGTCGTGTTTATAATTTATAACCTCATCTTCCAAGGTTTTCATTCTACAAGAAAGAGTATTAAAGATAGTTTTGTGACCTACCACAAATGGATAGTATCACATGATTGAGTGTTCTTTTTAGACCCCCACTGGATGACGTTATAGCATTGTCTCTCTTTGAAAAACAACAGAGGTCTTTACGTTGTTTTTATTTTTAACTAAGCTTACGCTGATTACTAAAATGCTTTTTCACTATAGCTTCAGTTTTTACTAACAAACTTATGACATCAAATTCAAGATCTATATGGTTTATTTTTATCGATTATTTCAAGAACCATATATTTATTTCCTTAAAGGAAGAATGCAACCTAACAACAAGTGATTTTTATCGATTACTTATCGTTTAAATAGGCCAAATCCAAAGATAACTATTCATATTCAGCAAATGTCCTTGATTTTTTTAAAAAATTCCGATGTTCCCGAGTTTTCCCCAATCATCTAACAATACCCTGATATTTACAGGTTTTCCAAGTTTATATGTACCCTGTTAAGGTGATCACTAAATCATGGTAACTTTCAGTTGAGCGAACTTACTTTTTGCACAAATCATCCAAGGCTGCATCTTTGGTGTTCAACTCTCTTTGAAACTCTGCTTGATTTTTAGCCATTTTATCTTTTTCCGCACGTAAATCTCTAATGGACGCTCGTTCAACTTTTAGTTGTTCTACCAGTGCTTTAATAGCATTTTGGCTTTTAGTTTTTTCATTTTGTAAATGTTGAGTCTAAAAATTAGTCAAAGGTTTGGAAAATGAATCAATAATCTAACGTAAAAATCATGGGTTAAGTATAGTTTTGATTTATATAATTCGCGACCGAAACCCAGGTAGGTGGTGCTGCGGGCAGCCTTCAAAATAAGATTAGCATACATGTCAAAAACTAAGGTTACTTGTCCCAGGACAGAAATACTGGCACAAAGAAATAGTTAAAATAAAACTTATTTCAATGTCCTGCTCAAGAATTTGTCCTTCGACTGTATAATTTATGGCCAACTTTAGACTTTAAAAGCGCTTTACACATGAAAGTCCCTTTAATTTGTGGAGGTCTTGGGGAAGTCTTTCATTGTGTCAAGAAGTCTTTGGGTAGTCTTAAAGACTTCCCCAAGACCTTTGTAGTGTTCTTGAGGACCTCTTCAGATCAGACTAACTTTTTTTCGGTAAGGGATAAACTTGACACCTCAGATTTTCAAAGTTAACTGACAGGGCAGTGATAGTTCTCCGTTGAGAATCGTGTCCGAAACATTCTAGCATAGTGTAGTTGTCACTATAACAGTAAAAATAAACCCTGCCTCATTTCCCTGACGCTATAACATGCCATATTTGGTTCAGCCCATTTTCACCCTCCACATGGTATAAATTCGTAAGCTCTAACCAAATTATTGGATTTAAGTGAATTACTTGATAAAGATAAACCCACCAATAGATTTAAACGATGAATTTCATAATTTTGTTCCATCAAACATTGGTACTTACATCTTCTCTGTGAACTTCTTGAACTAACGAATACTTGGCAACCAAACAACTTGAATCATTAAGGGTTGTTTGCAAGCTCGAAATGACTTTATTCAATAGTCCGATTTGGATCTGGTTGAAAGAAAAATTTGGAAAAAGCTCTATGAATTTGACAACTAATCATTACGAATACAATAAATAATCAGGGTAATGATCAATTTTAAGATTGATCAAGGCCCAGTATAACCGTATTATTTACAGTTTGAGGTCACAAGGGGCTGAGACCTTGGATCTTGAGCACAATTATTGATATACAATTTTAATTTAGATGGATATTACCCTAACGATGACGACTGCCTGTTTATTCAAATCGTTCCATAATTTTATGATTTAAATTCTTGGTGGGCATTTTCCAAGATGGCTAACTACCTACCGAATTGGGTCATGTGCCACAAATGCTTATAACCCTATGGGTACTTTTAACAACGCGAAATGGTACTGAGGTGCATCGCCATTAAGACCATAGCTAGCACTTTGACTTGTTAATAGTTTGAAAATGAATTCAATTAGCATGCGCTCAATGTCAATTTCATCTCCCCCGCGCTATGGAAGCTTTTTTTTTATGTAAAACCGCCTTGTAAATTAAAATTTTTATGCTTACATCTTTATCAAGTAGTTGCCTCTCTATCCGTGCGCTTTCATCATCCTTAAATAAAAAAATAAGGTTAAGTACGCTTAAAGGGAGAGGAAAAAATTAAAGTTATTTTTTTATGCGAAAATAAAAATTGCACAGCCCGAACTTTCATAAAGAGATCTAAATTACGTCAATAACAATTCATTACAACAGTAATCATGGTTAATTACCACAGTAAATTGGAAAATTACCCATCCCATTTCCACTTTAGCTATACTGTTAAAAATAGATTGATTTACTTGCACATTCTGTAAATATATTAAAGACACGATACTTACATTAACTATTGTTGAATCTAATATAGAGGAACATGACAACGTCGATGAGATGCAGCTCATTTGCATCGAATCTTCAGAATCAATGGTTTTTTTGCCTTGTACTATCTTCTGTAAAATGGAACTGAAAAGTGCAAATTAATGCTTTTAGAATTATTTTCTTTGCACGAACAACAGTGTGCTAGAATCATAAGGTTTTTTGGATAAAATTTGGACTCTTATAATATTAGGGCTGTGCGAGTACTCGTTTATCGTCGAGTACTCGGCTCGATACTCGAAAGTCGAGTTCAAAGACTCGAAAAAAATTCGAGTATTAGGTCTAGGCTCGATGAAGGCTCGAATCTGGAATTTGGGGTGGCGTCATACCTTTTTTTCGCGAAATATAGCTTATAAAATTATGCAAAATATTTTAAATAGATTTTTAAACACAAATTTAACTTAAAAAATTAATTTAGAAACTCAAGTTCAAAACTCAAAAGTTTGTGAAATTGATACCTAGATCTTAAGCAAAAGAGAAAAATATTTTACGAAATTTATCACTTATTGGTCAGCAGAAACAGGAAGGTATTTTTTATTTCGTAGCAGAAACAGGTCAGGATAATAATATGCGTAATAAATTATCAAAACGCTCAAAAGTTTTGAGGTAACTAATCTACAGTTGCATATCAAAGTCACGAACTAGACTCACATGGCCTAAAATCTGTCGAGAAGAAATTTTAGCGTGGAAAAATTCTAGAGAAAAGTCAGTGGCCTAAATAGTCCCAGGCTAAGTATGCCCTAAATAACTGCCAGGAAGCTTATCACTATTTTAGCCTAAAATAGTGACTATGATTCACTTTCACACTCTGAAAAGCTCATTTTGGGGGATTTTAAGCTAAACCTAATTCCATATTAGCATTAGGTCAATTTATAGGGAACGCTGTAAGTTCAAGTGTATTTTTAAATTGCTTCAAACTAATTGTGGTCAAAGGTAATTAAGAATTAAGCCTTGGTTTCCAAGTCCCATTTTATAGATATATTAATTTAATTATGATTTAGAATCAAAGAGGTATACACTTACACATAGTCAATTGAGCTTTCCGATCTCAGCGCTGTATTAATGAAGTTGAAGCAAACGTCACAGAGGATAGGTGACCCACTGGACAAACCAGATGCTAACAAAACTTCAATATCCAAATCCTGGCAAATATTAAAATGGTGTTTGTCATGCATTTTACCTTCATCCTAACTCGATTCAAGGAAGCAAAGTATAACATACTGGTTTTAATTTTTGTAGAAGACTGACAACTTCGGGAGAGAGAATTTCATCGGAGTTGTCCAAGATAAAAATGGTTTGGATGATTATGTTTAAACTATAATAAGAAATAATTAAGTAAAATGTAACACCAATCCTAAACAGAAAAATTCTGATCTTACCCAGTTAGCTTCATTTTTTCATTTTGGGCTAAAGCAAGTGCATAGTTATCTTGAAAAATGCAGAGTATGAAATGGTTTAATCCTTTAGAGAACAAAGCCATCTCTTTGTGTTTATAAAGTACTAATACAAAAAGAAATAGATAATTGTGGATATTATTGGATAAGTTATATATCTTCCGTAGCTACACATAAATTTTGGCAGAAGCCGATTAAACCCTCCTTTGAAGTCTATTACTCCTGGGTCTTGTCTACCCCTCTCTGTATGGGTTAGTCTCAAAAATCGCGATTAGTACGCCTCCAAACGGTAGATATTTTTGGAGTGGGAGTTCGTTAACCAAAAGTCGTTGTATGTGGAGGAAAAGAATTTCCAATCTTCCGTAGACAGGAGGGGTATGAAGTAAGACCCCTCCGATCTCGTAAAATTGGGAATTTTACCCAAACAGAGAGGAGCGCTACATGGAACATTAGAGTAGTAGACTTCAAAGGAGAGTTTAACCGTCTGATTTTGGAGATAAACAATATCCGAAAAAATTCATTTTAAAGCAATTGTTTTGTGTGACAAACTATCATTATAAATGATGTAAAAATTGGAAATGTGAATGCCTTACAAACTTCAATTAGAATAACGCTAAAATGATATATTTTCCAATTCAATATTTATGTAGTTAACTGTAAGATAAGTTCTTTGAATGAAAAACTCACGAGAAATAAAATTCAAACATGCGGCTTGAATAGTTAGGAATTCCGCATCAATTATGTTATTTGGCAAAGTTTTCTTCAGCAGGATCTTATTAACAACTGAAGGTAGTTTTGTTTCTTTTAAAATATCTAGATCTTCATCGCCATACTCCTAAGGTTTAGAGAAGATAAATCTATTAAACCTATATTTAGTTGACGCAAGAATTTATTTCCTATATCTTGGAGAATGAACAGGTAGATACAATTTTTTGGAATGTAGTTAATTCCACCAATAGACAAACTTTTAACATGCTCAGTGATAGCAGTGTAAATTGGCCAGATACCATAGGTTTTAACAAAAGTCTATCAATCAATGGGTCAGAAGTTTGCTCAGAATGTAAGAAAAAGAATTTTTCAAAAGTTTATAATTGTGTTTTCACTGAATACCTGAATGAAAATACCCGAAAGAGGCCTTAAGACTTCCCAAGGACTGTAAAGTGAAACGAACACTAGTCCAATCTCTATTAAAGACCGAGACCAGGGAAGATTTCAGCCCCCATTCTCTAAGATGATTGACCACCCCCTGGTCGCTCTTTTGTTAGGTTTTTCGATCCAGCAGCCGTACTGCTGCAGGTGTTCGCTGACTACAAAAGCATAAAAATATAAGAAAATAGTGAAAGTGGACACCACTACTATGATAGGACAAGCTTCTTCCAGCCTAACAAAAGAGCGACCGTTCAAGCGCTCCAGGGGGTGGTCAATCGGCTTCGAGGTTGAGAAGGGGGCTGAAATTCGCGCACGAGAAAATTTTTTATCTGGTCTCGGTCTTTAAGACCAAAACTTACCCAGAACTAATATTAAACAAGCGCAGATTCCAGGAGCTTGTAATAGTAAAGCGCCTTGATTCCAAATAGAACTACCATCTAAAAGTATGGTAGGCAAGTCATCTACCCTGGGAATTTAACTATTCTGTCCAGAGGCTAATATTCAACTTTGTTTCTGCTCATAGCAAGCGCTTTTTATATTACAGAATAAGCCACAGTGGCGCCCTTATCCTAACTATTTGGAACCAGATTGCTACCTCAATACTGTTACTTCTCTTCAACATTGATCTCCAAGAAATTTTTCTACCATATTGTAATGAGCAAGGGACAGAATCCATTTTTGCAAGATAATACATCAATATAAATTCTCATGATCAAAACCAACAACGGATAATAAGCTACAGAGTTACAGTAAACAAGGGAAGATCTAACCACAACAGTTCTTTTCCCCAAGACAAACTAAAATGTTTTTCTCTCTCAGATCAAAATAAATTCTTGGTCGAACCCTTACGAAAAAAGTTAGTCTTAAGAGGTCTTGGGGAAGTCTTTCGGGTGTCTTATGTAGTCTTAAGAGGTCTTGGGGAAGTCTTCCATTAAGTCAAGAAGTCTTGTGGAGGTCTTAAAGACTTCCTCGAGACTTTTGTAGCATTCTTGAAGAGCTCTTCAGATCAGACTAACTTTTTTTCCGTAAGGGATACTAAATTCTTTAAACTTGGAGTTGATCTTACCTTAATGATCGTACTGAGTAGTCTTAATGCTAGAAGTGGCAAATCTCCTTCACTAGCAAAGGTCTTATTGGCTTTTTCAATCCAAGATATTAATACAGCTAGGTTTGAGTTCCGAGCCTTGTTTTTAGATGTATCATGTTGAGCGTTGAAAAGAGACCAAAGACACGTTTTCTTCATATGAGTCATGAATACTTGAATCAGCTCGCAGGTCTGAAATTATAATTATAACATTTTCTTACCATTACGCAATATCACTAACAAACAGCGTGGCCAATTCCAAAATTCTACACCTCAATATCAGTACCATTTTCGTATCAGCCTGACACTAATCAAAAATAAAAATTATGTTCCCCAAATCATGCGTTACTCTAACACCTATCGAAGAAGAGTTGGAGAAATGGTTAAAACTAAGGCTGATTGATACAACATAAACCAAATCTCATAAAGAAAAAAATTAGTCTGAAAAGCTACCCTTGAACTGAACTGTATCAATTTAAGTTTCGATATTTGCGATTATATCTTACAGCAATTGGGTTGCAGTCCTTTTCACCAAGTTTTGTAACTTCTTTAATAATGTTATCCATTGAAAAACTATAGGGATTCAAAAAAGATATATATTTGGTATAAAATTTTAGACCTAAATACTAAAAAGCCAAAGGAGTTTAAGAGAATGGAGCTACTTTGTATAATAACTAAAAAACAAACATTTAACCCCAACAGTGAGAGAAAATTTGGTCTGACTTTATGAATGACGAGTTTTGACACTCAGCATTGATAAGTGGTTTAATTAAGCAACCACGAAAGGTTTAGCACTCAAACATCTTCATTGATCTGAGGTTTGGGCCTGAATATCAATTAAATTCCCAGAGTTTTCGGATGTTTAGGCCCAATTTTCAAATACCTGTAACTTTTTCTTAACCGTTAAGGTCCAATTTTCAAATACCATGACCTTTTCTAAACCTTAAGGTCCAATTTTTAAATACCATGACCTTTTCTTAACCTTTAAGGTCCAATTTTCAAGTACCATGCCTTTTCTTAACCTTTAAGGTGCAATTTTCAAATACCATAACCTTTTCTTAATCTTAAAGGTCTAATTTTCAAATACCATGACCTTTTCTTAACCTTTAAGGTCCAATTTTCAAATACCACGACCTTTTCTTAACCTTTAAGGTTAAATTTTCAAATACCACGACCTTTTCTTAACCTATAAGGTCCAATTTTCAAATACCACGACCTTTTCTTAACCTTTAAGGTCCAATTTTCAAATACCACGACCTTTTCTTAACCTTTAAGGTCCAATTTTCAAATACCATGACCTTTTCTTAACCTTTAAGGTCCAATTTTCAAATACCATGACCTTTTCTTAACCTTTAAGGTCCAATTTTCAAATACCATGACCTTTTCTTAACCTTTAAGGTCCAATTTTCAAATACCATGACCTTTTCTTAACCTTAAAGGTCCAATTTTCAAATACCATGACCTTTTCTTAACCTTTAAGGTCCAATTTTCAAATACCATGGAAAAAGTAAAAAAAGGGGCCAACCTTTTTTTAACTTTTTCTGGACCTTTAAAGATCCAAGTTTCAAATTCCCTGACTTTTTTCTAGACCTTTAGGTTCAAAGTTCAAATTCCCTGACAGAGTTTTCCAACTTTTCCCTGACCTCTCACAACCTTGTACTAGATTTAGGGTAGAACGGTTGGAACTAAACATTAAACAAAGGGTGAAGTTTAATAAATCTGCTTTGATTTGATTTATCGTAACCCAAAGTGGTCATGTTATTATTTGTCTATATTAGTGACATTCTCTTATCACATCTCCTTCAGCAAATTTTACTGCACACTTACGTTGGGTCTGAAAATTCAAGCAAGACATTTTCAACGAGATATTTACAGAGGAAGAATGACGCTTCCTTTATTTCAGGATCTTCTGTGCTTATTGTATTAGCGATTATTATCAAACTATCGTTGAAAAGTTCCATGACTGTGGGGAGCAACTGTTCACCAATACAAAAATATATATTAATGTTGAATTGGAAAATATGAAATACTGATTTTTGTTACTTTTCTGAAGGAATAATGTTTGGTGATAGCCGCTATTATAATGGTTCTGGCATAAAGATTTTTTAGTTCATCGTCTGAACTACACAGAGTTGTAAGACGGTTTATATAATAGCCAATCTGTTCTTTATCCTACGAAAAATAAAAATTCAAAATATCAGTATGCACGCAACCAGACTTGAATTTTTAGAATTTGAAAAATTTGCAATGCTGTTCTCAGTGGAGGCGGAAAGAGACATTCTCCCCCCTCGATTAAACCGGGTGGGGACAACCAATATCCCAATGTGTGTCCCGAAAATTATTCGGTCAATATTCTGATTACTCTCAGAATATAATTGATTTCAATGAATTGTGAGAAAAACCAGACTATTTTCTCAACTTGTCATCTACTATGTCACTGAGATATTCTAATCTACGCTATTGCTATGTGAAATCACCCTAGACTTTCAACCGTCTCTATAATAACCCTGGCTGAACTTTTCTAGAGGCACAAACTGTGCGGTAAATATTCTTAAAATAATAAACTATATTTAAATTCCAACAATAGCCTCTTCACTCAGCGAGGTATATTGGTCTTGAGCAACGTGTTTCCAAGTTCTTAATCGAAAATGTACCGACCGCCGCCACTGGCGGTTTTACTATTCATTTCAATGGTCTCTCATAGAGTAATGAAAGAAATTATCTTTCCCAATGATGAAAAATGTTCTTATTTGGTCCCAGGTAATTTCCTGATTTTCCAAAAATAGTAATGTTCAAAAAATAAAGCCAACACTTGACCCAATCTATTCATTCCCTACAAGATGATTTTAAATAAATTGTTAATACTTACTAGGTCAATTGCAAGTATAGCATCCAAATTAGAATAAACAAAATAATTCCGGAGACATCCTAGAACTATTTTAGTGTCTCGGTTTTTTTTCCTACACAAAAATAAATATGAAAATTTAAATTTGAGCTTTATCTTCTTAGAAATAAATTAAAAATAAATTTAATCTATAGCTCTACTTAAACTATTGTATCAAATAAATTCAATAAAGGGTTGAGCTTGGTTATATTATAAAATTGCTTCATTTCGTAGCTACACCTTTTACGGAAAAATATTAGTCATAAGAGGTCTTGGGGAAGTCTTTCGTGCGTCTTATGTTGTCTTATAAGGTCTTGGGAAGTCTTTCATTATGTCAATAACTTTTGGGGAAGCCACGTTAACGGAAGTGACGCGTCTACAAAATCTTTGATAGTGGAAAATTAGCGAACTAAATTTCCCCTTTGCAACTTTTTTTAGGGGTGCACTGGCTTTGATAAGATATAGGTGGCGTTCCTTAAAAGTATTTCAAATTGATTGCTTTAACTTACAAACAGGTAAATAGGTTCAGCACGGTTAGCTTAATAAAACAAGGCTCTTCTGGAATTCGGTTGACAGCAAACAGTAAATCCAGGATCTGTAGGTATAAATCATTACTAACATCCAAGATAATGATAGTTATTTAAATTAACTTACAGGGACTTTAATATCCTGGTCTTCATTACGGAAAGTAGTATTGAAATAGGCACAGAGAGGTATGTGAATTTTGTATGTTTGAACTAGTTCTTTCAAAAGAAATGGATTTTTTGCTGAAAATAAAAAAATAAAAAAAAGAAGAAATGACATTATTGATAACCGTGTTGAGAATATCATATTTTTTAAACCTGGTTAGTAACTAGTTTTTAAAATAAATGACGTGCAATTGGAACTCATTTCTACAATACCATATTGAACAGTGTGGGTGTGTTGAAGAACACGACCACACAGAGAAGTAAAACACTCATCCATCCCCCTACCCCTTACAAAGAAAAGTTAGTCCCAAGAGATTTTGGGGAAGTCTATCGGGTCTCTTACGTAGTCATAAGAGGTCACTTTTGAGGACCTCTTCAGATCAGACTGGTAAGGGACTAGTGACGGTGTCTTAACGGGATCAGGATATCTGGGTTTGAGGATTCTGAGTTACTGTAAAACTCTAATTTGGTCATAAAAGGGCCTACTTGGTAATTTCTAAACAACTATAGTTGTTATAGTTATACGGATCATTAATTTCGAATTTTATCAGCGAAATTGAACAAATAATCCAAAAAAAATAGGTATTATAGGTTAAAAAGTGAGATTATGTATTATAGGTGGTCTGGGAGCCCTGTCAACATAGGCCAAATTGGTTGAAAATTTTAACGTATGACGAGAAAGAGGAGACCTTAAACTACAATTTAAAGTCAAATAAAGATAAATTTAATAAATATTAAATAAAATTAGAATCGATTGAAAAATGACTTTGCATAATCACGGGAAATCAATAACTTGGTGGTGTGGAAAAAATTAAATGGACCAAAATAGGCCAAATAGGTTGAAAATTCTAACGCATGACGAGAAAGAGGAGATCCTAAACTACAATTTAAAGCTAATTAAAGATAAATTTAATAAATATTTAATAAAATTAGAGTTGATTGAAAAATGACTTTGCATAATCACGAGAAATCAATAACTTGGGGGGTGTGTAAATAATTAAACTGGACAAAAATAGGGCAAATTGGTTAAATTCTAACGCATGACGAGAAAGAGGAGATCCTAAACTACAATTTAAAGCTAATTAAAGATAAATTTAATAAATATTTAATAAAATTAGAGTTGATTGAAAAATGACTTTGCATAATCACTAGAAATCAATAACTTGGGGGGTGTGTAAATAATTAAATGGACCAAAATAGGCCAAATTGGTTGAAAATTCTAAAGAATGACGAGAAAGAGGTGATCCTAAACTACAATTTAAAGCTAATTAAAGATAAATTTAATAAATATTTAATAAAATTAGAGTTGATTGAAAAATGACTTTGCATAATCACGAGAAATTAATAACTTGGGGGTGTGGAAAAAATTAAATGGACCAATACAGGGCTCCCAGCGCATAGCCCAAAAATTAATTATAGGTGTTATAGGTTTTAAAAGCCAAAAAATAGCTTATTTATGGGTCCAAAAAAAAAAAAAAAAAATTTGTTTAGATTGATTGAGAATCCATTAGCATAATTTGGCCAAAATGCTTAGATTATATTGTCCAGGCCTAACTCAGATCAGCTATTCCATCAATGCAAGTTTGTCGTAGTGAGGCGGGGACAATAAATAAGTGGACAATGTTTACGGGTTTAGGATACCAGTGGTTAAAGTTATCTCTCAACGTTCTTATGGGCTTCAATGAATTATGGGGCTTACCAATTTTGTAGAGTATAGAAATTGCCTTCGGAGTCAAGATGTTTTGACATTTCAAATCTCTAGAGATCAGTAAATCTGTTAATCCCATCAAAATGCTGGGAATGGTTTCATCTTCAAGAAAAGTTGCGTGAGAAACAGAAATCTGAAATACGTAAAGACAAAATTTTTTTAAATTTCCCTGTGGATATTTTTTAGGTTTTTAAAAGCCAAAATAATGTTAGAAATATAGAAAATAGGGCTGAAAGTAAACAATTTCTGGAAGTATTAAATCGCCCGTTCTTTGGGTTTGCTACAGATTTGAATGTCGTAAGTTTTTCGCCAGAAATTTCCCTGTTTTCTCAACAATTTCCCCCTGAGTTTTTAACTCAAAATAATTTTCCCATGTTTGTAAAATTGTACGAACCCCGTATTACAATAGGAAAACAAATTAGAAACCAGTTTTTCAGAAATTATTCTTAACTAGGATTCAAGGAGAGTTTGAAACCTCCCGCTGATCAGTACTTCAATCATCTAAACTAACTGGTACGTTTGTCAAATCTAGGATATCATCAACAAATTACATATAACTTCAATAATATTTTGATAATTATAAAATGTAAGGTATTAAAACAAAGATTACCCTGTATAGATAACGCCACAATAAGAATAATGTGGTAGGACTACAATTAGTATAAAAATACCAATAATTTACGGCATAACTTCTTCTTAAAACATATGATATCTAACCTTAACAAGAAAATTTAATTATAAAAGGATAAGAATCGTATAAAAACAAGGGAATTTGACCAGTTCAAGCTTAGTTATGTTGAGATTGGGAAAAAAAAAATTAGTCACCAAGTTAATCGAAAGGAAATTTCAAATCTATTGCCATTGCAAAAAGTCTGACAATAACTTTTTCACCAGGAAGCCCTTGCATTAAATATGCTCTAGACTTTAATTACGTAGCCTTTCAATATTAAATTGTTTTTAACATAAGCACTCTGGAATCTGGACCAAAAGTTTAGACTTTAAAAATACTAACCTAACCCAACAATAAAGTTTCAAGCACATGTTAAAGTATTTGGGTAAATATAAAAGAATTACTAACTTCTAATTTATTCAACTGTTCTCGAATGTCTTCGACATCGTCACTGAGTAGGTTTTTTTGAGAAAGGCACTTCTTCACGACCATGCTAAACATCTTAGAAGTAGATGTAGAGCTTCTCTACTATGTCCTGATGCTCTTCGTATCTTTAATGTCACTGTACAAGTAGAAGAAAATGAGTGTTAAATTCCTTGAACGCAGTACTAACCAAAATGTTCTTAAAATGTATGCGCAAGCATATTTCTATTGTTTCCAATACTCAACGACCTCAACATTTACACCTTTTTTTTATTATTAGACAACCAAAGAGTGGGAAACCATTGCCACGGTTTTGCCAAAAAATTTATTATTAAATCTTGATTGAGAACGTTTTCACGAATATAGCGACAGAGAACCATGGCTTAGAAAATTACTTCTCCCGCCATTTCCTCACAAACTCACCCAGTTCAAAGCAGCTCTTCAAATAAAGCGCGTTTTATTTGAAACGGTTTTAAGAAATTTAACCATTAAATTTGAAAACCCCGCGGCTGAATCTATTATAAACCACTGGTTTTGATAAAAGACTATCCAAGTAAAACCCTACAGCACAGTATTATATTAAATATGAGAAAGAACTCGTTCAAATCATAACCTTACCCTTTCTTCGTCTATATTAGAATAAATTGAAAAGATGTCAAGAACATGGGGTACAGCATTAGCCTCTGCTACATCCTCTCCTCATCAGGAACGGAAATAAGCACAAATTACTGGACAATATCCGATAAATTTTCCAAATGTCCCATAACTTTTTATTTTTAAGAGGGGGTCACTGGACATTTGTCCGATAAGGAAAAGTACTTATTAATACAGGAAATCTTTAATGTCTGATAATTTTTTTAAATGTGCGTTAACTTTGTTAAGGGGGTTTACAGGATATTTGTCCAAAAATAAAATTTCCTTATTTCCGTTCCTGCTCTTAACATTCTTTCTAGCCAAAATTAGTCTGCTTTTTTTGCTCCTTGGTAGGGTTGGGATTCTTGGGAACAACCTTAACAGCTGTGCTAAAACTGCTAATCACTTTCTCACCTGTTGAACTTGAAATACACGGTTTCCTGGAAGAACTTTTAGTTTCGGCGGTAACTTGTGCTGCGTTCTCGATTAGTTTGGGCGAAATCTTTAAAATTATTCTGGTAACTCTGCTCGACTCAGAATGACTGCCTGCTGAAGCCTGTCCTGATTAGAGTGGTCACGATTAATCCAACGAAGGAGTGAGGACATCAACCGTATAACCAGACTTTAAACTATGTACAAATATTGAAGAAAAGGTAAGAAATGTGCCCTAATTATTTCTAAAATTGCTTGTCTTAGTATTGCATTGTTAGCCAGTTTATAAGAGCCGAATAGTACTGCCTTTGCCAGGGAAAATGGTAATGTAGACTTAATGCTATGGCCATTTTAAGACTAAACTATAAATATTTACTATTCATGGTATCATCTTCATCAATCAATTTATTATTATAGTTTAATGTGTAGGTTTTGGGTGTTTTATAGAATAGGTACGGATTTTTTTTTTTGTAAATGACTAAAATAAAGAAATGGTGCCAAAATTTTTCAATGCAAACCTAATCTAACCTGACATACTGGAGCCATTTGTATTCCAAATGGTTTGTGGGTGATATTTTGTTTACATTGGATAGAGGCAGAAGCTGATGGAAACTATAAGAAGTCTTTCCCTACTTTGGCTGTAGCCACCGTGAAATCTTTGTGGCAAAAATGTCATCCCCTCACCTCCCTTAAAAGATGGCCAATCAGAGAAGAGATGGGGGAGCGTTACCATGGTTACAAATGACCATGGAACTATGATCAAACACCAGCGCTGCAAACGTTGATCTCTTGCTGTGCCTATTCCTTTTGGTGCCTATTCATGCCTGTTCCTTGTACTAGCCCCTCATTCGTAAGCATCCGCCAAAGGGGGTAGTAAAAAAGAGGGGTACGTATATTACATAGAGCTCCATAGGGCTTACGTCCCAGACTTCTTATATTTTCCACGGGCTTCTGATAGAGGTATGATTTTTATTTATTTATTTTTTTTTTTTCATATTGCCACTAGTACCTATGTCTCGTTTTTAAACCGAATCTGTTTGAAACTGGCTCCTGAAGCAATTTTCAGAAGTCGTTTTGAGAATAACGGTTTGCGAAACATTTTGAAACCTATTGATTTGATTCCCAGGCCTAGTATGTAACCTGCTATAGTGTAACGTCAAATTCAAGTTCAACTTCTAGACTAGTGTTAATTAGCTCACAGATCATTAAAAAAGGAACTTTTTCTGACTGTTACACATACAAGGCAGTGAAGGCACCACCTCATCTAAAGGGAAATCTGCAATTTGGTGTGAAAGGTTGAAACCTTAGGACAAATATGTCTCTTTTGCAGCGTTGCATTTCGAAGAGCAATGATTGACCCGGAGTTGGTGATAAAAACAGAGGTTGAAGACACACAAGGACCAGATGAGCTCAATTATATTCTCCCTGACGTTGAATCTAATGAAATTGAAGAGGAAAACTCTTCAGAAGGACAATTTATGCCCAATGAAAACTTAGATTCTACGGGATTCCAAATCAAGACAGATCCTGGTCAATCACTCACTGATTTGAGTAAAAAGGATGCGCATATTCAGAAGGCAGTGACACAAAAGCGTCCACATATCACATTTAAATCATTAAAATGTGAAAAGTGTTCCTACACTACCAAATGTAAATATAAACTTCAGAGACACAAGTTAATTCATTCGACCGATAAGTGTTTTAAATGTGACCAGTGCGACTACGCCTCTAATCAGAAAGTGAATCTTAATAAACACAAGTTAAATCATTCGTCTTATAAGTTCCTTAAATGCGACGAATGTTCCTTCTCTTCTCGATGGAAACAGGTGTTAAAAAGCCACAAGAAAATTCATAAGGCTGAAAAGCTTCTTAAATGCGATCATTGTTCCTACACATGTAGTACGGAAGTGTTGATAAAGAAACACATTTTAATTCATGCCGGTTCTGTTCTTGACGAGGCTAATAAAATCTCTAAATCCAGGATTAAATACTCTCGGAAAAAATAAAAATGTTTCGCCCATCCGTATATTATATAAGAATCAATACGTGTTAGTAAAAATCTAAGTAAATAAAACATTCCCATACCAAAAAAAGTTAGTCTTAAGAGGTCTTGGGGAAGTCTTCCATTACGTCAATAAGTCTTGGGGAAGTCTTAAAGACTTCCCCTAGACTTTTGTAGTGTTCTTGAAGACCTCTTCAGACAGGGTTGCCACAGATTTTCCATAACAAAATTCCCTGACTTTTCCAGGTTTTCCCTGACCATCTATACCATTTTTCCCTGACCAATTTAAAGGTTTAAATTAGTAGTAACTCCTCTTGAAGACTATATAAACTCCTTTTTGCGTTGAATGGGAACTCCAAGATTTGGTAGAGATTGGCGTGGGAGGTCTCCCCACGGACCGTGTATATACCGGACGAGAAAAGCAAGCGTTTTTCTGCCCCGTGCACCGACTCTCAATAGAGCCCAGAAAATAATCGTACAAGGTCATTTATTAAATTCAAATTGGCGCGTGTCTTTAAATCGCTAGGATAACCATTTTGAAATTTCGCTCTCACGTGACACAAGAGTCACGAGAAATAATAAAAAATGACCTTGTACGAGTATTTTCTCTCTCGCTTCCGAGCCCAATGCTCGGGGAAGTTTTTTTGTACAGTGGAAGGCTGGCGAATTCTCGTCCGGTATATACACGGTCCGTGGTCTCCCTAGTGTGAATCAGCTCTCCCCAAAAATAGGTGTTCTGTTAGACATAATACTGTGAGAAAGTATTCATAAATAACGTGCTTTTCTCAATAGGGACTTTCCATAAATGTTTGGAAGGCTCTGATCCCATATAATAAATTTTTCCACATATTTATGGAAGCCTCCCTGGTCTAACTGAATCCATACTATGAGATTCCAGAAATTTATTTTTGGATAATATGAAAATTCCCTGACTTTTCCCTGACCTTTGGACAATTTTAAAATTCCCTGACTTTTCCCTGACTTTTTATACCAATTTTGAAATTCCCTGACTTTTCCAGGTTTTCCAGGTCTGTGGCAACCCTGTCAGATCAAACTTTTTTCCGTAAGGGTTTTAACAATGGATGATTAGGGAACTCCATGTAAATTAACCAAGATTAATAAACTTTTAATGATTTAACAACTGTTAAATAAGGTTTAACATAATATTTTTACCACATAGTCTCTTTGTTCGTTACAGAGGGGTGGAAGTGATATTCTGTGCAGACTGTGAAACATTATGCCGAGTATTTGTTTTTCTACAAAACCTTTAATGAGGGTTATGTCTCTTTTGCAGTGTTGATATTTGAAGAACAATGATTGACCCCGAATATATAATCAAACAAGAAGTTGAAGAAAATACTCAAGAACACGACGAAAAGAATGAAATGTTGGAAAAAATCACCGCGTCTGACCCAATTAAAGACGAAAATTCCTTAGAAGGACAATTGTTGCACACAGATAACTTCAGTCCGGTGGTACTCCATGTCAAGAAGGAAAGCTTACGTGATTCTGGAACCTCTCTCGCCAATTCGACTGAGGAGCAGACGGAGATTCATTCGACTAATAAGCGCTTTAAATGCACCCAGTGTTCGTACGCTTCCAATTTGAAATCACGTCTTACTAGCCACTGTTCAAAACACAAGCTTGAAAATAAATATGCTTCTGTTCGTAAAAAGAATTTAAATAGTCACGAGAAAATTCAATTTTCTAATAAACACTTTAAATGCGATCAGTGTTCCTATGCATCAGTTGGGAAAGGTAATCTTAACAAACACAAGTTAAAGCATTCACCTGATAAGCAATTTAAATGTGACCAGTGTACATATGCTACCCGTTTTAAATATTCTCTAAATAAACACAAGAAAATTCATTCGCGCCATAAATGCGATCAGTGTTCATACGCTTCATATTTGAAAATGGATCTAAAAATACACAAGTCAAGTCATTTATCCAATATCACCTTTAATTGCAACAAGTGTTCCTTCTCTGCTCGTTTCAAAAAGGATCTAAAAAGCCACAAGTCAAGTCATTTAGCCAGTATCACCTTTAACTGTGACGAGTGTTCCTTCTCTGCTCATTTCAAAAAGGATCTAAAAAGCCATAAGTTAAGTCATTTAGCCAATATGACATTTAAATGTGACGAGTGTCCCAATTCATTCGATTTTCCTTCGAAAGGGCAACTTAACAGCCACAAGATAAATATGCACGCTCCCTTGAAAATCTTAAAATGTGAGCTGTGTCCATTCACTTGTCATCGAGAAAAGGTCCTAATTACCCACAAAACCATTCATTCATCTGATAACTCCTTTAAATGTGACCAGTGTTCATACACTTCAGATTCAAAAACCAATTTTAATTGCCACAAGTTAATTCATATCAAGGATAAGCCCTTTATATGTGACCAGTGTCCCTTTTCTTCTCATCAGGAAAAGGGTATAAAATTGCACAAGTTATATCATTTGTCCGAAAAACCCTATAAATGTGATCAGTGTTCCTACATATCTAGGTCGAAAAGGGACCTACAGAAACACAAGAAAATTCATCTTGATAATATGAACTTTCTATGCGACCAGTGTCCTTTCACTTGTAAGACACTATTAAAACTTAATAACCATAGTGTTATTCATTCAACTGATAATCCCTTTAAATGCGACCAGTGTCCTTTCGCTTGTAAGTCGCGATTTAAATTTAATAACCATAAAGTTCTTCATTTAACTGTTAATCCCTTTGATAATCCCAGTGATTCAAATTCAGCTGCAATTATTTAATTGCAATCGAAAATTAAGAAAAAACTTAGATGTAGAACTTGAGAAAAAGTCATTGTATTAAAAATGTACTCTCTCCCAAAATCCATAGCCTAGAATACAACCCTGGGCTTGTTTTACATTTTTGTAACCGTTGAACCCAGAATTCGAAAAACGCGCCATCCTGGTTTTCTTGAGGTGCTTTTTTCCATTTGTGGATTTTCCTTTTCTCGGAAATATAGAAATAAACTAATAATAGTATATAATTTAGCCCCAAATATTTCCTGCATCCCCATATAGTCTGTGATTGGTCGTGTCATTGGTGACAACTACGTTATCAATTCCGTAAATTCGTTGGAGACGGTGTTGGCGAAATTTTCCTCTTAAAGACTTTTTCTAAAAGGTTTTACGCAGATATTAACAGTCCAAATCAATTAAAAAAAAAAGTTCTAGCCTAGTATAATTTTAATATAAAACCGAAATAGAAGTGGTAAGCACTGTATTCGAAAAAAATCTGATATTTTTGCAGTCCTATGATTGTGATTTTATATTTTTTTTGTTTTGAATAAATTTTTTTTTACAATTTGAAAAAACAATGATGGATCCTGATGAAAATGTTTAATTTCAGTGTCTTTTCATACATTCAATCTTCAACGAGTCAGGTTGTTGATTTAAAATCACTTGATTTTTAAAAAAAATCATTTGATTTAAATCAAAGATTTTGTAATATTTTCCAAGAAAAAAAGTCTATCAGGAGCATATCACAGGAGTAAACTAAGACTTTACCAAGCCAAAACAGACTTTAGCCCTTTTAGACTCTGCATTGTCAATCATTGACATGTGACAAACAATTAAACAATCATATTGCTTATTTGCTTTTATTTCTTGAAGTTAAAAAAGCAAACAAACAATGCCCTTTTGCCCTCACCCCTCAATAATATGAACTCAGTCTCAAACAAAATATTTCGGTTCATATTGTGGGTCCAGTATAGGTTTAGAAAAATTAGAAATATCTTTTAACTTTGTCAAGTAAGTCGAACTTTCATAAGTTATTACTAAAGTTTCACATTTCGCGATTAGTTGTACAAAAAAGTTGTAACCCAAGATTTAAAGCAATAATCCTATAGCATGAATGGGCCTTTAGTTGGCTGAGCTACAATCCACTCGAGTTGTTAGTAAGCCTGCTAAATTGGAGTGTACTGTGTTACACGAGGAGAGAAACAACGCATGTTTTATTTGCAGCTTATTCATTTAAGGAAAAGGTAAGAAAAGCGTAATTTAATATTACTGTACCTGATCATAAAAACAAGCACTCTAATCTGATACAGTATGCTGTAAATTTGCCCCTTAATTATTCCACCAAAACTGTGGTGGATCTGATTGATATCATCACCATTTTTAAATTATTGTCCGAGTTAAATCTTGTTAGTGTGTGGTTGATATTTACAATGAGATATTTCTTTTGCAGCCTTGAAATTTGAAAAAACAATAATGGACCCCGAGTATATAATAAAAATAGAGATTGGAGAAGATAAGTACTCTCAAGAACACAATGAGCTTGGTCAGATTCCCTCTGATTCGAAATCGAATGAAGTTATTCAAAGAAATGCTGCGACTGGCCCAATTAAAGAGGAAACCTCTTCGAAAGAACAGTATTATAACCATAAAAACTTTAGTAAGGTGCTAATCCATATCAAGAGGGAATGCCTCGATGATTCTATGGAGTCTATAACATATTCAAACCAGGAGAGACCCGCAGCTCAAAAACGGGTACTGATTGACAAAGGAGAGACAACGCGGGAGCTAAGACTGATACTTCACAGATGCGATCAGATACCTAACGTCACCAAAAGAAAAGTGAAGCTAAATATGCCCAAGCTAAGTCATTCGACCGAAAAGCTATTTAAATGCGTCTCTACTAAATCAAATCTAAATAAAAACAAGTCAATTAATTCGCGCTACAAGTCCTTTAAATGTGACCAGTGCCACTATTCTTCTTGTGTTAAACAAAGTGTAATTACTCACAAGTCAGTTCATTCACACGATAAGCCCTTCAAATGTGACCAGTGCCACTATTCTACCCGTTGGAAACAGGGTCTAAAGTGTCACGAGTCAATTCATTCGCGCAACAAGCCTTTTAAATGTGACCAGTGCCAGTATTCTACACGTTGGAAACGGGGACTAAAGCGTCACCAGTTAATTCATCCCATGATTAAAGCAGTTAAATCTCTAAATGAGTCTTTTAAATGTAAATATTGTTCCTATTCTACTAGAAAACAACATACCCTAACTAGACACCAGCTATATCATTCACGCGGCAAGCCCCATAAATGTGACAAGTGTTCGTATTCTTTTACTTGGAAACGAAATCTAAATGATCACATGCTTAAGCATTCACAGGCTAAGGCATTTAAATGCGATCAGTGTTACTACTCATCTCGTGGAAGAATTTCTCTAAATAAGCACAAGTTAAAACATTTGCACGATAAGCCCTTAAAATGTGACCAGTGCTCCTTTTCTACTGGATCGAAACCGGGTTTAAAAATACACAAATCAATTCATTCAAGCTGCAAGTCCTTTAAATGCGACCAGTGTTCCTATTCTTCTAGATGGAAATACGGTCTAAATTATCACAAGTTAAGGCATTTGCCCGATAATTCCTCTAAATGTGATCAGTGTTCCTATACTTCTATTTGGAAATATGATCTAGATAGACACAAGTTAAAGCATTTGCCTGATAAGCCATTTAAATGTGACCAATGTTCCTATTCTTCTTGTTCGAAAAATTCTTTAAAAAGTCACAAGTTAAAACATTTGCCTGATAAGAACTCTAAATGTGACCAGTGTTCCTATTCATCTTGTTGGAAACAGCAGCTAAATAGGCACAAGTTAGAGCATTTTCCCGATAAGCCCAATAAATGTGATTAGTAGCCTTGAGATTCAAATTAAAAATATATTTTAATTATCAGACCTCCTAGCCTTCCGAAGCATGTATTTTGAGAACGCAATTAAAGCAGAAAAATATTTATTTGTCCAATCAGTTTTCAAAAGCTTCGTTCCCAAAAATTGATTTGCAAGAAATGGGTTAAATATATTTCAGTGTGCTGTGTTAATCGTCATTATTTGTTGTTTCTTTCCCTCGATTGAGTACGACAGTTTGTGTGTGTTAATCATTCCATAGACTCTAGGTACACAAGTCATAAGGGATATATAACAATTCAAGGAATAATGATCAATATGTTTACGTTAATTATAGCTCAGGCGCGAGTATCGGACACGAATACGTAGTTTGAGAAAAGGACGTAAATTATTCAAGCACCAACTGCGTGGTTCTGTTCAAGGGAAGGAAACACTGATTCTAAATAATACCTAATGTAATTTGCAACATTAAATTTATGCTAGATTCTAAATGCCTGACGTGCCTAGTCATATCAATACACTAAATCTCCAAGCGAGCTATTACGAAAGAATCCTAGATGGCGCTATTACTCAAAAACATCTCGCGGAAATCAGAGTTATTCTCCCCCTCCTAACAGATTAGTTAAGAGACAGGTTAAGCAGACTCTGCCAAGCCACGTGACGGTGTGGAATCTTGGCTTAATTTCCAGAGTGCAGCCATTTTTCCTCAACGCCAACTTTCCTTTCAGAATTTAATCTTCAATATTTTGAATCATTACAATCATATGTAACAATTTTAATTTATACGCGTAATCCCTAATGTCCTGGCAACCAGATATTATAGGATATGCCTCCGTGGTAGCTAGCTCTTTAAATATTTTGATAAAAAAATGGTGCGTAAATATTCTCACTAAAATTATTTTGACATTTTGACCACCTCTGTAACAATCAAAACATCACTATCTATTTTGGTTGACTGTTAGCGCGATAGTTACTCGGAATACAACCTTGTTATGAGCAAACATTTCATTAGAGAACATATTTTCCCAACGTAATAAATTTTACCCTAAACAAGATTGTAAGGCCATATAGTTTAATTTTTCAATCAATTATTTCCGAACACGAGCTAAGTAATGTCGGTTGCAGCAATTGGCATTTTACTCGTTGTAACTGAGCTTTGGACAACGCCCAATTAATCCAGCTACTCCTAATTGTTCAAGCTGTGTTTGCACGAACTAATTCCTTCTCAATTTGAGTTTAACATCGGATATCAATTCGCCTCGCTATTCAACCATAATGGAAACTACTCTTTTCTTAGGAAATAATACAATAACTATATTGGTTTAAGACAATTTTCTATTTACTCATAAAGCTAAGTAGCAGTAAAAATATTATTTACTTAAAACTGGGACTTTAATGGAATAAACTGATATACTTTTGTCCCAGTGATATCAATATCAGGCAACATGGAGGGTAATACAACGGGGAAAATAAGATTTGTGGGGATAGAGGCGAGTTGATAGAGGAAAATGTTAGGAGATTTAATATTTTATTCATCGGTGGACTTGTCTACCCATCAGGTGCCATTTATTAGCGAGTATATCAGTATTTATCCGTTTGACATGGAAGGTCACTTGAGTGTCGTCGTCAAATCGGTGCTGGAGAAGTTCAACTGGAAGTAAGAAACATCAAAACGAAGTTCAATTATATTTCAAATTTAACCCTTCTTTCCGAATGGGAGCAGTTACGAAGAAAAACTGGCGGAGGGGTTTCCTAAATTCAACATGACCGAAGTTTTTGAATATCTGGTCAGAAATGTGAGTCGCCATTTTTGTGTCAGCAATTCCAAAGAAAGAATATAACTAGCCAAAAGTCTATCACTTCAGTCCATAAAAGTGAACAAAGTCCCGTAGCTTAATACTATCAGCACGGTGTTGGCTAAACATACTAGTCCAGCACTGAAAACTAGCCAAAAAAGTCATCACCCCTGTCTAGCTCGAGTGATTTGGACTCTTCCTCGATATTTTGAGTCAGGGGAGAGGGACACCTGATCCCAGAATTTAATGCTAGGTATACTGAGCGGATTAGGTGAGAGAAATAACTCGGGTAATTGGTATTTTCCTTGCACAATTTTAATAATAATATGTGAAAGATTTTTTTTTATGGTTGCCCATCAGGGCTTGCGATTTTCTTGTACTCTTGACTATAACAAGAAAAGACATTTTGATATCGCGTCTTTAAACAGCCTCTGACCAATCACGCGAAGCTGCGTGCGATTGGCATTTAGAGGTAACAGGGAGCCTAACCTTTACAGCTATAAGGTTGAGATAAATTTTAACTTTATTTATATGTGCACTGTCTTTTTTTCTTATCTCTGCACAGGAGTCAGATGTGGCTTTCTACCCTAATCCTCTAGATTACAAGGACTTCGGATCAATCGATTATAGCCATGTTACAAAAGATTCCGATAATGTCATCATCAGCTCTACCAGCAGCGCCTCTTTCGAGTCCTCGGATTTTGCTTTCGTCTACATATATTCGTTTTGGGTAATTAACTTCGTGAACGAGCTTAGTAGAATATAGCATTTAATTAAGATCCCTTTCAACCTTGGATTAAAATTGAAATAGGGTTTAAGAATAATAAATTAACATCTGTATTTAGGTGTGGCTCGCTTGGGTAATATCCTTCTTTTTCTTGGCTGTATTTTGGAGTTTGGCCGAAAACACTCCACATCAAGCGAAACATTCCACGAAGTATCAGTTGTATTATGAAATCGAAAATGTTCTAACGCGTCAAATGCTGAACACCTACAGAGTGTCCCTCAATCAAAGTAAGAAACTTTAGTCGCTTATGGAGTTCATTTCTTTATCTTTCAGCATTTACTAGGCGCGAACTTGCCCAGAGCTGGGTTTTGGCACCAGAGATTGGCTGTTGGTTGTTGGATTATCAGCAGTTTGGTCATCAATGCAGGATTCACTGGGGGTCTCCTCTCCAAAATGACCTTACCACCAAAAATGATTTACATAGAGACATACGGAGATATTTTGAAACATCCAAACACGCGCGTAATTGTCATAAAACATTCGGGTATCGAAAAAAGTTTAAAGGTGAGGTTTTGCAACTGGGGCAACACTCGATGATGCAATCGATTATAGGCTTAAATCGCGTCGTTTCAGGGATCAACTGATCATTTACGACGTCAGATATGGCAACAGATTCTTCATTATGACACTGACGTAGATGTTCATAATTTTAATGTGGATGAAATTTTTAAGAAAATCGTCGGAGGCGAAGCAATTTTTATATATGATGAACTTAGGCTTAAAGAGATTTTCTCTATTGTAATATGTTGTGATGACTTTAAAATGCTTCAGCTTTCAAGAGAAAGTGTCTATAAGGCTCAATTCGCTTTCCCACTGAAGAAAAACTTAGATTCCAGGAAAGCAAGGATTGTGAGACGCACGTAAGTAATTGCCAAATTGGTTTATATTTAAATACTCATTTTTAGAAACGTCAAGAATTTGGATATATAGATAGGAAATAATTAGTCACGAATTAATTCATTCCAATTTGGATACAGTTTGATGAAAAACCTGAGATAGCACTGTTTTTCTTATTAGGGGTCTCAGTAAGGATTGTTTGGGAATGATTTATTGACAGTCTAGTGAACTCTCACCTCTTTCCTCAGTATCTTTGGGTGGAAATCTCAAAAATTAAACCCATTCAATTTCGAAACTTTAGTACCAACAAAATACTAAATCATCCATTATAGAACTTTTTCTTTCTTGCAGCTTGCAATCTCTGTTCGAAGCGGATATCATTCAACGGTCAAATAGGTTCGAATGTTGGAAGAATAGCGAATGTTTCCTTAGAGACCCCATTCCTCCGAAGAAACTGAGCTGGTGGTCTGTCAGGGTCGTCTGCTACGGCCTCCTGCTGGGGTATCTCATCTCTACCATGGCACTCATTTTCGAACTCCCATATCATACAGGGATCAAAACCCAAAAGAAACGAAATGCGAAAGACATCTTTGATCTGCTTAAATAATTTCGAGTCGCTAAAAACCTCAAAATGGGAATGAAAGTTGTCAACCATTTCATCATCATTTGACCAACTTAGCAGGGTTGCCACAGACCTGGAAAACCTGGAAAAGTCAGGGTATTTTCACATTATCCAAAAATAAAATTCTGGAATCTCATAGTATGGATTCAATTAGACCAGGGAAGCTTCCATAAATATGTGTAAAAATTTATTATATGGGATCAGAGCCTTCAAAACATTTATGGAAAGTCCCTACTGAGATAAGCACATTTTTATGAATACTTTCTCACAGTACACTGTCTAACAGAACACCTATTTTTGGGGAGAGGAGATTCACACAAGGAAGAGCTCCCACGCGAATCTCTAGCAACCTTGGACTTCCCATACAACACAATAAGGGGTTTATTTGGACAGTTATTGAAGAATAAAAAATGTTTTACACTTACTACTAATTTGAACCTTTAAATTGGTCAGGGAATTTTGTTTGAAAAATCTGTGGCAACCCTGAACTTATATTTCAACACTTTTCCTAAAATTTTGTACCCAAACTATTTAAAATAAAGTATTGCATTTTCATTTTGACAACTTTGAAGTTGCTTCGTATGAAATGACATTATTATCCATCCAACCAAAGTGGTGACACTTCTCCACCACCTAAAAAACTTCAGTTATCAATAATTCTCAGAGAAGTGCTTCTTTTGGGGAAAGATAACCGGTTTTCAAAAAAAGCCCTTACAAAAAATCTAAGGCATACCTCTGTATAGTCTGTGCAAAGCCCGTACAGCTTTTGTTTCTGCACAGCATAGGCGCCTGAGACCTTAAACATTTCTACAGGCATTTATCTATTTTTGGTATTCTTAGGCCTATTTACATATTTTATCTCGTCATGGGAGATAAAACACATGGGAGTTACATAACCAGGGCTCCCACAGTATATATAAAGCTATAAATACCTATAATTATTATATTTACCCTATAAATACCTATGTTTTTGTTATGTTGGTTAAATTGCTCTGAGAAACATTAGTTTCCAATAAAAAAAACACTAGCAAATATTTACGCGGGCGCCCATGGTTAAAAGTACCTGATCTTTTCAAATTATTTAGAAAATTAAGGTTAATTAACTATAAACATTTCAAGTAAAATTCTTTAGTTAATCGCTATACTATTTACCACGAAGTACCTAAATTAAATAATTATCAAAATATCAAAATTAAATATTCTACTCTTGAATATATAATATACTTCTTATAAAACTCCAATATTTTGTAATTTTAAACACGTAATCTAAATTATAGACCTATAAATTTGGCATTTTGGACCTATAATTTTTTGGGGACTTCGGGCTGGGAGCCCTGCAAAACGAAACCTCCTCAGAATCGTCATTTACCCTTTATACATAACTGTTACAAGTTTCAGCGGGATTCGTGTGGGGGATGATAGTGTAATCCAACTTTGAAGCTGACCCGTCTTCCAACCTTTGTTCTCTGTTGAATAATGAACAGATTTTGCGCTACAAGAGGTAAATACTATCAGAGATGACAAGCAAACTTGTAAATATTAAGAAATTTATTTTTAACATTATTTGACCTAATGTTGCGGGTCTTCTTTAATTTGTATTTAAACGCGTGTACGAACCAATGTAACGGTGTTTATAGTGTTCAAGAAAACTGTATTTCATTCTACAAACAAAACTTTCTTGGTTTGGAAAATTGAATCGGGCTTAGATTTATGAATGTTCATTAGCCAATAAATTTGAAATGAGTAATTACGGAACAGCCTTCTTACCAAGGGTAATCTAGGTCGACTGTATCTGTGGGGGAATTATTTAACTCTTTTTTTTAGAGATAAAGATGGAAACATTTTTGGATAAATTACTGGTATAATGTTCTTTCACTTTTTAGAAAAAACTTAATACACTTCTTTTGTACCTTCTTGCTAAAAGCAGGAACGAATAGAAGCGCATAAGAACCTTGAAGAAGATTATTAAATTACTAGTCGGTAAATGGATTGATAACGTTGATTTAATAAACTCTTTCTGGTAAGGCTGGGCCAATAAACAAACTCCGTTTTACAATAAAGAACACGAGAATTATAGCAGAGCCAAAGATATTTCAAGATTCTTTGAGACTTCCATTTTATCTTGTAATAGCAAAAAGTCTATCACTTTATTTCATAAAAGTAAACAACGCACTGTAGCTTAATACTATTAGGAAAGGTCCAGGTAAATGTACCCCTTACTGAAAAAAGTTAGTCTGATCTGAAGAGGTCTTCAAGAACACTACAAAAGTCTTGGGGAAATCCTTAAGACTTTCCCAAGACTTATTGGAAGACTTCCCAAGATCTCTTAAGACTACATAAGACACACAAAAGACTTCCTCAAGACCTCTTAAGACTAACTTTTTTTGGTAAGGGACAGGCAGAATCTGATTCGAGACACACTAGTGGCGTAAATAGTTAAATTTGAATCGCCACTCTTTGGAGAAATTAAGGAGTTGTAGGAGGGGGAGCCGGAGGGGGAGAAAATATAGTCAAGCGCGGCTCGCCAAAATTCAGTCTCTCTCTCCTGAAAATACCGAGGAAGATTCCAAATCATTCGGGCCAGATGGGGGTGATGACTTATTTGCCTATTTTTTAAGTGATGGGCTATGACGTTAAACTTGGACTTAGCTGGTAGTATTAAGCTACGGGGCGTTGTTTACGTTTATGGAATGAAGTGATAGACTTTTGGTTAAGAGCCAATTCACAGAAATTTCGGTATTCTAAATACATTAAGAATTAAAACCTCTCTTCCTTCCAACAAAATTGGTTTCTGATTTGTCACTAGTTTGAAAACACCTTCATTCCTGACATATTTTTTTGCGAGAGTAGGTTGTCTTTGATTCCGAGATTTTATTAACCTCGGAAACAAAGGAATTTGAATGAATTACTTTATGGTTCTCTAATTGCACTTTCGACCTAGGTTCATAAGGACACTGATCACATTTATATTTATGGGCATTTTCGTGCAGATGAACTAACTTGTGTTTTTTTAGATCCCCTTTCCAAATAGAAGAGTAGCAACACTGATCGCATTTAAATGGCTTTTTATCAGGCGTATGAATTAACATGTGAGTTTTTAGATGCACTTTACGATTAGAAGCGTAGGGGCACTGATCGCATTTAAAGGGCTTATCTGGCGAATGAATCCACATGTGTCTTTTAAGTTTATATTTCAAATACGAAGTGTAAGAACACTGATCACATTTGAAGTACTTATCGGGAGAATGAATTAACTTGTGGCTATGAAGTTTATCTTTTAAATGAGTAGCGTAAGAACACTGGTCGCATTTAAAGGGCTTGTCGGGCAAATGAATTAACTTGTGTTTATTAAGACTGACTTTCGAATAAGAAGCGTAGTCACACTGGTCGCACTTATATGGCCTATCAGTCGAATGTTTTAACTTGTGGCTATTAAGATTGGCTTTCTGGTGAGTAGCGTAGGAACACTGGTCACATTTAAAGTCCTTATCGGTCGAATGAACTAACTTGTGTCTATTCAGTTTAAATTTACAATTAGTGTTGAAGGAACACTGTTCACATTTGTAATTTATCAGTTGTTTCTCACGTGATGTTCCTGTCTTCTGAATATGAGTCTCCTCTTTAGTCAGCAGTGATGTCTCCTGGTCCAAATCACTAGAATCACCGAGACATTCCGTCTTGATTTGAGATACAATAGAACTGAAGTTTCCATTGGGCAAAAATTGTCTTTCTGCGGAGTCTTCGTCTTCAACATCACTCGATTGAATGTCGGGGAGAATATAATTGAGCTCATCGTGTCCTTGGGTGGTGTCGTCTTCAACCTCTGTTTTTATCAGATACTCAGGTTGGATCATTGCTCTTCAAATTACAACGCTGCAAAGAGAGACATATTTAGTCTTTTTACACCAAAGTTGATATAGACAGTAAATATATTTCTAGTATAGATAGGATAGTTTCACTCAAATTTTAATTTATATCTTCTTTAGTTCATGATGTAATTTTGATAATTACAACGCGAGAGAGGTAAGTGAATCTTTTTTAAAAATAATTAATCAAAAATTTACCATTTTCGTACCTATTACCTCGTATTCTAATATCGCTAGATTCTTCGACTTTTGACAAACCATAGTTTTTTTTTGTATAATTTGTCAATTTTAAATTTAATTTGTCACTAGTTACGATAAGAAATGTAAATTATAACGGTGTTTTTACGGGTAAACTCAAAGATGCCGCCGTATAAGATGTCTGAAACCCGTCACCATCTGGCCTACAGTGTGCCCATAAACTAATCATATGACGTCATTCCTCACTATTTACAGTACGCGTGTTAAAAGTTATCCATAAATCAGTCTATCCAGAATTATGTTCTGTCCAAAATTGTGAAGGCATGCATCGAATCTTCTTTACATGGGTTTCAATGAGAAATATCCTAATAATTGAAGATTCCTAATTTTTGATGTAACTACTTCTGGTTTTAACTAATCATATGACGTCATTCCTCACTATTTACAGTACGCGTGTTAAAAGTTAACCATAAATCCGTCTATCCAGAACTATTTTCTGTCCAAAATTGTGAAGGCATGCATCGAATCTTCTTTACATGGGTTTCAATGAGAAATATCCTAATAATTGAAGATTCCTAATTTTTTATGTAACTAGTTCTGGTTAAAACTAATCATATGACGTCATTCCTCACTATTTACAGTACGCGTGTTAAAAGTTATCCGTAAATTAGTCTATCCAGAATTATGTTCTGTCCAAAATTGTGAAGGCATGCATCGAATCTTCTTTACATGGGTTTCAATGAGAAATATCTTAATAATTGAAGATTCCTAATTTTTGTTACTTCTGGTTAAAACTAATCATATGACGTCACTCCTCACTATTTACAGTAGGCGTGTTAAAAGTTATCCATAAATCCGTCTATCCAGAACTATGTTCCAGGGCTCCCAGTGCATAGCCCAACAAAATAGTATCATAGGAATTACTAGGTTTACTATTACTAGGTTTACTATTTGAAATAGTATCATAGGTTTTAAAAGCCAAAATATAGGTTATTTGTAGGTCCAAAAATATCAATTTAGGACTTTTTATACTTTTTTAGTGTCAAAAAATATGGGTTTGGCTGACATGTAATGCAATATAGGGTCTATAGCCTCTAGACCTGTCCCTCTGCCTTTCTTTGGCACTACTAGCTACTCACGCCCCCTCTTGAAAGTCTACCTAACCTCTAATAATTACCAGTGACCTAGGAGAGGAATCCTGCCAGATGGACGTCAGTTTCTTAACCTCTTATAAACATGCTTGGATTGTAATAATAATTGGAAATGCAATTTTCGAAATAACAAAGAAATATTTCATACCTCTTCATCTGACAAAAAATCATACAAAGATTTACGTGTGTGGTTGAATGGTTGATGATACTTTTATTTGGTTACAAACAAGCGAACACTCGGTCTCATTCTCATAGCTAGATAAGACCTTGACGTCTTCTCACTCTTCTATTCTTCAGGGACGGAAATAAACATAAGTCACTGGTCATTGTCTGATAAATTTTCCAAAATGTCCGATAACTTTTTATTTTTAAGAGGGGGGGGGGGGGGGTCACAAATAAAAATCTCTCTTGTTATCATAATTAATTTTTATATATTATATATATCAATAACAAATGAGTTTCAGATTTGATACGAATTTTAATAGGCTTATGTCTAGTCCCATCCACAAACCAAAACCTATTTTTTCCGAGAGTAGCTTATCCTCGATTCCGAGATTTTATTAACCTCGTATGGATTGGAACTTGAATGAATTAAATTGTGTTTCTTTAGATGGGCTTTCGATTTACACGTGTAGGAACACTCGTCGCATTTAAGAAGCTTATGCATTTTCTTGTGGCTTTTTAGAGCCTGTTTCCATCGAGAAAAGAAGGAACACTCGTCGCATTTAAAGATCTGATCAGACAAGTGATTTAACTTGTGGGTATTAAGATTCACTTTCTGATTAGAAGCGTATTCACACTGGTCGCATTTAAAGCACTTATCGGTCGAATGAATTAACTTGTGTCTTTTTAGTTTATATTTACAATTGGTGGAGTAGGAACACTGTTCACATCTCAACGATTTGAAAATGAAAAGTGACTCCTCGTGTGCTATCTCTGCCTTCTGAATATGTATCTCCTCTTGAATCGGCAGCGTCTCCTGGCTCAAATCGGTGAGCGATTGACTAGAATCTGCCTTGATTTGTAATACAATAGAATCCAAGTTTTCACGAGATAAACATTGTCTTTCAGAGGGGTTTTTCTTTTCAAGGTCATTCGATTGAAGGTGGGGAAGAATATAAGAGTGTTCTTGAGCGTCCTCTGCTTCAACCTCTGTTTTTATAACAAATGCAGGGTCGAACATGGCTCCTCGAAATTCAACCCTGCAAAATAGACATATTTGTCCTAAGGTTTCACACTTTTACACCAAATAGCAAATTTCCCTTTATGCTAAGCACCATTCTATCGCAACAATATTCAGCTTGGAGAGACACTACTTGTCCAAATTGTTTAAAAATGATTCCGTTCTGTCTCGCAATGATTTTTCTCAAACAAACACGGTGTTTCACAGACGAGGGTTCAATCCTAGATAAAAAATTATCCGTTCGTATAAGAAAATTTAAAAATCTATTTTCGTCATATATAATAAAATTTCAACCTAAAATCTTTGGTGTTTTTCTTCGCATTTTAAGTGAATTTGAATTATATTTCTTTTATTTTAACGAATTATAAAGAAAAGTGAATTTTCTTATCACATTTAAAAATATTATGGGGAGAATGAATTAACAGGTGGTTTTTTTCAATAAGAAGTGTAGTCACACTGATCGCATTTAAGGGGCTAATTAGAATGTATTAGCTTGTGCCTATTAAGACTCGTTTTCTGGTGAGAAGCGTAGTCGCACTGATCGCATTTAAACGGTTTATAGGAAGAATGAATTAACTTGTGATTTTTTAGATGGTTTTTCCGGTAAGAAGCGTAGTCACACTGATCGCATTTAAAGGGTTTATCAGATGAATGTGTTAACTTGTGGTCTTTAAGGCTCGCTTTCTGGTAATAAGCGATTTCACACTGATCGCATTTAAAGGGCTTATCGCCCACATGAATTGACTTGTGTTTATCCAAATTGCCTTTAGAATTGGAAGCGTAGTCACAATGGTCGCACTTAAAGGGCTTATCAGACGAATGTATAACCTTGTGGTTTTTAAGGCCCGCTTTCGTATGAGAGGCGTACTCACACTGATCGCATTTAAACGGTTTATCGCTAGAATGAATTACCTTGTGATTATTTACAAGGCTTTTTCGATGAGAAGCGTAGTCACACTGATCGCATTTAAAGAGCTTATCAGAGGAATGTGTTAACTTGTGCTTTTTAAGACTCGCTTTCTGGTAATAAGCCATTTCACACTGATCGCATTTAAAGGGCTTATCAGTCAAATGAGTTGTCTTGTGCTTATAAAAATTACCTCTAGAATTCGAAGCGTAGTCACACTTGTCGCACTTGAAAAGCTTATCAGACGAATGTATTAACTTGTGAGTTTTAAGATCCGATTTCTTATGAGAGGCGTAGTCACACTGATCGCATTTAAACGGTTTATCGCTAGAATGAATTACCTTGTGACTAGTTAGATGGCTTTTTCGGTAAGAAGCGTATTCACATTGATCGCATTTAAAGAGCTTATCTGAGGAATGTGTTAATTTATGTTTTTGAAGACTTGCTTTCTGGTAATAAGCCATTTCACACTGATCGCATTTAAAGGCTTTATCGGCCAAATGAATTGACTTGTGTTTATAGAAATTACCTTTAGAATTTGAAGCGTACTCACACTGATCACATTTGAAGCACATTTCATCCAAATTAATTAATTCATGCGCTGTCTTAACCTTCTGAATCTGTGTCTCCTCTTTACTCCGCAGTGCATCCTGGTCGAAATCAGTGAGTGACAGATTAGAATCACTGTGGCATTCCATCTTGATTTGAAATACCAAAGAACTGTCATTTTCATTGCGCACAATATGACTTTCTGAGGAGTTTTGGTCTTCAACGTCATTCGATGGGGAGTCAGGGAGAATATATCGGTGCTCATCTTGTCCCTGAGGATTGTCTTCTAAAACTTCCATTTTCATCAGATATTGAGATTCCATCATTGCTCTTCGAACTTCAAAGCTGCCAAATGAAACAAGAATAATATCCTAGAGCTTCCGATTTATTATGGGGAAGTCCACAGGATGGCAATCTTTGTGACTCTGGTCAATGGTCCAGTTTGTTTATTCCAGGCCAGGGAGGTCGAAGGTCATATGTCCACTTTTAAATAGTTCCTTGTTTCTCGCCATGATAATTATTCCATAACTCAATCAGACGATAGTTTTACAAACAAATTTTTAATTTGTCTAAAAACAGAATTAGGTTTTTGTGGTCTTAAGAATTTTTATACCAACTCAATAATTTGAGTCAATTACGTTTCGGGCCTTGGGGGTTTCTGCTTAGTGCTTACATATAATGCTTTTTAAAATTATCCTTCATTAAAACACGCAAAACATATTTACAGTTAATTATCAAACATTTCTTACCTTTACTCAAAACATCAATGGTCTACGTCCACAATTTCAACACTAATTAAGGCTACTACTTCTTCTACAAGTGACACACTCCTATTTAGCAGGAAAACTAGCTGTTAGAGTGGATTGTACAGACGGACCGGCGACTGATTAGATTTCAATAGGCGGGTTTTACGAATTTTCACGCTGGTGGCAGTTCCAGAGAAGGGAATAATTATACTTTCTCGGGTATGAAGTAGGACCCCCCCCCCCCCCCCCCCGATCTCGTAAAATTGGGAATTTTACCCATACTGCGGAGAACACTATCTCTGACATAACATATTGATATTTGATTCAAAAATAAGCCTAAGAGTATAGCGTATAAAAAAACCACTATTTCAAGGATATTTAATAAGAGACATTAATAAAGTTAGAGACTTACTCCCGCTCTAGTCTTAGGTTGACAAATATTTTCTTCAACATATAATTTTGAACTATAATGAAATGAATTCAAACCGACTTTTAGTGATTAAATTAAAAACTCGTTAGCTGTTTACTAATTTAAAGTTTAACTAATTACAATTAAAACAATTACACATACAGATGTCGCCTTGTAATGTCCGCCAATTTTCCCTTAATTGGCTTCAGCCAATGGCGAGTCTACAAACCATTTATAGCCCAATTTCAAACTCTCTGAACGTGTCGCTTCGTAACTCCGGGTTAAACCGCGCTTAATTACGAGTAAATAATTAGTAAATTATAATTAAAAATATGGATTTAGTACTTTCGCGGAAATGACGGCGCGAAATAAAATCACACGAATCGACCTACGTTAGAACGTTTATTGTACAAAAAAGTATTAACTAATAATGAACGTTAATTTTTATTCGAAACAATGGAGAGATTGTTTTTAAAGGCACTTTCTTAAAACAACAAACTCAACGGATAAATAATCCACACTTAACGTAATGTTTGAAATAATATTAGGGCTAAATATTGCCATCTTTATGGGCAGAATACTCCGTTTTTTAACGAATGAAAGAATACATCAATAATTGAACAAAAATAATTAACTGAAAACATTTCGGTATTAAACCAAACAATAAAATAATTCCACTAACGCCTGACGAGTAACAAAAACAAAATCGCTATAGCGAAAAATAAACTAAGTATGACGTATAAACGTCAAAGTATGACGTATAAACGTCAAAGTATGACGTATAAACGTCAAAGTATGACGTATAAACGTCAAAGTATGACGTATAAACGTCAAAGTATGACGTATAAACGTCAAAGTATGACGTATAAACGTCAAAGTATGACGTATAAACGTCAAAGTATGACGTATAAACGTCAAAGTATGACGTATAAACGTCAAAGTATGACGTATAAACGTCAAAGTATGACGTATAAACGTCAAAGTATGACGTATAAACGTCAAAGTATGACGTATAAACGTCAAAGTATGACGTATAAACGTCAAAGTATGACGTATAAACGTCAAAGTATGACGTATAAACGTCAAAGTATGACGTATAAACGTCAAAGTATGACGTATAAACGTCAAAGTATGACGTATAAACGTCAAAGTATGACGTAATATCCATTTTTAATATTAGAAATTAATGAGTTTTAATATTTCCTCAAGCGGTTTCAGTTCGAACCTTCTACGTCGTAATTAGTATAATTATCATCAGACATACTTCGTAATAATATCATAGAACGGGGGCTTATTTATGTATACGAACGAGGTTAGTCCCGTACGTCAACTCAAATAAGACAAAATGACCGGAATGACTTAAGACGTATTTGACACATTAGGGGAGATAGAAATTTTGCGTTTCAACTTAATAGTAAAAGACCTGTCTATGTCCGTAAGCCTCCATTGGCCAATAATCATTCGAATAGAGACTAGAATTGGGATCGAATTGAAGAAACTGCGCGTTATTAGAATCATTAGGGAAGCGAAAGGACGGGGTGGCTTCCGGGCCCAAACCTACTCCAAATGACTGGGGGAAAACTGGACCCGCCATTGACGAACTACGCTGGTTCGAGACACTCGACGAATAACCTCGCTCGCCGCCACCAGCGTATTGGGAAAAGAGCTCTTGTGTTGGATTCGGCTTATTGGTGTAAATACTTTGGGTTTGACTAGGCTTTTTGATACAAGTACTTTGAGATAGATTTGGAATATTGGTAGAAGTACTTTGGGTTAGGTTTGGAACATTGGTACAAGTACTTTGGGTTAGGTTTGGAACATTGGTACAAGTACTTTGGGTTAGGTTTGGAACATTGGTACAAGTACTTTGGGTTAGGTTTGGAACATTGCTACAAGTACTTTGGGTTAGATTTGGAACATTGCTACAAGTACTTTGGGTTAGATTTGGAACATTGCTACAAGTACTTTGGGTTAGATTTGGAACATTGGTACAAGTACTTTGGGTTAGATTTGGAACATTGCTACAAGTACTTTGGGTTAGGTTTGGAACATTGGTACAAGTACTTTGGGTTAGATTGGGAACATTGGTATAAGTACTTTGGGTTTGACAGGGCTTTTTGATACAAGTACTTTGGGATAGATTTGGAATATTGGTAGAAATACTTTGGGTTAGATTTGGAGCATTGGTACCAGTACTTTGGGGTGGACTCAACTTATTGATATAAGTACGTAGGAATAGATTGGGCTTATTGGTACGAGTACTTGTCCAGCTGTTGTAATTACTTCGAGGGGCTTGATTCGGGGTCGAGTTAATTAATTGAGTGTTATCTCGAGTGGGAGAAGTACTGGGACTTACGCCGTTCATAGATTCGTAAATACTAGCGTCTAGAAGGGCGCTAAAATTACTTTCTCGTGGAATTGTCAGGGATAACGTCGACTTATCGTCATTGGGGCTTCTGGGGGCGAAAACGAGGTTGGGTTTCAAAATGGGTTTAATGGAAGATCGGCTAGAGGTAATCGCGAAAGGTTTAAAGTCGTGGCTGGGGATTAATTTGGTGTTGTATGTTTCTGGTGTGTAGCCAATTCGCTTCTTAGTCTTATCGGCGCTTCGGCTCTGAACTATAATTGGCTTATTTTCGAGTGATTCGGGAGTAGATCGCGGCGGCATCTCGGGAGTGGATGAAATCTGGATTTTGCCAACTTCGACGTCTTCGATGGAAAAGATGGCGTCGCTCGGGGAATAAGGTCGGTCCACTCTGGGGCTTTTGGCATCGCCGTTAGCGTCTTCGCAGCAGGATGTTTCGGCAATTAATTCGGAATCGGATTCGCTGTCTTCGGGAATGTCTTCGAATATTACGCGTTTTCGCAATTCTTCCAGAATACTATCTTCGGCCTATTTGTTTTTCACGGAATTATATCAAGGGGTTAGTTTGGTAACGAGTAGCTATACTTAAAGCGGGAATGCAACGGCGTCAAAGGGTTGTTTTTAACCGTTAAAATACTTAGTAAGAAAAGTTTTTCCCTCTTCGGACGAAGTCTAACTAGCCGCGGTTTAATTAGATTTAACCAGTTTATTGAACTGAGAAGGCAAAGTGGACCAACCGAAGAGGGTATTAAGGTTGGTTACGACGTCATATCCCTAAATAATGACTCGTAACCCGGTATATTGGGCCTTTAGCGGGGCACATTCACCAAAATCAAATAATGAAAGAATTGAGAAACTTTTGGTTTGTTGTACCTCTTTGCTGTTCGGTGACATTGACGGCGATGACGTGTGACCATCGAGAACGTCATAAAGTCGTTGGTCTTCTCGGTTGGGACCTAGCTCGGCGCAATAGCAGAGAAAACTGTATCTGTCTTCGAACAAGACAGCTTCCGTTTTTTTAACGTATCCTGCGATAATCCCTTCGGCGGACTTGAGTCTTTTGGCGTCGACTTTTTCGTACTGGCTTCCTTTGGGAATCCAACTGTCCCGATATTGACTGGCTTCGCGCCTTTTAGCTAGTAGCCTATCCCGAAATTCTACCAGTTCTTTGTTCGATTTGCGACCCAAATCGCGGCCTATACTAGAAACGTCTATCATGACGTTACCGAAGAACTCTTTGACCAGATAATGATTAATTTCATCGCGTGTATCCACTAAGCTCTCCGTTTCTGCCGATTTGGCGTCGCAATAATTCGAATTGACGTTGGCGTTCGCTAAACCGAACCCCGAAGAAATTCGACGAGATTTCTCGACTAGTTGTTGACGAAGTTCGAGGATTTCGGCTCGGGCCTTGGCCAATTCTAACACCGAGCCGCAGTCGTCGCTGCCAATTGGGATCGAATGATTACAACCCGAATCGAAAGCTAACGATTTAAAGAAGTTACGAACCACGATGTCGTTGGAGAAGTAGGTGGCTGATCATCTCCTAGCTTATTTCCGGAAAACATCGATCTTTTAGCGCCAGGTTCTCGCTGGCTGGTTGGTCCGGGAGACAAGGACTCGACTAAAGCCTCGCTGATTGGTTGATCGCCATGAGTCGACGTCAATCTCGTGTCGCGTCGTCTCTTGCGTTTGCGTAATTTGACGCGTCCATCCGTTTTTCGGTGGGTTTCTCGATGTCGACTCGCGTCGAGGACTGCCACTTCCGATTCGAACGGCTTGCGGGAGTGTTTTACCTTAATTTTTATTCGACTTCCGGTCGCCGACATCACGAGCCTGAATAGGGGGTCCAAATTACACTCATTGAAAACAAAAACAAAAAATATTCGGCGATAGTAAATTTGCAATCGATTGTTATTATTATCGGAATAATTAATCGTGATAAAAACACGATTCGCGTCCGAGTGATCGACTTTCTGTTGATCAACGGTAGTTAATTAAGTTTATAAAACTAACTTAATACCCTCTTCGGACGAGCTCCGTGGTTTAATCAGATTTAACCATGGTTTACATAGCATTCTCAGTTCTAGAAACCTCGGTTAATCGTGATTAAACCACGATAAAATCTGATTAAACCGGCTAGTTACGAGCTCGTCTGAAGACAGTATTACCAAACGTAACCTAAGCACATTGTTGATCAATTGGACCAAAATCGCTAGCCAATCTGGAACCCGACTCAACAGGAAATAAAAAACCATAAGATTATAAGTAATTCGATAAATTACTACTGGCGATAAAAATTAAATACTACTTATCGGAAATGTGGCTTACCGCTAAACTTCTTTACACTACACTAGACGCGTAAGACATTGAGCTCAACTGATTGTTTCGTTATTTCTTTACAGGCGCGTTTCATAACTTGATTTGTGGGGTGTTGGGGGCGTGGCTATATTTGTAGTTTTTTTACACCATCAGTCAGAAGCCGATGAAACCCTCCTTTGAAGTCTACTACTCTAATGTTCCATATAGCGCTCCTCTCTGTATGGGTAAAATTCCCAATTTTACGAGATCGGAGGGGACCTAATTCATACCCCATGTCTACGGAAAATTGGAAATTCTCTCTCTCCACATACGACGACGTTTTTTTGACGAACTCCAAGGTTGCTAGAGATATTCGCTGGACGAACTCCCGCTCCGAAAATATCTACCGGTAGGAGGCTTACGAATCGCGCTTTTTGAAACTAACCCATACAGAGAGGTGTTAGACAAGACCCGGGAGTAATAGACTTCAAAGGAGGGTTTCATCGGCTTCTGGTTCAGTTTAAGAGAAAAACTATAACCCCCTAACCCCCGCCCTAAAAAACAATATTTTCTACCTCCGCCGGTGACGTATGAAGAAAGAAACTTCACAATTAAAATGACATCAAAAATAAATTGGACATTTTGTTTATCTGTGGAACGTAACCATAATTTTCGTACTAAAGGTATTAGAACTTGATCTGGACTAAGTACTTTTACGAAAGCGACCGCACGAAAAGACTTGACTCCTGGCCAAGATCTTAAGCGTCAAACGCTGGCCTATTCTTTTAATATTACGACATTACAAGCGCTGTTAAAGGCTAAAATAATATGATTGGCCCGAATTTATATTTTCTTTTATAGACATTTATTTAAACGCCAAAAATGCGTCTAAAAATTGCTTGAAAACTCTCGAAAATAAATTCAAAAGCCGTTTTATTTTTAGCTTCAAGTTTCCCTTTAAGACGGGGAATTCTCTATAAAATGATCCAGCCAGTCTGCGTTGTAGTTCTAAGCTCTTACACCGGCTTCGACCATTAACCACCACCCCTGTCCCCCCTGGATTTATAGAAAAACGGATACATTTTGGCTTGTCCGATTCAAATGTCCAGGTTTGTAGGAAACCTACGTTTCCGTAAATGTAACAGTATAACGAATAATAATTGCGTGTCGATTTTTGCGCGCGAAAAAGAACCACGTGCGCTTGCGGCGCTGTTGACAAGTGGCCGGTACGTTTGTTTGGTTTCCATGGCGACTAGCGTCGTTCGAAAGTCTTAGATAGTACGTGGGTATAGAACTAATAGGTTCGATTCAATCGACGAACTATAAAAGAAACGTTTGTTTTTCGATCTTGGACAAAAAAAGAAGCTAAATCGACGATTCGTCGATCGGGGAACTAACGAGCTAAACCTCTCGGCCCCCCTTCGCCCCATTACCCCTCTATCTCGGAGGCGAGTGTCCTAGTTCCTTGGGTTTTAAAAAAGGGGGTTCGGGAATATCGGTCATTCAGGCTGTCGATTCCCATGACCACGTGCGGCTTGGGCCACTCCATAACCGTCGGCGAAGACGCCGATGGTAAGGGGTACCGCCGAAACGCCAACGCCGCCAATAAAAAAACGCCACAAGGAAACCAACCGGAATTACTTAAGCGAGCCTCCAGTAAAGTAAGACAAATCTATGTCAATAAAGAGTCGGGATTCCACTCGGTACTAAGTTCCATTTTAGCTAAAACTTTTCCTAAAAAGTCCGTGGTTAATTGCTACTGAAATATTCGGTCGATTACTATCGTTTCAATCGCGATTAATGGGCGACACAGTGATATAAGATTTTAAGGAATGTATATAAAAGATGACGAGTATATATATAGTTGAATTAGAATTGCAATACGTTGCAATTGGCTAGCGTATTTGGAATTACATTTGGGCAGAAGCCGATGAAACCCTCCTTTGAAGTCTACTACTCTAATGTTCCATATAGCGCGCCTCTCTGTATGGGTAAAATTCCCAATTTTACGAGATCGGAGAGGTCCTACTTCATACCCCCCTGTATACGGAAAATTGGAAATTCTCTCTCTCCACAAACGACGACGTTTTTTTGACGAACTCCAAGACTGTTAGAGATATTCGCTCGACGAACTCCCGCTCCGAAAATATCTACCGTTAGGAGGCGTACGAATCGCGCTTTTTGAAACTAACCCATACAGAGAGGGGTAAACAAGACCCGGGAGTAATAGACTTCAAAGGAGGATTTCATCGGCTTCTGATTTGGGTTACGTCACATTGAGTTTGAATTAACGTTTTTAAGAGCCGTGCTAATATATTAATCGTGATTAATATAAAATCCTTTACTTAATCCCAGAAAAGTTTAGGATTTTCTATTTTTTTTCTAAAATAATACCTTAATACTAGATCTGATTGTCGATCTCTTTAAACTCGGCTAAATATTGCAGGAATTACAGGCGGGGGCGCCGCAAGAGGAAAGAAATTGGAGAGGAATTGGAATTGGTAAGTATACCAGCCATACCAGAAGCCGATGAAACCCTCCTTTGAAGTCTACTACTCTAATGTTCCATATAGCGCTCCTCTCTGCATGGGTAAAATTCCCAATTTTATTAGATCGACGGGGTCCTACTTCATACCCCCTGTCTACGGAAAATTGGAAATTCTCTCTCTCCACATACGACGACGTTTGGTTGACGAACTCCAAGGTTGCTAGAGATATTCGCTGGACGAACTCCCGCTCCGAAAATATCTACCGTTAGGAGGCGTACGAATCGCGATTTTTGAAACTAACCCATACAGAGAGGGGTAGACAAGACCCGGAAGTAATAGACTTCAAAGGAGGGTTTCATCGGCTTCTGGCCACACCTAGGTTTTGGAAGCTAAAATTACGCCACATATGCCTAACATTGTGATTGAAAAATCAGTTGGATTGGCGTACTTTTATTTATTGTTCAAGACCTTAGGCGTATCTATAATTAAATTCACTTTCCCCCTCTCATAGCGGTTGTGGTCATCTTCGTCATCTGCGCTTTGATAGTGACGTCAGTGTTCATATTATCACCGGGGGCTTCGAAAGGTCGACCAGGCAGCAAATTAACCCTAGATGACGTCACGTCCGGTAGATTGCGAGTTAGACGATTCAACGGTTCTTGGATATCTCGTAAGATATTCGAGGGGGCTTTTTTAATTCGCGAGTTTACTTTCGAGCTTTAATTAAATCCGCAATTGTTCTATTTCTTCGATCTAATTAGCTAATCCCCAAAAAAACTTCTAGACTAAAATCGGTACCACCGCCCCATTTTTTTCCTTAAGGATAGGCCTAGTATTACCAAGAATCCATTCAGGTTCCATAAGAATATGGGAGGGCCGCGATTCAATAACCATCCTCCCAAACTTTGTAGCAAAAGTTCGTCCGCTTCGAATCGATTTTTCAAGTAAATCGCTCCTGACATTATATTATTAACCCGCGCCACTAACGACCTTGACGTAATATTTTGGGTAATAAAAATGGAGCCGACCGAAAAAAGATCTAAGCGTACAAATGTTGGGAAAATCGCGGACGAACTTTTGTTACAAAGTTTGGGAGGATGGTACCAGAGGCTAAAGCTATGCTCCCATATTCTTATGGAACCTGAATGGATTCTTGGTATTACAGAATGTAGTGGTCAAAGTCTCGTTTTCAATCTAGATGTTTTTGGGCCAAGGGAGTTAAGATTGGATTTTATCGAGAAATTTCAAATCGCGTTTATGAAATATTGGTATCGATTTTGCGGGGTGATCTTACGAAAAATCAATACGAAATGTAAAAGTAGAAAAGTTAAACGGACATACTCCAGGCCGGGTCGAAATAAGACTGTAGAGGCTTGAAATCGTTAAAAATATCAGCGAAGATGGATATTTAGATCGAACCAGAAGCCGATGAAACCCTCCTTTGAAGTCTACTACTGTAATGTTCCATATAGCGCTCCTCTCTGTATGGGTAAAATTCCCAATTTTACGAGTTAGAAGGGGTCCTACTTCATCCCCCCTGTCTACGGAAAATTGGAAATTCTCTCTCCACAAACGACGACGTTTTTTGGACGAACTCAAAGGCTGCTAGAGATATTCGCTCGACGACCTCCCGTTAGGAGGCGTACGAATCGCGCCTTTTGAGAATAACCCATACAGAGAGGGGTAGACAAGACCCGGGAGTAATAGACTTCAAAGGAGGGTTTCATCGGCTTCTGATCGAACTTTAAAGAGAGTGTGTAAGTTTTAGTCTTAAAAATTAAGACTGTTCGTATTTGGCAGCGACTGAAATAACTTACACTGATTCTTCGGACAACGTCATAATCTTGAACGTCTTAAGTGGCAATAAAACCATTTTAATCACTAATATAATATACGTAAGAGCTTTATAGAGACGTGACGTCACTATTTAATGACTAATTAACGTGTTTATTTTAAGCACGCGCACAATGTTCGAGAATATTCGTTATCAAAGGACAGGAGATACGCGCTTTTGCGATGCGACAAGACAATCGTAAGTTTCGACCGAACAACCTTTCCCTTTAAAGCCTCATTTTCATGGTGGCTTGTAAGCTAAGTTTTTACGCGAATATCTAAACGAAACAGATATTTCACGCGCACTCCATAGCTTCAAGCGCTGCTAAATTATGAGCAGAAAAAATACGCTAGCAGTTTTTCCACGCTAGTTTTAGCGTACACGCGACCATGAAAACGGGGCTTAACGTTGGTTTCCCCATTGAGCACGCACGCATTGATTAAATTTTAAAATCATTACTATAGGATCCCATTTATGGCATTTTATCAATTTATAAAATTATGGATACACGGTCGAAGTAAGTACAATTAAGCTACGTTCACACTTGGCACTTTGGAACCGATTTCAAACTGATTCCAATGTTGAAATCGACTTTTCAAGATATTAATTTTGTTTCTTGATCAAAGATCTTCACGGGTGACCCCAAATTTTTTTTAATTTGACCTTTTCAACACGGTTAAAACCGTTTTGAAGTCTGAAGTGTGAACGCAGCTTTAATATCAGGGTGACCACCACAAACGAACAAAACCAGAAGCCGATGAAACCCTCCTTTGAAGTCTACTACTCCAATGTTCCATATAGCGCTCCTCTCTGTATGGGTAAAATTCCCAATTTTACGAGTTAGAAGGGGTCCTACTTCATACCCCCTGTCTACGGAAAATTGGAAATTCTCTCTCTCCACAAACGACGACGTTTTTTTGACGAACTCCAAGGCTGCTAGAGATATTCGCTCGACGAGCTCCCGCTCCGAAAATATCTACCGTTAGGAGGCGTACGAATCGCGATTTTTTGAGAATAACCCATACAGAGAGGGGTAGACAAGACCCGGGAGTAATAGACTTCAAAGGAGGGTTTCATCGGCTTCTGACAAAACGCAAAGTGATTAGAGAAAAATAGAACTCATTTCCCATGGATTTAAAGGAAGGAACGCTTTTTAAATGGCTTTCTAAACCCGCCTTATTTGCATTAAGACGATACTCGACCCTGAAAGTTCCCAAAACGACAAAAACTCAAGCCGCGTTCACACTAGGCATTTGAATCGATTTAAACCGTTTCAAAACGTTTCGCTAGTAAACGGGAAACCGTCTTTTCTCGAATCGATTTGATTCGATTTCTCGAAACTGCTTCGGGAACCAGTTTGGTACCGATTCGGTTTCAATACAAGCTACAATAAATCGATTTATGAAGATAATGCGTGTACACGTGACGCTTAAAACGATTCCTCGAGATTCGAATATCGGTTTGATTTCACCGTTTACAACCGATTAAGAAAGGCTAGCTTGACCGTAGCTTAAAGGGAGAATGCAACCTAATTACAAGTGATTTTTTATCGATTCCTTATCGTTTAAATATGCCTAATCCATCGATAAAAAGTTTACAATACAAATATTAAACTAGAAATAAATTTAAAACTTACCCTGAAAATAGGCTTAGCGGGATTCATGGAGATCCTGAATCGCGTCCGTGTAAGGTCTAGCGACCAATGAGCAAAGGCCCGTCGTTCACGCGAGATCTCCACGATGACTTACGTCGCGCGCGATTGGTCGCTAGACCTTACACGCGAGGAAAACAGGACCTCAATGAATCCCACTAAGCCTATTTTCAGGGTAAGTTTTAAATTTATTTCTAGTTTAATATTTGTTTGTAAATATTTTCAGTAGCGGATTAGGCCTATTTAAACAATAAGGAATCGATAAAAATCACTTGTTGTTAGGTTGCATTCTCCCTTTAAATACGAAAAAAAAATAAAGGAAATACGGAAAAATAAAGGAAATTATAGGAAATCGTTTATGGGGTCACCCTGGAACTGTGTTTTAAAAGCGGGCGTATTTGGATTATAAAACGTGTTTTGTTTTCTATAATTAGACACGTTCACCCATTGCTTCGTTCGTCGGACAGTAACACGATTCCCAAGCTGCAATTGGCCGAATGGGGACCGCGTGACAATCAACTCGTGTACGTGGACCGATTTCAAGTTTATTACGTGTCGGAATACGGACAGAGACCCAACGTTCTCGTCAAGAGAACAGCCGACGACATTTACAACGCCATACCCGAAAGATCGTACAGAGGTAAGACACGCCGCCAGTCAAAATAAAACTGAGAACGCTGCCTAAGAACGAGTTATAATCAAAATAATCGATTCCTTCGAGTTTAAATAGCAGCCTATTCCAAGGGTAAACTTCTTGAAATCGCGAATCCTTACAATTACTTCTTGAAATCGCGAATCCTTACAATTACTTCTTGAAATCGCGAATCCTTACAATTACTTCTTGAAATCGCGAATCCTTACAATTACTTCTTGAAATCGCGAATCCTTACAATTACTTCTTGAAATCGCGAATCCTTACAATTACTTCTTGAAATCGCGAATCCTTACAATTACTTCTTGAAATCGCGAATCCTTACAATTACTTCTTGAAATCGCGAATCCTTACAATTACTTCTTGAAATCGCGAATCCTTACAATTACTTCTTGAAACCGCGAATCCTTACAATTACTTCTTGAAATCCAATTCTTACAATTAGTTTATCATCCCACACCCAAGTCTTTACGATACAATAATAATTTTAAACGCGTTCAACCATCAATTACTTGATGAACGAAATTAAAAAGGCACGAAGAAGATATCTTGACAATCAAGTGAAACTTTTAAAAGTAAATTCTTCTTTCCAAGTAGCTGAAAATCACAAAAATCGCAACGCGGCTAGGGTCCTTAACCTAAAACCCAAACCCCAGGGGTCTTAACAGTCCCTATCCCTAAGTGACTCTTCGTGAGCTCCAACCCAGACAGAGACGCCAGCAGTTGCGGATCGCTTAACTTACGGGGTCCTTGATGACCCGGCGGAGTTAATGGTCAACGTTTCTCTAAGGGTCAAAGGTCCTACGACCGGGAGAAGATACGCTCGAGTCGGTCACAAGTGCCTATCTTTCCGAATGACCTACGTTCTCTCCCAAACGTGGCTAATAACTACGCGCTCGTAAAACGTAGGCGCGCGTTAAAGCCTACTACACATTACACCGTTTTGAGAGCATGCGTGACGTGACGCGGCGCGGCGTTTGTGAAACGTCGCTGAAACGCTTCTAAAACGCTACGCCATCAACACGCCGTCAACGAAACGCTTCAAAACGCGAGAGTTCGGAATTCCGAGCTTTTGAGAGCGTGCGTGACGTTTTAACTCCGTTTCATGGTAATAATGGCAGATTCGACAATTAAAGTCGGTACGTAAAAAATCGGCAATTTAGGATCGAAAATGACCAGATTTCTAAGATTTCAAAAAGAAGTAGGTTATGTGGACTATCATTGGTTCAGAATTATGTAGAGTAGGTAAGTTTCGCCAATTTATTATTTACAGTTACAATATATTATACAGCTAGTCCACTAAGCCTTGGTTACCATATTATCACATTCAATCTTTCGAGACACAGAAAGTGACTGCTTGGCTAGTGGAAAGTCTATGTTGAAGCTTAAATCTAGCTTTGCTTTACTAAACCAGGTTATCTAGCTTCAGGTGACAGAAAAGCGCATTTCTAAATGAATTTGATATAAGCTTCTCTTGGAAAAGTGTAATACCCTCTTCACACGAAGAGTAATTAATCCTGGTTTAACCAGATTTAACTGAGGTATCCATAGCCTTCTCAGTTCAATAAACATAAAGTTAATTGTCATTAAACCCCTGTTAAATCTGATCAAACCGGCTAGTTACGCCTTGACTGAAAATGGTATAAGCTTCAAAAAATTTATTGACCACGATGCTTAACGCGATAATGTGAACTTTCACACCGTTGGGTGGCGTAACGTACGTATCACCAGCGGTGACGCCATCAAAACGCCGCGCCACGTCGCGTCATGCACGCTCTCAAAACGCTGTAATGTGTAGTAAGCTTAATTAAAATTAATTAATACCGAGCTGAAAACAATGAAGGGTTGTAAGCGAAATTAAAAAAAATCGAGGTCAAATCAGCGAACAATTTCGGGAAAAGGTCCTGACGTTCGACCCCGTATCGATTAGTGGCGCATAAGGCCATTAACTATACGCGTTTAAAATACAAGTAGGAAGTATAGGATTTGATTAGGTTAGAACCACGATTGTACGCTTTTCCGATAGCATTTTCGTAGCAATGGCTAGTAGGTTCTTTCGAGGTTACGCGTTTGACGGAATGGAATGGTCATGAAAAGTTCTATGGAAGTTTCGCGTTCAATGGAATGGTTAGAAAAAGTTGTTTCGAGGTTTCGCGTTCAATGGAATGGTTAGAAAAAGTTGTTTCGAGGTTTCGCGTTCGACGGAATGATTATGAAAAGTTCTATCGAGGTTTCACGTTCGATGGTATGGTTATGAAAAGTTCTTTCGAGGTTAAGAGTTCGTGTAATGGAAAATCTTCCAATTTAAATGAATTTAACTGGTCGAATTAATCTTCTAGGCATCGAGTTTTTTCCCCGTAAATTTAATTTTTCACGACGCGAACACGCGTTAACGATAATAATACACCAAACCCCAAAATAGAAAATAGCCACGCTACAATGGCAAGAAAATTGTCTTGGTACTTACAGGAATAATATAATCCCAGATATCCTATTTTGAGATGAGCCCAAGTTAAACGAAATCCAATATCCTATTAAATAAATTAAAAAACGAACATTAAATAAATACTTTTCAACTTCTCTTTAAAAATAAGAATGTTCCATAAGACAAACTAAAAGGTTTCGTTTTTCTAGAAGGACATTTCTAATTTAATACTTGTTTGCTGATGGATTAAGCCGATATTTAAACGATAAGGAATCGATTAAAAAATCATTCGTTAGCTACGGTCACACTAGCATTTATTAATCGATTTGAAACGGTAAAATCAAACCGATATTCAAATAGTCAGGAATCGTTTTAAGCGTCACGTGTTCACGCATTATCTTAATAAATCGATTTATTGTAGCTTTATCTATCGGCTGTTGAAACCGAATCGGTATGAAACTGGTTCCCGAAGCAGTTTCGAGAAATCGAATCAAATCAATTCGAGAAAAGACGGTTTCCCGTTCAAACGACTCAGGCAAAACGGTTTGAAACGGTTTAAACCGATTTCAATGTGTACAGAACCGATGAAACCCTCCTTTGAAGTCTATTACTCCCGGGTCTTGTCTATCCCTCTCTGTATGGGTTATTCTCAAAAGGCGCGATTCGTACGCCTCCTAACGGTAGATGTTTTCGGAGCGGGAGCTCGTCCAGCGAATATCTCTAGCAGTCTTGGAGTTCGTCAAAAAAACGTCGTCGTTTTTTGGAGAGAGAGAATTTCCAATTTTCCGTAGACAGGGGGGATGAAGTAGGGCCCCTTCTAACTCGTAAAATTGGGAATTTTACCCATACAGAGAGGAGCGCTATATGGAACATTGGAGTAGTAGACTTCAAAGGAGGGTTTCATCGGCTTCTGATGTGTAGTATGAACGCAGCTATTATCTTCATAAATCGATTTAATGTAGCTTCATCTAACCGTAGTTGAAACCGAGTCGGTATGAAACTGGTTCCCGAAGCAGTTTCGAGAAATCGAATCGAATGACTCTGGCAAAACGACTTGAAACGGTTCAAATCGATTCCAAGGCCTAGTATAAACTCATCTGTTGTTGGTCGCATTCTCCCTTTAAAGGGACTATCTGTGATTTTAAAATCCCCTTTAAAGTCGCCTTGTTTTCTAGCTTAGCAGACGACGTTGTACACAGCGAATTGTACAGTCAAAACTAGGCTGTGTACATATAGGAAGAGCATATTAAAGGGGCTAGTTCGAGGGCCTTTAAAAGGCCCTATCAGCTCTGAAACTAGCCCTTTTTAAATGATCTTCCCTTACGCACGCAGCCTAGCTTTGACTGTACATTTTGTTTTGTACAACGTCGTCTGCTAAGCTAGAAAAGAAGGCGACTTTAAAGGGGATTTTAAAATCGCAGATAGTCCCTTTAAGGGCTGACTTAAACAAGGGTGTTTCTCGAGGTTTTTGGCCCGCGTTTAAAATAGGGAATGGGTTGTAATTGTCTTCTTATGTGAGCTATTTTAATTTAGAAAGAATACTGAAATCTGACTCGGCTGTGTGGTGGTCGAAAGACGGGAACAAACTTTGTTACGCCACCTTCGACGTTTCCCAAGTCAATCGAAGTTCGTATTTCTGGTACGGAGGAGACGCCGACCTTGATTCCAACCCTGATTCCACCAATCCCGTAACCCCGAGAGTTTTGGACTATCCTTATTTTAAGGTAATTACTACCTTCGGGAAAAATATTGTTAATTACAATTACGCGTTTACTTTGTCAGCCCGGCACGAATCAACCGAGGGTTTTTCTCTATGTCGCCGATTTACAAAGTTCCGACCCCAATCACGACCAAGTGGTCGTACCCAGAGAAATTATGTTCAGGTAAAGAGATTAATACGACCAAGAATCCATTCAGGTTCCATAAGAATATGGGAGCATAGCTTTAGCCTCTGGTACCATCCTCCCAAACTTTGTAACAAAAGTTCGTCCGCAATTTTCGCAACATTTGTACGCTTAGAATCTTTTTTCGGTCGGCTCCATTTTTATTACCCAAAATATTATGTCAAGGTCGTTAGTGGCGCGGGTTAATAATATAATGTCAGGAGCGATTTACTTGAAAAATCGATTCGAAGCAGACGAACTTTGCTACAAAGTTTGGGAGGATGGTTATTGAATCGCGGCCCTCCCATATTCTAATGGAAACTGAATGAATTCTTGATACGACGTTTCATTTTTAATGAAAAAAATCAAATGTATTTGTTTGGTTTTTTGTTCAGAGAGTATTATTTAACCGCGGTGGTTTGGGTAAATGAGAAACGACTAGCCGTTAATTGGATGATACGAGACCAAAATCAGTCCATAGTCTCCATTTGCGACCAAATGAGAAACAAATGGGTTTGCCAAAAAGTAAACCATAAATTTTATACTAGACTTGAACCATAAGCCTATTAATTCACCCGTAAGTTAGAAACGAGGGTCGTTTTAGCGTAAAGCTAAGGACTGGCCAATCTTTGCGACTCAAATTCATCTATTGGTGGTAGCTTGAAAATCTCCCAATGCATGCTAGGACATCCCGTTTCCTGTCAAGAAGAATGAGGTTGGGTAGAGGTAGGGAGAATTATCTAGGTTTCTCGCGAGGTGGCGTAGGGCTTCAAATCTCTATCTCTCTCCTGTATAGTGCTGAACACGAAGAGCTCTATGGGGAACTCAAACTTACGGGTGAACAATTAATAGGCTTATACTAGAACCAGAAGCCGATGAAACCCTCCTTTGAAGTCTATTACTCTAATGTTCCATATAGCGCTCCTCTCTGTATGGGTAAAATTCCCAATTTTACGAGATCGGAGGGGTCCTACTTCATACCCCCTGTCGACGGAAAATTGGAAATTCTCTCTCTCCACAAACGACGACGTTTTTCTGACGAACTCCAAGGCTGCTAGAGATATTCGCTCGACGAACTCCCGCTCCGAAAATATCTACCGTTAGGAGACGTACGAATCGCGCTTTTAGAAACTAACCGATACAGAGAGGGGTAGACAAGACCCGGGAGTTATAGACTTCAAAGGAGGGTTTCATCGGCTTCTGCTAGAACTTAAGCTACGATCGCGTTTGATAGTAAAATATTATGTTTTTGGAACTACAGACGCTGGAAGAATCTAATTCGGGTTCAGGATGGGTTGACGCTTTCGAAGAACCCCTTTTCAGCCAAGACTATTATTTCGCAATTTTGCCTATTTCGGGAGGAACTTTGGGAAACTTCAAACATCTAGCTATGGTTCCCATTGACGTAATTATTACCTACTTAACGGGCAACATGACCCCAAAAGGGCGCTTAAGCACTAATTTGGGCCCTTTATTCCATCAATAATATCATACGGCTAACAGCAATTTCGGCAACAAAAAGCTCCCAAACTTTTGTTTTGGGGAAACTAAATTAGACTAAGATCATTAACGCCTAATTAGCGAACGATTTTTGAAACGCGAACGCGACTGATCGCTTTACGAAGCTGTTGTTGGTCAAAATAGTTTAACCGATGGTCAATGTTCGAGATTAATCCTTCCACGAATCATTAGGACGCCAGGGCCAGAACGTATTTGACCTACGGAAGCTACGACGTCACTGCCATATTAGCGTATAACGAAGAACGAGGAGTCGTGTAAGTCCGGACACTGGTCGCGCGTTCAGCGACGCGTACCGGTAGCCTTAACATACGCCTCGCTGAACTTAGTCACTAAGTACTTCCCTAACCCGGAAATGAAGTTTAACTTTGATTTAAAAGTTATTACCAAGCAACGTTAAAGGGTAAGCCTGGTGAAAGACACATTTTCGCGGCGGAAGACGCTACCCGAGAGGCCATGTCCGTTTCGCGAAGGGTGTCGTGTCTGACGTGCAATTTGGACCCTGATTGTCTATACAACAGCGCCATTTTCAGCCCGGGTTCAGCCTTCTACGTTCTAACCTGCGGCGGACCAAGGGTGCCCAGGATAGAAGTCAGAAGAACCAACGACAACCTTCTAGGTACTGAGTACGAGTACTCCTCGAGTAGTTCGCTAAAGTTCCGGGGAGTTAATCGTCGAATAATTGTATTTTGCAGTGACTATTCTAGAGAAAAATGAACATCTCTCAGAGTTCTTGGGTTCAAACTCGGTTCCACATTCCAAATCTTATACGATACCGTTATTGGGAGGAATAGGTAAACAGGGGCGAAAACCATGGTACCTCGTTCAAATCTTTAAGACTAAAACAGATTCAGTAGAATTTTTGGGCATTTTTTTAATTCTCTCTTGACATTTGACGAATTCGAAATTGAAGATGAACTTGCAGGGACAACGCGCCATTGGGCTACCGATCTGTTAAGAGATGACGCTATCATAGTTACCATTCTGATTCTATTCCGATTGCCTAAGCTATGAGGAGAGAGATAAACTATGCGGTAACCCCTCCCCTCGCGCTTCGAGACTTGACGCGTTTCCATAAAAACGGGTGTAATATATGGATAGGTACGAGAGCGAGAGATAGAGTGAGGCGTAGGCGCGCCATCTATTGCGATAATTCATCATTATATTTGTACCCCAATGGCCGCAGATCCTGGAACTTGGTTTATAAGTATGGATATTTCGAATTCGTCAATGGAGCAACTCTTAAGGGGGAAATTTGAACAACGCCATAATACCCAAGGCTGTTTGTTACATTCAGACGTGACGTCAATTTTACCGTTCTTTAACATCGTGTCCCTAGTGAATAATAGCCAAAGAAATCGTCACATCCAATCGGGAAACAATCAATTAAAATTCAACGAGAAATCGATCTGAAAATAAACCAAATGAAATAATTCGAAGTGGACCATAATTTTAAATGCCTTCGGTCCACTTCGAGTTACATTTGGGTTATTTCATTTTTGACCATATTAATTGATTTTCCCACGTATTTGAAAAGTCAATTTCTTTGGCTTGGCGGAAACTTCTCCCCAAGTGTAAGGAGTGATTTTGGGGTGTCCGAGTTATCTTTTCTTGACCGTATTTCGCGTTGTATTTCAGAGGGTCGAATAAAAGTATTCACGCCAATTTACCAAAGCGATTCTGACACGAATACCCGCTACCCGTTATTAATTCACGCCTGCGACGAACCCGCGTCTCAATGCGCTTCGGAAGAGTTCACAATGACGAACTGGGCGGCTCAGTTGGCACGCAAGCGCAATTACCTTTACGCCCGAATGGATGGCCGGGGCAGCGGGTTCGCCGGCGATAAAGCCGCGCACGCCGTCTACCGGCAACTGGGCATTCCCGAGACCGCCGACTATATTCGTGCCGTCAAGTACTTGAAAAAGGAAGCCCCTTACGTCGACCACAACGCCATCGCCGTATTCGGGACCGGTTACGGGGGCCATCTGGCTTTGAGTATCTTAGCCGAAGACGATACCACCTTTTCGTGCGGTATCGCCTTGTCAGCTATCACCAATTGGAGACATTACGGTAAAGTACAACACTTCATTTGTGGCTACATCATGTGATACACGAAGTTAGCCTTAATTTTACCGAAGGGGAGATTTCCGTTAACCGACCCCCACTAAATAACGATGGTTATAGACTATTTAGGACCTGGTTAGTTCAGAAAAAATAAAAAATAAAATCTCCGACCACCGGAAGTTTGAGAAAAACGTATTTGAAATTCCCATGGTAAAATCCCATAGAATGCGCAATGGGTTGGGTTGGGTTAGGTTGGGGTTATTTTAGGTTGGGTTGGGTTTGGTTAGAATCTATGGGCTTTAACATGCAAACTTCAAATTTTGAAATGAGTTTTTCTCAAACTTCCGATGGTTGAAGATTTTTTAAGTATTTTTTCTGAACTCCCCAGGCCCTAATTAGTTCAAAACCATCGTTATATGGTGGGGAGTCGGTTATCGGAAACCCTGATTATTTACACGAAGATTTCAGAACGCGTTAATATAAAAGAGTAACAAATAATAAAGGTATTATTTGGAGTATTTGGTTGATTTTAACCGAGTTTTTTTCTCGTTAAAAGACATTCAAACGATATAATTATAACTTACGTAACTAATTACGAGGAAAAAACCAGGTCAGAATCAGTCAAATCCTCAAAACAATACATTATCGGCGCCCTATGGGGATTAACGTGGTGAAATATGATTTTAAAATATTTTATTTTGACAAAACTGATTAACGGATTGATCTCAACTCGCTTTAATGGAAATAGGACCCCGAAAGGAACCGAAATCCACCAAAAAAAGTTCCAGATTCGAAACTTTATTTTTGCTCATTTTCGAAAAAACCAAAAAAGGGAAAATGAAGTTTTGAAGTTTTCGCGGATTTCCAAAATGTCAAAAATAAAGTTTCGAATCTGGAACTTTTTTTGGTGGATTTCGATCGCTTTTGGGGTCCTATTTCCATTAAAGCGAGTTGAGACCAATCCGTTTATCGGTTTTGTCAAAATAAAATATTTAAAATCCAGATTCGCCATGTAAATCCCCATAGGGCGCGGAAAATGTATTGTTTTGAGGATCTGACTGATTCTGACCTGGTTTTTTCCTCGTAATTAGTTACGTAAATTATAAATATATCGTTTAAATGTCTTTTAACAAGAAAAAAAGCCGGTTAAAATCAACCAAATACTCCAAATTATACCTTATTGGCCCCCTATGGAGATTAACGTGGCGAAATATGATTTTAAAATATTTTATTTTGACAAAACTGATTAACGGATTGGTCTCAACTCGCTTTAATGGAAATAGGACCCCGAAAGGAACCGAAATCCACCAAAAAAAGTTCCAGATTCGAAACTTGATTTTTGCTCATTTTCGAAAAAACCAAAAAAGGGAAAATGAAGTTTTGAAGTTTTCGCGGATTTCAAAAATGTCAAAAATAAAGTTTCGAATCTGGAACTTTTTTTGGTGGATTACGATCGCTTTTGGGGTCCTATTTCCATTAAAGCGAGTTGAGACCAATCCGTTTATCGGTTTTGTCAAAATAAAATATTTAAAATCCAGATTCGCCATGTAAATCCCCATAGGGCGCGGAAAATGTATTGTTTTGAGGATCTGACTGATTCTGACCTGGTTTTTTCCTCGTAATTAGTTACGTAAATTATAAATATATCGTTTAAATGTCTTTTAACAAGAAAAAAAGCCGGTTAAAATCAACCAAATACTCCAAATTATACCTTATTGGCCCCCTATGGAGATTAACGTGGCGAAATATGATTTTAAAATATTTTATTTTGACAAAACTGATTAACGGATTGGTCTCAACTCGCTTTAATGGAAATAGGACCCCGAAAGGAACCGAAGTCCACCAAAAAAAGTTCCAGATTCGAAACTTGATTTTTGCTCATTTTCGAAAAAACCAAAAAAGGGAAAATGAAGTTTTGAAGTTTTCGCGGATTTCAAAAATGTCAAAAATAAAGTTTCGAATCTGGAACTTTTTTTTGGTGGATTTCGATCGCTTTTGGGGTCCTATTTCCATTAAAGCGAGTTGAGACCAATCCGTTTATCGGTTTTGTCAAAATAAAATATTTAAAATCCAGATTCGCCATGTAAATCCCCATAGGGCGCGGAAAATGTATTGTTTTGAGGATCTGACTGATTCTGACCTGGTTTTTTCCTCGTAATTAGTTACGTAAATTATAAATATATCGTTTAAATGTCTTTTAACAAGAAAAAAAGCCGGTTAAAATCAACCAAATACTCCAAATTATACCTTATTGGCCCCCTATGGAGATTAACGTGGCGAAATATGATTTTAAAATATTTTATTTTGACAAAACTGATTAATGGATTAGTCTCAACTCGCTTTAATGGAAATAGGACCCCGAAAGGAACCGTAATCCACCAAAAAAAGTTCCAGATTCGAAACTTTATTTTTGCTCATTTTCGAAAAAACCAAAAAAGGGAAAATGAAGTTTTGAAGTTTTCTCGGATTTCCAAAATGTCAAAAATAAAGTTTCGAATCTGGAACTTTTTTTGGTGGATTTCGATCGCTTTTGGGGTCCTATTTCCATTAAAGCGAGTTGAGACCAATCCGTTTATCGGTTTTGTCAAAATAAAATATTTAAAATCCAGATTCGCCATGTAAATCCCCATAGGGCGCGGACAATGTATTGTTTTGAGGATTTGACTGATTCTGACCTGGTTTTTTCCTCGTAATTAGTTACGTAAGTTATAATTATATCGTTTAAATGTCTTTTAACGAGAAAAAACTCGGTTAAAATCAACCAAATACTCCAAATTATACCTTTATTATTACGGGATAAGGATAATCAATACTCGAGTCATGAAACAACTTCGTTATTTGTTACTTTTTTATATTAACGCGTTCTGAAATCTTTGTGTAAATAATCAAGGTTTCCGATAACCTACCCCCCACCATATAACGATGGTTTTGAACTAATCAGGGCCTGGGGAGTTCAGAAAAAATACTTAAAAAATCTTCAACCATCGGAAGTTTGAGAAAAACGCATTTCAAAATTTGAAGTTTGCATGTTAAAGCCCATAAGATTCTAACCAAACCCAACCCATTGCGCATTCTATGGGATTTTACCATGGGAATTTCAAATTTTCAAATACGTTTTACTCAAACTTCCGGTGGTCGGAGATTTTTTTCATTATTTTTTCTGAACTAACCAGGTCCTAAATAGTCTATAACCATCGTTATTTAGTGGGGGGTCGGTTAACGGAAATCTGACCTTACCGAAAATAGTTAAGCAAATACTTTTTCGAGCCAAATGTTTTCAAATTTTCGGGTTTTTATAACGTAATGTCCCAAGTAAATAAGTGGTTCAACTATTCTTAGAACCCGGTAGGGTTCTATGGTATGGGCCCATCATCATCTGTAATGCTATTTTGATTTCCTAAAAAATTCAGTCTCTAGCCAATCAAAACGGTTCATTCTCCCATAGAATAACATTAAAATCGACTCTTTCGAGGACAAGTCCAGTGATTGACAGAACTAAAAGAGTAATTATTTGTTACAGTTATAATCACTTTTAAATGGTAGAGCAAGGTTCGAATGTTGAACTTTTCAAGTTTCATTTAAAAATATTAAGTCTAAGTATTTTAAAATTAATTCTGAAGTTGACCCTTTTTTTGGTACTTAGCTGGTTTCGCGCATGGCCAAATTCGTAATGTTATTCTATGGGATTTGGTTTTTTGAAAGTGGCTTACCTTTCAGATTTATTTTCTAATACTTCCGGATATTTTTCAGACTTGGATTTTCCGTGTGGTATGAATTAAGTTTCAAGCTTTATTTTAAGATTAATTTCATAATTTTACACCGATTAGTTGGCCCACAATCTATTTATGAAAACGGACGAAAAAGTAAGGCGGAGAAATAGATTCGCCAAAAACCTAAGCCTAATTTGACAAATTAGGCTTAGGTTTTATATGGCTTTTTAACATAGCCTCCTCGATCACGCGCTTCGGCTGCGCTCGCGCTATAGAAGCCCCGGCAAAGAAAAAAATTAACATGTGTTTGAGAGAATAAATGGGAAATTAAAACTCCCCCAAAAGACGGCGCGAAAAAGCACTAAAATGTAGGGGGGAAAAGTCGAGGGGAGAAACAAATTCTTGTCTAAAGTTTTAAATTTACGCTCCAGCTTCCTGATTTTATAACCACATCTAATTAAGTATGTACGGATAATTTACAAATTAATTCCAAGCCTTTGAGAATTACAGATTTGGCGTTAATAATTGTTGAAACTAGCGAACCTATTATTTTTCTTTACTGACGGAGTTTTTTGCGGTTTTCACCTATTGCGCGGGGTTCTTTTTAAATCTAAAGCCTTGATCCATTAACACAGGCACTGCAGTCACGCTGTAGATGTTATTTATAAACTTATATTCTAATTTCACCCTCTGATTTGATTTTTATTCTTTGACAATATACTATTTTACTCAAAAACAAGTGTTAAAATTAATAAGGTTGCAATTGTGAGAATTGATAAGAAAGAGAAATTACTAAATTTTGAAGCCGGGTAATAGGCCTTATTATAAAATTATCTTTGGAAACGAATAAAAGAACTGTTAAAAAGCACCCGTTTGTATTGAAGATGGTCCCTTTTTTCAAGGCTGGTACAAAGTATAGGATTTTCTATACTTTTTCCAGCCTTGAAACTAACAAAAAGAGCCGTTTATACGGAAGATGGGACATATTTTCAAGGTTGAGACATAGTCGGAATTATCGTCTATTCGGGACAACTCTGTTTTCAAACCACTCTTCCCTGTTTCGGCGCGAAAATCTAAATACGGCGGTCTTCTCTTGTCTTTTCGTAGGATACAGTTGTCTAAAAATTTTGAGACCTCTATGATGGGTATTTATTTCCTCGTAGTACATCACATTCTTGTACACTAACTTGTAAGAAATCCCTTAATATTTTCGTAAACTACTTTTTGCCCCTGCTACTTTTTGCCCCTGCTACTTTTTGCCCCTGCTACTTTTTGCCCCTGCTGCTTTTTGCCCCTGCTGCTTTTTGCCCCTGCTGCTTTTTGCCCCTGCTGCTTTTTGCCCCTGCTGCTTTTTGCCCCTGCTGCTTTTTGCCCCTGCTGCTTTTTGCCCCTGCTGCTTTTTGCCCCTGCTGCTTTTTGCCCCTGCTGCTTTTTGCCCCTGCTGCTTTTTGCCCCTGCTGCTTTTTGCCCCTGCTGCTTTTTGCCCCTGCTGCTTTTTGCCCCTGCTGCTTTTTGCCCCTGCTGCTTTTTGCCCCTGCTGCTTTTTGCCCCTGCTGCTTTTTGCCCCTGCTGCTTTTTGCCCCTGCTGCTTTTTGCCCCTGCTACTTTTTGCCCCTGCTACTTTTTGCCCCTGCTGATTTTTGCCCCTGTTGCTTTTTGCCCCTGCTACTTTTTGCCCCTGCTACTTTTTGCCCCTGCTACTTTTTGCCCCTGCTACTTTTTGCCCCTGCTACTTTTTGCCCCTGCTACTTTTTGCCCCTGCTACTTTTTGCCCCTGCTACTTTTTGCCCCTGCTACTTTTTGCCCCTGCTACTTTTTGCCCCTGCTACTTTTTGCCCCTGCTACTTTTTGCCCCTGCTACTTTTTGCCCCTGCTACTTTTTGCCCCTGCTACTTTTTGCCCCTGCTACTTTTTGCCCCTGCTACTTTTTGCCCCTGCTACTTTTTGCCCCTGCTACTTTTTGCCCCTGCTACTTTTTGCCCCTGCTACTTTTTGCCCCTGCTACTTTTTGCCCCTGCTACTTTTTGCCCCTGCTACTTTTTGCCCCTGCTACTTTTTGCCCCTGCTACTTTTTGCCCCTGCTACTTTTTGCCCCTGCTACTTTTTGCCCCTGCTACTTTTTGCCCCTGCTACTTTTTGCCCCTGCTACTTTTTGCCCCTGCTACTTTTTGCCCCTGCTACTTTTTGCCCCTGCTACTTTTTGCCCCTGCTACTTTTTGCCCCTGCTACTTTTTGCCCCTGCTACTTTTTGCCCCTGCTACTTTTTGCCCCTGCTACTTTTTGCCCCTGCTACTTTTTGCCCCTGCTACTTTTTGCCCCTGCTACTTTTTGCCCCTGCTACTTTTTGCCCCTGCTACTTTTTGCCCCTGCTACTTTTTGCCCCTGCTACTTTTTGCCCCTGCTACTTTTTGCCCCTGCTACTTTTTGCCCCTGTTAATTTTTGCCCCTGCTACTTTTTGCCCCTGCTACTTTTTGCCCCTGTTAATTTTTGCCCCTGTTAATTTTTGCCCCTGCTACTTTTTGCCCCTGCTACTTTTTGCCCCTGTTAATTTTTGCCCCTGCTAATTTTTGCACGTAATCCCTGAAAAATAATTAAGCCAAATTTAATGTTAAGCGTCAATGGGAGAAAATCGTCTGTTATGTTTTTTCTTAAATATTTCCGAGTGAATAAAATCAGTTGTTTTGAAATTTGAAACTCTAAATCGTGCCAGATTGTGATTATATTTAAATTTCGTTTTAAAAGAAAATCTAATTGTATTTAAATTTCATGTTTTAAAAGAAAATTTAATTGTATTTAAATTTAATGTTTTAAAAGAAAATTAAATATCTGTCACTTCAGACATTCAAGGCCATAACATGTCCTTCTGGGTCTTTGTTCGCAAAGACATTTTTGATATAATACCCGATGACGTCATACGTATTTTAGAGTGGTTTAATCAATTGTAGTAAAGTTCTAAACATATCGAATTAATTTATTTTTACATAGACGCCGTTTTCAGTGAGAAATTTTTGGGAGGACCGGCTTTGAGCGATAACTTTGTAGGTTACGAAATGTCAGAATTATCTCGAAAAGCCGAAAACTTTCGAGGCAAAAAATTACTCTTAGCCCACGGTTTAGCCGATGGTAAGACTGACGCCCCGTGACGCAATACCGTACAAATATCTCAAAAGTTATTTTCAATTACAGAAAACGTCCAAGCTCATCACGCCTTGCTCTTTTCCAAAGAATTGGTCAAAGCGGGAATACCATTCACGCAACAGGTTAGTTACATAATCCTAACAGCTAGGCATCTATTTACAACTATCGTTTTAAATAGGCCTAATAGGAAAAAATATTACAAATTACGCCTACTTAAAAGCGATATAAGGGTAACTAAAGTCTCGCTGTCTGATTTCTTCGCGATTCGTCAGTTGTATCCGGACGAAGGTCACGAACTATGGAGGATTCGACATTTCTTAAAACTCTTCGATAAATTCACTCAAGAATGCTTCAAACCAGGAGACGACCAAAATGAAGATAACAAGCACCCCGTTAGAACAAGAGTCGTCAAAAACGGTTAACATTTCCCTTCAGCTACCTTCGAGGGAACGGACAATCTCCAATTCTAAAGCGTTACTAGTCACAATCAGGATGTCCGTGGACACCCGAGTGTTACGGGCGTGTTCAGCGACACGTACCGAAAATACCGGTTTCGTTAAAAATACGTTAAAAGGTGGCCTACCGGACATTTCGATACTCGTCACTGAATGCGACCATAAACGGACTATCTAATTGACGTCACGTCCATTTTCTAAAAAAACACAATTTGTACTAAAGGTTTTTTCGAAATGCATTATGTACAGCTTTTGGCCCGTCAGATCTATTTGGCGCTCTGGGCCCAGTGTTTCTAATCAAATATTTAAATATTTACACCAATTGTATATTACGAAGCCGAATCGAACAATTCATATTAAAGTTTTTCACTCAAAATGACGTTGCTTAAGTTTTTAAAATCGTTAAAATTAAATATATAGATTTTATGGGTATTGAAAATGGTTATAGCAATTTCTCTAGTCATGAGTCTGGCGGATTTTCGGATATTCTACGGGCCGCCTTTACATCGCGGATCGAACGACCGTTCTGATACATTACGGCGAGGCTTAACCGTTACTGAAAATCTAATTACACGATTACGTAACTGATTACGGTTTAAAGTAAATACTAAATACGTCCAAGGCAATTACGCATCTACAGTAGGCATAGTATAATTAAAGGTACAGGCTTTATACGCCGCGGATTAAGTCATCAATCCCTTGGGTGAATGAAATGTCATTTTCACTCCGATACATAAACCAAATCATAAATAGGCCTATTTGCATTGTTTTAAAACACGCTAAACTTTGCTAAAACGAATTACCTATTTAACACTTCATATATTTAACATATTTTACCCGGTCTATTGGGGAAATTCAAATCTCTCAAGAGTTAAAAGTGACCACAACGACATCAATGGTAAATGTTACTAGTGTGTAAAACAAGACTTACCCTAAAATAGTCATCCAAGCAATGATGACTGAGGTTTAATCCTTTAAAAGCGTCTTAGCGCGCACAAATTAGTCCAAATAAAGTAATTAACGCACTTTTTTTCGTGAAAAATTAAGTTTAACTCGCTAATGGCCCGCTCTGAAAACGTCTACGCGCGAAACCGAAACACAACCGTTATGAATGGTAGCCGCTGACATCACTATGCAGGTTAAGGCGCCTATATAAGGCGCGTCAAGAAAATAGATCTCCAAGCTTAAAATCTTTAACATCGTCTGCTATTAAATTTAAAAGTCGTGTACTTTACAAAAATCTGCCAGGGAAGGTTAAAATTTTCAAAGGCATTCGCGTCCGAAACAAGTCTTGCCTCTAGGTGGCATTGCTTTATGACGTGGCCGCGCTATTTAAATAAACACGCTAGTTTTTGGTTACTAATTGCCCCATGTGGAAAACGTTCGAAACACGCAGCGCAAAATATCATATAAATACAGGTATAAAGTACCGGTACGGATACCAAATAGGGCATAAAAACCAATACATAATTTATAGATAAATACTATAAATTGGTCGGGATTCGCCCACTAAGCCTACTTGTTTTATAAAATTTATTCGAGTGTTTTAGTGTGAAAACGAGGAACATCTGCGACCTCAAAATTATAGAGATATTTAAAGGGAGAGTTGCGCGATACGGTTAAAACATTAATTGGGAACTAAAATTTGGTGAATCGCGACACATTATACAGGCTTGATAAATGACCCACAATTAGGTACACATCTAACGCGATACTAAAATCAAGCAATTTTATTTAACAATTTGAAATATAACAATGCTAAATGCCGCGTATTCGGCAAATGGGAAATAACGTTGACTAATTTTGATAGAAAACAATTATCCCACGTAGGGGGAGGGGCTAATAACTATCTCTTTAATAGGCAACCCTCGAATTAATAATATGCTAAATCAATTGAAACCAAAAGGAGATAATGGCAACTTGCGAAGGCCTACAGTGAAAAACAATAACATATATAACGGATGATAATTTATGAATATATTAACGCGTGTAAAACTGATATAATGCAATTTGAGACGAACTGATACTTTAATTCGTAACAATTTCGCTAGCAGTCACGATGTCTCGGGTTCCAATTTTGGCTCAATTGATTTTTGCCACCAGTTTAATAGCGATAGTTTTCTGTAAGTATCTACTAGTCCGGGTAACGAAAATTGATTAGATTCTTATCCTAATCGCAACTTTACTATCAAAGGTGGTAACCTGGGCGACGATTCCGAACTAGGGGCCATATTTGCAAACGTGCAAGAGGACTGCGTCCGACGTTTCCCTAATATTTCCAGTCAAAACAGCGAGTTGGTAGGGCCTAATTAATCACCTCATTAACGTTACATTTTTATAATCGTATTGCTAAGTTCCATTCGTTAATGTCGTCTCGTTTCGCAGCTGAATTATCCTCAAACTTGCCAATATCGATGTCTAGATGGACAAGTTCCGGTTACCGAAACATTGGAAATGCCCAATGGATGGACGTGCGCTACCAACATGGTCAGTGGCAAATTTAATTACCAGGACACAAACTCGAAATGAAATACAAATTTTTTGTATAAGTTTTGATTTTGTATTTAGACTTGCTTAGACGGACGCTGCACTAAAAATTCCGAAATAAATTTCTGCAACGCTAGAATTACCGAAGTCAGAAGAGTACAAAGAGTAAATATGGAAATTACATTTACCTATATCCCCCAATTTAGTTTCACCCTAAGAAACTTAAAGGCCTTATCTGATCAGCAATTTGCCCCTTTAATATGCTCCTCCCATACGTACACAGCCTAGCTTTGACTGTAAAATTCGCTTACATCGTCGTCTGCTAAGCTAGAAAAGAAGGCGAGTTTAAAGGGGATTTAAAAACCGCAGATAGTTCCTTTAATAGATATAAGTATGACAATGAATATGTTTTTTTATCGGTGGCGTAAACTTATTACTCGTATATTATTAAGGTCGATTGTCAAATTCTGTGCACCGATCCGAGCGGAATCGCTTACGCTTATAACGTGGCTAACGGGACGGCTTGTTACTATCAAATGGTAAGTTAATATTTTGTAGATTTTTAAAAGCAAATTAACATAGAATTTGGCGCCGATTGTCCTCGTTTAGTACGGAGATTGCCAGGGAGGTATTTGCGTCGCCGCGCCGTTTCCGAAACCATATTACTATCCTTTCGGCTGGTAATTAACGAAACTAGCGAATTATGTCGCTCAATTAACTTTTACTAATTAAAACTGTATCCGATTTCTGTTGAAATAAATTTGTCGCCGAAATGAAAATCTATTATATTGAATTGGGCTCGTATGCGCCGGGTTTCCAAGTTTCCCACGAGTGCTAGGGTTAATTGGTGCACTGGGTTTTAGCATAAGTATGTAACTTATCTTCTAAGATGTTATAAACTTATGATATTACTCATAAAAATAGACTTCCAACTTTCGGTACGAATAAATAACGAACTTTAACTCGTAATTGTGGAATAATAACTAAGATAAAAACCGTCTTAATTTTGGTTTTCATTTTGCTCAATTATTTTCGATAATATTCGGTAGCGTTATAAAACCAAAAAGGTCTAAATTACAAATCTAAGATGAAAGACTTAACATGTGAATATTTAGATTATTGTTACCAAAAGTCTATCACTTTATTCCATAAAAGTAAACATTGCCCTGCAGCTTAACTAAGTTTTACATCATAGCCCATCACTTAAAAATCGCGAAAAAAGTCATCACCCCGGTCTGGCTTGAGTGGTTTGGACTCTTCCTCGATAATTTGAGTCAGGAGAGAGGACTGCGCCCGCTAGAGTGTCTCGAATAAGAATCTGCTGATACAATATAGCTTAGCCTTAATAGTATTAAGGTACAGGGCGTTATTTACTTTTAAAGAATAAAGTGATAGACTTTTGCTTTTACTAAGAGAAGAATAGGAAAACTGGTAGCATTTAATTTTTTTTTTTTTTTTGGACTAATGAATTAATTGGTATCTATTAAGATCTTATTTTCTTCAATAAGAAACGGATCGCATTTTCATGTCAACTTTATTGTAATTTCTTTCGACAAGAGTAAGAACACTGGTCGCATTTAAAAGGATTATGCGAAGAATGAACTAATTCGTGCCTATTCAGATCTTTTTTCATTCGGCAACTGTAGTTAAAAAGGCTTATCTGAAGAATGAATTAACCTGCTGTGCATACTTAGATGTCGTTCACTTCGACAAGCGTAGGAACATTGGTCACATTTAAAAGGATTATCGGAAGAATGATTTATCTTGTGCTTCTTTAGATTTATTTTCCTTCGACAAGCGTAGGAACATTCGTCGCATTTAAAAGGCTTATCGGAAGAATGAGTTAATTTGTGCCTACGTAGAGTTTCTTTCAATCGACAAGAGTGGGAACACTGGTCGCATTTAAAAGGCTTATTAGAAGAATGAATTAATTTGTGCGAATCTAGAACTTTTTTCCGCTGACACGAGTAGGGACAATGGTCGCATTTAAAACTAGAAGACTTTTTGGTCGAATGAGTTAACATGTGACTTTTTATGTTCTCTTTCCAACGAGAAGAGTAGGAACAGTGGTCACATTTAAACGGCTTCAGGGAAGAATGAACTAATTTGTGCTTATTAATATATTTTTTCCAACGAGAAGAGTAGGAGCACTGGTCGCAATTAAATGATTCGGTCGAATGAATTGTCATGTGACTCTTCAGGCACTTTTTCAGATGAGAAGAGTAGGAACATTGGTCGCATTGAAAAGGCTTACTGGAAGAATGCTTTAACTTGTGCTTACTTAGAGATTCTTTTACTCGACAAGAGTAGGAACACTGGTCGCATTTAAAAGGCTTTTCAGAAGAATGAATTAGTTTGTGCTTATTTAGATCTGTTTCACAAAGAGACTTGTAGGGACACTGGTCGCATTTAAAAAGATTTTCAGAAGAATGAATTAGTTCGTGCTTATTTAGAGCTGTTTTGCAACGAGACTTGTATGGACACTGGTCGCATTTAAAAGGCTTATGGGTAGAATGTCTTATTTTGTGCTTCTTTAGACTTCGTTTCCGTTGAGACGAGTAGGGACAAAGGTCGCATTTAAAAGACTTTTCGGTCGAATGAACTAACACGTGACTTTTTAGGTTCGCTATCCAACGAGTCGAGAAGGAACAAAGATCACATTTAAACGGCTTCAGGGTAGAATGAATCATCTTGTGACGCTTTAGGCTTCTATGCTTACAAGAGTAGGAACAAAGGTCACATTTAAACCGCTTTTCGGTCGAATGAATTGATTTGCGCCTTTCTTCTTTCCCTTTACAATTGCTGACGTTGGAAAAATGATCGCTTTTGTGAAGTACCAGTCGTAGCTCTCGCGTAGTCTCGCCTTTGTCCATTGGTACGTTTTTGTCTATCACTGGCTCTTTTTTAGTCGATAGTCTCTCCTGGTCTGAATATTTTACAGTCTCAGTTGAATTAATCAGGCATTTTCTCTTGACATGGATTAATTCATCGCACTTGTGAAGTATTAGTCGTGGCTCCCGGATAGTCTCGCATTTTTCAATTAGCACCATTCTTTTAGTCAGGAGTCTCTCCTGGTCTGTATCCTTGACAGACTCGTTTGGATCATTGAGGCGTTCCTTCTTCACATGGATTACCACGGAATTGAAGTTTTCATCGTTCAAATACTGTTCTTTTGAGGTGTTTTCCATTTTAATCGGGGAAGAATGGGTAATATTTTCAAAAGCCTCATTAGATTTCGAGTCTTGGGGAATATGATCCAACTCATTTCGATCTTGGGCGATGTTTACTTTAACTTCTTTTTTTATTAAATACTCGGGATCCATCATTATTTTTTAAATTCCAACGCTGCAGAAAGAGTCATTTCATTAAAACGCATAAAAGGACGTATGAAACTCTTAAGTACCCAGACAGGCCTTTTCGAAGAAACTGTAATGCTCAACTCTATCAAAGACATTCGTTTTGTGTGTCAATGAGCTTGAAGCTTTCAACTTTAATTGTGTATCAATAAGAACCCATAATTCGATTTCTGTGTCAATAACAACCCGTAATTCAAATTGTGTGTCAATAAGAAGCTTACAAAATTTTAGAATTGTGCGCCAATATGAGTGGCTAAATAAAATTAAATTCTAATAGGCCTTTCTATAAAATAATCTTGGAAACGGATAAAATACCCGTTAAAAAGCACCCGTTTGTATTGAAGATGTTGCGTTTTTTCAAGGTTGGTTCAAAGTATAGGATTTTCTATACTTTTCCAACCTTAAAACTAACAAAAAGAGACGTTAAATAAAACCCGTTTCTATGGAAGATGTTGCCTTTTTTCAAGGTTGGGACGTAGTCAGAATTTATTTTATCATCTATTGGTTCTCAGAGATTACGTGCAGGGGTGTAATACTATGGGGACACAGGGGGAATTGCCCCTCCAATGTTGATCTTGCCCATCCAAAACATTTAGATTGCCCCTCCAAAATATTTAAATTGCCACCTCTATACATAGTTTTCACTAAAAGGGGTAAGTGCCGTTCCCCCATGTTGCCAACCACTTGTGAGTGCAGAGGGAAAGGCAAGAGTTTTGAAACTGATCTCTTCTGAACTGCACTCACAAGTTCCTGGCAACCTGGGGAATGAAAGCAAAGCTGGGTAAGAGGGGTGGAATTTTCTTTTGCCCCTTTACTGAAAACTATGCACTGTGGAAGTAAAACCCTTTTCCCTGCTAAACAGGCAATAATTATTTAAAAAAAAATATTTATAATTATCATATATTGGGAGAAATTTATTGGACAATGTCCAGTGACTTGTTATTTTCGTCTGCTCTGCTTCGATAAGAAGTTACAATGCATCAAGAAAATTCTCTAATAAGCAGACGATAATTTATGAGTACTTTTGAGTCTAAAAATGAAAGTATTTTTATAGTCGTCATTGGTCTCTTTATAACAACCCGATTTCCATCTTTGTTTTAACATACTGTTTTTTTTGTAAACTATTATGACCCCTAACGCCACGATTCAAATGTAATAATAACACACATGCATCATTATCACGCATTGCTTACCTTTTCTTTAAAAGATTGGGGGTCTTCGAGCGCAGTTTCAAAATGAATAAACCCTAGTTCTTCCTCACCTTGTGTTTCGTTCCACTCTCCTAGTCAAAAAGTCATGCAGGCAACTAGAGTAGATTGTAGAGAGGGACTGACGACTGCAAAATTAAAAAAATAAATTTTTCGAATTGCCAAGTAGAATTTTGGTTCAATTTTGTACTTTAAATTTAATATTTCTACTATCCTTTACGGCCAAATTGAAGAATAGGTCCCGGTAGGATAGGTTAGGTTAGGTTAGCTCTCGTATTATTATGCTAAGCCTTGGCACCGGGACCTATTCTTCAAAACTCCCTACTTTACATTATTTTTTAAATTGTAAATTATACATGAAGTTTGAGACGTAAGCCCTACAGGACTGGAATGAGGGGTGTAGCGTGTAGTACAAGGAACACGTAAGAGATCAACATTTGGAGCGCTGGTGTTCGAAGGCTAGTAAATGCACGAAAACCTGCTCTTCCAGCCAGCAGATTAATTCGTTGACTGTCCAATCATGATGGGCGCCATGAGCCCATCAATGGTATAGAGCTCCACAATCGAATTCATGCTGTCCCCTGGTCAAACTAAACAGGGAATCTCCAGTTTTCGATCGTCAACTGGATTTCTAATCCCAAATTCATTGCATCAATGGATTCCGGAGGGAACTCGAAGCAGCCACAAAGAATTAACAATAATTTCAAAAATATTAAATTACGAATTCTCTTACGAATTTGTTCCATTGCGGGTTTAACCTCAATAAGGTAATTGTCCTTTTCTCATGGGTGTGCTGGAGCCCCTAGTTGTAAGGAATATAAAAACTTGCAGTTTTCGATCGAAAAATGGATTTCGAATAGTTACAACATCGTATTAAAATTAATCTTCAGCCCCGATAATAAAGGGTGTATTTAATTGTAACACGACACTAAATTAACCTTTAACTCTAGAAATTCAAGCCTGGTTCCGAACACAGTCACATGGATTTATGAGTACGTCAGATCAGAAGCCGATGGAAACTATAGTTCTGGTCAGATACAGCTTAACCTGTCTCTTCAGCCTGGAGCCGGGCTCCTGGTTTGTTTTGTCACACCCCTTTTTTATGTAGTAACTCCGCCCAATGTTCTTAAATAACCTTGATAATTTATAGTAAATATATATTTTCCGCGGCCAAGCCTGGTATTATAAACAAGATTTTAGTTAACTCTCTTAGTCTGTTGACCTTGAGAAATTCAATATTCTCGCATCTATTTCCTTGAGAAATTCCCCTTCAGTAGCTCTCTCCCCCATCGGCTCCTAGTTTGTGGTTGGCGCCCCCCCTTTCTATGCCCCTATTTTCTAGTTCAAACCAACTCATTCGAAATTCTCAATGCGAAATTGCCAGTTATTGACATCGCTTGTTTTTGTTAGTTTGGCTCTGGTGAATAAGTAAATCGTTCAAACTTTTTTTTCCGGGCTGGTTGTTGTTGTGCTCGCTTGTAAGGGCTTTTGTTCATGATAGACAAAATAAATCCTTGAATTTGTCAAAATGCTGGAAGAAAAACCGGAGTATTGGACGAGTCCTAAAGTTGTGGTATGTATTTTGCGATCAAAAGTTAAAAAGTTCAAATCAGTAATAAACTAGGTATATTATATACTAGGGTATAAGTTTAAGGTTTAGAACAAAGACATTAAAAATATGTGGAAGCAGATATCTAAACAAATAATAATGATAAATCTTAAACCATAACCATCAACTAGATTTAAGCGCTTAGGTAACGCATCTGTGGCAACATGACATAAGAATATTAATATTCTTTTTACTACACAACAATAAGCTAGCTCTTACCATAGCCTACAGATTCTTCTAAACTATCCCTAAGAATAACATAAGAGGTCACTCTTTAACTTTATAAGCTCTTAGCAAAAACTTCATTACACACTCAGTCATAACTGATTGGAACATCGTAAAACAATTTACTATTCAAATGACGCTGCATACATTGCTCATTATCATTATCTAAATTATTATGATTTCAAACTAATATATTAGTTTTAAATATTATTACCCGTCAAAAATGAAAACAAATGACAGTTTTTTTAAATAATAATGGGTTACTTGGTATGTGGTATAATTATGTACTGAAATTATACTCGTACTATGAGTTAAACACTTCAAAAAGGAACGTGTCTCTAATCTTGGAAAGTACAATAATTGAATAAGGCCTTGCGTTATAGGCTTAATCAATGCTTGGAATAAATCTCATGAGTCTCTTGATAATACGCTTAACCGCACGAAAAAATTACAATTGAAACTCTGTACAAAAGACAGTGGTTTCTGATGGATTCAGCCACGGGAAGTTCAAATATAATTGTTAAATAATTTTAAAACTGTTGCAAATCTAAACAAATAATTTGTAAAGTTTCAATTTTAGTTAAAATCCTACCATAGTCTTTTATACAAAATTTTTGAGGTCAAGTTTTTAACCAAATCAAACCTAATCCGACAAGTACTCCCCGAGTGTTTGGAAATAGAAACTCAAATTCAACCAGAGTTTGTAACAAAGTTTATCCTAGTGCATCTAATTTTGCATGTATATTTTAGCGTTCGTATTCTCAGATGTATCTAGAGAATTATATACATTATATTATAAAAATAATGGTGTGCCTTTTTGTACTCGGGCAGAAATTGACATTTCCCTTTATATATTACGCATTTTATAGTTCTTTACGAGCTACACCGAGGTCTTAACCTACTTATGCTATTATTTAATTGTGGGTATCGTGTAGGTGAAGAAATGTTTGTTATTATTTAATTGTGGGTATCGTGTAGGTGAAGAAATATTTATAACTAGTTTCATTAATCTACAATATGTTAATATCATTTCATAACCCAAGTTATATCAAAGTTCTTTATTATGTCGCATCAAATCCCGTTCGGTTATTTCTTCATCTAAGATCAACGTTCCCATGTCAGTTTTGCAACTTTTTTATCGAACTAATTTTGATTTTAAATTTCTGGAAGCTTTGTTTTTCATTTATTGCTTAATTACCTTTATCAAAGTAACGGTAGTTGCGTGTATTTTCGTGTAAGTTTTAGGCGAACTTAAGAATATCAACCCTGTCAAAAGTGGATTCAGGATGGTGCAAGAGTTCGATAATCCTTATTACGAGTTGAATTATTTTATTAATTATGTAGGTAACAAATTTAAAATAACGAGGCGGATACTTAGTGGAATAGATTTTATTTTTTATTAGTTAAAAATCTTTAAATGTTTTAAAACCTTGCGAGCTTTCTGATCATGGCCACTTTTCAAGCACCTAACAATCTATAATATCAATATAAAGTCAATATAGATTAAGGGCTTGAAAAGGCCCACGGTCCGAAAGCTCACAAGGAATAAAATCTATTCCACGAAGTATGTGCCTCGTTATTTTAAATTTTTTTAAATTACACAATTCTGTAGGTGTCAAGAGGTTGAATGTTTTTTAGCTCTGAGTTTCTAGTGCAAGGTGCTTTGTTATCTGTACTTTGACTTAGTAAGTATTCGGTTTTCAAATGAAATTAATTTTTAATCTAATCAACAGAAAAATAGTAATTACCTTGCTGGAATTTGATCGAGATTATTGGTGTCGAGGGTTTCTTAACGTTATCTAATAATCACCTTATTTAAAGTTCTTATCACGCGCTCTCGGTACAAATAGGTGTAGAATTACAATAAAACCTTGTTATAGCAAAAAAAATTCATTACCTCAACAAAAATAAAATGATAGCACTGAAATGGTGCTCTTAACAAGGGGTGTGCGGGTAATGATTTTTGGCTTTCAGGCCGGGTTCAGAACAGTTTGTTTTCCAAAATTTTCAATGAATCTGGCCTTTTTCATCATAAGCAATCATCAATAAGCCTCGCAAAACAAAAACTCCTTCAACCTTAGGAATTAATGGGACGTAACTTTAGAAATTAATATAAATTGGACCAGTCATATTGCAGCCTTCAACAGCGATTGTAATGTCCTAGCATTAAAGAATAGGCCGGCATTTGATACCCATAACCTTCATCGTCGACCTAATCTTTAATGTTACGACATCACAAGTACTGTCAAATGCTGAAATAATGATTGGTCCAAATTTAAATTTACTTTTTTCAAATTTTAACAAACTTCTGAAATGAATTTTAACACCAAAACAAGCCTAAAAGTTCTGATATAATCTCTAATACGCTTTTTGGCAAGGCGATTACGAAAAAAAATATAAAAGCAGTTCCATTTTAGCTCCAAGTTTCCCTTTTAAGGAAACATTAACAAATATAAACAACTAAATTTCATTAATTTGATTTCAAGAAAAAAAATTCCTTAAGAAACTAACTTTTATTTGACTAGTTTAAAGGACCACTGTCATGGGGTTTTTTTTTTGGTCAATAAACAATGTCTTGACCCTTACCAAAAAAAGTTAGTCTTAAGAGGTCTTGGGGAAGTCTTTCGGGTGTCTTACGTAGTCTTATGAGGTCTTGGGAAGTTTTACAGACTTCCCTAAGACCTTTGCCGTGTTCTTGAGGACCTCTTCAGATCAGACTAACTTTTTTCAGTAAGGGGAGTATGTGCGAAGAAGCCTCGCTGAAAAAAATCTCATAAAAATATTATGGTTAATTAAGCGTTACAATTAATTCCCAAACTTTAAATGCCACCCCTTGATGATATGGCTGCGCCCCATCACTATAAACTCAAGAAATACAAATTTCTCCACCTTCTTCCAACGCCATCTATATCTCGCGGATGTAAAAATTCAAAATTTTACGGCGCTAGTAAAACTAAAATGCTATAACCTTTTACAGACTCATGATTTGTGAGTTATCTCGTATATTTTCCTAAAGAAAGATATTTTAAAGAAATTGATCACTAAATAAAGTTTTACTTGTATGGGATGATAGGTATGTTACGTACACGGAGCTCGAATAATTTGTCATATTTTCAAATTCAGTAGTTCTTGGGTTGTCCGCTATCCACCTTTGGCGCTGTAAGCAGGCGAGCCAAATTAAATTTTTAATTTAATTAAGCGTGGATCTGTTTTTTATAAATTATATATCATTTAATAGAGAAACGATTATTTTTTTACAACTTAAAAACAAAAGAAAATTCATTTCTAATGATGGTGGTTCTTTAAGGAACTTTATATTTATCGCATATATATTGCATTTCCTCTAACTTTACCATTGATATATCAAAATATAGGCCTTAATCTTCACGAGGAAAAGAGTTTTCACATTCTTGGTGAGTGTTAGTTTGCTAGAGACGCTGGCAGCTCTTTTACAATTTATACAAGGAAATATTAGGATAAAATTAACTGGTTTAGCTGAAGGGGATTGTTTTATCAGTAATGAGACGGTGATTCATTCTTATATTAGCCTTCTACGCATTGAATATCCAAATATTACTAGAATATAATGTACCAATCACTTCCATGAAAGTATACAATAAACTGTAGCTTAATACTATCAAAAAAGGCTTAGGTGAATCTACTGGCAGATTCTGATTCGAGACACTCTAGCGGGTTATAAAACTTTTCGATATTTTTAAGTGATGGGCTATGACGTAAAACTGGTCCTTGCTGATAGCGATTTTAGTCGTAGTTGCACATTTTTTTTAAAAATGTGCAACAAATTTCATCATATCCATTTTTTTTTTTCTTTCTGGATTCTAATTCACGGCCTACTGTGGAATGTGAATTTCTGCCCAGGTTCAAATAGACACACCATTAATTTTATGGTTTAGGAAAGCGAATTTAAATTTAGATTATCTAATCTATATAACTCTATAGGTACGTCTGTCGATAAGGAACGCTAAAATACATGCAAAACTAAATGCACTATGATAATCTTTGTTACAAATACAAAAAAAAGTTAGTTTTAAAATGTCTTGGGGATGGCTTTCAGGTGTCTTATGTAGTCTTAAGAGGTCTTGGGTAAGTCTTCCATTATGTCAATTAGTCTTGGGGAAGTCTTAAAGACTTCTACAAGACTTTTGTAGTGTTCTTGAAGACCTCTTCAAATCAGACTAACTTTTTTACGTAAGGGAACCCTGCTCGTACATAACACGGCTCATTTTATTTTATTCCTCGTAATTAGTTTTCTTCACAGAATAACTATTAAAACTTATCATTTTAACGTCTACATTATTACATAATGAAAAAGGAATTATCCTACTAATGGATGGATGCTAGCACTCAGCCAAATTACTAGGAAGCTTTCTTCTTAATACATAATTATTTCTAACACAACAATCAACAAATTTGATAAATTGACGTCATTATAAATGAGGAAAACAAAATATAGTAATTTTTATCGGAAGGAACAGTTAAGACGAGTTACAGATTAAATTTAATAATTTAAACAAATAATTTAAGGCTTTTCCTTAATAAACAGATTTCAAGCTTGCCAAGAAATTCATTAAAACACGTTTTAACTCAGTGGTACCCAAACTTTTAAAGACTACGGACCAATAAAAATCAGTTAGATTCACTACGAATCACGTCATTTAACCTCCCCCTCAAAGCTACAATTTTCTCCTGCTAAAGTTATCACTATTTTCATAAAACATGAATGTTGCAAATGTCAGAAATACTTCAGCCAAGTTTTATGATTTTGTTGGTTTTGGATGAAATGTTTTAAAACTTTTAACCGATCGTAACTAACGATAAAATTTTAAGTTTTAATAGCTTTCCCTATTGTTCAATGCAAGTGGCCCTTGATGACCTGCCTGAATCATAGTTCCAAGTTCAAATTTTATCTGTTCAATTGTCTTCTAGGACTCCTTGAATTTACTCGTATTAATCCAGGCGTTTATTACGGTACAGAGAGTATAAGTGTATTCAATAAGAGCTAAGGCCTTGAAATTGGTATTTTCGTAGCTTTTTGTTTGTTAACATCACATTCGCTCCTATCTTTTTCCACACCTGTAGACTCAAAGTCAAGGTTATAATATTTTTTTATTGGCAATTGTACTATAAGGCAATGTTTTTGTTTTTCAGTATGCCGTCTCTAAAAAAAAATTAATTAAATATTTTCTAATTACTAAAAGTTGACGTGATCCGTATTGAGACCAGTTGTTTTTTATTGGTCCGCAGACTCTAAAAGGTTGGGTACCACTGAATTAAATTATGAATACAAACGTGTTTTAATGAATTTCTTGGCAAGCTTGAAATGTTTTAATATTTACTGATTATTAAGGAAAAATCTTAAATTGTTTTAACTTTAATCTGTTCCTTCCGATAAAAATTCCTATGTTTTGTCTTCGTCATTTATAATGACGTCAATTTACCAAATTTCTTGACTGTTTGTTGTGTTGTATTAGAAACAATTATGTATTTATTTAAGAAGAACGCTTCCTAGTAATTTGCTTGAGTGCTAGCATCCATCCATTACTAGGATAATATGTAATAATGTAGACGTTAAAATTCATAAGTTTTAGTTTTTCTGCGAAGAAAACTAATAACAAGGAATAAAATAATGAGCCGAGCCGTGTTATGTACAAGAGGGTTATAGAAGTTTTTTAATCGTATCCTGAGAAATATTGAGTAAAAAAAGGGCAGATATTATGGTTAATTATTCCAGAAAAATATAATCTTCACTGTAAATCTCTAATTAGCAATATAGTTGTTTAAATTACAATTTCACTAATTTTTACATTTTCCTGTTTCAGTATACTTTCTCTCTATAACTTGCGTAGTTTTTACATTTTTCTATAGTCTGTCATTTTTACATATTCCTGTAGTTTCAGTCATTCTACAGTTTCCTAAGGTTTCAGTAATTTTTACATTTTCCTGTAGTTTATGAATTCATTTTTTAATTTTTCTAGTTTCTGAAGTCATTTTTACATTTTACTATAGTGTCTGAAGTCATTTTTACATTTTACTATAGTGTCTGAAGTCATTTTTACATTTTACTATAGTTTCTGAAGTCATTTTTACATTTTACTATAGTTTCTGAAGTCATTTTTACATTTTACTATAGTTTCTGAAGTCATTTTTACATTTTACTATAGTTTCTGAAGTCATTTTTACATTTTACTATAGTTTCTGAAGTCATTTTTACATTTTACTATAGTTTCTGAAGTCATTTTTACATTTTACTATAGTTTCTGAAGTCATTTTTACATTTTACTATTGTTTCTGAAGTCATTTTTACATTTTACTATTGTTTCTGAAGTCATTTTTACATTTTACTATTGTTTCTGAAGTCATTTTTACATTTTACTAGTTTCTGAAGTCATTTTTACATTTTACTAGTTTCTGAAGTCATTTTTACATTTTACTATAGTTTCTGAAGTCATTTTTACATTTTCCTATAGTTTCCGAAGTCACTTTTACATTTTCCTATTTTTTCTGAAGTCACTTTTACATTTTCCTATAGTTTCTGAAGTCATTTTTACATTTTCCTATAGTTTCTGAAGTCATTTTTAGATTTTCCTATAGTTCTGGAGTAGTTTTAACTTTTTCCTATCTGTCTGAAAACGCTATTCCTATAATATCCTATTTTCCTATAATTTTTTGGGTTTATTTTGGTAATTACCAAAATTAAATTGTAAGTATGGTAATAAACCTTTATCCAACGAAAAGCTTCAGTCCCATGTGCCCCGTGTCATCCATCTATTGTGCAGTCCATGGCATAATAAATTAAATGATTGATATTGTAAAAAAGGTTCTACACATTCATTCCTTAATGTGGAAATATGTTTTATGTCCTACTTATGTTTATCTACTATACTTATGATATTATAAGTCAAAACAGCTGATGTAAATTGAAAATATTGGCTTATTATGACCTTCTCTTCTTTTTCATTGCTTGCGAAAAGGGTATTATATTTTTATAGGAAGACATTGACATATACTTATTCACGCTTGGTTGGATACTTAAACCTTAAAATAGACGTTGTGGGAGAATAATTTTTCTAAGAATAGATCGTTAGCTTGTAGAAATTAATTCCGTACGATTAGGTTAAATGTTTTACCATTTGCCAATTTTAATTTATTATACATCACGTATAAAGATTGACATATCAAACATTTTACACAATATTAACCATGGTGGTTAAAATTTATAGTATTATTAAGTAAATTAACGAGACTGTTACTTCATGATTCAGAAAAAGTTTATAAATCAAAAATGACGGAGTTTTTGAAAAATAATAACAAATATGATGGTTTATATTATTTATGATGCATATCAGTATCATTTGCGTGTTTATTTTTGCGTTCCACGCTGACAGACAGACAGCAATACCTAGAAAATTATGTATTTTCATAAATACTAAATGTATTGAAAGGGTGAGAATGTCTGAAAGCTCTTCAGAAACGTTTATTTAATGAACTGTTTTTATCAACCATGAAGTAGCACTCTCGTACGTTAATTTAATTATATTATCAAATATTTTATTTCCGGGTTCAAAATGTAATGGTTTTGGCACAATATATATTTTTTGGTTTCGCAGTATTACAAGATTCACTTCTAAGGTCAAATTTAGAGTACGCTAGCTAGCGTTAAATTCTAAATTCTTTGATTTATCACAAATAAGATAGATTATGTACAAGCTGTCAAATCTTATTGTATGGTATCATAAGTTACGTAATTTTGTTATGTATGATAGTAAAAGGGATGTGGTAACATAGAGAGGGTAGAAAGAAAAGGAATAGAAGGCCTGGGTTGGAGGTTTCTCGCTTGACAGTTACATCTCAATTTCTGGTATCAGTCTAGATAAGTCAATGGTGCCAATTTCCCATTGAAAATACATGGTAGATGTGAAAAGTACTTGAATATACCTCTTAAGTGACACTTTAAAGTTGTCCAAAACTTTGCACGGGTCTTCCTTGGTATATAGATCGTTTGTGCGAAATTTTCTCAAAATCGTTAGGGGGGGTTCCATGTTAATCCACCTTTTCCCTTTGGCAATGAGGGCTAGCTAGCTCTAATAGTTAATCTTACCTCATAAAACTAACATTAGTCCAAAAAATAAGGGACTCCAATGCCCTTTTCCCTTACGGAAAAAAGTTAGTCTGATCTGAAGAGGTCTTCAAGAACGTACAAAAGTCTTGGGGAAGTCTTTAAGACCTCCCCAAGACTTCTTGACGTAATGGAAGACTTCCCCAAGAGCTCTTAAGACTACATAAGACACCCTAAAGACTTCCCCAAGACCTCTTAAGACTACATAAGACACCTGAAAGACTTCCCCAAGACCTCTTAAGACTAACTTTTTTTGGTGTTTAAACTAAAGTTTTCAAACTGAAGCGCATAACAAGACCACCAAAATAAAATTTAACTATCTTTTTAATAGCAAAGCTGATTCCATAAAATGTTTTTGCGTTGATTTTAATACATTCAATAGCACATTTATTCAGGCAGATAATAATTTTCATTATACAGAATTAGGTGCTCAAATCATGCGTGTAACTGCATATTGTGCTTTTAATGATCAAAATAATGGTTGTTAATCTTGAAAAATATACTTGGATAATCAAAATAAAACAATTTAACAAAGTCAAAAAATTAAATCCAAGGCTATCCTGTGGAAATAACAAACATTTGAAGGAAGATTCTGAAAAAAAAAAAAAAAAAAAAAAAAGTTGGCAACTCCCCTAGAAGATTTTGGTACAGTCTGCTTAACACTTCACAACAGCAGAAGGCTTAAGCCCCGTTTTCAAAAGAGATTTTTTGCGATAAAAATCCACCTTTTTCTTTAAAAAAAGCTTAATAAACCTCGACTTAAACTTTTCGTTGTTTTCAAATAAGATTCGAATCTCGGCTTTCCTTTTCAACGAGCTTTTTTTTACCCGGAGAAGCGGATATCTAAATGAGTTTGATATTTAATTTTCTTTGCATTCGAAGCTCGGCAGCAATCGATAAAAAAAGCGAAAGCAAAAGCTTGAAAAATCTTATTTGAAAACGGGGCTTTAGGATATCAGACTTGAAAATAGCACAAATCCACGGGTCAAAAACCTGTTTATTAATTGCTCTGGCCCCTTATTTTATTGAAAATTTGGGGGTTATTGGTCGGTTTATTTTCAGCTACTCTAGTTGTTAATCCATCATTGCTTTAGCCAACTCCGAAACTGTAGAGGGCAGCTAGAGCTGTTCAAGCCCATTTGCTTATAGTACTCTTTTTAATGCGGTTAAACGTTACTTATTACTCTCCCCCTCCCCCCGGTTCGCTGTAATTTTAATTGTGCTTCGCAACTCTTGTTGCTATTACTTTCTAGTAGCCCTTACCAAAGAAAGTTACTCTTAAGAGGCCTTGGGCAAGTCTTTCATTAGGTCAAGAAGTCTTGAAGACTTCCCCAAGACTTTTGTAGTGTTCTTGAGGACCTCTTCAGATCAGACTAACTTTTTTCGGTAAGGGAGCTACTGCAGACGATACATATTACTTATTTTATCACAATACCCAAAAATAAAGTTCCTATATTGTTAATATTTTGAAAGATCTACAACCAATTATATCCTACCCATCTCCGTCTCATTATATTTTCATATAGGATAATTATTGCAGTAAATGTAGCTCGGTTTTTCTAGTATAAATTATTTTCTTGTAAATATTTGATAGTCAATGCTGTAGTGAAAGTCCTCTGTAATTATTTAAATCTATGAAACCACTCTCTTTTACTATAACCTTGGCAGTCTTCCAATTATTTGAATAAATGAAATTCACGAGACATATTAAGTTTGTCTGAAGTGAATTAGTATGTCTAGACCTTTTAGTAGTGATGACCGAATAATATATTGTAAATCTTGAGTGGTGCGTGCGTGACTTATGGGGTGAGAACTAGCATAAATTAAGTAATGTCAATACAATGACTGTTGAATAAATTTTGAATTGCTGAGAGTTTAAAAAGTAACAAAAAACAATTCTTATATGTATTCCAACCTAGGAGTAAAAAACCCCAACAATTGGTTCTGAAAACAAGTGGCTAACAATTAGACATTTACACCATTGATGGAATATTGCATGAAACCAATGCAATAACGGGCAAGAAAGAGGAATTGTAAATTGAGTTGTAAACTTTTATAAATCCCTAATATATGCCTTCCTGTACGTCAAACCTTTTTTGGCTGACTCACTGTGGGAATAGTGGCGAAAGCTGCCCTCGAGTGCGAAATACTCCTAGTTTTGAGTACTTTGTAACCTTTCCAAATGCACTAGCGGGATAGATAACCTGGGCCCTCTAACACTGTTTTGGAAATTTAGTGATCCATTACACTAGAAAGTTCCTGTTCTTTAGGGCTCCCTCTAGTAAGTAATCACATGGTGTTATCTGAGTAGCCTCTCGAAAATGTCTGCGTACTTTTGATTACACAGGTCAATGAAAACCTTTAAGGGGTGCTTTTACACTACTATATGCAACATACCTATTTTTGTTTTATATTTAGTAATTGCTCAAAATCCATGTTCCTTCATTGAAGCTGTTTTTAACCATTATTGAAAAGTCAAATCGTAAAATTTTGGGGTCATAGAGCGTCTTTGATCAATAAATACAACATTTTGATCAGTGGAAAGAGCTAGCAGTCAAATTATCAATAAGTGGGCATACCCAATAATATATGGTTGCCATGGTAGTATAGATTACTCAAAAATGAATGAAATATAAACTGAAACATGATTTAAAGGGAAATTGGAATTGCAGAAAACAGATTTGTGATAGAATAAAATTTGTCAAAGGAAGTGTGCTTCATATCTGGCCTAGTTATGGGCTTGAGAGTCAACGTCAATTGACCGTCGATTTTTGATCAAATGAATCTCTAGAGTCTAAGCCAAGGAAGCGAGTGGTCCCCCTTTTAATGGACACAAGCTGCTGCTCTTACCGTTATAGGTTTCTTGCTTTGGCCACTACGATCTACGATGGTTGCATAATTCAAACTTCCTTTAAGGAAGGGTTGCTTTGAATTATATAAGTTTTATCATTATTTCCTTTACTATAAGCTTTAATTTTTCTTTCTAGTTGAAATGTGTGGGTCCAAAGCTGGTTCCATTCTTCAAAACTGTGGCAATCTATTTTGTTCTGGCGATTCCACGAGAGAATCCATCATGGTTCGCTTGCCTAATCAAGTGCCTTCCAGTGGTTTGGCTTTGCATTTTCGTCGTTATGCACGGAATGAGTTTAGGAGAAAAGCATGCCTATTCTCGGCGAATTCTCGTTGGCTTAGTCTTTTCGTGCCTCGGTGATGCCATGCTAATATGGCCCTGTTGCTTCATCTGGGGGATGCTCTTCTTCGGCATCGCCCATTTCCTCTACATCATTGCCTTTGGCATGCACCCTATTAATAAAATTGCCGGCACCGTATGCGCTATTGTAACAGCTCTGGGATGTACTTTACTTTACCCTGGGCTTAATGGTAAGTCAAATGGGTACTTCAAAAGATACGTGGGATAGATTTCGTATATTAGCGATTCTCAAAACAGCGTTATCATTAAAGCGGATTAGATTAGGTTCGTTTTTAATAGAAAAAGCTACTATTCTGACACTTGCTGAAAATGGCCATGCTGTTTTAAAAATCGCTGAGCTACCCACAAACCCTTCTTGACAGATTAAATTGCGTTATAAGTAATATTTATAATTACTGTGATAGGAATTTTTAACACTTTATTTTTAAGGGTTGTACGTGATGGCTGTTCCTCCTTACATATTCCTCCTGATGTTCATGGTATGGCGAGCTGTTGCGCGTGTCCAACTCTTCGGAGATTTGTGGACGTGGACCAAGCTGTGTTCCTGCGGCGGAGGCATTTTATTCGCTATTTCAGACACTGTTATCGGATTTAACACATTCAGATTCGTGGTGCCTTACGCGCATAATATAATTATGGTTACGTATTATGCCGCTCAGCTAGGCATTGCCTTGTCAGTCGTCGACAGCAAAGCCATGGCAGTTTTAAGCGCTGCGCAGGCTAATAACGCCAATTCTACAGGATCTCCTACCGCTTATTGTACGCCGCTAAAGAAAAACTGTCAATTACCGCAAGTTTCTGTTACTGATAGCAACAATCACAGGTCAAAGATTGTAAAAGATGTGAAAACAGACTAAAACGAGTTTGTAATCACGGTTGTACTCTGGTGATAGAACCAAATAAGGTGCGTTTCAAATATTCGTAATTTAAGCCGCCAATGAAGTTAAATAACTATCGTTATTTAGTTTATTCTTTAAGATTTTTCAAACCCCGTGTGGTTTATCAATTTCATGTTGAAGTTACAGATTTTTAATATATTTGAACTAAAAAATAATTAAAACATTTAATGTGAAAATTCAAGGTTCGTCCCATCACAAAGATGCCCTCAGTTTAAGTACGTGTGGCCCCTTTTAAAGTTTTCTTCCTTGTTCAATCTCTTAAAAAAATAACCCTTAATTAGAGTAAATTCAAATTAGAAATTAAGATAATAAGTAAAGTTTGCGGAGTGCCCTTTTTTTTAATTATTTTATTTAAAATCAGAGAGACTTGATTAGTATCAACAACGTGCGATTACCGCTGTCCTCATATGTTGCCCTTACAAATTGTGGAGTGATTTGAGAAGCAGCCCGTTAAAAAGTGGCATAAGATTCAGTTTTCATATGAAACTGGCAGTCAGTACAATCTATAGGTGAAATAATTACAAAACTCTCATGACGTAGCTTGAATTAACATTACTATTTTTAAGAAAACATAAGGTAAAAATTTGTTCCACATTGATGTAAGCAGTCAACGTGGTTTAGCACAAGGTTTCGAATCGTACACAATTCATTATCAAATGTTGTGAATGACCCAGTCTCTAGGTTATCAATCTACCTTTCGCATTACAATCTCTTTTTATGCTAGAAAAGGGGGTGGAGCTTTGCAAAGGGGAGTCCAGATTCAAAAACTTTTGAAACTTCGTTCTAGCGAAAATGTGCGACCCCCCCCCCATTGCAACTATAAATTAAGACATAAATTTTAAATAAAATAGTTAAAATAGAGTAATTCTCAATAAAAATTATTTTCTCTAATTTCAATTCCTTTTACTTAGTAGTAGTATTCAGAGTTTCCATTAGTCGGTTCATTCCCAAAATATAGTTTTTAACATCAAGAGATTGATAGACGTCGACCACATCATACTGTCATCAACTGCAAAGTCACTGGGGAAGAAAACATTAGAAGGTCAAGTCATGGGTTACTTAAAGTCCTTACACTTTACCCCGATTAAAAAAAACAAAAAAAACTAAGAGTACAAAATAATATATACCACTGATATGCGAAAGGTTTTATTAGTGTTCCTATACTCGCCCTTAAACCTATGAAATTATTTGTTGGTTGACGAATGATAGCTACAAAAATTCTTGATTCGTCTAGTTTTTGTTGTTGGGTGTGTTTAAGCAGCGCTTCCAACAACACTGTGTCAAAAAATTTAAATAATAATAATGAAAATGAATAGTTCCTCGCCGTAAGCTTCTAGTTTTGTGATCCTCGAATGTGGTATTTGTTCTCTGTTTTACCAGAAGCCTGTGGCTCAAAAGTGAACTCCTTTAAAGTTTATTTTCCTTCCATGTTGAATGTTGTCCGCTTTAGCGACAAACTAAAGCTAGAAAAGGGGAAACCAAATGAATCAGATGTACAAAGGGGGATAAAACAGCTCCATTTCTGCGCATGAGCTCATGCGTAGAGATGGCTATGTTTCATCCCCTTGGCAACTCAGATCCAGTGGGTTGAATACCCCCTTTTCTTTCATTGGTCTCTCAATATCAAAGACAGGGCTACGTTCAGCAAAGTTTTTCGAAAACTCAGCGGGGAATGCTGTGAGACAACGTTTTTACTGAACAGTATTTTTAATTTTGGAGTATGATGTGTCACGATAATCAGCCCTGAAATCAAAGTCTGGCTGCATTTAGCTAAGCATATTGAAGCATCGTGTAGATCACCTGCTCATAGAGCTGTTCTTTATGGTACGTAGCGGTTGAAGGAATGGCTTTTAGGGAACAGGGAAGTGAAAAGTTTCCATCGACCGACCATTCCATTTTGTAGCCTAGTCCCAAAAGTTTTATACGTTGCCTCGGTTTATTGATGAGTGTGATCTTGGTGAGGTCCAAGATTTGACAACCAATAGCAGTGCTTGTGGGCAAACAGATCAGATACACTGGGTGCTGATTGAATAGGCTATGCTTCTGTGGTTACTTTCAACTTTAGTTGAAAATAAATATTAAAAAGAAACTGGCTACAAAATGAATAAAATCAAGTTCTTACTCAAAACTTTACTAAATGTAGCCCAGATATTAGACTAAGTTCACCAATCAAGAGACCAATGAAAACTCAGACAGACAACATTGATTGATCCAAATCATGAACAGTGATGGAAAATAGGACTTTTCCTTTCTAATTACTGCTGTGTCAAAAAAATTTATAGGATCTTTTTATTGCTTGGACAATACCTGTTGTCCAGTGCTAGTAAGGACCTTTACTTACTTGACAATGAGCCGCATCGAGAATATAGAGAACATTTGATGATTAGTGCTTATTTCCATCTCTAGTGAAACATTAAGGGAATAAAATGTTGAATTTAGCTATTGAGCGGTGGGCTTGTAGATTAGGCACGAATTTAAAGGGTTTAATAGAAGAAACATGTCTGTATCTTTGTTGCGTATGCAGCCTTCTCCAACCATAGAAAAGGAAACTTTCTTTTGGAGACGACTTTACCAACGATGGGTAGTTTTTTAATAGTAAACTAATTCGAAATTAATCAGGCCATAACATAGAAAAAAAAATTTATTTCGCTGGCTAATAATTGAAGATATTAGGCATAGTTTCTGTGTGTCTTAAATAAGGTTCTATAGAGCAACTCTAACAAGGCAAAACTTTCGAACAAATAAAAATTCCGTGTATGGCGCTATTAACAATGGACACCTATCATTATAGATATGAATAACAAATAGGCGTTGTTCATGACTGTCCTCTAACAGCCACTTTCATGCGACTCGCGTAGCGGATAAAGGATGTCGTCGCACAATATGTGGCGGGGGCGATATGTTTCCGGTACGCCCCTTTAACAAATTACTGTGCCCTCTAATGGCAACAGTGCATGAAAAGTAATAACTATAGATGAAAAATTTTCAGACATGGTTTGCCGTTATGTTTTGTTATTCATCTTAATATATTATTATAGGACTAGTAGGTGTCACATACACTACCTGTCTTTATATTAATGTTTATTGTAAGATGGTGATAGTGAATATTATCACAAAACTTACTGATAGCTCATCTCTTAGCTTTATCAAACACCCTACGCTGTATCATATCATGCCTCTCTACTGGTCATTTTTTTAAACTACCTGGTAAAATAACAAAATATCCATAAATCGATTGAGAAACCTTATAAATATGCGCAGTCATACCGACAGAAACTGCTGCTGTGCAGAGAATTTTCAGACGCACCGTGTTGAAATTTCGCAATACTAAACGAAGTTTTGATGTAATAAATTTCTTTAAATATATATAATAATTTTTATCTCTTGTAGATAATATACATTGTTTTTGAAGTATTAAGATTATTTTGTAGTCAGTATTTTAAAGCTCTTTAATTTATTATGTAATTTTTAACTCGTTGATTGATATTATTTCTTCGTAATTCTCAATGTTTAACTTTACGAGTAAGCTTAGACAATTGTGCTAAAGCAACCTCTAAGGATAATATTTAGCTAGAATTAAAAACCACTTTTCTGGATGAATTTTCTCTGAGCCGCTAACTTTGGCACTGATTAATGCCAAAATATTTTTATCTCGTTTTCATTTGAAAAATGTAAAAATCAGCAAATCAAACCACTTATAAATGATAGCGTAAAAAGGAAACATTCATGAGATTCATCTGAATTTTATATGATTATTAATTCACTGGTTCTGAAGAATTTAACAAACCCCACTGAGTTTCACACATTTTTAATGTTGTGTGGCACCATTTCTTATGGCTAATAATAAAAATTACGTGCATGGTAAAACAGACTGCATGATGGTGATCCGCTTTATTTGAGGCCTCAATTTGAGTATAAGCTTTGGTTTGCTTAAGCTATCTGATCTTCTCGCAGTCTAGACCATCTTTTAACTGGTCACTGTATAGTTAAATCTAGCAGATTCTTTAAAGGGTGAATATAAAACTGCCTACATAGGTTTGTTACAACTACTTTTTAGATCAGAAACTATAGCCAATTTTATAAAATTGAGCTAGATTAGCTTTCCAACTAATCCATAGTTGTAGTATTTCATTTTTTTAACCTCAAAGAGGAATTCATTAATAAGTAAAGGTATATTTTGTCCGACTTTAGTGAGTGCGCCCCATAGTCTGTGACTTCCTTCTATATGGAATGGGGTAGTTACCTTTACGAAAAAAAGTTAGTCTTAAGAGGTCTTGGGGAAGTCTTTCGGGTGTTTTATGTAGTCTTAAGAGGTCTTGGGGAAGTCTTTTGGGTGTTTTATGTAGTCTTAAGAGGTCTTGGGGAAGTCTTTCGGGTGTCTTATGTAGTCTTAAGAGGTCTTGGGGAAGTCTTCCATTACGTCAAGAAGTCTTGGGGAGGTCTCAAAGACTTCCTCAAGACTTCTGTAGCGTTCTTGAAAACCTCTTCAGATCAGACTAACTTTTTTCCATAAGGGTGGTCTTTGATAACTCCTTAATCACAACCACCCTGTTTGGTTTTTATAAAGCTTTGATATCCTGGGCTTGCGAGCTCTTCCTTGGGCTATGAATCGAAATACGTAAATGCAATAAGTCCTATGTCCTTCTACTACATTTATTTATGAATTCCTACCTCAACTTAAAGCTAAAATCAAAGTTTAGACAGAAAATTCTATTGATGAATGTGGAAAAACCGGATAGTTAAGTTTTAGTCTCTTGGTCTGACACTAATTTGCTTTTAGGATATTCAAAAGAAAGTAGTTACTAAATTGATTAATAATAAATGTTGATCTTTGAATATTCCTTAAAACGAAGAAAATGATGGGAAATAACTATAGGAATACACATCTTTCCATAAAGTGTAGCCTACGGAATCGTGGGTTGGTATTGTAACTGATTTTACACTAGTTCGAAAGATCAGGACCGCAGTAGATATGCCTGAAATAATCAGTTCAGCAACGGCTCCAATGTGGCTAGTGAAGACCCTAGCATTAAGCTTCATTTTTAACGTAAAAGTTATTAACAACACGATAATGCGATATAATAACACAGAGCTACCTAATCTAATTAAAGGACAATTGTTTGCGCTTGTTTTCCTATAATGTATTCCTTTAAATATCGCTTTATATCCTGAGGAGCAAACAAGTCAAAAGAATGCTGATCTAATAAAAAAAAACACGTAATTGTAGATATTTAAGTTGTTAACAAAAATAATTAGGCCTATAGGTGTCCAAAATTAGGTAAGAACAAGACTATAGATATGAGAGGGACAAAAAATTAGCTACGACCTGCATATTGAAGCATTGCATTGGCCTTTGAAATCTATGCCTCAATGTATGTGTAGTGAAGTTAGCGAATGAACTTCCGATTGATTTGGGCATTCCTGGTGTAATTTTCTATCATATTCTTGACTAATACGAATCAACTTTTTTCATTTAAATTTACTCTTAAAATCTTTCAGATCTTTTTCATATTTTAAGCAATCTTTCGATACCTTAATATGGTTTGTGTAGAAATTGTGTGGAGTGTTATATTTGTATAAAATTGACGTGTATTCTTGTAAAGATATATATATATATATATATTAGAATGTACATGGGCCCCCGTTGAATCTATTCCATTGAAGAGCTTTATATTTCTTCTCTTAATATTACTATAAAAATATATTAATCAATAATTATTATGAAACAATTTGATTGTTTGGTGTGATGTACGTTAGGTTTCTACTTTTAAAAAATCATTTTTATATCTTGGGAAAAACGAAATATATTTTCTTTTTTAACTCGATAATTTAATTTTTATTTTTTGAAACCAAGAGGGTTTAAATACCAAAGTTAAAATTTGCGAAGAAACTAGTCTTTTTCCAGGTTTAAATAAAATAGCTTTGGTTCGGATTAAGATATATGGTGTTTAAATTCAGTTCTGTATTGCCGCAGCCACTCTGATTTTAAAGATAATGTCCAAACCGCAATTGTTTAAATAAATATGCTCAAACAATGGTACAAAACCTTAAGTTTTAAAATCAAACCAAAAAATGGAGGGGATAGTCTTGCTTATATATTTTTTCCTGTATTTGTTTTTGGATTAAACCTAAAATCATAATGTTTCGAAGTTAAGAGACATTGGTTGCGTTGTTTCTTATATAATGGATTATTTTTCTTTGGTATTTTAGATACCCTCGTCTTTCTAGAGGATGTTTGCTACCCTCGTCTTTGTTGGCTACATCTTTGTCCTCAATTTGATCAAGATATAGGGAAAACTAGATGGCATTAATAAATTTAGGTCACGAGGCGTCTGGGTTTTATCTAACTTAAACTAATAAATAATAATGGAATTGTGCTAGTAATTTTTAATTATTCCATACAATGAAAATTTACAAATGAACAAGTTGTATATGATTGTTGGATTATCGGTAAAAAAGAGTAGTTTTGGATCGACAGCTAGGAATAGTTCCTTTCATTCTCAAACGCCGAACTGCTTCTCGTAAATGTTTTGGTTGCAGTGGTCCCGTATCTTCGTAGTTTTCCATTACATCCAAAGCTAAATTAAAAATAAAATATTATGTACTCAGTGTTTATATTGCCACCTCCTTGTATATTCTACACTTCCTTCCCCGGTTTATCGTACGTGCTCAAAAACCCCTGGGGGAATTCGCAAATATTTAAAAGTGGGCTTCCCCGAATAAAGGGGAGACTTGGAGAACCCTTCTCGTGGATAAAACGTAACCAAGAAACCTCTCAAACTGCTAGAGATGAGGCCTAACACGTCTTACCTAGTTAAGTTGGGGGTTTAAAGAGTACTGGCACTAACATAGGGTCATAAACTGGGTTGCGGCTAACTCAACTCAAAGTATAATTTCGGCCCAATATTATTTCAGCCTAATATTATTTCAGCCTTTGACAGCGCTTTTAATGTCCTAACCTTAAAAGAATGGGCCGGCGTTTGTTGCCCAAGACCTTGGGGGTCAAACGCTAGCTTGTTCTTTTAATTTTAGGACAATATGCGTTTTTTTTTTTAATAGATAAAAATGTGTTTTTTCTCTTTTAGATAAAAATTACCTTCTTCTATGACTTCTCCCACAAAAACTTTGGCTATTCCAGATACAGCAATCACAACGTTTTGAGATACAGAACACCCAGTTATGGACTGCATCAGCTGAAAAAGAAATAGGAAAAAGTATAATCCCTCAAGTAGAAACTGGCGCCACACACGTTCACTTGCCCAACCCTAAAAGAGCTCAATTTAAAACTTTTACTGAATTATGTAAATATATATGAACAGTTTCAGAAGATCATAGGACCCTTCTTCGACGGGTAAACCAGATTTTTAAGCTACAACAATTACTGATCTGAAGAGGTCCTCAAGAACACTACAAAAGTCTTGGGGAAGTCTTTAAGGCTTCCCAAAGACTTCTTGCCATAATGAAAGACTTCCCCAAGACCTCTTAAGACTAACTTTTTGGTTAAGGGAACTCTCCACCTATCGGGGAGATCGCAAAAATCGACATGGGTTTCAAAGGTTGCCTTATTTCTTTAAACCAATTAGGTCATAACAAAAATTTCAACAGCAGATATTATTTTCAATAGCAGATAGCGGCCTAGATATTTATGGGCTGGTCTTAAATGCTCCCTATGCAATTCCCTATTACTTTACAGTTTCACGAGAGAGGCAAAACGAAAAATTTCGAAGAGGTGCTGGAAAGTTAAACCCCTTCACACAAATCTTTCCATCCAAGATTGTTACTATAGAAAGAATTACAGATATTCATATCCTATGCGATTGGCTTCTGACACAATATTTGACCTTTAACTTTACCCATCATAGGTCAAAATGTATGGCATATTTTAAACCCACTCTAGTGAACACATAATCCTTAGAGCTTCTGGAAAAAATCTTAATCTTCGATATTTTAGGCGAGCTAGGGAACCTACTCTTTTTATTGCGGCTTTAGGAAATGCGGATCTTCTAAACATTTCATAGCGATTTAGCTGTTCCTCTGAGAAATTGGATACCAAAACTCTGAAAGAAAGAAAATTATTCATTATTGTCGAGACAAATTAGTACTTGGAATTTGTGAAGCTAAAATTGTTTTATAAAGTCTACTGAATCATTATCAGTTATATTGTCTATCTCAATATATATATAGGTAAAATTATCTGCGTTATTCGTGGAGATAGTAAAATTTTAATTCCTTCTTTAGGGCAGTTTTAGTAATATGTTTATGGATAAAATTTAAGTTCCACTTGACATTTGAATTATTTTAGCAATAAATTTATCCGAGAATTACTTTTGTCGCTCAACCTTGGACGGGAGTTCGTTTTTATGATATTTCAGTTAGTATATTAAAATTTATTATTGTTCTTACGCTTCAACAAGGAGTATTTAAAACCTAAAAACCAATTAAAGAAGAAAACCTTACTGCATTTTTTCCCGTTCTTCCTCTTCTAGTTGAGCTTTCGTTTTAATGGGTTGGTTAACCGGCGTTTCTGGTTGGCTTAAGTCGTCATCTAGGTCAGTGTTCCAGGGCCCTTGGCTCGAGTTACCATCACCCATTAATTCATCAGCAACATCCATTTCCTTCTCCGTGGAAGAAGCTGCATTTTCATTCAAATCTTTTTGCGATAGAGTGGGTTCATTGAACAAGTCTAAGGGTTCTAGAAATTTCGATGAGCTTGGAGGAGAGCCTTCAGGGTCTTCTTTCAGTGACATATTTTTTGAGGGTACAAAATCTGATGACATTTGTGAACTGTCCGGGCTGTCGTCACTCTTAACTCCAGACGTGTCAGGTATGCTATCATTATCGTCAATGTCACTATCTTGATCCATGGCTTCTAATTCACTCTTTACGGAATCCATGCTGTTTTAGTACATCAATATTCTGGATGTAGCCCACAGTCAACAGTAACTGAAACATAAAATAGTTTTGAAAGTGTTTTGATCATGAGCGTATAAATATAGCCCTTAATCTAACTTAGCCTCCATTGGGACATTGTTTTCTGCATTTTTTAGCCCATTCCGACATAGAAGTCAAGTCTTAGCTCGAAGAAAAAAATATTTTTGTAACCAACAAGACCACATGGCTATTCGAAAATATTTTACCTGACGTGGTAAATGATTAAAGGTAATAGTCTCCCTTACCAAAAAAGGTTATTCTTAAGAGGTCTTGGGGAAGTCTTTCGGGTGTCATATGTAGTCTTAAGTGGTCTTGGGGAAGTCTTTCATTATGTCAAGAAGTATTTGGGACTTTTGTAGTGTTCTTTGAGGACCTCTTCAGATCAGGCTTAACTTTTTTTGCTACAAAGGTAGGTGTCAAGATAAAATACCAAGGGTTCCTCTCTAATCTTAGTACAAAAAACATGGCTGATTCTACGAAATGGACTTTACCCTTTGTTGCTATGATTTTAGTGGGAATTCCTTTCAGCACTGTTGGAAATCTCAAGCGTACTAGATGCCAAATGGAGTGGAAAGTGGTGGCAAAAAATTACCCTTACCGAAAAAAGTTAGTGTGATATGAAGTGGTCCTCAAGAACACAACACTGAGTCTTGGGGAAGTCTTTAAGACTTCTTGACGTAATGAAAGACTTCCCCAAGACCTCTTAAGACTACATAAGACACCCAAAAAACTTCAGCAAGACCTCTTAAGACTTTTTTTGGTAAGGGTAAGGGTAAGATCCACTTTTCCCTTTTCCACCCAATTAAAAACTTGTCTTGTTCATGGAGCATTATTTTAAAGACAATATTAGTGGGTCTTGAGTAGATTGACTACTTAAAATACACTTCAGCCATTGATTTGATGCAGTTTTTAAATAATACACTTTTTGACGACATACAGTTCTGTTCTTATCCGTATTTCTGAATATAGAAATAATACATCTAGACTAGATTAGACATGGAAACTGCCCATATGTGCATTCAATAAACTTTCTAGCTGAACTAGATTGATGATGGTATTTTGTACATTAAAAAAATTATTTAATATGCACAATGTTTATTTATAAGCTACAAAATACAGGAAAAAAGCCAAGAAAGTACACCCAAAAAAACTTCTACTTGAGAACAAGTTCAACGCTATAGTTTTATCGCTGAATGTGATTGAAAGATTTTGCTGTTAACTAAGATTGGTCAACATCACACTCATCAATATGGCAACAAGGTCTTTATCTTCAGATCCGAGACCAGTTAAGCTAATTAAACAGTTTGTGTATTTTTACAACTGATGTTTATCATCAGTAATTGAAAGCTATAGCATTGTACCATTTCAGCCTTGAACAAAATCTACCAATTTTGATTAATCAAAAAAAACCTCTTAAAGTCTGTACCCTTAACTGCCTGACACGGTATTAGACTCATCGCAAAAGTTTTTTCATAGTCAATATACAGGACTAACAATCGTAAGTTCAGCCTTTATAGAGAATCGATATATGCCTTGGCTGAAACCAAGGTATATATATTTCAGATTCAGTGTAGACAGTTGAACCCAAACGCAGTCATGCAATTTAAAATTGCAAAAGCGTGTCCTACCAACACATTAAAAAAGGCTTTTTGAAAGCTCAGCGGTGAGTCAGTCAACTGCATTTTCATTTCGAGTATGACGTCATGATACTCAGAGCTGTGTCAAAATAATAAGTCCTTTTTTCACGAGTGTGACCTTGCTGAGGTCATAAGCGAAGCAACCAATAGCGTCGCTTGCAGGTGTTCAGATCAGAAACAAATTCATGGTACGTTTTTACACAAGAATCTTAACTAAACTCGTAGCCAGGATTAGCTTGGCATTAAAGTCCTGTATATTTTCCACGAACACTATAGTTTAAGAATCATTACCAATTAATCTAACAGAAACTGGAATACGAGAGGTTATTATTCTTTGCGTAAAATTGAAAGTTAAAAACCCAGTTCATAAAATATATTAATATCAAGACACATATTTTTTACAATGCTCATGAAAAAAATACCATTAATTTATAAATCTGCAATACTACTCCCTTTATTGGTATTATTACAACTCTATATAAGGTTTAATTGCCCCAAAAAAGTTCAGACATGAATGTCTAGACCACACTGGTTTTATCTCTCCAACATAATAAACATTTAGGATTTAAAACCAGGTTAAGCAACTTCAATAGTATACTTTTTCGTCAGAAAAAACTAAAGAAAAACGTTTTTTTGCAGCCAGGTAATAGAAAGCTTGGCTGTTTTGGGTTTCATTTGGTTTATAACAAATTTAATTTTAATTAAAGACTAATTAGAACTATTTAATCATTGGGAAAAACCAATACTCTAGAAATTCAAACTGTAAGACAAGTTTGAATTTTCGTACAACTCGCCAATGCTCAGAGGTTATTACAATCTTGATTTCTTCATGACAAAGACCTCGGAGACCATCATAGACATAGTCTGATATCCGATTTTTAGGGGTAGCTTGAACTGTGTACTTAAACAATGAGCTTTAACAAAACGTAACGAAACTTTTTAATAAGAAATAATATACCATTACCTTTAAAGGTAAACCTATCTTGATTTTTTTATACCTAATTTTCCCGTGAATTTAATGTCTCGTAAAATTTAAAGTATACATTGTAAAACCAGTGTAATTAATATTCCTCTACGATGGCTTTATAGTTTTTCTTTCAAGGTAAACCATAGTAAAAATGCCTAGAGTAAAGGTGGAACAAAGCAGGAATTCTCAGCTTATTTAAATTGAATTGTACCATGTCGTTGAAATTTGTAATTTGCATGTAAATTTTGAAATTCAAAATATGCGTAGTAATATTAATGTTATGGCTAGTTATTTTGCGTGGACTTTTTGGTTTCTGTAAGTTTAGATTCACTTTCAGTTAATAAAACAAAAAACACATTGAAAATATGGTAATATAGATTAAGAAAGTCAAATTTATTTTGTTTGTTTGATGTCAAAGCTTTGTTCCATACCTAGCCTAGAGCGTACCTGATGCATTTTAAGGATCAAGTACAACCTTTTTGACAAGGTTAACAAGGATTATTAACTACGTACATTCATGGGTAAATGAATAAATTCATAGTTGGCGTAAGCGTGTTTGAATATATGATATAAGGAAAGATGAAGCACATTTCAGATTTTAAAATTAATTCAAAAAACGTATGTACACAATTAAGAGTGATTTTTACTGTCAAATGCGTTAAACTTTATCAACACTATTAATTGCGAATGTTTAGTAAAAGTAACGATTTTCAATCTGACAGAATTTAATGAAATTTGACGGACTACTTTGATTGCATTTCTTCAAGTTTCTTTTTATACTCTTCAGCCTCATCTTGTTTTTCTTTCAATTGGGCTTTATACTGCTCAGCCTGACGTCTCATTTCTTCAAGTTCGAGACGCAACTTTTCCCTCTCATCCAAAACCTCATCTTCACCTTCTTCCACTTCTTGAATTTCTTGTTTAATAACCCGATCAATGACCACATCCTTCGAATTTGAACCTTTTTGGAAAGTTAGTGTCTGTACCGTTTCACCCGATTCATTTTGAGCGGAGCTAACCAACATGATCGGTACGTTTTGATTGCTGCTGGACAATTGTGATTGGTCCGTAACTATCGTGTACACCTGATTCTGTTGATTTTTAGAACCAGTTGTACCGACATTATTTTTCTTTTCATTTTTGTTTTGGTCTTTTACCCAGTTTAACGCGAGTTTACCGGCTTCGGTTAGCGAAATAGAATGACCCCCTTCAATAGCGGATGATACTATGGTGGAATTATCAGCGGGAAGCATTTGAATACCGTGCGTTTCTAGCCATTGCAGAGTATCAGCTGTTGTGATATTAGAATTGGGAGCAGTAGCTTCGGCTAAAGCTGCGAGAGTGGCCAAAACTGAAGTGCTGGAATCAGAATCATCTTCTACTTCCACAGTTCTCTTTTCCACAGCATTGTTAACGGAAATTGAGGATTTTTGCAAATTAGCCACATTTGCTTGCAAGATGATTGGCTTGGTTGTATTTTTTACATTTTGGTTTGGAATCGCTTTCTTTGCGGTGTTGTTGTTGTTATTAATATTTGTTTTTGTTGCAGAATTTCCTTTTGTCACGCCCAACTTTTGTAAAAGAGGTTTCAGAATGACCGGGTTTAGGTTAGTGGTCACTTTAGACGGTTGACTTCTAATTTGTACAGCACCTTGAGTCGATAGTTCATGCTGACCATTTCCGACGCACAAAAGGGGTATCAAATCGGGCCGGCAATTGTCAACCGCAATGTTAATGGGACTTTTGAAAAATTTACTCGTTGCGCAAACGTTAGCGCCCATTTTTACCAAGTAGTTAATAACTGGAATATGACCTCTTTCTACAGCCCAATGTAAAGCAGTCATTTTGAGCATATCTTTGGCTTCGATATCAGCCCCGTGATTGAGAAGGAGTTCAACGATATCTAAATGACCTTCTTGGGAAGCCACGTGAAGGGGAGTACGTTCTACTTTGGTGCGAGCGTCTCTACTAATGCCAGCTCTAAGGAGAACTTCGGCAGTATCCGCGTGACCAAATTGGGCAGCTAAATGCAGAGGCGATGTACCAAGCCAGTCTGTCGTAAATGGAGCACCACTTGTCATGAGTTTTCGTACCTCTTCAGTCTCCCCCATTTTGGCCGATTCAAGCAAATTTTTTCCAAGATCCACAAGAGACATTTTAATTTTTTTTTTCAATAATTTTTACTTCACAAAATAATGAGTCATCATCAATAAGTCAAAAACTGCAAATAAAAATTAACAAAGAAATTAAGAGTAAGGTCTAGGACTAACAATGGACACCCATATATTTTGACCTTAATAATATTAAAATAAATGAGATAAAATCGTTTGGAAAAGTCAGGGAATTAGAAAACGACAAATCTCTGACAACTCTAGAAGCTCTGGAAAATGGCAGATAATTCAAAAATAAAAAACAGGGAAGCACTAGACAAAGCACCCTTTTAAAAGGCTGCCTTTCAGGATGACCCCTTAACATTAAAATTCAGATATACTGAGGGCGTGGAAATCTTGAGTTTAGCCCAAACATATACATTTAATAAATATACCCACTCGTGAAAAATATGTTCCTTCACGGGTGTAATTTGAACACCCTACCTTCCACTTTGTCGAGGCCACAATAGCTAGTGGTGTCTAAAAAAGTTGCCACTGTAACGGGAGAGACGTGTCTGCAAAATCTGTGGTAAATTGCGCCTCTATAGTGGAAAATTGGTGAACTAAATTTCCCCTTTGAATTTTTTTTTTTTTTTTTCGAGTGCACTGGCTTGGATAAAATAAAGGAGGCATTGGGTAGAAGTTCAAAAACTAGCACGAAGGCGAGAAAAATATATAATTTAATATGTATAATCAATACTAACAGTTACTAAAATTTGAAGAATGCTAACAAGCAAATGAAGATCAATTACATTTTTTATAAAGCCATCTTTGGTTGAGGATTGTAGCCAATTCTTTCATGAATGAGCTTGGTTTTAGACGAGTTTCCGTGGGTTTCTTGAGGAGAACGTCTCTTTTCGGGTTCCATATCCAAACTGTTGGCAATCATTCTAACTTCAATCTCTTTCTTCAAGCTTTCATACTCTTGCAAGTCATCGAGCTTCAGTTCTATACGAGTGGGATTTCTTCGAAACATTTTGACAATCTGTTCGCAATATAAAAGTCGATCTCAGATGCCGCAGGCTGAGAAATTAATATCATCGAAAAATTTCATACTTAAAGGTCATTAAACAAATTTTAAAAATAACCGTCTGAAATTTGTTTTTTTTTTAAGAAGCACTATTATGGTAATACAGTGTATCATCAAGAAACGCTTTCTAAAGTGGTCTAAACTTAGTTCCAGGATAGATTAAGGGAAGTTAAGTTTAGTAATTTCCCCAAGACCATGGATACAGTGCATAAAATGCCATTCCCCCCAAACAAACTTTTATTTGAACTATTACGGTCCGCTACATACGTTCCAGTCTCAAAGAACATACGTAAAAACTAACCCTAACTCATTGAATGAAATAATCAGATTATAGAATCGGAAACCGGTTTTATCAGTTAAAATGATCAAAGCTGTCACGAATTTTTGATAAACTCAAAATGGCTATTGCCTTGCTTTAACGGAAGAATCCAAATTTTTTATGTCTATTTTGGTCGATATTCGGAGCCCACAGGGCTAGTTAAGGTCGGTTTTTTGATCCCAAACAGCCCAGAGCTTTTTAGGCAAGTTTTTTGGGCTGTAATAGCTTTCCAGCTATTTTGGCCCAGTAGCCCTCAACCAATATCCTGCTATTTTTAGGCTTCTGCCATTAATGGCTGAAATAGCAGAGTCAAGGCTCGGCCTTTTTCGCTATATAATAGTCACGTCATGCTTACTCTATTCTAAGCAAGAACTTCAAACTATTGTGAATCACAACATCCCATTAGAAGTTATTCACTTTGAAACAAGCAAGTAGCGATACCCTTTTATAACCGCTAGACATCACCATAACCCTTGTAATAAAAATAAAAACATTTATCACATGGTGAACTGTAATTTGTACCATCACACACAATTTAGGAGATAAAGTGCCTTTTTCTTAATAATGCAGTCCCGTAAATTGATAATCACCAACAAGTTTCGTTAAAGGAAAGGATTATCATCACGTACCTTTCAAAACAAATATTATGATTTAACCAGCTAGTTAATCAAATATTCCGTCTTCTCCTCCTGAAGCACTTCGCTCAATATTTGTTTCCGAAAATTTAACACTTAATTTTGAAATTTATTTCTCAAAAAGAAGAGCATCTAAATTGACTAAATTTCCTCAATAAACAAACGGAAATAAACAGACAAACGGAAGTAGTGAAAATATTTTAAGAGTTGCCAGTTTAGTTTTAAAGGCCCAATTCCCGCCTAACAGATATTTTTTCTTCTCCTTTTTAAAATGACGAGCTAGGGCTATTAAAGACTTAATTATCGCTCCAAAAAGTATTTATTACTAAGACGAAATATTGTACTCAAATTAGACAAATAGATTACTAAAACTTCACAAATGCTGAGACACTGACTCACTGAGCTATAATCACTGGCTCCGGCCTCCGGGTTCCAAGTAATGGGTAAGCAAGTTGCCAAGTACTCCGAAGTGCCCGTAGAATGTCACCGCCGCAGCATGAAATTAAATTGGCTCGAAACGGGTTGCAGTTTTCGAAATGAAAGGGTTTATGCTCGAAATCTAGATTAGGATAGAACTCTTTTATTGTAAATGCAGTCAAGTAACCTGGCACGAACCCCAGCACATCAAAGGTGTCTGGTTACTCCGGTAGACTACTCGGTATGTGTCGCTGAACCTATATTATTGCATTTGCATTAATTTCATATTTAGAAACACAAATTTCATTTAAAATATTACTATAAAACTATTTTATTATTAAAAATTTCTTAAAACTTTTTAAATCAAAGAAGACCGCTTGTTATCCTGTGTGCTAAACTGCTGATTCCCTTGGAGATGTCAACCACCTGTAAAGAAGTTCTACTCATTGTCAGGGCCACGGACACATAAGCTGGGCCTTGAGGGCTATTTTTTTGTGTTGTAAAGTTATTCGGCACCTCTGCCTTTAATTTGAGTTTGAAATTTATTGTGGAAAATATATTTTTTCCTCTTGGCCGTTGAGTTTATTTTCGCGCCATTCAAAAACTTAAAAACAAAAACTATAGTTGTGAAGAGAAGCCATCCAACTGACGGATTATTTGGTTTCTGACCAAGGCTAAAGGTTCGTTGACACTGTCACTGTCATTCAAAAATATGACACTTCGTAATTTCCAACTAAATCAAGCGTAAATCTTTTAAGTAGGAATTATACAATTTGCATAATGAAGAATAACTTATAATTACTTTTTTATATTCGAATTCGCATAACCTATGGATATTATTACTGTAATACATTCAAAGGATTTTCCACAGGGATGATGCGTACCAATGAATTCATATTTATGTTCCTTTTGATTGTCAAGCTAGTAACTGCTTTGCTTTAATTGTATTAAGAATATATTCAAATTATATAAGTACATATTGAGAGCTGAATATTATTAGCCTCATCATCAATCTTTAAGCATGATTACCACGAACCAACCATTTCTTCAACACCATTCAGGTATTTTTAGAACCTATTTGCCCCCTTTTTCCCCCATTACTCTCTTGGTAGTATGTAAAGTGGATAGAAAGTAATAGGGTGTCTTTCCAAAGCCCTTCCTAGCTCAAACGCGAGACATAAATTGTGACCAAAACAGCAATTTGGCATAAAAAAGCATATTAAACAAGAAAAGGATTGGAGGCACTGTTATTAGCTTTCAATAGTTTTATTCATGGTAAGAGACAGGTTATGCAGGCTAGCCTCTGGCTTTGATCAACAAAAGTGCATGGCCTTTTGATATCAGACCTTGAATTTATTGAGCGTGAATACCTCGAGCAACAATTAAGAGTTTGACTGTTATGTCTTAAAATTCTGATCATGAAGCGAGAGTTAGAAAATGGTGAGATGGAGGCCCCCACTAGGACCCTAAAATATTTAAAAGTCTCAATTTTATTTCACGAACTAAGAAAAATAATAAGCAATGATAAACATCTCATTTTATTTTTCCATAGCTCGTAATAGTTGCTATCTTACTTAGGGAATGTTGCCGTCGATGTCATCAGCAACGGCATAGCTTGAAAAGCTCTTAGTGCTCGTGAGCACCGCGCTTTTCTTAAGCTCATTTTTTTTCTATATTCGTGTCAGCTCTCATGGTCGGGTCTCTCTCAAGTGACTTCCGAGCCGTTTGAGCACTATTGATTTAGAAAAGCGGAAATAACTACATAGTTTTTCAATAAAGGGGCAAAAGAAGATTCCACCCCTCTTTCCCAGCTTTCCTTTCATTGCAGGATTGCCAGGAACTTGTGTGTGCAGTTCAGAACAAATCAATTTCAAAACAGAACTGCTAGCATTTCTCTCTGCTTCAGATTGCACTCACAAGTGGTTGGCAACACTGGGGGAATGGCATTTACCCCCTTTAGTTAAAACTATGTATAACCTTATCGCCACGCGAAGTCTGGGCTGGAAAAGTAGTTTGTATTTATTATGAATAGAAAAATATCCTAATTTTACATTTAGTCTTTTAGATATAGAGTTATGTAATAATGTAAGCCAGCCTGTGAGCTTAGGGTCTATTACAAAAGTTAGATACGTACCTGTACTCCTGTACTCTCGTCAAACTTCTGTAGATTAGAGGTCTAATATTTTTATGCAAAATTTTTATACAATACATGGATGATGAAATGATGGACAGATTGACAGGATAAGGGAGCCCCAAGTTATTTAAACAAATGTAATACTCCACACTCAGTTTGGAGATTTATAAAGCGCTGTACCGTTTGCACACACCAGCGCTGTATCCGCCGTCATATCATCACCGCGTCCAGGACCGAGAAGGTCGATACTAGCGGAGCCACAGCCTAGGATAGCGGGCCGCAAAGTACAGAGCGAACCAACCAAACCCATAATGAGCTTGACTGTCGTCCTCTACTCGGTGAGGCTTTGGTAACATAAGACCTAGGGAGCCGACAGCGGAGAGCTCCTTCGACACTAATGCACCATCCACCCCAAAACTCTACCCAATCAAAGCCTGAGCCGGAGACGTATCCACACTAGTCCCCCATACTTAAGTCATCTAGGCGCCAGGAGAGTTTCTCACGCTCTTCCACGGTGCCGATGCTGAGATGAACGAATACGCCTCAGCTCAGTAGAAAGGGAGTGTGTCAATCTTAGTCATGAGTCCTTTAGGCCTAGGAGCTCAGCTCAACCCCCCCACCACGGGAAGGTGGTGATACGCGGGGGATGTAATACTCCACAGACCAAAACCCCCACACTCTTTAGCTGAGAGCACGAAACAACGGCAATTCTAAAACTAAAAAACCTAGAACCAGAAATGCGTCAGGCCGTCAGCTGCATGAGCCTGGACCTAGGTTGCTAGATAGAGATATTCGTGTTTGGGCTCGGCTCATTCTGTTGTCGCCCATGAAAAAGGGAGAGAAGGAACTATTTTTAGGATTTTAGCGAGGTGCGTCGGTGCAAAAATTTTTAATTATAATACGAAAATATAACCCTGAAAAATTTAAAACCCTGACTAAGTTTTCAAGAGTCTGGGAAGCGGTCAGGGGCAAAAGTCTAGGGATAGCCGACTTTCGGATCGGGGTCCCAGTACAAACACTAAAACCTATTCGAATCTATTTAAAAATTCATTACTATACTCATTCCATCAAATTTATTTCTCATACGACTTATGTAATTTTTTTTTAGGAACTGCTCCCGTCATCCGAATAAAGTTGGTTCAAAGAAGTATCTATACGTCCATTTGCATTGTTAGATCCATCAATATCATCGATTTGGTTCCCGAGTTTCAAGTCTAAAAGGTATGTCCCAGTTTATGTTTAAAGCAGAATTGAAAAAAAAGTATAATTTTGCTCTTGAGAATGTAAAAAGCACAAAATCTACTAGAAGACTTAATATTTACTATTGCAAGTACAAACCACATGGTTTATGGTCTACAATCCGAACAAATAGCAAAACGCTTATACCTGCGCATTTATTTTTATAACTTATATAAAAAGGGATCAATCTCGGGTCAGTTTAATTCATATTGTGAAGATTTGGGTGCGCACAAAGTATATTAAGAGCGGAGGAATTGTCATTCCAATTTTCAGCAGAATATCACGGTCATGTATTTCAAGGTCGGTCGGTGAAAACTGAACCTAGATTTTAAGAAATTTGTCCAATGTTGAGTCAATGTCGAAATTGGCCAAAAGTCTTATAAAACAAGAGGGTCATTCCATCTCAAATCATCAAACCCATGCTGGTCGAAAATTACGGATTTTCATGAAACTTTTTTCTAGAGTCCATTTCCATCTGTAATGAATACTCCGGAAGTTTAGCGACTTTAAATTGAAAATTTTTAAAGTTTTTGGCCCATTTTCCAATCTTTGCTTACTTGGCTCACATTTAGTTATATATCTTGGCCGGTATTATTTTTAAACACCTGAAATTGGTTAACCCTAACCAAAAACGTGTTGCGGGTCTGAATTTGAAATCCGTTTAGCTCTATACACTCAAGTTTTTTGAGTTAAGCGCAAATTAGGGTGGTGGCAATTAACAATTAATGCCGAAAAAGGTCCACCTCCAATTTTAGTGAAATTTTTAGGGAATCACCTACGTATACATATAGAATAAACCCCAAAATTTGATTTCACAGAAATCACTATTTCTATCGAAAAACAAAAAAAATATATTTTTGGGAGTGAATTTTGGTATTTCAATGCTAATTTCCTATACAAGGTGACTCTTAACAAAAACACAATAGCTTCTATGGAGGGATAAAAATAACATTGAGCGTGTGCTAATCGAATTGATTTTTTCAAAAGTGTCGCGCGCGAGTTCGAATAAAATGAAATAGCATAAAACGCACGCGCTCAATGTTAATGTTATCCTTACATAGAATATTGAGTTTTTTGATAAGAACCACCCTGTATAGGAAATTAACATTGAAATAGCAAAATTCACTCCCAAAAAAATTTTATTTTTATTTTTCGACAGAAATAGTGGTTTCTGTGAAACCAAATTTTGGGGTTTATTGTATATGTATACGTAGGTGATTCCCTAAAAATTTCACTAAAATTGGAGGTGGATCTTTTCGGCATTAATTGTTAATTGCCACCCCCCTAATTAGCGCTCAACTCAAAAACTTGAGTGTATATAGCTAAACGGATATCAAATTCAGACTCGGTTAGGGTTAACCAATTTCAGATGTTTCAAAAATAATACCGGCCAAGATAAATAACTAAATGTGAGCCAAGTAAGCAAAGATTGGAAAATGGGCCAAAAACTTTAAAAAATCGTAACTTTAAAAATTTTCAATTTAAAGTCGCCAAACTTCCGGAGTATTCATTACAGATGGTAATGGACCCTAGAAAAAAGTTTTATGAAAATCCGTAATTTTCGACCAGCATGGGTTTGATGATTTGAAATGGAATGACCCGGCCAAGGGGGAATAGTCTTTCCAATTTCCAGCAGAATAGCGCACTGCCTGGTTGAGAGAGGAGAGCATTTTTTCACCATAAAACCATGTTCATGTATTTCGAGAAGGTTGGTGAAAGCTGAACCTTGATTTTAGGAAAATTATCCTGTATTGAGTCAAGGTCGAAATAGGCCAAAACTCTTATAAAACAAAGGGGAATTGTCTTTCGAATTCACAGCAGAATATCACTGCCTGGTTGAGAGAGGAGAGAATTTTTCTCCAAAAAACAATGTTCATGTATTTCGATAAGGTCGGTGAAAACTGAACCTTGATTCTAGGAAAATTATCCTGTATTGAGTCGAGGTCTAAATTTGGCGAAAACTCTTATAAAACAAAGGCTGTCCTGCAGCAAATGTTCAAAACTTTATAAGCTGTTTTGGGAAGATATACTTCAATGGAGATCTCGGTCTATTACCTCCCTGGGATATCAGGATTTTTTCCACGTACTCATCCCCAAAGACAAAACCTAACAAAATGGGACTTTCTCCCGAAACCCTTCTAACTCTGGAGTAGTGTACTAAGTTTCTAAACCTAACCCCCAAAGCTAATCCCTCAACCAAGTAAAAGGAGAATGCAGCCTAATAACAAGTGTTTTTTATCGATTTCTTATCGTTTAAATAGGCCTAATCCAACAGTAAAAAAAATTAAAAACAACTATTAAACTAGAAATAAATTTAAAACTACCATCAAAATAGGCTTAGCTGGATTCACGAAGATAATCTGAACTCCCCAAATAAGGACTAGCGACCAATGACATTTGTCGCTATTCCTCATACATAGAGTTCAGGATATCTCCATGAATCCAGCTAAGCCTATTTTGATGGTAAGTTTTAAATTTATTTCTAGTTTAATATAGAAATTAAAGATATTGAAATATTAACACATGAGATAACGAATTGAGGAAGTCTTTCATTATGTCGAGAAGTTTTGAAAGTCTTAAAGGGAGAATGAAAGGCCAAAACAACCTATTTTTAATCGATTAAGAATGCTAAAATAATGAGAAAAACAATAATATAACTCACCAAAAATATTTCGTTATTTTATAATCAATTTCCAAAGTTCCGAAACTCGCAGATGTTAAGCCTTGGCTGCCTAGCTCAGCGAACTAGGCGAGCACGAGCCGTATTTTTTTTAATATTCCCGTCTGATCCAGTGGCCAATCACGAGCGAGTACGCGTATTTTTAAAATACGCGTACTCGCTCGTGATTGGTGACAAAAACAGCCGCGAGTATTAAAAAAAATACAGGTCGTGCCAGAATAGTTCACCGAGCTAGGCAGCCTAGGCTTTGCATTGGAACTTTGGAAATTTTTATAAAATAACGAAATATTTTAGGTGAGTTATGTTATTGTTTTTCTCATTATTTTAGCATTCTTAATCGATTAAAAATAGGTTGTTTCGGCCTTTCATTCTCCCTTTAAAGACTTCCCCTAGACTTTTGTAGTGTATTTGAGGACCTTTTCAGATCAGACTTTTTTCGGTAAGGGTGGACTCCATGGAAGCTAGGTAAAGCGACCGTTAGGTTATATTATTTTAATTATTGAATTGTAAATTATGTTGTCTAGGAAATTATATTCATCATAAATTACAGTTTCGATATCAAGTTATACTTTAGTATATACTTATATCCTTAACAGACATTTATCTTTAGACAAAAAATAAAGAGTAAAAAATACGATATTTCTCTGAAAAGGTGAAGATATTTAATAACAAAGGAAAAAAACTTCTGTCCAAATTAAACTTCCATTTATGTAGTTAAAAATATCTAGATCCTAATTTGCTAAGCAGGGTAATGGAACAAGACCTAGGCCTTAATTAACCAAATGCTGTTCCTCTCATTTCAAGGACTTCATTGAAGCAAATTTAAGTCAAATTGAAGATATTTTTATATTTATAAACGTTTTTCAACGGAAACTGCATTAAGAGATCAAAATGACTCATTAATTTAGTAATTAGAGACAGAAATAAATAATATAGAAATATTTGGACTTATTAAAGTGTTATTTAAAACGTATTTCTCATAGTTTTACCATAAGCCTTTTAATTCACTCAAAAGTTTTAGCGTTAAGCTAATGACCGGCCAATCTCACGACTCAAATCCATCTGGTGGTGGTAGCTTGAAACTCTCCCAATGCATGCTAGGACATACTGTTTCCTGTCAAGAGGAATGAGATAGGGTAGGGAGAATTAACTAGGTTTTTCTACGAGGTGGCGTAGGGCGTCAAATTTCTATCTCTCTCCCTCTTGTATAGTGCTGAATACGAAGGGCTCTTTGGGGAACTCAAACTTACGGGTGAAGAATTAATAGGCTTATGTTTTTACTTAAGCTAGTAGTAAAAGCTTTTAACTCTCTCTTTAACAAAGTTTTTAATGCTGTAAATGAATTTATTAATTACAATAAGACAGGAAATCCTGATCTTAGAGGTCACTAGGTAGAATATAAATATATACACATACCTAAAACGCGATGCAAATGGAATTTCGCTCTTTTTAAGATATGAAATTATTTATCATTCTAATTAATATGATATATGCTCTGTGATCAAAGCTTGCCTTCCGAATTCCCCTAGTAGTGTGTTCCTTGATATGGTCTGGGATAACTTCCACATCGGATAATAAATAGAAATGCTATGCCAACATTTGATAATATTTGAGTAATGATCCAGTTAATCTTTATGCGATACTCGTGTCAAAACTGGTTCACCTGCTTAATCTGATTGAAATTAGTGTAAACTGGCCATTGTTTCATGTTCCTTATATTTGTCGATGCAAGTTCCCTACACAGTGCCCATGTTGTGGCTCTTGATTTTGGTTGCTAACATTTTTATATCTCTAGCCTCATCACTCAGACTTAAAGTGTACATGCAACCTAGCTCAATTCGGGCCTAGTCTCGCGCCAAACACGTGAATTTCCTTTTCAAGATTTGAAAACAATCCCAAAAGTGACGGCATGCGCGTGATGTCAGTTTTACAATTGAATTTACTCTCGCCATAGAAAATAACGCTTAAAAGTCCATTTTGATTCGCTTTTCCTGGAAAAGTTTAAACTAACCCTTACTAGAAAAAATTTGGCTTAAGAGGTCTTGGGTAAGTCTTTCCCGTGTCTTACATAGTCTTAAGAGGTCTTGGGGAAGTCTTAAAGACTTCCCCAAGACTTTTGTAGTGTTCTTAAGGACCTCTTCAGATCAAGCTAACTTTTTTGGTAAGAGAAAACGTTTTGCGATATTTTTATTAATATTAACTAACACGTATAGGGCTGAAATACAGCCCTATACGTGTTTGAACCCGAAAGAGGCACAAATAATGGTAATCCTGATCAAAATGATTATATTTCATCGGAAGTTGAATCATCTAATGAAAATCAAGATGCGTAGCGTGTCTCTAGAACTAGTCGTATAAATTGGCAAATAGATTAGTATTCTTTTTGTATGTAGACTAAGGTTTAGTATTCTTTGGATAAATAGAGATTATAACAATATAAACTCATAAATAGGTGTTTATGTGGGAGTTGTAGGCATTGGCTTACAGGAAAGATATAGTAAGTCATAAACAGAAAATTCTTAACTGAAAGGGTCTTTCGTAAAGTGTTAGTTATCCCAATTTTTGATGGTTCAAACTGATGATTCTTTACGAAATTGTTAAGAATTTTAAGTTTGACTTGTTCCGTTTATGACTTGTTATAAAGCTCTCCTTTAGGCATTGGACTAGTTCTCTCAAACACGTATTTATGAATTTATATTATTATAATGCCTAATTATCTAAAGAATACTAGGTTTAAAAACCTCAGTTTATATCCAAAAGGAATACTAATCTACTTACCAATCTATATGACTAGCTCTAGAGACACGCTACGTATCTCGATCATCATCGGAAAACTACGTATCTCGATCATCATCGGATGATTAAACTACCGATGAAATATAATCATTTTGATCAGGCTTGCCATTAGTTGTGCCTCTTTTGAGTTCAAACCCTTACCAAAAAAAGTTAGTCCTAAGAGGTCTTGGGGAAGTCTTTCGGGTGTCTTATGTAGTCTTAAGAGGTCTTGAGAAAGTCTTCTATTATGTCAATAAGTCTTGGGGAAGTCTTAAAGACTTCCCCAAGACTTTTGTAGTGTTCTTGAAGACCTCTTCAGATCAGACTAACTTTTTTCCGTAAGGGAACACGTATAGGGCTGTATTTCAGCCAACGTTGTTTTAAACACCTCAAATGTTTAAGATCTAGCATAGTTAATATTAATAAAAAATACCTCGACATTTACATTTAAACTTTTACCAGGAACCGCGAATCAAAACTGACTTTTTAGCCCGAATTGAGCCAGGTTCAGCTTAAGAAGTCTTCAACTTCTTATTTGAAACTTGTTAATAACATCCGTCTCTGGACATCTCATTTTCAATTACGATATTCCATAGATTGCTAACCCTTAAGACCATTTCCATTTCATACGTGCAGCTTTTAAAATGATTCGAGTCTAATATCTTGATCCACGTTGAAAACATATTTGCTTCAACCAAATTAGTAGAATTCGAAACTTTGAATACTGTTTTTAAAATATTAAGTAACAATTATCGTATTTCCTTTCAGTCGATCTTGCTATTGATTGCATATGTACAAAAAAATCCATGTTGTAATGTAGCACTCACATCAGTTTTCACTGTTGGTTAAAAGTTCATTGTTTACTGACGCGCCTATTTGCATGAACGGTAACCACGCGTGGCTACCATGTTTGGGGGAATGTTGAATTTAGGCTACGAAATAACCAATATTGTTTTGATGCAACATAATAACTTAAGTAGTGTTAAGAAATGAAATATAAATTAATATATTGTAAATGAACAAACTGGTTATCGACCAACTAATAATACAGAAGTATAACTAGATAAGCACGGTCTTGTTTGAATTTAAGACCGGGAGTGAGAAATCCCCCTCTCTGTTGTGTTTTCAACTTGGGAAAAGGTCAATAATTCAAAATGAATTTTGTAAACCTTAATTTCAACAAGAAGCATGAGACCCGTGGTCAGTTTGTCTTAATCTCTGTTGAACTTCAACGTTTCTCGTACAAGCGCGGTTGAGTATTCGACAGTGAAAATGAGACCAGCCAAGAGTAAACCAGAGACGAAAAGGTCCACGACCTTCTTGATGTCACCAAAGGTCAGGTCTGCGAACGTCTCCCCTGGTTTGATCCATTTCATGCCAAAGAAGAGATAGTCCATCTTGTTGATGTACTTAGCTAAGATCTTTGACTCCATTTGCATCAATGTACTAAAGTTTGAAAACATAAAACAATGGAAGAATTAGTGTAATTCCGTGAAAAAACTGTTACATTGCGCTGACCACCACACAGATCTACATAAACAGACTCACAAGCTATTGATGACATCAACTGTTTTTCTAGAGGCGTTGCGAGCAATGGGGAAAACGACAAATGTGGTGTAGAGGGGTTTAGAGAATGATATCAGTCTGCGGGGTGGCGCTTCCAACGTCAAAATGGACATTTCTAACACCACAATTTTGCCAGTTATTTCTGCCGTGATCACATATTCGCTCCCTACGTCCAAGCCTGAAAAAAATAATTGCGCAAACTCCAACTCGCCCACCCTTCGCATTCGCTTCTTCAGTTCCCTATAATTGTCATCGATTTCTGCCATCTTGTTGACGAATCCCTCCTCGGTAAAGTCCTTGACGACAATAACGTCTCTATATCTGTCCATAGTTAAATCCGCCAAAGAGTCGACTTGGCTGTACTCGGTTTCGGTGAACTTCGACTTCAGATTCCCACACATGTCTATGTATATGAACGAGACGCCAATTAACCAGACACACACCACGATTCGCCAACTTAGAATTCGGGGTGTACGAATGATCGCTGTAAACAAATTGAAGAAATTCAATGGTGGACATTTTAAATGTTTGATCATAAAAAATAAGTTTGGCTGACGTTCAAAGAAGAACAAGAGAATGTTTCTCCACATGTTGTCTTCGAATTGGTTGGCGAATTCAATCAGAGTTAAGGTGGTTTCGCGGCGAAGTAGGCAATTTATGAAGGACATTAAAGCCGATATGATTAACAAACTTGTCAACAGACAAAGAATGAACTGAAATATAGAAAAACCATAACGGACCAATCACTCACTTAACCTCCCCCCCCCCCCTCCCCGGTGCTTTACTGTGGTTTGCATATTTAAAAATTGCATGGATTGAACAGTCTTCTTGCTGGGAGTTGCAGACAACATGTACGTTGAAGTAGATTGCATTGCCATGGAGAAACGAGGACTGCTCGGTGACCGATTGATCGAGAATAGAGACATCTCGACAGGGAAAAGCAACCATTCGGCACCCTGCGAGAGGTGATTGAGAATAATTGTTCGACCAGTCATTTTGTTAATATAGCACAAAATATCCTTTACAGGGGATAGGTATTAAACCGAGTTTATAAGAATTAAACCATTATTTTTTAACTGAGAAAGTTAAGTTAACATTCAGTAATCTTTGAAGGATTTGATCGACTGATTAGGCGAGTCAGAAGTAAATATATAAGTCTGTCTTTACTTCTGGTATTTCTTCGTTTAGCGTCCTTTGCAAGTTCTCAATCTTAATGTCCACGTATTGCAAACTGTGTAAGAAAATATTGCTTTAGAATTTAACAGTAACTTGAGATAATCTTTGTATCTTTGCCTGATGTTTTTCCACTGCCGAGCCCACAATACCAGGTTCGAGTACATTGATACCATAAACTGAATCATCTTTGTTTCCTGCAATTACCAGAATATTATTGTTCGATCTAACTGAAACTGGTAATTGAAAAATGCTTCTAAAAATCTTGTTCGGAATGTGATTTTGGTCTGATGGCAAAGCTGTTGATATTTTAAATTAACACGTTTGGGCTGGATTAAGGTTGCCCCACCCTTAATTATGCTTGTGCCAAGATGCCCCTAGAAGGGAGCCCAGTTCAGAGCTTTTACCACGAGCATTAATGTGCCTCCTCTCCTTGATACTATCTAAAAACATATCGGGTTGAAAAGGAATTAAGTCCAATCAAAGCGAAATTACCGACGAAACCAAGGTTTAAACAAAAATCCTCTGCCCTTATCATTTACTATCTTTTGTTTGCTCCCTTCAGTTGTTATTTTTCATGAGTCCTAAGAAACCTGATAAACTTTGCTTACCTTGACCACGTACTTACCTCAATGATACCGGTCTTTAACACCCATTCGTCCGCCATCATGACTTAAACCCCCGCAGTCAAATTTGTCCCTCCCTTGCGTAGTAATTTCACCAGATTTCCTTTGGTCAGATTGTCAATGCGTTGTCCTGTTAACTATAACTGTATGATATATATTAATATTTTCCGTATGCTATGGACGAGGCCAAACCTGAATCGAACTGCCACGAAAGAATAAATTCTTCGGGCGTAGTTGCCTTTCGAAAACAAATAATATAGCCGCATAAGTTCTAGGGAGAGTGAACCAAATGCCAAAAATACGAGTTACTAATACTAAGCAAGCTTGAAAAACAAAACGAAACTACCGTTGGTTTTAACTTCCCTTACCAAAAAAAGTTAGTCTTAAGAGAGGTCTTGGGGAAGTCTTTCGGGTGTCTTAAGTAGTCTTAAGAGGTCTTGGGGAAGTCTTCCATTATGTCAATAAGTCTTGGGGAAGTCTTAAGGATTTCCCCAAGACTTTTGTAGTGTTCTTGAAGACCTCTTCAGATCAGACTAACTTTTTTCCGTAAGGGTTGAATATACAAAATATGCAATTTGGTCATAGTTCTGAAGTGTTTTAATATTAACCCCAAAATCGATAAAATCATTGTTTCCTTCTCACCTTACCTTTAAAATTCAGAGTGCTTGACTCATTATCATTGGAAAAGGTAACCATATGGCTCATTTTCACAGACACATTTTCGCAAATAAATAATTATTAAAAAAAAGAGGTTGCGTTGCACGTTGAAAATGGTTCTTTACCTGATTCCGGTCAAATCCATAAAGGAATAAAAACTGTTGGAGAAAAGGCAATTTCATATTTTTAAAATTATAGTTAGTGGTTTAATTATGACTAAACAATTTATCAGAAGTGGATGTATACCTGATAACCATCCTTTTTCCAGTCTCAAAGCTAAATTCTCACTAAATAGCTAGAGAGTTCCTTTAAACAGAGAATGCAAGCTAACAGCAAGTGATTTTTTATTGATTCTTTATTGTTTAAATAGGCCTAATCCACCAGTAAAAAAATTTCCAAACAAATATTAAACTAGAAATAAATTTGAAACTTACACGGAAAATAGGCTAAACTGGATTCATTGTGATCCTGAACTCCCCTTATAAGAACTATCAATCAATGGCATTAGTCGATGGCCATGAATGAAAGTTATAAGTTTCCCTTATGAAAAAAAGTTAGTCTTAAGAGATCTTGGGAAATTCTTTCGGGTGTCTTCTGTAGTCTAATAACCTTGTGGCCTGTTCCGGGCGTGGTTTCGCTTGCGGCATTATAGCGGACAAGTGATGACGGCCGCACGGTTTGGGCGGGGGTGTTGTGTGTTCCCCAACACGGTGCACCTCCTTAACAAATAAAAGCTGATGTCTTATGTAGTCCTAAGAAGTCTTGGGGAGGTCTCAAAGACTTCAAGAATTTTTAATAATTATTTAAATCTTTAGAGTAGGTAGTAGACTAATATTTCTGTCCATTTACGAGTTTGACTCAAATCAAATAATTAATGATATAAATTAATCCCGCTGTTATCTTGTCGTTTTGGTTTAAATGGTGAACCATTGTCAAGAATTAGGCTACTTTTAAATTATTATAAGCGATGCTATTCAAGAAAAACGAATGATACAATTTAAAAACTAAATTTTACAAATAGTTGAGGCTCCTTAAGCATTTTTCTCCAAATTTGGAGGCCCCCCCCCCCCCCAAAGTAGGCCCTAATTTTTCAACGTAGGCACGTGCTTACATGTGCTGCTGGCGGGGCTACTGAGCTTCCCTTGGGCTGCAGTTTCTGTCTATTAATAAATTTCTATGGTAGATATATTTCGGAAGAAACGCATGAAGAAAAACAATAACTGTGAGAGGTGTGCGAGAAATCTTTTGACCTCACTAGGTCGAAAGCTTTCTTGTTTTTATTTCGAAAGGCTGTACTGAGTGCTTTAGTGATTAACGTTTACGTAAATTATGCTGAAAAAGGCTGATCAGGTATCAGTTGACCCGCAATATTTGTAATTAATGTGTACTATATAAAGGAAAAACTTTCCCGTTTCTCGTTCCATCTGTTATACGTTATCTCTATAGTAAGGTACTCTAATATAAGCTAATCTTATCAGCCAAAGGTGTGCATGCGGGGATACAGGGTGTTTCGATGTTAATGGAAGATCAGGGTCTGTAATAAATAAAATGGGATAAACAAAGATCAATGAGAACAAAAATTAATTGACTGGACAAATTATTTATGTATCGAATAATTCAAAATGTCCATGTGTTTCAAGATATTGAAGGAAATAGTGTAAAATAATTATCGGAATGGAAATATAATAATAAATATCATACAGAGTAATGATAAATTATTAAATTAATTGAGATGTTATGAAATGAATTTAGATATCGTGAAACAAGCTCGAGAAATAGGGAAATTAAACGAGAAATTGAAAAGGAAATTACTTTGCCAAGATTAAGTATGATTGGAGAAAAATGCCAGAACATTCTCTAACACCCTTTATAATATTAAAGAACTCGAGCGAATATATTAATTTCACGTCAAATGAAAACAACGGAGGGTGCCGTGATAAGGCTCTTTCGCGAGAAATTTGAAACCCGGAGTTATAACGGTAGATGTTAGGGGTTAGGTTTTATTGTCTCAGTCGGTTTTTGCTTTTCGTCTTATCACAAAGAAACTGTTGTGTAATTTGGTAATGCGACGCCGACATATGAAGTAGTGTCGAAAATTGATCGAAGAGTAACGTAAAACGTGCGCGTCTCGTGTTTTTGTTACCTTTAATTTGCAATCTAGTGTGAAAGACTCCAATTTTGTGTTCTTGTGTAAAATTAAAAATTGGGATATATTCGTGCATAAGTTGTTGCCAAATGTTTCCGATTAAGATTCTTAAGGTGAGTTTCTAATTATTCGTGAAAATGTTCTCTGTTCCCATTTTTCATTTTGAAACCAAAACAATATTCAATTTCACATCAAGTAGGCAGCACGAGCAAAGCCATGTTCTCTCTAGTTCATATTTGAGAAATCTTAGACGAAATGTTAGTCAAGCCTTGCGGAAAAAAGTTAGTCTGATCTGAAGAGGTCTTCAAGGATGCTACAAAAGTCTTGAGGAAGTCTTTGAGACCTCCCCAAGACTTCTTGACGTAATGGAAGACTTCCCCAAGACCTCTTAAGACTACATAAGACACCCGAAAGACTTCCCCGAGACCTCTTAAGACTAACTTTTTTTCGTAAGGGAAGCTTTGCGTAGGGTGCCAACTTGATACGGAAATCACTTAGCAGTAAAAAAAAAAAAAACACTGGGCTGATCTTAAGAAAATTTAGCACGAAAATTGATTAATTGGAAACTTGTACGTAGCTAAAAATGGAACAATTTTTTGAATGTTTTTTTTGAAATTGTCTTTCAAACCCTTAAAATTCGCTTGACCATTTGAGTTTGTATTGATAGCGCAAATTCACTTAGATATGAAAAACTACATTAACATGCAGTTATTGGTGCCATTCACGAATAACTATTGAGAAGTAGACTTATTGAAGATTATAGGTGTAACTTACTTTATTGAAAAAAAGTTAATCTGATCTGAAGCGGTCCTCAAGAACACTACAATAGTCTTGGGGAAGTCTTTAAGACTGCCCTACGACTTCTTGACACAATGAAAGACTTCTTAAGATTACATAAGACACCCGAAAGACTGCCAAGACCTCTTAAGGAATGTATTTCCCTATCTGCAACCGTAAATCTAAATTTTTCAACATGGCTGACGAAGCCCAGCTTCGGTTTTAGGAACTTTCAGTATATTTGTTAGGATGCTAAGTGGAAGATCTCCACCAGATTCCTTGCTTATGCTAATGTTTTCGAGGTCAAAATTTATTTTTCTGCAATAAAAATACTTAAAAATAAGGTGAAAAATACTTTTCCAAGAGAAATACATTCATACCATAGACCGTGGTAACATGCCGTTTTAAAATAGTATACCCCAAAACCGTAGGCTTTGGGGTCCAGAATTTAGGTTTAAGGATGAGTTCCTTTCAGTGTTAATTGGCCATTCAATATATTTCCTCCATGACCAACTGGTTTCTTCGTGTAAAATCGCCAATCAATAACACCAGTAGTAGAGTTTTGGGTCGCTAGATTCCGTAATACTCTGGGCAATGGGATCTTGCATTGTCATGTATTTTTTAGCAGCAGTAGCGCCATCTGTTTCAACACACTGCGGATGATGGCCAAATTCGTGTCCCGCACTTTGTTGTATCGTTGCAGTCTTATCCTTTCGTTGTCCCTCCCTCCACTTCTCTCTCTCACCCACATAGGCCTTGCCACAGTTACATTAAAGTTACAATTTAAATGTATTTGTTTCAAGCATTTTTCAAGATCTTCATGAATCCCGCTAAGCCTTTTTTCCGGGAAATTTTTAAATTTCTATTTTAAAATCTGTTTTGTAAACTTTTTATTGCTATATTAGGCCTATTTAAACGATAAGGAATCGATAAAAAAACACTTGTTGTTAGGTTGCATTCTCCTTTAACGGTTCTTTCTTTGGTTTACTGTTGACTCATTGATTTCTGAAAAACGTCAAAAAATTGTCGCGTAATGTAACGCAGAATGTTAATGCTAGGGCTATTTACGTGACTGTTTCTTCATTGCCATGAATGCTTAGTAAGGATACGCTTTCCAAAAACTATAAGAGAAGCCAGCGTATATCCCTTTTATGTTTTCTGATCGTGTCGCGAATCCATTACCATAATTTATCATTAATTCATCTACCAGGCGTCTTTTTAATAAGCCTCCCCCCACTTAAAAAACAAAGCTTGATTACACGATACAATGATAATATGTTTGAAATGATGACCCCTGTCTGGTGTTTACACCCTCTTCCCTTGAACATATAGAGGGATAATTGCAATCTTTTCTGGGTTTTTCTTCAGAAGGAATGGGAAATCCCTGTACTTAGTTTATCCAAGGTTGAAGTGTCATATCCTAAAATTGATAGCTTAGTTATATTTTTAATCATTGGGTTGAGCTTATAAAAGCTTCTTATCCTTTATTTATTCTCTCTGGTATTATCGCTTGTCTACGGTAACTTATCCAACAAATATAAAGCAAAGTCAGTGACCGAACTGGTAAAGATAGCTCTTGGGCCTTGGTGGCTTTTATATTGGCTGACTATATCAAAATCCCTGTGGGAAAATAGCGGATTGTTACGGTGACTTAGGGAGGGGTGGTGCGTAGCGTTATTAATCTATTCGTCCCAGATTCTCGTACATCAAAAGAGGATAAAGGTTATTTTGGCCCCTTTGTTGTAGGCTTTTTTACCCTTATCCCGAGAGAGAGGAAGAAGAGAAATCGACTAGGTAGGCAAGGTGCTTAATTATTGAAGGGCTCTTTACTTTCTCGGTCTTTCAATTTCATTAAAAGCTTTTAACGCGTAAATTAGAAGGGGTTCGTTCCTCGCTCGCGATTTTACCTGGTCGACGATTATGTAATTGGATTTTGTCATTTTCGATTTTACCCTGGGTTCTACCGGTATACTTGAAAAGGTTTTACGTCCAAACGCGAAGGTCGTGTTTGAACATGCCTACTACTTGGGTGTGTTTCTTCGCTTACACGAGAGGGCTACGACGGAAGGTAATTTACATTTTATTATTTCACAAGTCACAGAGCGTGAACCTGGCCCCTATTATTCCCGTAGTTCATTTTGGAATCCTTGAACCCCAAGTTACATAAGTTGTTCAAAATGAAACTATTATTCAGTACTACTACCAGTTTGTCATTCAGATTCTTTACATTGAATCTTGATTATGGATCACCTAGAGTGAAATTTTGGGATGATGCGTTAGAATTTTCAACCAATTTTGGCTATTTTGGTCCATTTAATTTTTTCCACACCACCAAGTTATTGATTTCTCGTGATTATGCAAAGTCATTTTTCAATCAACTCCAATTTTATTTAATATTTATTAAATTTATCTTTAATTAGCTTCAAATTGTAGTTTAGGATCTCCTCTTTCTCGTCAAGCGTTAGAATTTTCTACCAATTTGGCCTATTTTGGTCCATTTTATTTTTTTTTCCACACCACCAAGTTATTGATTTCTCGTGATTATGCAAAATCATTTTTCAATCCACTCTAATTTTATTTAATATTTATTAAATTATCTTCAAGTAGCCTTCAATTGTAGTTTAGGATCTCCTCTTTCTCATCATGCGTTAGAATTTTCAACCAATTTGGCCTATTTTGGTCCATTTAATTTTTTCCACACCACCAAGTTATTGATTTCTCGTGATTATGCAAAGTCATTTTTCAATCAACTCTGATTTTATTTAATATTTATTAAATTTATCATTAATTAGCTTTAAATTGTAGTTTAGGATCTCCTCTTTCTCGTCATGCGTTAGAATTTTCAACCAATTTGGCCTATTTTGGTCCATTTATTTTTTTCCACACCACCAAGTTATTGATTTCTCGTGATTATGCCAAGTCATTTTTCAATCAACTCTAATTTTATTCATTATTTATCAAATTTATCTTTAATTATCTTTAAATTGTAGTTTAGGATCTCCTCTTTCTCGTCATGCATTAGAATTTTCAACCAATTTGGCCTAAGACCTTAACTTAACTGGCCATGGCTTTTTACTTTTTTAGAGCCAAAATCAATAAAAAAAAAATTCCTTTTTATCTTCCCTTTATACCGTTTTCCCGAAAATAAGTAGAACACGTGGTATGTAGAAAGTGGAAAGGGGGGGGGGGGCTACCTTTACGTCCGTGACATCGCGTACAATCCCATAGCTTAAAATTTCCGCTTCATTTAAACCGTGTGCAGCTGATTTTTATTAGCGTTGGACGGTGGCTCCTCCAGACGGTGCGTTTCGGTATTATAACTTTTCTCCAGTTTTTCGCTAAAATTCGCGAGACCCGGGGAAACGTAATATAAGTGGCCTCGAGCCAAAAGAGTTGCTTAATAGTGATACTGACTCCCACGAGTCTCGACTAAACTGTGTTGATATTTTTTAAACATCATAAAGGGTTTGACTCTCATACGGTTGAGATCCAAGTTTATCAAATAGGGAATTTATAATTTTTATTTAGGTTTTGTTTGAAGTACTAACACAGGTTCCCCAATATTTAAATTACTCGCTATTGGAAATTTACGGACAAAGAATTAGTGTTTATTCAATAATTATTAATATTACTTATGTAATATTTTGATAAGCGCGTTTTCTGTTTAATTTTGGATGATATTAATGGATTATTTTAATTGAAACGAATTACGGTGGTTATATGTGGTTAACAAGGTTGAGAAGAAAATTTAAGAAACGTAAAGTTCACGCTAGTGACAACGCACCAATGACTAAGAAAATTATGTGGATTAGTGCTTGGAGACAGCAGGTTAGTTTCGTTCAATTCAATTGAAACGGATTCATACGAACCTGGCGCATCATGATTTTATTCCATTTTACAAAAGCACGTGCTAAAATCTCTCGATAGTTCCGATATTTTCCACACGATGGCACCATTTATGGGAGTCTATTTCAATGGTTTATTCAGTAGACTCGTTAGAGTCTAATGTTATGGACCGATCTAGAGCTCGGAGTCGGATAATGAATAACTTAGGATATCCATTGATATTTAAACTCGGATAAATTGTTTGTTAATATAAAACCACAAATTATATTCGTATCAAATAGATACGAATTAGACCCGGAGATAACATTTTAAGCTTGATTAATAAACAATATATGAGATAACCGTCAAATGAGTCTGAAATAGGTTATAACATTTTGTACAATTATGAATTTTTACGTCCACTAGGTATAGATGGCGTTGGAAGTACGTTGTGAAATTTGTATTTCTCGAATTTAGCGATAGGGGGCGCAGCTGCATCATCAAAGGGGTTAAATTGAAACTTTGGGAATTATTTTTAGCTTAATTAACCATAATATTTTAATGGGATTTTTTTCAGCGAAACCTCTTTGCACATACTCTAGATATTTAACAAATTCTAGACAGTAAAATCCGATGCGGTGGTCCTTTAATGTATCTTTAAAAATAAAATTCTGGCAACCTTGAAAGTGTAACGCCTCGATGATGTTTCTAATTCGTATTTTTAATTATATTTTGTCGGGGTAACGAAAGAACTTGTTGTTTTAATAGCGGAAATTATGTTTGCTCTTTTTTGCGCACTCTCATTATGATAAATCATTTTTTTTATTAAAACTGGCTTAATTTGCATGACGGAACATACGAGGTGGCGGTTGGGAAAAAAGTTATTATATTTAGATCTAAAACGTGTAGTTAATTAGCTTCTAAGGTCATATTTCGTTAGGAAATTGATGGTTATGAAATTTTTAAGTATACACGTCTATATTGTATGAAAATAAGAGCCGATATTAAATAGTTTTGTAGCATTATAAGCATAACATTAGAATTAAATATTAGGAAAAATTGAAAATAACAACATAAAATGTTAAAATTTCTATAAAATCATCAGAAAATGTTGGAATTTTCTATGAAATCATCAGAAAATGTTGGAATTTTCTATGAAATCATCAGAAAATGTTGGAATTTTCTATGAAATCATAAAATGTTGGAATTTTCTATGAAATCATAAAATGTTGGAATTTTCTATGAAATCATAAAATGTTGGAATTTTCTATGAAATCATAAAATGTTGGAATTTTCTATGAAATCATAAAATGTTGGAATTTTCTATGAAATCATAAAATGTTGGAATTTTCTATGAAATCATAAAATGTTGGAATTTTCTATAAAATCATAAGAAAATGTTGGAATTTTCTATGAAATCATAAGAAAATGTTGGAATTTTCTATGAAATCATAAGAAAATGTTGGAATTTTCTATGAAATCATAAGAAAATGTTGGAATTTTCTATGAAATCATAAGAAAATGTTGGAATTTTCTATGAAATCATAAGAAAATGTTGGAATTTTCTACAAAATCATAAGAAAATGTTGGAATTTTCTACAAAATCATAAGAAAATGTTGGAATTTTCTATAAAATCAAGAAAATGTTGGAATTTTCTATGAAATCGTAAGAAAATGTTGGAATTTTCTATGAAATCGTAAGAAAATGTTGGAATTTTCTATGAAATCGTAAGAAAATGTTGGAATTTTCTATGAAATCGTAAGAAAATGTTGGAATTTTCTATGAAATCGTAAGAAAATGTTGGAATTTTCTATGAAATCGTAAGAAAATGTTGGAATTTTCTATGAAATCGTAAGAAAATGTTGGAATTTTCTATGAAATCGTAAGAAAATGTTGGAATTTTCTATGAAATCGTAAGAAAATGTTGGAATTTTCTATGAAATCGTAAGAAAATGTTGAAATTTTCTATGAAATCGTAAGAAAATGTTGAAATTTTCTATGAAATCGTAAGAAAATGTTGAAATTTTCTATGAAATCGTAAGAAAATGTTGAATTTTTCTATGAAATCGTAAGAAAATGTTGAATTTTTCTATGAAATCGTAAGAAAATGTTGAATTTTTCTATGAAATCGTAAGAAAATGTTGAATTTTTCTATGAAATCGTAAGAAAATGTTGAATTTTTCTATGAAATCGTAAGAAAATGTTGAATTTTTCTATGAAATCATAAGAAAATGTTGAATTTTTCTATGAAATCATAAGAAAATGTTGAATTTTTCTATGAAATCGTAAGAAAATGTTGAATTTTTCTATGAAATCATAAGAAAATGTTGAATTTTTCTATGAAATCGTAAGAAAATGTTGAATTTTTCTATGAAATCATAAGAAAATGTTGAATTTTTCTATGAAATCATAAGAAAATGTTGAATTTTTCTATGAAATCATAAGAAAATGTTGAAATTTTCTATGAAATCATAAGAAAATGTTGAAATTTTCTATGAAATCATAAGAAAATGTTGAAATTTTCTATGAAATCATAAGAAAATGTTGAAATTTTCTATGAAATCATAAGAAAATGTTGAAATTTTCTATGAAATCATAAGAAAATGTTGAAATTTTCTATGAAATCATAAGAAAATGTTGAAATTTTCTATGAAATCATAAGAAAATGTTGAAATTTTCTATGAAATCATAAGAAAATGTTGAAATTTTCTATGAAATCATAAGAAAATGTTGAAATTTTCTATGAAATCATAAGAAAATGTTGAAATTTTCTATGAAATCATAAGAAAATGTTGAAATTTTCTATGAAATCATAAGAAAATGTTGACATTTTCTATGAAATCATAAGAAAATGTTGAAATTTAAATAAAATCTTAGAATAAGGCAAAAATCTATAAGTATGTGGAATGAAGTTTTGCTGAAAAAAAAACATTAAAATATTATGGTTATTTAAGCTACAATTCCCAAAGTTTCAATTTTACCCCCTTGATGCCGGTGCGCCCCCTATTGCTAAAGTCGAGAAATACAAAGCATGGTTTGGGAATGATTTATTTCCCAGTCTACTGAACTCTCTCTTGCCTCTTTCCCCAAAATCCCGCCTCTCACGGAAGCGGGTGGGCACGCTGTAGGCCAAACGGTGACGGGTCTTGTATAATAGGGTCTATTGTGGCGACATCTATGAGTTTACGCGTAAAACACCGTTATAATATACATTTCTTATCGTAACTAGAGAAAAATTAAACATAAAATTGTCAAATTACACCACGAACTACGTCCGACTTTTACGGTTCGTCGGAAGTAAAGTTCTAGCGATAATAGAACGTGAGATAATAGGTACGGAAATGATAAAATTTCGATAAGTAATTTTTAAACGCGATTCGCTAATCTCTCTCGTTATAATTATCAAAATTATATAATGAACTTAAGATTTCGATTCAAATTTAAGTGAAAATCGCGAACTGATAGCATTTATGGTTCGCTTAATAATAGGTACAGCAAATGACCCTTTTTGGTGTGTTACCCATTGACTACCGCCATCAAAGCTGTTTCATTTTATTTTTTAGTTAATAATTTCATATTAGATTTATTGTTAATGCTCGTACTCTCTCTTAGCGTCCTTGATGTTTAATTGTAGAAGCGACGAATCAACGACCTCGCTGTTATTATCCATAAAGGCTAGCGCGGAAGTGTCGATGATTTTTTAATCCAAAATGGCCCGTAGGGGATGTAAATTAAGCCGGAGGGATGGTTTTGGGGACAATCCCAATCATCCGTTCCGAACCTAAATTCGCCTCTAGCTACTTTCAACCGGGCGTCTCTATATCTCGTTTCCATCTCGAAATGTCACTTGATTCGTTGCTTCATATTTGTTTCCTAGAAAACTACTCCACCATACCCTAATTATTGCGAAATCAACGCAATGTTTAGACGTTTTGACTTGCTAAATTACAATCGACTTTGTTGTATTGCTTAGAGTTAGGTGTTTGGATAACATTTTACCCTTTGATGAAGTGGTTCAAAAAATTCAAAAATAAAAATCACTAAAGCTGCGTTCATACTAGGCCTTGGAAACGTTTCGCTAGGGTTGTGTGAACGTGTGAACTGGAAAACCGTCTTTTCTCGAATCGATTTGATCAGAAGTCGATGAAACCCTCCTTTGAAGTCTACTACTCCAATGTTCCATATAGCGCTCCTCTCTGTATGGGTAAAATTCCCAATTTTACGAGTTAGGAGTCCTACTTCATCCCCCCTGTCTACGGAAAATTGGAAATTCTCACTCTCCACAAACGACGACGTTTTTTGGACGAACTCCAAGACTGCTAGAGATATTCGCTCGACGAACTCCCGCTCCGAAAACATCTACCGTTAGGAGGCGTACGAATCGCGCCTTTTGAGAATAACCCATACAGAGAGGGGTAGACAAGACCCGGGAGTAATAGACTTCAAAGGAGGGTTTCATCGGCTTCTGATTTGATTCAAAATCGATCTGGTTTAAAATCGGGTTGGACTTCACTATAGCCGTGTTCAAACTAGGCCTTGGAGTCGATTCGCTAGGGTCGTGTGAACAGGAAGCCGTCTTTTCTCGAATCGATTTGATTCGATTTCTCGAAACTGCTTCGGGAACCAGTTTCGTACTTATTCGGTTTCAACAATCGATAAACGAAGCTACAAGAAATAGATTTAGTGTGTGATTCATTCGCCATGTCACACTAAATTGATTTCTTGTAGCTTCGTCTATCGGTTGTTGAAACCGAATCGGTATGAAACTGGTTCCCGAAGCAGTTTGGATTCAATTTAAAATTAAAATCAAATTCAATGGGAAAAAATGAGGTGTATTATTACGCAATGGTAAATTTCATAATAGCATCTGTTTAGCCTAACCCCTTTAGATTGCGCAATATTATGTAATCCAAATCAAGGGTCTGTTTCTTCCTGTAACACTCCCCCTTTTTAAACTTTTATTATTGTCGCTCGCTGACCCAAATAATCCTTATATTGTGTAGTTTATTTCTACCTAGTTTCGAAAGATTCACGATAGATGGCGAAACAGGCGGCGTTATTTGTTATTTAAAGGGAGAATGCAACCTAACAACAAGTGATTTTATTTTTTATCGATTCCTTATTGTTTAAATAGGCCTAATCTACCAGTAAAAGAAATTACGAACACATATTAAACTAGAAATAAATTTAAAACTTACCAGGAAAATAGGCTTAGCTGGATTCATGGAGATCCATTAATTTAAAAATTAGCCAAATATGTCAGGGAAATAAAATAAAAGCGGGTAAAGTCCGGGAATTGGTAAATTGTCCCAAAGGGTCAGGGGAAAAGTCAGGGAATTTGAAAGTTGGCCGAAAGGTCAGGGAATTTGAAAGTTGGCCGAAAGGTCAGGGAATTTGGAAGTTGGCCGAAAAGGTCAGGGAAAAGTCGATGAATTTGGAAGTTGGCCTTAAAAGGTCTGGGAAAAAGTCAGGGGATTTGGAAGTTGGCCCAAAAAGTCAATGAAAAGTCTGGGAATTTCGAAGTTGGCCTTAAAAGGTCATGGAAAAGTCAAGGAATTTCGAAGTTGGCCTTAAAAGGTCAGGGTAAAAGTCAGGTAATTTGGAAGTTGGCCCAAAAGGTCAGGGAAAAAGTCAGGGGATTTGGAAGTTGGCCCAAAAGTTATGGGAAAAATCAAGGAATTTGGAAGTTGGCCCAAAAGGTCAGGGGAAAAGTCAGGGAATTTGGAAGTTGGCCCAAAAGGTCAGGGAAAAAGTCAGGGGATTTGGAAGTTGGCCCAAAAGTTATGGGAAAAATCAAGGAATTTGGAAGTTGGCCCAAAAGGTCAGGGAAAAAGTCAGGGGATTTGGAAGTTGGCCCAAAAGTTAAGGGAAAAATCAAGGAATTTGGAAGTTAACCCAAAAGGTCAGGGAAATGTCAAGGAATTTGAAAGTTGGCCTTAAAAGGTCAGGGGAAAGTCAGAGAATTTGGAAGTTGGCGCATAAAAGGTCATGATTGATAAAAGGTCATAGTTTACCCAGCTTTCCCTTCATTTCTGTGGTTGTTTGCCAAAAACCTTTGCGAGTGCGATTCAGAATGGATCAGTTCAAAACTGAAGTGATAGTTTTAACTCCACTTAAACAAATACTTTAACAGAGTATGTGGTGACTTTAACGTTACTCTGTGTTGAAAAGTGTTGCGTAACGAATTCAATATGTTAATTTAACGAATATACATTGTTAGTTCTTCAAAGCGTAACGTCGTGAAATACACGCATTTAAATTTTGCTTTGAAACGATATAAATATATTTTTTTCTTTTTGAAATTTAACAATTCACTTTTGAGGTCGGTTCCGTGTCAGGTTTCACGCCCTAAAACCTCTCGTCTACTTTATCTTTGTCTAATTTAGCATAACTGGTTCCTTAAAGGGAGAATGCAACCTAATAAGTGATTCTTTATCGTTTAAATAGGCCTAATCCACCGATAAAAAGTTTACAAAACAAATATTAAACTTGAAATAAATTTAAAACTTACCCGGAAAATAGGCTTAGCGGGATTCATGGAGATTTTGATTTGCTTCCGTGTAAGGTTTAGCGACCAATCAGCGAAGGCGAGATCTCCGCGAGGCTTACAATCGCGTTCGATTGGTCGCTAGACCTTATACGCGAGGAAATCAGGATCTCCATGAATCCCGCTAAGCCTATTTTTTCAAATCGATTAAGAAATGCTATAAAGCATTTCTTAATCGATTTGAAACGGTAAAATCAAACCGATATTCGAATCGCCAGGAATCGTTTTAAACGTCACGCGTTATCTTCTAAATCGATTTATCGTAGCTTGATCTATCGGTTGTTGAAACCGAATCGGTATGAAACTGGTTCCCGAAGCAGTTTCGATTTGATTCGAGAAAAGACGGTTTCCCGTTCACACGACTCTAGAGCTACGTTCACACTTGGCACTTTCGAACAGTTTCGGATGTTCAAATCGATTTTTTTAAGATATTAATTTTGTTTCTTGATCAAAGGTCTACACGGGTGACCCCAAAATGTTATAATTTGACCTTTCCAAAACGGTTCAAAACGGTTTCGAAGTCTGTAGTGTGAACACAGCTTAGATAAACCAAGAAGGATCAGATAAGGAGAGGAAAAGTGGGGCTGCGTTGAGTTAGAGTGAGAAGAGGGAACCTCCCACTCGGGTGGAAAGGGGGGATAGGAAATTCTCGAGGTAAACTGTTGTCACGTGGTCGCTAGCTAACGCGTCTCATAAAGGATTCGTTTTACCCACGTGACAACAATTTACCACGAAGCATCTACCCCCCCCCCCCCCCGTCTGTCCCCCGTTCTCCCAGAGTGGGAGTTTAGGCCGACGCAGTAGGAGCCGCGCCGTTCCCACTTTTCCTCTCCTTGTCTGATCCTTCTTGGATAAACGTTTTGAAACGGTGTAAATCTATTCCAAGGCCTAGTATGAACGCGGCTTGTTCTTTAAAAAGAAAAAACTATTATTAAAAAATATTATTTAAAAAAAATTCTAATAGCCTGGTTTTTAAACTTGGAAAAAATCCCTTTCACTCTATTTTTGTATTGGGATAAAAATAAGTATATTTTTTATTCATAATAACCTTACAATAGATTCGGGATACAAAAAAATATATATATATATTTCCGAATCACTGATTTTTCGTTCTTTGAACAAAAATATAGTCGTTTATTTTTATTATTGTAGTTTTTTTTTCTATTTCGAGGGCGAATAGATCGGAAAATCTCCCTTTCCATCACATCGTGAGTTTACACTTTGCAGGAAAAATGGGAGTCGATGTTTTTCATTAGAATTGTCTTTTTTGTTTTAAAGAGATACTATCACGGTCTAATTTAAAATCGGGTTGGACTTCACTATAGCCGCGTTCGTACTAGGCCTTGGAATCGATTTAAAGCGTTTCAAAACGTTTCGGGTGAATAGGAAACCATCTTTACCTCGAATCGACTTGATTCGATTTCTCGAAACTGCTTCGGGAACCAGTTTCATTATACCGATTCGGTTTCAACAACCCGATAGATGAAGCTACAATAAATCGTTTATATAGATAATGCTTGAACGCCTAAAGTTTAAAATGGTTCATAGCTACGATCAAACTTGTATTTCTTAATCGATTTGAAACGGTAAAATCAAACCGATATTAAAATCGTCAGGAATCGTTTTAAACGTCACGTGTTCACGCATTATCTTTATAAATCGATTTATTGTAACTTAATCTGTCGGTTGTTGAAACCGAATCGGTATGAAACTGGTTCCCGAAGCAGTTTCGAGGAAAGACTGTTTCCTGTTCACACGAATAAAGCGAAAAGTTTTCAAACGTTTTAAATCAATTCCAAGTCCTAGTATGAACGCAGCTTCTATTTACCGTAGCAGAAACCGATGAAACCCTCCTTTGAAGTCTATTACTAGCGGGGCTTGTCTACCCCTCTCTGTATGGGTTAGTTTCAAAAAGCGCGATTCGTACGCCTCCTAACGGTAGATATTTTCGGAGCGGGAGTTCGTCGAGCGAATATCTCTAGCAGCCTTGGAGTTCGTCAAAAAACGTCGTCGTTTGTGGAGAGAGAGAATTTTCCGTAGACAGGGGGGTATGAAGTAGAACCCCCTCCGATCTCGTAAAATTGGGAATTTTACCCATACAGAGAGGAATGCTATATGGAACATTAGAGTAGTAGACTTCAAAGGAGGGTTTCATCAGCTTCTGACCGTAGGAGTTTCAAGAAATCGAATCAAATCGTCTAGCTAAACGTTATGAACATCAAATATCCTATTTTTTCCTACATTTTGAACATCAATGTTTCAAAAAATAACTCCTATTTCCTATAAATTTATTGAACGTTTCCTATTTTCCTAATATATTTTTGGGGAAAAAACCTTGGCAAGAAAAATAAGTTAAAAAAATCAGCTCTGCATGTCAAAATGGTACAATACATTAACGAAGTAAACTGCAATAGTTCAGGATGTCACTGAGATTAGTACACGCAATGGCTATCCATTAACGTTAAAGCTTTGACCTCCCATTAATTTGGAATTCACTCTCATCTCGCTTTCATCGCGTGCCTTATTTTTTCCCCTCTGAAAAAGTGACTTCTTAAAACAAGAAATACGAAAAATTATTTCCTTAGAATGAATAGTGTATGCCTTCCTATAAATTCCTATATTTCCTATATTTTCCTATTTTTTTCATTTTCAAACAGAGCTCGGAATTCGTATAATTTTTATTAATTGGATAAAATCTACTATGTATGTTATCCGTTTGATTAAAAATTTGACTTTTTTCATTCGAGTTAACTTATTCGAAGATAAAGTCAAAAACATAATCCATATCCGTTTTTATCCGAAAAAAGGCCTTATCTTAGAATATTATCCGCGTTATACGTTCGGATAAAAAAATTCAATATTTTCGTGAAAAATAACGAATAAAAAGATGATTTAAAATCTTAGTTTCGTCATTTTATTTATATTCTTCAAATTAAAAGTCAATTTGAAATATTTTTCTTATATTTTAGACTAATTCTAAACGTGAATTTTCTTATCCATCGTTATACGTTTGAAAACGAGTAATTTATAGATAGATAAAGCGGTGAAGGCTTATCTTCGGGTAAACCTTTTACCAATTATACGAATATACAAATTTCATTGTTTTAGTTACAATTTATCCGAAAATAAAATATCTGAAAATATACGAATAACAGAAGATAATGGATCGATCCGATTCCGAGCTCTATTAAAAATAGGTTCCATTCGCTCTTAAAAAGTTAAAATAATAATTCCAAACAAACTTTTTAAATTCATTTTTAACTTACACCCAGAGTTTGAAGTCTTGTCAATGAAATACCATTTAAAAAATGTATTTTTAGCAGCGTACATTAGAACTTGTTTGTTAGATACGAGATGCGATACATGCTATTTTTAGTACAGTTAATGTAATTATATTCTGATGATAAAAATCTTTGCCGTTATCAAGGAGGATCAGAGAAGGAGAGGAAATGTGGGGACGGCGCGGTTCCTACTGCGTCGGCCTAAACTCCCACTCTGGGAGAACGGGGGTAGAGACGTTTCGTGGTATAATGTTGTCGCGTGGGTAAAACGAATCCTTTATGAGACGCGCTAGCTAGCGACCACGTGACAACAGTTTACCTCGAAAATTTCCTATCCCCCTTTCCACCCGAGTGGGAGGTTGGCTCTTCTCTCTCTAACTCAACGCAGCCCCACTTTTCCTCTCCTTCTCTGATCCTCCTTGCCGTTATCAATCATCATTGCTTCATCAACGTGTTGGCAAAGAAATGCTTATTATTACCCTATTCTTATTATTAACAGCCAGGTTATAGATCGGTTTTAAATTATAATAATAATTAATAATATGGCATAATATATATATATATTCTTAATATATATAAAATAATATTTCTGAAATTTCTCTCAATTTCAGTTTATTTACAAAATTAACTGTGATAACTCGAAAAAGAATTTCTTTTCACTTAAAGATAGTTTAATTCACGAAACTAAACTTGTTTAACTTAAATTAAACGATTTTATCGATTCCTTATCGTTTAAATAGGTCTAATCCATTAGTATAAACATTTACAAACAAATAAAGGGTGACCACTTTTCCTATATTTCCTATATTTTCACCTCCTTCCTATTTTCTCCTATAATTTAATGGTAATTCCTATAATCTCCTATATTTCTACTCAAAATCTCTAGTTAAGGGTAAAGTTATAAATCATACTGTCAGCTGTGGCTGTATAAGATTATTTTAGCTTAACTGTACATTTTCCAGTTAAAATAGTCTGTAAAATTCCATACTATTTTAGCTTAACTGTACATTTTCCAGTTAAAATAGTCTGTAAAATTCCATACTATTTTAGCTTAACTGTACATTTTCCAGTTAAAATAGTCTGTAAAATTCCATACTATTTAAGCAATTGGATCATATTAATACCGTGTTTAAACCGGTGGCGAGAGTTGTGACGCAATAATAAACATGGCTCCTACTTTTAAAAAATTTTCTATTTTATCATATATTTTACACTTATTTCTTCCTATTTTATCCTATATTTTACATAAAATTCTTCCTATATTTCGCAAAGAAATTTCCTATATAGGATTTTCAAATTTTCAGTGCTCACCCTGCAAATATTAAACTAGAAATTCATTTAGATTCTGAATTTCTTTAAATTGATGTGTCATTGACCAATGAGCAAAGGCTTATCGTTAAGACGAGGTCTCCATGACTGACTCTTCAATTTCAAGAAATTCAGGTGATCTCCATGAATCTAGCTAAGCCTATTTTCATGGTAAGTTTTAAATTTATTTCTAGTTTAATATTTGTTTGTTAATTTTGTTACTGGTGGATTAGGCCTATTTAAACGATAAGGAATCGATAAAAAATAACCATGTTGTTAGCCTACATAACAACGTACCCGTTTTAGTACCAAAATTAGCAAACCACCGGGGTTATTTCTTGCAAGGAGACTTGTTAGTGCGTCCCATATTTCGCAATAAACTATTTTTAAAATATTTAAACTCGTGTGAGAAAATGTAGTTTGATTTTAAGGGAGTGTTTTTAATGGGATTTCTTTCTAAGCGTTCGTTATTTCCTCGTTATTATATCTAGCTTTGCAACAGGAATTTGAAACCCCAGAAAATTCTGAAGCGATTGAAGACATTTTGCTAAGCCTTGTTTGAAAAAGTAGTTCTCTTTTTCCTAGAGCATATATTCTTTGTACTTATGTCCGCTTATTTCGGCTTTTGCTTGTTTAATTTTGTTAACTCGGCGTAAACTTTGGGTTTCGAAATTACCTCGCGCGGTGTTGGAATCGGAAAAATAAAAGGCATTGCCCTATTTACAAACTCCTTTTTAGATAGAAATTTAATTAGGAATCCCCCTGAAACGAAATTTGCCGACTCATTGTTGTTATCTCAAACTTGTAAGCGAAATTCTGGCCGAACAGAAAGCAATTAAAATTTCCTAACGCTGTTTTAGGAGAGAAAACTTTGAAAAGCCGGTGTTTATTCTATACATAGATTAAAAATATAACCGTAACCCCATAGTACCTGATTTTGGAAAAGGGGAAAGTTTTTATCAAGAGGAAATAGGCGATTTTCGCTTTATATCATGGCCAACTTGTTGCATCTAATAGGCGTAAAAGTCTCTACAGGTTCAGGTCTCAGTATAATTGCTAATTTACAAAACGAATACGTAATAAAATTTAGGTTTTTTTCACGTAAAAAACATTGTTATCTACGGTCGCGACTGGTTTTATAATTTCACGACTTCGTGATCCCGTAGCGACGAGGAACAAGTTCGATAAACATCATTTGTGAATCACGCCCGTATCTCCTTGTTTTTCCAAGAAACCCCCCCCCCCCTGGGTTGAGTTTCTCTTATAGCATTCATAACCCCGACACTTTCAATTTTGTTTTAAGGTGAACAATGCTTGTCGTTATCTTTTACTGCTATTGCCAAAGACAGAGACAAAGCTAGATCTATGTTTTGTGATGATACTAAGGCCTTAGAGACTTCAATTTGGATTTTGTCGCGAAGCCTTTTTTATAACTTTTGCTTTCACTCTTAAAAGTGTGGCTGTTTTCTTCCATAAAACTCGCTAAAAATGTTATGATATTGTAAGGCTTAATCGACGTTTGAAAGTAGGCTTAATCGACGTTTTGAAAGTAGGCTTAATCGATATTTTGAAAGTAGGCTTAATCGATATTTTGAAAGTAGGCTTAATCGATATTTTGAAAGTAGGCTTAATCGACGTTTTGAAAGTAGGCTTAATCGATATTTTGAAAGTAGGCTTAATCGACGTTTGAAAGTAGGCTTAATCGACGTTTGAAAGTAGGCTTAATCGACGTTTGAAAGTAGGCTTAATCGACGTTTGAAAGTAGGCTTAATCGATATTTTGAAAGTAGGCTTAATCGATATTTTGAAAGTATGCTTAATCGACGTTTGAAAGTAGGCTTAATCGACGTTTGAAAGTAGGCTTAATCGACGTTTGAAAGTAGGCTTAATCGACGTTTGAAAGTAGGCTTAATCGACGTTTGAAAGTAGGCTTAATCGACGTTTGAAAGTAGGCTTAATCGACGTTTGAAAGTAGGCTTAATCGACGTTTGAAAGTAGGCTTAATCGACGTTTGAAAGTAGGCTTAATCGACGTTTGAAAGTAGGCTTAATCGACGTTTGAAAGTAGGCTTAATCGATATTTTGAAAGTAGGCTTAATCGATATTTTGAAAGTAGGCTTAATCGACGTTTGAAAGTAGGCTTAATCGATGTTTGAAAGTAGGCTTAATCGACGTTTGAAAGTAGGCTTAATCGATATTTTGAAAGTAGGCTTAATCGATATTTTGAAAGTAGGCTTAATCGACGTTTGAAAGTAGGCTTAATCGACGTTTGAAAGTAGGCTTAATTGACGTTTGAAAGTAGGCTTAATCGACGTTTGAAAGTAGGCTTAATCGACGTTTGAAAGTAGGCTTAATCGACGTTTGAAAGTAGGCTTAATCGCGTTTTGAAATTAGGCTTAATTCACGTTTTGAAATTAGGCTTAATTCACGTTTTGAAATTAGGCTTAATCGACTTTTTGAAAGTAGGCTTAATTTACGTTCGAAATTAGGCTTAATCGACGTTTTGAAATTAGGCTTAATCAACGTTTTGAAAGTAGGCTTAATTTACGTTCGAAATTAGGCTTAATCGACGATTGAAAGTATGCTTAATCGACGTTTGAAATTAGGCTTAATCGACGTTTGAAATTAGGCTTAATCGACGTTTGAAAGTAGGCTTAATCGACGTTTGAAAGTAGGCTTAATCGACGTTTGAAAGTAGGCTTAATCGACGTTTGAAAGTAGGCTTAATCGACGTTTGAAAGTAGGCTTAATCGACGTTTGAAAGTAGGCTTAATCGACGTTTGAAAGTAGGCTTAATCGACGTTTGAAAGTAGGCTTAATCGACGTTTGAAAGTAGGCTTAATCGACGTTTGAAAGTAGGCTTAATCGACGTTTGAAAGTAGGCTTAATCGATATTTTGAAAGTAGGCTTAATCGATATTTTGAAAGTATGCTTAATCGACGTTTGAAAGTAGGCTTAATCGATGTTTGAAAGTAGGCTTAATCGATGTTTGAAAGTAGGCTTAATCGACGTTTGAAAGTAGGCTTAATCGATATTTTGAAAGTAGGCTTAATCGATATTTTGAAAGTAGGCTTAATCGACGTTTGAAAGTAGGCTTAATTGACGTTTGAAAGTAGGCTTAATCGACGTTTGAAAGTAGGCTTAATCGACGTTTGAAAGTAGGCTTAATCGACGTTTGAAAGTAGGCTTAATCGCGTTTTGAAATTAGGCTTAATTCACGTTTTGAAATTAGGCTTAATTCACGTTTTGAAATTAGGCTTAATCGACTTTTTGAAAGTAGGCTTAATTTACGTTCGAAATTAGGCTTAATCGACGTTTTGAAATTAGGCTTAATCAACGTTTTGAAAGTAGGCTTAATTTACGTTCGAAATTAGGCTTAATCGACGATTGAAAGTATGCTTAATCGACGTTTGAAATTAGGCTTAATCGACGTTTGAAATTAGGCTTAATCGACGTTTGAAAGTAGGCTTAATCGACGTTTGAAAGTAGGCTTAATCGACGTTTGAAAGTAGGCTTAATCGACGTTTGAAAGTAGGCTTAATCGACGTTTGAAAGTAGGCTTAATCGACGTTTGAAAGTAGGCTTAATCGACGTTTGAAAGTAGGCTTAATCGACGTTTGAAAGTAGGCTTAATCGACGTTTGAAAGTAGGCTTAATCGACGTTTGAAAGTAGGCTTAATCGACGTTTGAAAGTAGGCTTAATCGATGCAATAAATCTCGTGTTTTTAAAGTAAAAACTGGCCTCGTGTTTTCAAATAAAAGCGCTTAATGTTCTGAAAATTGACACAATTTCTTTCTCTCTTTTTGGCAGAGAAGGGATAATGGCAAACGGGTGGCAGATTTTGGGGGATTCTCTTAATTAAACACGGTTCCCATTGTTCGTAGCCGTTGGTGTTTAACCCCAATAGGTCTTGATTGATATAACTTGGTCTTATTTTTTTGTTCCGGTTTTCGTCGTTAGATTATTCTCTCGTTGTGTCGTGCCACAAACTAGAATGGTTTTTCGTTCCCGTGATCTTCGTTACGCCGTGATTAACCCTCGCTTTCTATAGGACTAGATTTATTTAAAAGGATTATAAAGTCCTCTGTCTTTATTTTTTATTTTATGATTAACTCTTAAATGGGAACGCCTTATCCTGTTACTTAATCAAAGATTATCTCTTGAATCTCTCCGGTTTCTTTACGAGTTGTCAGCACGAGCTAAACCTAATTTCTGAAATTGTAATTGTGGTCCTTTAAGACAAACTTTGAATATGAATAGATTAGATAATTTAGAGGTGTGCGAGCGCTCGAAAAATTTCGAGCGCTCGGTCGAGCTTCGAGCCAAGAGTTCGGCTCGAAGCTCGACAAGATAGTTTTTCAAAAGCTCGTCAGGGTTCGAGTCCAAAAATCTAGAGCTCGTCAGGGTTCGAGCTCGATAAAAGCCAGGCGAAACGCTTGAAATAACCAATTTTAAGGCTTAATAAAATTATAACAAAGCGTAAAAGCTCGATAAATAAAATCCAGGGCTCGAGCAGGACTCCTGGCTCGATAAGGAAATATTTTCTGGGCTCGAGCTCGACTCCCAGCTCGATAAGAAAATTTTTCAGGGCTCGAGCTTGGCTCGAAGCCTGAAATTTAAGACTTGCACACCTCTATATAGATATTGATATTCATAATTGGTCACAGAATAATATCCGAACGAATTATACACAAAGTTTTTTTGTTTTTTTTAATTCCGGGGTCCGTATTTTTGTTTGTATGTTCTTTTTATTGTCCTGATGCTTTTTTTTCGTTTTGTTATTATTATATTCGCTAGCAAACGACAATTCTTGCATGAAAACCATCTCTATCCGGTTATATAACCAGTTTTCAGTCATCTCGAAAGTAGAACACGTTAACTTTTATCTCCATTTTTCCCGAAATTGTATACACTCTACCCACCCGTAAACCTATCGGTGATTCAACTAGTTAGCTTCCAAAGCCACATCATTATTCTTGTGATTGTTATTGTATCTTTTTTTTATAAAAAAAAAAGTGTTGTTATTCTGGTTCTCACGATACACAGCCATTTCAAAAAATATTCCACAAAAAACTTTATAATTGATTTTGATATTTGAATACATGGTTTTATCAGGAATACATATTTAAATATAGAAGGGATATTGAGTGTGCATCAAAGTCGACGACCCCCTTCTATGAGAGGTAATAGTTAGGAAAGGGCACTGCCTTAGGCCTCGAAATACCTTCTACAAGGTTTTATTTTGGTCATTTTCAATTTGCAAGTTGTCCGAGATAGATGACACTTTCCTGAGGAATCTGTTTGGGGTTTACGTAACCAATCGCGAGTCTCGCGTCACCAAGAGCCAATTAAGCCTCGTTCATACATAGGCCTAAATGCGCTTCGTTGCGGTTCAATTTCTATAACTGGTTATCAAACCAACGTGAGAAATCAGTTCGTGTTGGTTCGGGAAGCAGCTTGGCCAAGTCGCTTCGGTTCAATCCGCTTTGAAAATAATGAGGCGGGGAGACAAATGTGCTGATAAATCTTAAAATAACGCGATTAAAATTATACTTTCTGTCAAAAATTATTAACCAACGAGTTACAAACACGATTTACTAATTAGTTTTAGATAACTATTTAAAAATTTTAAATTCTGGGCATTTTTTAAAACGACGCTAAGCCTTGGCTTAGGTCGAACCGGAGCGAACGACCGCGAACCGTCTTGTCAGCGTGTGAACCAGGGAAAATGGAAAACGCTTCGAACTGGTTTTGCCTTCAAGTGTGAACGAGGCTTTAGATAAGTCTCTCTCGAAGTAAGATCGTAGAACCCCTAGCGACATCTAGGTTATAATATAAAGAAATGTTTAAATTGAAGATTTGAAATACTAATTTTCTCCAATTGAAGAAGCAGCTACGTTTTAAAAACGGTAACGAAGATCTGTATGTTATCACCTAGATGTCGCTAGGGGTTCTACGATATTAGTACCTCGTGGGAAGGGCGCTCGCCTCTGATTGGCTTCTTGGCTATAGTAGAGAAATTCATATCCATGTTTAGGATAAAAAACTTAAAATACTTTTCTAATTGTATTTATACTTGAAAAATTATGAAAAAAATTCAGGGTAGCATATTTTTACATAACGAAATTAGAAAAAAATACTACAGTATAGAAAAAACACAAAATAGAGGTTGGCAAATTTTTGATTATATGAAATCGTTACAAATTTGCTATCGAAAGCTGTAAGTTTAAGCTATACATTTATGTTCGGTTTGTTCACAATATTAGGAGAATTATTACGCAAATGATTATATTTTTCGGCACTTATTTTAACCCTTCTTATTGGAGCAAACGCACCTCAAATCAAATAAGCCTTCGCAATATCCCCAAGCTTTACCGATAGAGCGGCAATGATCATGACATGACTTGTCTCTCGGGCATCCGAAACCAGCTTCAGTTACGTCAATGGCTGTTAAAATTGCACCCAACTTTTAATATTAAAAAAAAGAAAACTCCAAATTTAAATAATTTGAGAAATTTCAAAATTAAAACTCCAAAAACCTTGAGTTTTGTTAAAGGGAGAATGCAACCTAATAACAAGTGATTTTTTTATCGATTCCTTATCGTTTAAATAGGCCTAATCCATCGATAAAAAGTTTACAATACAAATATTAAACTAGAAATAAATTTAGAACTTACCCTGAAAATAGGCTTAGGGGGATTCATGGAGATCCTGAATCGCGTCCGTGTAAGGTCTAGCGACCAATGAGCAAAGGCCCGTCGTTCACGCGAGACCTCCACGAGACTTACGTCGCGCGCGATTGGTCGCTAGACCTTACACGCGAGGAAATTAGGAGCTCCATGAATCCCACTAAGCCTATTTTCAGGGTAAGTTTTAAATTTATTTCTAGTTTAATATTTGTTTGTAATTTTTTTAAATAGTGGATTAGGCCTATTTATATAAAAAAACTCCTGCAATTAGGGCAATATTGAAATTATATTAAAAAATAACTCCTGCAATTAAGACCATAAAAATTATATTAAAAAAACTCCTGCAATTAGGGCAATATTTAAATTATATTAAAAAATAACTCCTGCAATTAAGACCATATAAAAATTATATTAAAATATAACTCCTGCAATTAAGGCCATATTAAAATTATATTTAAAAAAAATGATGATTTAAAATCTTAGTTTCGTCGTTTTATTTATATTCTTCGAATTAAAAGTCAATTTGAAATATTTTTCTTATATTTTAGACTAATTCTGGAAACGCGAATGTTTCTTATCCATCGTTATAAGTTTGAATACGAGTAATTTATAGATAGATAAAGCGCCAAACGCTTATCTTCGGGTAAACCTTTTAACAATTATACGAATATACTAATTTCATTTTTTATCCGAAAATAAAATATCTGAAAATATACGAATAACGGAAGATAATGGATCGATCCGATTCCGAGCTCTAGCAAAAGTAATAGAAAATTGACTTACAATTTCAAATCTTTCAATGCAACGATATATTCGAAAACTACCAATAATCGTTTTGAACTGGTCCTTATATACTAAAATATAGCCTAATCAGGTTCGAAACATTATCATTGTTTGCACTAAACTTTCTTGGAAATCGCGCATCTCTCGTAATGTTGTGCAATATTTTCCCAGGCAGTTAAACTCGTTTGCCGTTGATTTTATTTTTATTTTATTTTTATTTCTTCAGAAACAACTTTGCACACTTTATATATATTGTACAAAATACGCTATAGGGTAGAGTTTGACACTATAATTTTTCTTCAAGACTTTTTTAAGTTCTATTATTTAAAGGAAGATTATTAGGTGAAAATTTCGTACCCATTTTAATTTTTTATCTGATTCCTTGCAATTAAATATATCCTGCTGAATTTTTTCCCATTTTTTAAAAAAATATTTCGATGAGAATTAATTATTTAAAACTTAATTAGGCTTAGCTATGTGTTTGAATTTTTCACTGTTGCCAAAGGACCAATCAGAGCTAAGAGCCAATGACAGGAGACTCTATCGAAGTTAGATCGTAGAACTCCTAGCGACATCTAGGTGATAATATAAAGATCTTGGTTTAAATTGAAGATTTGAAATAGAATAGTTTACTAATTTTCTCCAAAAGAAGCGGCAGCAACTTTTTAAAAACTATAAGCTTCGCTAGTAACGAGCTTTGGATGATAATGATGCCTACAATCTTTTATAACCTAATTTTCATAAAAATCAAATCCAAAATTTAAACTACGTTATCACCTAGATGTCGCTAGGGTTTCTACTTTTTATCTTAGTAAGTCGGGGGATGAGTCCTTGGTTCTGATTGGCTTCTTGGCAATAGTAGAAAAATTCAAATGCGTGTTTAGGATATAAAACTTTAAAAAATATTTTCTAATAGTATTTGTACTTCAAAAATTATGAAAAAATTCAGGGGAGCATATTTTTACATAAGGAATCAGAAAAAAAAATACTTCATTTCAGCTAATAGTATCCCTTTAATTTTCGAGTTTCACTTTACCACGCAATCCCACTTATTATTATGGTTTAAAAAGAGGTAACTATAGTCTTTGTTATAAATATAGTTCTAAATAAGTAATTTACTCGTTAAATTACCACGGTGAAGGTAAATTACGGTAATTTAGAAATTTTAAATTAAAATTATTTTGCTTTGAAAGTGAAAAAAATTGCTAAAAGAGGTCAAAGTTCAACCTCTATTCACCTATAAATTTAAATCTCAAAGAGTTATTCGTGCTTGCCATCGTTAACGACATGTCTGAGCCAATTTGCTCTATAAGTGCAGATGGTCAAGCGTAACATGAAAAACATGGCATATTTCACAGGTGTAGTATTTGAATGAGGACTTCATCATTTAAAATCATAGAAATTCAAATACAAATCGTATTGTGTACACTGCTAAATTACCGTGAAATGATAAATTACGCTGTAAATTACCGCGTAATTTATCAATTTCTAAAATTACGATAGTTTTAGAACTCTATGTATAAGCACAAATAGTGTAATTTTATAACTAATCCGGAAAATAGGCTTAGCTCGATTCATGGAGATTCTTGAAATCCTTCGTATTGATGTATCAGCGACCAATGAGCAAAGGCCTGTCGTTAAGGCGAGATCTCAATGCGATTTTTAAGCCTTTTTATTAGGTTACATTCTCCCTTTATAGCGAGTTACCCGTGAAACTTTGGATTAATATTTTTCCCACAGAGGTCGCTCCTCCGCTATCCTAATTTCCTCCCCGTGAAAAATAATTTTAAGCTTGATTCGTGATCTGGTCTGGGTGGTTCCCTCCTAATAGACTTGCTGGAAAAAAATTGGCTTCATTTTATAATTGCTAGAATTAATTTAGTGTTTTCTTTTTGGTTCATTACTAATTATTGAACGAAAACGAGGATTGTAATATATTGTGTAGAGTAGTATTTGTTGTACATATATTAAAAATTAAATTTTTGCTTCAAGGACAATTATAAATTTAACTGACATTCAGTTAAAGTATAACCAGAGGTATATAATAACCCCCTTCGGGGGGAAGTATGAAAGGTAGGCAAAATCGACGAACAACAAGTGCCCGGCGTAAATCGCGGCGGATCGACACACCGCTTTACTCCCAAAAAATAGTTACACCATTTTGAACCTCACTAAATTTTCCCTACGCGCACTTCCGGAACTCGCGAGCTGAAGTCAACCTTCGACTCCATTTTAACAGACAGCCTGACTCCTGAGACAGGAAGTTCTCAACACAAATCGAGCCGTCTTGTTTATACAAAGACCATTTATCAGAGTAGCGACATTGAGAAGTCCAGCGCGAGCTAGTGGCCTAGATAGTCAGCAGCGGGCTCTTGTTGTTCGTGATTTTTAGCATTGGTAGTATAGAGGCTTTCATACTTCCCCCCGAAGGGGGTTATTATATACCTCTGGGATAACTCGTGTAACCTGACTCTATTCGGGCCGTGTCAAATTCATCTCGCTCCAATAGATTTTCAAATTCGCGCCTTTTTCAAAAACGCGCGAAACACGTCATATTTCAGCAAATTTAGATCAATTTGCATATTTTTAGAAAAAGAAATACTCATGCGTCACACACGTGACATCTAGTCTCGAGGTGGGATGGGTGGGAGGTGCTTTCAAAGCCACGTATTTTCCCACATGACTCAGAGATGTCGCTGCAATCAACTCGTGGTTTGTCGACGACATAGAGGATGTGAGAAGAGACATCTCTGTAGCGTAGCGTTGTAATATCTCTGGTAGTCTGAGACAGACACGAACTCGGGTGAACAAGCCAATTTTGAACTAAAATGAATTCGTGTGAAGTGAACTTTCCTAAGTCAAATTAGGATAATATTAGGCGAATTCTTTTGAACTGGAACTAGTGTTTACAACGAAGAGTTGAATGTCTGCCCCTTCGATAAAAACCTTAGCTATTAGACGTGTAGCGCAAAGGTTACTTGTAATACCTTGTGTCAGCTTAAGATTAACGAAATGTGAAACTTTTTGTGTGTTTTGCTCATCTTGTTAGCCCTAATTTATTTTTGCCACTAACGAGTGGATGCCCGTTGAATTTTTAATGAGATTGGAAACTTTCTTCCGTACCGGTATGCGCTGATAATTTTACTTTTCTTCGCTCGACCCAGACGAAAGCCCAAAACTCTAGCCCATATCATACTTTAGCTAATAACGAAAAGGTTAGGGAAAAACCAGGAAAAATCAGGGAATTTGAATCTGAAAAAACTGTGGCAATCCGGTGAATTGGGCAAAATTAAAAATGCCTTTGTTCTACGTCTTCTTTTATTGAATTCGTACGAAAATATGCTTTCGCTCTGAGAAGACGTTCTTTAAGCCTTTTAAAATTGATGAAATTGACAAAATTTTACCGTCAAAAAGAGTTGAATAAATTAGCATATATTTTACAAAAAGCCATTATCCACGATGATATATTCAGTTTTTGTTGTGAGAAAACTATACGGTAGTTGACCACTTAGTGGCTAACGAGGAAGCGTGATGGACACCGCCCTGTAAAAACAAACTCTTAACTCATTATACTGTCTTCTCCTCATTGTAATACGCAAATTCGCTTTCATTAGCGGACAAAAGACCAAAACAGGCAGATTTCCGCTACAACCAATTATCCAAAATATACCGAAACAAAAGATCTAAATGATTCCAATTTGAAGGACCAATATATAATGATTTCTCATTTTAGGAAAATATAATGATGGTTTAATAATTAGTCAATTGTTTTCAAGTGTATTTGGGTCGAATAAGGGTTATTTAGTACGATGGGAAAACACGAGATGGCGCTGATTTTTATAATAATGGTCTCAGTTTTTCTGGGGGTAAGGATTGTTAGGAATTATTTCCCCACGGAAGAGGGTGGGCATTCTGTAGGCCAGACGGTAACGCAGGGTGACCACTTTTCCTATATTTCCAATTTTTTCCTATATTTTCACCTCCTGCCTATTTTCTGCTATAATTTAATGGCAATTCCTATAATCTCCTATATTTCTACTCAAAATCTCTAGTTAAGGGTAAAGTTCTAAATCATACTGTCAGCTGTGGCTGTATAAGATTATTTTAGCTTAACTGTATATTTTCCAGTTAAAATAGTCTGTAAAATTCCATACTATTTAAGCAATTGAATTATATTAATACCGTGTTTAAACCGGTGGCGAGAGTTGTGACGCAATAATAAACATGGTTCCTACTTTTAATTATTTTCCTATTTTATCATATATTTTACACTTATTTCTTCCTATTTTATCATATATTTTACACTTATTTCTTCCTATTTTATCCTATATTTTACATAAAATTCTTCCTATATTTTCCTATATTTCGCAAAGAAATTTCCTATATTTCCTATATAGGATTTTAAAATTTTCAGTGGTCACCCTGGTAACGGTTATTGGTTGATAGGTTATATTGTGGCGACATCTATGAGTTTACGCGTAAAACACAGTTATAATATACATTTCTTATCGTAACTAGAGAGAAATTCAACTTAAAATTGATAAATTATACCTCGAACTACGTCTGACTTTTATGGTTCGTCAGAAGTAAAGTTGAAGAATTTAGCTATATTAAATTTACTCAAAAATCATAATTGTTAAAAAATTTGAAAATAAAGCTGGAATCTTCACCCTCCTTTTAATTAAATTTTAAATACTGCAGATTTATAAATATATACTGCATTACGATACAAAATTCAATTAACCTTCTTATATTTCAATTTTCGATTATTTCATTTTTATTTTTTAGCCACACCATACTCCTTAGTTTGGGGGTGTAGCTATTATATTCGATTTGTCGGCTTTTACGTACAGTCGTCGTCGTAATCGTTGACGTGGTTGTGACGAGGTAACGAAAGTCTAGTAACTAAACTTAAGAGTAAAAATAAAGTAATTCGCAGCGACAACGCAGTAAGTCGCCCGCGAAAACGCAGTAATTCGCCCGCGAAAACGCAGTAATTCGCCCGCGAAAACGCAGTAATTCGCCCGCGAAAACGCAGTAATTCGCCCGCGAAAACGCAGTAATTCGCCCGCGAAAACGCAGTAATTCGCCCGCGAAAACGCAGTAATTCGCCCGCGAAAACGCAGTAATTCGCCCGCGAAAACGCAGTAATTCGCCCGCGAAAACGCAGTAATTCGCCCGCGAAAACGCAGTAATTCGCCCGCGAAAACGCAGTAATTCGCCCGCGAAAACGCAGTAATTCGCCCGCGAAAACGCAGTAATTCGCCCGCGAAAACGCAGTAATTCGCCCGCGAAAACGCAGTAATTCGCCCGCGAAAACGCAGTAATTCGCCCGCGAAAACGCAGTAATTCGCCCGCGAAAACGCAATAATTCGCCCGCGAAAACGCAATAATTCGCCCGCGAAAACGCAATAATTCGCCCGCGAAAACGCAATAATTCGCCCGCGAAAACGCAATAATTCGCCCGCGAAAACGCAATAATTCGCCCGCGAAAACGCAATAATTCGCCCGCGAAAACGCAATAATTCGCCCGCGAAAACGCAATAATTCGCCCGCGAAAACGCAATAATTCGCCCGCGAAAACGCAGTAATTCGCCCGCGAAAACGCAGTAATTCGCCCGCGAAAACGCAGTAATTCGCCCGCGAAAACGCAGTAATTCGCCCGCGAAAACGCAGTAATTCGCCCGCGAAAACGCAGTAATTCGCCCGCGAAAACGCAGTAATTCGCCCGCGAAAACGCAGTAATTCGCCGGCGAAAACGCAATAATTCGCCCGCGAAAACGCAATAATTCGCCCGCGAAAACGCAGTAATTCGCCCGCGAAAACGCAGTAATTCGCCCGCGAAAACGCAGGAATTCGCCCGCGAAAACGCAGGAATTTTCCGCGAAAACGCAGTAACTCGAAGATGTTGAAAACTTAACTTACTTTTTCACGACTGGTTTAAAATCTCCAAAAGAATCCAAGTTTATTCTCTGGTTGTTGCTTCTCATATGGACTTGGGCATCTCGTTTTATAAGCAGTTTTAGACCAACGTTAGGAACTCCTATCTATAATCCATTTAAATTCTCTTTTGACAAGGTCGCTTTTATAATTCATAGTATTGTTGTTGATGGGAGACAAATATCGGGACGAGGATCACGCTATCACGCACTATTAATAATAAAATCACGACAGATATTTTTAGACCCCGACCTTCAAGAGTTTATTTGTTTTGGTGTGGTTAAGGGGAGGTAGAACCATTATTTAAATAGTTTTAGAGGACTCTAGGGCAGTTGTGAAACATGGTTTAATTATGGATTCGTTTCACCATGAATAAGTTTCGACGTTAGAAACGTAAAAAAGTGTAGGGCGTTTTGAATGGTTAACACAAATTTGCAATATTTGAATGCCTTATTTTATTTGCAGATATTTCGATATTTGAGTAATCGTTATAATTTCAGTATTTTACAGGGTCAAGGAAAGTCAGGGAGTTTAAAGATAAGCACAGAAGGTTAGGACGTAAAAGTCAGGGAATTTAAAGATGTGCCCAGAAAGTCAGGGAATTTTAAATAAGAATAGAAGGTCAGGGAGTTTAAAAATAAGCACAGAAGGTTAGGACGTAAAAGTCAGGGAATTTAAAGATGTGCCCAGAAAGTCAGGGAATTTTAAATAAGCCTAGAAGGTCAGGGAATTTTACATGAGCACAGAAGGTCTGGGAATATAACTTTAGCCCAGAAGGTCAAGGAATTTAAAAAATAGCCCAGAAGGTCAGGGAAAGTCAAGAAATTTAAAAATGAGCCCAATAGGTCAGGAAAAAGTTATCCAATTTGAAAAAGAGCCAGTAAGGTCGGGGAAAAGTCAGGGAATTTAAAAAATTTACAAGTTCAGCAAAAATCTATAAAAGTCAGAAAATCTCTCCTCAAGAGTTTTGTACAAATATTTCTCGGTAAATCCATTGCCACCAAAGTTCAGTTGGTCACAGTCACTTCAAATGGAACATTTTACATATACATAGTACCTTCAGGCATCTTTCCGCTATAATGACGCAATCTTTTCCACATCATCATCTTCTTCAGACTACAACCACGGACAATATAAGACCCTACATCACCCCCCTTGGTATTAGTAGAGGTGTGGCTAACAAAAGTAATAAAATATACCTTAAATAATTGGGAACTTAAAAATAAACCGTCTTTTAGGTCCCAAGGCATCCGCGTAACTAAAATAGATTCCGGAAAAGTGTGGCTGTCGCCGCTTAACAATTAACTGAAATTAGATCGCCCAGTTTTTAGCCAGTCGTGGTTTTTAATTAAGGAAAACAAAACCGGGTCTATAAAAATAATATAATATATTATTCGTTAGTTTTTAATGTCCAATTTTAACATTAAGGTTAGTTCTCGGAATATATATAACTTTTATCTACTGAATTTAATTCAAATGACATTCGTTTGTTTAAAATGAAATAGATCTACTGATTTCAATTTTGATTTTATCCATTTTCTTAAACTTATCCGGAGATGTTTTTTATCAAAGTAGGCTTAACACGGATCTACTCGTCAATAAAGTTCTAACAAGAACTACGGTCACACTAGTATTTCTTAATCGATTTGACATCATAAAATCAAACCGATATTCAAATCGCATGGAATCGTTTTAAGCATCGCATGTTCACGTATTATCTTCAAAAATCGATTTATCGTAGCTCCATCTATCGATTGTTGAAACCGAATCGATATGAAACTGGTTCCCGAAGCAGTTTCGAGAAATCGAATCAAATCGATTCAAGAAAAGACGGTTTCCCGTTCACATGACTCTAGCATAACGTTTTGAAATAGTTTAAATCGATTCCAAGGCCTAGTATGAACGCAGCTATATATTAGTTGTTTAAACCAAATCGGTATGAAACTGGTTCCCGAAGCGGTTTCGAGAAATCGAATCAAATCGATTCGAGAAAAGACGGTTTCCCGTTCACATGACTCTAGCAAAACGTTTTGAAATAGTTTAAATCGATTCCAAGGCCTAGTATGAACGCAGCTATATATTAGTTGTTGAAACCAAATCGATATGAAACTGGTTCCCGAAGCAGTTTCGAGAAATCGAATCAAATCGATTCGAGAAAAGAAGGTTTCCCGTTCACATGATTGTAGCAAAACGATTTGAAATAGTTTAAATCGATTCTAAGGCCTAGTATGAACGCAGCTATATATTAGTTGTTGAAACCAAATCGGTATGAAACTCGTTCCCGAAGCACTTTCGAGAAATCGAATCAAATCGATTCGAGAAAAGACGGTTTCCCGTTCACATGACTCCAGCAAAACGTTTTGAAATAGTTTAAATCGATTCCAATGCCTAGTATGAACGCAGCTATATATTAGTTGTTGAAACCAAATCGATATGAAACTGGTTCCCGAAGCAGTTTCGAGAAATCGAATCAAATCGATTCGAGAAAAGACGGTTTCCCGTTCACATGATTGTAGCAAAACGTTTTGAAATAGTTTAAATCGATTCTAAGGCCTAGTATGAACGTAGCTAAATTGACTGGAGCGTTTGGATCCGTATTAAGCCTACTGTCCTACTAAGTTTATAATTTATTTTTAATGCTTGGTAAATTTAGAATGGTTTAAATAAACCATAATTGAATGGTGGTATAATTTTAAAACTCGATTTTTTCAAGTCTGAAGTGTCAGGAAAAAACTTGTAAAATCACACGATGGCCTTTATTTAATTTTAATCTTTGCTAGCTATAATGATAGTCTTAACATCTAGCCGTAATTATAATCAAAATAATTGCTCAATTAAAATTAAATATTTAGAGCTATTAAAAGAATTGATGGGGTCAATAACTTAGTGCACCTTCTTTGCGGTTTTACTTATTGGTCGTTAGAAATTAGGTTTTGACGAACTTTAGGTTTATTCATGGTTTTACTAGTTTTGGATAACTCGTGGTTTTGCTGAATTTGGATAATTCGTGTTTTTGCCGAATTTGGATAATTCATGTTGACAATTTGATTAATTTGTTGTTTTTGTACCGAATTTGGTTAAATCGTGCTTTTGCCAAATTTAGATAATTCGTGGTTTTGTGCCGAATTTGGATAGTTCGTGGTTTTGTGCCGAATTTGGATTATTCGTGGTTTTTGTACCGAATTTGGATAATTCGTGACTTTTATACCGAATTTGGATAACTTGTTGTTTTTGTACCGAATTTGTATAACTTGTTGTTTTTGTACCGAATTCAAATGGTTAAATCGTGGTTTTGCCTAATTTAGATAATTCGTGGTTTTTGTACGGAATTTGGATAGTTCGTGGTTTTCGCACCGAATTGGGATAATTCGTGATTTTTGGATAATTCGTGGTTTTTGTCAAATTCTGTTAATTCGTGGTTTTCAAGAATTTGGATATTTCGAAGTTTGAAAAAATTTGGAAAGTTCGAAGTTTGAAAAAATTTGGAAAGTTCGAAGTTTGAAAAAATTTGGAAAGTTCGAAGTTTGAAAAAATTTGGATAGTTGGAAGTTTGAAAAAATTTGGATAGTTCGAAGTTTGAAAAAATTTGGATAGTTCGAAGTTTGAAAAAATTTGGATAGTTCGAAGTTTGAAAAAATTTGGATAGTTCGAAGTTTGAAAAAATTTGGATAGTTCGAAGTTTGAAAAAATTTGGATAGTTCGAAGTTTGAAAAAATTTGGATAGTTCGAAGTTTGAAAAAATTTGGATAGTTCGAAGTTTGAAAAAATTTGGATAGTTCGAAGTTTGAAAAAATTTGGATAGTTCGAAGTTTGAAAAAATTTGGATAGTTCGAAGTTTGAAAAAATTTGGATAATTTGAGGTTTGAATAATGTGGATAATTTGATGTTGATTCCGAAAATAAATTCGGAAGATTTTTAGCTCGAATATTCCCTTTGAAATTGTAAAGATCATCCTGTTTATTTCGTAGTTTGCCAATATTTCATTAGATTTGCATAAAACATTTTTTTATTTCATAATTTTCATTAATGTTTTTTATTATTTTTGTCTTTTGCAGGTAAGAAAAAATTCTTTGGATAATTTTTGGTTGTACTATTGGGATGAACGATAAGTTTTTTTTTTAATTTTATCTAAATTACAACACGTTTAAGTAGTTTAATTTAATTTAATTGCAAGCTGATTTACCACTAAATCGCGGAGGGGCAAAATAATTTCAACGAAATTTAATTTGGGTCGTAATTTGCCTTACAATATAAATATAATTGCACAATCAAGCCCGTTCAAATATCTACACGAACGGCAGGTGAATCTTCTTCTTATAATTGCTAAAAAAACCTCATTTCTTAATTGGCGAAACGAACAAAAATTGAATTCCTTCCGAGAAATAAATTTTTAACGTCATGCTAAATATTATAAAATAAAAATATCTTATTCAAGCGGTCAACTTATGACGCAGGTGCAAATTAAAGATAGCCCGGCCGGTTCATGTCTAAAAGCTTGAGAAATCTCTCTAATCTCACGCACTTTAGTGGCATTGCAACAAACAACGGTATTGTTTGTCGTGACCCCTAAGAATGTGTTATTCCTGTTTAAAGGTCAAGTCTCCTGCGCTTGAACTTGTTGCGTGACCCTCACAACAAAAACACAAATATAATTTATAGGAAATTTAGGAAATTTTCTATCGATTTATAGGAAATATATTACAATTACTATAGGAAAATATATTACAATTACTATAGGAAAATATATTACAATTACTATAGGAAAATATATTACAATTACTATAGGAAAATATATTACAATTACTATAGGAAAATATATTACAATTACTATAGGGAAATATATTACAATTGCTATAGGAAAATATATTACAATTATAGGAAAATATATTACAATTACTATAGGAAAATATATTACAATTACTATAGGAAAATATATTACAATTACTATAGGAAAATATATTACAATTACTATAGGAAAATATATTACAATTACTATAGGAAAATATATTACAATTACTATAGGAAAATATATTACAATTACTATAGGAAAATATATTACAATTACTATAGGAAAATATATTACAATTACTATAGGAAAATATATTTCAATTACTATAGGAAAATATATTTCAATTACTATAGGAAAATATAAAATTTCTGTGGGAAATTAATTAACTGTAATTCTAAATTTAAATACTAATTAATATTTTTTATCGCGCCGTATTTCAAATACGCCTGTGAGGTTTTATCTTGAAAATATCTTGGGTGCTAAGAAATAATTTAATCTTTGGTTTCTGTGAGGGATGTTTCCGAAAGCCGTTGAACTTTTCCCACGTTTACACACACGCTCACGCACACCGTTCGTCTGATTATAAATAATGAACGTGCGGTATCCCTTTGACCCGTTATGTGGAAGTGAAATTCGGGCTTCGTAGGCATCCATATTAATATGATAACATATCCTTAGTTTCCTTCAACCTTGATCCGGTTTTTGAATCGCGAATCGCTCTTAACATCGTGAGTGTTGATCAAATCTTACGTACTCCATCACGCGCACCATTTTAGGTTTTAAATACCAACACCATTTTAGGTTTTAAAACCCAAAACCATTTTAGGTTTTAAATACCAACACCGTTTTAGGTTTTAAATACCAACACCGTTTTAGGTTTTAAATACCAACACCGTTTTAGGTTTTAAATACCAACACCGTTTTAGGTTTTAAATACCAACACCGTTTTAGGTTTTAAATACCAACACCGTTTTAGGTTTTAAATACCAACACCGTTTTAGGTTTTAAATACCAACACCGTTTTAGGTTTTAAATACCAACACCGTTTTAGGTTTTAAATACCAACACCGTTTTAGGTTTTAAATACCAATACCATTTTAGGTTTTAAATACCAACACCATTTTAGGTTTTAAATACCAACACCGTTTTAGGTTTTAAATACCAACACCGTTTTAGGTTTTAAATACCAACACCGTTTTAGGTTTTAAATACCAACACCGTTTTAGGTTTTAAATACCAACACCGTTTTAGGTTTTAAATACCAACACCGTTTTATGGGTTTTAAATACCAACACCATTTTAGGTTTTAAATACCAACACCATTTTAGGTTTTAAATACCAACACCGTTTTAGGTTTTAAATACCAACACCGTTTTAGGTTTTAAATACCATCACCGTTTTAGGTTTTAAATACCATCACCGTTTTAGGTTTTAAATACCATCACCGTTTTAGGTTTTAAATACCATCACCGTTTTAGGTTTTAAATACCATCACCGTTTTAGGTTTTAAATACCATCACCGTTTTAGGTTTTAAATACCATCACCGTTTTAGGTTTTAAATACCAACACCGTTTTAGGTTTTAAATACCAACACCGTTTTAGGTTTTAAATACCAACACCGTTTTAGGTTTTAAATACCAACACCGTTTTAGGTTTTAAATACCAACACCGTTTTAGGTTTTAAATACCAACACCGTTTTAGGTTTTAAATACCAACACCGTTTTAGGTTTTAAATACCAACACCGTTTTAGGTTTTAAATACCAACACCGTTTTAGGTTTTAAATACCAACACCGTTTTAGGTTTTAAATACCAACACCGTTTTAGGTTTTAAATACCAATACCATTTTAGGTTTTAAATACCAACACCATTTTAGGTTTTAAATACCAACACCATTTTAGGTTTTAAATACCAACACCGTTTTAGGTTTTAAATACCAACACCGTTTTAGGTTTTAAATACCAACACCGTTTTAGGTTTTAAATACCAACACCGTTTTAGGTTTTAAATACCAACACCGTTTTATGGGTTTTAAATACCAACACCATTTTAGGTTTTAAATACCAACACCATTTTAGGTTTTAAATACCAACACCGTTTTAGGTTTTAAATACCATCACCGTTTTAGGTTTTAAATACCATCACCGTTTTAGGTTTTAAATACCATCACCGTTTTAGGTTTTAAATACCAACACCGTTTTAGGTTTTAAATACCAACACCGTTTTAGGTTTTAAATACCAACACCGTTTTAGGTTTTAAATACCAACACCGTTTTAGGTTTTAAATACCAACACCGTTTTAGGTTTTAAATACCAACACCGTTTTAGGTTTTAAATACCAACACCGTTTTAGGTTTTAAATACCAATACCATTTTAGGTTTTAAATACCAACACCATTTTAGGTTTTAAATACCAACACCGTTTTAGGTTTTAAATACCAACACCGTTTTAGGTTTTAAATACCAACACCGTTTTAGGTTTTAAATACCAACACCGTTTTAGGTTTTAAATACCAACACCGTTTTAGGTTTTAAATACCAACACCGTTTTATGGGTTTTAAATACCAACACCATTTTAGGTTTTAAATACCAACACCGTTTTATGGGTTTTAAATACCAACACCATTTTAGGTTTTAAATACCAACACCATTTTAGGTTTTAAATACCAACACCGTTTTAGGTTTTAAATACCATCACCGTTTTAGGTTTTAAATACCATCACCGTTTTAGGTTTTAAATACCATCACCGTTTTAGGTTTTAAATACCATCACCGTTTTAGGTTTTAAATACCATCACCGTTTTAGGTTTTAAATACCATCACCGTTTTAGGTTTTAAATACCAACACCGTTTTAGGTTTTAAATACCAACACCGTTTTAGGTTTTAAATACCAACACCGTTTTAGGTTTTAAATACCAACACCGTTTTAGGTTTTAAATACCAACACCGTTTTAGGTTTTAAATACCAACACCGTTTTAGGTTTTAAATACCAACACCGTTTTAGGTTTTAAATACCAACACCGTTTTAGGTTTTAAATACCAATACCGTTTTAGGTTTTAAATACCAACACCATTTTAGGTTTTAAATACCAACACCATTTTAGGTTTTAAATACCAACACCGTTTTAGGTTTTAAATACCAACACCGTTTTAGGTTTTAAATACCAACACCATTTTAGGTTTTAAATACCAACACCGTTTTAGGTTTTAAATACCATCACCGTTTTAGGTTTTAAATACCATCACCGTTTTAGGTTTTAAATACCATCACCGTTTTAGGTTTTAAATACCAACACCGTTTTAGGTTTTAAATACCAACACCGTTTTAGGTTTTAAATACCAACACCGTTTTAGGTTTTAAATACCAACACCGTTTTAGGTTTTAAATACCAACACCGTTTTAGGTTTTAAATACCAACACCGTTTTAGGTTTTAAATACCAACACCGTTTTAGGTTTTAAATACCAACACCGTTTTAGGTTTTAAATACCAACACCGTTTTAGGTTTTAAATACCAACACCGTTTTCGGTTTTAAATACCAATACCATTTTAGGTTTTAAATACCAACACCATTTTAGGTTTTAAATACCAACACCATTTTAGGTTTTAAATACCAACACCGTTTTAGGTTTTAAATACCAACACCGTTTTAGGTTTTAAATACCAACACCGTTTTAGGTTTTAAATACCAACACCGTTTTAGGTTTTAAATACCAACACCGTTTTATGGGTTTTAAATACCAACACCATTTTAGGTTTTAAATACCAACACCATTTTAGGTTTTAAATACCAACACCGTTTTAGGTTTTAAATACCATCACCGTTTTAGGTTTTAAATACCATCACCGTTTTAGGTTTTAAATACCATCACCGTTTTAGGTTTTAAATACCATCACCGTTTTAGGTTTTAAATACCATCACCGTTTTAGGTTTTAAATACCGACACCGTTTTAGGTTTTAAATACCAACACCGTTTTAGGTTTTAAATACCAACACCGTTTTAGGTTTTAAATACCAACACCGTTTTAGGTTTTAAATACCAACACCGTTTTAGGTTTTAAATACCAACACCGTTTTAGGTTTTAAATACCAACACCGTTTTAGGTTTTAAATACCAACACCGTTTTAGGTTTTAAATACCAACACCGTTTTACGTTTTAAATACCAACACCGTTTTAGGTTTTAAATACCAACACCGTTTTAGGTTTTAAATACCAACACCGTTTTACGTTTTAAATACCAACACCGTTTTAGGTTTTAAATACCAACACCATTTTAGGTTTTAAATACCAACACCATTTTAGGTTTTAAATACCAACACCATTTTAGGTTTTAAATACCAACACCGTTTTAGGTTTTAAAACCCAAAACCGTTTTAGATTTTAAATACCAACACCGTTTTAGGTTTTAAATGCCAACACCGTTTTAGGTTTTAAATGCCAACACCGTTTTAGGTTTTAAATACCAACACCGTTTTAGGTTTTAAATACCAACACCGTTTTAGGTTTTAAATACCAACACCATTTTATAGGTTTTAAATACCAACACCATTTTATAGGTTTTAAATACCAACACCATTGTAACTCAGTGGCCGGATTCAGCTGCTGCAGTTCGCTAATACCATCCGCCCCCTACGGTATTAGTGCGTGACGTTATTTCCTACAGTGTTAATTCAAGTTAGATGGGCGGTCCCGGATTGGTGGCTACTGCGCAAGCGTATTACCTTAATTTTCCCCATAAATATTTCGAACGGAAATGGTTTTTTAATGATTATGTCCAGTCATACGGTTGACGTCACGATTCACGAATAATCTAGCACGTGGCCAGAGACGGAAATAAGAAAAGTTTTCTTAACCCCCTTCACCTATTCAAAGTAATCGGACATTTAAAATAATTATCAGACATTACTAGATTTCTTCTATTAATAAGAACTTTTTCATATAGGACAAACTCCCTCTCAAAAATAATAAGTTATGGGGCATTTGGCAAAATATATCAGACAATGTCCACTGCACTTACAGACGACAAACACACCTTCAACGTGACGTTTGCTTTAAATTTCCCGCGGTAGCATCATGCAGACAGCTGAAGGTAGTGAGCTGAACTGAACCATAAAGTATGCAGTTACTATCAGGGTGGGAAATAAGTTTTTTTTTTTAAAGTGAACAAATGACCACCGACCCCCTGAGGAGTCACAGGCAAAACTCACACTCACACAGCCTGATAAATTAGCTTTCAATGACTCGGACCTACAGGTATAACATTTTTTCTACTAATTTTGTAGAAACAAAACTACCAAAGTCCAAACAAACTTCCAAATATTATTGAATCACGACACGCTTGGAAAAAATCCTTGAATTTTCTAAGTGGTCACGCCACTTACCCCCTCCGATTTAATTTTTTAAGCGATCGAGGCAATTTTTAAAGTAGTCATTTGCCCTCTGGCACGCCTTATTTCCCACGCTGATTGCTACTTGCTCATTCTCGTCCCTACATACATAGCTATACCTGTCTAAGGGTTGCCGCCGGAAATGCAGCCATTCTTCTTAATACGCTCCTCCTAGGGGCGTGGCGTATTAAGCTAATACCGTCTAATACCATCCAGCTGAATCCGGCTACAGATGATTTATCTAACTTAAAGCCAACAATTACGCAACTAGCAAGTACTTCATTAGGTCGTTTATAATATAAATAACCCTGTAAATTTTATCAAAGAGCTTGATAATTGTATCTAAATTGATTGATAGCTTTATCAAAAGTGGAGAATAATGTTTACGAGTCAATTAGTCACTTTCAACCGAAGCAACTTTAGATATCGACCATTAGATTACTTTAAAATTAATTAATCGTGTACAAGATATATATTGACCTTCAATTTTTGTTTTTGTGAAATACGACGATATTTTTCCATCAAATGGGTAAATCATTTAGGGTTTTCAAAAATTGATTTCTTATTTTTCAAAAGTAATAAAAGGTGACCCCACGTTAAAAATGAGCCCTATATTAAAATGCAAAAGGCCATAACTTCTCTTTGCAGCCACCTAGGCATAAACCGATTGCACCATTAGAAAGTAGACATTCCGTATATTATTTTAAGATCGTAAAATATTGTTTCGCCACTCATAAAAGTTGTTTCGCCACTCGATAAAAATCGAGAAAATTTCCAAAAATGAGCCCTATATTAAAATTCAAAAAGCCATAACTTTTCTTTGCAGCCTCCTAGGCATAAACCGATTGCACCATTAGAAAGTAGACATTCCATATATTATTTTAAGATCATAAAATATTGCTTCGCTACTCATAGAAGTTGTTTCGCCACTCGATAAAAATCGAGAAAATTTCCAAAAATGAGCCCTATATTAAAATTCAAAAAGCCATAACTTTTCTTTGCAGCCTCCTAGGCATAAACCGATTGCACCATTAGAAAGTAGACATTCCATATATTATTTTAAGATCATAAAATATTGCTTCGCTACTCATAGAAGTTGTTTCGCCACTCGATAAAAATCGAGAAAATTTCCAAAAATGAGCCCTATATTAAAATTCAAAAAGCCATAACTTTTCTTTGCAGCCTCCTAGGCATAAACCGATTGCACCATTAGAAAGTAGACATTCCATATATTATTTTAAGATCATAAAATATTGCTTCGCTACTCATAGAAGTTGTTTCGCCACTCGATAAAAATCGAGAAAATTTCCAAAAATGAGCCCTATATTAAAATTCAAAAAGCCATAACTTTTCTTTGCAGCCTCCTAGGCATAAACCGATTGCACCATTAGAAAGTAGACATTCCATATATTATTTTAAGATCATAAAATATTGCTTCGCTACTCATAGAAGTTGTTTCGCCACTCGATAAAAATCGAGAAAATTTCCAAAAATGAGCCCTATATTAAAATTCAAAAAGCCATAACTTTTCTTTGCAGCCTCCTAGGCATAAACCGATTGCACCATTAGAAAGTAGACATTCCATATATTATTTTAAGATCATAAAATATTGCTTCGCTACTCATAGAAGTTGTTTCGCCACTCGATAAAAATCGAGAAAATTTCCAAAAATGAGCCCTATATTAAAATTCAAAAAGCCATAACTTTTCTTTGCAGCCTCCTAGGCATAAACCGATTGCACCATTAGAAAGTAGACATTCCATATATTATTTTAAGATCATAAAATATTGCTTCGCCACTCATAGAAGTTGTTTCGCCACTCGATAAAAATCGAGAAAATTTCCAAAAATGAGCCCTATATTAAAATTCAAAAAGCCATAACTTTTCTTTGCAGCCTACTAGGCATAAACCGATTGCACCATTAGAAAGTAGACATTCCATATATTATTTTAAGATCATAAAATATTGCTTCGCCACTCATAAAAGTTGTTTCGCCACTCGATAAAAATCGAGAAAATTTCCAAAAATGAGCCCTATATTAAAATTCCAAAGGCCGTAACTTTTCTTTGCAGCCTCCTAGGCATAAACCGATTGCACCATTAGAAAGTAGACATTCCATATATTATTTTAAGATCATAAAATATTGCTTCGCCACTCATAAAAGTTGTTTCGCCACTCGATAAAAATCGAGAAAATTTCCAAAAATGAGCCCTATATTAAAATGCAAAAGGCCGTAACTTTTCTTTGCAGCCTCCTAGGCATAAACCGATTGCACCATTAGAAAGTAGACATTCCGTATATTATTTTAAGATCATAAAATATTGCTTCGCCACTCATAAAAGTTGTTTCGCCACTCGATAAAAATCGAGAAAATTTCCAAAAATGAGCCCTATATTAAAATTCAAAAAGCCATAACTTTTCTTTGCAGCCTCCTAGGCATAAACCGATTGCACCATTAGAAAGTAGACATTCCATATATTATTTTAAGATCATAAAATATTGCTTCGCCACTCATAGAAGTTGTTTCGCCACTCGATAAAAATCGAGAAAATTTCCAAAAATGAGCCCTATATTAAAATGCAAAAGGCCATAACTTTTCTTTGCAACCACCTAGGCATAAACCGATCGCACCATTAGAAAGTAGACATTCCGTATATTATTTTAAGATCATAAAATATTGCTTCGCCACTCATAAAAGTTGTTTCGCCACTCGATAAAAATCGAGAAAATTTCCAAAAATGAGCCCTATATTAAAATTCAAAAATAGGTTGTTTCGGCCTTTCATTCTCCCTTTAAAGCAGCACTGAGAGGCACCGCGATAAAATATATCTCTTGAAAAGTGTAGTCTCATAACTAGTTTGCTTGGGGTCTGTATTTAATCCCGAGATTTTTCGTAAGACAATTTTTCTTCTGGGGGAAGGAAGGTGGTTGGTTCTTTATCATTTGAAAACAAAAGAAATAACGACGCGTCCGCGCCCGGGGATGCCACTGACCCGAAGCGGGGTCAACTCCACAAAGATAATTAAAGGGCTAGTTTAACTCGATCCATCTGGTCACAATTTAATTTTAATTGGATCTCAAATAAAGTATTATCGTTAGGATGAATAAGAAAATATAAGTTTGTTCCCTAAATGTATTCGAATAATTTTATTTAAAGGCTAAAAGTTATCCGCTGCCATTAAAGAAATGTAAAAGTATAAAGGAATAACGTCAGAAGCCGATGAAACCCTCCTTTGAAGTTTATTACTCTCGGGTCTTGTCTACCCCTCTCTGTATGGGTTATTCTCAAAAGGCGCGATCCGTACGCCTCCTAACGGTAGATGTTTTCGGAGCGGAAGTTCGTCGAGCGAATATCTCTAGCAGCCTTGGAGTTCGTCCAAAAAACGTCGTCGTTTGTGGAGAGAGAGAATTTCCAATTTTCCGTAGACAGGGGGGATGAAGTAAGACCCCTTCTAACTCGTAAAATTGGGATTTTTACCCATACAGAGAGGAGCGCTATATGGAACATTGGAGTAGTAGACTTCAAAGGAGGGTTTCATCGGCTTCTGATAACGTCAAGTACTTGTCAGTCGAACTGAAGTCCAACAAAGCACACTGGATATCAATCAAATAGAGCATTGCTTTCAACAGTGTATCGCCTCGTCAATAATAATAATTCCTATATTTCTATAATAATTCCTATTCCTTTAATATCCTATGTTTCAATAATTCCTTTTATATCCTATATACATTCCATAAAATAAAATAAATAAGGCGCTACTATACCTTTCCAGCTAGCTAGGGGAGGCACGCGAGGGTCTCATTGCTGGATTGTGATATCTTCCGATAGCCCAATTTTATTCATGTCCCGTCACATTTCGCCTTAGCCCCCTTTGCACAAAGCGACGCCATATCAATAGCGACTACCCTACAACACTCTGAAACAAAGGAAATTCCGAAACTCGTAGTTAGACCACGGATATAGAGAAGTTCCCTAGCGCACCCACTAAAATAAAACAGGTCCTCTAGGGTTAATTCCTGGGTGGATAAGAGGGAAAAGGTTAAAGGGTCATTCGATGGCATTTTTTTTAAAATATATTGTCTTTGTCTCTCAGATTTATTTATCATTTATCTCGTATGATTGGTGGCTTTTTTAAAATTTAAAAAGTTGCATTATTGTGGCCATCAAGCTTTTGTTCTTGTTACAATATTGTAGTATTTGAAACAATAGATTATTTCCGTAGAGGGTTGTTGGTTCGCGTGGGCTTTGAAGTAAGTTTTTCCGATATATTATTTATTAAGTTTAACCAGAAGCCGATGAAACCCTCCTTTGAAGTCTACTACCCTAATGTTCGATATAGCGCTCCTCTCTGTATGGGTAAAATTGCCAATTTTACGAGATCGGAGGGGTACTACTTCATACCCCCTGTCTACTCAAAATTGGAAATTCTCTCTCTCCACCAACGACGACGTTTTTTTGACGAACTCCAAGGCTGCTAGAGATATTTGTCGACGAACTTCCGCTCCGAAAATATCTACCGTTAGGAGGCGTACGAATCGCGCTTTTTGAAACTAACCCATACAGAGAGGGGTAGACAAGACCAGGGAGTAATAGACTTCAAAGGAGGGTTTCATCGGCTTCTGGTTTAACCCAGATTTTGATCCATTTTCATAATTTTGTCCCAGAAGTTTGATTCATTTTGAATTTCTATAATAGTAAATATTAGCGGTTTATAATTCTAAAAGAAAAAATACTAATATTTTTTTAATATGGTATATTAGCACACGTTATAATATTCAATCATTTCCGTGGAAAAATAATTAATATTCGTATGATATTTTTCATTTAATTTCCCTTTTACGGAGGTATATTACCTAAATATATACCCAATATAAGATGTTGCGTAAACTATCAGGCCACTAATATCGAAGAAAAACCACCCTTATTAACTGCCAGAGTTTTCCCAGAAATTAGCCCCAGTTTTTGAATAATGCATCGAGTCTTTGGACGATTTCAAGGTTAATTTCTCAACGTTTAGCCATTCAAACAAGCGTTCATCCTTGAAACTACTTAATAATTTATATAGGAAAACCGCAAAAACGTTTGCGCTGGAAGGGGTAGCGGTCTTAGGAATGAAAAACTCGGAAAAATTATCAAGGAAATGCAACGAAAAACATCTGCACGTTCCAATGAAATTTCGAAATGATACAGAAACACTCTTAAAGTGGAATTGTCACCATTTTTTAGAATGTCTGTAAATTAGATTTTTTGTTTTATCAGAAGCCGATGAAACCCTCCTTTGAAGTCTACTACTCTAATGTTCCATATAGCCAAGAAGGATCAGATAAGGAGAGGAAAAGTGGGAACGGCGCGGCTCCTACTGCGTCGGCCTCAACTCCCACTCTGGGAGAACGGGGGACAGACGAAGGTAGAGATGCTTCGTGGTAAATTGTTGTCACGTGGGTAAAACGAATCCTTTATGAGACGCGCTAGCTAGCGACCACGTGACAACAGTTGACCTCGAGAATTTCCTATCCCCCCTTTCCACCCGAGTGGGAGGTTGGCTCTTCTCTCTCTAACTCAACGCAGCCCCACTTTTCCTCTCCTTATCTGATCCTTCTTGATATAGCGCTCCTCTCTGTATGGGTAAAATTCCCAATTTTTCGAGATCATAGGGGTCCAACTTCATACCCCCCTGTCTACGGAAAATTGGAAATTCTCTCTCTCCACATACCTCGACGTTTGGTTGACGAACTTCAAGGCTGCTAGAGATATTCGCTGGACGAATTCCCGCTCCGAAAATATCTACCGTTAGGATGCGTACGAATCGCGATTTTTGAAACTAACCCATACAGAGAGGGGTAGACAAGACCCGGGAGTAATAGACTTCAAAGGAGGGTTTCATCGGCTTCTGACGATAAGGAAAATTACTTGTTGTTAGGTTGCATTCTCCCTTTAAGGAACAGCCAATGAAACGATTCCGTTTATTAAGTTTACGTAGTGGATGAGCGTCATTTAATACGCTTGGCGTGTGTCTGTAAAATATATCACCTTTAATTAGTAGCACGTACAACCAAGCTAGGCTATACACCGTTTAGCTCTATTATATTGAAGATATAACATCCGCGCGTAGTGTCAAATCAAAATGAACCGTAAACTTTAGAAACATATGCTTGAATATATTTCCTAAACCAGATGTATTTCAATCATTATTCCCATAGTCTCCTAGACAGTTTTATAACAATTAAAATTCAATTATACTAATTAAGGTCAGTCTGGAACTTCATCATTAATATATCTGGAGATTTCTAGAAGCCCCAAAATTTGTTTAGGTTAGATAATACGTGGTACCAGAGGTATATAATAACCCCCTTCGGGGGGAAGTATGAAAGCCCCTATACTACCAATGCTAAAAATCACGAACAAGAGCCCGCTGCTGACTATCTAGGCCACTAGCTCGCGCTGGACTTCTCAATGTCTCTACTCTAGTAAATGGTCTTTGTACAAACAAGACGGCTCGATTTGTGTTTAGAACTTCCTGTCTCAGGAGTCAGGCTGTCTGTTAAAATGGAGTCGAAGGTTGACTTCAGCTCGCGAGTTCCGGAAGTGCGCGTAGGGAAAATTTAGTGAGGTTCAAAATGGTGTAACTATTTTTTGGGAGTAAAGCGGTGTGTCGATCCGCCGCGATTTGCGCCGGGCACTTGTTGTTCGTCGATTTTGCCTACCTTTCATACTTCCCCCCGAAGGGGGTTATTATATACCTCTGGTGGTACTCGGGAGGTAAAAGTTGGGAAACTTGTAATATGTTTGTTTGGATTTCTCTCGGAAGCGGGTGGGCACGCTGTAGGCCAGACCATACGGGTCTATTGTGGCGACATCTTCAATTTTACGCGTAAAACACCGTTATAATATACATTTCTTATTTCTAAAATTTAACTTAAAATTGATAAATTGATTCACGAACTACGTTTGACCTTTACGGTTCGTCGGAAGTCAAGTTGAAGAATCTAGCAATATTAGAACGCCGCGAGATAGATGGACAAAATTTCCAGAAGTTATTTTTAAATAAGATTCGCTAATCTCTCGCGTTATAATTATCAAAATTATATCATGAACTAAGGAAGATTTCAATTAAATTAAGCAAAAACCGCGAACTGATAGCGTCAGAAGCCGATGAAACCCTCCTTTGAAGTCTATTACTCCCGGGTCTTGTCTACCCCTCTCTGTATGGGTTAGTCTCAAAAATCGCGATTCGTACGACTCCTAACGGTAGATATTTTCGGAGCGGGAGTTCGTCCAGCGAATATCTCTAGCAGCCTTGGAGTTCGTCAACCAAACGTCGTCGTTTGTGGAGAGAGAGAATTTCCAATTTTCCGTAGACAGGGGGGTATGAAGTAGGACCCCTATGATCTCGAAAAATTTTGATTTTTACCTATACAGAGAGGAGCGCTATATGGAACATTAGAGTAGTAGACTTCAAAGGAGGGTTCATCGGCTTCTGATAGCGTTTATGGTTCGCTTGATCATGGCTACCGCAAATGACCCTTTTTGGTGAGTTACTCATTGACTACCGCTTTAGTTGTTACATTTCCTTGTCTCCCTTCTCCTATAATTTTATGACATAAGTCCCGCGAAGAGTTTCTTAAACTTCTGTCTAATATTGGTGTATAAAAGCTCAAACTTTCCCATTGAACGTTTTTGTTTAATGAACAATTCATTTCCTGGACAAAGGGTCGGACATAGAAAAAAATTCGAGTTTTATATCTTTACGGGAATGGTCATTCTTTAAATTTTTTTTTCCGGGTCACGGTCCATGTAGAAAAAACCAAATTATTAGGCATCACGAAACGACGGTGAATTGGCCGCTTAGCGTGCTTTCCTCGTATTAAGAATTTCTGGTAATTTCTGGACCATTACCTTAAAGGAAACATCTCATTTAAATTCATTTAAATTTTAGATTTATCAAAATATTGAAGTTAAAACTTTTAAATACTTAATAATCTGTTAGTGTTGCGATTATTTAGGGACACTTATGCGCCGATCTGTTAAGAGATGTCGCTATCGTAGTTCTCATTCCGATCCTTTTTAGTAATTTTCGTATTTACCAGAGAAAATGCTCTGTAAGTTGTAACCTAACGTAATTTTAAATGAAACCTGCCCTTTAAAAAAATTGTCTACACGCGATTCGAGCGACGCCAGTCTTAAAAAAAAAAAGCTTTTTCTTTTGTTTGCTTATCACTTTAAACTTTTCCATTTGAGCAAAGAGCACGGTAATTGCTTATAAAATACTACTTTGCCTTTCAGACAAAAAAATGAACATGGTAAAATTTTGTATTCATGAAATATGTAGCTCATATTCAATGAACATTTGCTTTTTTAAATTATTTTATTGAATATTATCAGAATTTGGAACTAGAGCTAGAACTTTATGATATTCTAGATATGAACAGGCCCAAATTGATGCCCATTTTAACCAAAATTGCCAAGGCAGCGACAAAAACAATTTTTCGCTGCGAAACACAGTTTTGGTTTCGCTGCAACTAGCATGGACTAACTGCTAATTGGAGACGTTTAACAGATAATAATAGATTAAGATTATAACAAAGTCATAAGCCAATTATCGTAGCTGCGCAGGCGCGTTAGCTGTAGAGATGGTGGGAAGGAAGAGCGCACCAACGAAGCGCATATACATGAAACTAGCTTACCAGCCAGCCAGCCAAATTCGTGATATCTACGCAATCCTTTTTCGAAAATTTTCGCGAAAAGTAAAAACTTAATTTTAAAAATAAAAATACTTATGAGAGAGGGATACGCGTATCTTCCCGCTTAAAAGTAAAACCCGCCTGTCTTTTAATTAATTAATCATAAAATTTACAAAAGCCCGTTGAAATATTTTAAGAGAATGAAAAAAAGTTCAACGCTTCAGTAATTTTGTTCCCTGCCATACTTTACCGAACAAGATAAACGACTATTAAGCACGAGTTATTTTCTTCAATTAGTTATTCCCGCCGCTCGATCCAGTAAAAATTGCTACGAAAGCCTTACACTTTTACTCCGAAGTTAAAAAGTTAATCACTCGCCTTAAAAGTTCAAGAACAAACTTAAATTAAGTGAAAAGTGTAAAAATATTTTTATTTTTCAAAGAGTTACTTTCTTTTAGCATTCTTTTTATACGTTCTAACAAAAACGCGTTTTTACTTCTAACAAAATTAATTTTATAGCAGCCATGGGTTATTTTTCATAAATCCCTTAAAGGGAGAATGCAACCTAATAACAAGTGATTTTTTTATCGATTCCTTATCGTTTAAATAGGCCTAATCCACCGATAAAAAGTTTACAAAACAAATATTAAACTAGAAATAAATTTAAAACTTACCCGGAAAATAGGCTTAGCGGGATTCATGGAGATCCTGAATTGCCTCCGTGTAAGGTCTAGTGACCAATGAGCAAAGGCCCGTCGTTCACGCGATATCTCCACGAGACTTACAATCGCTTACGATTGGTAGCTAGACCTTATACGCGAGGAAATCAGGATCTCCATGAATCCCGCTAAGCCTATTTTCCTTGTAAGTTTTAAATTTATTTCTAGTTTAATATTTGTTTGTAAATTTTTTTCAGCAAAACATTGCGTAACTATGCATAATGATAAATGGAAATACAATATCAACATTGACGTTGAAATTCGAATCTTTTTAAATTATAGCGATAAATATTGAAGTCCCGGAAAAAAGTGGCAGATTAACACGGTTCATAGTCCTAACCTAATACTGATAAGGTTCCAATATAAATCGTAGTCAATTCTTATACCAGATATACGGCACGCGTGATGCAAGGCCCCCCTTTATCTCCAAGTCAACAGAATAGTTTGGCATTGCTTGAACTTCCAACTCGAGGCTCAATTTAAAAAAAAAGCCCAGATCGTTTAAGCAATGGAAGGTTTATAACTCCTACCGAAGCGTCCAGTAAGCTACCGTTTATCGTGTTTTCTACGGAGGCGGTATCTTCCGAATACGTCGCTGCAATTAGCTCATATTGAATTGAATTTTAAAAATCCATTGTTTATACTGATCTGTTGTTGCTAAGAGGGTGATCTGTCGTTAAGAGGGTGATCTGTCGTTAAGAGGGTGATCTGTCGTTAAGAGGGTGATCTGTCGTTAAGAGGGTGATCTGTCGTTAAGAGGGTGATCTGTCGTTAAGAGGGTGATCTGTCGTTGCTAAGAGGGTGATCTGTCGTTGCTAAGAGGGTGATCTGTCGTTGCTAAGAGGGTGATCTGTCGTTGCTAAGAGGGTGATCTGTCGTTGCTAAGAGGGTGATCTGTCGTTGCTAAGAGGGTGATCTGTCGTTGCTAAGAGGGTGATCTGTCGTTGCTAAGAGGGTGATCTGTCGTTGCTAAGAGGGTGATCTGTCGTTGCTAAGAGGGTGATCTGTCGTTGCTAAGAGGGTGATCTGTCGTTGCTAAGAGGGTGATCTGTCGTTGCTAAGAGGGTGATCTGTCGTTGCTAAGAGGGTGATCTGTCGTTGCTAAGAGGGTGATCTGTCGTTGCTAAGAGGGTGATCTGTCGTTGCTAAGAGGGTGATCTGTCGTTGCTAAGAGGGTGATCTGTCGTTGCTAAGAGGGTGGTCTGTCGTTGCTAAGAGGGTGGTCTGTCGTTGCTAAGACGGTGATCTGGTTCACGGGAAAGAATCCTTCTTAAGTTGACGCGCTCCTTATATTGAGAAAGACCTGTTGCTACACGCAGAGAGCCTAAGCTACTTCGATTTTTCTCGCGGCCTCTCTGTTGTTTAAGATATTTAGATTTTGAGAGAACTAGAGAGAAAAGCTGGTTCCGGTAGAGTTGTTCTGTTAACCTCGACCCTCCCCTCATTATCTTAAAGGTAGTCTTTCTTCTCCCCCTTCGCTCGCTTATTCTAACACCAAGTTGCGCTGGTCCTGGCGGGTGGCTAGACAATCCTGGTTTTTCCAGACCCACCCGACCGTGGTCGACTTTTTTCAACCATATCAAATAAAAAAGAAAAAAAAAAGTTGTACGCCCCGGTTCTCCCAGCAAACTACCCGAAACTAAGAAAAAATCTTCCAGCTAGCTAGCGAGTGAGGAATGAGACTACGAGAGAGAAGCGAAATTCAGTTCTCCACTAGACGTCGGTTGGTGTGTACGCGTATATCGAAGTTCTCGCGTGGCGCTCGCGTAGTCTGCTTCAAGGATATTACCGTCTTATCGCGTAGAAGAACGCCAAGAGGGGAATACCCTCTTAGATATCTAGCGCTCTTTACTACGTAAAAGGTTCGACGAGGCGAAACTATCTTACGATTTCCTGACGTACTGAAAATAAAATAGCTTTCTTTATCTCGAGAGTTCCGTATAGTTTGTGGTTTCGAAATAATCCACAAGATTTAGGAGAATTTACTCGAGATATTTTTCGTTCGCGAATCTCCGGTTGAGACGGTGGCGTTGCCGTCCGTATTATGGTCGCATTCGGGACTCAAGTGGTAGCCCTGGTGGCCGTTCTTTTCAAGAGTCGTTCGGTGGTGTTGCACAGGCAGAGCAAGAATAACTGCTCTTGTAAGAGTCGCAGTTGCGGCGGAGGTGGTAGTGGTTCTTTATCGGATTCTTCGTCGTCTTCGTGCGCATCTTCCAGCATTCCCGCCGTGGTCACCACGGCTGTCAAGAGAACATCCGATTCAGATTCTTCTTCCGGGGATATGAAAACTTTTCACTTTCCGACCCCCTTACCGCGGGTTGATAACTCGGTGAGTTTGCTCTCTATCCTAGACTAGTATGCCTATCTCCTTACATAATATTGCAAGCCAAAAAGGTTTATTCGCAAGTAGGCGCGTCGCTTACACGCGCTATTTGCATTTGGCAGGTTGCGCTAAATTTTAGTTTGCCGACAAACGTGGGCAATTAAGAATATTGGGCATTTTAACGACAGCAACTCTTGAGGGGTTTTTGTTCTGTAAATTAGCCATGCAATTGCTTTTCAATCAAAACATGGGTAAATTGTAATTGTAATGAATCCCTAGTTGTTGAGGTGAAGTCCTTCAAAACGTTGATAAAAATGGAATGATATTTTCGCACTAGGTGGCGATATCTTCCACTAGTGATGGCCGCAGTGTAGTTACTAGCGACATCTAGCTGCAAATGACATCGAATACCGATATATTGCATTAATGACCCTAAATTACAAAGTGTTTTGAAAGGTTGCTACAAACTTGTAGAGGTAAACATGTAGGCCATGATATTTTAACAAAGATGTGTAAGTTTGTAGGGATTGGTAACAATTTTCTTTGAGATAGATCTCGAAGCAAGATGGCACTTAAGCCTTGGCCCTGATTAACCTTTATGCAAGCCGATAAATTTACTGCCAAGCATGGGGGTAAATTGTTCATATTTTCTGTTCCATTATTCCATCATACTTCTTCCAAGTTAGTTATACATGATTGATGCAATCATATTTCTTGTAATCAACGTCAAGAAGAGATAAAAAAAAACGTAGTTAGGTTCCAAGGAGTTTAACAATTGCTTACGTCAAATTAAAGATGGCATTGCATCAATTACGAGTAAGATATAGCCCAAATTAACTCGTGTCAAAGGTCAAATCCGATTTATTTTAATTAAAAAAAAAATAATAATAGATTAAATCAAAGGTATATAATAACCCCCTTCGGGGGGAAGTATGAAAGCCCCTATACTACCAATGCTAAAAATCACGAACAACAAGAGCCCGCTGCTGACTATCTAGGCCACTAGCTCGCGCTGGACTTCTCAATGTCGCTACTCTAGTAAATGGTCTTTGTATAATCAAGACGGCTCGATTTGTGTTTAGAACTTCCTGTCTCGGGAGTCAGGCTGTCTGTTAAAATGGAGTCGAAGGTTGACTTCAGCTCGCGAGTTCCGGAAGTGTGCGTAGGGAAAATTTAGTGACGTACAAAATGGTGTAACTATTTTTTGGGAGTAAAGCGGTGTGTCGATCCGCCGCGATTTACGCCGGGAACTTGTTGTTCGTTGATTTTGCCTACCTTTCATACTTCCCCCCGAAGGGGGTTATTATATACCTCAGATTAAATTCAATTTAACGAAAACTCTGAAATTACAAGACTTTGCAGTTAGATGTAAATAACGTAGGAGTGTTAGCTTATCTACTTCTATAATCTTATAAAAAATAACTGTACTAATTCATTGAATAATTGTAGCTTTAATTAAGAGAGTTTTAATCTGTCTTTATAATCGTTTTCTAAGATTTACGGTAGCTGTAGATAGTTCGACACCAATTTCATTTTGTCATGCCAAAACGCCCGCGCGTATGACCCGGTTGTGTATGTTGCGTTTCCCCCCTTCTTAAACCGCGTCGAATCAACTCACTTCATACAATACACGTACGTGTTCTTGTAAAGAAAATGGCTGTTTGTTTTGGCTTAAAGGGAGAATGCAGCCTAACAACTAAGCTACAATCGCACATTTCTTAATCGATTTGAAACGGTAAAATCAAACCGATATTCAAATCGCCAGGAATCGTGTTCACGCAGTATCGTTATAAATCGATTTATCGTAGCTTCATTTATCTGTTGTTGAAACCGAGTCGGTACGAAACTGGTTCCCGAAGCAGTTTCGAGAAATTGATTCGAGCGAAAAGTTTTGAAACGGTTTAAATCGATTCCAAGGCCTAGTATGAACGCGGCTCTCTTGTGATTTTTATTTCCTTATGGTTTAAATAGGCTTAATCCACCAGTGAAAGAATTTACAAACAAATATTAAGCTAGAAATAAATATTTAAAAATTATCAGGAAAATAGGCTTAGCTGGAGAACCAATAAATTAATTTTCAAATTTTAAAACGCTTGTAAAAAAATTACTTTTGAGCATGAATTTTTTTAAAAATACTACCTTGTAGGCCTTTAAGAAACCTTTAATTAAAAAATATATATATTAGATTTGATGATAATTTGGCCAAGATATCGCCAAAAAACGAAAAAACCCAAAATATTTTTTTGGGGGGGGTTTTGGGTGCATTTTTTGAGCTGAAAACTTACACCATAAATTCATGGCAATACATTATGGCCATGAATTGTAATTTTCAGAATTTAGGTCTCGGTTCTCTCCGTAAAAAATAACTAAAAGTGTGAAACTATCTCTTTGGAAAGCCAATTTTATTTGATTTTGTTTTTTTTTGGTTAAAAGAGGGCGAGGTTTGTTTTAACGATTGCTCTGTTTAAGCGAACCAGCGTAGTAATGGTTCATAGCCCTTTGGCTATGAACGATTGGAAAGGCTTAACGTAAGGCTGTCACCATTTTCCATAGCTCTTACTAAACTTTAAATCCAGCTAAGCCTATTTTCCATTGAAATGTAGCAATTTTAATATAGCCGCGTTCACACTTGACACTTTGGAACCGTTTTCAAATCGTTTATAATGTTCAAATCGACTTGTAAATATATTAATTTTGATTCTTTATCAAATATCAACACGGGTGACCCCTAAATTTCATAATTTGACCTTTCCAAAACGATTAAAAACGATTTCATCAAAGTCTGTAGTGTGAACGCAGCTTATGTAAAAAGTTGGAAATGCACATGACAATCTACTGCCAAGGAGGATCAGAGAAGGAGAGGAAATGTGGGGACGGCGCGGTTCCTACTGCGTCGGCCTAAACTCCCACTCTGGGAGAACGGGGGTAGAGACGTTTCGTGGTAAAATGTTGTCGCGTGGGTAAAACGAATCCTTCATGAGACGCGCTAGCTAGCGACCACGTGACAACAGTTTACCTCGAGAATTTCCTATCCCCCCTTTCCACCCGAGTGGGAGGTTGGCTCTTCTCTCTCTAACTCAACGCAGCCCCACATTTCCTCTCCTTCTCTGATCCTCCTTGCTACTGCTCTTGTGATGATGCAAATGTTAATTATTGTTACTTAATAGACAAATTTTCAAATTATTTAAAATCCTCTTATATAAGTTCCGGATTACGGTTAATCCCTCTAGCTTAAGGCTTATCCTGTCTGACGAAGCAGTCCGTATCAAGTTTAAAATATGTTATTATAACTCTTTAAAAGCAAATAAACTGCATATTAAAGTCAACTCAACCGTACTTAAAAATTTAAATTTGGGTCGGGCGCTTATTTTCGGTCTGTTGCAATTTTGGGAACGTATGGTGTCGGTCTATTCCTCGAATTTCCGTTAAAGAACTTAGAAAAAAGGAAGCATCTTTTGGTCCAGGCGATTGACGTTGTAAATCAAGCGTGTAATCTCTTAAAAAGCTTTCCCAGTTTTTTCTTTTAAAAAACAAATGATAAGTGGAGTGTGTGTTTATAGAAATTAGGGTTTGCCAACTATAGTCCACAACCTGTTTTAGCTGGTTTTGTATTCTAACTCTTAAGGCTGGTTTTCACGGGGCGGAAATTGAGGCAAAACCGGGCGAAAACTTTCCGCGGCTGAAAATATTTCGGCGGGCCGAAACGAAAAGTCTTTTTCCGCGCGACTAGAGAAAAGTTCTATATTTTAGCGGCCGAAACTTTCCGCAGCCAATCATACCCCTGGATTTTCCCACGCGAGATCTCGTCGTTGGCGAGGTTTTCCGAGATTCTAGAGTAGATTTTAAATGGCGAACGCTCGAATGTCGAAAGTATCGAAAAAAGCTGTTGACAACGAAGAATTTATTGAAGAAATAAGGAAACATAGATTTCTTTATGATGGGAGTTTAAAAGAGTATAAAGACTCAACCATGAAGGATAACTGTTGGTCCAGTATAGGGACGAAATTCGGACTTAGCAGTAAGTAAATTTTATTTTACAAAGGGCATGTATTTAAATATCCGAGTAAATACCTGATACATGATATAATTAGGAGAAGACATAGAAATAGACATGTCTATGAAGGACAGGACATAGACAATTGTTAAAAATCGTAAAACCAAAAATTTTCGGTTCACCAAAAATGGTTACGTGAAAACCAATCGCCGTCGCGTAAGCGAAAACGGACGGAATTTCGCGGCGGAAATGCGACATTCAGCCTTAAAATTTCGGTCTCGTGAAAACCAGACTTTACACCAAAATTTAGATTTAGGTTTTTGCAATGCTGGGTTTTTGCTCAAAATTTGTTTTTGCAATTCAATTTTTTTGCTCAAAATTAGTTCTTTGCACTATATTTTTTTGCTCAATTTAGATTTAGGTTTTTGCAATGCAGGGTGTTTTGCTCAAAATTTGTTTTTGCAGTGCAGCTTTTTTTTCTCAATTTTTTTTTTTTTTTTTGCAATGCAGTGTTTTTCAATGCAAAGTTTTGCTAAAATTCGTTTTTAGCTCAAAATTAGTTTTTGCAATGCAGTGTTTTTGCTCAAAATTAGTTTTTGCAATGCAGTGTTTTTGCTCAAATTTTTTTGCAGTGCAGGGTTTTTGTTCCTAATTCGGTTTTTGCAATGTAGTTTTTTTAGCTCAAAATTCGATTTTGCAGTGCAGTGTTTTTATGCTCAAGTTATTATTTCGCTTTAATTCTTGGTTTAATTGTTGGTTAATTTTTTATGACTTATTCCTTCAATCGAATTTTGCTTGAATATTAGTTACCGCTTTACCCATAGATTAGTTTTAAAAATAAACTAATTTTAACAGTTGAACTTGATTAAAAATAACTCCTTTTCACTGTCGATAGTGTTTTACAAGAATATGCTCTCTATTTTTGCCAAATTTTGCCCTAATTCTACTCAAAATATGATATAATATTCTAAATATAAATATTAAATTTCACCCAGGAAAATATTTTTATGTTCGACGTAAAATTATTCAACCAAAATATCGAAAAAATTGTTTAATCAATATGGGAAAATATTAGTTAATATGACTTCAAATATTTCTAATATTTCCTTTCGATAGAAATCCAAAACTTAACATTTAAAAATAGGTTTAAGTTTATTGTTCTATTAAATCCGTAATCCATATAATTAGACATATCAAAATCTTATGTCGAGGAAATTTTGTTCGTTGACAATATTTCCTTGTGACTTCATTGTTTTTATCTCAAGGTACAGGGCATTGGCATTGAGAAGAGGCATAGACGACTGTATAGTTCATACTAGGCCTTGGAATCGATTTAAACCGTTTCAAATCGTTTCCCAATAGTCCTGTGAACGAAAAACCGTTAAATTTGATTAGATTTCTCGAGACTGCTTCGGGAACCGGTTTCATATCGATATGGTTTCAACAACCGATAAGCTGCGTTCATACTAGGCCTTGGAATCGATTTAAACCGTTTCAAATCGTTTCCCAAGAGTCCTGTAAACGAGAAAAAGATTTGATTTGATTTCTCGAGACTGCTTCGGGAACCGGTTCCATATCGATACGGTTTCAACAACCGATAAGCTGCGTTCATACTAGGCCTTGCAATCGATTTAAACCGTTTCAAATCGTTTCCCAATAGTCCTGTGAACGAGAAACCGTTAAATTTGATTTGATTTCTCGAGACTGCTTCGGGAACCGGTTCCATATCGATACGGTTTCAACAACCGATAAGCCGCGTTCATACTAGGCCTTGCAATCGATTTAAACCGTTTCAAATAGTTTCCCAAGAGTCCTGTGAACGAGAAACCGTTAGATTTGATTTGATTTCTCGAGACTGCTTCGGGAACCGGTTCCATATCGATACGGTTTCAACAACCGATAAGCTGCGTTCATACTAGGCCTTGCAATCGATTTAAACCGTTTCAAATAGTTTCCCAAGAGTCCTGTGAACGAGAAACCGTTAGATTTGATTTGATTTCTCGAGACTGCTTCGGGAACCGGTTCCATATCGATATCGATACGGTTTCAACAACCGATAAGCTGCGTTCATACTAGGCCTTGCAATCGATTTAAACCGTTTCAAATCGTTTCCCAAGAGTCCTGTGAACGAGAAACCGTTAGATTTGATTTGATTTCTCGAGACTGCTTCGGGAACCGGTTCCATATCGATACGGTTTCAACAACCGATAAGCTGCGTTCATACTAGGCCTTGCAATCGATTTAAACCGTTTCAAATCGTTTCCCAATAGTCCTGTGAACGAGAAACCGTTAGATTTGATTCGATTTCTCGAGACTGCTTCGGGAACCGGTTTCATACAGATACGGTTTCAACAACCGATAAGCCGCGTTCACACTAGGCCTTGCAATCGATTTAAACCGTTTCAAATCGTTTCCCAATAGTCCTGTAAACGAGAAACCGTTAGATTTGATTCGATTTCTCGAGACTGCTTCGGGAACCGGTTTCATAGCGATACGGTTTCAACAACCGATAAGCTGCGTTCATACTAGGCCTTGGAATCGATTTAAACCATTTCAAATCGTTTCCCAATAGTCCTGTAAACGAGAAACCGTTAGATTTGATTTGATTTCTCGAGACTGCTTCGGGAACCGGTTCCATATCGATACGGTTTCAACAACCGATAAGCTGCGTTCATACTAGGCCTTGCAATCGATTTAAACCGTTTCAAATCGTTTCCCAAGAGTCCTGTGAACGAGAAACCGTTAGATTTGATTTGATTTCTCGAGACTGCTTCGGGAACCGGTTTCATACCGATATAGGTATGCAATTTGTAATATGACTATGGTTAAAGCCTCACTTTATGAAACCAAGGAAAGCTGAGGAGACTTTACACACGTATGAAGAGTAGTACTGTAAAGTTTTCTTCTGAAGTAGATTATTGTCAAGCTGTTCATCGGAGTAGATCGGGGTGTAGGATATACGCCCCTAGAAGGTCCTGCAAAATTAAGTTACCAAATTCATTACCACTACTTCGTCTCCCAATGACTGTAATTTGTCTAAAAAAAAATTTAACTTAAATATTTCCTTAATTTGTACGTGATAAGAGGGCGTAATGCGTGTAAGACTTACCCTAATTTTTTTTTTAATTTCATATATAATCGAGGTTGCTATCATTTCTCGAGTGGGTGTGAAATACTTGTATTTTTCCCGTGAGTAAATCTAACGTGATTAGTCGAACCTTGGGCGATAACCACATAATCTGCGTTCGTACTACGCCTTAGAATCGATTTAAACCGTTTCGAAACCTTTCGGTGGAGTCGTGTGAACTGGAAACCGTCTTTTATCGAATCGATTTGAATCGATTTCACGAAACTGCTTCGGGAACCAGTTTCAGTACCGATTCGGTTTTAACAACCGATAGATTAAGCTACAATAAATCGATTTATAAAATGCCTGAGCACGTGACGCTTGCAAGGATTCGTGTCGATTTGATTTTATCGTTTCGAATCGATCAAGAAGTTCTAAAATTTTTGCATTTTGGACCTAAAGGTGGGCTTTGCACTGGAAGCCCTGTATTTGCCATTACATCGAGACAATTTGCAAACGTTTTTGCTAATATTTTTCACCCCATTGTCTTGTTGACTCAAACAACATCCTTATAAGTAGCATATTATTATCATGATTTATTTAAAACAACCATACATTTCAATGTCAATTTAAATTGACACGACCACTTAATATTTCATCTACCTAATATTTTGTGTACAGTATCAGCAGAAGCCGATGAAACCCTCCTTTGAAGTCTACTACTCTAATGTTCCATATAGCGCTCCTCTCTGTATGGGTAAAATTCACAATTTTACGAGATCGGAGGGGTCCTACTTCATACCCCCCTGTCTACGGAAAATTGGAAATTCTCTCTCTCCACAAACGACGCCGTTTTTTTGACGAACTCCGAGGCTGCTAGAGATATTCGCTCGACGAACTCCCGCTCCGAAAATATCTACCGTTAGGAGGCGTACGAATAGCGCTTTTTGAGACTTAACCCATACAGAGAGGGGTTGACAAGACCCGGGAGTAATAGACTTCAAATGAGGGTTTCATCGACTTCTGGTGTTAGCCAGACTGAAAAACATTCATAAGGCCAATTTATGTCTAAAATACAACGTGTAATTCTCAGCCCCGATGGCGGTTTTGTTTGGGTTTCCTCTTGAGACTATTGTGTACGCGAATATTATGGTGCTATGTTTTGAAGGGTTTAGGCCAGCTGCACACGAAAGATTTAAAAGGCACACCGGGTACTCAATGAAAATCCACTTAGCAAAGCATTAAGAATCGGTGTGTTGCTGGTCTTAAATGAATTGGGAAAGCGTGTTGCTAATCTCTTAATCTAGTGGAAATATCGAATGTGATATTAGTCTAGACGCTTTTATTGCGCTCTCCAGTTGATGCTTAAACAATTGTCTTCTTTTTTTGACGCCAGGGGAATCGGTGGCGCGCGTGTCACGGTTTCCATGGCTCCATTTAAAGGGAGAATGAAAGGCCAAAACAACCTATTTTTAATCGATTAAGAATGCTAAAATAATGAGAAAAACGATAATAAAACTCACCAAAAATATTTCCTTATTTTATAATCAATTTTTCAAAGTTCCGAAACTTGCAGATGCTAAGCCTTGGCTGCCTAGCTCGGCGAACTAGGCGAGCACGAGCCGTATTTTTTTTAATATTCCCGTCGGATCTAGTCGCCAATCACGAGCGAGTACGCGTATTTTTAAAATACGCGTACTCGCTCGTGATTGGCGACAAGAACAGTCGCGAATATTAAAAAAAATACAGGTCGCGCTAGCCTAGTTCACCGAGCTAGGCAGCCAAGGCTTAGCATCGGAACTTTGGAAATCGATTATAAAATAACTAAATATTTTTGGTGAGTTATATTATTGTTTTTCTCATTATTTTAGCATTCTTAATCGATTAAAAATAGGTTGTTTCGACCTTTCATTCTCCATTTTAAATGATTTGCGGCCACGGACAAAGAGTTTCTTCCGAGAAATTTTCTAACCGGAAAAATAATCCTCTAAAATGTAAAAGATCATCGTCCCCGATTATATCTTACTCTTACCTCGCAAATCCGTGAAATCCGGTGAAATACACGTAACGTGTAACCATAAATAATATAGTAGATAAAAGTATGACAATTTGTAGAAAACGTAGTCGTGATACGTTCACGTTAGAGTATTTTAATCGATTAATCGAAACGTTATTTAAATCTTGGAATCGTTTCAAGCCCCATTTGATCTTCATAAATCGATTTATTGTTGTTTCACTTAAGCTGCGTTCACACTACAGACTTTGAAACGGTTTTAACCGTTTTGGAAAGGTCAAATTATAAAATTTTAGGGTCACCCGTGAAGATCTTTGATCAAGAAACAAAATTAATATCTTGAAAAGTCGATTTCAACATTGGAATCGGTTTGAAAACGGTTCCGAAGTGCCAAGTGTGAACGTAGCTCTAGAAATCGATTTAAATCGATTCAGAAGAATTCCCTTTCGCAGTAACGACTACTGCGAAACCTTTTGAATCGGTTTGAGTCAACTCTTAGGATTCAAACCGTATCATAACGTTTCGATGAATTCGTGTGAACCGGAAGTCGTTTTTTCTCCAATCGATCTCAATCGATTTCTCGAAACTGTTTAAGCCGCGTTCGTACTTGGCATTGGAGTCAATTTAAACCCTTTCAAAACGTTTCCTGTGAACGGGAAATCGTCTTTTTTTCGAATCGATTTGATTCGATTTCTCGAAACTGCTTCGGGAACCAGTCTCGTACCGATTCGGTTTGAAAATCAGATAAAAGCTGCGTTCATACTAGGCCTTACAATCAATTTAAACCCTTTCAAAACGTTTTGCTAGAGTCGTGTGAACGGGAAAATCGTCTTTTCTCGAATCGATTTGATTCGATTTCTCGAAACTGCTTCGGGAACCAGTCTCGTACCGATTCGGTTTGAAAAGCAGACAAAAGCTGCGTTCATACTAGACCTTGGAATCAATTTAAACCCTTTCAAAACGTTTTGCTAGAGTCGTGTGAACGGGAAAATCGTCTTTTCTCGAATCGATTTGATTCGATTTCTCGAAACTGCTTCGGGAACCAGTCTCGTACCGATTCGCTTTGAAAAGCGGACAAAAGCTGCGTTCATACTAGACCTTGGAATCAATTTAAACCCTTTCAAAACGTTTTGCTAGAGTCGTGTGAACGGGAAAATCGTCTTTTCTCGAATCGATTTGATTTGATTTCTCGAAACTGCTTCGGGAACCAGTCTCGTACCGATTCGCTTTGAAAAGCGGACAAAAGCTGCGTTCATACTAGACCTTGGAATCAATTTAAACCCTTTCAAAACGTTTTGCTAGAGTCGTGTGAACGGGAAATCGTCTTTTCTCGAATCGATTTGATTCGATTTTTCGAAACTGCTTCGGGAACCAGTCTCGTATCGATTCGGTTTGAAAAGCGGACAAAAGCTGCGTTCATACTAGACCTTGGAATCAATTAAGACCCTTCCAAACGTTTTGCTAGAGTCGTGTGAACGGGAAAATCGTCTTTTCTCGAATCGATTTGATTCGATTTCTCGAAACTGCTTCGGGAACTAGTCTCGTACCGACTCGGTTTCAACAACCGATAGATGAAGCTACGATAAATCGATTTATGAAGATAATGCGTGAACAGATGGAGCTTAAATTGAATTTCGGTTGAATTTTACCTTTTCAAATCGATTTTTGGATACTCTAGTGTCTCTCAAAGATAAAAATAACTTTTTTTTTTATCTTTTGGTAAAATATTCTTTCGGTAGCTTTTATCCCTGTTCTATTATTACTACCGGAAAGGTTACTCGATAGTTTTTAATTACTGCTTTTGCTTGGAAACTGTGGCCTCGGGAGTCAAATCGACCTCTCCCATGCTTCACGAGACTTTAAAACACGCTTAATCCATACCCCTTTTCACAATATTAATAACAATCAAATGGGTGTGTCCGATTTTTCCAAAAAAAAAAAAAAAAAATATCGAGCTTACAGTATATAAAGGGAATGTGAAATAATTTTATTTTAAATGTGAATTCTTAGATTATTACCAAAAAATAAAAAAGGCACGGATGAATAAATATATATTATAAATGCAGGGTGACCACTTTTCCTTTATTTCCAATTTTTTCCTATATTTTCACCTCCTTCCTATTTTCTCCTATAATTTAATGGCAATTCCTATAATCTCCTATATTTCTATTCAAAATCTCTAGTTAAGGGTAAAGTTTCAGCTGTGGCTGTATAAGATTATTTTAGCTTAACTGTTCATTTTCCAGTTAAAATAGTCTGTAAAATTCCATACTATTTAAGCAATTGGATCATATTAATACCATGTTTAAACCGGTGGCGAGAGTTGTGACGCAATAATAAGCGTGGTTCCTACTTTTAATTATTTTCCTATTTTATCATATATTTTACACTTATTTCTTCCTATTTTATCCAATATTTTACATAAAATTCTTCCTATATTTTCCTATATTTCGCAAAGAAATTTCCTACATAGGATTTTCAAATTTTCAGTGGTCACCCTGCATTTGGGTTGCTTAAGGAAGTTCAATGTAAATAAATAATACCAGAGGTATATAATAACCCCCTTCGGGGGGAAGTATGATAGCCCCTATACTACCAATGCTAAAAATCACGAACAACAAGAGCCCGCTGCTGACTATCTAGACCACTAGCTCGCGCTGGACTTCTCAATGTCGCTACTCTAGTAAATGGTCTTTGTATAAACAAGACGGCTCGATTTGTGTTTAGAACTTCCTGTCTCAGGAGTCAGGCTGTCTGTTAAAATGGAGTCGAAGGTTGACTTCAGCTCGCGAGTTCCGGAAGTGTGCGTAGGGAAAATTTAGTGAGGTTCAAAATGGTGTAACTATTTTTTGGGAGTAAAGCGGTGTGTCGATCCGCCGCGATTTACGCCGGGCACTTGTTGTTCGTCGATTTTGCCTACCTTTCATACTTCCCCCCGAAGGTGGTTATTATATACCTCTGATAATACTAAAGTTCACTCTACCTTTAAACGGCTTTAACAAAATTTCCTGAAAATATAAATTTACTTAAATGTCAGGTAAAGCATTTTTTGTTCGAAAATAAAGCTAGCGGGCATGGGCGTAGTGATGAGGGCCGGGTCCTTATACAAGATATTTAATCATTCGACCTAAAAAATAATTGATTTTCGAATTATAACGGTACCCTTATAGCTCTATATACAATCCATCGAAATGCTATTCTGTATAGTTGTTTTAAACACCTTAGAGTGGTTAAAGCGGTAGTCAATGGGTAACTCACCAAAAAGGGTCATTTGCCGAATCTATTATCAAACGAACAACAAATGCTAACAGTTCACGGTTTTCACTTAAAGAATGGAAATCTTTCATTCGTGACGTAATTTTGATAATTATAACTCGAGAGATTAGCGAATCTTGATTAAAAATAACTTATCAAAAATTTAATCATTTCCGTACCTTTTTTCGAATCGATTTGATTCGATTTCTCGAAACTGCTTCGGGAACCAGTTTCGTACTGTTCGGTTTCAACAATAGATAGATGAAGCTACGATCAATCGATTTATAGACATAACGCGTGAACACGTGACGCTTAAATCGATTCCTGACGATTTGAATATAGGTTTACCGTTGCAAATCGATTTAAGAAATGCTAGTGTGACGTAAGGAATCGATTTAAGCGTCACGTGTTCACGCGTTATCTTTATAAATCGATTTATTGTAGCTTCATCTATCGGTTGTTGAAACCGAATTGGTATGAAACTGGTTCCCGAAGCAGTCTCGAGAAATCGAATCAAATCGATTCGAGAAAAGTCGGATTCCAGTTCACACTACTCTCGAAACGTTTTGAAACGTTTTAAATCGATTCCAAAGGCTAAAACTATTCCCCGTTATGTTTTCTTTATTTCCAAACACTTCGTCGTTTAGAAATTGCGTAATAGTCGAGGCGTACGTGCTGCTAAGTATGCAATAATAGAGGTCAGGAACTTAAAGGGAGAATGAAAGGCCGAAACAACCTATTTTTAATCGATTAAGAATGCTAAAATAATGAGAAAAACAATAATATAACTCACCAAAAATATTTCGTTATTTTATAATCAATTTCCAAAGTTCCCATGCTAAGCCTTAGCTGCCTAGCTCGGTGAACTAGGCTAACACGACCTGTATTTTTTTTTTTTAATATTCGCGGCTGTTCTTGTCGCCAATCACGAGCGAGTACGCGTATTTTAAAAATACGCGTACTCGCTCGTGATTGGCGTTTAGATCAGACGGGAATATTAAAAAAAAAAAAAAAATACGGCTCATGCTCGCCTAGTTCGCCGAGCTAGGCAGCCAAGGCTTAGCATCTGCAAGTTTCGGAACTTTGGAAATTGATTATAAAATAAGGAAATATTTTTGGTGAGTTATATTATTGTTTTTCTCATTATTTTAGCATTCTTAATCGATTAAAAATAGGTTGTTTTGGCCTTTCATTCTCCCTTTAACCACGATTGAGAAAAGGAACGTTACGAATTTAGGACACTAAATGTCAATAAAAATTACTGTTCATTTCTCCCCTAGTGTTTAAAATAAAGGTTAGTGATCCTTTCTCTAAGTTTCTTTACATTCCCGAAGTAATCTAACCTTACGGGCCAATGTCGAATAATATTTTTCATTCAACTGGTATCGTCTTATTAAATAGGTGCCTGTGTAGGTGGTTAATTGAGAAGCCAAGGTTCACTTTAGTTTGAAAACTTTTTTTTTTACGACTTTAAAATAATTTTATTACCTTGATTGTAAATGATTAGAATGACGTTGACCTTATAATGATTTTTTACCACACAAATATCTCACGATGTGTGGGTGTAGGCTCTTATATTCTTCTTGATGTCGTTGTAGTTGTGGTAGTCAATAAGTAACTCACCAAAAAGGGTCATTTGCCGTACCTATTATCAGAAGCCGATGAAACCCTCCTTTGAAGTCTATTACTCCCGGGTCTTGTCTACCCCTCTCTGTATGGGTTAGTTTCAAATAGCGCGATTCGTACGCCTCCTAACGGTAGATATTTTCGGAGCGGGAGCTCGTCGAGCGAATATCTCTAGCAGCCTTGGAGTTCGTCCAAAAAACGTCGTCGTTTGTGGAGAGAGAGAATTTCCAATTTTCCGTAGACAGGGGGGATGAAGTAGGACCCCTTCTAACTCGTAAAATTGGGAATTTTATCCATACAGAGAGGAGCGCTATATGGAACATTACAGTAGTAGACTTCAAAGGAGGGTTTCATCGGCTTCTGATAATACAAAGCTGTACTGCACCTATCACACTCGCTTTGTAGGTTAGAATCTCATGTACATGTAATTTGGAACACGTTGAACGAAATGTGTACGTGGAAAAACGTAGTACTCGCAATTCTCATAGCAATCTTTTACTAGTTAGAAGTATAGTCATATTTAGGTTTGTGCTGTGCGTTATAGTTAAATATCATTTGCCAATATTGTATCGTGATTTCGTGTAAATGTCACTGCTATGAGTTTGTTCAAAGATGTGGTGGTATTTTTCGATAGTTTTACGGTTGCGTTCATCCAGGAATTGTTGAAATTAAATTTGTGAAACTAATGTGACCTAATCTCATTTGTTTCGTGGTTTAGGAAAGTATAAATTTAGTCATTTTGATCTATTTATTTCAAAATGTCACTTAGAAATTATTGCATTATTTCCATATTATTTTGAAAATATCTTAAAGGGATATTGCAGTCGGGTACTAAAAAATGAAATTTATATATTCGTATAATTGTTAAACGTATAAGGTTTACCCGAAGATAAGCCTTTACCGCTTTATCTATCTACAAATTACTCGAATTCAAACGTATAACGATGGATAAGAAACATTCACGTTTCCAGAATTAGTCTAAAATATAAGAAAAATATTTCAAATTGACTTTTAATTCGAAGAATATAAATAAAACGACGAAACTAAGATTTTAAATCATCTTTTTATTTATTATTTTTCACGAAAATAAATTTTGAATTTTTTTATCCGAACGTATAACGCGGATAATATTCTAAGATAAGGCCTTTTTCGGATAAAAATGGATATGGATTACGTTTTTTACTTTATCTTCGAATAAATTAACTCGAATGAAAAATAGTCTACCCTTTTATTAAATTATAAATTTTATTCACGATCGCTGTAATAATTTAAATAAATACCCGAAAAAGGAAGTAATGCAATATAATTCATTTTGACAGTGTCATAGCGACGAAAATGTCGGTTATATCGTTAATTAAGTTAATTATTTGGCGAAGTCCAACTTTCCTGACGCGTAACCTTAACGAAAACCCACGATGAATATGAATCTTTTTTTTTCAATCGGCAAGCCAATAAAATTACCGCGCCTGGCCTAGATCTTAAGTAATTTTGTAAAGGGTTGTACCATGCATCCACGAAGGACCCAAAACAAACCCCCCTGTCGAATATTTAATTTAATTTCACGCTTTATATTTTTTTTAATTTATTTGTTTACTCATTAAATAAATTACTCATATTTAAAGGGAGAATGAAAGGCCGAAACGACCTATTTTTAATCGATTAAGAATGCTAAAATAATGAGAAAAACAATAATATAACTCACCAAAAATATTTCGTTATTTTATAATCAATTTCTAAAGTTCCGATGCTAAGCCTTGGCTGCCTAGCTCGGTGAACTAGGCTAGCACGACCTGTATTTTTTTTTTTTTTTTTAATATTCGCGGCTGTTCTTGTCGCCAATCACGAGCGAGTACGCGTATTTTAAAAATACGCGTACTCGCTCGTGATTGGCGACTAGATCAGACGGGAGTATTAATTATTATTATTTCTAGTTTAATATTTGTACCTAAAATTATTTCAATAGTGGATTAGGCCTATTTAAACAACAAGGTACCGATAAAAACACTTGTTGTTGGTTGCATTCTCCCTTTAAAACCAAACTTTTTTGATGAAACAGTAAGAATTGCCTTCATAGTTATTTGAAATTGCGCAACATCAGATTTACGACCAATTGAAACTCCTGAAAGAACGCAACCGCTGTAAATAACTCTTATTTCAATAAACTTTAAGCAGACGCAACAACAAGAACATTTCAACATAATCCCATTGGCATTGAGTTATCACCCGTATCTGGCGCGTACGTCCCTTTGGATAACAATAGACCGTAGAATATATTTGTGATAGTCAGCCGTCACATAATTCGGAATGTAACCCGGTTCTATTTTTTTTTTTGGCGGCCAAAGAAATTAATCTCTCGCTCGTCGTGCGCGCCCCGATATTTTCGTGGCCGCGAAAGCGCGTCTGTCGGTTCACTTTCATTTGTGAGATAGCGCTCGACCTGGATATTGCTACCGAGGGATTGAAATATACGCGAGTTTCATCGCGCGGTACATGAGTTGTTTGAACGTCACTAGTGCAATGTTTATACGCGATGGAAGCAAAATATATTAAATGACGTCATACAAGAGGTTTTCGGAAGCGCTCTCTGGTGGCGTCGGAGTGTCTTTCATGACGGCGTGTCCGAGTTTCCCCTCCTTACCAGCCGTCATCAGAAGGACGCGTCATAATAATACTACCAAAGTAGTAGGTATCTCTTCGATTATGGTTAATGTCCATGGGAACACGTTGCTCTTTCCCATATATTATTGGGTTGATGTCGCAAGCATCGATTAACTTAAATAATAAACGCATGGGGACATCGCTAGGCCCCTCACAAAATTTCACGTAGGGGCGCCAAAGTTTTAAGGATCATAATCTGACATTTCTTGGGGGTAAAGTTTGTCGTTACGCTGTTGAACAGCAGCGTTAGTTGTGGTATAGTGGAAATCTTGATGTGTGGACCCTTAAAATAACTATATCGTCCCATGTGATATTACTTACGGTAAACTTATGAACAGCACTGAGCTGTTAAATAATATATCCTGACATCTAGCGGTAAAGAGACACAGCGCCGACAGATATCGAATGATACCATCTACTAGCAGATACACGTCGTATTGCATTCAAAATCTAGTAAGGCCCATATTTTAAAAACAATGCTATGATTTGTATTATATTTGCATATTCAATTATTTTACCATATCTAAACCCAGTTTAAGTTCGTTGAACTGAAAATATTTTCATTATTCATCTGTTTAATATATTTTAATTTGATGGAATGGTACCGTTATACGTGGTTAAAATTATAATAGGAACGTACTGGGAAACTAACTATTCGCTATTGTAATAAAAATAACCTTGTGCTTTCAAATCAAGAAGTGGTAAACGCTTAAGACTTAATGTATACATGCAACCTGACCCTATTCGAGCACTGTCAAATAATAGACTAAGAAAGAGTTCACTCTGGACACGTGACCTGCATCTATCTCCTCCTTCCACTGTAGTTTTTGCTTTTCATTTCAATGGGCTTCCATAGGTGTAGATTGCACAAGGTGAGTTATATGGGCCGATTGTCATGTGCAATGCATATAGTTATAATATGAATTTGTTTTTCAAAACGGAAAACGCGCTAGTGCAGCGCGTGACGTCACGATAAAAAAACCCTCGTGAAAAATAGTTTACTTCAGCGTGTCTCATTGTAAATTTTGCAAGCTACGCTTAATCACATAAATTATTTCACGCAATAAATTGTCCTTGGTATATGTAGCAAAATTCATCATCGCTTGTAGTTCACGATATTATTCCAATAGGATGTTTTTATAATGATACCACTTTGAACGCGTATACCTTCGGCTACAGAGTAAACTAAGTGTGAGACAGAATTTAACTGCACGGAGGAAGTTTCATAGGGAGAGCCAGACCTAGCGAAATTGGGTTAATCCCGTTCTAATTCCGTCCAGTATTTTAGCAGTTCCTCCTGCCTCTCTACGCAGTTGAGATGAGTTATTCTTCTTGGGCTTCAGAAACAGACGTCAATGAGTCTAAAGGCGCGTTTTGAATCGAACTTTTGTGTCCAATCAAAGGCGAAGCTTGAATCTATTTGATATAAGCGTCTCTTGAAAAAGCGAAATCAAAAGCTTGAAAAACGTTGATTTAAATGCTGGCATTTGATTTGATAAGCCACAGCCGGAGGTACTAATATTTTCCGTGTTGTTTGAAAAACATGATACCATAAGGGAGTATTAGAGTGAGAGTCCAAGTAAAGCTGATATAATTCACTTCTAGAGGCCCTAATACGGTAGGGATATAAGAAATGATCCACTGCGCATGGGCAAAGCGGTAATTTTCGAGAGAAGATACGCTTGAAACGTGTTTGAAGAATCGTTGAAAGCTTAGAAAATTTTGACTCAAGGCCGAATCTCATTATATATTCCAACTTAACTTGGCAACGTGTACAAACCTACGTTATCTCTTTTCTTTATTAATTGATAGTTAGTGATAGAGGGAGCCTCACTCTATTTAAAGTAGGAAATAATGTGACTAAAAATCACATGAATTTCTGTTTTTGCGCAGTTTACGATTGCAATGGGTAACTGTGGAGGGAAGTCACCCAGTGTTCTAAAATGTTGCTTTGACTGTACTTATCCATTTTCTAACTTCTGGCTCTCCCTATAATCCTTCTTCCGTGTCTATACGACGAGCAGACTCAATTTGTAGGATATTTTTAACTTGGCATGAGATTTAGCTGTTTTAATATTTTCTTTAACCTAGTGCCGAGCACATTTGGCAGCCAAGTGTATTTTTCTTCCAAAACAATGTATTATTTTTACTATTGAGTCGGTTAGTGGGACTTGCTCTAGAGGCTCATAACTCTAACTTGCACTAGAAGGAATATTACTTTTGTTATAAGAAATTCTACTAGTCAGTAAATTTATTTAAAACTTTGAATGGGCAAATATAATTATCACTCCGCTAAGACACATTTCAAGTTTAAATTGACACATATCATCGTTGCCTTACCTAGCTTTCTTTTAATATCTATAACAAAGCAGAAGCTTGCGTACCATGGCCCTAACCCCATTGTCGTTAATACCAGAAGCCGATGAAACCCTCCTTTGAAGTCTATTACTCCCGGGTCTTGTCTACCCCTCTCTGTATGGATTATTCTCAAAAGGCGCGATTCGTACGCCTCCTAACGGTAGATGTTTTCGGAGAGGGAGCTCCTCGAGCTAATACCTCTAGCAGCCTTGGAGTTCGTCCAAAAAACGTCGTCGTTTGTGGAGAGAGAGAATTTCCAATTTTCCGTAGACAGGGGGGATGAAGTTGGACCCCTTCTAACTCGCAAAATTGTGAATTTTACCAAGAAGGATCATATAAGGAGAGGAAAAGTGGGGCTGCGTTGAGTTATAGAGAGAAGAGCCAACCTCCCACTCGGGTGGAAAGGGGGGATAGGAATTCTCGAGGTAAACTGTTGTCACGTGGTCGCTAGCTAGCGCGTCTCATAAAGGATTCGTTTTACCCACGTGACAACAATTTACCACGAAGCATCTCTACCCCCGTCTGTCCCCCGTTCTCCCGGAGTGGGAGTTTAGGCCGACGCAGTAGGAGCCGCGCCGTTCCCACTTTTCCTCTCCTTATCTGATCCTTCTTGATTTTACCCATACAGAGAGGAGCGCTATATGGAACATTGGAGTAGTAGGCTTCAAAGGAGGGTTTCATCGGCTTCTGGTAACACCAACACTAGCACTTCTAGTCAGCAAAGTAGTTGTTTTTCAAGAAGCCATTCGTTTCAATACTTCCGCCCTGAAAGTCAGTCTAATTAAGCCGGAAGCCCTACATTTACATAACTAACACCAATCAACGTCCTTGTGAGATGTATCTCCAACACTTCCAACGTAAAATCTTAATTAGCGTCATACAAAAAAGTTTCTTCGAGTACCAAGTCTCGAAAAGGAAATAATGAGCTTAATTGTAGGTGAGATTAATTAGCTTAATCAAGGAACTGGTTGTGTTCTACAATCTTTAAAAATTTGTTGATTAATGAAGTAATTAGTTACGTAATACAGCCTTTTTCTTTATTTTCGTTAATTATAATTATTCCTGATTTAATCAGATTATATAACATACTGTAAAAAATACTCTACCCCTGATTTGTTAAAATAGTGTTGACCGTTTCAGGGTGTATCAAAATTAAATCGGCTTGTTCTTTAATTTTACCTAATCTTACCTAATCCTATCTTAATATAAATCATTAAGCTGTTTTGTAACGTTGTTGTGATAATTCTCTGATTTAGGAAAGTGCTATTCAGGGTGACCCCTTTCCTATATTTCCTATATTTTCACCTCCTTCCTATTTTCTCCTATAATTTAATGGCAATTCCTATAATCTCCTATATTTCTACTCAAAATCTCTAGTTAAGGGTAAAGTTCTAAATCATACTGTCAGCTGTGGCTGTATAAGATTATTTTAGCTTAACTGTACATTTTCCAGTTAAAATAGTCTGTAAAATTCCATACTATTTAAGCAATTGGATCATATTAATACCGTGTTTAAACCGGTGGCGAGAGTTGTGACGCAATAATAAGCGTGGTTCCTACTTTTAATTATTTTCCTATTTTATCATATATTTTACACTTATTTCTTCCTATTTTATCCTATATTTCACATAAAATTCTTCCTATATTTTCCTATATTTCGCAAAGACATTTCCTATATAGGATTTTCAAACTTTCAGTGGTCACCCTGTGCTATTATTCCTACATGCCCTGCTGATTACATTCATGTACCTTTGTGTGAATTTATATATCTGTCTATTCATCGCTCCTTTGTTGGAAAATCGAAGTACTTGTTCGTAACTAATCAAATTTGCTAGTTTCGAAAACAATTTGGAGTTTACTTTTCTATGGCTTTAACCTTGGTAGGCCACCTGCGATGTCATTTTCTAAACAATTCTCAAATCTAATTTATCGCTTACGAAAATTCGTTTTCACAAATATGTAAATATTTCGAAAGGGTTTCATCGGCTTCTGTTCGAACTTATAACGCGGATAATATTCTAAGATAAGGACATTTTCGGATATAAACGGATTATGTTTTTTATTTTATCATGGAATATTTTAACTCGAATGAAAAAGTCTTATTTTTAATCAAACAGATAATATCAGAAGCCGATGAAACCCTCCTTTGAAGTCTACTACTCCAATGTTCCATATAGCGCTCCTCTCTGTATGGGTAAAATTCCCAATTTTACGAGTTAGAAGGGGTCCTACTTCATCCCCCCTGTCTACGGAAAATTGGAAATTCTCTCTCTCCACAAACGACGACGTTTTTTGGACGAACTCCAAGGTTGCTAGAGATATTCGCTCGACGAACTCCCGCTCCGAAAATATCTACCGTTAGGAGGCGTACGAATCGCGCCTTTTGAGAATAACCCATACAGAGAGGGATAGACAAGACCCGGGAGTAATAGACTTCAAAGGAGGGTTTCATCGGCTTCTGATAATATACATCAGAATTTAGTAGATTTTATCCAATTAATAAAAATTATACGAATTCCTAGCTCTAGTCTTACTTATAAGGAGGGTTTCATCGGCTTCTGATAAAGTATATATGCCAATTATTTTTGTAATTTCAATGTCGGTTCAAAGAAGGAACGGAAGTCAAGTTTATTTTTTTGGGGCTCGAGTGTATTTGCACGAAACAATATTGATTATACAGGTTTGAATTGTTTTTCCAAAATTTAGCCTAATTCCACTTCATTGTCTTCGTGCGATTTGATAATTAATTATAGCTCGTAATGATTGGATTATCAGTAAAATATATCAATATACGCGCATTTTCAGTAATCAATTAATATTGATTAGGCTTAGTCCATCTAGACTTGTAATTAGAGCTCGGAATTCGTATAATTTTTATTAATTGGATAAAATCTTTTAAATTCTGATGTATATTATCTGTTTGATTAAAAATAGACTATTTTTCATTCGAGTTAACTTATTCGAAGATAAAGTAAAAAAATAAATAATCCATATCCGTTTTTATCCAAAAATGGCCTTATCTTAGAATATTATTCGCGTTATACGTTCGAATAAAAAAATTCAAAATTTATTTTCGTGTAAGGAAACTGCGTCAAAACCATTTATCTTCGAATTAAGCTTAATTGACATACTTATCTTTAATTATTGTCTAAAATAATGCAATCCTTTTAAATCAGTTAGCGAATTTAGATTTCCGGATATGTGCAATAGATAAACTACTACAGATAGCCTCTTTTAAATGTTAATCCATTAAGTAACATAGCTCATGAAATCTATGAAAGATAATCATCTTTAAAATATTTTTAAATCCTAAAACAAAATTTAGTCGTGGAGGCTCAGCGTTTAAAAATATTTCAACAAATGATTGTGGGTAGTTAAAATTTGCGGAAAATTGGCGCCTATATCGGCAACTTTCTGGTACTCGAGACACAATTTTGGGCGAGCCGTTAAAAGGGAAGATTAAGAGAATTTTACTGCGTAGTTAAGAGCGTTTAAACGTTTGATTTATCAATAACTGTTTTTAATTTTCGTATTCCGCTAAGCCTAACCAAGGAGGATCAGAGAAGGAGAGGAAATGTGGGGACGGCGCGGTTCCTACTGCGTTGGCCTAAACTCCCACTCTGGGAGAAAGGGGGATAGACGGGGGTAGAGATGCTTCGTGGTAAAATGTTGTCGCGTGGGTAAAACGAATCCTTTATGAGACGCGCTAGCTAGCGACCACGTGACAACAGTTTACCTCGAGAATTTCCTATCCCCCCTTTCCACCCGAGTGGGAGGTTGGCTCTTCTCTCTCTAACTCAACGCAGCCCCACATTTCCTCTCCTTCTCTGATCCTCCTTGGCCTAACTTATCCCGGGTTTCGGCACCATGTTATTTCGGTCTTCTATGGGGTTAAATAATCTGTTAGAAAAAATATTTTTCTCCCTCCCTTGTAAGTCCTTGAAATTTCCGGTAAAGACGGAGTTTCCTTACACCATTTTCACCTTGAAAATAAAGCTCGGTTCTTACAAATTATACTTTGGGAGTGTCGAAATAAAAATATCTTTAGACTTGGACCAGAAGCCGATGAAACCCTGCTTAGAAGTCTACTACTCTAATGTTCCATATAGCGCTCCTCTCTGTATGGGTAAAATTCCCAATTTTACGAGATCGGAGGGGTCCTACTTCATACCCCCCTGTCTACGGAAAATTGGAAATTCTCTCTCTCCACAAACGACGACGTTTGGTTGACGAACTCCAAGGCTGCTAAAGATATTCGCTCGACGAACTCCCGCTCCGAAAATATCTACCGTTAGGAGGCGTACGAATCGCGCTTTTTGAAACTAACCCATACAGAGAGGGGTAGAAAAGACCCGGGAGTAATAGACTTCAAAGGAGGGTTTCATCGGCTTCTGGTCCTAGCTTGAACACCACACCACCGCTTTTCAACCTTCTAGGAGTGACGATTACAAAACTTCCTCCCATTGTTTAATATTTACTTTACCAAGTACCCCTCTTGTAGTAGACGACCAAACCCTTGCTAGCAAGTTTAATCGCGGATCATTTAAAAGGGAGATTGAATGGAAAGATTAAGTTCTTTTAATCTTAATGGGTGGGCTGCGTTCGTACCAGGCCTTGGAATCGATTCAAGCTCTTTCAAAACGTTTCGCTAGAAACCCGTCTTTTCTCGAATCGATTTTGATTCGATTCTCGAAACTGCTTCGGGAACCAGTTTCATACCGATTCGGCTGGTTTCAACAACCGATAGATGAAGCTACGATAAATCGATTTATAAAGATAATGCGTGAACACGTGACGCTTAAAACGATTCCTGGCGATTGGAATATCGATTTGATTTTACCGTTTCAAATATCTTTATAGATCGATTTATTGTAGCTTCATCCATCGGTTGTTGAAACCAAATCGGTATGAAACTGGTTCCCGAAGCAGTCTCGACTCTAAGGAGTAGCGAAACGTTTTGAATCGGTCGAATTCGAGTCCAAGGCCTAGTATGAACGCGACTATAAACAACCAATTATTCCAGAAGTAGCACTCTAGGTAATTAATTTAATTATATTATAAATCATTAATTATATTTCCAAATTAATCTCAAACTAGATAATGCGGTTTCTCTTCCTTTAATTCAAGAGTGAGATTAGATTTTTAAAAATCTAGTATTCCATTATTCTTACAGTTGTAAAAAAAAAATATTTCGTCAAAGTTGGCAACAAAATGACTCAACTGTTTCTAAAATGTGGGATAGCCAAATATTTTTCTAATGTAATTCTTATAGTTTAGGTTTAAATCGTCTCACTTATGATTATTAGCAATAAGAGAGACAGGCATCTTTATCTTTGTTAGTACCTCCAGGTGATACTTGTTAAATGGTAATAAACCTTAATTTTGAATTGGCTTATCGTTGCCCCATGCTGTCTCGAACGTTTCTTTTGAACTTAGTCTGTCTAGACTATCTTAAAGGAACACTAACGTCATATGTAGAGCTCGGAATCGGATAATAACGTCGGATATCCATTTATTTAATCTCGGATAAATTAAGTCAGAAGCCGATGAAACCCTCCTTTGAAGTCTACTACTCTAATGTTCGATATAGCGCTCATCTCTGTATGAGTAAAATTCCCAATTTTACGAGATCGGAGGGGTTCTACTTCATACCCCCCTGTCTACGCAAAATTGGAAATCTCTCTCTCCACAAACGACGGCGTTTTTTTGACGAACTTCAAGGCTGCTAGAGATATTCGCTGGACGAACTCCCGCTCCAAAAATATGTACCGTTAGGAGGCGTACGAATCGCGCTTTTTGAAACTAACCCATACAGAGAGGGGTAGACCAGACCAGGGAGTAATAGACTTCAAAGGAGGATTTCATCGGCTTCTGGTAAAAGCAGAGTAACTTTGGATCCAACCAAAAAATCATAATTTAAAGTAATATAAATTAAGAATCTTTTGAGATTTGTCGTCTGTGGTCCTATAAAAATTATAATTTTAAATTAGCAAGGCGAATGATCCGGCTTTAACGGTTTTCTATGAATGAATGAATCACTTGATTTTTGAAAGTATGTCGCCGTGTTGATTTTTTTGTTACTGGCTTAAAACGTGGAACGAAAGTCGTTTGGATGTCGGCTAAAAATATTTTTCCTGCCTATTGCCAATTTTTTTTATTTTAATCTATAGGAGGTTAACTCGTTGGAATGCTCTAGGATTTACATAAACCGCGTTCATACTAGGCCTTGGAATCGATTTAAACCGTTTCAAAATGTTTCTCTTTAGTCGCGTGAACGGGAAACCGTCTTATCTCGAATCGATTTGATTCGATTTCTCGAAACTGCTTCGGGAACCAGTTTCGTACCCATTCGGTTTCAACAACCGATAGATGAAGCTACGATAAATCGAGTTATAAAGATAACGCGTGAAAACGTGACCCATAAAACGATTCCTGGTGATTTGAATATCGGCAGAAGCCGATGAAACCCTCCTTTGAAGTCTACTACTCTGTTCCATATAGCGCTCCTCTCTGTATGGGTAAAATTCCCAATTTTACGAGATCGGAGGGGTCCTACTTCACACCCCCTGTCTACGGAAAATTGGAAATTCTCTCTCTCCACAAACGACGACGTGTTTTTTTATGAACTCCAAGGCTGCTAGAGATATTCGCTGGACCAAGAAGGATCAGATAAGGAGAGGAAAAGTGGGAACGGCGCGGCTCCTACTGCGTCGGCCTAAACTCCCACTCTGGGAGAACGGGGGATAGACAGGGGTAGAGATGCTTCGTGGTAAATTGTTGTCACGTGGGTAAAACGAATCCTTTATGAGACGCGCTAGCTAGCGACCACGTGACAACAGTTTACCTCGAGAATTTCCTATCCCCCCCTTTCCACCCGAGTGGGAGGTTGGCTCTTCTCTCTCTAACTCAACGCAGCCCCACTTTTCCTCTAATTATCTGATCCTTCTTGGCTGGACGAACTCCCGCTCCGAAAATATCTACCGTTAGGAGGCGTACGAATCGCGCTTTTTGAAACTAACCCATACAGAAAGGGGTAGACAAGACCCGGGAGTAATAGACCTCAAAGGAGGGTATCATCGGCTATTGTAAAAAACAACTAGTTTTATTCTCCTTCCCTTTACTGTGAATATTTCACCATTGTTTTGAAATTTAAGTTTTTATTACTTGTGGAAGGTAAAATTTATGTCTCATATCCTGTTGTACTATTTGAGGGTATTAATATTCTGGTTAAGAAATCTTTCTTGGATTACGTTAAGCTAGCTAGTGTTTATGTTCGTGTATCACGTGATTGCATTCACGAATGATTTCACAATCTCTTTGTCAGCAACGTATTTCCTGGGATGCAATAGGTTTATTCGTGGTCAGTAATGATATTTAGTTTCAAGTAAAATCTGAATCACTCTATGACTCATTTATTGGGTTGCTTTGGTTGGATGAATGACTTTGATTTAAAACACTCCGGCCGGGGAAAGTTTCTATATCAGCTCGGAATCGGATCGATCCATTATCTTCTGTTATTCGTATATTTTCAGATATTTTATTTTCGGATAAAATAGTTTGTAACTAAAACAATGAAATTAGTATATTCGTATAATTGTTAAAAGGTTTACCCGAAGATAAGCCTTCACCGCTTTATCTATCTATAAATTACTCGTTTTCAAACGTATAACGATGGATAAGAAACATTCACGTTTCCAGAATTAGTCTAAAATATAAGAAAAATATTTCAAATTGACTTTTTTTTCGAAGAATATAAATAAAACGACGAAACTAAGATTTTAAATCATCTTTTTATTTATTATTTTTCACGAAAATAAATTTTGAATTTTTTTATCCGAACGTATAACGCGGATAATATTCTAAGATAAGGCCTTTTTTCGGATAGAAATGGATATGGATTATGTTTTTTACTTTATCTTGGAATAAATTAACTCCAATGAAAAATAGTCCATTTTTAATCAAACAAATAATATACATCAGAATTTTATTAATTGTTTTCCTAAGACTTCGCCTTTACATGCTCCCATAGTAACCTTGAGACCAAAGATTACGATTATCGTAGGTAAAAAGTATTTTTTATATATATATTTTTTCCCCAAAATCTCGTTTTAATATCAAGCATGAGCCCCCTATAATTTGATTAGTATTTCAAACTTGTGAGTCATGGATGTGAAATACAAAAGCTGGCAAGGTTCGGCATTTTGTTTATCGACAGGCTGTCGGTAGATATAGTTTAGATCTTGATAAAGGTTTGAAGCTCCAGCTGAAGGTTGAAAAACTGTCGTGAATCATTCTTATCGGAATATCAGAAGCCGATGAAACCCTCCTTTGAAGTCTATTACTCCCGGGTCTTGTTTTCCCCCTCTCTGTATGGGTTAGTTTCAAAAAGCGCGATTCGTACGCCTCCTAACGGTAGATATTTTCGGAGCGGGAGTTCGTCCAGCGAATATCTCTAGCAGCCTTGGAGTTCGTCAAAAAAAAAACGTCGTCGTTTGTGGAGAGAGAGAATTTCCAATTTTCCGTAGACAGGGGGGTATGAAGTAGGACCCCTCCGATCTCGTAAAATTGTAAATTTTACCCATACAGAGAGGAGCGCTATATGGAACATTAGAGTAGTAGACTTCAAAGGAGGGTTTCATCGGCTTCTGGGAATATGTATAGTGGTAGTTTCAAATCGAGGGTATTATTTGAAAGATTGAATCGTCTACATTGAATACTGAATTTTAAATATTGATGTACTGTTCATAATGTGAGTGTGTTATATTTGATTAATTTTATTATGATAGTAATATTGCCAGCAGAAGGGAATTTAAAGATCTTTCAAGAAGCCAGGAAATTATAATCGTTATTTGTCAGTTGTTCGCGAAAAGTTGGGCGAACGCAATTATATGAAAAATAAAAGGTTAAAAATTGGGTAGTATTAGCTGAAACGGCCTGGGGAAAATCGGTGTGAAAGGTCAGGTAAAACCCTGGAAAAGTCAGGGAATTTGAATCTGAAAAAAATTGTGGCAACCCTGTTTAAAATCCCTTGTAGTGATATATGTCTACAAAAATAATTTATTTTTAACAGGCCTACGATTTAGTCTACCAATGCTTTGTGATCCATAACTTTAATTTGGATCTACAACCAGTACCAGAAGTAGATGAAACCCTCCTTTGAAGTCTACTGCTCTAATAATCCATATAGCGCTCCTCTCTGTATGGGTAAAATTCCCAATTTTACGAGTTGGAAGGGGTCCTACTTCATCCCCCCTGTCCACGGAAAATTGGAAATTCTCTCTCTCCACAAACGACGACGTTTGGTTGACGAACTCCAAGGCTGCTAGAGATATTCGCTCGACGAGCTCCCGCTCCGAAAACATCTACCGTTAGGAGGCGTACGAATCGCGCCTTTTGAGAATAACCCATACAGAGAGGGGTAGACAAGACCCGGGAGTAATAGACTTCAAGGAGGGTTTCATCGGCTTCTGACTCGGTCTCTAGATATTCTCACGAAATGTATGTTCCCAAGTTTAGACGTCATCTCTAAAATCGAGAGAATTATGTGCACGAGAGTTACATTCAAGTTCAAATACCTGAATTTACCAGAATTTTTTTAAACTTTAAGCCGGCTTAAAGGGCAGAGCTTTTAAAATTATCTAATCATAAACAATTAATGATGCATGTAACGTTGCTTTTCAACGTATTGAAAAGTCATGGTGTAAGAGACAATTTTAAGTTTATTTTTAATCTGATAAAGTTCATGAGAAGATGGTGTCGCAAGGTCGATATATTAGGATTTCACTATATCCGTTTTAATTGCGGAATTTTTTTTTATAATTTTTATCTGGGTCATTTCCGGGTTAGCGTCTCTCTTTCTATTTAGCTGTGGTAAAAGTATCCCTTAGTTTTTTTTTACCTTTATGAAGATCGTATCTCGTCGAGGAAGACGTAATTGCCTCACGTACTATGCAATTTTTTACTTTCATGATCTTTCTCTATCGTTAAAATTACACACGCTTTCCAACGGCGACAAAAAAAAAAAAATGAATGAAAAATTCCTTTTGAATTGAAAAATGTCCCCGTTCTATTTCAAATGATGGAATATTCCCAGTATTCCGGTTTACGTAAACTTTACAATTTCCTTTTGATTTTAATTTCCAAATTCTACTTTTCAGAACAATATCAGAAGCCGATGAAACCCTCCTTTGAAGTCTACTACTCTAATGTTCGATATAGCGCTCATCTCTGTATGGGTAAAATTCCCAATTTTACGAGATCGGAGGGGTCCTACTTCATACCCCCCTGTCTACGGAAAATTGGAAATTCTCTCTCCACAAACGACGACTTTTTTTGACGAACTCCAAGGCTGCTAGAGATATTCGCTCGACGAACTCCCGCTCCGAAAATATCTACCGTTAGGAGGCGTACGAATCGCGCTTTTTGAAACTAACCCATACAGAGAGGGGTAGACAAGACCCGGGAGTAATAGACTTCAAAGGAGGGTTTCATCGGCTTCTGATAATATAAAGCTGGAACACTGCCATCTCCAATACTAGACCTATCCGTAGAAAAAAATGCGGTGGAGATACCGATTTCTAAAATATCGTTAGATGTCGCTTTCTTGGGGATAAAAAAGGCGGGAAATTCAAATATAAGCGGGAAAATTAATGTTAGGTTAATAACCGAGAATACGCATTTGTAAGAATTGGGATATATTTTAATTAGTGATTTTAAAATATATTTCAAGTTAAAAAATTCTAAATCAAATTATAAATTTAACTCAAGATCTCTATATTATCACCTAGATGTCGCTAGGGGTTCTACGATCTCTCTTCGATAGAGCCTTATCTAATTGGATCTTGGCGACGCGAGGCTAGCGATTGGTTAATCATTACGTAATCCCCAGACAGATTCCTCAGGAATCTTAGTTTTAGAGAAAACAATGGCTGGAGTTAATTTCAATTTAAAGGTAGAATGAAATTAAAGACTATAAATTAACTTTTGATCCATTATCCTTCAAATAGGCTTAATTATATTCCATTTTAAAACTTATGCAAATTAGAATTTACTGGGAGAGTAATATTAATTGCTGCGTGAGTAACATGGCGAACCTGAATCTGATATGGGAGTTAAATTGGGCTAATTTGTATCCACTTTTTGGCAAACGAAACGATATCACATTATAGTATTCTAATTACTGATTAGCAGAACGAAAAAAACCTAAAACTTTGGTTTTCTGCCAAAAAATATTTCCCGGAAATATCTTACGTAATATCGACGTGTTTTTCTCATGTATCTTTTTGCAAAATATACTCTTCATTTCTTAGTATCGTAAAGAAGTTTTTGTTGGGACAGATGATAGTGTTTTAGACGAGACTCTCTTGGTTTCAAATTTCCAAGAAATCTTTAAAAGATAGCCAATTATCTCTTCAAAACATCCTAATTACCAAAGACGAAATTAAAATCACGTGTTCTTGAAACGAAACAACAAATAATATAATTTACAGAAATTCCCTGAAAATGAACTCCATTACAAGGGGGCTAGAAGATCGGATAGAAGAGCGCTTTAAAGGCCCCATCTGCTCTGAAGTTTGCCTCTGTTAAATGTTCTTCCTAGAGCTCGGAATCGGATATCCATTATCTACCGTTATTCGTATATTTTCGGATAAATTGTAACTAAAAAATTAAATTTGTATATTCGTATAATTATTAAAAGGTTTACCCGAAGATAAGCCTTCACCGCTTTATCTATCTATAAATTACTCGTATTCAAACGTATAACGATGGATAAAAAAATTCACGTTTCCAAAATTAGTCTAAAATATAAGAAAAAAATTTTAAATTGACTTTTAATTCGAAGAATATAAATAAAACGACGAAACTAAGATTTTAAATCATCTTTTTATTATTTTTCACGAAAATAAATTTTGAATTTTTTTATCCGAACGTATAACGCGGATAATATTCTAAGATAAGGCCAGTTTTGGATAAAAACGGATATGGATTATGTTTTTTACTTTATCTTGGAATAAGTTAAGAATTCGTTGTTCACATTTTATATTAAGTGGCTATGAATACGCCATAAAAGCTGTTTTCGTGAAGTTTCGTCTTGTAACTCGACCCTCTAGAAGACACGCCTGCATATCGTTCATATTTATTGCCACAAAGACCCCATGACTCCTCCAAAAAAGAAAATAATTCACTTTTTAGGGAAGAGAATCGTGTACGAGCTTACACGAGGAATAATAAGCGAAATAATCAGTATATGGGCTTGTTCGTTTTCGGTATAAAATAAAAAAATTTAAGGTCAGCGCCCTATTGGCGAGCCTCAAACGTCCTGGTCATATACACCCTACAATATGAGTGAAGAACTTGAAGCCCTTATGCCTGGTTAGCTACCAATGCTGTAGTTTTTATATCAGACTCCTAGATAGAAAGTGAACTGTTCGGGCGAAAAAGGATCCGTGCAAACAGAAGCCTATAAAACCCTCCTTTGAAGTCTATTACTCCCGGGTCTTGTCTACCCCTCTCTGTATGGGTTATTCTCAAAAGGCGCGATTCGTACGCCTCCTAACGGTAGATATTTTCGGAACGGGAGTTCGTCGAGCGAATATCTCTAGCAGCGTTGGAGTTCGTCAAAAAAAAACGTCGTCGTTTGTGGAGAGAGAGAGAATTTCCAATTTTCCTTAGACAGGGGGGATGAAGTAGGACCCCCTCTGACTCGTAAAATTGGGAATTTTACCCATACAGAGAGGAGCGCTATATCGAACATTAGAGTAGTAGACTTCAAAGGAGGGTTTCATCTACTTCTGTATATACTACATTGTTTTAGTGGCCTATTTCAACACGGATTAAAATTAATATATTAATGGTTCTTCTCGAGAGACAGTTTCTATTAAAATCTCCTAAATTACTTTTGCAGTCTCATTTTCTTAAGGCCCTGAGACTCGCTACTTTTAGATATCTTCACACGTAGATACTCTTTGTTCAAATCATAGCAATTTTGACCAAATTCGTGATTTTATTCATTTCCTTATGGATATTTTACGATCCTAGCACGCACCCAGATATTCTCAAACTCAAAAATTCAATTCCAATCGATGGTTAAAATGTAGCATAGAGTTTCTTCTTATATTTTAGACTAATTCTGGAAACGTGAATTTTCTTATCCATCGTTATACGTTTGAATACGAGTAATTTATAGATAGATAAAGCGGTAAAGGCTTATCTTCGGGTAAAACTTTTAACAATTATACGAATATACAAATTTCATTTTTTAATTACAAACAATTTATCCGAAAATAAAATATCTGAAAATATACGAATAACGGAAGATAATGGATCGATCCGATTCCAAGCTTTATTAATTTTTAAAGCCCCAGATTTTAACAATTATTCCATTTTAATACAATTAATTCACCTTGCACGAGTTTATTGGAACCAGTTTCTAATTTAAATTTTCTCTTTTATCTTTTGCAGCGTAGCAGTCCCCGGGCCAAAATGGCGGCCACGGATGGTGGCCAGATACGGTTCAGTGGTCATACACTCGATAAAGCTACAAAAGCCAAAGTTCATTTGGAAAACTACTACTCCAATCTCATATCCCAACATATCGAAAGGAAGAACAGGTAGGAATTTAAAATACCTCTTTCTTTATTATAGTACAGTTTTTTTTGGTGTAGTGGCTGAGCCTTGTTAGATATTTCCACTGTTAGATTTATGAAAAACTTGATTATTTCGTTAGGCCTTTGTCATGAAGGCTTCAAATAATTTCCCAATTTATAAAATTAAAAATATTCAACTAAAACTAATTAGCTAATCGAATTTATTATTTATTACTTGGAATATAATCGTTTCTGATACTAATTATTTTTCGGAAATTTGTTAGCATATTTTTCGGAAATTTGTTAGCATATTTTTCGGAAATTTGTTAGCATATTTTTCGAGTATTTATTAGCGTACTTTTCGGATATTTGGTTAGCCCCAGTTTTTGCGTATTTGGTTAGCCCCAGTTTTTGCGTATTTGGTTAGCCCCAGTTTTTGCGTATTTGGTTAGCCCCAGTTTTTGCGTATTTGGTTAGCCCCAGTTTTAGCGTATTTGGTTAGCCCTGGTTTTTGCGTATTTGGTTAGCCCTGGTTTTTGCGTATTTGGTTAGCCCCAGATTTTAGCATATTTGGTTAGCCCTGGTTTTTGCGTATTTGGTTAGCCCCAGTTTTTGCGTATTTGGTTAGCCCCAGTTTTAGCGTATTTGGTTAGCCCTGGTTTTTGCGTATTTGGTTAGCCCTGGTTTTTGCGTATTTGGTTAGCCCCAGATTTTAGCATATTTGGTTAGCCCTGGTTTTTGCGTATTTGGTTTAGCCCCACTTTTTGCGTATTTGGTTAGCCCCACTTTTTGCGTATTTGGTTAGCCCCACTTTTTGCGTATTTGGTTAGCCCCAGTTTTTGCGTATTTGGTTAGCCCCAGTTTTTGCGTATTTGGTTAGCCCCAGTTTTTGCGTATTTGGTTAGCCCCGGTTTTAGCGTATTTGGTTAGCCCCGGTTTTAGCATATTTGGTTAGCCCCGGTTTTAGCATATTTGGTTAGCCCCGGTTTTAGCGTATTTGGTTAGCCCCGGTTTTAGCATATTTGGTTAGCCCCGGTTTTAGCATATTTGGTTAGCCCCGGTTTTAGCATATTTGGTTAGCCCCGGTTTTAGCATATTTGGTTAGCCCCAGTGTTTGCGTATTTGGTTAGCCCCAGTTTTTGCGTATTTGGTTAGCCCCAGTTTTTGCGTATTTGGTTAGCCCCAGTTTTTGCGTATTTGGTTAGCCCCAGTTTTTGCGTATTTGGTTAGCCCCAGTTTTTGCGTATTTGGTTAGCCCCAGTTTTTGCGTATTTGGTTAGCCCCAGTTTTTGCGTATTTGGTTAGCCCCACTTTTTGCGTATTTGGTTAGCCCCACTTTTTGCGTATTTGGTTAGCCCCACTTTTTGCGTATTTGGTTAGCCCCAGTTTTTGCGTATTTGGTTAGCCCCAGTTTTTGCGTATTTGGTTAGCCCCAGTTTTTGCGTATTTGGTTAGCCCCACTTTTTGCGTATTTGGTTAGCCCCAGTTTTTGCGTATTTGGTTAGCCCCACTTTTTGCGTATTTGGTTAGCCCCACTTTTTGCGTATTTGGTTAGCCCCAGTTTTTGCGTATTTGGTTAGCCCCAGTTTTTGCGTATTTGGTTAGCCCCAGTTTTTGCGTATTTGGTTAGCCCCAGTTTTTGCGTATTTGGTTAGCCCCAGTTTTTGCGTATTTGGTTAGCCCCAGTTTTTGCGTATTTGGTTAGCCCCAGTTTTTGCGTATTTGGTTAGCCCCAGTTTTTGCGTATTTGGTTAGCCCCAGTTTTTGCGTATTTGGTTAGCCCCACTTTTTGCGTATTTGGTTAGCCCCACTTTTTGCGTATTTGGTTAGCCCCAGTTTTTGCGTATTTGGTTAGCCCCAGTTTTTGCGTATTTGGTTAGCCCCACTTTTTGCGTATTTGGTTAGCCCCAGTTTTTGCGTATTTGGTTAGCCCCAGTTTTTGCGTATTTGGTTAGCCCCAGTTTTTGCGTATTTGGTTAGCCCCAGTTTTTGCGTATTTGGTTAGCCCCAGTTTTTGCGTATTTGGTTAGCCCCAGTTTTTGCGTATTTGGTTAGCCCCAGTTTTTGCGTATTTGGTTAGCCCCAGTTTTTGCGTATTTGGTTAGCCCCAGTTTTTGCGTATTTGGTTAGCCCCAGTTTTTGCGTATTTGGTTAGCCCCACTTTTTGCGTATTTGGTTAGCCCCACTTTTTGCGTATTTGGTTAGCCCCAGTTTTTGCGTATTTGGTTAGCCCCAGTTTTTGCGTATTTGGTTAGCCCCACTTTTTGCGTATTTGGTTAGCCCCAGTTTTTGCGTATTTGGTTAGCCCCAGTTTTTGCGTATTTGGTTAGCCCCAGTTTTTGCGTATTTGGTTAGCCCCAGTTTTTGCGTATTTGGTTAGCCCCAGTTTTTGCGTATTTGGTTAGCCCCAGTTTTTGCGTATTTGGTTAGCCCCAGTTTTTGCGTATTTGGTTAGCCCCAGTTTTTGCGTATTTGGTTAGCCCCAGTTTTTGCGTATTTGGTTAGCCCCAGTTTTTGCGTATTTGGTTAGCCCCACTTTTTGCGTATTTGGTTAGCCCCAGTTTTTGCGTATTTGGTTAGCCCCAGTTTTTGCGTATTTGGTTAGCCCCAGTTTTTGCGTATTTGGTTAGCCCCACTTTTTGCGTATTTGGTTAGCCCCACTTTTTGCGTATTTGGTTAGCCCCAGTTTTTGCGTATTTGGTTAGCCCCAGTTTTTGCGTATTTGGTTAGCCCCAGTTTTTGCGTATTTGGTTAGCCCCAGTTTTTGCGTATTTGGTTAGCCCCAGTTTTTGCGTATTTGGTTAGCCCCAGTTTTTGCGTATTTGGTTAGCCCCAGTTTTTGCGTATTTGGTTAGCCCCAGTTTTTGCGTATTTGGTTAGCCCCAGTTTTTGCGTATTTGGTTAGCCCCACTTTTTGCGTATTTGGTTAGCCCCACTTTTTGCGTATTTGGTTAGCCCCACTTTTTGCGTATTTGGTTAGCCCCACTTTTTGCGTATTTGGTTAGCCCCAGTTTTTGCGTATTTGGTTAGCCCCACTTTTTGCGTATTTGGTTAGCCCCAGTTTTTGCGTATTTGGTTAGCCCCACTTTTTGCGTATTTGGTTAGCCCCAGTTTTTGCGTATTTGGTTAGCCCCAGTTTTTGCGTATTTGGTTAGCCCCAGTTTTTGCGTATTTGGTTAGCCCCAGTTTTTGCGTATTTGGTTAGCCCCAGTTTTTGCGTATTTGGTTAGCCCCAGTTTTTGCGTATTTGGTTAGCCCCAGTTTTTGCGTATTTGGTTAGCCCCAGTTTTTGCGTATTTGGTTAGCCCCAGTTTTTGCGTATTTGGTTAGCCCCACTTTTTGCGTATTTGGTTAGCCCCAGTTTTTGCGTATTTGGTTAGCCCCACTTTTTGCGTATTTGGTTAGCCCCAGTTTTTGCGTATTTGGTTAGCCCCAGTTTTTGCGTATTTGGTTAGCCCCAGTTTTTGCGTATTTGGTTAGCCCCAGTTTTTGCGTATTTGGTTAGCCCCAGTTTTTGCGTATTTGGTTAGCCCCAGTTTTTGCGTATTTGGTTAGCCCCAGTTTTTGCGTATTTGGTTAGCCCCAGTTTTTGCGTATTTGGTTAGCCCCAGTTTTTGCGTATTTGGTTAGCCCCAGTTTTTGCGTATTTGGTTAGCCCCACTTTTTGCGTATTTGGTTAGCCCCAGTTTTTGCGTATTTGGTTAGCCCCACTTTTTGCGTATTTGGTTAGCCCCACTTTTTGCGTATTTGGTTAGCCCCACTTTTTGCGTATTTGGTTAGCCCCAGTTTTTGCGTATTTGGTTAGCCCCACTTTTTGCGTATTTGGTTAGCCCCAGTTTTTGCGTATTTGGTTAGCCCCAGTTTTTGCGTATTTGGTTAGCCCCAGTTTTTGCGTATTTGGTTAGCCCCAGTTTTTGCGTATTTGGTTAGCCCCAGTTTTTGCGTATTTGGTTAGCCCCAGTTTTTGCGTATTTGGTTAGCCCCAGTTTTTGCGTATTTGGTTAGCCCCAGTTTTTGCGTATTTGGTTAGCCCCAGTTTTTGCGTATTTGGTTAGCCCCACTTTTTGCGTATTTGGTTAGCCCCACTTTTTGCGTATTTGGTTAGCCCCAGTTTTTGCGTATTTGGTTAGCCCCAGTTTTTGCGTATTTGGTTAGCCCCAGTTTTTGCGTATTTGGTTAGCCCCAGTTTTTGCGTATTTGGTTAGCCCCAGTTTTTGCGTATTTGGTTAGCCCCAGTTTTTGCGTATTTGGTTAGCCCCAGTTTTTGCGTATTTGGTTAGCCCCAGTTTTTGCGTATTTGGTTAGCCCCAGTTTTTGCGTATTTGGTTAGCCCCACTTTTTGCGTATTTGGTTAGCCCCACTTTTTGCGTATTTGGTTAGCCCCGGTTTTAGCGTATTTGGTTAGCCCCGGTTTTAGCATATTTGGTTAGCCCCGGTTTTAGCATATTTGGTTAGCCCCGGTTTTAGCATATTTGGTTAGCCCCAGTGTTTGCGTATTTGGTTAGCCCCAGTTTTTGCGTATTTGGTTAGCCCCAGTTTTTGCGTATTTGGTTAGCCCCAGTTTTTGCGTATTTGGTTAGCCCCAGTTTTTGCGTATTTGGTTAGCCCCAGTTTTAGCGTATTTGGTTAGCCCCACTTTTTGCGTATTTGGTTAGCCCTGGTTTTAGCATATTTGGTTAGCCCCGGTTTTAGCATATTTGGTTAGTAGTTAACTATTTTCCGCGGACGATATCATCTTCGATTATATGATATAGACGGTCTGCTTTCCTAAATCAGGCTGAGAGCCCTTGGGCATTTGTTTTCATTCCACCCCGATTTATTTAAAAAGGCCCTGAATATCCTGTTGTCTTCAACGGTGTTTATCAACCTCTTTATTTATTTACCATTAGTTTTTGATGTAATCTATTCATACTCGCGTCCAAATACCTCAAATAATCCTTTCTAAAACTCATGTAATTTTTTCCTGTGACCTTTGATATTCATGAACATCAATGTATAGACTGTTCTATTTTAAGCGAATTTCACCTTTCATATTCGGATTTATAGAAATTGAAATCATTCAAAAGCATTCTAGAGTTCGTCGAACGCGTTATGTCGGTGCTTTCAAATTTATTTTCCCCGTTTTCGAGATATTTTTCACGTTTAAAATCAGTCCGAAATAACGACATTAGCGAAGCTGAGTTTCCTCTTATCTCTATGCTTAACTAGAGCTCGGAATCGGATATCCATTATCTTCCGTTATTCGTATATTTTCATATATTTTATTTTCGGATAAATTGTTTGTAACTAAAAAATGAAATTAGTATATTCGTATAATTGTTAAAAGGTTTGCCCGATGATAAACCTTTGGCGCTTTATCTATATATAAATTACTCGTATTCAAACGTATAACGATGGATAAGAAAATTCACGTTTCCAGAATTAGTCTAAAATATAAGAAAAATATTTCAAATTAACTTTTAATTTGAAGAATATAAATAAAACGACGAAACTAAGATTTTAAATCATCTTTTTATTTATTATTTTTCACGAAAATAAATTTTGAATTTTTTTATCCGAACGTGTAACGCGGATAATATTCTAAGATAAGGCCATTTTTGGATAAAAACGGATATGGATTATGTTTTATTACTTTATCTTCGAATGAAAAAATAGTCAGAATTTAGATTTTATCCAATTAATAGAAATTATAGGAATTCCTAGCCCTACACTTGACGATCGGTGCATAACATTGAACGCTAACTCGTTCACTGAATTTCGAAAAAACAAATTTTATCTTTGTTTTGTACGTGCTGAAATTTCAACTCGGTTCTCGATGTATAGGTGTTTTGTATTATGAATCTTACGTGAACCGTGTCGAGTCACCCATCACTTTATTACCCATTACTGAGCTCGGGAATTCTCGTTAAAATTACTAGACCCATTTCGCCAGCTTAGGAATTACTCACCTTTACCAAAGGTGTGATCTCATAAATAAATTACATTTATTGGTTGACGTTAGTCTCGGATTGATATTTATATTTATTTTAATTTTTAAGAAATAACCCCACTTTTAAAAGGTTTATTTCCATTAGATCGAAAAATGTCTGATCGAATTCGATCAAATTTTGTTTCAAATGATCGAATCGAATTCGATCAAATTTATTTTACTCTCGTTTTAACTTTTGTGGCATTTGATCGATGTCCATTGGATCGAATTACAATTGATCGAAGTAGTAGTATTTAAAATACTATTGTAGTAGAACTAAATCCTTTAGGGGTTATTCTCATTAGATCGAACCTAAAATTATCGAACTAATTAAGTAGGTTTTTTTGTACAAAAAAATACTTAAGCCTAAGCTTGGCTATGTTTGGTTGGGTTACGTTTGGTTAGGTTAGGTTAGGTCCAATGGAAGGGAAGCGTAAACGGGCAGGGCTTCAAGTCTTAGAAGTTTCCTCCTAAAATTGATTTCGATCAGGAAGCATTCGTACAAATGACACTTCGATCAAATGATATTCGATCAATTGAGACTACCTTTAAAACCAAATAATTTCGATCATATGACCTTCGATCATTTGAGACAGCGTTCGATCATTTGGGATTTGATCAAATCGACCCCAATCCTTTTAAAATGAGAACGCAACCTAATAAGTGATTTTTTTAATCGATTCCTTATCGTTTAAATATCTCTAATCCACCAATAAAAGCAGAAGCCGATGAAACCCTCCTTTGAAGTCTATTACTCCCTGGTCTTTTCTACCCCTCTCTGTATGGGTTAGTTTCAAAAAGCGCGATTCGTACGCCTCCTAACGGTAGATATTTTCGGAGCGGGAGTTCGTCCAGCGAATATCTCTAGCAGCCTTGGAGTTCGTTAAAAAACGTCGTCGTTTGTGGAGAGAGAGAATTTCCAATTTTCCGTAGACAGGGGGGTATGAAGTAGGACCCCTCCGATCTCGTAAAATTGGGAATTTTACCCATAAAGAGAGGAGCGCTATAGACTTCAAAGGATGGTTTCATCTACTTCTGATATTATGGTTTTCTAAATAATTTTTTTGAAACAAAAGCTTGTGAGACTTTTTCTTTAGTTTTAGCATGAATGGTTCCAATTAAATTTGAAACTGTATGTCTCGTAGTAAAGGTATTATAGAATTTTAGGCGGAAATTGAGTTTTTTTTTTTCTTCTTTTTTGCGCTTGAGTGAGCTGGAACTAGACGCGAGCGGACACGAGCAATGTCCGATTAGTTATGACCAGTCGCTATTAGAAACCTATATCACCAGCTAGAAATAATTCCGTTTCGCTTCGCTACCTTGTCTAGACTAAATGGCTATTGATGAAGTCATCAATTTTCGCGTTGATTTTTATTTTTCCCCGTTATCTAACGTTCTTTGATGCCAAGCGGTCTCCCATTATATGTCATATATTGTTTGATAAAAATGGAGCGTCAATCTTTCTTTGTTATAAATATATATTTTCAGATATTTTATTTTCGAATAAAATTGTAATTAAAAACTGATATTTGTATATTCGTATAATTGTTAAAAGGTTTACCCGAAGATAAGAATTTGGCGCTTTATCTATCTACAAATTACTCGTTTTCAAACGTATAACGATGGATAAGAAAATTCACGTTTCCAGAATTAGTCTAAAATATAAGAAAAATATTTCAAATTGACTTTTAATTCGAAGAATATAAATAAAACGACGAAACTAAGATTTTAAATCATCTTTTTATTCGTTATTTTTCACGAAAATAAATTTTGAATTTTTTTATCCGAACGTATAACGCGGATAATATTCTAAGATAAGGCCATTTTTGGATAAATACGGATGTGGATTATGTTTTTTTACGTTATCTTGGAATAAGTTAACTCGAATGAAAAATAGTCAATTTTTAATCAAACAGATAATATACATCAGAATTTAGTATATTTTATCCAATTAATAAAAATTATACGAATTCCGAGATCTACGAGGTAAATTTATGTTAAAACTGTGTAAGAAGGCGGACTGCATCGTGTGTTTTTTTTTTTTCTTTTTCGTGTCCCCAAAAATGAATCTTAACAAGAATTAATATTTAAGAGAATAATACGTTATTAAATTAAACTCAAGTGGTTTTTCCCTGTTCCTCGTTGAGGATCGAGGACAACTACTTTTGCTAGTTTTCAACAACTTGCCGACTATGATTATATGCGTCGTAATCCTTTTCATTCTTAACATGCGCTAAAATTCCCATGAAAAGACCAGTTTACATTCTCAAGGATGTGTACTTTTTGCTTTCACCTGATGGAAAGGTTTGTTCCCATTTCGCCCAAATATTTCGCCCAAAATTATCTATTTCCATTTCGCCCAATCCTTCTTCTCCCAAACCTATTATCATTTGGCCCAAAATTTCGATTCCCAATTCGCCCAAACCAAAATTTGATTGTATTTGGGTTGGGTTAGGTTTTTTTGGGTTAAGTTTTATAGGGTAGATTGTGTTGGGTTAAGGTAGATTGTGTTGGGTTAAGGTAGATTGTGTTGGGTTAAGGTAGATTGTGTTGGGTTAAGGTAGATTGTGTTGGGTTAAGGTAGATTGTGTTGGGTTAAGGTAGATTGTGTTGGGTTAAGGTAGATTGTGTTGGGTTAAGGTAGATTGTGTTGGGTTAAGGTAGATTGTGTTGGGTTAAGGTAGATTGTGTTGGGTTAAGGTAAATTGTGTTGGGTTAAGGTAAATTGTGTTGGGTTAAGGTAAATTGTGTTGGGTTAAGGTAAATTGTGTTGGGTTAAGGTAAATTGTGTTGGGTTAAGGTAAATTGTGTTGGGTTAAGGTAAATTGTGTTGGGTTAAGGTAGATTGTGTTGGGTTAAGGTAGATTGTGTTGGGTTAAGGTAGATTGTGTTGGGTTAAGGTAGATTGTGTTGGGTTAAGGTAGATTGTGTTGGGTTAAGGTAGATTGTGTTGGGTTAAGGTAGATTGTGTTGGGTTAAGGTAGATTGTGTTGGGTTAAGGTAGATTGTGTTGGGTTAAGGTAGATTGTGTTGGGTTAAGGTAGATTGTGTTGGGTTAAGGTAGATTGTGTTGGGTTAAGGTAGATTGTGTTGGGTTAAGGTAGATTGTCTTGGGTTAAGGTAGATTGTCTTGGGTTAAGGTAGATTGGGTTGGGTTAAGGTAGATTGGGTTGGGTTAGGTTACCAAAATTTAAAAAAAAAATTGTTCTTAAGATTGACCGAGTTGGGTTAGGTTGAATGAATTGGGCTGATTGGGAATTGGGCCAGTTGGGATTGGGCCAATTGAGATTGGGCGAATCGGGCTAGAACCGGTCTAGCGACCAATCGAAATAGTCTATTTTTAATCAAACAGATAATATGCATCAGAATTAAATAGATTTTATCCAATTAATAAAAATTATACGAATACCGAGCTCTAGACAAGTTTTTAAATAATTACTGTAAATTTTAAATATTTGTCTGCTTTGAAAAGTAATCTTTACTTAATCCTAGAGTATACTTTCAATGAAAGCTTATAAATCATAACCCCGAGTCCTGTCACGTAGTCAATTAATTTGTAGGCAACGAGAAATAAATTGGGTGAAGCGTCGTTAATTGAATCGCGCCACGATTTCGGGAAAGGGTTTACGATCGAGAGAATTCGTGGCCCCCTACACAAAACGCGCGTTATGTCTTCTTCCTTCCTGATAATAAATTTGGAGGTCGCGATACGTCGTGAAACAGAGCTCGCGCGTGCCTGACCCTGAATTTGATAGCTTAGTCCTTCAATATACAGAGCGATAACAAGGAACCGCGATTAGAAATCGAGCTATGCCTTTTTTATTTTTCGTTGTCACGTACAGGGTATACCCACAAAGATGATTATTAACACTATAGTTGTGTGTGTTGAAATGGTAATTTGGAACCGGATAAAAAAGTGGCGGGAATTTGGAATGGATAAAAAGTGGCGGGAATTTGGAATGGATAAAAAAGTGGCGGGAATTTGGAATGGATAAAAAGTGCCGGGAATTTGGAATGGATAAAAAAGTGGCGGGAATTTGGAATGGATAAAAAAGTGGCGGGAATTTGGAATGGATAAAAAAGTGGCGGTAATTTGGAATGGATCAAAAAGTGGCGGTAATTTAGAATGGAATAAAAAAGTGGCGGTAATTTGGAATGGATTAAAAAGTGGCGGTAATTTGGAATGGATAAAAAAGTGGCGGTAATTTGGAATGGATAAAAAAGTGGCGGTAATTTGGAATGGATAAAAAAGTGGCGGTAATTTGGAATGGATAAAAAGTGGCGGTAATTTGGAATGGATAAAAAAGTGGCGGTAATTTGGAATGGATAAAAAGTGGCGGTAATTTGGAATGGATAAAAAGTGGCGGGAATTTGGAATGGATAAAAAGTGGCGGGTATTTGGAATGGATAAAAGAGTGGCGGGAATTTGGAATGGATAAAAAGTGGCGGGAATTTGGAATGGATAAAAAAAGTGCCGTGAATTTAAAGGGAATAAAAAAGCGCCGGGAATTTGGAACGGGATGCAAATTGTAAAAGTGGCGGTAATTTGGAACGGGATAAAAAAGTGACAGTAATTAATGATTATAATAATGACCGATACCTTAAATATATTTTAAATTGCCCCTTATCTACATTAGTTCCATTATCTTCATAATTTGATAAATTGTGAAAGTCGTCGTTTTAAGTGTGTGTGGAATGGCCTATAAATATTAACACCCTGTATAGGTGATGAAAAATCGTTGGTTATGTTTAAATATTAAGTTTATTTTGTTAGTCTTATGTTTTTCTTGTATATCTTTAAATTATCTGTGTTTTTTTGTTTTTTTTTGTGAGAGGGAGGGGGTGATGCTTAGCGAGGGGTCTCGCTTAAAGTAACGCCTTTATAAGAAGAGTTTTTTACTCATCGAGACAAAGAATTATTATCAGTTAAAGAATAACTAGATAAAATTGTATTCATCCCATGGAGCTTTTAGCCTTGTATTTTGTTGACAATCCAGCTGCCAAATAATAGTATATCAAACAGCTACAGCCCTGGGAGAAATAACAACATTAATATAAAATGCTGCATCGGAATAAAAATTCCAAGGGAACAACTTTTAAATGAAAGGCCTCGTAAGATTTTTTATGAAGTAGATCAGCTTCGTTACATTGTTTCGCATGGTATATGGGTATAGTAAAAATTTGGACATTCCCCTTTAGCACTCAAATACTGCGGAAAAACACGAGATGGCGCTGATTTTTCATAATAGGGGTCTCAGTTTTTCTTAAATGGCAGATAAAACTTAATTTTGTAATATATGAATCGAAATTTTTCATATTATCAGAAGCCGATGAAACCCTCCTTTGAAGTCTATTACTCTCGGGTCTTGTCTACCCCTCTCTGTATGGGTTAGTTTGAAAAAGCGCGATTCGTACGCCTCCTAACGGTAGATATTTTCGAGCGAATATCTCTAGCAGCCTTGAAGTTCGTAAAAAAAAAACGTCGTCGTTTGTGGAGAGAGAGAATTTCCAATTTTCCGTAGACAGAGGGGTATGAAGTAGGACCCCTCAGATTTCGTAAAGTTGTCAATTTTACCCATACAGGGAGGCGCGCTATATGGAACATTAGAGTAGTAGACTTCAAAGGAGGGTTTCATCGGCTTCTGGTAATATCGAAAAATGCATCCTGTATTCTCTAATACGAGATGGCGCTAGTGAGCATTAAGAATTTTCCAAAACTGGTCATGTGACCCTGAGTCTATCCCTCACATTTCACAAGCTGCTGCCCAACTTGTTTATTTGTTACTCAGGTAACCCTCCCTTTGATATTTTCTTCGTATTTCTATTAATAATCCAAATGCAATTTGTGATTAGAGTCTCTGCGTGACTTCTTTAAATTCAAAGTTCTGTTTAGTCTGGCCACTAATGAATTAAAATCCCCCCTACTGAGTTTTTTCTTGTTGCATCTTCTGACTTAAAAGCAATTGAGTCAAAGTATTACCCTACACATATTTTACGTTAACGACACACACTTATATATGAGAGAGATTCCTTTGTGTATCTTTGGCTTCTTTCCATAAATTATTTTTGGTAAAATTAGACCAACAATGCCAGAAAGAAGGTATTCACTAAGCAATGCTAGTCTGCATCTTCACACACTGGCAAAATTGAATTTAAAAAGCAATTGTTTTTCATAAATTGCTCAAACTTAGAAACTTACACAAAATTTAATGACAATGGTGATTAAATTCTAATATTATTAATGAGAAAAACAGTTCATTAAATAAAGGTTTCTGTAGAGCAGGAAGACTACAATTATGATTTTGTGATCTTAAACTTTGAATGGAAAGTTGAATCTAATAATTAAACGTATTCGATAATTTTTCCACAATTTTAGACACGTTTTTGGTATTTAAATTTATTTCTAAAGTTTGAATAAAATCAGAAGCCGAAGAAACCCTCCTGTGAAGTCTACTACTCTAATGTTCGATATAGCGCTCCTCTCTGTATGGGTAAAATTCCCAATTTTACGAGATCGGAGGGGTCCTACTTCATATCCCCCTGTCTACGCAAAATTGGAAATTCTCTCTCTCCACAAACGACGACGTTTTTTTGACGAACTCCGAGGCTGCTAGAGATATTCGCTGGACGAACTCCCGCTCCGAAAATATCTACCGTTAGGAGGCGTACGAATCGCGCTTTTTGAAACTAACCCATACAGAGAGGGGGAAAACAAGACCCGGGAGTAATAGACTTCAAAGGAGGGTTTCATTGGCTTCTGATGAAATTAAATATTCGAACCAATCATATTATTTCCGCCTTTTAATGTCTAGCGAAGCTGCTTGCGAATATATATGAGATTCTTCTATTCCCAAATTTTCCATATTTTATTTTTTTTCTCATGCCGCATTTTATTAGTTTCGCTTGACTTAGTGAACCGGTTGTCTGTTTTTTATGGACATTGACTCTCTCTTAGAAAAAGATTTGGCAAATTTATTTACCATAAATAGGGAAATCTTTCGCTTGACTGAAATTAAAACATGACTCAGCGGAATTTCGACGTTCGCTGGCGCCTCTAGCGGTCATCGAGCCAATTATCGTAGCTGCGCATGCGCGTTATCGGTAGAGATGGTGGGAAGGAATAGCGCACCACTGGAAGGTACTGTTAACGCCTCTTTCGGCAATAACAGTTACTAATTACGTAGGGAGCATGTCGTGTGTCCATGATGAAACCCTTAGTTCAAATACAGTTCTTATTCTCTCGACTGTTACTTCACAAATAACGAATCTACTACCGCGTTAAAAACTTTCATAAACACCGACTACCCTTGCAAAATTTAACTATTATAATCTATATTTTGAATTATTACAATCATGTTAAAATTTAAATTAATTTACGTGTACTTTGGATTGTCCTGGCACCCACATATTATAGGATATGCCTACGTGGTTGCATACTACGTACTAGCGAAATAAATATTATTATTATTATGAACGGGATCTTCTTCCCGAGCCAGGAAAACTCTAGATACGAACTAGATGAAAAAAACTAATCAAAAAAAGTTTTGAGTTTTAACTTAGCTCTTGAAAACTGAAAGTAAACGATACGTGCGTGGGTTCCTTGATCACTGGCCCAAAAAGAACGGCGTTCTTACCCGGAGCCTGAGGCTATACGAAACTTCTTACTCTTCCTGATTTTTAATTCGGAGACACACCCATATCCTTTTATTCCAAACGGTGCTATGTTTGGGCTTTTTATTCCACTTTTTCTAGAATATATATTTAAAGGACCACCATCATAATGGTCTTGTGTTTTTATGTCGTTTCTCTAGTAAATGATATATGCCTATAAAAAAGCTTGCCTTCTTATAGCTCATCTACCTCTTACTGGTCATGTGAGATTTTTTCCTAAACCCAAACTTGATAATACTTCTATTCGTGCTAGGACTATTAAAAACGGGCATCTTATTAGTTAGTGTTGAATTACAAAACCTGGCGTTCATAAGGGTCCTCAAACGGCAAACAGTGCAGGCGAAAGTAGGAACTAACAAGCCACGTGCTCGTCTACCTACTCTATCCAAAGATTGGTAAAGAGACGGATTAAGCAGATTCTGCCAAGCCACGTGTTTGGGTAGAAATTAAAATGGTAGCTCTCTGGTAATAAAGCCTGGATTCCAAACAGTCACGTGGCTTGGCAGTCTTCTTAAAGGGAGCCCAAAGGGGGTGCAAAAGACCAATATGGGGGGGAAGACATTTTTAAAAAACGTCACTATCACGTGATAGGGAACTATTTTTCGTGAAGAGCCCTGGCGTAAATAGGCATCATCCGGATCCGGGGTGGAGCCACGAGGCCCACGTTGGAGTAGGGAGTGGGAGGACTCGGGGAAACGCGGAATACTACATATCGGGGAACGCGCCCAAACACCTAGCGCCAGGATAGTTCTAGCGGCTATTTTGAACCCCACAATTGGTTCCCATGATGACGTATTTTAAAAATGTCGACCCCTCTATTTGCACCCCCTTTGGGCTCCCTTTAACCCGTGTCTTTATTAACCTTGCTTTATCCATAGCAGCCTCGCATGTGGTTTTGTTTGATGACTACTTTTGCAGTTGGGAGATGCGTATGAAATATGAATGCCAAGCAGTTATCTTTGTCTGTTAAAATAGGATCCCATTTTTAATAATCCTAGGTTCATGGTTGCATATCCATATAAGAAACAATTTTAGGGTTATACGTTCGGAAACAAGCTTGAATAAACACAAACGTCCAAGCTTCATATTGCATACATAAATATTGCCCTTCCTTCTTGTCGCTTATGGGTATGTAAGTGTCCCCAACTAAAACATTAAGAACAATTTTGTAGAGGAAGTGTTGATTTCGGAAGGATTTTACGCTTGACCCTAACCCTCGTTAATATTAACGCTACATTATTTATTGTTCGTTATAATTACTAGTTATGGGACAATGGCTAACGATGCTGAAGTTGCAACAGATGCGTAACTGATAACTGTTCGCGTGCCTTCATTGTAAATAGTATAACGAACAAGGTGTTTTCGGGTTACAGGCGTCAATGTTCTTAGATTACGCGGCGTGATTGTCCGCAGGAGGAAGAAATACTAACACAAGAGTGTCTGTGGTTGCCCGTAAAATGGCGACTCGCCTTCCGGATAGACGCGTGTCTCGTCACGCCGCGTTAGACGCGAGACCTCCCTGGAGGGTTGTCGCCTAGCCAGGGGGCAAGGAAGGTCCATTCCCTGATCCCAATCGTAACCGCCGGAGGGTGACGATCGCTATTTGGAGGTCTCATCCTCTTGTTCTCTTTTGTATATATTTTTTTACGAGTTCGTTCACCCTCGTGTTGCCATTGATGGGAACTTTTCGGGTCCATTTTCCATTAAATGATTTTCCCCAAAACATATTTTTTGGCCTGGCGCCGCCACAACCGTAAACATGTTTTTTACGATAAATGATAAGACTATATATTAAATATGTTTATTCTTTTTATTAGTATTTCACGAAGAGCTTTGTTAAATCTTTTGAAATGAAACTTCACCTCATATGTTGTGAGAAATCGGAAAATTTCAAATACTCAGCAAGGTAGTGGGCATTTCCATAAAGGACATGGTTCAAGAAAACCACGTAAGAGTCGTTATCCAATAAGGGACGACATTGGTAGGAGATAAAATTCTCTGAGCCAATTGGAGCTCGCTTCATATGGCGTATGGGTGACCCGAAACTTCCAAGATTAGTTTTCCTTAAAGCTAAAGGGGGAATAAAGATTTTAAATGCTTTTGTCTTCAGGCTTATTCAATTTTTCAAAATAATTTTCAGAGTATAGTGCCCCTTTGTAAAGATAGTAACAATGATAAAAGCGCTTGTCCATTCCTTAATCTCTTTAAAAAATCGTCCAACCATCTCGAACGTTGACTTGTAGGAGTTTTCCTGTGAAGTGTAAAATTCTTTATCTTTTTCCCTAGTTTTAGCCAATTTATAAAGTGCCCTAATAGACGCAAAAAACTAGTGAATCTAAACTTATTTATCCTTTGTTTAGTAATTAACCACTCGTACTTTAGGCTTCTCTTGTTTTTATTCACTACGAGAATAACATTTTTGTATTTTGAAACATAATATTATCAAGAAAGTGTAGACACTCGCTAAATCAAATGTCCATGATATCTCGACTGTATATGAGCAAATCCATCTGGATACAATGTACTTGACAGGCGTGTTATTAAAACGGTGCCTCTTGACGAAAGTAACTTGATAGTGGTAAAATTTATAGATCAAGAAAGTCTTGAGCCAGTTACAGCTCGTATATTTACTTGATGTGGTAGTATATAAGATGTACTCCAGACAACCCTATTATATTAATAATGTACGCTCTCTTAAATTTCTAAGTCGTGATGCTAAGCAGACACCAGTTCAACGGTTAAATTAATGCCAGTACTTGTTCGCGCGACTCTGTTGATATTAAATTCTATTCTTGACCTCATTGAACCCTGGACGAAAGAATGCGTATTTTTAAACAATTATTGTTTCTCTTTCGTAGGCACGAGAGACTCGAGGAAACTATGAAGGAGGAGGGACTAACGGAAGAACAGGTTGGTTATAATTTTGAATTACTTAAAAGTAAAAAAAAAAGTATCTATAAGAGCATATTGAAACACGCGAGAACCTTGAAAAAGGATCTGAGAGATGTGTTTGGCATTGGTTATACCTATTTCAGGGCTCCTAGAGTACCTATAATCCCCATGTGGTCCTATAAAAACCTATAATTCTTAAATTTATCCTATAAATACCTATATTTTTTATGTTGATTAAATATCACTGAGAAAGTAAAAAAAAAATAACCCAATTTTTGGTTCATGAAAGCACGGTTAAAAGATACATTCAACATTATTTTTGAACTTTTCAATAAACAAAACCTCCGGATTTCTCAAGTCAGGGAATTTTAATATTGTTCGAAATATTAGGAAATATGTTATTCGTTCGCCGTTTCACGTGGTGGGAACTTTAGTGAAATTTCGAGGTTTTTATTCTTAAACTATCCATCAATTTAAATCCGTCACGAGTCCGGCTTCGCAATTATGAATTTTATGTCGTCTGCTTGTTTTGTATGTTCTTTGGTCTCTTCCCACGGTCGACGGAAGTATAGTCCGGATTTCAAAATGTTTCTCGCGATCTTAAAGTCTAATTTTACGATAATCGGTCATATTTAACGTAAGGTGCGTCTAATTATTACAGTTTCGGTCATGATATTCACTGGACAATCGCGAATTGATCGAAATAAGTTCAAATGAATCCGCGTTTTTGACGAGTCTTTGAATCTGAGGATTTGCCCAGCTGTTCTTGTGATGGATTTAAGTGTTATTGCTGTGGGTTCCTTTAGGCTATATTTGGGTATGTTTCTCGAGGTATATTACAAATTAACGCTATCAAAGCATTCCATGTTATAATAAATTCCTTGAAGCATGCCCATCAATGGAATTTGGTCCATGCTCACCTGTCATTACTAGTGTCGGGTAAAATTTAGTGTAAAGCTTGTTGTCTTTCAATGTATTTAATAAAGGAAAAATCTTTGCAGAAACACGAGAAAAGGCTACAACACGCGCTAAAAGAAACCGAATTTTTGAGGTTAAAGAGATCGAGACTTGGTGTGGAAGATTTTGACCCTTTGAAAGTGATAGGTCGAGGGGCGTTCGGCGAAGTCAGATTAGTCCAAAAGAAAGACACGGGCCATGTCTACGCAATGAAGATCCTAAGGAAAGCTGATATGCTAGAAAAGGAACAGGTAAATTTCTCTCCATTTCATCCTTACCGAAAAAAAATAATCTTAAGACTACATAAGACACCTGAAGGACTTCCCCAAGACCTCTTAAGACTAACTTTTATTGGTAAGGGCAGCATTAACAATGATTTAACTTTTTACGATCAGGTGGCTCACGTGCGAGCGGAACGTGATGTTCTAGTCGAAGCCGATCACCAGTGGGTAGTCAAAATGTATTATAGTTTTCAGGACGCCATGAATCTTTATCTCATCATGGAGTTTCTTCCTGGTGGTAAGATCAAGAACCTTAACCCATCGCAAACGTTGTATTTCACCAATATTTCTCGTAGGTGATATGATGACGCTACTTATGAAGAAAGACACTCTATCGGAAGAGTGTACGCAATTCTATATAGCGGAAACGGCCCAAGCTATCGACTCCATCCACAAGCTTGGTTTCATTCACAGAGATATTAAACCTGATAATTTACTACTAGACGCCAGAGTAAGTAATACCTATTTTTTTAATGAATAGGAAACCTCAAGTACTTTCTTCCCTCTACATCGTCTGCTTATTTGATCTGACCCTTTATTGATATACAAAAGACAAAGAACAGATGCAAACAGGCTTGGAAATAAGGATATTTTATTTAGTAGTCTGACTGACTAGTGAGCCCCCTCTCCTTATTTATTTTAGTAGTCACTGACTACTGGGGGGGGGGTAAAAATCGGGGTATGAAACAAGAACGAAAGACCGTATTAATATAATGCTTTACCCATCTCGCAAGTCTTATTCGCGAGGACTGAATTTAAGCTTTTCTCCTTTGTGTATAATCTCATTTTTTCCCTTTTTGGGTTTGATGAATATTAGAATTGAGATAAATGTTTCACTAGTCAAATTGACTAGTTATCCCCCTGATTTTTATTAATTTTAGTAGTCAGTGCATTTGTTTTAGTAGTCAAATGCCGTGACTAGTGCCTTATTTCCAAGCCTTGATGCAAAGGCCATAGCTCGAGAATTTCACCCATGAAGTAGTCTTCATTCTATCACGTTACAAGATATCGCCAGTACTGTTGGAGGCCAATGTAGGGATACTATACTCTAGAAATAAGTAATTTTTACTTGATTTAGACATGCCTAAAATATTATCATATTATAACTCATATTATAACAGTCCAAATAGTTCAAAAATGACTTGTTTCTAGAGTTAAGTATCCTTTTGAATTCGCCTTTTCTAGCTTAGCAGACGACGTTGATTATAACTAATTGTACAGTTAAAGCTAGGCTGTGTGCATAAGGGAAGAGCATTTTTAAAGGGGGAATGAAAGGCCAAAACAACCTATTTTTAATCGATGAAGAATGCTAAAATCATGAGAAAAACAGTAATATAACTCACCAAAAATATTTCGTTATTTTATAATCAATTTCCAAAGTTCCAAAACTTGCGGATGCTAAGCCTTGGCTGCCTAGCTCGGCGAACTAGGCGAGCACGAGCCGTAATTTTTTTAATATTCCCGTCTGATCTAGTCGCCAATCACGTGCGAGTACGCGTATTTTTAAAATACGCGTACTCGCTCGTGATTGGCGACAAGAACAGCCGCGAATATTAATAAAAATACAGGTCGTGCTAGCCTAGTTCACCGAGCTAGGCAGCCTAGGCTTAGCATCGGAACTTTGGAAATTGATTATAAAATAACGAAATATTTTTGGTGAGTTAATATTATTGTTTTTCTCGTTATTTTAGCATTCTTAATCGATTAAAAATAGGTTGTTTCGGCTTTTCATTCTCACTTTAAGTGGCAAATTTTCAGAGCTGATCGGACATCTAGCTTTAACTGCACAATATTTAATGACCAAAGTCGTTTGCTAATCAAGAAACCAAGGCGACTGCTTTTCAAAACGCGGATAATCTCAGAGTTACACTAGAGGGTTACATGATTTTAAGTTCGTTTTTTCAAAGTATAAAACTATACTATTTGTATTATCTTTACAGGGCCATATAAAACTCTCAGACTTTGGTTTATGTACGGGTCTTAAAAAATCCCACCGAACAGAATTCTACCGTGATCTTTCTCAGGCAAAACCCAGTGATTTCGGTAAGTTTTTTTATTCATAATTTGGTTTAAATAATACATTTCATGGCTGAAAAAATACGCTTTTGAGGTTTTTCCATACGAAAATAACTGTTTACTTCCTTCGCTTCTTAACGGATTAGTTGGGAAAAACCTATTTCAAAATCAGTGATAGTTTTGGATATTATTACGTGAATTTATTTACAAGTACATGCTTATAACACTCTTAAGTATTCCGGGATGGGAGGTAAGAAAGCTTCACTTCAATCTTCGAGGTCAAACCTTAAAAGCAACCATGAACAGGGACGGAAATAAGCACGAGTCACTGGACATTGTCCGATAAATTTTCCAAATGTCCCATAACTTTTTATTTTTGAGAGGGGGTTACAGGACATTTGTCCGATAAGAAAAAGTACTTATTAATGCAGGAAATGTAGCAATGTCTGGTAATTTTTTTAAATGTCCGACAACTTTTGAATTTTGGACAATTGTCCAATAAGAAAATTATTTCCGTCCCTGACCTGATTTCGAGAATTTATAGTTAAACGTTTTTTAGCGTAGAAAATAGCGTAAAAAAATTTTATAAAACAATTTCTTCAAAAGCTACTTGTGTGTACGTAAATATATTCAATATTATATCCAATCATTATGTTTATAATCAACGTAAGCTGTAAGCTTCATTAACCGCGGGAAGTTTACATTTGTTCGCGTGTTTTAACTGTCGAATCTGTTGGGTTCATTTGCTTAATCTTTGTCTAGTGGACTTTGCTCTTTCAAACCGAGGTAAGAAAATCTGAAGGGTTCACTCTAATCGTACCGGAACTAAATCAAGAATAGGGTTAATATACAAAATAAATGTGGGCACGTTAATTGTAATTATAGTAGATTTAATCGTAGATATAGTTCAGGTGCGTTTAGATAATTGTAGTAAAAGCAAATTTCATAACCCCTTTGCTAATCTTCCAAAATATTATCGCAAATCCCGTGTCAATCTGAGTAACCAAATACAACTTGGCTCTCGAATATGACCTTGGCAAAATTTATTAAACACGTGTATTTAATTTCACCAACTATCGCATTACATCAGCGGTATTCGCACTAGAGATTTTGAACCCATTACGAATGTTATAATAATCTTTTGAAGCTAATATTTCCATTTTTTTTTTTGGTAATGATTGTTACAATTGAACCCAAATTTTTATTATTTTTAAACTAATTTAAGTATTTATTCTGGGTATTGGGGAGATTTCCGTTAACCGACCCCCAATAAATAACTATGGTTATAGATTATTTAGGGCCTGGGGAGTTCAGAAAAAATAAAAAATAAAATCTCTGACCAGCGGAAGTTTGAGAAAAACGCATTTCAAAATTTGAAATTTGCATGCTAAACTCCCATAGAATGCGTCAAAGATTGGGTTAGGTTGGAATCTATGGGATTTAACATGCAAACTTCAATTATTGAAATGCGTTTTTCTGAAACTTTCGATAGTTGAAGATTATAAGTATTTTTTCTGAACTCCCCCAGGTCCTAATTAGTTCAAAACCATCGTAATTTGGTGGGGGTCGGTTATCTAAAACCTTGCCTGAGTATTTATATAGTAATTTCCCATTTTGAGATTTCAACCAGAGTGTATATGGGATTATGACAAATGACCCCTTGCCCCGTTCGTTTGTAATAATACTAGTATTTTCCTTATAAGGCCCATTTGCAATCAAAGATTTCCATTTTCGGTTTATTTCATAATAGTTCTAGAGCTAATTAAAATGGCTACTATAGAGTCTGCATCCTTGCTTTTTAATTCAAAATTCGATTGTTAATTTTGCAAGCAGTTAATATTATGCGAAGTTGGTGAAATCATTTGCCCGAAATTGAAAACACGGGTATCCTGGCTTACACCTACTCTAGGCACCGAAGATTATTTTGTTAGACCTAACGCCACTCGAAAGCTTTAAACACTGAGATTTGTTTTTGTCCTTCATTACTTCATTTATTTTATTCATTCTTTAACATTATCATTAATCGCTTTACATAATTAACATTGCTTGCGTAAAAGAAGCGTCTATGCTACTTAATATTTCTAATCCTTTATTTGCTTTTGTTTTCTCTTAACTTTTTTTTGCACTTTTTTGTTTTAACTGGAGAATTATTCTCCTTAAAATCTCTCGGTGTTTTTACGTAAGTGGCATAACGCGTAGAGTTTTTATCTTGAACACAGCGTTTAACCAGAAGTCAACAAGTAAATACACCTTTGCAGCTTCGAATCCCATGGACTCGAAACGAAGGGCTGAAAGCTGGAAGAAAAATAGACGACAACTTGTAAGTATTATCGCGTCATCATAGGTATCCATTTTTAACTGAACCTACCCTATTTTAAAGTCAAGATGAGATTTCGAATCAGTAGGGAAAATTAGAGAGAACACGAAGCTAGTTAAATTATCAGTATGCGCCGATGGAAATTAGAAGTCATGCTTCCCTTACCAAAAAAAGTTAGTCTAAAGAGGTCTTGGGGAAGTCTTTCGGGTGTCTTATGCAGTCTTAAGAGCTCTTGGGGAAGTCTTCCATTGTGTAAAGAAGTCTTGGGGAAGTCTTAATGACTTCCCCAAGACTTTTGTAGTGTTCTTGAAGACCTCTTCAGATCAGACTAACTTTTTTCCGTAAGGGTTCTAAGATTTAGCCCACCCATGGTCGCATACTTTATAGCCAATCTGTAGATATTTATACCACACCAATTTGGAATACTGAGTCGTCCTTTAACATTCAAGCTTATGTTTTATCCGTGTGGCAACTGGCACGTAAATGTTCCACTCACAGGTGTTGAATTGTCGTGGCCCTGGCACGCCCGTGTATTATACCACAGCTTAATGATTGGCTGCGAATTTATTTTTGCCTTGAATAGAGGAAAGATCAATCAATACACTAGTACGGCTTTAATTAGTATATTGACCTTAGAAGCTATTATTTACGTTATTTGACGCAAATAATACTTAAATATGAATTTACTCGCGTCACATAAATCCCTGGCTGGGTATTGAAAAAGGCCAATTTTTAGTTGGGGAAATATGGTCAGGAATTTAATAATTAACCATTAATCCTAATCTTTTCAGGCATATTCTACAGTAGGAACACCAGATTATATAGCTCCGGAAGTATTTATGCAAACGGGATACAACAGCGCCTGCGATTGGTGGTCACTAGGAGTCATAATGTATGAAATGTTAATTGGTAAGCGCCTTTTACGAACCCCTAATTGGTTTGCTCTAGAGTTGTTAACAATGAAATATCTTAATAGATAATGAAAAATACAAAACCTGGCGTTCATAAGCCTCTAACGACCATCAGTGGCAAACATAGTAACGAACAAAACCAACCTGCATATTCTCGATCAATCGGGTTTTGTTAGTTACTACTTTTGTGTTAGAGGACACTTATGTACGCTATGTTTGATTATTCATCTTTATTTATTAAGATATCTGACCATTGTTTGACTTATTTTATTATTAACCTTAAATCCATTAACAGGTTATCCGCCGTTTTGTTCCGAAACGCCTCAGGATACGTATCGGAAGGTGATGCATTGGAGAGAAACATTGATCTTCCCACCGGAAGTGCCCATATCAAACGAAGCCAGAGATCTCATTCAAAGGTTCTGTTGCGAAGCAGAGAGGAGGATAGGGGCCACTGGCGGGGTCGAGGAAATTAAACAACAGTCTTTCTTTAAGGGTGTCGATTGGGAACATATGAGGTAATTTTTTTTTAATTATCTTTATATTCGAGCCACATGACTTTTAAATTTATATTATGGACCTACAAATAACCTATATTTTGGCTTTTAAAACATATAATACTATTTTTTTGGGCTATGCACTGGGAGCCCTGGAACATAGTTCTGGATAGACTAATTTATGGATAACTTTTAACACGCGTTCTGTAAATAGTGAGGAATGACATCATATGATTAGTTTTAACCAGAAGTAGTTGCATCAAAAATTAGGAATCTTCAATTTATAGGATATTTCTCATTGGAACCCATGTAAAGAAGATTCGATGCATGCCTTCACAATTTTGGACAGAACATAGTTCTGGATAGACTGATTGATGGATAACTTTTAACACGAGTGCTGTAAATAGTGAGGAATGACGTCATATGATTAGTTTTAACCAGAAGTAATTATATCAAAAATTAGGAATCTTCAATTATTAGGATATTTCTCATTGAAACCCATGTAAAGAAGATTCGATGCATGCCTTCACAATTTTGGACAGAACATAGTTCTGGATAGACTGATTTATGGATAACTTTTAACACGCGTACTGTAAATAGTGAGGAATGACGTCATATGATTAGTTTTAACCAGAAGTAGTTACATCAAAAATTAGGAATCTTCAATTATTAGGATATTTTTCATTAAAACCAAAGCCTTCACTATTTTGGGCAGTCGGGGCTCCCAAACCACCTATAATACCTATAATTACCTATAATTCTGAAGTGACCTATAATACCTATTTTTTGGGTAATTTGTTGAATTTCGCTGATAAAATTCGAAATGATTGATCCATATAACTATAAAAATTATACTTTTGCTTGAAAAAGTGCAAATGTTCGCAAAAACCAAAGCTGTGGCAGAAGCGTTTCCTCTCCTAGGTCACTGGAAATTATTACTCTATTTTATTAGAGGTTATTTAGACTTTCGAGAGGGGGCGTGAGTAGCTAATAGTGCCAAAGAAAGGCAGAGGGGACAGGTCTAGAGGCTAAAGAACCTATGTTGCATTACATGTCAGCCTAACCTACCTATAAAACCCCTATTTTTTTGACACTAAAAACCTATAAAAAGTCCTATAAATGGATATTTTTGGACCTTTAGAACTATATGTAAATCCTAAAGGGTGTAATGTTTTGTTGTTTTAGGGAACGACCCGCCGCTATTCAAGTTGAAGTGAAAAGTATTGATGATACGTCTAACTTTGACGACTTCCCTGATGTAGATTTAAAAATACGTAAGACAATTCTGTTTATACACATATTTTAGGGAAACAATAATATTGGAAATAGAATGAAAATTAAGGATGCCAACCTTGGGGTTTACCGAAAATTTTCACGGTTTTCTTTCACTCATGGAGGTTTTTTCCTTTTACCAGTTTGCAGTTTTTATTTTAATTTCCTGGCTTTTATTTTTTTTTGTTTGTCGCGCGGTTTATAAATGTTTGCCGCGTTGCTTAGAAATGTTTGCCGCGCAGTTTAGAAATGTTTGCTGCTGTCCCAGTAATGTTTATGGCGCGGCAAAACCTATTACGGTTTGGTGGGTTTATGCCAATTTTTCGGTAAATTGTATTTCGGAGTTGGCAATCTTGCTGAGAATCTTCATTTTGTTTGACGTCAAACTCGTCTGAGTTATGACGTCAACAAACACCTCGGGTTATTCTTGCGTTTTTTTCTGTTCTAATTAAACTAAATTTCTTCGAATAATCTTTAGCGGCGGCACCTAATAAAGAAGGCGAAGCTGGAATTAAGGACTGGGTTTTCATCAACTACACGTTTAAGAGGTTCGAAGGCTTGACCCAGCGAGGGATTAAATCGGCCAAGAAAAGCTAGCGTCAAAGATAATAGGACAATATTAAAACAGAGAAGATATATCATTTTCTTTTGAGCGCTGGTCCGCCTAGGAAAGATAAAAATAATTCTAAATTACTCTAAATATTATTAGCTTATATTGAAATAAAATTTAAGCGTATTTTAAGAAAACGCGAAATACGCTTCTAAATATTTTTAGTTCTGAGAAAACTATAAGCAATACGTTTGAAAGAGTAAAAACACACCAACATATTCTTTGAAAAAAATAAAAAACTGAAATGTTTTTGTGGAAACGTTTCGTTAATTGTTTTTGGTTGTGAATATAACGTTGAAGTAAATAGGATTAAAGTTTCCATTTAGTTAAAATAAACCAAATAAAGAGCACTTAGCGATGATAGGCAATTTTTTTTGTATAATTTCTAATTTAATCAAAGGCGTATAAGTAAAAATAGCCTCTATGTAAAATATAAATAAATCTATAATGGTAACTATAAGAACGTAGGAAAAAAAAGTTTAGAACCGCGTTTAAAAAAAAAATCCTTAAATTGAATTATTTTTTAATTTAAATTCCGCCCATTTTTAATTAACAAATTTGGACGAAAAGAAATAACAGAGAATTTTTGGTAATTACAAAACAAAAAACCCCGAAATTAATCTCTAAGCGAGTTTAAAGAATTTTCTTCCGACTTTAGGGGTGCTGGTACGGGATATATTCGAAACTTAAGTATCAAAGAAAATTGGCTTCGGTTTTTGAATAAAATGTGGGTTTGCTACATTTTTCAAATTCACACGATTGATTTCCACTAACTGGCGATAGTGTGTTTTCATTATGCACGTAAATTATGAAAATTACAATCTTCGCACATGTAACGAAACATGAATAATTTCACGAGCGATTCTACAAACATCGCTTTAAATGAATCGAGTAAAATAAAACCAATTAAGCGCAGTAAAACCTAATCTCTGAAAAATCCTATTAGTCTATCTAAAAAAAAATTTGGTTGTAACAAAATATTGCTTGTAACGTAACATTTTCCATAATATTATTTATATCGAGTTATATTTAGGCCTAATAACCATAATATTAGTTTTCTATTAATCATTTACATTTTATCATAATATGCAATAGCAGCTTATTTCAAAAATTATAACCAAAATAATTTAAGACGATGTCTTTTGGGTAGTAAAAAAACGGATTAAGTAGACTCGGTCAAACCACGTTCCTCGTTGGAATCTGCGCTTGATTTCCAGAATGTGGCATTTGAAATTCTACTGACACTCCGATATGGCTCATGATACGTCTCCTGGCGCCATCTATTCAGTGGTTAGTAGAAATTAAAATGTCCGAGCTCTGGAATTAAAGCCTGGATAAAAACGGTCGTGTCTGCTTAACCTGTTTCTTAACTAACCTTGGGCAATACTGTTAGCTCGTTTCTTTTAGTTTTTAAAGAATATTTATCCTAATTGCCTGCCACTCCTGAGTCGGGAAAAAATGCATTTTGATTCCGCTTAAGTCTTAAGGGTTAAATTATTTAATAAAAATGGTATTTAGGTACAAATATAATGGACGTTTGTAATAAACGCGTGTGTATGAAGGTAAAGAGAGTAAAGGATTTAAAAATGCTTGTAAACACTAACGGAAGGTATATAAAAAATGAAACCAAAATCTCTGTGATAGCCCCTGTTTGTATCCTTTTCGTGTGAATACTTGTTTTAGTTCAAAGAAGCATTTTTTCTAGTCCCATAAATTAACCAAAACGGTTTATTTTTAATGTTTTTTTTTTTCATCACTTGATAAAATAAAGTGAATAAAGCTTCGTTTTATTAACTTTTTTTTTTTTTTTTTCGTATTTCGGATTCATTCGCGTGTGGTACATACGCGATTTTGTTTTGCAAAATTTGTCTCATTACAGTCGCTTTTGGTACAAAGCATTGTATTGTTAAAGTATGATAGTTTAAGTCATTTAAGTTAAATTTAACATGTAATATAGTAAATTTTACCAAATTAAATTCGTGTCAAAAACGTGTTTCAGGTGCCTTTTTTAAATTCTCTGATCTGAGCTCCATGAAAATTGACGGATCTTTTAAATTTTTGAACCGATTTCATTCTCTCTTGTATTATATTGCTCGAAGAGTGGAGATTCAACTGTTTTCCGAACTTGGGTATAGATGGCGCTTTTCTGATTCGCCATCACGTGCCGTTGGCACTTGGCAGAGCCTTGACCTTCTGTACTGACAAGGAGGATGGGGATACCGACCACGTTAGGCGTCGCCTCCTCCAACGTTGGTGGGTGTCTCGAAAATTAGGAAAGAGCCCCTTTTTAAAGCCGATGCCCTGATTAAAATGTGCTAATCTTATTAAAATTATAGGAACAGAACTGAATACCTCCAAAGGTTCCCTTAGTTGTCGTCTGCTATCTATTGCTCCTGAGTTTTCCCTTGATTGAATAAGGTATCTAGCCAGTTATATGATATTTGTGTAATAATTTTCCAATGAAAATAACTCCTTATTTCCGTTCCTGTCTAGATTTTCTCTGTCCTTGCTAATTTAGCGTCCGTTGATAATTCGTCTGTATTTATTCTGTACAGTGTACACGAATTCTCTTTGGCAATTTGGCAGTGATTAAATGGTTAATAATTCAATGAAATTTTAATAAAACTAATTAGCAATAAAATGGCCAACTCCGGTGCTGTTTTTGACGATTCGCCTGTTGATGAATTTGATGATGGTAAGTTATGTACTTGCTTGATTTCCTCTAGAGAGTTCAAAGGTTATATTAGTACTCTAAAGTTTAGAAGTAAATTTTTAGGTACCTTTTTAATTAAAGGTATTTTAATTCTGATTGTTTACTTTTCAAGGTGAAGACATTCCTTCTAGAAACGAAATTGACCCTCCAAATTCGTTCGAAGATCTGGCGCCTGTTGATTTATGGGACGAATGTTTGCGGACTGTAATGGAAGGTTGTTCTTCCCCAAATTCTCAAAATGAAACGGAAAACACTGAAAGTCCCAAAAAAGAAACATCCGCTAGTATTTTTACGGGAAATTTAAGCATCGGTCCTCGACAAAATGATTCTGATGATGAATTTGAAAGAGTTAGCTCTCGGTCTCCACGTCATTCCCCCAAGTTATTTCGCGACGGAGGTATTTATAAAAGTACTTATAACTCTAGTTTTTTCGAAAATACGAGTGGAGGGGCGTTTTGTAATTGTTACGCCAGTGATTGCCAACGTAAATGGAAAGATCAAGCTTGTACTTGTGGTGAAGATGATCAAGGTAAGTTTGTTTTTAAAATTTTCTTGTCAGGCCGTTATTTCGCTTTTTATTTCAGATTTTGATTGGGTTTGGGACGAAAATGGTAAATCATGGGCATGTTATCTGCAACGAGATCAAAGAGAAGTTCGTTTTCACAAGCATTACAGCAGCGGAACTGCTACTGTTCGGGGAACTAAACCTCTCGTCAAAGGGCAACATTATTGGGAAATCAAAATGATATCGCCTGTTTATGGAACTGATATGGTAAAGATCAAAAACCTCTTGTAAAAAACAAACATAACACCTCTCTTAATTACATTTGGGTCAGATGATCGGAATAGGTACGGCTGAAGCTGATTTAAATCGAGATAGTACAACATTTTGCAGCTTTTTGGGATCAAACGCCGAAACTTGGGGTTTATCTTACACTGGGGTGTTTCATCACGCTGGAAAATCCAAACATTTCTCTGCTCGTTTTGGTCAAGGAGCCATAATTGGCGTGCATTTAGATACCTGGAAAGGATCTCTTTCCTTTTACAAGAATCGGAAACTTATAGGTAAGTCTAAGTAGTTTTTTTTTATTTCAATCTTGACTCGATTTTATTTCTTGTAACTTTAAGCCTTGGTTAGCGTTTCTGATTTATTCATACTTATCTAAGTCTAGGTCGGCGTTCTTTTTATTTTTTACTTTTTAAGGCGTCGCCTGTGAGGGTCTGACGGGAAAAACACTTTTTCCTATGGTGTCGTCAACAGCAGCTCGTAGTGGGATGAGAATGGTTAAAAGTTGTTCGTACAATTCTTCATTGAAATACTTCAGTCTACAAGCAATCAGAGCTCGTTTGCCCGAAAACCGCAATTTGTTGGATACTCTAAGTTTACCGCCTGGTTTGGCTGTTTATTTGAGGAATAATCTTGCTTGGTTACTGGGACCACCCCAATGTCACAGGGCCAAAAATCGTTGTCAACATTCAAGTAAAATTCGATGCCTTGCGTGTCAAGAAAATTCGTCAATCCAAACTGAATTGTTTCTTGAAAATCAAATTATCAGCCCTGATTTTCCTAACTCTGGTAAGAAATCGTTACTTTTTAAAATTGGGCAAAATGACTGTGTTTACAGAAAATAGGCTAATTTTCCAGAGGGATTGGAAAATAGGTCAAATTCACTAGGGCAAATAAAAATAACCCTGGGTTAAAATTAAAAATAGGCCAAATCTCCCAGGAAAATTGGAAAATAGGCCAAATTTCCTCAGGCAAATTGGAAAATAGGCCAAATTTCCTCAGGTAAACAGGAAAATAGGCCAAATTTCCTCAGGGAAATTGGAAAATAGGCCAAATTTCCTCGGGTAAACAGGAAAATAGGCCAAATTTCCTCAGGGAAATTGGAAAATAGGCCAAATTTCCTCAGTTAAATTGGAAAATAGGCCAAATTTCCTCAGTTAAATTGGAAAATAGGCCAAATTTCCTCAGGGAAATTGGAAAATAGGCCAAATTTCCTCAGGGAAATTGGAAAATAGGCCAAATTTCCTCAGGGAAATTGGAAAATAGGCCAAATTTCCTCAGGGAAATTGGAAAATAGGCCAAATTTCCCAGGGAAAATTGGAAAATAGACCAAATTTTCTCAGGAAAATTGGAAAATAGGCCAAATTTCCTCAGGGAAATTGGAAAATAGGCCAAATTTCCTCAGGGAAATTGGAAAATAGGCCAAATTTCCTCAGGGAAATTAGAAAATAGGCCAAATTTCCCAGGGAAATTAGAAAATAGGCCAAATTTCCCAGGGAAATTAGAAAATAGGCCAAATTTCCCAGGGAAATTAGAAAATAGGCCAAATTTCCCAGGGAAATTAGAAAATAGGCCAAATTTCTCAGGAAAATTGGGAAATAGGGCAAATTTATCAATGGAAAGTGCTCATTGGTTGCTGACCCATAAATTTGAATAAATTTAGTATTTCCATGAAACCACCTAAACCTATTTTCCAGTTAAGTTTAAAATTTATTTCTATTTGTTTTACAAATAATTTTTGAAAAATCACTTGTTATTAGCTTGTTATTTTCCCATTAATAATAATCATTTTGGGGAAAATATAAGGAGATGAAAGCCCAAAAATCTCGTTAGAACCATTCAGATAAATTTATTAATAATAAATAAGAATTGATGTACATTGCTCTACTGTTTTGTTTTTTAAAATATAGAAAGATTTGATCTAATTAATGCGTCATCAGGAACATCCTTCGGTTCATATTCCTGCTCTCGAAAAAAGCAGACGACGAACATATCAGACGACGAAGAATCAGTGCGAGCAAGACCCCTACCAAAACGTCGTTGTTTCCAAACCTCGCCGCTTCAAACTGACGGAGTCTCAAGCGATGAATCAGAGGATGGAAGTTACGTTGATCGAGATATTCTTTTATGAATCCCCCATTTAGTTTCAATTTATTGCCTCAAAATAGCACGCACCGTCTACGCTCTTTTTTTCTGTTGCTTTTTAAACAAACAAAATTGACGCTTCAACGAGAATATAGCATCAAAATTAAATATTACGAGTAAAATTTTAAGACGCCACCCTAAAAATTAAAATACCCCCTAGCGAAAATAACCCTTGTAATAAATTGGGCCTAAATAACCCAGGTGGACTAAATAGACCTAAATGGAACGGAACTTTTTATTAATGAAGAGAGAAAAAGTGTAGAGCTCGGAATCGGATATCCATTATCTTCTGTTATTTGCATATTTTCTGATTTTTTATTTTCGGATAAAATTGTTTGAAACTAAAAAATGGAATTTGTTTATTCGTGTAATTGTTAAAAGGTTTACCCGAAGATAAGCCTTTGGCGCTTTATCAACCAACAAATTACTTGTATTCAAACGTATAACGATGGATAAGAAACATTCGCGTTTCCAGAATTAGTCTAAAATAAAAGAAAAATATTTCAAATTGACTTTTAATTCGAAGAATATAAATAAAACAACGAAACTTTTTATTCTTTATTTTTCACGAAAATCAATTTTGAATTTTCTTATCCGAACGTATAACGCGGATAATATTCTAAGATAAGGCCATTTTTGGATAAAAACGGATATGGATTATGTTTTTTTACTTTATCTTCGAATAAATTAACTCGAATGAAAAATAGTCTATTTTTAATCAAACAAATAATATACATCAGAATTTAGTAGATTTTATCCAATTAATAAAAATTATACGAATTCCGAGCTCTAATCTCAATTTTTTTAACGTACTGGTTTAATTGTTGCGAGATTTTTAATTTAACTACTTAATAATGATATCCCTCCCCCCCATGCTACGTTTGCCAAGGCTTAGTTAATTGTGAAAAAAGTGGGAGAAATTGGTGTCATTTGCTAAAATCTTTTACTGTCATTTAAAATGGCTAAGTTTCACGGAAATGCCATTGGGAATAATGTATGGATTATTGAGGTATTTGCGGACTTTCTTTAATTCTGATGTCTTTGCGCGATGGATTTGAATTACTAAATTAAGAAATTGAACGCCGAGTGAATGTCGCTGTTTTATTTCTCACCTATTCCTACTTTTTGTTTATGGTTCGCAGAAATTGTAGAAAATAACGAGTTTAAACTTGCTACTGAAACGAGTCTAGGCGACGTGTCTTCTAAGCCTTTGTCGTCTTTTAAGTAGTTGAAATTAGAGATCTTACAATGCTGCGCTATAAAGATATGCCTCTCTGGCATTTCTGAGTTGGGGATAAAATATTTGGCTTTGACAACTCCTTCCCCACCTTTCCAACCAACGTGTGACGCGTGCTTATCAGAGATCTTAAGAAAAGATGTATCTGTAGCACAGCATTGTAAGATTTCTGGTGGAAATTGTCGATACTCTATCATCTATGTCAAGCTAGCAAAGATAATACGTAAGTTCTTGAAATGTCACAAACTATTCAAGAATTTGTAAATCAGAGACAGTTTCAGTCGGTGGACACAAAAATTTTATAAATTTTTAATTTAAGGTTTTGTAGGCTTAACTTTCTAATTTTCATTAGAGTTTGCACTGGGTACAAACAGATTTGAAAAGCCCGCCATAAAAAAAAATTAAACAGCTGACAAAAATTTGGTGGCGCCCTCTTGCGCTTTCCCTCCCAGTGACTCAGTTCGTTTAGTGATTCTGAGAGTAACGGTTAGTGCCCGGAGGGAAACAAAAAGTTTAACCGTTTGTAATTGGGAAAAGGATTTGAAACCTCATTTTGTTTCAAAGAAAAGTTTCCGGAATTAAGTAGATCAAAGTCACAAGTCGGTATCGTCAATTTTATCTCATTCATCAAGATAGAACATTCTAAAAGAATTCCTGGATTTGAAGGAATGGATCATTCTACTCAAGTAATAAGGTAAGCCTTGGCTCAACTTTAAGAAATATGATTAATAAATAAACGAACTCAATTCCCTTAAAGGGAATTTAGATAAAATATGATAGGATAATAACTAATATTAACGGAAATTAGGCCTATGATGAAATAAGAAATTGTAAATGTATAGCGCCGTTACAAGTAGATAGTGTGGTCTAATTCAAAAGCTTACAGTACATTCTGCGTTAATCTGGTGTTTCAATTAACGGTAACGCGCCAACTACCACGAATATTTGTTCCTATAAGGCCGGAAATCGTATAAATAACATTTACTACTAATTACACAACTTATATTCTCCCCATATTTAATCAGTTTTGGTTTTGATGTAAACGAGCATATTGGGAGTCCCTATGAAATAGCATACTCCTGCGCCGCCACTGGACTTTATAGAAGTTTTTACACATGCTTCTAGGCTAGTTCTAATAGATTTAAAATGCTAATTTCTAGAATCTAGGCTAGCACCCCTTTATAATAACTTGACCGTAAACTAAGCCAATTCGGACAAAATAACTGAAAAATGTGACGGCCGAATCTGTAAAGATAGGAAAATGTATTTGCAAAGTAGGGAAAGGCTACAACTTCTACACGGATTCACTCCATGAATTCATTCTCCATGCCAGTTCAGTGACGCGTACCGAGAAGTGCTTAATGTATTTCCTATGGAGGTGGTATTTCCGGTACAAGGCACTGTATTGTAAATGAAAATTTTTGAAGAGAGACTCTGAAATCAGTTATAGATGTAAAGTCTGTCGCGAGTCCAGCGGATTTTTTCACTGTAGTGTAGCGGCCGCCCGTTTACCGGACAGCCGTTGGAAGCATTCATTTGGGTCTTATTTTTGTTTTAATTGTTGTAAACCTATTTGCGAAGGTAAATTATTGTAATTGTTAGGATAACATAATGTTCATAAGACTTTAATTTGCCCTTGGTACAAGATAAAGGTATTCCCTGGTACTGCAAAGTCTCCTTGGTAAGTCTTGTAACGGAATGGTTTGAGGGTTGCATTGTAGTGATAATGATTCATTCTTCAAGTCTTAAATGTAATTTTGAGTATTTGTTAATTTAATCCTTATAAATAATACAAAAACCATTTTCCAAGCGTGGTGTGTGAAAGACATTCGTTTTTTCGGCACCAAGGCCTAATGCAAGTACAGTTGACAATAAATTTCGAAATGGTATCTAGGTGAATTCGTACGCGGGCAAAACGAGCATTTTATTGGTATGGAGTTAAATACACCTGTTTTAAAGTATGTAACTTAGGACAAGGCTTTAAGCTCCCTTAATCTGGGTTTATTTAGGACTATTACACTGGACACTAATCCCAAAAGGGAGGGAGAAACAACCAAAATTACAATTTAATACTTTAATTATATGAGTTTAAAAATGCATTAATAATTATAAATATTTCTTTAGTAAACGAAAGATGAAATAATGCCGACACCGATGGAGCCACCTGTAACGTCACGTGTCCGAAAGAACATTAAACCTCTACATTGATCTGAAAGTAGGGCAAGGGTTATCAACAAGCTCTATTACTTTCCAAGGCCCGACGAGTGTGTGTGATTCGCGGTTGTGATTTTTTTCGGATTTTCGCGTTCTGTGCGTGTGTGTTTTCCGAATTGCGTGAAGTGTGAACATTCGTGACCAACGCGTTATTTCGGATATATTATCAACTCAAACAGCATTCATCGTAGACCTTCAAACTGGTAAGTTTCTGTTCCTTCTACTTCCTTAGCGTAAATTTGTCTATAGTTAATCTAAAGATATAATAGTACCAAGTGATACAACTTTTATTTGAATCTGAAATATCTGAGGTGGACCCTTGATTGTTTTTACACACAGGCTGAAAACGTTCAGTGGTCCGCATTTTGTCGTAGCTGACTGTTTTTGCTCGACAGTAATTAGGTAGAGGTATATTTTGATAGGATTTCGAAGCCCTTTGTTTGTTTCCTTTGAGTGGATTTTGGGGCCACTTTGAAATTTACACTATTGCCTATCACTGGCGCCGACACTGTTCACAATTAATTCTTTCTTGCCAAAAACATCACTTGCCAGTGAAAATCAGTTCCTATTGATAGGCCTAGTATTAGATAAGAAACATAAAATTGATGACTTAAAGCTCAGATTAACTGCGCGACACAGAACACTTATTTTCCAACCAAGGCCTAGCTTGGTACAATTTTTATTGTTTTATTTAATTTTTAAAATCATTTGACCTACTCGAATTTCGTTACAAATACAATTTATTTCTCCAATTTATATGACATTGAATTATCGCCTTCTATTTGAAGTTCATCAAGCCATGGGCTCCAAAAGCCACCGAAAAATTCGGGATTAGACAAATAATCAGTGAATTTATTCAATGGGGTGACTTGTTTCGTTTTATGGTACTTCAAACGTAATAGTAATTGATCCAAAATCTATAATCACAAAAAAACAAATCCGCCTAATAAATCCTATAGTCACTTAATGAACCTTTAAAATCCTATAGTCACTTAATGAACCTTTAAAATCCTAGACTTACTAAAAATACTATAAAATTAAATTATAATGTAAATAAAATCCTATAAAATGCTACAATAATAAAAAATCCTATATATGCTACAATAATATATATAAAATCCTATATATGCTACAATAATATATATAAAATCCTATATATGCTACAATAATATATATAAAATCCTATATATGCTACAATAATATATATAAAATCCTATAAAATGCTACAATAATATAAATAAAATCCTATAAAATGCTATAATAATATAAATAAAATCCTTTAAAATGCTACAATAATATAAATAAAATCCTATAAAATGCTACAATAATATAAATAAAATCCTATAAAATGCTACAATAATATCAATAAAATCCTATTAAATGCTACAATAATATCAATAAAATCCTATAAAATGCTACAATAATATCAATAAAATGCTACAATAATATAAATAAAATCCTATAAAATGCTACAATAATATAAATAAAATCCTATAAAATGCTACAATAATAGCATGATACTATTCATGGTAATCTGTAGTCTGATACTATTCATGGTAATCTATAGTCTGATAATGCTCATGGTAATCTAAAGTTAAGTCTGACAACCCTCGAGGTAATTTAAGATCTGAAAATTTGAATGGTAATCAATTACCAGATAATACTTGTGAAATCAATGGCCTTATAATCCTTGTGCTAATCTAATGGCCTGATTATCCTTGTCCTAATCTAATGGCCTGATTATCCTCGAGCTAATCTAATGTCCCTATAATATTAGTTGTAAATTAAGGTATAAAGTTGAATCAGCTCCAAGACTTTAAAGGGAGAATGCAACCTAATTACAAGTGATTTTTTTATCGATTCCTTATCGTTTAAATAGGCCGAATCCATCGATAAAAAGTTTACAATACAAATATTAAACTAGAAATAAATTTAAAACTTGCCCTGAAAATAGGCTTAGCGGGATTCATGGAGATCCTGAATCGCGTCCGTGTAAGGTCTAGCGACCAATGAGCAAAGGCCCGTCGTTCACGCGAGATCTCCACGAGACTTACGTCGCGCGCGATTGGTCGCTAGACCTTACACGCGAGGAAAACAGGACCTCCATGAATCCCACTAAGCCTATTTTCAGGGTAAGTTTTAAATTTATTTCTAGTTTAATATTGGTTTGTAAATATTTTCAATAGTGGATTAGGCCTATTTAAACAATAAGGAATCGATAAAAAATCACTTGTTGTTAGGTTGCATCCTCCCTTTAACTCTATTGGGGTGTAAGAAAATATTCAAAAATGTGTTTTACATCTGGTTTTTCTTGCGCCAAATTGTTCCTTTCGCAAGGATCAGCTGCAATATTGTATAAACAAGGTCTTCTGATTGGATCGCACGATTTCGACCCTTTTTCGAAATCGCAGTCTATTTTCATTGGAATCTTATTCATTCTTAATCTTCCTGTTCCATTTTCGAAGAATTTTTTCAAAACATTTGAAACTTTCGAAGGATCAGTTTTGTCAATTTTTCTGGGAATATATCCTGGGGTTTCGAACCAATTATTCGTGTCGTTCTCTTCGGACGTTCCATTTATCAACTTGAAATCACCGACACGGATCGATGCTAATCCTGTGATCGAATCCAATGCCAACAAAATCTCTTGTCTAGGAGATAATCCCTCATTTTTAATAGCGTCCCATATATCAATTCCATCTATATCACCCAAGGTATTAGGGTCACCTCCACCTATTCGATACAAAGTTGGGAACCAATCGGTAATATGCATTAACTGATTAGATATCCTCGGTTCGATCAAAGACGGATACCAGATCATTCCGATCGCTTTGACTCCTCCTTCGAAAACGCCATACTTTTGACCCCTGAGAGGATGATTTGAACCTCCGGTGGGATACGGAACTGTTAAAGACGCTCCGTTATCGGAAGAAAATATGACTATAGTGTTGTTCAACATTCCAGTTTCTTGCAAGGCTATCATAATATCACCGACCGAGTCGTCTAGAGCTTCAAGGACACCTGTGTTTTGATTAGACACTTGTTAGATAATATACTTGTATATTTCAATCTTAATTTACCAGCGAAGTTACGTCTTGCGTTGTTTTTAATATACTTGAATCGTTCGTTAGTGCCATTAGGTCCTGTGATTGGTAGATGAGGATTTCCTCTATGTACAGCGTGATGAGCGAGGTACAAAAATAAAGGCTATTAGGGTACAATCGTAATATTAGTGACAAAAAAAGTAATATAGATTATGGGACCTTGGGGAAGTCTTTCGGGTGCTTATGTAGTCTTAAAGGGAGAATGCAACCTAACAACAGTGATTTTTTTATCGATTTCTTATTGTTTAAATAGGCCTAATCCACTACTGAAAATATTTACAAACAAATATTAAACTAGAAATAAATTTAAAACTTACCCTGAAAATAGGCTTAGTGGGATTCATGGAGGTCCTGTTTTCCTCGCGTGTAAGGTCTAGCGACCAATCGCGCGCGACGTAAGTCTCGTGGAGATCTCGCGTGAATGACTTGCCTTTGCCCATTGGTCGCTAGACCTGACACGGACGCGATTCAGGATCTCCATGAATCTCGTTAAGCCTATTTTCAGGGTAAGTTTTAAATTTATTTCTAGTTTAATATTTGTATTGTAAACTTTTTATCGATGGATTAGGCCTATTTAAACGATAAGGAATCGATAAAAAATCACTTGTAATTAGGTTGCATTCTCCCTTTAAGAATTTTTTGGGAAGTGTTAAAGATTTCCCCAAGACTTTTGTAGCGTTCTTGAGGACCTCTTCGGTAGGGGTAATAATATAAAATCAAAAGTCTATAATTTTATTCCATAAAAGTGAATAACGCCACTTATCATAATACTATATCAGCAATGGTCCAGGTAAATATAGCAGCCTCAAGCAACGACGACGTTTGCTTGACGGACTCCAAGGTTGCTAGAGATATTCTCTGGACGAACTCCCGCTCCAAAAATATCTACCGTTAGGAGGCGTACGAATCGCGCTTTTTGAAAGTAACCCATACAGAGAGGGGTAGACAAAACCCGGGAGTAATAGACTTCAAAGGAGGGTTTCATCGGCTTCTGATTGTACGGATAAAATTGTCAAGTTAAAACCCTTACTTTTGTCTGATTGTGCGTCTTGATAATTTTTAAAGCCTCCTGGTTAAGAATATGAGTTAGATATTCCCCGCTGCGATTTTGAATTGGTATTACATTATCACGCAATGTTTTACCAGATATATTCAAACTATAAAAGAAAACTACATTTACATTCAAAAACCCTAAAATAACACTTTAATTTCCATAATTATTATTGAATTGTAAAATGAGACAAGTGTGTATCCCACGAGATCTTACAGCTGTGATATAGAGATACGTCTCTTCTGGGAAAAGTGAAGTCGAGAGACTTGTGGCGCCATACGCGAGTTAAGGGTAATGAAAGTTATTGGAGGGGAAAGGTTTGTTCGGTAGTGCGTCGTACCAAGAATCCATTCAGGTTCCATAAGAATATGGGAGGGCCGCGATTCAATAACCATCCTCCCAAACTTTGTAGCAAAAGTTCGTCCGCTTCGAATCGAATTTTCAAGTAAATCGCTCCTGACATCTATTATTAACCCGCGCCACTAACGACCTTGACATAATATTTTGGGTAATAAAAATGGAGCCGACCGAAAAAAGATCTAAGCGTACAAATGTTGCGAAAATAGCGGACGAACTTTTGTTACAAAGTTTGGGAGGATGGTACCAGAGGCTAAAGCTATGCTCCCATATTCTTATGGAACCTGAATGGATTCTTGGTCGTACATGTTATTTTATTTTGTTCATTATGGTGTTACAAATGACCAAATAAACATTCAAAACGTATTTTTGAAAATTAGGAATTCCAATCTGTTTTAATGAGTAGTTTCAAGGCTCGTAGGTAGTCCGTGAAGTAATATCGTCAGAGTCCTAACAGGGTTGCCACAGGTCAGGGAAAACTGAGAATAGTCAGGGAATTTGAAAATGAGCCAAAAAAAGTCAGGGAATTTAAAGTCAGGATTACCATGTTATTGAAAATATTTATTTTTAAGTAATATAAAAAATAAAAGGTTAAAAATTAGGTAGTATTAGCTGAAACGGTCAGGGAAAATCGTTGGAAAAGGTCAGGGAAAACCTGTAGCAACCCTGACTAACGTCATTTTTAGACGTAAGCCACCCTGTGGAAGATTCCAGCGCGTGCCTTATTTACCACTTCATTCTGAGTAGTGGGGGCTGGTTTTTTTAGAAAATTTGGGCTTTCAAATTTACGTAACAAAGTTTAGTTTGTTTATTTAATACTTATGAAAACCATAATGAACATAAATTAAAAACTATTATCAGAAGCCGATGAAACCCTCCTTTGAAGTCTATTACTCCCGGGCCTTGTCAACCCCTCTATGAATGGGTTAGTTTCAAAAAGCGCGATTCGTACGCCTCCTAACGGTAGATATTTTCGGAGCGGGAGTTCGTCGAGCGAATATCTCTAGCAGCCTTGGAGTTCGTCAAAAAAAAAAACGTCGTCGTTTGAGTAGAGAGAGAATTTCCAATTTTCCGTAGACAGGGGGATATGAAGTAGAACCCCTTCGATCTCGTAAAATTGGGAATTTTACCCATACGGAGAGGAGCGCTATATCGAACATTAGAGTAGTAGACTTCAAAGGAGGGTTTCATCGGCTTCTGCTATTATGGTAAAACCGTAGCAGACGAAGCTCTTAAGATCTCCGATACGCATGCGTCAAACACCTGACTTCCTGTCTAGAGGTGGATGCTGTCCAAGATACGTATCATCCCGAACTCAGAGATGGCACTACAATTACCCTGCGTTTTTTGAAAGAGGCGTATCTCTATAGCACAGTGTTGTTAAATATCTGGTGCTTGGGGTCCAGTAACTGGTTTATGGAAGTTATCTCATGATACAGCCAAGAATTCACTCAGGTTCCATAAGAATATGGGAGGGCCGCGATTCAATAACCATCCTCCCAAACTTTGTATCAAAAGTTCGTCCGCTTCGAATCGATATTTCAAGTAAATCGCTCCTGACATCTATTATTAACCCGCGCCACTAACGACCTTGACATAATATTTTGGGTAATAAAAATGGAGCCGACCGAAAAAAGATCTAAGCGTACAAATGTTGAGAAAATTGCGGACGAACTTTTGTTACAAAGTTTGGGAGGATGGTACCAGAGGCTAAAGCTATGCTCCCATATTCTTATGGAACCTGAATGGATTCTTGCTTATACCTCGTCCATGGTACAAGGCTGGGTACGTTTAAGCTTTTGCTATTAATTTGAGAGGCACATATGTGGCTAAAGTAATCGTTTACTCCTGTCCAAAAACCATAAAAAGAATCGAATCCTCTTGAAGTTGGAGTGAAATTTGTCTCATGGAAACCTAAATGCCACTGTCATAGTAACAAATTAAAAAAAAAAAAAAAATTACACAGACCAACTAATATCTATCTTAACTAGAGCTCGGAATTCGTATAATTTTTATTAATTGGATAAAATTACTAAATTCTGACGTATATTATCCTTTGACTAAAAATAGACTATTTTTCATTCGAGTTAACTTATTCGAAGATAAAGTAAAAAACGTAATCCATATCCGTTTTTATCCAAAAATGGAATTATCTTAGAATATTATCCTCGTTATACGTTCGGATAAAAAAATTCCACATTTATTTTCGTGAAAAATAAATAAAAAGATGATTTAAAATCTTAGTTCCGTCGTTTTATTTATATTCTTCAAATTAAAAGTCAATTTGAAATATTTTTCTTATATTTTAGACTGATTCTGGAAACGTGAATTTTCTTATCCATCGTTATACGTTTGAATACGAGTAATTTATAGATAGATAAAGCGGTAAGGCTTATCTTCGGGTAAACCTAGTAACAATTATACGAATATACAAAGAACAACAGCAACTCCCCATAAGAGTCTGGGTCCACGTAATGTTAAAAATTTTCGTCTCTTTTATGATAAATTCGTATTATATTATTAAAATAGGGTAGTTGGGGGATAATTTAAAGCTAAAATTCGAGCTCACAACTGTAAATTTTGGGAATTACAACGAATGGAAGGTTTCTTCCATAATGTAAAGAATAGGAAGAATCTATGACTTCCGTGCCGGATATGAAAGCCTTCCCCCACACGAAAATCTTGAAGGTTATTATTTTAGATTCATAATTATGTTAGGAAAATATTAGGAAAGAATTATTTTGTAACTGCCACGGGTATAGTGCTGGCGGCAAAATGAAATTCGTATATTTTTGGTCTACTATGCCTCGAAATCCTCGAAAACGCCTGTAGAAGTGTTCCACTTGTCAAGCATTCATGCAGTAGGCTTTTGCTAGCTTTACAGGGGCCGTGCAAAGACTATATAGCTTACTTGAATAGTCTTTGGTGTATAAGAAACTCGAAAAATAAATAGAGAAATCATACCAATTAGAAGATACTGGAGTAGTATCTTTAATTTTTATTTCATATTAAACAAAACACACTTGTATAAAACGGACAAATTATTCATTTAACGCTAAGGTTTTCTACGTTTAACGTATGTCGGGTAGTTCAAGCTCAGTGGCATCTTCACACACTACACGCAATTTTGACTGGTACCAACTGCCTCGATCTTCATGGCGACGATAACCAAGATACCAGATTACGCTGCTAACGTGAACACAAGTACCTATCGTCAAACTACCACCTTTGCAATTGCAATACCAGCCTTTAATGGCATTTGCACCTGTCCCGTTCGGTACATAACGAATTAGAGCTTGGTGAACAGCTGAGGTGGAAAATTGACCAGGCACGCGTATACGAATTAAGTCATGTTCAACTTTGGACACTTCGACGCTGAAAGAGCCGGATTTCTCTATAGTCAACGCCACATAAGATTCAGCGCGTTTCGTTTTAAAGTCGCTCATTACCACCTCACGTACATCACTTTCACGAAGTACAGGGAAGTCTTGAAATTCACTATCCTCAATTCGTTGCCATTTAGACGGTTTGCGAAGCAGATTATCGCGCTCAACTACTTCCTTAAGAGGATTTTCTTTCGTAGAGACTGCCAGCATTTTTTCGACGGAGTCTTCCCAGGAACCTTTAAGATGTAACTCCGGGTGGTAGGCGTTCAACAGCGCAGCAGCAATTTGAAGAAGTTCCGGAACTAATGGTAACATATGCACAGGTATACGGTTTTGAAAAAAACGATACACCGTCTGCAAATGCCCATTCCTAACTTCAACCGGCCACCTGAGGTACGTTACTTGTCGGGAACGATTAACTTCTTGCGTGTTTACTTGCTTCTCGCCTTTAGACAAGAACGAAGGCATTTGTAAATCCACACCCAGTTCAGTCAGTACGCTGTTGGAGTCTCGAAAACCGCGGTCTGCCAGTACAACGTCACCAACTTGAAAGAAAGACTGGAGTTCTTCTCTCTTTTTGATAGAATGGTTTAAAATGCGCGCGTCGTTATTGCGGCCATTAGCAAAGTAGGGTCCGATTATATCTATTGTGTAACCCGTAGTTGTTACCATTAACATTGGCTTGAGGATATGCTGGCCTTTGTGCACACAGAAGGATTTGTGAAGAACGGTATAGTCCTTGGATCTTCCAACCTTGATATAGGTGCCATCTACAATGGTAATAAGACAATTAGGCTTGTTGTTAGCAAAGAGTTTTACTGCTGCTCCAGATTGATGGTTTGTTATCAGATTGTCACGTGATAAGTGTTGCAGGCCAAAATGATGTGGCACGAAATGCTCCGATAAAGCCATAATAACCGCTTTTACCGTGTTTGATACCGATCTTTCAGTTAAATGAAATAAAGTTGATAACACCTTATTGGAGATACCCAATCGTAATTTCACCAATAATACTGCTAGAGCTGTCTTCGACGAACAGCATCTGATGGTACGAATAATGTCCTCAATAGTCGAATGCAACTCTAGGAACTCGTGCAGGGACAATGAAGTTAATACTTTACAGTCTTCATCACTTTGTATGAAGTTGTCAAAGCTCGGCGTCCGTAGGTCGTTAACACATTTCCTGAGGTCCTGTAATAGTTGCTCAATGTCCGTGGCAGTCATAATGGTTGATCTAGCGGAAACCTGAATTCCAGCAATTATTTCGGTGGGAAGCTCTCCGTTAACGAGATGCGTGGAGCACATTCGGTTGTCCCGATGAATAAATATGGCTCTTTCCACAAATATACTTGTTCTCACTTCGGCTTTTACCCTGGTTCGTGTACTAACACCGCAAATGAAGCAAGTCTTTGGCAGGGGCCGAACACAACTGTGCTTTATGGCAATAGTGTTTGATGACGTACGCTTTCGTGGTAATTGCGACGTTGATGGCTGAGGTATTGGTGACGGTGATGGATTAGATACTGTGGACTTTGTTGGTTCAGGTACTGTGGACGTTGATGGCTCAGGTACTGTTGACGTTGATGGATTAGATACTTGCGTCATTTGTCTTCGTTTTTATGGTGAAGACGATGACGTTGAAGAGCCATGATCACTACTGAAGGACGATTAGCTAGCATTTAAGAACGTTTGAAACTTTCGTGACAGACCCGAGCACTTTAAACAAATCTTCATTGTTTTGCTATTAATTACAAGTGGTAATAACCCTTTACTAAAACGAAGAAAGCCAGCCTTTACGTGAGTGCCTATACCTCTTCTTGTACTATTGGTAACTTTCCGATTGCACGCGTAACATGTATTTGGAGCCATCTCCAAATTCCAAGTGACTCTCACATTGATGTTATTGATAAGGAAAGTTCTTAAGATCATGGTTCAAACCAGATATTACAATTTTTTTAATGTTTATAAAAACAGGTTTAATTATTTTTCGCCAACCTGGCTGGCAAAAATATTAAAGACGTCTTTAATATTTTTCGCCAACCTGGCTGGCAAAAAATATTAAAGGCGTCTTTATCAACTTTATTTCATTTAACTGAAAGATCGGTATCAAACACGGTAAAAGCGGTTATTATGGCTTTATCGGAGCATTTCGTGCCACATCATTTTGGCCTGCAACACTTATCACGTGACAATCTGATAACAAACCATCAATCTGGAGCAGCAGTAAAACTCTTTGCTAACAACAAGCCTAATTGTCTTATTACCATTGTAGATGGCACCTATATCAAGGTTGGAAGATCCAAGGACTATACCGTTCTTCACAAATCCTTCTGTGTGCACAAAGGCCAGCATATCCTCAAGCCAATGTTAATGGTAACAACTACGGGTTACATAATAGATATAATCGGACCCTACTTTGCTAATGGCCGCAATAACGACGCGCGCATTTTAAACCATTCTATCAAAAAGAGAGAAGAACTCCAGTCTTTCTTTCAAGTTGGTGACGTTGTACTGGCAGACCGCGGTTTTCGAGACTCCAACAGCGTACTGACTGAACTGGGTGTGGATTTACAAATGCCTTCGTTCTTGTCTAAAGGCGAGAAGCAAGTAAACACGCAAGAAGTTAATCGTTCCCGACAAGTAACGTACCTCAGGTGGCCGGTTGAAGTTAGGAATGGGCATTTGCAGACGGTGTATCGTTTTTTTCAAAACCGTATACCTGTGCATATGTTACCATTAGTTCCGGAACTTCTTCAAATTGCTGCTGCGCTGTTGAACGCCTACCACCCGGAGTTACATCTTAAAGGTTCCTGGGAAGACTCCGTCGAAAAAATGCTGGCAGTCTCTACGAAAGAAAATCCTCTTAAGGAAGTAGTTGAGCGCGATAATCTGCTTCGCAAACCGTCTAAATGGCAACGAATTGAGGATAGTGAATTTCAAGACTTCCCTGTACTTCGTGAAAGTGATGTACGTGAGGTGGTAATGAGCGACTTTAAAACGAAACGCGCTGAATCTTATGTGGCGTTGACTATAGAGAAATCCGGCTCTTTCAGCGTCGAAGTGTCCAAAGTTGAACATGACTTAATTCGTATACGCGTGCCTGGTCAATTTTCCACCTCAGCTGTTCACCAAGCTCTAATTCGTTATGTACCGAACGGGACAGGTGCAAATGCCATTAAAGGCTGGTATTGCAATTGCAAAGGTGGTAGTTTGACGATAGGTACTTGTGTTCACGTTAGCAGCGTAATCTGGTATCTTGGTTATCGTCGCCATGAAGATCGAGGCAGTTGGTACCAGTCAAAATTGCGTGTAGTGTGTGAAGATGCCACTGAGCTTGAACTACCCGACATACGTTAAACGTAGAAAACCTTAGCGTTAAATGAATAATTTGTCCGTTTTATACAAGTGTGTTTTGTTTAATATGAAATAAAAATTAAAGATACTACTCCAGTATCTTCTAATTGGTATGATTTCTCTATTTATTTTTCGAGTTTCTTATACACCAAAGACTATTCAAGTAAGCTATATAGTCTTTGCACGGCCCCTGTAAAGCTAGCAAAAGCCTACTGCATGAATGCTTGACAAGTGGAACACTTCTACAGGCGTTTTCGAGGATTTCGAGGCATAGTAGACCAAAAATATACGAATTTCATTTTGCCGCCAGCACTATACCCGTGGCAGTTACAAAATAATTCTTTCCTAATATTTTCCTAACATAATTATGAATCTAAAATAATAACCGTTCAAGATTTTCGTGTGGGGGAAGGCTTTCATATCCGGCACGGAAGTCATAGATTCTTCCTATTCTTTACATTATGGAAGAAACCTTCCATTCGTTGTAATTCCCAAAATTTACAGTTGTGAGCTCGAATTTTAGCTTTAAATTATCCCCCAACTGCCCTATTTTAATAATATAATACGAATTTATCATAAAAGAGACGAAAATTTTTAACATTACGTGGACCCAGACTCTTATGGGGAGTTGCTGTTGTTCTTTCATTTTTTAGTTACAATTTATCCGAAAATAAAATATCTGAAAATATGCAAACAACAGATGATAATGGGTATCTGATTCCGAGCTCTACTTAGCAATGAGTCGAAAACTTTGCGTGAAATTATTCATATTGCAATCTAACAGAAGTGCCTTATCTTTGAGCAATTTCAAGATATATATAACTTTAGAAAATCTTTAAGACATATCTCTTTGAGGAACTTTCAGGTCATATTAGATACATTTAACCTCTTCAAGCAAGAATCCATTCAGGTTCCAAAAGAATATGGGAAGGCCGCGATTCAATAACCATCCTCCCAAACTTTGTAGCAAAAGTTCGTCCGCTTCGAATCGATTTTTCAAGTAAATCGCTCCTGACATCTATTATTAACCCGCGCCACTAAAGACCTTTACATAATATTTTGGGTAATAAAAATGGAGCCAACCGAAAAAAGATCTAAGCGTACAAATGTTGCGAAAATTGCGGACGAACTTTTGTTACAAAGTTTGGGAGGATGGTACCAGATACTAAAGCTATGCTCCCATATTCTTATGGAACCTGAATGGATTCTTGCTTCAAGTAAATGGAACTAATATCTCCTGAAACAAAGATGTATTAAAATTACTCGAGAGAAAACTGTAGAATACCTTCCCAACCATCCTTGTAACGTAATTCAGTTCCTTCATACTTTGCTGTAACGTCTTTATATTTATAGGAAGGCCATAAGGTGCCCCCGTATAAATGACCGAATGTTGTAAACCAGTTCGACTAGAGTATAATGACGTCAGTAAGGCAGCTCTTGAAGGTGTGCACAAACGTTCCGCGTAGTAATTATTAAGAATAACACTACTCTTAGCCAATGAGTCCAAATTGGGGGTAGGAATATCGGTCATTCCATGGAAACCTACGTCAAACCAGCCCTAGATAAAATCAGGGCGCTAAAATTAGAAACGAATAGTTGACACTGAATTAAAAGCACGACAACTGGCACCTCTTGTTATATTTTAAGAAAAGTTAGGTTTAGTTAATCACTCGAACTAACACGTCCCTGTTGTATTATAAGAAAGGTTAGGTTAGTTAATCAGGGAAAGGTCAGGGAATTTGAAATTAAACCCTAAAAGTCAGGGAATTTAAAGATCTCTCAAGAAACCAGGAAATTACAATCATAATCCGCGGAAAAAATTTGAAGCTGACCGTGTCAGTTGTATCAGAAGCCGATGAAACCCTCCTTTGAAGTCTATTACTCCCGGGTCTTGTCTACCCCTCTCTGTATGGGTTATTCTCAAAAGGCGCGATTCGTACGCCTCCTAACGGTAGATGTTTTCGGAGCGGGAGCTCGTCGAGCGAATATCTCTAGCAGCCTTGGAGTTCGTCCAAAAAACGTCGTCGTTTGTGGCGAGAGAGAATTTCCAATTTTCCGTAGACAGGGGGGATGAAGTAGGACCCCTTCTAACTCGTAAAATTGGGAATTTTACCCATACAGAGAGGAGCGCTATATGGAACATTGGAGTAGTAGACTTCAAAGGAGGGTTTCATCGGCTTCTGGTTGTATAGATTAGAACAAAGATACGCGTGCAGCAAAGTTTGGCGAACGCGATTTTTAATTAGATTTTTCTCTAGTTAGATTAAGAAATGTATATTATAACGGTGTTTTACGCCACAATATAGCCAATTATCCGAGACCCGTTACCGTCTGGCCTACAGCGTGCCCACCCGCTTCCGGGAGAGGCAGAATACTGGGGAAAGATTTAAGAGAGAGTTTAGTAGACTTGGAAATAAATCATTCCCAAATAGAAAACTGAGACCACTATTATGAAAATCAGTGTCGTCGTGTTTTTCTTGTCTGAATTTTGTTAACTATTGCTTTAACACTTACCAAATCATCGGCCAAAATGAAGATAATATTAGGAGGGTTTGTTGAGATTACTAGTCCTATAGAGCTGATTATACACCAGAAAAAGATCAAAGGGTTGTTTTTCGATTTGACGTTCATTTTTTCATGGTCATAACAGTTCTAATAAACTGGGAGGGGAAAAAAAGGAAAGCAACGGACATGATTTAAAGTCACTTAAGCCTTAGAATTTCGCTTAAATTGGGCTCCCCACTATCGACCTCATAAAACTTTATCAACCAAACGTCGTCGTATGTGGAGAGAGATAATTTTCAATTTTCCGTAGACAGGGGGGTATGAAGTAGGACCCCTCCGATCTCGTAAAATTGTGAATTTTACCCATACAGAGCGGAGCGCTATATCGAACATTAGAGTAGTAGACTTCAAAGGAGGGTCTCATCGGCTTCTGCTATTACAAAAAGCCGACTTTCTCAAACACGGAATTTGTCCACTAGATCTCCACAAGGCTTATCATTTTAGTAGCAGACGATTAAGCTGATTAAAGTTGAAATGTGAAAACGAATTGATAAAGTTTTATTAGGTCGATGGTGGCGACCCCAATTTGGGCGAAATTTTAGGGGCTCAACTTCCGTTGGACGGAGTAGAATCATGCATATTTTATTGACAAATGTCTTTATACTCACATTAAGAAAGCCTTTGGTTAAATCTTTCGATTCGAAAAGCTATCTATGTCGACTTTCAAAATTAAAAATGCGATAAAAAATATACAGTTGTACAATTATAAGAAAACATATCTTTCAATGCAAGGTTATTTTAAGGACTTTTTGCTGATAATTATATGACCACGGAAATTGATAGCGTCTCTAGTGATAACGGCTATCTTTCGGTAACATCACATAAGCTACGGTCACACTAGCGTTTCTTAACCAACGCTATACACTAGTGCAAAAAATGAAACCGCCATTGCGAACACGAGTTAGGGAAGTAAAGCTTCACTCTGATTGGTTCTGTACGTGTGACGGGTGAATTGTAATATCACTCACGCGCTGGGAACAGTCAAAGGTTAAAAAAAGGGGCTGGTACTGCTGTACTTCTTAGTTTCTATTGGCTTTTTTTATCATTAAGTTTCGTATATTATAAAAATAGACAATTCAAAAATTAATCATGACACGGGGTTAGCATGAAATTACTTTTAATAATTTCGTTTATTAAATCTTCTACGTTTAATAAGTTGTTTCGTTGTTATCCCATTTGGGGCTCGTAGTCCGGAAGTGGGAACTGGTTCAGATCCAAATCGGGTAAACTCTGGCAGTTGACTAACGGGTTGCTTAAATATTACTTAATGTAAATTATCCAATTCTTTAAATAGATCCACAACCTTCCATTTGGCCTTAAAGGGAGAATGCAATCTAATTACAAGTGATTTTTTATCGATTCCTTATCGTTTAAATAGGCCTAATCCATCGATAAAAAGTTTACAATACAAATATTAAACTAGAAATAAATTTAAAACTTATCCTGAAAATAGGCTTAGCGGGATTCATGGAGATCCTGAATCGCGTCCGTGTAAGGTCTAGCGACCAATGAGCGAAGGCCCGTCGTTCACGCGAGATCTCCACGAGACTTATGTCGCGCGCTATTGGTCGCTAGACCCCACACGCGAGGAAATCAGGAGCTCCATGAATCCCACTAAGCCTATTTCCAGGGTTAGATTTAAATTTATTTCTAGTTTAATATTTGTTTGTAAATATTTTCACTAGTGGATTAGGCCTATTTAAACAATAAGGAATCGATAAAAAATCACTTGTTGTTAGGTTGCATTCTCCCTTTAAAAGAGGCAAAAGTTTTTACTTTTTAACAATAGGCAGTTCCATGACTCGTTTTTGAATGGAGTTGATCGTTTTATTCGAGTTAGCGCAAATGATTCGCGCCAGTGACGTCTTTCTTATTTCCGAAAGCTGAGCTGTTGAGAAACGAGGGAAAAAACAAGTTAGAAACCTAATCTAAGGAAATTAGGCTTAGCTCTATTAAAAATGCACCGTCATGGTACAAATCTGAATGACTTAAAATATAATTACACGGAGTAAAGCTGCCGGATTGTCCGCCATTTTCGAAATAGTATCTATCGGCGAATTTGAGTTGGTTGAACTGGAGACCGATAATGCAACCGAAAGTGGGACCGACGACCGCGTTGGGCAATGGCGTCTCAGATACCCCGCCGACGAACAAATCGATATCTGCAGGACTCCTGGTTTCGATTTACGTATCAATTGGGGGTTCTCTGTTGTCCGTCGAATATGAAACTTACTTGTAAACTTTAGAGAGGTCGTAAGCCACTTTGGGGTTCATGACCTTGTTGAGGTCGTTGAAGGACTTGATTTTCAAGTCGAAACAATATTCCAAGTAGTCAGTGTAGCTATTGATGCCGTGATCGCGACCACGTTGTATGTTAATAGCTATCAGATCCAAGCCGTACTTACCACCCTTCTCTGCGAAATTTTTTAAAACAATTAAAGGGAGAATGCAACCTAACAACAAGTGATTTTTTTTATCGATTCCTTATTGTTTAAATAGGCCTAATCCACTACTGAAAATATTTACAAACAAATATTAAACTAGAAATAAATTTAAAACTTACCCTGAAAATAGGCTTAGTGGGATTCATGGAGGTCCTGATTTCCTCGCGTGTAAGGTCTAGCGACCAATCGCGCGCGACGTAAGTCTCGTGGAGATCTCGCGTGAACGACGGGCCTTTGCTCATTGGTCGCTAGACCTTACTCGGGCGCGATTCAGGATCTCCATGAATCCCGCTAAGCCTATTTTCAGGGTAAGTTTTTAATTTATTTCTAGTTTAATATTTGTATTGTAAACTTTTTGTCGGTGGATTAGGCCTATTTAAACGATAAGGAATCGATAAAAAATCACTTGTAATTAGGTTGCATTCTCCCTTTAAGTAGGTCCAGCATCAGCTGTTTAAAATGTTTTTCCCTTACAATGGTGAAGTTGTCAATTCAATTATAGTTTTATCACGCGTGAGAATCAACTGTAGGCTCTACAAATAGCCACACGATCATAGTGATGACGTAATATATCAGGGGATTTTTATTTGCGGTAAATTTGTCTATGACTTAGGTTTATAAATTTTAAATTGGAGTTGATGAGAACCCTTGACAACTTTAAATAGCCCACTTTTACGATCTAATCTACCGTTGAAGACTTCTAACTAAATTAATTGGAAAGATAATCGTTACCTTCGTACAAATGGTTGACTAGAGAGTCTGAGAAATGATTGTCGAATTGTTGAGCCGGTAATTGGAAAAGTCCGGTCATGATGGAGCTTAGTCCTCCGTCTAGAATGTCACGGGGATCGAAGAACCTATCTTTAATGTTGTACCAACTGGTCTGACCGTTGGAAGCGACTTTCTTGAATTTATTCTGGACCAAGGTATGACCGAAACGAAACGCTGCTGACGAGAACTCTTGGAAGATTGACAATTCTTTCGTGGGGTCGTAACTAGAAATACCAGTCGAGTGATGGACGAGTTAGACTTTGGTCACTATAAAATACTTATCTTACCGCGTGTATCCGTCTTTGAGAGGGTAGAGGTCAAAGTGCTTCATGTATTCGTCTCCGAGTACAATCGGTAGGAATTCTTTATAGGTGATGTACTGAAGTTGAGCCCCAACTATTCGCCTAAGAAACACAATCAAATATTGATTATTATCGCTACCGTAATTGTCGAGTTTTCTCACCAACTAGTCTTATTTGTAATGAGCTAACCTGGTTTCTTCGAAAATCAATTTGTCTCCAATACTGTTATCTAGTTCAATGTAGTTCGGATTCAATTTCAGGAAGTTTTGGGCTATTCTGTTGTGTTGTCGCATCCAGATCGTGTGCATAGCCGTCAATCCAGGCTGTTCATTCACGCGATCGTCTCCTGAATCAAGGATTCACGAGTTATTATCATACATAAAATTCTTCCTATATTTTGCAGAGAAATTTCCTATATAGGATATTCAAATTTTCAGTGGTCACACTGACCTAGGCTTAAACCGATTGCATCATTAGAAAGAAGGTATTTCCCAGATCAATATAAAATAATAAAATTAACATGAGCCACTCGTTAAAGACTATTTCGCCACTGATGGAAATCTAGCAAAAATCCAAAAATGACCCCTATCTTGAAATGGCCGTAACTTTTTTATTTTAACACCTAGGCATAAACCGATTGCACCATTAGAAAGAAGGTATTTCCTAGATTAATATAAAATACTAAAATTAACATGAGCCACTCGTTAAAGACTATTTCGCCACTGATGGAAATCTAGCAAAAATCCAAAAATGACCCCTATCTTGAAATGGCCGTAACTTTTTTATTTTAACACCTACGCATAAACCGATTGCACCATTAGAAAGAAGGTATTTCCTAGATTAATATAAAATACTAAAATTAACATGAGCCACTCGTTAAAGACTATTTCGCCACTGATGGAAATCTAGCAAAAATCCAAAAATGACCCCTATCTTGAAATGGCCGTAACTTTTTTATTTTAACACCTACGCATAAACCGATTGCACCATTAGAAAGAAGGTATTTCCCAGATTAATATAAAATAATAAAATTAACATGAGCCGCTCGTTAAAGACTATTCCGCCACTGATGGAAATCTAGCAAAAATCCAAAAATGACCCCTATCTTGAAATGGCCGTAACTTTTTTATTTTAACACCTAGGCATAAACCGATTGCACCATTAGAAAGAAGGTATTTCCCAGATTAATATAAAATACTAAAATTAACATGAGCCACTCCTTAAAGACTATTTCGCCACTGATGGAAATCTAGCAAAAATCCAAAAATGATCCCTATCTTGAAATGGCCGTAACTTTTTTATTTTAACACCTACGCATAAACCGATTGCACCATTAGAAAGAAGGTATTTCCCAGATTAATATAAAATAATAAAATTAACATGAGCCGCTCGTTAAAGACTATTCCGCCACTGATGGAAATCTAGCAAAAATCCAAAAATGACCCCTATCTTGAAATGGCCGTAACTTTTTTATTTTAACACCTAGGCATAAACCGATTGCACCATTAGAAAGAAGGTATTTCCCAGATTAATATAAAATACTAAAATTAACATGAGCCACTCCTTAAAGACTATTTCGCCACTGATGGAAATCTAGCAAAAATCCAAAAATGATCCCTATCTTGAAATGGCCGTAACTTTTTTATTTTAACACCTACGCATAAACCGATTGCACCATTAGAAAGAAGGTATTTCCCAGATTAATATAAAATACTAAAATTAACATGAGCCACTCCTTAAAGACTATTTCGCCACTGATGGAAATCTAGCAAAAATCCAAAAATTACCCCTATCTTGCTATCTTGAATGGCCGTAACTTTTTTATTTTCTTGAAGCAGTTTGCCTATTCAATCAGCCGTTCCAGGTGGTTAGTTATTCCATTGTTTAACTACAAAAGGCTACTTATAAATTTAAAGGGCAAGTAAAGCAACAAATGGGGTCAAGGCTTTGAGGTAGAATAACGCGTAACGAGTTTCCAGCTTCCTCAACCCCAAGCAGTCGCTCCTCTGGTGGCCAGAAATGAAAGCTAATCGTTGTTTACTCACTCTTTATATATATATATATTCACGTATATTAGTAAACGATTTAAATAACCCACCGGCTGCAAAACACGCTCTTTCGTTATTGAAGTCTAGTTCATTTTCTGGAATATTGCATGGTCCGTTTCCTGCCATGCTTGCGAATTCGGTCGTAAGTAAGTCGCCCACAGTGTGATTTCTGCTCGGTTTAAGTCCACCAGGAAGCGGGTTTTCAAACCCTAATAAAATTTATCAAAGAATTAATGTAATTTATTTCTATTTACGCCACGTCCGAAGAGTTAATAGGGATGGGCGGCAGTTAGAAAAGTTAGAAAAGTTTGTAAGATTGTATAACCATAATATTTGAGGGGTTTCGCGATTACCGTTAAAACAATTGCTTTCAAAATTCAAGACTAAGCTCTGTCGTACTCAGTGTTTACACGTTTCAAGCCATAACCTTCCGTGGCTCAAGTGATCTTTTTCCATGAGTAGGTGTATTTGTAACCACCCCGAAATTGGCTTGTTAAAGTCATCTTAAATAGATAGACACCGAATCGTCTGTATTGTTCTTTTGTAGTAGAATCAAAAATGAAATGCATCCCTTTTCCTCTACACTCTATTTTAAAATACTCTTACCGTAACTATTATACATTCGTAAAAATTGTCCTTCCATTGCAAGAGAACTGTATATGTTGGAGCCGTCTAGAGCCACTGTCTTCAAGTTGATTTGTTGTCGGGGTCCCAGTTTGCATTCGGGTGCGGCGAGCGAACGGATGAAGTTCATGCAACGCTTGCCCGGGAACTTCCGGTAAAAAGGATCATTGGCTGGAATATCGATGGTCATACATTGAGGATGCACGGGTAAGGGACCCCCCTCGTCTTGAGATCCGGGTTTACAACAGTCAAACAACATCTGATACGAACCTGCGTGGAAGATTCGAGAAAAGTCTTTGATTAGACTGAAACGAGAATAAAAAGGGGATTGCTTAACGTACCCAAGGATGGTGTTGGACTGGAGGTGATATCGTGGTCAGTAAACTGGCCAAATTGCATCAGCATGTGAGTGTACTGATTACTCTGGACGTCGACCTCTTTCAGAAGAGACTGCGATATGACTCGAGCACCTGGAAGTTCCGCCCCGTTAACCGCTCGTCTCGGAGAAGCTATCACTATAAGAAAATATTGTACGGAACCATCCTAAACTAACTTGCGAATGAAAACTGTAACTCGTGAAATACTTACAATCTTCGTATTTCGGTGGTAGAAGTCTCCCGAGGACGTTAGCAGTTCGGCCCATTTCGGCATTATTAACGTTATTGCAACGTCCGTCGATGTTTCTGTACTTGCTTTTGGTGGCGGCCTGACCATCACCGAATTGCGCACCATACGGGCCTAAATCCGCTTCGCTACAATTTCCGACGTGAAAATTATTTTATCGGTTAATTATTGTAATTACCCGTGACTTTAACAATAACTATATTCATTTAGTTATTAGTTAAGTCGCATAATCACATAACGTTAATTTTAGCGTTCTCCATGGACAGACAGACAGACGTACCTAGAGATTTATCTATTTTGATGATCCCTAAGATGACTACGTACCTGGGTTCAACATCACAAGTTTGCTCCTGCTGGTCAGGCCCGGTACGCGGCTCTGTGATTATTTCCCAAAAAAACTTGCACTCCTCCGCTACTGCTTGACCCAGCATAGTTTCTGAGATATTAACGCCATTAGGCAGGCCGTAAATGACTTGGTCTCGAGTTAAATTGTACCTATTAATTTCCAGGGAAAATAAATTCATCCAATAACAAACCGGATTTGGTAGAACTACGGGAAGAACATACTTTTTAATTAGATAAGCAGTTGCCCCTTCCATTCTCTCGGTGAGATCCTGGGGTTGTCCCATACCGAGACTTATTCGGGTCGAACGTTGATGAGTCGCTTCCGGCGATATCTCGTCTCGTTGGATAATTCCGCCTGTCATTATACCAACGATTAAATAACTTAGCCAATCAACGTAGATCTGGATTCTTCCATTTGTCTTACCACTAACGATGAGTTCATTTTCAAGTTGCTGTTTGTTTTGCAAAGCCACGTCACCGGCTTCTAAGGCCTCATTGATGTCCTCGTTGCTTATTTCGGGCATGTTCACTTTCTTGTTGAACTGCCTGGGTTTCTTAATGACCGGAAGTAGAACTTGACAAGTAGCCAGTTCTAACCCCAGGCAAATGATCACGAAACTATGATAAAAATGTTCAGTAAATGTTTATAGCTTAAAGCGAGACAGTCACCACTTTTTTACAAGTAAATCATCCTTCAAGTTTATAAGACGACATACTGCGGGTGACGATGAAGTGAGTCCGATTTACTCAGTTCATGGTTTCACCCTAAGTATTCCGAAATTTGTACAGAAAGGGAGCCAGGCCCAGAATATTCTTTCTAGAGTAAATTAGACTCGAAATCGCGACGGCCGGGCGAGACACGCTCCTTCGTTTCGCGAGAGAGAGAGGGGAGAGTTGTTTTCCGTCGATACATTTTCACCCCCGTAAACGTCTAGACAGTTCGGCGCGATATTAGCACCGCCTACTTAGTTCCAATCTCAACCGCTAGCTACTTACCATTGACTAGCCGTTGTTTTAGGGAAACTAGTATTATGAAAACCTTTTGTATCAGCTACGAACTAACTACTCAAATTAAGTTTGCAATTAACAAAATTCTACATCAACTCACCGGAAAATCATCACGCCGGGAAATTTCCAATCTCGTTTCGACGCCAAATTGAAATTGAAGACTGTTGAAAATCGACTTGGAAACGAAGCTTTATAACGATTATTCATCGCACCTTGTCAAGTCCCAATATAATAAATGGATAATGAACTAATTGTTAAAAAATATCATTTGATATCTTCAATGACAAACGCCAAGTAGTCAAGGACAATGTCTATATTAGTATATTTTTATTCAAATATAATTGTGCTACATTATAGCAGAAGCCGATGAAACCCTCCTTTGAAGTCTACTACTCTAATGTTCCATATAGCGCTCCTCTCTGTATGGGTAAAATTCACAATTTTACGAGATCGGAGGGGTCCTACTTCATACCCCCTGTCTACGGAAAATTGGAAATTCTCTCTCTCCACAAACGACGACGTTTTTTTTGACGAACTCCAAGGCTGCTAGAGATATTCGCTCGATGAACTCCCTCTCCGAAAATATCTACCGTTAGGAGGCGTACGAATCGCGCTTTTTTTGAAACTAACCCATACAGAGAGGGGTAGACAAGACCAGGGAGTAATAGACTTCAAAGGAGGGTTTCATCGGCTTCTGGTGTCAACTATTCCTTTCTAATTTTAATGTCCTGATTTTATCTAGGGCTGGTTTGACGTAGGTTTCCATGGAATGACCGATATTCCTACCCCCAATTTGGACTCATTGGCTTATTCTTATTCCTTATTGTTTAAATAGTCCTAATCCACTATTGAAAAAAATTAAGAACAAATATTAAATTAGAAATAATTTAAAACTTACCCGAAAATAAGGCTTAGCGGGATTCATGGAGATCCCTATTTCCTCGCGTATAAGGTCTACCGACCAATCGAAGGCGATTGTAAGTCTCGTGGAGATCTCGCGTGAATGACGGGCCTTTGCTCATTGGTCGCCTTACACGGAGGCAATTGAGGATATCCATGAATTCGCTAAGCCTATTTTTCGGGTAAGTTTTAAATTTATTTTTGGTTTAATATTTGTTTTGTAAACTTTTTATTGGTGGATTAGACCTATTTAAACTTGTTATTGGGTTGCATTCTCCCTTTAATATTTATTTCTAGTTCAATATTTGTCTGTAATTTTTGGCTCAGGTTTCCTTCGCTTTGCGGACGATGTAAAATGTCTTAAACCATACTGCGCACGCGTATGGGAAGATTATCTTCTAGTTACGCGTTCTCTCGAGCAGACTGAGGTTTATCAAACCCCTTTACAGTGTCTGTCTCTTTTAATTACACAGAAGACAATAATTAAGGTATAACTTCGGTCCCATAATTAGTGAGGAATTAAACTCACATTGATAGATTACAAATTTGAGTATTATTTGAATTTTTCGTTAACATTGTCCTTTACCAAGAAGATTAGAGTTAAATCTGGTCGTATGTGTTAGATTTGCTAATAACCCACTTATAGCTTTGAACATCCAGTTCCCTAAATGGACTGCGTTCACTGGAGTTAGAATGCATTGTCCTTCACTCAGAATTCCGATTTCATTTGTCATCAGCTCGCTAACTAAATTAATGTTCTTTTAAAAGGCCCTATTAGATCGCCACGCAGCTGTTGTACCATACTCGACATTGACGCGTCTCTCCAACCAATTTAAATATTAACTTTATCAAATGTGGATAGGAGAGCTCGGAATTCGTATAACTTTTGTTAATTGGATAAGACCATCGTGAATGTCAATCAGATATTATCCGTTCGCGAAAAACACACCCATTTCTTATTCGAGTTAACGTATACCTGAATATAAGGAAAACTTTTTATTCGTACTCATTGTTCTAGGAAATTGATACGAGTTATTCATTCGCCGATAAGAAACATTTGAAAACTTTCCAGTTTCTTCGCGGATTTTAACCCAAATTGAGATCTCGAAGCTAGAATGTAGTAATTTAGTCGCTGTTCCTTTTAATTTAGATTAAAATTGAATTATTAACAGAAGCCGATGAAACCCTCCTTTGAAGTCTACTACTCTAATGTTCCATATAGCTCTCCTCTCTGTATGGGTAAAATTCACAATTTTACGAGATCGGAGGGGTCCTACTTCATACCCCCTGTCTACGGAAAATTGGAAATCCTCTCTCTCCGCAAACGACGACGTTTTTTTGACGAACTCCAAGGCTGCTAGAGATATTCGATCGACGAACTCCCGCTCCGAAAATATCTACCGTTAGGAGGCGTACGAATCGCGCTTTTTGAAACTAACCCATACAGAGAGGGGTAGACAAGACCCGGGAGTAATAGACTTCAAAGGAGGGTTTCATCGGCTTCTGTTATTATATTTCATTCTACACGGATTTCGAGAAACGTCGTATTTTTATCTTCGCATTATCCGTTTGAATAAACGCATAATTTTTTATTAATCGAGCTTAAAATTTTATCTTCGGGTCTAGTTGTTGAGGTAGTATCTTAGTGGAATAGACGATTAAAGTTGACTTATGACCATGGTTGAATTTGGCAATGTCTCATTGAAGACTTGGAAAGAATGTAAATTGGTGAAGTGGCGATCTCTTACTAGTGGTAAGATAATTGATGTTAACATTTAGTCATTACAAAAAATAGCCATAACAACGGAATACATTTTATTTCATTTAATATATCGAAACAGAAAACTGGTTTCGTTCATTTTATAAACGCGTTCTTATCCCATTTGGGGCTCGTAGTCTGGAAGTGGGAACAGCTTCAGATCCAAGTCAGGGAAACCCGTGCAATTTACCAATAGGTTGCTTAAATATTACATAGTCTAAGTTAGATTTTAAGAAAGATGTACAAAGGCCTTGGCAAAACGTAAAAGACCCAAAATATTTACTTTTTTACAATGGGCAGTTCCATGACGCGTTGCTGAATGGAGTTGATTGTTTTATACGAATTGGCACAAATGACTTGAGCCAGTGACGTCTTTCTAATTTCCGCTAGCTGAGCTGTTGAGAAACGTGGGAAAAAACAAGTTAGAAACCGAATCTAAGGAAATCAGGCTTAGCTCTAATAAAAATGCACCGTCATGGTACAAATCTGAATGACTTAAAATATAATTACACGGAGTAAAGCTGCCGGACTCCCCGCCATTTTCGAAATAGTATCTATCGGCGAATTTCAGTTGGTTGAACTGCATACCGATAATGCAACCGAAAGTGGGACCGACGACCGCGTTGAGCAATGGCGTCTCAGATACCCCGCCAACAAACAGATCGATATCTGCAGGACTCCTGGTTTCGGTTTACGTATCAATTAAAGTTTCTCTGTTGTCCGTCCAATATGAAACTTACTTGTAAACATTAGAGAGGTCGTAAGCCACTTTGGGGTTCATGACCTTGTTGAGGTCGTTGAAGGACTTGATTTTTAAGTCGAAACAGTACTCCAAATAGTCAGTGTAGCTATTGATGCCGTGATCGCGACCACGTTGTATGTTAATAGCTATCAGATCCAAGCCGTACTTACCTCCCTTCTCTGTAAAAAATTAAATTAACTTAATTTAATATAATTTACCCCGTGTATGGTCGTCGAGCGCTATAGTCAAGGACCCATTCTTTCCAACCGACTTTGGATCTGCCTAAAAATACGTAGACGATGTTACCTTCGTACAAATGGTTGACTAGAGAGTCTGAGAAATGATTGTCGAATTTTTGAGCCGGTAATTGGAAAAGTCCGGTCATGATGGAGCTTAGTCCTCCGTCTAGAATGTCACGGGGATCGAAAAACCTATCTTTAATGTTGTACCAACTGGTCTGACCGTTGGAAGCGACTTTCTTGAATTCATTCTGGACCAATGTATGGCCGAAACGAAATGCCGATGTCGAGAACTCTTGGAAGATTGACAATTCTCTCGTGGGGTCGTAACTAGAAATACCAGTCGAGTGATGGACGAGTTAGACTTTGGTCACTATAAAATACTTATCTTACCGCGTGTATCCGTCTTTGAGAGGGTAGAGGTCAAAGTGCTTCATGTATTCGTCTCCGAGTACAATCGGTAGGAATTCTTTGTAGGTGATGTACTGAAGTTGAGCCCCAACTATTCGCCTAAGAAACACAATCAGAAATTGATTATAATCACGGCCGTAATTTTTGAGTTTTCTCACGAATTAAGCTAACCTGGTTTCTTCGTAAATGAATTTGTCTCCGATATTAGTATTTCCTTGAATGTAAGTCGGATTCAATTTCAGGAAGTTTTGGGCGATTCTGTTGTGTTGTCGCATCCAGATCGTGTGCATAGCCGTCAATCCAGGCTGTTCATTCACGCGATCATCGCCTGATTTAAGGGCTCACGATTAATGTCTTTTCCACCACCAGGAGCTGGCAGCGCGGTTAAAAATACGGTTTGCCTCTAACTATTTGTCAGTAAACTGTAGACATAAGGATGACTTAAGTCTCTCGTGCTGCTAACTCCAGGGGGTGATATAATCATTCACCAACTCATAGGTACGGATAAAAATCTTTGGCAAAGACTATTACCCGCTCGTTAAGGTGGTGGTCTAGGTTGTACCCCGATTCGCCCAAACAAGTTGGCCCAATTCCCATTTCGCCCAATCTCAATTGGCCCAATCTAAATTATCCCAATCCAAACTGCCCAATTCCCACTTAGCCCAATTCAATTAGCCCAATCCCAATCGTCGCAATTTTATATTTTTTTCAATAAAAGGCGTGCTTACTTTTTATTCAGTTTCCAAATTAAATTATCTTAACCCTAACCGAACCCAACCTTCCCTAACCGAACCCAAAATAACGCTTAACGCTTTTATCCAATCTATTTAGAGTTTAAAAATGCAGCAGGGATATTTTGGGTCAAAGGGGAATTGGAAACAGAATTTTCGGTTTGGGCGAATTTTGAATCCATCATATTGGGCCAATGTAGGCCACATTGGGCTAAAGGGGAACAAACCGTTGTGTACGTTTTAAGTCACGTTATGTCTGTATGTTAGAAAAGTTCCCAAATACCTGCAAAAAAGCACATTCTTTCGCTTTCCCAGTCTAATTCCTTTTCCGGAATATTGCATTGATCATTTACTTGCCCCATTTGGAAAGGGCGGGTCGTAAGCAAGTCACCAAAAGTGTGATTACCGCTCGGTCGAAGTCCACCAATAAATTGTTTTTCAGCCTCTAATCATTTATGCAAGCAGAAATTTATACATGTTCAAAATAGAGTTTGTAAAAAACCTACCAAAACTCATTCGTGCACCATCGGCTTCTATATTGACTGATCCGTATATGTTGGAGCCGTCGAGAGCCACCGTCCTTATGTTGATTTGTTGTCGGGGTCCCAGTCGGCATTCGGGGGCGGCGAGCGAACGGATGAAGTTCATGCAACGTTTGCCCGGGAACTTCCGATAAAAGGGATCGTTGGCGGGAATATCGATGGTCAGACAATGAGGATGCGCGATGAAAGGTTGATCTTGAGTTTCGGGTTTACAACAGTCAAACAACATCTGATACGAACCTGCGTCAACGATTCCAGAAAACTCTTTGATTAGACTGAAACGAGAATAAGAGGGGGATTGCTTAACGTACCCAAGGACGCTGTTGGACTGGAGGTGATGTCGTGGTCAGTAAACTGGCCGAATTGCATCAGCATGTGAGTGTACTGATTACTTTGGACGTCGACCTCTTTCAGAAGAGACTGCGATATGACTCGAGCACCTGGAAGTTCCGCCCCGTTAACCGCTCGTCTCGGAGAAGCTATCACTATAAGAAAATATTGTACAGAACCATCCTAAACTAACTTGCGAATGAAAACTATAACTCGTGAAATACTTACAATCTTCGTATTTAGGTGGTAGAAGTCTCCTGAGAACGTTACCGGCTCGGCCCATTTCGGCATTATTAACGTTGTTGCAATGTCCGTCGATGTTTCTGTACTTGCTTTTGCTGGAAGCCTGCCCATCACCGAATTGCTCACCAGACGGGCCTAAAACCGCTTCGCTACAATTCCCGTCGGGAAAATTATTTTATCTGTTAATTATTCTAATTTCCGCTGACTTTATAAATGACTGATAACTATATTCATTTAGTTATTAAGTGACATAATACTTCCACGTCTTCTAACTAACGTGTATATTTTAGGGTTGTCCGTGGACAGACAGAAAGACGTCTGTCCCGCCGATGATTACGTACTTGGGTTTAATATCACACATTTGGTCCAGCGGGTCAGCTTCGGTATTCGGGTTTCTGATTTGCTCCCAAAACACCTTGCACTCCTCCACTATTGATTGACCCCTCATAGTTTCTGAGATATTAACGTCATTAGGCAGGCCGTAAATGACTTGGTCTCGAGTTAGATTGTACCTATTAATTTCCAGAGAAAATTATATTCATCCAATAACAAACCGTATTTGGTAGAACAACATGTAAAACGTTACTTTTTAATTAGGTAAGCAGTTGCCCCTTCGATTCTCTCAGTGAGATCCGGTGGTTGGCCCATACCGACACGCATTCGGGTCGAACGTTGATGAGTCGCTTCCGGCGATTTCTCGTCTCGTTCCATAATTCCGCCTGTCGTTACAATGATTAAATAACGTAGATCCAACTTCCTCTTGTCTTTCTAAGTTTGTCTTACCACTAACGATGAGTCTATTTTCAAGATGCTGTTTATTTTGCAAAGCCATTTCGCCGGCTTCTAAGGCTTTAGCGATGTCCTCGTTGCTTATTTCGGGCATGTTCACTTTATTGTTTAATGGCCTGGGTTGTTTAATGACCGGAAGTAGAACTTGACAAGTAGCCAGCTCTAACGCCAGGCAAATGGCCGCAAAACTATTATAATAATAGTAAAAATGCATAACTTAATTTCCCATCTTTTCGAAGGGTTATGGATCTATTAGAAACCTACATTAAAATTCTACACCTCTGGGAGAACTACGTAATTTGAAAATATGATAAATTATTCGAGCCCCGCGTGTGTTTTTAACCCACCTATCATCACGTACAAGTAAAACTTTATTTATAGTTATCAATTTCTTTGAAATATCTTGTTTCTTTAGGAAAATTTGCGAGATAACCCCAAATCATGAGTGTGTAAAAGGTTATAGCATTTTAGTCCGGTTGTAACAATTCTAAATTTTTACCTCCGCGAGATATAGATGGCGTTGGAGGTAGGTGGAGAAATTAGTAATTCTCGAGTTTAGCGATAGGGGGCACACGGAATCATTAAGGGGGTGAAATTGAAACTTGGGTAATTGATTGTGGCTTAATTAACCATAAGATTGTTATGGTAATTTTTCAGCAAGACGTTTTTGCACATACTTAAGTTTCTAGACATAAAATCTCATAACAGTGGTTCTTTAAGTAATTTCATGAAAAAACCGCGCGAAAGCTTTTCTCACCTCCCGCCAGATCGCCCATAAATCAGTAATTGGCTGGGTGGCATTATAATTGTCTTAGTTGGAAGTTTTGGGTTATATATATTCAATCGTTTTTAACGATCCTTTCAAAAGTGCTACTCAAATTGGATTTCATTTTCACGATGAATCTTATAAAATATCTTTATTAACTCACCTGAGAAGCATCTCACCGTGAAGTTAGAATTCTCGACTAATATTAAAAATGTCGTTTCAACGTCAAATGTAAAGCGAAAATTGTTGAACACGGAGTTGGAAATCGACGCTTTATAAGGACTATAACCCTCGAAGTGTACCACATCAATTCAATATGTCTGATAAACTAATTGTCGAAAATATCATTTGACTTCTTGGCGTTTGTCACTGAATTTGTCAAGGACAATGTCCACATTTTTAATCAAATCGAAATTGGGTTGAAACCTCAAGGTAGAAAAGCATTGTTCCTTCCCTCCCATTTCCATTAGTCATCAACTATGTGGCTAACTATATTAATGTTATTTAAAAGACGCTATTAGATAGTCTCTCGCAGGTGGTTCCTACTTGACAGACAAGCAATTTTTCCTCTAGCATTAGAGCTCGGAATCGGATATCCATTATCTTCCGTTATTCGTATATTTTCATATATTTTATTTTCGGATAAATTGTTTGGAACTAAAAAATGAAATTTCTATATTCGTATAATTGTTAAAAAGTTTGCCCGAAGATAAGCCTTCACCGCTTTATCTATCTATAAATTACTCGTATTCAAACGTATAACGATGGATAAGAAACATTCACGTTTCCAGAATTAGTCTAAAATATAAGAGCAATATTTCAAATTGACTTTTAATTTAAAGAATATAAATAAAACGACGAAACTAAGATTTTAAATCATCTTTTTTATTCGTTATTTTTCACGAAAATAAATTTTAAATTTTTTTATCCGAACGTATAACGTCTATAATATTCTAAGATAAGTTGCCATTTTTGGATAAAAACGGATATGGATTGTTTTTTTTTTACTTAATCTTCGAATAAGTTAACTCGAATAAAAAATAGTCTATTTTTAATCAAACGGATAATATACATCAGAATTTAGATTTTATCCGATTAATAAAAATTATACGAATTCCGAACTCTAGACAGTAAAAAAATTTAAAATAAATATTAAACTAGAAATAAATTTAAATCTTACCATCAGAACAGGCTTAGCTGGATTCATGGAGAACACCCGAACTCCCCGTATGCCTAGCAACGAATGCCATTGATCGATGGCTCTTATACGGAGAGTTCAGGTTATCTCCATGAATCCCGCTAAGCCTATTTTTTGGGTAAGTTTTAAATTTATTTCTAGTTTAATATTTGTTCGTAATTTTTTTCCCTAGTGGATTAGGCCTATTTAAACGATAAGGAATCGTTAAAACAATCACTTGTTGTTAGGTTGCATTCTCCCTTTAAATCCTTCCTTCCCTAATCAGGTTTGATTAGCTAAACTTGGTGAACCAGGTAGTTGCGGTATGACGTAAAAAATATAACCTATTGTCCTTTCAGTCACAATAAATAGCGATTCCAGCCGAAATAAATAGTTACATTTTTAAAAGACGTTAATAGTTTGCCAGTTAACTCTTTAGGCACAGGTGCCAGGTGAATTTTATTGACGGTCAAAGCTATGCTACTCTCAATATATAAACCTTATTATTTTTTTACACCACGTAATCCCAAAAATTTAACATTTTGAGATACAATAGCCTGTAACTAAACTCACGGAATATCATACTATCAGAAGCCGATGAAACCCTCCTTCGAAGTCTATTACTCCCGGGTCTTGTCTACCCCTCTCTGTATGGGTTAGTTTCAAAAAGCGCGATTCGTACGCCTCCTAACGGTAGATATTTTCGGAGCTGGAGTTCGTCGAGCGAATATCTCTAGCAGCCTTGGAGTTCCGTCAAAAAACGTCGTCGTATGTGGGGAGAGATAATTTCCAATTTTCCGTAGACAGGGGGGCATGAAGTAGGACCCCTCCGATCTCGTAAAATTGGGAATTTTACCCATACAGAGAGGAGCGCTATATGGAACATTACAGTAGTAGACTTCAAAGGAGGGTTTATCGGCTTCTGATATTACTGAAATTCCTCTTAAGTAAACATTGTTTCTCGGGGTAAAAAAAGCTTACAATTCAATATTTTATTTCAAATCAAATAAAATAGTTCGATAGTTAAAAATGTAGTAAAGCAAAAACTTATATTTTTCAGCGCGTTAAGCCTTGGTCGATTAAAATTTATTTCCCGGTAGATTCTGGAGTTTTAGTTGTCAGTGATAATGGCGGAATGATGTTCAAAGATGTCGGTCTAATTGGTGGCGAGTTCATTGGAGATTCGATAATAGGACTAGGCACCTGCGCTGGCGAATACAATGGCGTTGGTAGCGTACTCGGTGCTCTCGTGGCTAAGGGCGATTTCCTTCTTTGTTTAGCTGGTACTTCCCACGGTAAATTAGCATTACTAACCATACTCTCATCTCGACGCGTATCTAACTTAGCGAACTGATTTTTAATGTCTTTGGTTAAATTAACAATTTCGGCCAAAGCACTTTCGAGCGATTTCGAAAACTTGTTAGACTGCGCTTGTTCCAAAATCATGGCTACGTCCGTTTGACCATTATCAACAGCGAAGTCTAAGGCCGTCTTACCGTAGTTATCAGTTAGCTCCCAGTCGGCGCCATTAGCTTAAACAAAATTAAAGGCCATTTTAAAGTCAGCAGCTATCACCATTTTTCTATTATACAATAAAAAATTTACACCAGCTCTAGCAACCACCCTGGAGATAAGATATGGACTAATTAGGACCTGGGGAGTTTAGACGGTATGTACCCATTTCGCCCAAAATATTTCGCCCAAAATGATCTATTCCCATTTCGCCCAAGGCATTTTTTGCCCAAAATTATCTATTCCCATTTCGCCCAATCCTATTTTGCCCAATCGCTTTATCATTTGGCCCTAAATTATCTCTTCCCATTTTGCCCAAACTAAAAATTCCTTTTCTCAATTCGCCCAATCCCAATTTGCCCAATCGTTTTATCAGTTAGCCTAGAATTATCTATTCCCATTTCGCCCAACCCAAAAATTTCTCTTCCCTTTTCGCCTAAAACGATTAAAGCTTAAACCTTTTAAAATTTAAAGTCTTAGTACGCCAAAAAAGTGACTTTTATTTTATTTAATTTAGGTTAGGTTAGGTTAGGTTAGGTTAGGTTAGGTTGGGGAGAAAAAGTGGAAAAATGTGACTTGGGCAAAATGAGATTGGTCCAAATCAAAATTGGGCGAAACGAGATTGGGCGAGAAGACATTAGGCCAAATGGGAATTGGGCCAAATGGGAATTGGGCCAACGGGAATTGGGCGAAAAGAAATTGGGCGAAAAGAAATTGGGCCAAATGGGGTTGGGCGAATTGGGATTTGGGCGAAAAGAAATTGGGCGAAATGGGAATTGGGCGAAATGAAATTGAGCGAAAAGAAACTGGGCGAAATGAAATTGGGCGAAAATAAATTGGGCGAAATGGGGGTAGACCGTTTAGACTAAATGGTTAATCTACAAACAGTAAAAGTGTGGGAAAAACTTGTTTGAAATCTCCATGGAGAGTTGGACTGCCTGTTCTTAGATCTCAAGTTTGGTGCAGGGAGATAACACTCACGCCCATAGAGTTGCCTTGGCTACGCATATCACGTGGTCACGGATTCTCAACTCTTACCAATAGACGACGAGTTGACGACCTGCGCCAAACTAGTTACGCGTAATGTACCACCATAACGAGGGGAAACCGTGGGAAAACTAGTAGCTAGTGGTTTCAACGCGTAACACACGTGACCTCCATTCTCAACGTGGCAAAAAAACGCAATTATATTTACCAATAAGAATACGCGTGACGTCATTCCTATCCTTATTTGATTCGTTTGGACGGAGTTGTAGGGCCGGTGATTGGACGCCTTCCAACTTATGTCGTGTCGCGGAATTCATACCAGCAACCCGATGTAACGGGGTCCCTCCGTCATCGCTAGCGAAGTTGACACGAGCACCGTGACGCAGTAGCCACCTTACCACTTGTTTGTTGCAGTTTAATGAACTGAAGTGTAAGGGGGTCCATTTTTCTTTGTCCAAGGCACGAATATTGGCACCATTTTCAACCAACGTTATCGCGGCGTCTTCGTTGTCATAGTAACAAGCCAAGTGCAATGCCGTCATGCCTTCGATCGTAACAGCTTCCAAATGAGCTTGAGATTTAAGTAGGACGCTAATTATAAGTTTATGCCCATTCTGGCACGCCATATGTAACGGCGTTTGGCCAACCTATAGATAAACTGAACATATTAAACACTTTCGGAATAGCGCATGAGGCTGTAATGTTTCAGACGCTATAAAAACAAGATGGTTAAGTCCATAAGGAGACACACCCCGAGAGCCCTTTGACGCTTTAGTGTTATCACCATTCGTTCCTAAGTCACTCGCGCCAAAACCCATACTCTAAATCATTCTCAAAGTCCAATCCTGTCATACACCAAATTACATTTCAATTATTACCCAATTACGATGGACACCCTCCATTCCGAAAAGTTTTCCTAGAATAGCGTCTCCATAGACGTAAGCATTCCCAGTGAACGTCTGTCTTGTTTGAAAATTCCACGTATAATATACCTTCCTTTAGCAAAAATGTGTTTCCTTCTTTGTTTAAACAAACACTACTACTACTACTACTACAGCCCAAGTATATTATAATAGCCTACTCCCCCTTAAAGGCGACTTCTTCAGTATGTAGTGACCTCCAGCGGCAACGAAAATCTATCGTCATTTTCGTTTCGTCTTTACCACATACTACTACTACCAGAAGCCGATGAAACCCTCCTTTGAAGTCTATTACTCCCGAGTCTTGTCTACCCCTCTCTGTATGGGTTATTCTCAAAAGGCGCGATTCGTACGCCTCCTAACGGTAGATGTTTTCGGAGCGGGAGTTCGTTGAGCGAATATCTCTAGCAGCCTTGGAGTTCGTCCAAAAAACGTCGTCGTTTGTGGAGAGAGAGAATTTCCAATTTTCCGTAGACAGGGGGGGGGGATGAAGTAGGACCCCTTCTAACTCGTAAAATTGTGAATTTTACCCATACAGAGAGGAGCGCTATATGGAACATTGGAGTAGTAGACTTCAAAGGAGGGTTTCATCGGCTTCTGCTACTACTATTACAACAGCCAAGCACATTATAATAGCCTACACCGCTTTTGGGGGTGTGGCTAACATTGAAATCTTCGATAGTCCATGGGATTTTTCGTAAAAAATTGTAATTTTTAAATAAGGTTTTCATCAACAGTCGTAAGCTATAGATTTCCTAACTCACCAGGACCTAATTAGTTCAAAACGCACTAACGTCAAATTTAGCGTCAAAAAAATAATATGTTATCCATTGGTCTTGGAAAAAAATGGTGACGGCCTGACTTTAAGTTTTTAACTAAAAATTAAACCAAATTATTGGAAAACTCACTTTATTGATAGCATTAACATTAGCTCCCCTTTCGATGAGAGTAACGAGAGGGTCACAGTGACCATACTTGGCTGCCCAATGAAGAGGGGTATTGCCGTAATTGTCCTCTCGATTCACTTCGGCCCCATTCCATAGTTCTACCAACTTGCCACGCGACATAGTTAGAAATTCTTCTACAACTTAAATCTTTAATATAAATGAAACCTGACTAACACGTCTCAATATTCTCTACGTTAATGTACAAATTTATGCTAATCGCTGGAAATGGTTTTGCGTTTTGTGAAAATTACTAAAAAAATATGACGTTGAATTGATTATATTTTTATTCCCATTTTTATTGGCTAAACAAATAAAAAATGCCTAAAGATTTGGAGTAAAAAAAACTCATTTTATTGATTATTGTTGCCCCTATCTAAATTGGGATCGTGATTTCGAACACGTCCTTGTAAATTACTCGGAATGGGCTTTATTCGAATTATAAAATAGTTGAACTAGTAAGAATTGAATTGACCATTTCGATCGTAGGAAAGGGGTAGTCAACCATCTGTATCATCAGAGGTATATAATAATCCCCTTCGGGGGGAAGTATGAAAGCCCTTATACTACCAATGCTAAAAATCACGAACAACAAGAGCCCGCTGCTGACTATCTAGGCCACTAGCTCGCGCTGGACTTCTCAATGTCGCTACTCTAGTAAATGGTCTTTGTATAAACAAGACGGCTCGATTTGTGTTTAGAACTTCCTGTCTCAGGAGTCAGGCTGTCTGTTAAAATGGAGTCGAAGGTTGACTTCAGCTCGCGAGTTCCGGAAGTGTGCGTAGGGAAAATTTAGTGAGGTTCAAAATGGTGTAACTATTTTTTGGGAGTAAAGCGGTGTGTCGATCCGCCGCGATTTACGCCGGGCACTTGTTGTTCGTCGATTTTGCCCGAAGGGGGTTATTATATACCTCTGGTATCACACATGTAAAGGGGGTTGATACATCGCCATCTCTGCGCTTGACAGTAGTCCAGTGATTCCCTCTCAAAATAAAAATAAATGGGACATTTAGAAAAATTAAAGGACATTGTATAGTGACTTGTTCATAGTTCCGTTCCTGCCCAAAAATCTCTTTACCCTCCCGCGTTTTGGCGCGGAAAAAGGTTTATAAGAAAGAGGGAATTAGGAATTTAGCAGTTTTCGATAGAAAACTATGTATTCGAATGGTTACCTAATAGGGTGTAGCACTCTCGAATCAATGGGGTACCATTAAGATAGCTTACATTTACATAGAGTATAAGGCGTCAATTACTTTCCTGTAATAAGTTAGGAACAATTCATTAAACAAACAGTTTTCGTGACGTACACGCATTTACACAAACGATTATGTAATAAAAAATAAAACCCTGCGGGCGGGAGGCAACTACCTTCAAAATCGCCCGCAGAGTGTAACCTGCAAAATATACCCCGAATACCCAAGAACATAGACCCGGTAAAGAAAAACGCGGGATAAGTTCGAAATTTTTGTGTTTCCGGCTCCTCACCTTGCTTTCTTTTAAATCAGTTCGAATATTCGCTTTGACAAGAAGGATAAGACAAGGAGAGGAAAAGTGGGGACGGCGCGGTTCCTACTGCGTCGGCCTAAACTCCCACTCTGGGAGAACGGGGGTAGAGACGTTTCGTTGTAAATTTTTGTCACGTGGGTAAAACTGATCCTTTTTCCTTTATCAGCTTTGAGTAGTCGACGACGCTAGTGACCACGTGACAACAGTTTACCTCGAGAATTTCCTATCCCCCTTTCCACCCGAGTGGGAGATTGGCTCTTCTCTCTCTAACTCAACGCAGCCCCACTTTTCCTCTCCTTGTCTGATCCTCCTTGGCTTTGACAACGTAGCAATGCGCCATTTTCGCATCCCGGTCGTGGGTTTCCCTTACGTTAAGCCTAATCAAAAGGAAGGCTAGAAAATTATGGGTATGAGTTAATTAGTCGTGAACTATTGTTAAGTTAGATGCCAGATAATTTATTATGCGAAGAACAATTTGCGAATACCGAATAGCTCACAGAGTTCTATTTTTGTTCACACCTTTTACCCAAGACGCGTTATCCGCGAAGCGCGCCAATTTATGGCGAAACTACTAAGCGAGTTTAATAATGGAAGTGTGAGGCTGAGGCAATTAGCCCTAGCTCATCAACAGAAAAAAAAAAGGTTTTCTACAACAACAAAAATATTTGAAAGTCGAACTTTTATCATCTGAGGTAGACGTTGACTAAAGTAACATCTTCAAAGGTAATTCAGTAAATTTTTATTGTAATATTGTTAAACGTGGCTTCGTCAAAGTTCAAACTTTGTATCTTCATTGAGTTGAGGGCAAGGGGGGAGGCACTCGCGAACTCAGGTGTACAAAATTATTGAACTCTTTGCACTATCAAAGCTGAACTCAGAGTTCATAAGAGTTTGAACTCAATCCTTTCTCAAAGCTGAACTCCGGTGTACAGCGAATTCAAGAGTGTCGGACCCCTCATTTGAGGGCCAGTTAAATCCCGACCAAATTACTCCGTCATAACAATGTAATTGGAGGCTATCAATCAAAGGGAGTTTTGAAGAATAGGTCCCGGTAGCCATTTTTTTTTTTTTTTTTTTTTTTTTTTTTAAAAAAAAGAGAAAAATGCGAGAAAAATTATGGTGTCAAAATTATTTGGGGCCGACAATTATCAACAAAGATATGTACGTTTCAAATTTGCCATTTTCCCGTTTTGCGCCATCGCGTTTCAAGGGAGGAAACGGCGGTAGATTAGAGGGATACCGCCAAGGTTCGTAAAAATAACGAAGGATTATTTTAAAGGAAAGGAGACAAATTTTGGAATAACCTAACCGAACCGAACCGAACCTAACCTAAAAATATTTTTTTTGGAAAAAAACAAAAAAACATTTTCTAATTTCAAATATCAAGTCACCTACCCTTTAAAGTAAGCTTCGACCACCAACCTTCACCGTCAAACCCCCCTCCCCTTTCTCCTAGCCGTATCCCTCTGTCTACCGCCGTTTCCTCCCTTGCACCACGATGGCGCAACACGGGGAAATTGAAACGTCCATATCTTTGTTAATAATTGTCGGCCCCAAATAATTTTTACACCATAATTTTTCTCGCATTTTTCTCTTTTAGAAAAAGTATTTTATTTTTAATTTTGGCTACCGGGACCTATTCTTCAATTTGTCCTCAATGGGATATGTTATAAATCACAAATGCTATATGAAATCCTTTAACCCGGAATCCAAATTTGCTGTTAGTATTATATAAGAGAACTAAAGAGTTAATTAGGAATTATGCGTGTATAATTAAGCCTAGATCAGCAAGGTAAATTTAAAGAAGAAATGGGCTGGTTGCATCTATTGGAAAGAAGAGCGTTCCTAGTGTTAATAGAACCCAGTATGGTTCCGTAAATGTATGAGATTGGTTTTTTACCCACCATACGGAAAACCCCACAATATTAATGACAATAAGGGATGAAAATTTTTACAAATATATATTTTTTTTTTCAAAAAATACAATCAAATAATTATAAATTGACTCGCACAACATCGTAAAGATTGGGAGCTTCTTTTAGTCTAAAATAATAAAATCCGCTGAAATTATTCATATGTTCCAGTTTGGTTAAAATAATCAAACAACGCGGTAAATTTTCTTTACAAGAATCAATTATATTTGTACTTTGATCTTCATTACTTGAATTTATTGAATTAGTTTCCGGTTTTATTGGTAACCCTCCAGTTACATTGTTGTTTGCATATTCCTTGTCAATATCAAGTTTCTCGCAAATTGAATTAGTTTCAAGTTTTATTTGTATTGGTTGAGATTCGCAGTTATCAGATTCTTGGGGCAAATGATCTATCGGGTCATTGACATCAGACTCTGAACTATTTTGCCTCGTTTTCTTTGAAATGGTAGCCTTTTTTAGTTGTTTACGTACTTGACTAGATTTTAAACTAGGACTATTCAAGTGATAATTAGTCTTGTGCAAAACAATAGCCTTTTGAGACTTGGCTGGATAATTGCATTTATCACATTTGAAACGATAGCTCGCCTCAAGATGTTTCGCGATGTGATACTTCAAATGCGATGAGTTTCTGGTACAATATGCGCATTGGTCGCATTTGAAATCTTCCTTTCCCCCGTGCCATTTTGCGTGAGAGTTTAGAGCAGATTTTAGCCGGAATTGAGCCCCGCACTCTTTACAGACGAAGGGCTTCTCCCCCATGTGAATTAAACATTTCTTAGTGCCAACCTTATCGCATTTCACACACTTTTTACCGTGAACCATCGTGTTGTGTCTGACCAAGATTCTACGCGAGTAAAATCTCTTATTACACTTGCGACAATGGTAGGGTTTCGTGCCAGAATGACGTAGTTTGTGGGTTTTCATTTCTTCCTGAGCAATACATGAATAATCACATAAGTCACATTTCAGTGGTTTGATGGAAAGGTGGGTCTTCTTGTGATACCATAATGAATTCGGAGTAATAAATCCCTTATGGCAAAGGTCGCATTTGTAATCGCGCTTTCCCCCGTGTGATTTGACGTGATTGTTTAAGCTTGAATTTTGCCGGAATCGAGCCCCGCACAATTTACAGACGAATGGCTTTTCTCCCGTGTGACTTAAAGAGTGCACTTCCAAATAACTCTTAGTGCCAGACTTAAAATCGCATTTTGTACACTTGAACTTTTTATCGTGAACACATTTGTTGTGCTCAGACAAGTGCGTTTGTGTGTAAAAGCTCTTTTTACACTCGCGGCAGTGATAAGGTTTCATGCCAGAATGACGTAGTTTGTGGGTTTTCATTGATTCCCGAGCAATACATGAATAGTCACATAAGTCACATTTCAGTGGCTTTTCCTCGCTATGTTGAAACCTGTGGTTTACTAGTGACCTTTTATATTTAGTAATAAAATCACAATATTTACATTTGTAAAAATAAAGGTCAGATTCTCGCTTATTCATAATATTGGTTGGAAATTTAACAACCGGAGTAATAACAAAATTAATTTTGATCTAAATTAATGAGATATTTTAAATGTCGTTTTACAATTATTAGATGAATCTTGAATGAGTTTCTCAAAAATTCCAAAATAGAGCAGACGATGTTAGCCAATTAGTTCATTTCTCAGAGACGGAAATATTCCCATTTTTATTATTCAGTGCATGCAGCGTTTCAAACCTGGTTTTACTAATAATCTCCTTCTTTTAGTATTCAAACTCAGCATGCCTCATGAACCCCTATCTTAAATATATTCAGTGGGGATCAATCTGGGAAATAAGTTTTTTTTTTTTTTTGAACTGGTCCTTGGGACCACTGAACCCTGCCATATCCTATTATGAAACTGGTCATTAGGACCAGTGACCCTTGGCCTAATTATTATTTCACTGGTCACATTCTAAATTTAGTTGTATACTTGTTTCTTACCCTGCCCTGTAATAGATCGTTGAATCGGTTCATGAATCATGAGGAGTTTACAATTCAACCATTGTTGTGGCAATTTGATAAACAATGAATGTTTATTCTCGTAGTCATTGTCAATTCCCCTTGAAAACGAGTATATAATTAAGACATTTAAATATCAATAATAAATCAGCTCAGTATTCCTACCACAATGATGAATAGGCCTTTCTATAAAATAATCTTGGAAACGAATAAAATAGCCATTAAAGAGCACCCGTTTGTATCGAAGATGTAGCGTTTTTTCAAGGCTGGTACAAAGTATAGGATTTTCTATACTTTTTCCAACCTTAAAACTAGTTACAAAAAAAAGCCGTTAAATAGAACCCGTTTCTACGGAAGATGTTGCGTTTTTTCAAGGTTGGGACGTAGTCAGACTTTATATTATCATCTATTACCATCTAACCTAACACCACTACCAAAGGCTAGGATTCTCATTTAATTCTCTGCTCAAGGTGTAAGGTAACGTTGACCGAGTCCCCCTCTAAGCTAGGACTAGGAGTGTTAAGCTCTGGAGTCGAAAATAGTTTTTTGGTATTTTTGTTATGGAATTGGGAAAGCTTGAATTAATAATGTGGTCACACCATCAATTTTTATGACAATATTGAATTAACTGGTCCCAGGGACCACTGACCCCCCATATTTTGAATTAATAAACTGGTCCATGCAATTAAAAAACTGGTTTTTGACCTGCAAACCACCCTTATTTCCCAGACTGGTGGGGATATTAATTATTTTAGTGGGGATATAAAAGCCTAATCCGCGCATTCACGCAAAGCATTGTCGTTCACCAAATACGGTATTCCCAAAGTTGCCTTAGTTGGATTGATATTTGAACATTTCAGTGTCACTTAAAATACAACCATCATTAATCCTCTTTGTTTTCCGAGGATAAAGCTACGAGTTTAGATCACGTGGATTTATATTTTAATCAAAGTCTAATCACGCGCGATGAAATCACGTGACATATTCAAATCTCGCGTTTTTTGTTCAATTTAGTTTCAAACTCTGTTTTAGGCTTAAGTTTTTTTTCCCCAAAAAAATGGCTTCTAGGCCTAAGTCTCGTCGGATTTTTGCTCTTATAATTTGTTTATGCATTTGCATAATCATCGCGATTCAGTCAAGTGTTAGATCTAAAAGTGGATGTCGCGAAACAAACGAAAATCCACTCAGAAGAAGAATTCAACGTATCCTAAATATACTTGGTTCGTAGATTTTTGGCAAAAATTGCAAATTTGCTTAGGCAAAAGTATTTGTCGAAGTAGGAGGAGGGGGAATCGAGAGGTCTCAGTTTTTCTGGTGATAATCATTGTTTAGGAATGATTTTATTTCCCAGTCTTCTGAACTGAATCTTACCTCTTTCCCCAGTACCCCGCCTCTCGCGGAAGCGGGTGGGCACTCTGTAGGCCATATGGTGACTCGGATAATAGGCTTTACTGTCCTATTAGATAAACTACGATTGTAGTCCCTTATCTCCAATCAGTAAAAACGTTACTTAAAGATACAATTCTTGCAGGAAATGTATCAATTAATGGTTCAGACCATGATGGGAATGGAACCTGGTATTTTAACGATGGATTTGCAAATGTTCTTCGGACTAATCGTAATGGAACTCTTAACAAGACAAGGATCACCTTATCGGAGGATAAAAGTTATAGTATTCAGGTAAGTAGAAACTACAATGAAGTCGAAATCGCTAAAAGTAAGGGCGATTCGCTGTACGATTTTATCCTATCGACGAAAAAAAGATATTCTAATATTAGGCCTACTGTAAACCGAAGCGCGGGAAGATTTCCCATTACGAAAGGTTTATTGAAAAGCATTCGCTCTAGTTCTAATTTAAAAATGATGGATTATAAAATATCCAACTCAAATACAACAATGCCATTGTTTAACCAGTCCGGTTTGAGACTTCCACTTAAGAAAAGAGCTAAAAGACAGATAATTCCTACAGAAAATCTATCTGTAGTTAATCCCCCTAGTAGTAACATCATACATAAGTCAACTAAAAATACCACCAACAAGAAAATCTTAAAATATTCAATGATCAATCTTAATACCGTTGCGAATGTAATTTCCCTCTCTCCGCGTCATCGAAGTTTCATTAACAATTCTAAAATTCATATGAAAAAGACATCCCCTTACCAAGTTAGTAAATATATTTATGAAACTCCATGTACCTTGACTAATACACGAATTATTAATCGTACTACTGCATTAATTAATAAGAAAAAAGCCACTTTTTCCGATAATATAACTGATAAGATTTCAAAACAATTAGACCCACAAAAAGTGGATAAAATCCTAAAAAATATTAGCTATGCGGTTAAAGTTAAAAGGTACGTAGCAAATAAAAAAACAAATAAAAATAACCAAGAACTCACTACTATACCATTCAAAACACTGACTAGAAAGTGGCCTTTTCATTTAAAACGTTTAAGATCGATCACTATTGCAAGTAACACTCAAAAAACAAATTTAAACCCGATGTTAGAAATGTGCCCGTATCATATAAACATGTTCCTTTCAAAAATAAGTTCTAAAAGTGTTAATAAAACACCTTCAACGAAATTTCAATCTAGTACTGAAAGAAATTTTAATTCTACCTTTGCAATACCAAAAAAGACTACAATTAGTTCTCTAATTGCATTTGGAACTTTGAAAAAATTAAGATTAACAAGGAAGGTATCTGCTAGTCCCACTATCGATGTAACGGCAGATTTATTCCCATACCATATACGCACTTTTAAATCTAGTTACATACCTACAGTTAGTTCTCTAATTTCAACTGAAACACAGAACAATTCAATTTCAACGACTCAGTATTTTAAAAGCCCTAACAAATCTAAATTAACTCCAACCATAACATCTAAGAGTATTACAAAAGTAAATAGAAGTTTCCCAACACGCATATCGACCAAGGCTACTAAAAGTACCATGATGAACGAGATTTATTCTGATTCCACCATCGTTGCAATGACAGAACTATGCGCGTACCATATGCGCACGATAAAATCTACTTGTATACCTACAAGTCGATCTCCAGTTCCATCTGAATCTGAGAAAAAAGACGGATTAACAACTTTTACTACTCAAGAGATAAAATATTCGTTAAGCCGACGTAATATATCGACACTAACTTCAAACATTACCAGCGAGGCTAGTATTGAAGTAAATCAAAGTGCCACATCGACTATGGCTAGTCAAAGTACCATGATGGATGAGATACCTTCTGATTCCACCATCGATGCGATTACAGAACTATGCGCGTACCATATAAGCACGTTACAATCTACTTATAAAGGTTCTTCAACACCTACTTCAACCATCGGTATGCAAAGTACTATCAATGGCATGCAAGTGCTATGTCCCTACCATATAAGCCAGTTAAAATCAACTTCTGCACCTTCAAGCAGTTCTATAATTACATCTGACATAGCGACGAATACCACTATTAGTAAAACTACTCATTCTACTTCAGAAGCATCTCATTATGCCATAAGCCAGCGTAATTTTTCGACCATCACTCCAACAATAACATCCGAGGCAAATAGAAGTTCCACAACATCTGATTCCACCATCGATGCGATTACAGAACTATGCGCGTACCATATAAGCACGTTACAATCTACTTATAAAGGTTCCTCAACACCTACTTCAACCATCGGTATGCAAAGTACTATCAATGGCATGCAAGTGCTATGTCCCTACCATATAAGCCAGTTAAAATCAACTTCTGCACCTTCAAGCAGTTCTATAATTACATCTGACATAGCGACGAATACCACTATAAGTAAAACTACTCATTCTACTTCAGAAGCATCTCATTATGCCATAAGCCAGCGTAATTTATCGACCATCACTCCAACAATAACATCCGAGGCAAATAGAAGTTCCACAACATCTATGTCGACCCTAGCTACCCAAAGTACTGATAAAAACCAGTTATCTACTGCTCCGATCTTCGTTGCGACGGCAAAACTATGCCCATATCATATAAGCACGTTACCCTCTACGTGTAACCTTAAAAGCAGCTCTTTAACAACATCTGAAACAGAGAAAGAACATTCAATTACAACTCATTCTACTCGAGAAACTGCTCAATATTCCTTAAGTCGTATTGTATCTAACACCACCCCAACTGTAATTGAGTTATTCCCATACCATTTATCCATTTCACAACCTACTCATTTACCTACAATTAGTTCTCTAATTACATCCGAGTCAGAGAAAAGAAATAGTACAATTGCAACATCTTATTCTACTCAAGAGACGACTCGGTATTTTGCAAGCCCTAAAAAATCGGAACTGACTCCAACCTTAACATCTGAGGGTATAACTAATGTAAATACAAGTTTCCCAATACAAATATCGACCGTCTTCAACCTAAGTACTGAGATAAAGAAGGTATCTGGTAATCCCCCTACAGATGCGATGCCCAAACTATGTCCATATCATATAAACACATTGCAATCTGTATATACATCTTCAAACAAATCTCTTGTTATAACTGTGTATTCCTTAAACCGTAATATGTCGGCACTGCCTACAGATATTTTATTCCAGGATACTACTATAGTTAATAAAAGTTCCGCAACACCTATATCGACCTGTACTAATAAAGCTAACGATGTAACTCCAACTTCTAATTCTACTGAAGAGAAATTTAAGTATTCTTTAAGCCGTAATGTATCGACACTCCCTTTAAACTTAACATCCGTGCCTAGTACAGAAGTCAATCAAAATTCCTCAACACATTCATCAAAGGTTGCTACCCAAAGTATCGAAATAAACAAGTTATCTACCACCACCTCTACCAATGTGATAACTAAAACTACTCAAGAAGCTGCTCAGTTAACTAGATCTCCCATAACCTCTGCGAAAACTGATACGAGCTCTTATAATTTACTACCTTCTTTTGCATCTACAAGGACTTTATCTCAAACATCGCATTCTTCTGTCGAATCTACTTCGTATACGGAAAGCAGTAATTTATCGACTTGTTCTCCAACAGAAACATCGATGGCTAGTAGTGAACTAAGTATAATATCAAAGAAACTGGCACCGACAGTCACTTCCCAAATAACTTTTGAATTTACGAAAAGTTCCAATTCCACTGTGGCAACAAAATTATGCCCGTATCATATAAGCAAATTGCTATCAACTTCTACAACTACAAGCCCTCTACTACCTTCTTTTGCATCTACAAGGACTTTATCTCAAACATCGCATTCTTCTGTCGAATCTACTTCGTATACGGAAAGCAGTAATTTATCGACTTCTTCTCCAACAGAAACATCGATGGCTAGTAGTGAACTAAGTATAATATCAAAGAAACTGGCACCGACAGTCACTTCCCAAATAACTTTTGAATTTACCAAAAGTTCCAATTCCACTGTGGCAACAAAATTATGCCCGTATCATATAAGCAAATTGCTATCAACTTCTACAACTACAAGCCCTCTACTACCTTCTTTTGCATCTACAAGGACTTTATCTCAAACATCGCTTTCTTCTGTCGAATCTACTTCGTATACGGAAAGCAGTAATTTATTGACTTCTTCTCCAACAGAAACATCGATGGCTAGTAGTGAACTAAGTATAATATCAAAGAAACTGGCACCGACAGTCACTTCCCAAATAACTTTTGAATTTACCAAAAGTTCCAATTCCACTGTGGCAACAAAATTATGCCCGTATCATATAAGCAAATTGCTATCAACTTCTACAACTACAAGCCCTCTACTACCTTCTTTTGCATCTACAAGGACTTTATCTCAAACATCGCATTCTTCTGTCGAATCTACTTCGTATACGGAAAGCAGTAATTTATCGACTTCTTCTCCAACAGAAACATCGATGGCTAGTAGTGAACTAAGTATAATATCAAAGAAACTGGCACCGACAGTCACTTCCCAAATAACTTTTGAATTTACCAAAAGTTCCAATTCCACTGTGGCAACAAAATTATGCCCGTATCATATAAGCAAATTGCTATCAACTTCTACAACTACAAGCCCTCTACTACCTTCTTTTGCATCTACAAGGACTTTATCTCAAACATCGCATTCTTCTGTCGAATCTACTTCGTATACGGAAAGCAGTAATTTATCGACTTCTTCTCCAACAGAAACATCGATGGCTAGTAGTGAACTAAGTATAATATCAAAGAAACTGGCACCGACAGTCACTTCCCAAATAACTTTTGAATTTACCAAAAGTTCCAATTCCTCTGTGGCAACAAAATTATGCCCGTATCATATAAGCAAATTGCTATCAACTTCTACAACTACAAGCCCTCTACTACCTTCTTTTGCATCTACAAGGACTTTATCTCAAACATCGCTTTCTTCTGTCGAATCTACTTCGTATACGGAAAGCAGTAATTTATCGACTTCTTCTCCAACAGAAACATCGATGGCTAGTAGTGAACTAAGTATAATATCAAAGAAACTGGCACCGACAGTCACTTCCCAAATAACTTTTGAATTTACCAAAAGTTCCAATTCCACTGTGGCAACAAAATTATGCCCGTATCATATAAGCAAATTGCTATCAACTTCTACAACTACAAGCCCTCTACTACCTTCTTTTGCATCTACAAGGACTTTATCTCAAACATCGCATTCTTCTGTCGAATCTACTTCGTATACGGAAAGCAGTAATTTATCGACTTCTTCTCCAACAGAAACATCGATGGCTAGTAGTGAACTAAGTATAATATCAAAGAAACTGGCACCGACAGTCACTTCCCAAATAACTTTTGAGTTTACCAAAAGTTCCAATTCCACTGTGCCAACAAAATTATGCCCGTATCATATAAGCAAATTGCTATCAACTTCTACAACTACAAGCCCTCTACTACCTTCTTTTGCACCTACAAGGACTTCATCAATTAGATCTCAAACAACGAAGAATGAAACCTCAAGCCCAACCTCATTTTCTTCTGTCGAAAATACTTCATATTCCTATAACGGAAATTTATCGACTTCTCCAACAAAATCATCATTAAGTAGTGAACTAAATAAAATATCTACAAAACCTGCATCGACCATCGCTTCCCAAATAAATGCGGAAACTTTTAAATTTACGAAAAGGTCTAATATTGCTGTGGCCACTAAATTATGCCCATATCATTTAAGCAAATTGCTATCAACCATTTCTACACTTACAAGCTCTTCTCAAATCACGTCTCAATCAACGAAAGGAAGATTGACTGCTTCTATATATTCTTCAATCAAAATAACTCCGTCTTCTAAACAACAGACAATTTCGACAGTCAGTCCTAACATAACACCCAGGGCAAGCTCTAAAATAACGATAATTTCCAAGACGCCTAACTCGACCGTCACTGCCCGAAATACTAAGACGACAATGGAGTTAAATAGAACTCCAATAACCTCTGCGAAAACAAGTACTTTTAATATGAGTAGAATACTATCTTCTTTTACCCCTGCAATAACATCTCAACCCACGAAGATAGAAAGTTCAAGGCCAACCACTTATTCATATATTAAATCTACCCCATTTTTCGACAAACTCACACTATCGACAATAATTTCCAGCAAACCAAAGAAATCATCCGAGTCTAGTACTGAAATAACGATAGATGCAACGAGATCTGTTTCAACTATCACTACCCAAAAGAGTACTTCAAAAACGTTAACTAGTACTCCTATATCCTCTGAGACAACAGAAGTATGCTCTAGCAATATAAGTACCATACTCAGTTCCTTTACACCTAAAATAACTTCGCCAATAACATCACAAACAACGAAGAAGGAAAACTCAAGCCCAACCTCATTTTCTTCTGTCGAAACTACTTCATACTCCGATAGCAGAAATTTATCGACTTCTCCAACAAAATTATCATGGGCTAGTAGTGAAATAAATTTAATATCTACAAAACCGGCAACGACCATCGCTTCTCAAATAAATGCGGATACTTTTGAATTTACCAAAAATTCTAATGCCGTTATGGCAACAAAATTATGCCCATATCATATAAGCAAATTGCTATCAACTTCTACAACTACAAGCCCTCTACTACCTTTTTTTGCACCTACAAGAACTCCATCAATTAGTTCTCAAACAACGAAGAATGAAACCTCAAGCCCAACCTCATTTTCTTCTGTCGAATCTACTTCATATTCCGATAGCAGAAATTTATCGACTTCTCCAACAAAATTATCATGGGCTAGTAGTGAAATAAATATAACATCTACAAAACCTGCAACGACCATCGCTTCTCAAATAAATGCGGATACTTTTGAATTTACCAAAAATTCTAATGCCGTTGTGGCAACAAAATTATGCCCATATCATATAAGCAAATTGCTATCAACTTATACACCTAAAAGCCCTACTGAAATAACTATAAAATCAAAGAAGTCTTCGACTATCACTACCCAAAAGAGTACTTCAACTAGTACTCCTATATCCTCTGTGACAACAGAAGTATGCTCTTGCAATGTAAGTACCATACTCGGCTCCTTTACGCCTAAAATAACTGCCCCAATAACGTCACAAACAACGAAGGAAAATCTAAGCCATAGCTCTTATTCTTCAATTAAATCTACCTCATTTCTCGAAAGGCAGACTTTATCTACAGTCACTCCGAGCATAAAAACCGACTCAAATACTACACGAACTCCTAGCATCACCCCTGAAACTAGTACTATGTCGACATCCACTCCAAGCAGTTCATCCGAAATTAGTACTACGTCGACATCCACTCCAAGCATTACATCCGAAAATAGTACTATGTTGACAAAAACTCGTAGCATAACATTTGAAGCTAGTGATATGTCAACCGGCTTTCCTAGCATATCGTCCGAAACTAGTACTTTGTCCACAGACACTCCTAGTATGTCATCCGAATTAAGTACTCTGTCAATATCCACTCCAAGAATTACATCCGAAGCTAGTACTCTGTCGACATCCACTCCAAGCATAACATCCGAAACTAGTACTCTGTCGACATTCACTCCAAGCAGTACATCCGAAATTATTACTTCGTCGATATCCACTCCAAGCATTACATCCGAAACTAGTACTAGCAAAGTTCCATCAACTTGTACACCCTTAAGACCTACAAAAATTACATCTCAATCAACGAAAGAAAAACCGACTGCTACCATTTATTCTTCTATCGAAATAACTCCATATTCTGAAAGAAAGACAAAATCGTCAGTCATTCCTAGCGTAAGAACCGAAACTAGTATTATGGCAACTGTAACTCCTAGTAAAACAACCGAAACTAGTTCTTTATCGACACTCACTCTTAGCATGACAACCGAAACGATTGCTATGTTCACAACCACTCCTAGCATCGAATCCGAAACTAGTACTCTGTTGACATCTACTCCAAGCAAAACATTTAAAACTAGTACTATGTCAACCGCCTTTCTTATTATTTCATCCGAAAATAGTACTTTATCCACAGGCACTCTTAGTATATCATCCGAAATAAGTACTCCAAGCATTACATCCGGAAATAGTACTCTGTCGACATCCACTCCAAGCATTACATCCGAAACTAATACTATAACGACATCCACTCCAAGCATTGCATCTGAATATAGTACTACGTTGACATCCACTCCAAGCAATACATCGGAAACAAGTACTTGGTCGACATCCACTCCAAGCATTATATCAGAAACTAGTACTCTGCCGACATCAACTCCGAGCATTACATTCGAAACTAGTGCTCTTTCGACATCCACTCCAATCATTACACCCAAAACAAGTACTATCTCGATAGGCTCTCCTTGCATATCATCCGAAACTAGTACTATGTCCACAGGCACTCCTAGCAAATCATCCGAAACTAGTACTATGTCCACAGGCACTCCTGTTATATCATCCGTAATAAGTACTCTGTCGTCATCAACTCTAAGCATTAAATCTGAAACTAGTACTCCGTCGACATCCACTCCTAGCATTACATCCGAAACTAGTACTATACCTTCATCTACACCAAGAATTAAATCCGAAACTAGTACTCTTTCGACATCTACTCCAAGCATTACAAGCGAAACTAGTACTCTTTCGACATCTACTCCAAGTATTCTTTCGACATCCACTCCAAGCCTCAAAACCGAAACTAGTGCTCTTTCGACATCCAATCCAAGCACAACATCCGAAACTAGTACTCTATCGACATCCTCTCCAAGCATTACGTCCGAAACTAGTACTATACCTTCATCAACACCAAGCATTAAATCCGAAACTAGTACTCTTTCGACATATACTCCAAGCATTACAAGCGCAACTAGTACTCTTTCGACATCTACTCCAAGCATTACAAGCGAAACTAGTACTATACCTTCATCAACACCAAGCATTAAATCCGAAACTAGTACTCTTTCGACATATACTCCAAGCATTACAAGCGAAACTAGTACTATACCTTCATCAACACCAAGCATTAAATCCGAAACTAGTACTCTTTCGACATATACTCCAAGCATTACAAGCGCAACTAGTACTCTTTCGACATCTACTCCAAGCATTACAAGCGAAACTAGTACTATACCTTCATCAACACCAAGCATTAAATCCGAAACTAGTACTCTTTCGACATCTACTCCAAGCATTACAATCGAAACTAGTACTCTTTCAACATCTACTCCAAGCATTACAATCGAAACTAGTACTCTTTCGACATCTACTCCAAGCATTACAAGCGAAACTAGTACTGTATCTTCATCTACGCCAGGTATTCTTTCGACATCCACTCCAAGCCTCAAAATCGAAACTAGTACCCTTTCGACATCCAATCCAAGCACAACATCCGAAACTAGTACTCTATCGACATTCTCTCCAAGCATCACGTCCGAATCTAGTACTATTTCGACAGGCGCTTCTGTTATATCATCCGTAATAAGTACTCTGTCGTCATCAACTCTAAGCATTAAATCTGAAACTAGTACTCCATCGACATCCACTCCTTGCATTACATCCGAATCAAGTACTATATGGACTACCACTCCAAGAGTAACATCCGAAACTAGTACTATGCCTTCATCTACACCAAGCATTAAATCCGAAACTAGTACTCTTTCGACATCTACTCCAAGCATTACAAGCGAAACTAGTACTATATCGACTACCACTCCAAGAGTAACATCCGAAAATAGTACTATACCTGCATCTACCCCAAGCATTAAATACAAAACTAGTACTCTTTCGACATATACTCCAAGCATTACAAGTGAAACTAGTACTATATCTTCATCTACGCCAAGTATTCTTTCGACATCCACTCCAAGCCTCAAAATCGAAACTATTACTCTTTCGACATCCAATATAAGCACAACATCCGAAACTTGTACTCTATCGACATCCTCTCCAAGCATTACGTCCGAAACTTGTACTATACCTTCATCTACAACAAGCATTAAATCCGAAACTAACACTTTGTCGATATCCACTCCAAGAATAACATCCGAAACTAGTACTATATCGATATGTACTCCTAGCATATTATCCGTAAGAAGTACTATGTTGACATCCACTCCAAGCTTTACAACCGAAATTAGTACTATGTTGACAGGCACTCCTTGTATAACATCTGAAATTAGTACTTTGTCAACAGGCACTCCTAGCATATTTTCCGAAACTAGTACTATGTCCACAGGCACTCCTAGCATATCATCCGAAACTAGTACTATTTCCTCAGGCACTCATGTTATATCAACCGTAATAAGTACTCTGTCGTCATCAACTCTAAGCATTACATCCGAAACAAGTACTATATCGACTACCACTCCAAGCATTACAAGCGTAACTAGTTCTATACCTTCATCAACACCAAGCATTAAATCCGAAACTAGTACTATTTCGACATATACTCCAAGCATTACAAGCGAAACTAGTACTATACCTTCATCAACACCAAGCATTAAATCCGAAACTAGTACTCTTTCGACATCTACTCCAAGCATTACAAGCGAAACTAGTACTATACCTTCATCAACACCAAGCATTAAATCCGAAACTAGTACTCTTTCGACATCTACTCCAAGCATTACAATCGAAACTAGTACTCTTTCAACATCTACTCCAAGCATTACAATCGAAACTAGTACTCTTTCGACATCTACTCCAAGCATTACAAGCGAAACTAGTACTGTATCTTCATCTACGCCAGGTATTCTTTCGACATCCACTCCAAGCCTCAAAATCGAAACTAGTACCCTTTCGACATCCAATCCAAGCACAACATCCGAAACTAGTACTCTATCGACATTCTCTCCAAGCATTACGTCCGAATCTAGTACTATTTCGACAGGCGCTTCTGTTATATCATCCGTAATAAGTACTCTGTCGTCATCAACTCTAAGCATTAAATCTGAAACTAGTACTCCATCGACATCCACTCCTTGCATTACATCCGAATCAAGTACTATATGGACTACCACTCCAAGAGTAACATCCGAAACTAGTACTATGCCTTCATCTACACCAAGCATTAAATCCGAAACTAGTACTCTTTCGACATCTACTCCAAGCATTACAAGCGAAACTAGTACTATATCGACTACCACTCCAAGAGTAACATCCGAAAATAGTACTATACCTGCATCTACCCCAAGCATTAAATACAAAACTAGTACTCTTTCGACATATACTCCAAGCATTACAAGTGAAACTAGTACTATATCTTCATCTACGCCAAGTATTCTTTCGACATCCACTCCAAGCCTCAAAATCGAAACTATTACTCTTTCGACATCCAATATAAGCACAACATCCGAAACTAGTACTCTATCGACATCCTCTCCAAGCATTACGTCCGAAACTAGTACTATACCTTCATCTACAACAAGCATTAAATCCGAAACTAACACTTTGTCGATATCCACTCCAAGAATAACATCCGAAACTAGTACTATATCGATATGTACTCCTAGCATATTATCCGTAAGAAGTACTATGTTGACATCCACTCCAAGCTTTACAACCGAAATTAGTACTATGTCGACAGGCACTCCTTGTATAACATCTGAAATTAGTACTTTGTCAACAGGCACTCCTAGCATATTTTCCGAAACTAGTACTATGTCCACAGGCACTCCTAGCATATCATCCGAAACTAGTACTATTTCCTCAGGCACTCATGTTATATCAACCGTAATAAGTACTCTGTCGTCATCAACTCTAAGCATTACATCCGAAACAAGTACTATATCGACTACCACTCCAAGCATTACAAGCGTAACTAGTTCTATACCTTCATCAACACCAAGCATTAAATCCGAAACTAGTACTATTTCGACATATACTCCAAGCATTACAAGCGAAACTAGTACTATACCTTCATCAACACCAAGCATTAAATCCGAAACTAGTACTCTTTCGACATCTACTCCAAGCATTACAATCGAAACTAGTACTCTTTCGACATATACTCCAAGCATTACAAGCGAAACTAGTACTATATCTTCATCTACGCCAAGTATTCTTTCGACATCCACTCCAAGCCTCAAAACCGAAACTAGTACTCTTTCGACATCCAATCCAAGCACAACATCCGAAACTAGTACTCTATCGACATTCTCTCCAAGCATTACGTCCGAATCTAGTACTATGTCGACAAGCACTTCTGTTATATCATCCGAAACAAGTACTATATCGACTACCACTCCAAGAGTAACTTCCGAAACTAGTACTTTACCTTCATCAACACCAAGCATTAAATCCGAAACTAGTACTCTTTCGACATATACTCTAAGCATTACAAGCGTAACTAGTTCTATACCTTCATCAACACCAAGCATTAAATCCGAAACTAGTACTCTTTCGACATATACTCCAAGCATTACAAGCGAAACTAGTACTATACCTTCATCAACACCAAGCATTAAATCCGAAACTAGTACTCTTTCGACATATACTCCAAGCATTACAAGCGCAACTAGTACTCATTCGACATCTACTCCAAGCATTATAAGCGAAACTAGTATTATATCTTCATCTACGCCAAGTATTCTTTCGATATCCACTCCAAGCCTCAAAACCGAAACTAGTACTCTTTCGACATCCAATCCAAGCACAACATCCGAAACTAGTACTCTATCGACATTCTCTCCAAGCATTACGTCCGAATCTAGTACTATGTCGACAGGCACTTCTGTTATATCATCCGTAATAAGTACTCTGTCGTCATCAACTCTAAGCATTAAATCTGAAACTAGTACTCCGTCGACATCCACTCCTAGCATTACATCCGAAACAAGTACTATATCGACTACCACTCCAAGAGTAACATCCGAAACTAGTACTTTACCTTCATCAACACCAAGCATTAAATCCGAAACTAGTACTCTTTCAACATATACTCCAAGCATTACAAGCGTAACTAGTTCTATACCTTCATCAACACCAAGCATTAAATCCGAAACTAGTACTATTTCGACATATACTCCAAGCATTACAAGCGAAACTAGTACTATACCTTCATCAACACCAAGCATTAAATCCGAAACTAGTACTCTTTCGACATCTACTCCAAGCATTACAATCGAAACTAGTACTCTTTCGACATATACTCCAAGCATTACAAGCGAAACTAGTACTATATCTTCATCTACGCCAAGTATTCTTTCGACATCCACTCCAAGCCTCAAAACCGAAACTAGTACTCTTTCGACATCCAATCCAAGCACAACATCCGAAACTAGTACTCTATCGACATTCTCTCCAAGCATTACGTCCGAATCTAGTACTATGTCGACAAGCACTTCTGTTATATCATCCGTAACAAGTACTCCGTCAACATCCACTCCTAGCATTACATCCGAAACAAGTACTATATCGACTACCACTCCAAGAGTAACATCCGAAACTAGTACTTTACCTTCATCAACACCAAGCATTAAATCCGAAACTAGTACTCTTTCGACATATACTCCAAGCATTACAAGCGTAACTAGTTCTATACCTTCATCAACACCAAGCATTAAATCCGAAACTAGTACTCTTTCGACATATACTCCAAGCATTACAAGCGTAACTAGTTCTATACCTTCATCAACACCAAGCATTAAATCCGAAACTAGTACTTTTTCGACATATACTCCAAGCATTACAAGCGAAACTAGTACTATACCTTCATCAACACCAAGCATTAAATCCGAAACTAGTACTCTTTCGACATCTACTCCAAGCATTACAAGCGCAACTAGTACTCTTTCGACATCTACTCCAAGCATTACAAGCGCAACTAGTACTCTTTCGACATCTACTCCAAGCATTACAAGCGAAACTAATACTATATCTTCATCTACGCCAAGTATTCTTTCGACATCCACTCCAAGCCTCAAAACCGAAACTAGTACTCTTTCGACATCCGAAACTAGTACTCTATCGACATTCTCTCCAAGCATTACGTCCGAATCTAGTACTATGTCGACAGGCACTTCTGTTATATCATCCGTAATAAGTACTCCGTCGACATCCACTCCTAGCATTACATCCGAAACAAGTACTATATCGACTACCACTCCAAGAGTAACATCCGAAACTAGTACTTTACCTTCATCAACACCAAGCATTAAATCCGAAACTAGTACTCTTTCAACATATACTCCAAGCATTACAAGCGTAACTAGTTCTATACCTTCATCAACACCAAGCATTAAATCCGAAACTAGTACTATTTCGACATATACTCCAAGCATTACAAGCGAAACTAGTACTATACCTTCATCAACACCAAGCATTAAATCCGAAACTAGTACTCTTTCGACATCTACTCCAAGCATTACAATCGAAACTAGTACTCTTTCGACATATACTCCAAGCATTACAAGCGAAACTAGTACTATATCTTCATCTACGCCAAGTATTCTTTCGACATCCACTCCAAGCCTCAAAACCGAAACTAGTACTCTTTCGACATCCAATCCAAGCACAACATCCGAAACTAGTACTCTATCGACATTCTCTCCAAGCATTACGTCCGAATCTAGTACTTTGTCGACAAGCACTTCTGTTATATCATCCGTAACAAGTACTCCGTCGACATCCACTCCTAGCATTACATCCGAAACAAGTACTATATCGACTACCACTCCAAGAGTAACATCCGAAACTAGTACTTTACCTTCATCAACACCAAGCATTAAATCCGAAACTAGTACTCTTTCGACATATACTCCAAGCATTACAAGCGTAACTAGTTCTATACTTTCATCAACACCAAGCATTAAATCCGAAACTAGTACTCTTTCGACATATACTCCAAGCATTACAAGCGTAACTAGTTCTATACCTTCATCAACACCAAGCATAAAATCCGAAACTAGTACTTTTTCGACATATACTCCAAGCATTACAAGCGAAACTAGTACTATACCTTCATCAACACCAAGCATTAAATCCGAAACTAGTACTCTTTCGACATCTACTCCAAGCATTACAAGCGCAACTAGTACTCTTTCGACATCTACTCCAAGCATTACAAGCGCAACTAGTACTCTTTCGACATCTACTCCAAGCATTACAAGCGAAACTAGTACTCTTTCGACATCTACTCCAAGCATTACAAGCGAAACTAATACTATATCTTCATCTACGCCAAGTATTCTTTCGACATCCACTCCAAGCCTCAAAACCGAAACTAGTACTCTTTCGACATCCGAAACTAGTACTCTATCAACATTCTCTCCAAGCATTACGTCCGAATCTAGTACTATGTCGACAGGCACTTCTGTTATATCATCCGTAATAAGTACTCCGTCGACATCCACTCCTAGCATTACATCCGAAACAAGTACTATATCGACTACCACTCCAAGAGTAACATCCGAAACTAGTACTTTACCTTCATCAACACCAAGCATTAAATCCGAAACTAGTACTCTTTCGACATATACTCCAAGCATTACAAGCGTAACTAGTTCTATACCTTCATCAACACCAAGCATTAAATCCGAAACTAGTACTTTTTCGACATATACTCCAAGCATTACAAGCGAAACTAGTACTATACCTTCATCAACACCAAGCATTAAATCCGAAACTAGTACTCTTTCGACATCTACTCCAAGCATTACAAGCGCAACTAGTACTCTTTCGACATCTGCTCCAAGCATTACAAGCGCAACTAGTACTCTTTCGACATCTACTCCAAGCATTACAATCGAAACTAGTACTCTTTCGACATCTACTCCAAGCATTACAAGCGAAACTAATACTATATCTTCATCTACGCCAAGTATTCTTTCGACATCCACTCCAAGCCTCAAAACCGAAACTAGTACTCTTTCGACATCCGAAACTAGTACTCTATCGACATTCTCTCCAAGCATTACGTCCGAATCTAGTACTATGTCGACAGGCACTTCTGTTATATCATCCGTAATAAGTACTCTGTCGTCATCAACTCTAAGCATTAAATCTGAAACTAGTACTCCGTCGACATCCACTCCTAGCATTACATCCGGAACGAGTACTATATCGACTACCACTCCAAGAGTAACATCCGAAACTAGTACTATACCTTCATCAACACCAAGCATTAAATCCGAAACTAGTACTCTTTCGACATATACTCCAAGCATTACAAGCGAAACTAGTACTATACCTTCATCAACACCAAGCATTAAATCCGAAACTAGTACTCTTTCGACATCTACTCCAAGCATTACAATCGAAACTAGTACTCTTTCGACATCTACTCCAAGCATTACAAGCGAAACTAATACTATATCTTCATCTACGCCAAGTATTCTTTCGACATCCACTCCAAGCCTCAAAACCGAAACTAGTACTCTTTCGACATCCGAAACTAGTACTCTATCGACATTCTCTCCAAGCATTACGTCCGAATCTAGTACTATGTCGACAGGCACTTCTGTTATATCATCCGTAATAAGTACTCCGTCGACATCCACTCCTAGCATTACATCCGAAACAAGTACTATATCGACTACCACTCCAAGAGTAACATCCGAAACTAGTACTTTACCTTCATCAACACCAAGCATTAAATCCGAAACTAGTACTCTTTCAACATATACTCCAAGCATTACAAGCGTAACTAGTTCTATACCTTCATCAACACCAAGCATTAAATCCGAAACTAGTACTCTTTCGACATATACTCCAAGCATTACAATCGAAACTAGTACTCTTTCGACATATACTCCAAGCATTACAAGCGAAACTAGTACTATATCTTCATCTACGCCAAGTATTCTTTCGACATCCACTCCAAGCCTCAAAACCGAAACTAGTACTCTTTCGACATCCAATCCAAGCACAACATCCGAAACTAGTACTCTATCGACATTCTCTCCAAGCATTACGTCCGAATCTAGTACTATGTCGACAAGCACTTCTGTTATATCATCCGTAACAAGTACTCCGGCGACATCCACTCCTAGTATTACATCCGAAACAAGTACTATATCGACTACCACTCCAAGAGTAACTTCCGAAACTAGTACTTTACCTTCATCAACACCAAGCATTAAATCCGAAACTAGTACTCTTTCGACATATACTCTAAGCATTACAAGCGTAACTAGTTCTATACCTTCATCAACACCAAGCATTAAATCCGAAACTAGTACTCTTTCGACATATACTCCAAGCATTACAAGCGAAACTAGTACTATACCTTCATCAACACCAAGCATTAAATCCGAAACTAGTACTCTTTCGACATATACTCCAAGCATTACAAACGCAACTAGTACTCTTTGGACATCTACTCCAAGCATTATAAGCGAAACTAGTACTATATCTTCATCTACGCCAAGTATTCTTTCGACATCCACTCCAAGCCTCAAAACCGAAACTAGTACTCTTTCGACATCCAATCCAAGCACAACATCCGAAACTAGTACTCTATCGACATCTACTCCAAGCATTACAATCGAAACTAGTACTCTTTCGACATCTACTCCAAGCATTACAAGCGAAACTAAAACTATATCTTCATCTACGCCAAGTATTCTTTCGACATCCACTCCAAGCCTCAAAACCAAAACTAGTACTCTTTCGACATCCAATCCAAGCACAACATCCGAAACTAGTACTCTATCGACATTCTCTCCAAGCATTACTTCCGAATCTAGTACTATGTCGACAAGCACTTCTGTTATATCATCCGTAACAAGTACTCCGTCGACATCCACTCCTAGCATTACATCCGAAACAAGTACTATATCGACTACCACTCCAAGAGTAACATCCGAAACTAGTACTTTACCTTCATCAACACCAAGCATTAAATCCGAAACTAGTACTCTTTCGACATATACTCCAAGCATTACAAGCGCAACTAGTACTCTTTCGACATCTACTCCAAGCATTATAAGCGAAACTAGTACTATATCTTCATCTACGCCAAGTATTCTTTCGACATCCACTCCAAGCCTCAAAACCGAAACTAGTACTCTTTCGACATCCAATCCAAGCACAACATCCGAAACTAGTACTCTATCGACATCTACTCCAAGCATTACAATCGAAACTAGTACTCTTTCGACATCTACTCCAAGCATTACAAGCGAAACTAATACTATATCTTCATCTACGCCAAGTATTCTTTCGACATCCACTCCAAGCCTCAAAACCAAAACTAGTACTCTTTCGACATCCAATCCAAGCACAACATCCGAAACTAGTACTCTATCGACATTCTCTCCAAGCATTACTTCCGAATCTAGTACTATGTCGACAAGCACTTCTGTTATATCATCCGTAACAAGTACTCCGTCGACATCCACTCCTAGCATTACATCCGAAACAAGTACTATATCGACTACCACTCCAAGAGTAACATCCGAAACTAGTACTTTACCTTCATCAACACCAAGCATTAAATCCGAAACTAGTACTCTTTCGACATATACTCCAAGCATTACAAGCGCAACTAGTACTCTTTCGACATCTACTCCAAGCATTACAATCGAAACTAGTACTCTTTCGACATCTACTCCAAGCATTACAATCGAAACTAGTACTCTTTCGACATCTACTCCAAGCATTATAAGCGAAACTAGTACTATATCTTCATCTACGCCAAGTATTCTTTCGACATCCACTCCAAGCCTCAAAACCGAAACTAGTACTCTTTCGACATCCAATCCAAGCACAACATCCGAAACTAGTACTCTATCGACATTCTCTCCAAGCATTACGTCCGAATCTAGTACTATGTCGACAGGTACTTCTGTTATATCATCCGTAATAAGTACTCTGTCGTCATCAACTCTAAGCATTAAATCTGAAACTAGTACTCCGTCGACATCCACTCCTAGCATTACATCCGAAACGAGTACTATATCGACTACCACTCCAAGAGTAACATCCGAAACTAGTACTATACCTTCATCAACACCAAGCATTAAATCCGAAACTAGTACTCTTTCGACATATACTCCAAGCATTACAAGCGTAACTAGTTCTATACCTTCATCAACACCAAGCATTAAATCCGAAACTAGTACTCTTTCGACATATACTCCAAGCATTACAAACGAAACTAGTACTATACCTTCATCAACACCAAGCATTAAATCCGAAACTAGTACTCTTTCGACATCTACTCCAAGCATTACAATCGAAACTAGTTCTCTTTCGACATCTACTCCAAGCATTACAAGCGAAACTAATACTATATCTTCATCTACGCCAAGTATTCTTTCGACATCCACTCCAAGCCTCAAAACCGAAACTAGTACTCTTTCGACATCCAATCCAAGCACAACATCCGAAACTAGTACTCCATCGACATTCTCTCCAAGCATTACGTCCGAATCTAGTACTATGTCGACAGGCACTTCTGTTATATCATCCGTAATAAGTACTCTGTCGTCATCAACTCTAAGTATTAAATCTGAAACTAGTACTCCGTCGATATCCACTCCTAGCATTACATCCGAAACGAGTACTATATCGACTACCACTCCAAGAGTAACATCCGAAACTAGTACTATACCTTCATCAACACCAAGCATTAAATCCGAAACTAGTACTCTTTCGACATCTACTCCAAGCATTACAAGCGCAACTAGTACCCTTTCGACATCTACTCCAAGCATTACAATCGAAACTAGTACTCTTTCGACATCTACTCCAAGCATTACAAGCGAAACTAGTACTATATCTTCATCTACGCCAAGTATTCTTTCGACATCCACTCCAAGCCTCAAAACCGAAACTAGTACTCTTTCGACATCCAATCCAAGCACAACATCCGAAACTAGTACTCTATCGACATTCTCTCCAAGCATTACGTCCGAATCTAGTACTATGTCGACAGGCACTTCTGTTATATCATCCGTAATAAGTACTCTGTCGTCATCAACTCTAAGTATTAAATCTGAAACTAGTACTCCGTCGATATCCACTCCTAGCATTACATCCGAAACGAGTACTATATCGACTACGACTCCAAGAGTAACATCCGAAACTAGTACTAGTATACCTTCATCAACACCAAGCATTAAATCCGAAACTAGTACTCTTTCGACATATACTCCAAGCATTACAAGCGTAACTAGTTCTATACCTTCATCAACACCAAGCATTAAATCCGAAACTAGTACTCTTTCGACTATTCCAAGCATTACAAGCGAAACTAGTACTATACCTTCATCAACACCAAGCATTAAATCCGAAACTAGTACTCTTTCGACATCTACTCCAAGCATTACAATCGAAACTAGTACTCTTTCGACATCTACTCCAAGCATTACAAGCGAAACTAATACTATATCTTTATCTACGCCAAGTATTCTTTCGACATCCACTCCAAGCCTCAAAACCGAAACTAGTACTCTTTCGACATCCAATCCAAGCACAACATCCGAAACTAGTACTCTATCGACATTCTCTCCAAGCATTACGTCCGAATCTAGTACTATGTCGACAGGCACTTCTGTTATATCATCCGTAATAAGTACTCTGTCGTCATCAACTCTAAGTATTAAATCTGAAACTAGTACTCCGTCGATATCCACTCCTAGCATTACATCCGAAACGAGTACTATATCGACTACCACTCCAAGAGTAACATCCGAAACTAGTACTATACCTTCATCAACACCAAGCATTAAATCCGAAACTAGTACTCTTTCGACATCTACTCCAAGCATTACAAGCGCAACTAGTACCCTTTCGACATCTACTCCAAGCATTACAATCGAAACTAGTACTCTTTCGACATCTACTCCAAGCATTACAAGCGAAACTAGTACTATATCTTCATCTACGCCAAGTATTCTTTCGACATCCACTCCAAGCCTCAAAACCGAAACTAGTACTCTTTCGACATCCAATCCAAGCACAACATCCGAAACTAGTACTCTATCGACATTCTCTCCAAGCATTACGTCCGAATCTAGTACTATGTCGACAGGCACTTCTGTTATATCATCCGTAATAAGTACTCTGTCGTCATCAACTCTAAGTATTAAATCTGAAACTAGTACTCCGTCGATATCCACTCCTAGCATTACATCCGAAACGAGTACTATATCGACTACGACTCCAAGAGTAACATCCGAAACTAGTACTAGTATACCTTCATCAACACCAAGCATTAAATCCGAAACTAGTACTCTTTCGACATATACTCCAAGCATTACAAGCGTAACTAGTTCTATACCTTCATCAACACCAAGCATTAAATCTGAAACTAGTACTCTTTCGACTATTCCAAGCATTACAAGCGAAACTAGTACTATACCTTCATCAACACCAAGCATTAAATCCGAAACTAGTACTCTTTCGACATCTACTCCAAGCATTACAATCGAAACTAGTACTCTTTCGACATCTACTCCAAGCATTACAAGCGAAACTAATACTATATCTTTATCTACGCCAAGTATTCTTTCGACATCCACTCCAAGCCTCAAAACCGAAACTAGTACTCTTTCGACATCCAATCAAAGCACAACATCCGAAACTAGTACTCTATCGACATTCTCTCCAAGCATTACGTCCGAATCTAGTACTCTATCGACATTCTCTCCAAGCATTACGTCCGAATCTAGTACTATGTCGACAGGCACTTCTGTTATATCATCCGTAATAAGTACTCTGTCGTCATCAACTCTAAGCATTAAATCTGAAACTAGTACTCCGTCGACATCCACTCCTAGCATTACATCCGAAACAAGTACTATAACGACTACCACTCCAAGAGTAACATCCGAAACTAGTATTATACCTTCATCAACACCAAGCATTAAATCTGAAACTAGTACTCTTTCGACATATACTCCAAGCATTACAAGCGTAACTAGTTCTATACCTTCATCAACACCAAGCATTAAATCCGAAACTAGTACTCTTTCGACATATACTCCAAGCATTACAAGCGAAACTAGTACTATACCTTCATCAACACCAAGCATTAAATCCGAAACTAGTATTCTTTCGACATCTACTCCAAGCATTACAAGCGCAACTAGTACTCTTTCGACATCTACTCCAAGCATTACAATCGAAACTAGTACTCTTTCGACATCTACTCCAAGCATTACAAGCGAAACTAATACTATATCTTCATCTACGCCAAGTATTCTTTCGACATCCACTCCAAGCCTCAAAACCGAAACTAGTACTCTTTCGACATCCGAAACTAGTACTCTATCGACATTCTCACCAAGCATTACGTCCGAATCTAGTACTATGTCGACAGGCACTTCTGTTATATCATCCGTAATAAGTACTCCGTCGACATCCACTCCTAGCATTACATCCGAAACAAGTACTATATCGACTACCACTCCAAGAGTAACATCCGAAACTAGTACTTTACCTTCATCAACACCAAGCATTAAATCCGAAACTAGTACTCTTTCGACATCTACTCCAAGCATTACAATCGAAACTAGTACTCTTTCGACATCTACTCCAAGCATTACAAGCGAAACTAATACTATATCTTTATCTACGCCAAGTATTCTTTCGACATCCACTCCAAGCCTCAAAACCGAAACTAGTACTCTTTCGACATCCAATCAAAGCACAACATCCGAAACTAGTACTCTATCGACATTCTCTCCAAGCATTACGTCCGAATCTAGTACTCTATCGACATTCTCTCCAAGCATTACGTCCGAATCTAGTACTCTATCGACATTCTCTCCAAGCATTACGTCCGAATCTAGTACTATGTCGACAGGCACTTCTTTTATATCATCCGTAATAAGTACTCTGTCGTCATCAACTCTAAGCATTAAATCTGAAACTAGTACTCCGTCGACATCCACTCCTAGCATTACATCCGAAACGAGTACTATATCGACTACCACTCAAAGAGTAACATCCGAAACTAGTACTATACCTTCATCAACACCAAGCATTAAATCCGAAACTAGTACTCTTTCGACATATACTCCAAGCATTACAAGCGTAACTAGTTCTATACCTTCATCAACACCAAGCATTAAATCCGAAACTAATACTCTTTCGACATATACTCCAAGCATTACAAGCGAAACTAGTACTATACCTTCATCAACACCAAGCATTAAATCCGAAACTAGTACTCTTTCGACATCTACTCCAAGCATTACAAGCGCAACTAGTACTCTTTCGACATCTACTCCAAGCATTACAAGCGCAACTAGTACTCTTTCGACATCTACTCCAAGCATTACAATCGAAACTAGTACTCTTTCGACATCTACTCCAAGCATTACAAGCGAAACTAGTACTATATCTTCATCTACGCCAAGTATTCTTTCGACATCCACTCCAAGCCTCAAAACCGAAACTAGTTCTCTTTCGACATCCAATCCAAGCACAACATCCGAAACTAGTACTCTATCGACATTCTCTCCAAGCATTACGTCCGAATCTAGTACTATGTCGACAGGCACTTCTGTTATATCATCCGTAATAAGTACTCTGTCGTCATCAACTCTAAGCATTAAATCTGAAACTAGTACTCCGTCGACATCCACTCCTAGCATTACATCCGAAACAAGTACTATAACGACTACCACTCCAAGAGTAACATCCGAAACTAGTATTATACCTTCATCAACACCAAGCATTAAATCCGAAACTAGTACTCTTTCGACATATACTCCAAGCATTACAAGCGTAACTAGTTCTATACCTTCATCAACACCAAGCATTAAATCCGAAACTAGTACTCTTTCGACATATACTCCAAGCATTACAAGCGAAACTAGTACTATACCTTCATCAACACCAAGCATTAAATCCGAAACTAGTATTCTTTCGACATCTACTCCAAGCATTACAAGCGCAACTAGTACTCTTTCGACCACTACTCCAAGCATTACAATCGAAACTAGTACTCTTTCGACATCTACTCCAAGCATTACAAGCGAAACTAATACTATATCTTCATCTACGCCAAGTATTCTTTCGACATTCACTTCAAGCCTCAAAACCGAAACTAGTACTCTTTCGACATCCGAAACTAGTACTCTATCGACATTCTCTCCAAGCATTACGTCCGAATCTAGTACTATGTCGACAGGCACTTCTGTTATATCATCCGTAATAAGTACTCCGTCGACATCCACTCCTAGCATTACATCCGAAACAAGTACTATATCGACTACCACTCCAAGAGTAACATCCGAAACTAGTACTTTACCTTCATCAACACCAAGCATTAAATCCGAAACTAGTACTCTTTCAACATATACTCCAAGCATTACAAGCGAAACTAGTACTACACCTTCATCAACACCAAGCATTAAATCCGAAACTAGTACTCTTTCGACATCTACTCGAAGCATTACAATCGAAACTAGTACTCTTTCGACATATACTCCAAGCATTACAAGCGAAACTAGTACTATATCTTCATCTACGCCAAGTATTCTTTCGACATCCACTCCAAGCCTCAAAACCGAAACTAGTACTCTTTCGACATCCAATCCAAGCACAACATCCGAAACTAGTACTCTATCGACATTCTCTCCAAGCATTACGTCCGAATCTAGTACTATGTCGACAAGCACTTCTGTTATATATATTCCGTCGACATCCACTCCTAGCATTACATCCGAAACAAGTACTATATCGAATACCACTCCAAGAGCAACATCCGAAACTAGTACTTTACCTTCATCAACACCAAGCATTAAATCCGAAACTTCTACTCTTTCGACATATACTCCAAGCATTAAAAGCGTAACTAGTTCTATACCTTCATCAACACCAAGCATTAAATCCGAAACTAGTACTCTTTCGACATATACTCCAAGCATTACAAGCGAAACTAGTACTATACCTTCATCAACACCAAGCATTAAATCCGAAACTAGTACTCTTTCGACATATACTCCAAGCATTACAAGCGCAACTAGTACTCTTTCGACATCTACTCCAAGCATTATAAGCGAAACTAGTACTATATCTTCATCTACGCCAAGTATTCTTTCGACATTCACTTCAAGCCTCAAAACCAAAACTAGTACTCTTTCGACATCCAATCCAAGCACAACATCCGAAACTAGTACTCTATCGACATCTACTCCAAGCATTACAATCGAAACTAGTACTCTTTCGATATCTACTCCAAGCATTACATGCGAAACTAATACTATATCTTCATCTACGCCAAGTATTCTTTCGACATCCACTCCAAGCCTCAAAACCGAAACTAGTACTCTTTCGACATCCAATCCAAGCACAACATCCGAAACTAGTACTCTATCGACATTCTCTCCAAGCATTACGTCCGAATCTAGTACTATGTCGACAAGCACTTCTGTTATATCATCCGTAACAAGTACTCCGTCGACATCCACTCTTAGCATTACATCCGAAACAAGTACTATATCGACTACCACTCCAAGAGTAACATTCGAAACTAGTACTTTACCTTCATCAACACCAAGCATTAAATCCGAAACTAGTACTCTTTCAACATATACTACAAGCATTACAAGCGTAACTAGTTCTATACCTTCATCAACACCAAGCATTAAATCCGAAACTAGTACTCTTTCGACATATACTCCAAGCATTAAAAGCGTAACTAGTTCTATACCTTCATCAACACCAAGCATTAAATCCGAAACTAGTACTCTTTCGACATATACTCCAAGCATTACAAGCGAAACTAGTACTATACCTTCATCAACACCAAGCATTAAATCCGAAACTAGTACTCTTTCGACATATACTTCAAGCATTACAAGCGCAACTAGTACTCTTTCGACATCTACTCCAAGCATTATAAGCGAAACTAGTACTATATCTTCATCTACGCCAAGTATTCTTTCGACATTCACTTCAAGCCTCAAAACCGAAACTAGTACTCTTTCGACATCCAATCCAAGCACAACATCCGAAACTAGTACTCTATCGACATCTACTCCAAGCATTACAATCGAAACTAGTACTCTTTCGATATCTACTCCAAGCATTACAAGCGAAACTAATACTATATCTTCATCTACGCCAAGTATTCTTTCGACATCCACTCCAAGCCTCAAAACCGAAACTAGTACTCTTTCGACATCCAATCCAAGCACAACATCCGAAACTAGTACTCTATCGACATTCTCTCCAAGCATTACGTCCGAATCTAGTACTATGTCGACAAGCACTTCTGTTATATCATCCGTAACAAGTACTCCGTCGACATCCACTCTTAGCATTACATCCGAAACAAGTACTATATCGACTACCACTCCAAGAGTAACATTCGAAACTAGTACTTTACCTTCATCAACACCAAGCATTAAATCCGAAACTAGTACTCTTTCAACATATACTCCAAGCATTACAAGCGTAACTAGTTCTATACCTTCATCAACACCAAGCATTAAATCCGAAACTAGTACTCTTTCGACATATACTCCAAGCATTACAAGCGAAACTAGTACTATACCTTCATCAACACCAAGCATTAAATCCGAAACTAGTACTCTTTCGACATCTACTCCAAGCATTACAAGCGCAACTAGTACTCTTTCGACATCTACTCCAAGCATTACAATCGAAACTAGTTCTCTTTCGACATCTACTCCAAGCATTACAAGCGAAACTAATACTATATCTTCATCTACGCCAAGTATTCTTTCGACATCCACTCCAAGCCTCAAAACCGAAACTAATACTCTTTCGACATTCAATCCAAGCACAACATCCGAAACTAGTACTCTATCGACATTCTCTCCAAGCATTACGTCCGAATCTAGTACTATGTCGACAGGCACTTCTGTTATATCATCCGTAATAAGTACTCTGTCGTCATCAACTCTAAGTATTAAATCTGAAACTAGTACTCCGTCGATATCCACTCCTAGCATTACATCCGAAACGAGTACTATATCGACTACGACTCCAAGAGTAACATCCGAAACTAGTACTAGTATACCTTCATCAACACCAAGCATTAAATCCGAAACTAGTACTCTTTCGACATATACTCCAAGCATTACAAGCGTAACTAGTTCTATACCTTCATCAACACCAAGCATTAAATCCGAAACTAGTACTCTTTCGACTATTCCAAGCATTACAAGCGAAACTAGTACTATACCTTCATCAACACCAAGCATTAAATCCGAAACTAGTACTCTTTCGACATCTACTCCAAGCATTACAATCGAAACTAGTACTCTTTCGACATCTACTCCAAGCATTACAAGCGAAACTAATACTATATCTTTGTCTACGCCAAGTATTCTTTCGACATCCACTCCAAGCCTCAAAACCGAAACTAGTACTCTTTCGACATTCAATCAAAGCACAACATCCGAAACTAGTACTCTATCGACATTCTCTCCAAGCATTACGTCCGAATCTAGTACTATGTCGACAGGCACTTCTGTTATATCATCCGTAATAAGTACTCTGTCGTCATCAACTCTAAGCATTAAATCTGAAACTAGTACTCCGTCGACATCCACTCCTAGCATTACATCCGAAACAAGTACTATAACGACTACCACTCCAAGAGTAACATCCGAAACTAGTATTATACCTTCATCAACACCAAGCATTAAATCCGAAACTAGTACTCTTTCGACATATACTCCAAGCATTACAAGCGTAACTAGTTCTATACCTTCATCAACACCAAGCATTAAATCCGAAACTAGTACTCTTTCGACATATACTCCAAGCATTACAAGCGAAACTAGTACTATACCTTCATCAACACCAAGCATTAAATCCGAAACTAGTATTCTTTCGACATCTACTCCAAGCATTACAAGCGCAACTAGTACTCTTTCGACATCTACTCCAAGCATTACAATCGAAACTAGTACTCTTTCGACATCTACTCCAAGCATTACAAGTGAAACTAGTTCTATACCTTCATCAACACCAAGCATTAAATCCGAAACTAATACTCTTTCGACATATACTCCAAGCATTACAAGCGAAACTAGTACTATACCTTCATCAACACCAAGCATTAAATCCGAAACTAGTACTCTTTCGACATCTACTCCAAGCATTACAAGCGCAACTAGTACTCTTTCGACATCTACTCCAAGCATTACAATCGAAACTAGTACTCTTTCGACATCTACTCCAAGCATTACAAGCGAAACTAGTACTATATCTTCATCTACGCCAAGTATTCTTTCGACATCCACTCCAAGCCTCAAAACCGAAACTAGTTCTCTTTCGACATCCAATCCAAGCACAACATCCGAAACTAGTACTCTATCGACATTCTCTCCAAGCATTACGTCCGAATCTAGTACTATGTCGACAGGCACTTCTGTTATATCATCCGTAATAAGTACTCTGTCGTCATCAACTCTAAGTATTAAATCTGAAACTAGTACTCCGTCGATATCCACTCCTAGCATTACATCCGAAACGAGTACTATATCGACTACCACTCCAAGAGTAACATCCGAAACTAGTACTATACCTTCATCAACACCAAGCATTAAATCCGAAACTAGTACTCTTTCGACATATACTCCAAGCATTACAAGCGTAACTAGTTCTATACCTTCATCAACACCAAGCATTAAATCCGAAACTAGTACTCTTTCGACATATACTCCAAGCATTACAAGCGAAACTAGTACTATACCTTCATCAAAACCAAGCATTAAATCCGAAACTAGTATTCTTTCGACATCTACTCCAAGCATTACAAGCGCAACTAGTACTCTTTCGACATCTACTCCAAGCATTACAATCGAAACTAGTACTCTTTCGACATCTACTCCAATCATTACAAGCGAAACTAATACTATATCTTCATCTACGCCAAGTATTCTTTCGACATCCACTCCAAGCCTCAAAACCGAAACTAGTACTCTTTCGACATCCAATCAAAGCACAACATCCGAAACTAGTACTCTATCGACATTCTCTCCAAGCATTACGTCCGAATCTAGTACTATGTCGACAGGCACTTCTGTTATATCATCCGTAATAAGTACTCCGTCGACATCCACTCCTAGCATTACATCCGAAACAAGTACTATATCGACTACCACTCCAGGAGTAACATCCGAAACTAGTACTTTACCTTCATCAACACCAAGCATTAAATCCGAAACTAGTACTCTTTCAACATATACTCCAAGCATTACAAGCGTAACTAGTTCTATACCTTCTTCAACACCAAGCATTAAATCCGAAACTAGTACTCTTTCGACATATACTCCAAGCATTACAAGCGAAACTAGTACTATACCTTCATCAACACCAAGCATTAAATCCGAAACTAGTACTCTTTCGACATCTACTCCAAGCATTACAATCGAAACTAGTACTCTTTCGACATCAACTCCAAGCATTACAAGCGTAACTAATACTATATCTTCATCTACGCCAAGTATTCTTTCGACATCCACTCCAAGCCTCAAAACCGATACTAGTACTCTTTCGACATCCAATCAAAGCACAACATCCGAAACTAGTACTCTATCGACATTCTCTCCAAGCATTACGTCCGAATCTAGTACTATGTCGACAGGCACTTCTGTTATATCATCCGTAATAAGTACTCTGTCGTCATCAACTCTAAGCATTAAATCTGAAACTAGTACTCCATCGACATCCACTCCTAGCATTACATCCGAAACGAGTACCATATCGACTACCACTCCAAGAGTAACATCCGAAACTAGTACTTTACCTTCATCAACACCAAGCATTAAATCCGAAACTAGTACTCTTTCGACATATACTCCAAGCATTACAAGCGTAACTAGTTCTATACCTTCATCAACACCAAGCATTAAATCCGAAACTAGTATTCTTTCGACATCTACTCCAAGCATTACAAGCGCAACTAGTACTCATTCGACATCTACTCCAAGCATTACAATCGAAACTAGTACTCTTTCGACATCTACTCCATTCATTACAAGCGAAACTAATACTATATCTTCATCTACGCCAAGTATTCTTTCGACATCCACTCCAAGCCTCAAAACCGAAACTAGTACTCTTTCGACATTCTCTCCAAGCATTACGTCCGAATCTAGTACTATGTCGACAGGCACTTCTGTTATATCATCCGTAATAAGTACTCTGTCGTCAACTCTAAGCATTAAATCTGAAACTAGTACTCCGTCGACATCCACTCCTAGCATTACATCCGAAAGAAGTACTATATCGACTACCACTCCAAGAGTAACATCCGAAACTAGTACTATATCTTCATCTACCCCAAGCATTAAATCCGAAACTAGTACTATTCCTTCATCTACCCCAAGCATTAAATCCGAAACTAGTACTATACCTTCATCTACCCCAAGCATTAAATCCGAAACTAGTACTCTTTCGACATGTACTCCAAGCATTACAAGCGAAACTAGTTCTATACCTTCATCAACACCAAGCATTAAATCGGAAAGTAATACTCTTTCGACATATACTCCAAGCATTACAAGCGAAACTAGTACTATACCTTCGTCAACACCAAGCATTAAATCCGAAACTAGTACTCTATCGACATTCTCTCCAAGTATTACGTCCGAATCTAGTACTATGTCGACAGGCACTTCTGTTATATCATCCGTAATAAGTACTCTGTCGTCATCAACTCTAAGCATTAAATCTGAAACTAGTACTCCGTCGACATCCACTCCTAGCATTACTTTCGAAACAAGTACTATATCGACTACCACTCCAAGAGTAACATCCGAAACTAGTAATATACCTTCATCTACACCAAGCATTAAATCCGAAACTAGTACTCTTTCGACATCTACTCCAAGCATAACAAGCGAAACTAGTACTATATCTTCATCTAGGCCAAGTATTCTTTCGACATCCACTCCAAGCCTCAAAACCGAATCTAGTACTCTTTCGACATCCACTCCTAGCATTACTTTCGAAACAAGTACTATATCGACTACCACTCCAAGAGTAACATCCGAAACTAGTACTTTACCTTCATCAACACCAAGCATTAAATCCGAAACTAGTACTCTTTCGACATATACTCCAAGCATTACAAGCGTAACTAGTTCTATACCTTCATCAACACCAAGCATTAAATCCGAAACTAGTATTCTTTCGACATCTACTCCAAGCATTACAAGCGCAACTAGTACTCTTTCGACATCTACTCCAAGCATTACAATCGAAACTAGTACTCTTTCGACATCTACTCCATTCATTACAAGCGAAACTAATACTATATCTTCATCTACGCCAAGTATTCTTTCGACATCCACTCCAAGCCTCAAAACCGAAACTAGTACTCTTTCGACATTCTCTCCAAGCATTACGTCCGAATCTAGTACTATGTCGACAGGCACTTCTGTTATATCATCCGTAATAAGTACTCTGTCGTCAACTCTAAGCATTAAATCTGAAACTAGTACTCCGTCGACATCCACTCCTAGCATTACATCCGAAAGAAGTACTATATCGACTACCACTCCAAGAGTAACATCCGAAACTAGTACTATATCTTCATCTACCCCAAGCATTAAATCCGAAACTAGTACTATACCTTCATCTACCCCAAGCATTAAATCCGAAACTAGTACTATACCTTCATCTACCCCAAGCATTAAATCCGAAACTAGTACTCTTTCGACATGTACTCCAAGCATTACAAGCGAAACTAGTACTCTATCGACATTCTCTCCAAGCATTACGTCCGAATCTAGTACTATGTTGACAGGCACTTCTGTTATATCATCCGTAATAAGTACTCCGTCGACATCCACTCCTAGCATTACATCCGAAACAAGTACTATATCGACTACCACTCCAGGAGTAACATCCGAAACTAGTACTTTACCTTCATCAACACCAAGCATTAAATCCGAAACTAGTACTCTTTCAACATATACTCCAAGCATTACAAGCGTAACTAGTTCTATACCTTCTTCAACACCAAGCATTAAATCCGAAACTAGTACTCTTTCGACATATACTCCAAGCATTACAAGCGAAACTAGTACTATACCTTCATCAACACCAAGCATTAAATCCGAAACTAGTACTCTTTCGACATCTACTCCAAGCATTACAATCGAAACTAGTACTCTTTCGACATCAACTCCAAGCATTACAAGCGTAACTAATACTATATCTTCATCTACGCCAAGTATTCTTTCGACATCCACTCCAAGCCTCAAAACCGATACTAGTACTCTTTCGACATCCAATCAAAGCACAACATCCGAAACTAGTACTCTATCGACATTCTCTCCAAGCATTACGTCCGAATCTAGTACTATGTCGACAGGCACTTCTGTTATATCATCCGTAATAAGTACTCTGTCGTCATCAACTCTAAGCATTAAATCTGAAACTAGTACTCCATCGACATCCACTCCTAGCATTACATCCGAAACGAGTACCATATCGACTACCACTCCAAGAGTAACATCCGAAACTAGTACTTTACCTTCATCAACACCAAGCATTAAATCCGAAACTAGTACTCTTTCGACATATACTCCAAGCATTACAAGCGTAACTAGTTCTATACCTTCATCAACACCAAGCATTAAATCCGAAACTAGTACTCTTTCGACATATACTCCAAGCATTACAAGCGTAACTAGTTCTATACCTTCATCAACACCAAGCATTAAATCCGAAACTAGTACTCTTTCGACATATACTCCAAGCATTACAAGCGAAACTAGTACTATACCTTCATCAACACCAAGCATTAAATCCGAAACTAGTACTCTTTCGACATCTACTCCAAGCATTACAAGCGCAACTAGTACTCTTTCGACATCTACTCCAAGCATTACAATCGAAACTAGTACTCTTTCGACATCTACTCCAAGCATTAAAAGTGAAACTAATACTATATCTTCATCTACGCCAAGTATTCTTTCGACATCTACTCCAAGCATTACAAGCGCAACTAGTACTCTTTCGACATCTACTCCAAGCATTACAATCGAAACTAGTTCTCTTTCGACATCTACTCCAAGCATTACAAGCGAAACTAATACTATATCTTCATCTACGCCAAGTATTCTTTCGACATCCACTCCAAGCCTCAAAACCGAAACTAATACTCTTTCGACATTCAATCCAAGCACAACATCCGAAACTAGTACTCTATCGACATTCTCTCCAAGCATTACGTCCGAATCTAGTACTATGTCGACAGGCACTTCTGTTATATCATCCGTAATAAGTACTCTGTCGTCATCAACTCTAAGTATTAAATCTGAAACTAGTACTCCGTCGATATCCACTCCTAGCATTACATCCGAAACGAGTACTATATCGACTACGACTCCAAGAGTAACATCCGAAACTAGTACTAGTATACCTTCATCAACACCAAGCATTAAATCCGAAACTAGTACTCTTTCGACATATACTCCAAGCATTACAAGCGTAACTAGTTCTATACCTTCATCAACACCAAGCATTAAATCCGAAACTAGTACTCTTTCGACTATTCCAAGCATTACAAGCGAAACTAGTACTATACCTTCATCAACACCAAGCATTAAATCCGAAACTAGTACTCTTTCGACATCTACTCCAAGCATTACAATCGAAACTAGTACTCTTTCGACATCTACTCCAAGCATTACAAGCGAAACTAATACTATATCTTTGTCTACGCCAAGTATTCTTTCGACATCCACTCCAAGCCTCAAAACCGAAACTAGTACTCTTTCGACATTCAATCAAAGCACAACATCCGAAACTAGTACTCTATCGACATTCTCTCCAAGCATTACGTCCGAATCTAGTACTATGTCGACAGGCACTTCTGTTATATCATCCGTAATAAGTACTCTGTCGTCATCAACTCTAAGCATTAAATCTGAAACTAGTACTCCGTCGACATCCACTCCTAGCATTACATCCGAAACAAGTACTATAACGACTACCACTCCAAGAGTAACATCCGAAACTAGTATTATACCTTCATCAACACCAAGCATTAAATCCGAAACTAGTACTCTTTCGACATATACTCCAAGCATTACAAGCGTAACTAGTTCTATACCTTCATCAACACCAAGCATTAAATCCGAAACTAGTACTCTTTCGACATATACTCCAAGCATTACAAGCGAAACTAGTACTATACCTTCATCAACACCAAGCATTAAATCCGAAACTAGTATTCTTTCGACATCTACTCCAAGCATTACAAGCGCAACTAGTACTCTTTCGACATCTACTCCAAGCATTACAATCGAAACTAGTACTCTTTCGACATCTACTCCAAGCATTACAAGTGAAACTAGTTCTATACCTTCATCAACACCAAGCATTAAATCCGAAACTAATACTCTTTCGACATATACTCCAAGCATTACAAGCGAAACTAGTACTATACCTTCATCAACACCAAGCATTAAATCCGAAACTAGTACTCTTTCGACATCTACTCCAAGCATTACAAGCGCAACTAGTACTCTTTCGACATCTACTCCAAGCATTACAATCGAAACTAGTACTCTTTCGACATCTACTCCAAGCATTACAAGCGAAACTAGTACTATATCTTCATCTACGCCAAGTATTCTTTCGACATCCACTCCAAGCCTCAAAACCGAAACTAGTTCTCTTTCGACATCCAATCCAAGCACAACATCCGAAACTAGTACTCTATCGACATTCTCTCCAAGCATTACGTCCGAATCTAGTACTATGTCGACAGGCACTTCTGTTATATCATCCGTAATAAGTACTCTGTCGTCATCAACTCTAAGTATTAAATCTGAAACTAGTACTCCGTCGATATCCACTCCTAGCATTACATCCGAAACGAGTACTATATCGACTACCACTCCAAGAGTAACATCCGAAACTAGTACTATACCTTCATCAACACCAAGCATTAAATCCGAAACTAGTACTCTTTCGACATATACTCCAAGCATTACAAGCGTAACTAGTTCTATACCTTCATCAACACCAAGCATTAAATCCGAAACTAGTACTCTTTCGACATATACTCCAAGCATTACAAGCGAAACTAGTACTATACCTTCATCAAAACCAAGCATTAAATCCGAAACTAGTATTCTTTCGACATCTACTCCAAGCATTACAAGCGCAACTAGTACTATTTCGACATCTACTCCAAGCATTACAATCGAAACTAGTACTCTTTCGACATCTACTCCAATCATTACAAGCGAAACTAATACTATATCTTCATCTACGCCAAGTATTCTTTCGACATCCACTCCAAGCCTCAAAACCGAAACTAGTACTCTTTCGACATCCAATCAAAGCACAACATCCGAAACTAGTACTCTATCGACATTCTCTCCAAGCATTACGTCCGAATCTAGTACTATGTCGACAGGCACTTCTGTTATATCATCCGTAATAAGTACTCCGTCGACATCCACTCCTAGCATTACATCCGAAACAAGTACTATATCGACTACCACTCCAGGAGTAACATCCGAAACTAGTACTTTACCTTCATCAACACCAAGCATTAAATCCGAAACTAGTACTCTTTCAACATATACTCCAAGCATTACAAGCGTAACTAGTTCTATACCTTCTTCAACACCAAGCATTAAATCCGAAACTAGTACTCTTTCGACATATACTCCAAGCATTACAAGCGAAACTAGTACTATACCTTCATCAACACCAAGCATTAAATCCGAAACTAGTACTCTTTCGACATCTACTCCAAGCATTACAATCGAAACTAGTACTCTTTCGACATCAACTCCAAGCATTACAAGCGTAACTAATACTATATCTTCATCTACGCCAAGTATTCTTTCGACATCCACTCCAAGCCTCAAAACCGATACTAGTACTCTTTCGACATCCAATCAAAGCACAACATCCGAAACTAGTACTCTATCGACATTCTCTCCAAGCATTACGTCCGAATCTAGTACTATGTCGACAGGCACTTCTGTTATATCATCCGTAATAAGTACTCTGTCGTCATCAACTCTAAGCATTAAATCTGAAACTAGTACTCCATCGACATCCACTCCTAGCATTACATCCGAAACGAGTACCATATCGACTACCACTCCAAGAGTAACATCCGAAACTAGTACTTTACCTTCATCAACACCAAGCATTAAATCCGAAACTAGTACTCTTTCGACATATACTCCAAGCATTACAAGCGTAACTAGTTCTATACCTTCATCAACACCAAGCATTAAATCCGAAACTAGTATTCTTTCGACATCTACTCCAAGCATTACAAGCGCAACTAGTACTCATTCGACATCTACTCCAAGCATTACAATCGAAACTAGTACTCTTTCGACATCTACTCCATTCATTACAAGCGAAACTAATACTATATCTTCATCTACGCCAAGTATTCTTTCGACATCCACTCCAAGCCTCAAAACCGAAACTAGTACTCTTTCGACATTCTCTCCAAGCATTACGTCCGAATCTAGTACTATGTCGACAGGCACTTCTGTTATATCATCCGTAATAAGTACTCTGTCGTCAACTCTAAGCATTAAATCTGAAACTAGTACTCCGTCGACATCCACTCCTAGCATTACATCCGAAAGAAGTACTATATCGACTACCACTCCAAGAGTAACATCCGAAACTAGTACTATATCTTCATCTACCCCAAGCATTAAATCCGAAACTAGTACTATTCCTTCATCTACCCCAAGCATTAAATCCGAAACTAGTACTATACCTTCATCTACCCCAAGCATTAAATCCGAAACTAGTACTCTTTCGACATGTACTCCAAGCATTACAAGCGAAACTAGTTCTATACCTTCATCAACACCAAGCATTAAATCGGAAAGTAATACTCTTTCGACATATACTCCAAGCATTACAAGCGAAACTAGTACTATACCTTCGTCAACACCAAGCATTAAATCCGAAACTAGTACTCTATCGACATTCTCTCCAAGTATTACGTCCGAATCTAGTACTATGTCGACAGGCACTTCTGTTATATCATCCGTAATAAGTACTCTGTCGTCATCAACTCTAAGCATTAAATCTGAAACTAGTACTCCGTCGACATCCACTCCTAGCATTACTTTCGAAACAAGTACTATATCGACTACCACTCCAAGAGTAACATCCGAAACTAGTAATATACCTTCATCTACACCAAGCATTAAATCCGAAACTAGTACTCTTTCGACATCTACTCCAAGCATAACAAGCGAAACTAGTACTATATCTTCATCTAGGCCAAGTATTCTTTCGACATCCACTCCAAGCCTCAAAACCGAATCTAGTACTCTTTCGACATCCACTCCTAGCATTACTTTCGAAACAAGTACTATATCGACTACCACTCCAAGAGTAACATCCGAAACTAGTACTTTACCTTCATCAACACCAAGCATTAAATCCGAAACTAGTACTCTTTCGACATATACTCCAAGCATTACAAGCGTAACTAGTTCTATACCTTCATCAACACCAAGCATTAAATCCGAAACTAGTATTCTTTCGACATCTACTCCAAGCATTACAAGCGCAACTAGTACTCTTTCGACATCTACTCCAAGCATTACAATCGAAACTAGTACTCTTTCGACATCTACTCCATTCATTACAAGCGAAACTAATACTATATCTTCATCTACGCCAAGTATTCTTTCGACATCCACTCCAAGCCTCAAAACCGAAACTAGTACTCTTTCGACATTCTCTCCAAGCATTACGTCCGAATCTAGTACTATGTCGACAGGCACTTCTGTTATATCATCCGTAATAAGTACTCTGTCGTCAACTCTAAGCATTAAATCTGAAACTAGTACTCCGTCGACATCCACTCCTAGCATTACATCCGAAAGAAGTACTATATCGACTACCACTCCAAGAGTAACATCCGAAACTAGTACTATATCTTCATCTACCCCAAGCATTAAATCCGAAACTAGTACTATACCTTCATCTACCCCAAGCATTAAATCCGAAACTAGTACTATACCTTCATCTACCCCAAGCATTAAATCCGAAACTAGTACTCTTTCGACATGTACTCCAAGCATTACAAGCGAAACTAGTTCTATACCTTCATCAACACCAAGCATTAAATCGGAAAGTAATACTCTTTCGACATATACTCCAAGCATTACAAGCGAAACTAGTACTATACCTTCGTCAACACCAAGCATTAAATCCGAAACTAGTACTCTTTTGACATCTACTCCAAGCATTACAGGCGAAACTAGTACTATATCTTCATCTACGACAAGTATTCTTTCGACATCCACTCCAAGCCTCATAACCGAAACTACTACTCTATCGACATCCTCTCCAAGCATTACGTCCGAAACTAGTACTATACCTTCATCTACACCAAGCATTCAATCCGAAACTAACACTATGTCGACATCCACTCCAAGAGTAACATCCGAAACTAGTACTATACCTTCATCTACACCAAGCATTGCATCCAAAATTAGTACTATGGCCACAGGCACTTCTGTTATATCATCCGTAATAAGTACTCTGTCGTCAACTCCAAGCATTAAATCCGAAACTAGTACTATATCTTCATCTACACCAAGCATTAAATTCGAAACTAGTACTATATCTTCATATACACCAATCATTAAATTCGAAACTAGTACTATATCGACAGCCACTTCAAGCGTAACATCCGAAACTAGTACTATACCTTCATCTACACCAAGCATTAAATCCGAAACTAGTATTCTTTCGACATCCACTCCAAGCCTCAAAACCGTAACTAGTACTCTTTCGACATCCACTCCAAGCATTACAAGCGAAACTAGTACTATATCTTCATCTACGCCAAGAATTCTTTCGACATCCACTCCAAGCCTCCAAACCGAAACTAGTTCTCTTTCGACATCCATTCCAAACACAACATCCGAAAGTAGTACTCTATCGACATCCTCTCCAAACATTACGTCCGAAACTAGTACTATGTCGACAGACACTCCTAGTATAACATCTGAAATTAGTACTTTGTCAACAGGCACTCCTAGCATATCATCCGAAATTAGTACTATGTCCACAGGCACTCCTAGCAAATCATCCGAAACTAGTACTATTTTCACAGGCACTCCTGTTATATCATCCGAAACTAGTACTATGTCCACAGGCACTTCTGTTATATCATCCGTAATAAGTACTCTGTCGTCATCAACTCTAAGCATTAAATCTGAAACTAGTACTCCATCGACATCCACTCCTAGCATTACATCCGAAACGAGTACCATATCGACTACCACTCCAAGAGTAACATCCGAAACTAGTACTTTACCTTCATCAACACCAAGCATTAAATCCGAAACTAGTACTCTTTCGACATATACTCCAAGCATTACAAGCGTAACTAGTTCTATACCTTCATCAACACCAAGCATTAAATCCGAAACTAGTATTCTTTCGACATCTACTCCAAGCATTACAAGCGCAACTAGTACTCATTCGACATCTACTCCAAGCATTACAATCGAAACTAGTACTCTTTCGACATCTACTCCATTCATTACAAGCGAAACTAATACTATATCTTCATCTACGCCAAGTATTCTTTCGACATCCACTCCAAGCCTCAAAACCGAAACTAGTACTCTTTCGACATTCTCTCCAAGCATTACGTCCGAATCTAGTACTATGTCGACAGGCACTTCTGTTATATCATCCGTAATAAGTACTCTGTCGTCAACTCTAAGCATTAAATCTGAAACTAGTACTCCGTCGACATCCACTCCTAGCATTACATCCGAAAGAAGTACTATATCGACTACCACTCCAAGAGTAACATCCGAAACTAGTACTATATCTTCATCTACCCCAAGCATTAAATCCGAAACTAGTACTATTCCTTCATCTACCCCAAGCATTAAATCCGAAACTAGTACTATACCTTCATCTACCCCAAGCATTAAATCCGAAACTAGTACTCTTTCGACATGTACTCCAAGCATTACAAGCGAAACTAGTTCTATACCTTCATCAACACCAAGCATTAAATCGGAAAGTAATACTCTTTCGACATATACTCCAAGCATTACAAGCGAAACTAGTACTATACCTTCGTCAACACCAAGCATTAAATCCGAAACTAGTACTCTATCGACATTCTCTCCAAGTATTACGTCCGAATCTAGTACTATGTCGACAGGCACTTCTGTTATATCATCCGTAATAAGTACTCTGTCGTCATCAACTCTAAGCATTAAATCTGAAACTAGTACTCCGTCGACATCCACTCCTAGCATTACTTTCGAAACAAGTACTATATCGACTACCACTCCAAGAGTAACATCCGAAACTAGTAATATACCTTCATCTACACCAAGCATTAAATCCGAAACTAGTACTCTTTCGACATCTACTCCAAGCATAACAAGCGAAACTAGTACTATATCTTCATCTAGGCCAAGTATTCTTTCGACATCCACTCCAAGCCTCAAAACCGAATCTAGTACTCTTTCGACATCCACTCCTAGCATTACTTTCGAAACAAGTACTATATCGACTACCACTCCAAGAGTAACATCCGAAACTAGTACTTTACCTTCATCAACACCAAGCATTAAATCCGAAACTAGTACTCTTTCGACATATACTCCAAGCATTACAAGCGTAACTAGTTCTATACCTTCATCAACACCAAGCATTAAATCCGAAACTAGTATTCTTTCGACATCTACTCCAAGCATTACAAGCGCAACTAGTACTCTTTCGACATCTACTCCAAGCATTACAATCGAAACTAGTACTCTTTCGACATCTACTCCATTCATTACAAGCGAAACTAATACTATATCTTCATCTACGCCAAGTATTCTTTCGACATCCACTCCAAGCCTCAAAACCGAAACTAGTACTCTTTCGACATTCTCTCCAAGCATTACGTCCGAATCTAGTACTATGTCGACAGGCACTTCTGTTATATCATCCGTAATAAGTACTCTGTCGTCAACTCTAAGCATTAAATCTGAAACTAGTACTCCGTCGACATCCACTCCTAGCATTACATCCGAAAGAAGTACTATATCGACTACCACTCCAAGAGTAACATCCGAAACTAGTACTATATCTTCATCTACCCCAAGCATTAAATCCGAAACTAGTACTATACCTTCATCTACCCCAAGCATTAAATCCGAAACTAGTACTATACCTTCATCTACCCCAAGCATTAAATCCGAAACTAGTACTCTTTCGACATGTACTCCAAGCATTACAAGCGAAACTAGTTCTATACCTTCATCAACACCAAGCATTAAATCGGAAAGTAATACTCTTTCGACATATACTCCAAGCATTACAAGCGAAACTAGTACTATACCTTCGTCAACACCAAGCATTAAATCCGAAACTAGTACTCTTTTGACATCTACTCCAAGCATTACAGGCGAAACTAGTACTATATCTTCATCTACGACAAGTATTCTTTCGACATCCACTCCAAGCCTCATAACCGAAACTACTACTCTATCGACATCCTCTCCAAGCATTACGTCCGAAACTAGTACTATACCTTCATCTACACCAAGCATTCAATCCGAAACTAACACTATGTCGACATCCACTCCAAGAGTAACATCCGAAACTAGTACTATACCTTCATCTACACCAAGCATTGCATCCAAAATTAGTACTATGGCCACAGGCACTTCTGTTATATCATCCGTAATAAGTACTCTGTCGTCAACTCCAAGCATTAAATCCGAAACTAGTACTATATCTTCATCTACACCAAGCATTAAATTCGAAACTAGTACTATATCTTCATATACACCAATCATTAAATTCGAAACTAGTACTATATCGACAGCCACTTCAAGCGTAACATCCGAAACTAGTACTATACCTTCATCTACACCAAGCATTAAATCCGAAACTAGTATTCTTTCGACATCCACTCCAAGCCTCAAAACCGTAACTAGTACTCTTTCGACATCCACTCCAAGCATTACAAGCGAAACTAGTACTATATCTTCATCTACGCCAAGAATTCTTTCGACATCCACTCCAAGCCTCCAAACCGAAACTAGTTCTCTTTCGACATCCATTCCAAACACAACATCCGAAAGTAGTACTCTATCGACATCCTCTCCAAACATTACGTCCGAAACTAGTACTATGTCTACAGACACTCCTAGTATAACATCTGAAATTAGTACTTTGTCAACAGGCACTCCTAGCATATCATCCGAAATTAGTACTATGTCCACAGGCACTCCTAGCAAATCATCCGAAACTAGTACTATTTTCACAGGCACTCCTGTTATATCATCCGAAACTAGTACTATGTCCACAGGCACTTCTGTTATATCATCCGTAATAAGTACTCTGTCGTCATCAACTCTAAGCATTAAATTTGAAACTAGTACTCCGTCGACATCCACTCCTAGCATTACTTCCGGAACTAGTACTATATCTTCATCTACACCAAGCATTAAATTCGAAACTAGTACTATATCGACAACCACTCCAAGCGTAAAATCCGAAACTAGTACTATATCTTCATCTACACGAAGCATTAAATCCGAAACTAGTACTATACCTTCATCTACACCAAGCATTAAATCCGAAACTAGTACTATACCTTCATCTACACCAAGCATTAAATCCGAAACTAGTACTCTTTCGACATCCACTCCAAGCATTACAAGCGAAACTAGTACTATATCTTCATATACGCCAAGAATTCTTTCGACATCCACTCCAAGCCTCCAAACCGAAGCTAGTTCTCTTTCGACATCCATTCCAAACACAACATCCGAAAGTAGTACTCTATCGACATCCTCTCCAAACATTACGTCCGAAACTAGTACTATGTCCACAGGCATTCCTAGCATATCATCCGAAATTAGTACTATGTCCACAGGCACTCCTAGCATATCATCCGAAATTAGTACTATGTCCACAGGCACTCCTGTTATATCATCCGTAATAAGTACTCTGTCGTCATCAACTCTAAGCATTAAATCTGAAACTAGTACTATACTTTCATCTACACCAAGCATTAAATCCAAAACGAGTATTCTTTCGACATCCACTCCAAGCCTCAAAACCGAAACTAGTACTCTTTCGACATCCAATCCAAGCACAACATCCGCAACTAGTACTCTATCGACATCCACTCCCAGCATTACTTCCGAAACTAGTTCTATACCTTCATCTACACCAAGCATTAAATTCGAAACTAGTACTATATCGACAACCTCTCCAAGCGTAAAATCCGAAACTAGTACTATACCTTCATCTACACCAAGCATTAAATTCGAAACTAGTACTATATCGACAGCCACTTCAAGTGTAACATCCGAAATTAGTACTATACCTTCATCTACACCAAGCATTAAATCCGAAACTAGTATTCTTTCGACATTCACTCCAAGCCTCAAAACCGTAACTAGTACTCTTTCGACATCCATTCCAAACACAACATCCGAAAGTAGTACTCTTTTGACATCCATTCCAAACACAACATCCGAAAGTAGTACTCTATCGACATCCTCTCCAAACATTACGTCCGAAACTATGTCGACAGGCACTCCTAGTATAACATCTGAAATTAGTACTTTGTCAACAGGGACTACTAGCATGTCATCCGAAATTAGTACTATGTCCACAGGCACTCCTAGCATATCATCCGAAACTAGTACTATTTCCACAGGCACTCCTGTTATATCATCCGTAATAAGTACTCTGTCGTCATCAACTCTAAGCATTAAATCTGAAGCTAGTACTCTTTCGACATCTACTCCAAGCATTACAAGCGCAACTAGTACTCTTTCTACATCTACTCCAAGCATTACAAGCGCAACTAGTACTCTTTCGACATCTACTCCAAGCATTAAATTCGAAACCAGTACTCTTTCGACATCCGCTTTAAGCATTACATCTGAAACTAGTACTATATCGACAGCAAGTTCTTCTGCAGCTGAGACAACAAACTTATGTCCATATCATATAAGTAAATTGCCATCAACTTGTACACCATCAAGCCCTACAAAAATAACCTCTCAAACAACGAAAGCAAGACCGACTGCTACCATTTATTATACTATCGAAATAACTCCATATTCCGAAAGACAGACAATATCATCTGTCATTCCTAGCATAATAACCGAAACTAGTACTATGGCAACTGTGACCCCTAACTTAACAACCGAAACTAGTACTATAGCAACTGTTACTCCTAACTTAACAACCGAAATTAGTACTTTAGCGACATTCATTCCGAGCATGACAGCCGAAACTTTTACCATGACCACAACCACTCCTGGCATTTCATCCGAAACTAGAACTTTGTCGACAATCACTTCTAGCATAACCTTCGAAACTAGTACTTTGTCAACGATCTTTCCTAACTTACCATCCGAAACTACTCGTCTGTCGACATGCACTCCAAGAATTACATCCGGAACTACTATGTCGACATCCTCTGCAAGCATTTTTTCCGAAACTAGTACTCTTTTGACCTCCATTTCAGGCATTGCAACCAAAACTAGTATTATGTCGACATCCACTCCAAGAATAACACCCGAAACTAGTAGTATATCGATAGGCACTCCTAGCCTCACTTCGGAAATTAGTACTATCTTGACAGTCACTCCAAGCATAACATCCGAAATTAGTACTATGTCGAAGGGCACTCCTAGCATATCATCCGAAATAAGTACTCTGTCAACATCCACTCCTAGAATTACATCCAAAACTAGGACTATATCGACATACATTCCGAGCATCATATCCGAATCTAGAACTATGTCCAAAGGCACTCCAACCATCACTTTGGAAATAAGTACTATATTGGCATCCACTCCAAATAAAACATCCGAAACTTGCAAATTGTCGAAAAGCACTCCTAGTATAACATTTGAAACTAGTGCTTTGTCCACTGGCACCCCTAGTATTATACCTGAAAAAAGTACTCTGTCGACATCCACTTTAAGCATTACAGCCGAATCTAGTACTCTGTCGACTTCCACTAAAAACATATCATCCGAATCTAGAACTCATTCGACATTCACTCCAAGCAAAACATCCGAGACTAGTGCTCTGTCGAAATGTACTCCAAGCATAACATTTGAAACTAGTACTATATCAGCCGGCTTTCCTACCATATCATCCGAAATTAGTTCTCTTTCCACAGGCACTAATAGAATATCTTCCGAAATAAATACTCTGTCGATATCCACTCCAAGCATTACATCCGAAACTAATACTTTGTCAACAGGCACTCCTAGAGTATCACCCGAAACTAGTACATTCTCCACAGGATCTCAAAGCATCACATCCGAAACTAGTACTATTTCCACAGGCACTCCTGTTATATCATCCGTAATAAGTACTCTGTCGTCATCAACTCTAAGCATTAAATCAGAAACTAGTTCTCCGTCGACATCCACTCCTAGCATTACATCCGAAACAAGTACTATGTTGACATCCACTCCAAGCATTACAACCGAAATTAGTACTAAGTCGACAGGCACTCCTTGTATAACATCTGAAATTAGTACTTTGTCAACAGGCACTCCTAGCATATCATCCGAAACTAGTACTATGTCCACAGGCACTCCTAGCATATCATCCGAAACTAGTACTATTTCTACAGGCACTTCTGTTATATCATCCGTAATAAGTACTCTGTCATCATCAACTCTAAGCATTAAATCTGAAACTAGTTCTCCGTCGACATCCACTCCTAGCATTACATCCGAAACAATTACTATATCGACTACCACTCCAAGAGTAACATCCGAAACTAGTACTATATCGATAGGCATCACATCCGAAAAGAGTACTTTGTCCAATGGTACCCCTAGCATATCATCCGAAAAAAGTACTATATCGACATCCACTCCAAGGATCACATCCGAATCAAGAGCTATGTCCTCAGGCACTCCAACCATCATTTCGGAAATTAGTACTATTTTGACAGTCACTCCAAGGAAAGCATACGAAACTAGTACTTTGCCCACATTCACTCCTAGTAAATCATCCGAAATAAGTACTCTGTCGAAATTCACTCCAAGCATTACATCCGAAATTAGTAATCTCTCGACATCTACTATAAAAATTACATTCGAAAATACTACTATGTCGACATCCACTCCAAGCATTATATCGGAAGCTAGTACTCCAAGCATAACATCCGAAGCTAGTACTATGTCCACAGGCACTTATAGTATATCATCCGAAATAAGTACTCTAACGAAATCCACTCCAAGCCTTGCATACGGAACTAGTACTCTTTCGACATCAACTCCAACCATTGCACCCAAAAGTAATACTATGTTGACATCAACTCCAAACATAACATACGAAACTAGTACTTTATCGATAGGCACTCCAAGCATTACATCCGAAACTTGTACTATGTTAAAATCCACTCAAAGCATTATATCCGAAACTAGTAATCTGTCGACATCTACTATACAAAGTACATCCGAAACTTCTATGTTGACATCTACTCCAAGCATAACATTTGAAACTAGTACTATGTCAACTGTCATTCCTACCAGTACTTTGTCCACATACAATCCAAGCATTACATCCGAAACTAGAACTCCTTCGATATCCACTCCAAGCATTACATCCGAAAATAGTACTATTTCGACATCCACTCCAAGCATTGCATCCGAAACGAGAACTATGTCCACAGGCACTATAACCATCACTTCGATAAATAGTACTATATCAACAGCCACTCCTACAATCATAAACGAAACTAGTACTATGTCTTATGCCACTCCTAGCATATCATCCGTAATTAGTACGATATCGACAGGTACTCCTAGCATAACATCCAAGCCGAGTACCATACCCATAGGCTATCCAACCATCACTTTGGAAACTAGTACTATATCGACAGTCGTCCCTATCATAACATCTGAGGGAAGTACTATATCGACAGTCGTCCCCATCATAACATCCGAGGGAAGTACTATATCGACAGTAACTCCTGGCATCGCATCCGAATCTAGTTATATGTCGAAAATAACTCCTAGTATAACATCCGAAACTGGAACTAAGTCAACCGGCATCCAAACTATTACTTCGAAAATTAGTACTATGTCGACATCCATTCCCAGCATAACATACGAAACTACTACTTCGTCGACACATACTCCTAGCATCACATCCAAATCGAGAACTATGTCCACACGCACTCCAACCATCACTTCGGAAAATAGTACTATATCAACAGTCACTCCTAGCATCACAAACGAAACTAGTACTATGTCTAAAGGAACTCCTAGCATATCATCCGAAATTAGTACTATATCGCTAGTCACGCCTAGCATAACATCTAAAAGGAGTTCATTGCCCACAGGCTATTCAACCATCACTTCGGAAACTAGTATTATATCGATAATAACTCCCAGCATAACTTCCGAAAGTAATACTGTATTGACAGTCAGCCCAAACATAACATCCGAGAGTACTATATCAACAGTTATTCCAGCCATTACATTGAAAAGTAGTATTATGTCAACAAGCATTCCTAGCATATCATCCGAAATTAGCACTTTGTCGACATCTACTCGAAGCATAATATCCGAAACTAGTACTATATTGACTCCTAGCATAGCATCTGAAACTAGTACTTTGTCCACAGGCTCTCCAGCCATCAATTCGGAAACTAGGTGGTGGACATCCACACCTAGCATCACATCCGAATCTATTTCTATATCGACAGGCATAGCATCCGAAACTAGTACTATGTCGGCATCCTTTCCCAGCATCAAATCGCGAACTAGAACTATGTCAACATCCACTCCAAGCATCAGATTTGAAACTTTGTCTACACGCACTCCTAGCATTAAATCCGAAACTAGAACTATATCGACATCCACTCCTAGCATAACGTGCGAAACAAGTACCAAGTCAACTGTTACTGATAGAATAACATCCGAAAATAGTCCTATGTCGACAGTCATTCCTAGAATCACTTCAGAAACAAGTACTATGCCGACAGTAAATCCTAGCATAAATTTCGAAACTACTACTACATCGAGAGTGACTCCTAGCATGACATCCGAAACTAGTAATATGTCCACAGTTACTCCTAGCACCACTTCCGAAACTAGTACTCTTTCGACAGTTACTACTAGCCTAACATCCGAAATCAGTCCTAAGACGATTGTTACTCCTATCACAACATCTGAAACAAGTACCAAGTCAACTGTTACTCCTAGCATAACATCCGAAACTAGTGCTATGTCGACATCCACTCCTAGAATAACATCAGAAAATACTGTTATGTTGACAGGCACTCCTAGCATAACATTCGTTACTGGTTCTTTATCGACAGTCACTCCTCGTATCACATCCGAAATTAGTAATATGACGACCGGCACTCCTAGTATAACATCCGAAAGGAGTACTTTGTCCATAGGAACACCAACCCTAATTTCGGAAACTAGTTCTACGAAGAAATTTACTCCTAGCATAACATCGAAAACTAGTGCTATGTTGACATCTACTCCTAGAATCACATCTGAAACTAGTATTATGGTAACCGGCATTCCTACCATATCATACGAAACTAGTAGTATGAGGACAAGCATTCTTAGCACAACATCAGAAACTTGTACCATGTCTACGCAAACCATTATTACGGAAACTAGTACTACTACGACAGTAACTCCTAGAATCATGCGCGAATCTACGGCTTTATTGACTGTCACTCCTAGTATAAAGTCCGAAAGTAGTGCTACGACAATACCCACTCTTAGCGTCACATACGAAACAAGTAATATATCAAGAACCACTCCTGGCATAACATCCGAAGCCAGTACTATGAAAACAGGCATTCCTAGTTCACAATTCAAAACTAGTACTTTATTGACAGTCACTCCTAGCAAAACATTCAAAACTAGTGTTATGTCGACAGTTAATCACAGCGTATCATCCGAAATTAGTACTATGTCCACAGGGACTCCTAGCTTGCCAATTGGAACTAGCTTTATTACGACAAATAATTCTACCATTGCCTCTGAAAACCGATCTTTATCAACATCAACATCGGAGACTCCTGAAGTCACTGTAAAATCCACGACGCCTGCTGTAACCATCACGAATCAAAATATAACGGAAAAAGTAGAGCTAACTAGTACTCCCATTCTTACAATAAATCCGACGACAGAGCTATGCGCGTACCATCTTCGTACGTTATTTTCAACTTATAAGCCTAATACAGTTTCTTTATCCTCTGTAAGTTCAAAGAAAGAAATTTCACTTTTTACCACGGAAAAAACTAAACATGACAAAACTCCTTCAATCTCGAAATTGACCACTAACGTTACATCCGAAACTAGTTCTATGTATACAGTAAGTCCTAGCATATCTTCCGAAACTTATACTATAAGTTCCACGATACCTTTATCAACCTTCACTGCGGAAAAAAATACGAAAACAGTGGAGTTATCAAGTACACCTTTTTCCGCTACATTATCCTTTATTGTAAATGAAACTAGTAGGAAAGAAACTTCAATCCCAGCCTCATATTCCGAAATTCTTTCTTTGTCGACAATCACATCTAACATGACGAAAAGCCACACTATGCCGACAATCACTCCTAAACAAACATACAAAACTATTTCTATGTCGACAGTTTCTCCTAGTATTAAAAACGAAACTAGTACCTTGTTAACCTCTAACGTAACATCCAAAATAAGTACTATGTTAACAATCACTCCTAGAAAATCATTTGAAACAAGTGCTATATCTACAGTATCTCCTAAAATTACATTCGAATCTAGTACTATGTCGACAGGTACTCTTAGCATAACATCCAAGCCGAGTACGATACCCGCAGGCTATCCAACCATCACTTCGGAAACTAGTACTATATCAATAGTAGCGCCTAGCATAATATCCGAAAGTAGTACCATATCAACAGTCGTCCCTAACATTACATCTGAGAGAAGTACTATATCGACAGTAACTCCTGGCATCGCATCCGAATCTAGTTCAATGTCGACAATAACTCGTAATATCACATCCGAATCTGGAACTAAGTCAACCGGTATCCCAACCATTACTTCGAAAATTAGTACCATGTCGACATCCATTCCTAGCATAATATACGAAACTACTTTTACGTCGACATATACTCCTAGCATCACATATGAATCCAGAACTATGTCCACAGGCACTCCAACCATCTCTTCGGAAAATAGTACTACATCAACAGTCACTCCTAGCATCACAAACGAAACTAGTATTATGTCTAAAGGAACTCCTAGCATATCATCCGAAATTAGTACTATATCGACAGTCACCCCTAGCATAACATCCAAAACAAGTACATTGCCCACAGGTTATCCAACCATCATTTCAGAAGCTAGTATTATATCGATAGTAACTCCCGAAACTAGTACTATGTCGACATCCCTTCCCAGAATTATATCCCGAACTATTCCTATGTCCACATCCACTCCAAGCATCAGATCTGAAACTAGTACTATGTCTACACGCGCTCCTAGCATAACGTCCGAAACAAGTACCAAGTCAATTGTTACTTCTAGAATAACATCCGAATATAGTCCTATGACAACAGTCATTCCTAGAATCACCTCAGAAACTAGTATAAATTTCGAAACTACTACATCGAGATTGACTCCTAGCTTGATATCCGAAACTAGCTCTTTTACGACAATTGCCTCTGAAAACCGATCTTTATCAAAAGTTACGCCTACACCAACATCTGAGACTCCAGAAGTCACTGTAAAATCCACGACGCCTACAGTAACCATCACGAATCAAAATATAACGGAAAATGTGGAGCTAACTAGTACTCCCATTTTTACAATAAATCCGACGACAGAGTTATGCGCGTACCATCTTCGCACGTTATTTTCAACTTATAAGCCTAATACGGTTTCTTTATCCTCTGTAAGCTCAAAGAAACAAATTTCACTTTTTACCACGGAAAAAACTAAACATGACAAAACTCCTTCAATCTCGAAATTGACCACTAACGTTACATCCGAAACTAGTTCTATGTATACAAGAAGTCCTAGCATATCTTCCGAAATTTATACTATAAGTTCCACGATACCTTTATCGACCTTCACTGCAGAAAAAAATACGAAAACAGTGGAGTTATCAAGTACACCTTTTTCCGCTACGTTATCCTTTTTTGTAAATGAAACTAGTAGGAAAGAAACTTCAATCCCAGCCTCATATTCCGAAATTCTTTCTTTGTCGACAATCACATCTAACATGACGAAAAGCCACACTATGCCGACAATCACTCCTAAACCAACATACAAAACTATTTTTATGTCGACAGTTTCTCCTACCATTACATACGAAACTAGTACTTTGTTGACCGTCTCTCCTAACGTAACGTCCGAAATAAGTACTATGTTAACAATCACTCCTAGAACATCATTTGAAACAGTAACTCCTAAAATTACATTCGAATCTAGTACTATGTCGACAGTAACTCCTAGCATTACACCCGAAATTATTTTGTCCACAGTCACTCCTAGCCTAACGTCCAAAACTAGTACAATGTCGACTGTTTCTTCTAACATAACATCCAAAACTAGTACTATGTCGACATTTACTTCTAGCAAAACATCTGAAACTAATACACTATCGACTGTCTCTCCTAGCATAATATTCGAAACTTCTAGCATGATATCCGAAACTAGTACTATGTCGACCATCACACCTATTGAAACCTCCGCCACGAGTACTGTGCTAACAGTCACTCCTATTATAACATCGGAAGCTAATATTATGTGGACAGTCACTCCTAGCAACACAACCGAAAGTAGTACTATGTCAACAGGTACTCCTATCATAACATCCGAAAGAAGTACTATGTTAAAAGGCACTCCTATCATAACATCCGAATCTATAACTAAATCAACAGGCACTTCTAGCATAACATCCAAAACTAGTACTATGTCGACATTTACTTCTAGCAAAACATCTGAAACTAATACACTATCGACTGTCTCTCCTAGCATAATATTCGAAACTTCTAGCATGATATTCGAAACTAGTACTATGTCGACCATCACACCTATTGAAACCTCCGCAACGAGTACTGTGTTAACAGTCACTCCTATTATAACGTCGGAAGCTAATATTATGTGGACAGTCACTCCTAGCAACACAACCGAAAGTAGTACTATGTCAACAGGTACTCTTATCATAACATCCGAATCTAAAACTAGATCAAAAGGACCTTCTAGCTCACAAATCGAAACTAGTACTATATCGACAGTCGCTCCTAGCATCACACCCGAAACTAGTACTTTATTGACGGTTATTCCTAGCATAAAATCTGAAAGTAGTACTATATCGACAGTCAGTCCTAGCATCACATCCGAACCTAGAACTACGTCAACAGGCACTCCTAGCATAGTGTCAAAAACTAGTACTATGCTACAAGGCACTCCTAGCTTATCATCTGAAACTAGTTTTATTTCTCCAGTCGAACCCAGAATTAAATCCAAAACTAGTATTATGTCGACAATCATTCCTACTATAACATCCAAAGCAATCACTATGTCATCAGCATCCGAAACTTGTACGATAAGCTCCACGATACGTTTATCGACTATCCCTACACAAATTAAAGTGGAATCAAGGGAGTTATCTAGCACACCTTCCGCTTCCACTACAGAACCATTAACTTTTGTTGTAACTGAAGCTACTGTTAAAGATACCCTTCCTTTGTCGACTACCCACACTAGTTCGACAATCACTCCTACAAAAACATTCGAAACAAGTACTTTGTCGACAGTTACTCCTAGTATAGCATCAAAAAATATAACTGGAGTGAAAATAAGTACAGAATCGGATACTTTTGTTCCAAAAACTACTACCAAGTCTACAATTACTTCAAAAATAGCATCGGAATCAAGTACTAGTTGGACAATGACTCCTAAAATAAAATCCGAAACAAATACTTTGCATAAAGTCACTCCTAGCGTATCATCCGAAACTAGAACTGGAGAAACCATAAGTTCCACTACACCTTTATCGACCATCACCGTTAAAAGTAGTGCAGAAACAATGAAGTTACCTAGTACATCTACAACTGAAACTACTTGGAAAGAAATTTCATCTCCAGCATTATTTTCTACTAACAAAACAAAGCCTTATTCCAAAACCGTTTCTTTGATGGCAGTCACGACGACAACAACAACTAAAATACGTACTAGTTCGACTATCACTCCTACAATACCATCCAAAACAATCACTATCACTCCTACAATACCATCCAAAACAATCCCTATGTCGACAGTTACTCCTAGTTTAGCATCCGAAATTAGTACAGAAGTTCCCATAAGTTCCAACACACCTTTATTGACCATCACTGGTCAAAGTAGTGCGAAAATAATGCACTTATCTAGTACATCTACTCCCGCTACCTCTACAGAACCGTATACTTTTGGTCCGAAAAGCAGTTCTTTTATTGCAAGTACAACTACTAAGAAAGAAACTTCAATCCCTACTATCAAAATAATTTCCATCGAAACATCGAAATCTAGCATCACTTCACGAAGTAGTACGCAAACAATGGAGTTATCTAACACGTCTACTTCCATTGCCTCTACGGAACCATCAACGTTTGTTCCGAAATGCAGTTATTTCATAGCAACTGAAAGTACTAAGAAAGAAACTTCAATCCCTACCGTACATTTTACTAAAAAATTGCCTTCATACTCAAAATATTCCGAATCCTTTTCTTTATCGACAGTCATGACAAACAAAACAACCAGAAACCCTGTTAGATCGTCACTCACTCCAACCATGACCACTGAAACTAGTACTATGTCGATATTCACTCCTAGCATATCATTCGAAATTAGTACTAAATCGACAGTCACTCCTAACATTACATTAGAATCTAGTACTATGTCAACAGCAACTCCTAGAGTAACATCCGAAGTTAGTGTTGGTTCGACTGTTACTCCTAGCATAAAATTCGAAACAAGCACTAGGTCTACAGTAACTCCTATCTTTAAATCCGATATTATTACTATGTCGACCGTCACTCCTAGCTTGACAATCGAAACTAGTACTGAATTAACCAAAGGTTCCACGATTCCTACATCGAATAGTACTCCTGAAAAAGCTACTATCGAAACAACTTATATGCCGACAATTTCTTCTATTAAACACTCCCAAACTATTACTATGTCGACATTTTATCCTAGCATTACATCCGAAAGCCGTATTCTGTCGACAGTAACTCCTAACATAAAATATGAAGCTACTGCTGAAGTAACTATAAGTACCACGACACCAAGCGCAACCATCAAAACTCAAAATATTAGCGAAGGAACTGAGTTATCTAGTACTCCTACTACAACTACGAAGACAGAACTATGCGCGTACCACCTAAACACTTTATTTTCAACGCATAAACCTAAAACAGCGTATTTTTCTACTGTAAGTTTAAAGAAAGAATCTTCTTTTACAATTTCGTTTTTCACCACCAAAATACCTCAACATTACATGACCCATTCTAACGTAACATCCGAAACTAGTTCTATGTCTCCAGTCACTCCTAGCATATCATCTAATACTATTGCTCCAAGTTCCAAGATGCCTTTATCAACTATCTCTGCACAAAGTAGCGTGGAAACAATGGAATTATCTAGCATGCCTTCCACTACCTCTACCGAACCATTAACCTTTATTATAAATAAAACTACTCGGAAAGAAACCCTTTCTTTGTCGACAGTCACATCTAACATCACAACGAAAAGCCACTCTAGTTCGACAATCACCCCTACAAAAACATCCGAAACAACTGCTATGTCGACAGCTACTCCAAAAAATTGGACTGGATTAAAAATAAGTTCTTCGACACCTTTATCGACCATACTTTCGCAAAGTAGTACTACGACCGAACCATCTACTTTTGTTCCGAAAGCTACTACTAGGTCTACAATTTCTCCAAAAATAACATCCGAAACAAGTACTAGCTCGATAATTATTCCTGAAGTAACATCCGAAAGAATTACTTTCCATAAAGTTACTCCTCGCTTATCATCGGAAAGTAGTGCGGAAACAATGAAGTTATCTAGTTCATCTACTTCCGCTGCAATTACAGTATCATCTACTTCCGCTTCAGCTACAATACCATCTACCTATGTTCCGAAAGGCAGTTCTTCTATTGCCACTGAAACTACTATGAAAGAATTTTCAGTCCCATCACTCAATTCTACCTACAAAACAACGCCATATTCCGAAACCGTTTCTTTGTTGACAGTCACGACTAACGCAACAACCAAAAGTCGTACTTGGGCGACAATCACTCCTAAAATACAATCCGAAACAATCACCATGTCGACGGTCACTCCTAGCATGGCATCCAAATCTAGTACAGAAATAATCGTAAGTTCAAAGACACCAGTGACAACCATCACTGTACAAAGTAGTGGAAAAATAAGGGAGTTGTCTAGTACATCAATATCCTCTACTTCTGCAGAACCATATACTTTTGAGCAGGAACGCGGTTCTTTTATTCCAACTGAAACTACTAAGAAAGAAACTTCACTCTCTACTAAAAAAATATCTCCATATTCCGAAACCTTTTCGCTGTCGACGGTCATCACAAACAAAAGCCGTGCTACATCGACACTCACTCCAACAATAACTACCGAAACTAGTACCATGTCGCCAGTCACTCTAAGAACAGCATCCGAAACTAAAACAGAAGTTAACATAAATTCCACCACACCTTTATCGACTACCCCTACACAAACTAAAGTGGAAACAAGGGAGTTATCTAGCACACCTTCCGCTTCCGTTTCTGAGCCATTAACGTTTATTGTAACTGAAACTACTGTTAAAGAAACCCCATCTTTGTCGAATAAACTCACTAGCTCGACAATCACTCCTACTATAACAATCGAAACAAGTTCTTTGTCGACAGTTACTCCTAGTATATCATCAGAAAATATAACTGGAGTGAAAATAAGTACAGAACCATATACTTTTGTTCCAAAAAGTAGTACCAAGTCTACAATTACCCCAAAAATAGCATCGGAATCAAGAATTAGTTCGACAATTACTCCAAAAATACCATCGTTATCAGTTACTAGTTCGACAATGACTCCTAAAATAAAATCCGAAACAAATACTTTGCATATAGTCACTCCTAGCGTATCATCCGAAACTAGAACTGGAATAACCACAAGTTCCACTACACCTTTATCGACCATCACCGTTAAAAGTAGTGCAGAAACAATGAAGTTACCTAGTACATCTACAACTGAAACTACTTGGAAAGAAATTTCATTCCCAGCATTATTTTCTACTAACAAAACAACGCCATATTACAAAACTGTTTCTTTGTTGGCAGTTACGACGACAACAACAACTAAAATACGTACTAGTTCGACTATCACTCCTACAATACCATCCAAAACAATCACTATCACTCCTACAATACCATCCAAAACAATCCCTATGTCGACAGTTACTCCTAGTTTAGCATCCGAAATTAGTACAGAAGTTCCCATAAGTTCCAACACACCTTTATTGACCATCACTGGTCAAAGTAGTGCGAAAATAATGCACTTATCTAGTACATCTACTCCCGCTACCTCTACAGAACCGTATACTTTTGGTCCGAAAAGCAGTTCTTTTATTGCAAGTACAACTACTAAGAAAGAAACTTCAATCCCTACTATCAAAATAATTTCCATCGAAACATCGAAATCTAGCATCACTTCACGAAGTAGTACGCAAACAATGGAGTTATCTAACACGTCTACTTCCATTGCCTCTACGGAACCATCAACGTTTGTTCCGAAATGCAGTTATTTCATAGCAACTGAAAGTACTAAGAAAGAAACTTCAATCCCTACCGTATTTTTTACTAAAACATTACCTTCATATTCCAAATATTCCGAAACCTTCTCTTTGTCGACAGTCATGACAAACAAAACAACCAGAAACCTTGCTAGATCGTCACTCACTCCTACAATGACCACTGACACTAGTACTATGTCGACATTCCCTCCTAGCATATCATTCGAAATTAGTACTAAATCGATAGTCACTCCTAACGTTACATTAGAATCTAGTACTATAATAAATACAAATCCTAGAATAACATCCGAAGTTAGTGTTGTGTCGACTGTTACTCCTAGCATGAAATTCGGAACAAGCACTCGGTCTACAGTAACGCCTATCATAAGATCCGTCACTCCTAGCTTGACAATCGAAACTAGTACTGAATTAACCAAAAGTTCCACAATTCCTACATTGAATAGTACTCCAGAAAAAGCTACTATCGAAACCACTAATATGCCGACAGTTTCTTCTATTAAACACTCCCAAACTATTACTATGTCGACAGTTAATCCTAGCATTACATCCGAAAGCCGTACTCTGTCGACAATAACTCCTAACATAACATCTGAGACTACTGCTGAAGTAACTATAAGTGCCACGACACCAAGCGCAACCTTCAAAACTCAAAATATTAGCGAAGGAACTGAGTTAACTAGTACTCCTACTATAACTACGAAGACAGAACTATGCGCGTACCACCTAAACACTTTATTTTCCACGCATAAACCTAAAACGGCGTATTTTTCTACTGTAAGTTTAAAGAAAGAATCCTCATTTCCAATTTCGCTTTTCACCACCAAAAAAACTCAACATTACACGGCCCATTCTAACGTAACATCCGAAACTAGTTCTATGTCTCCAGTCACTCCTAGCATATCATCCAAAACTAATGCTCCAAGTTCCACGATACCTTTATCAACTATCTCTGCACAAAGTAGCGTGGAAACAATGGAATTATCTAGCACACCTTCCACTACCTTTACAGAACCATTAACCTTCATTGTAAATAAAACTACTTTGAAGGAAACCCCTTCTTTGTCGACAGTTACATGTAACATCACAACGAAAAGCCACTCTGCTTCGACTCTTACAGTTACATCCGAAACAACTACTATGTCGACAGCTACTCCAAAAAATTTAACTGGATTAAAAATAAGTTCTCCGACACCTTTATCGACCATACTTTCGCAAAGTAGTACTACGACCGAACCATCTACTTTTGTTCCGAAATCTACTACTAGGTCTACAATTTCTCCAAAAATAACATCCGAAACAAGTATTAGCTCGATAATTACTCCTAAAATAACATCCGAAAGAATTACTTTCCATAAAGTCACTCCTAGCTTATCATCGGAAACTAGAACTGGAGTAGCCATAAGTTCTATTACACCTGTATTGACCATCACAGCTCAAAGTAGTGCGGAAGCAATGAAGTTATCTAGTTCATCTACTTCCGCTGCAATTACAGTATCATCTACTTATGTTCCGAAAGCCAGTTCTTCTATTGCCACTGAAACTACCAAGAAAAAAATTTCAGTCCCAGCACTAAATTCTACTAACAAAACAACGAAAAGCCACTCTGCTTCGACAATCACTCCTACAGTTACATCCGAAACAACTACTATGTCGACAGCTACTCCAAAAAATGTAACTGGATTAAAAATAAGTTCTACGACACCTTTATTGACCATACTTTCGCAAAGTAGTACCACTACAGAACCGTCTACTTTCGTTCCGAAAACTTCTACTAGGTCTACAATTACTCCGAAAAAAACATCCCAAACAAGTACTATTTCGATAATTACTCCTAAAGTAACATCCGAACATAAAGTCACTCCTAGCTTATCATCGGAAACTAGAGTTTCCACTTCCATTACACCTATATCGACCATCACAGCTCGAAGTAGTGCGGAAACAATGAAGTTATCTAGTTCATCTACTTCCGCTACAACTACAGTACCATCTACTTCCGCTTCAGCTACAATACTATCGACTTATGTTCCGAAAGGCAGTTCTTCTATTGCTACTGAAACTACTATGAAAGAATTTTCAGTCCCAGCACTAAATTCTACCTACAAATCAACGTCTTATTCCGAAACCGTTTCGTTTTTGACAGTCACGACTAACGCTACAACCAAATCAGTCACTATGTCGACAGTCACTCCTAAAATACAATCCGAAACAAACACTATGTCGACGGTCACTCCTAGCATGGCATCCAAAACTAGTACAGAAGTAACCGTAATTTCCAAGACACCAGTGTCTACCATCACTGCACAAAGTAGTGGGAAAATAATGGACTTGTCAAGTACATCTATTTCCACTACCTCTACAGAACCATATACTTTTGGTCCTAAAAGCAGTTCTTTTATTGCAAGTGCAACTACTAAGAAAGAAACGATAATCCCTACTATCAAAATAATTTCCATCGAAACATCGAAATCGAACATCACTGCACAAAGTAGTACCCAAACAATGGAGTTGCCTAGTATATCTATTTCTGCTACTTCTTCAGAACCATATACTTTTGTGCAGAAACGAAGTTCTTTTATTGCAACTGAAACTACTAAGAAAGAAACTTCACTCTCTACTAAAAAAATATCTCCATATTCCTACACCGTTTCTCTATCTACAGTCATGAGAAACATAACAACCAAAAGCCGTCCTAGGTCGACACACACTCCTACAATAACTACCGAAACTAGTACCATGTCGCCAGTCACTCCTAGAACAGCATCCGAAACAAGAACTGAATTTAACATAAATTTCACCACACCTACCATCAACACTCAAAGTAGTACACCTGCTACAGCTACAAAGACTGCACTATATTATTTTACTCCTACAAGCAATTATTTTGATACAACAGAAACTATTGAAGAAAATATAACCCCATCCCCATATTATATTCCCAAGAGCACTACATTATATGAAACTTCTTATATGTTGACATTAAATCCTACCAATACATCTGAAATCCGTACTTTGTCGACAGTTACTCCTAACATAACATCTGAGGCTACTACTGAAGTAACTATGAATGCCACGACGCCGAAAGTAACCATCACTGCTCAAAATAGTACAGAAATAGAGTTAACTAGTACTCTTACAGCCATTCCGACGTCAGAGCTTTATGCCTACCATAAAAACACTTCATTTTCAACTAATAAACTAAAAACTTTTTCATCTGTAAGTGCTACGAAAGAATTGTATTCTCCAATTTCTCATTTTACCACCGAAAAATCTCAATATTACAAAACGCATTCTATCTCGAAATTGGCCACTAACTTAACATCCGAAACTAGTTCTGTGTCTACAGTTACTCCTAGCATAACATCAGAAACTAGTTCTGTGTCTACAGTTACTCCTAGCATAACATCAGAAACTAGTTCTGAACTGACCAAAAGTTCCACGATACCTATAACGACCATCACCGCACAAAGTAGTGTGGAAACTAGGGCATCATCTTTCGCTACCACTACAGAACCATTAATACTACTAGAAACTACTAGAGAAGAAATTACAGCCCCAGCTTTATATTCTACTAACGAAACAACTCCATATTCCGAAACCATTTCTTTTTCGAACATAACGACGAAAAGCCACCCTAGATCGACAATCACTTCGATAATAACACTCGAGACAAGCGCTATATCAACCATCACTGAACACAGTGCGGAAACCTTTGAGTTATCTAGTACTTCCGCTACCACCACAGAAAAATCTATATTTGTCCCGAAAACCACTTTTTTTATTGAAACTGAAACGACTAAGAATGAAACATCCGAAACAAGTACTAGGTCGAAAATTACTCCAAGCGTATCATCCGAAACTAAAACTGAAGTAACCATAAGTTCCACTACACCTCTAACAACCATCAGCGCCCAAAATAGTACGGAAACAATGAAGTTAACTAGTACATCTATTTCCGCTACAACAACAGTGCCATCTACTTCAGCTACAATTACAATGCCATCTACTTATATTCCGACAGGCAGTTCTTTTAATGCCACTGAAACTACTATGAAAGAAATGTCTGTCCCAGCACTTTATTCAACTAACAAAACAACGTCATATTCAAAAACCGTTTCGTTGTCGACAGTCACGTCTAACACTACAACCAAAAGCCGTCCTAGGTCGACAATCACTAATACAATACAATCCGAAACAATCACTATGTCGACAGTCACTCCTAGCATGACATCCAAAACTAGTACAGAAGTAATCGTAAGTTCCAAGACCCCTGTGTCCACCATCCCTGAACGAAGTAGTGGAAAAATAATGCAGTTGACTAGTTCATCTATTTCCGCTATCTCTACAGGACCATATACTTTTGGGCAGAAAAGCACTTCTTTTATTGCAACTGCTACTACAAAAACTAAGAAAGAAACTTCAATCCATACTAAAAAAATAACTCCATACTCCGTATATTACGAAACTCTTTCCTTGTCGACAGTCACGTCCAACATAACAACCAAAAGCCGTAATAGGTCGGCAATCACTCCCATAATCACGTTTGAAACTAATACAATGTCGACAATCACTCCTAGCATAGCATCAGAATTTAGAATTAAAGTTAACAGAAGTTCCACGAAACCTGTATCGACCATCTCTGCACAAAGTAGTGCAGATACAATTGAGTTATCTAGTGCATCTACTTCCGTTACCTCTATAGAACCATCTAATGTTCTTCCGAAAACAACCTATTTTATTGGAACTGAAATGACTAAGGAAGAAATTTCAGTCCCAGCCTTATATTCTACTAAAAACACAGCCAAAAGCGGCACTAGGTTAACAATCACTCCTAAAATAATATCAGAAAAAATTGCAAAGTCGACAGTCACACCTAGCATAGCAACCGAAACTAGTACAGAAGTAACCGTAAGTTCCAAGACACCTTTATCGACCATCATTACTCAAAGTATCACCATTAAAAAAGAACAACCATCCACATATTTTACTGCCAAAACCACTCCATTTTCTGAATCTTCTCATATGTCGACATTCAATCCTATCATAACAACCGAAAACCGCAGTTTTTCAATAGTCAATCCTACCAATACATCTGAGACTAACACTCGTGTAACTATAGCTTCCATGCCGTCTATAGTAACCATCAGTTCTAAAAACAGTACGGAAATAATTGAATCAACTAGTGCTCCTAGTGCTACTACGACGTCCGAGCTATGCGCGTACCATGAAAGTCCATTATTCTCTACTAATAAACCTAAAACCACTTCTTTTCCATATGTAAGTGCAAAGAATCAAATGACTTCTCCAATTTCACTTTTTACCACTGAAAAAACTCCACATTCCAAATCCGATACCATGGCGAAATTTACCTCTAACATAACACACGAGGCCAGTACAGAAGTAACATTCAGTTCAACAAATACCCCCTATTCTCCATACCTTAAAAGTCGTACTATATCAACAGTCACTCCAATCGTAACTCCATTGGCTCTTACTATCAAAACACCAAAAGAAAAATACCTTCATAGTACAAAATTTTCTACTTCAAAATATATACCTGTGAGTGAAACATATCTATATCACCTGCCAAATCGTAGTAAAGAAACTCTAACTACTATGGAAATTGTATCAACAAACCCAACAAATGTGATGAAAAAGCCTACAACTACGCAGAACAAGGGTTCAGAATCAAAAAAATACACGTTGTCTACTAACATAACTAAAATACCAATTAGTTCTTCCCCTAATAGAACAAAAATATATACTTCGAAATCAACTATAATTTCAATTATAAGCGGAACTTTCTTAAAACATACAACCCGTAAGGGAAACTGGACCCAGCGTATTTCGTTAAAAACCAGTACACCAATATACTGGTCTAGTACTAGAATGAAATGGGCCGAACTAACGGCGCCTGAGGATTATGATATATTCAGTCTAAGAACTAAAGGTCAGACCGAATCACAAAATCATAGCATGTATACAGAATCCCCAAAGACATCAATAGTGAGGATTGTCAGTACACCAACAACTTCATTTATTTCGAATGAAACTATGCCACACCAAACACAGATGAGGAACTACACTTTTCTTAAACCAACACTGGCGAGCAACATCACCACTCTTAGTACAAAACAAATACTTCTAACTAAAATTACTTCTCCAGAGCCTACCCTTGTTAGAAACTTTACTTTTCCAAAGCCAACACTCGAAAAGATAGTGTCTACTCCAAAGCAAACACTCGTATGGAACGTATTTACTCTAAAGCCTACACAAGAAAGAAACGTAACTACTCTAACGCCTGCACAAGTAATTAACGTAACTACTCTAACGCCTGCAAATGTAAGGAACGTTTCTACTACAAAACCAACCCTCGTTAGCAATATTACCACTCCAAAACCAACCCTCGTTAGCAACATTACCACTCCAAAACCAACCCTCGTTAGCAACATTACTACTCCAAAACCAACCCTCGTTAGCAACATTACCACTCCAAAACCAACCCTCGTAAGCAACATTACCGCTCCAAAACCCACTATCGTAAGGAACGTTACCACTCCAAAACCCACTCTCGTAAGGAACGTTACCACTCCAAAACCCACTCTCGTAAGGAACGTTACCACTCCAAAACCCACTCTCGTAAGGAACGTTACCACTCCAAAACCCACTCTCGTAAGGAACGTTACCACTCCAAAACCCACTCTCGTAAGGAACGTTACCACTCCAAAACCCACTCTCGTAAGGAACGTTACCACTCCAAAACCCACTCTCGTAAGGAACGTTACCACTCCAAAACCCACTCTCGTAAGGAACGTTACCACTCCAAAACCCACTCTCGTAAGGAACGTTACCACTCCAAAACCAACTCTCGTTAGGAACGTTACCACTCCAAAACCAACTCTCGTAAGGAACGTTACTATTCCTGAACCATCTCTCGTTAGGAACGTTACCACTCCAAAACCAACTCTCGTTAGGAACGTTACCACTCCAAAACCAACTCTCGTTAGGAACGTTACCACTCCAAAACCAACTCTCGTTAGGAACGTTACCACTCCAAAACCAACTCTCGTTAGGAACGTTACCACTCCAAAACCAACTCTCGTTAGGAACGTTACCACTCCAAAACCAACTCTCGTTAGGAACGTTACCACTACAAAACCAACTCTCGTAAGGAACGTTACCACTCCAAAACCAACTCTCGTAAGGAACGTTACCACTCCAAAACCAACTCTCGTAAGGAACGTTACCACTCCAAAAAAAACTCTCGTAAGGAACGTTACTATTCCTGAACCAACTCTTGTTAGGAACGTCACCACTCCAAAACCAACTCTCGTAAGGAACGTTACTATTCCTGAACCAACTCTCGTTAGGAACGTTACCACTCCAAAACCAACTCTCGTAAAGAACGTTACCACTCCAAAACCAACTCTCGTTAGGAACGTTACCACTCCAAAACCAACTCTCGTAAGGAACGTTACTATTCCTGAACCAACTCTCGTAAGGAACGTTACTATTCCTGAACCAACTCTCGTTAGGAACGTTACCGCTCCAAAACCAACTCTCGTTAGGAACGTTACCACTCCAAAACCAACTCTCGTTAGGAACGTTACCACTCCAAAACCAACTCTCGTTAGGAACGTTACCACTCCAAAACCAACTCTCGTTAGGAACGTTACCACTCCAAAACCAACTCTCGTTAGGAACGTTACCACTACAAAACCAACTCTCGTAAGGAACGTTACCACTCCAAAACCAACTCTCGTAAGGAACGTTACCACTCCAAAACCAACTCTCGTAAGGAACGTTACCACTCCAAAACCAACTCTCGTAAGGAACGTTACCACTCCAAAACCAACTCTCGTAAGGAACGTTACCACTCCAAAAAAAACTCTCGTAAGGAACGTTACTATTCCTGAACCAACTCTTGTTAGGAACGTCACCACTCCAAAACCAACTCTCGTAAGGAACGTTACTATTCCTGAACCAACTCTCGTTAGGAACGTTACCACTCCAAAACCAACTCTCGTAAAGAACGTTACCACTCCAAAACCAACTCTCGTTAGGAACGTTACCACTCCAAAACCAACTCTCGTAAGGAACGTTACTATTCCTGAACCAACTCTCGCTAGGAACGTTACCACTCCAAAACCAACTCTCGTAAGGAACGTTACCACTCCAAAACCAACTCTCGTAAGGAACGTTACTATTCCTGAACCAACTCTCGTTAGGAACGTTACCACTCCAAAACCAACTCTCGTAAGGAACTTTACTATTCCTGAACCAACTCTCGTTAGGAACGTTACCACTCCAAAACCAACTCTCGTAAGGAACGTTACTATTCCTGAACCAACTCTCGTTAGGAACGTTACCACTCCAAAACCAACTCTCGTAAGGAACGTTACCACTCCAAAACCAACTCTCGTAAGGAACGTTACCACTCCAAAACCAACTCTCGTAAGGAACGTTACCACTCCAAAACCAACTCTCGTAAGGAACGTTACCACTCCAAAACCAACTCTCGTAAGGAACGTTACCACTCCAAAACCAACTCTCGTAAGGAACGTTACCACTCCAAAACCAACTCTCGTAAGGAACGTTACCACTCCAAAACCAACTCTCGTAAGGAACGTTACCACTCCAAAACCAACTCTCGTAAGGAACGTTACCACTCCAAAACCAACTCTCGTAAGGAACGTTACCACTCCAAAACCAACTCTCGTAAGGAACGTTACCACTCCAAAACCAACTCTCGTAAGGAACGTTACCACTCCAAAACCAACTCTCGTAAGGAACGTTACCACTCCAAAACCAACTCTCGTAAGGAACGTTACCACTCCAAAACCAACTCTCGTAAGGAACGTTACCACTCCAAAACCAACTCTCGTAAGGAACGTTACCACTCCAAAACCAACTCTCGTAAGGAACGTTACCACTCCAAAACCAACTCTCGTAAGGAACGTTACCACTCCAAAACCAACTCTCGTAAGGAACGTTACCACTCCAAAACCAACTCTCGTAAGGAACGTTACCACTCCAAAACCAACTCTCGTAAGGAACGTTACCACTCCAAAACCAACTCTCGTAAGGAACGTTACCACTCCAAAACCAACTCTCGTAAGGAACGTTACCACTCCAAAACCAACTCTCGTAAGGAACGTTACCACTCCAAAACCAACTCTCGTAAGGAACGTTACCACTCCAAAACCAACTCTCGTAAGGAACGTTACCACTCCAAAACCAACTCTCGTAAGGAACGTTACCACTCCAAAACCAACTCTCGTAAGGAACGTTACCACTCCAAAACCAACTCTCGTAAGGAACGTTACCACTCCAAAACCAACTCTCGTAAGGAACGTTACCACTCCAAAACCAACTCTCGTAAGGAACGTTACCACTCCAAAACCAACTCTCGTAAGGAACGTTACCACTCCAAAACCAACTCTCGTAAGGAACGTTACCACTCCAAAACCAACTCTCGTAAGGAACGTTATCACTCCAAAACCAACTCTCGTAAGGAACGTTACTATTCCTGAACCAACTCTCGTTAGGAACGTTACCACTCAAAAACCAACTCTCGTAAGGAACGTTACTATTCCTGAACCAACACTCGTTAGGAACGTTACCACTCCAAAACCAACTCTCGTAAGGAACGTTACTATTCCTGAACCAACTCTCGTTATTAACGTTACCACTCCAAAACCAACTCTCGTTAGGAACGTTACCACTCCAAAACCAACTCTCGTTAGGAACGTTACCACTCCAAAACCAACTCTCGTTAGGAACGTTACCACTCCAAAACCAACTCTCGTTAGGAACGTTACCACTCCAAAACCAACTCTCGTTAGGAACGTTACCACTCCAAAACCAACTCTCGTTAGGAACGTTACCACTCCAAAACCAACTCTCGTTAGGAACGTTACCACTCCAAAACCAACTCTCGTTAAGAACGTTACCACTCCAAAACCAACTCTCGTTAGGAACGTTACCACTCCAAAACCAACTCTCGTAAGGAACGTTACTATTCCTGAACCAACTCTCGTTAGGAACGTTACCACTCCAAAACCAACTCTCGTAAGGAACGTTACTATTCCTGAACCAACTCTCGTAAGGAACGTTACTATTCCTGAACCAACTCTCGTTAGGAACGTTACCACTCCAAAACCAACTCTCGTAAGGAACGTTACTATTCCTGAACCAACTCTCGTTAGGAACGTTACCACTCCAAAACCAACTCTCGTTAGGATCGTTACTATTCCTGAACCAACTCTCGTTAGGAACGTTACCACTCCTGAACCAACTCTCGTTAGGAACGTTACCACTCCAAAACCAACTCTCGTAAGGAACGTTACTATTCCTGAACCAACTCTCGTTAGGAACGTTACTATTCCTGAATCAACTCTCGTTAGGAACGTTGCCACTCCAAAACCAACTCTCGTAAAGAACGTTACCACTCCAAAACCAACTCTCGTTAGGAACGTTACCACTCCAAAACCAACTCTCGTAAGGAACGTTACTATTCCTGAACCAACTCTCGTTAGGAACGTTACCACTCCAAAACCAACTCTCGTAAGGAACGTTACTATTCCTGAACCAACTCTCGTTAGTAACGTTACCACTCCAAAACCAACTCTCGTTAGTAACGTTACCACTCCAAAACCAACTCTCGTTAGTAACGTTACCACTCCAAAACCAACTCTCGTTAGTAACGTTACCACTCCAAAACCAACTCTCGTTAGTAACGTTACCACTCCAAAACCAACTCTCGTTAGTAACGTTACCACTCCAAAACCAACTCTCGTTAGGAACGTTACCACTCCAAAACCAACTCTCGTTAGGAACGTTACCACTCCAAAACCAACTCTCGTTAGGAACGTTACCACTCCAAAACCAACTCTCGTTAGGAACGTTACCACTCCAAAACCAACTCTCGTAAGGAACGTTACTATTCCTGAACCAACTCTCATTAGGAACGTTACCACTCCAAAACCAACTCTCGTAAGGAACGTTACTATTCCTGAACCAACTCTCGTTAGGAACGTTACCACTCCAAAACCAACTCTCGTTAGTAACGTTACCACTCCAAAACCAACTCTCGTTAGGAACGTTACCACTCCAAAACCAACTCTCGTTAGGAACGTTACCACTCCAAAACCAACTCTCGTTAGGAACGTTACCACTCCAAAACCAACTCTCGTTAGGAACGTTACCACTCCAAAACCAACTCTCGTTAGGAACGTTACCACTCCAAAACCAACTCTCGTTAGGAACGTTACCACTCCAAAACCAACTCTCGTTAGGAACGTTACCACTCCAAAACCAACTCTCGTTAGGAACGTTACCACTCCAAAACCAACTCTCGTTAGGAACGTTACCACTCCAAAACCAACTCTCGTAAGGAACGTTACTATTCCTGAACCAACTCTCATTAGGAACGTTACCACTCCAAAACCAACTCTCGTAAGGAACGTTACTATTCCTGAACCAACTCTCGTTAGGAACGTTACCACTCCAAAACCAACTCTCGTTAGGAACGTTACCACTCCAAAACCAACTCTCGTTAGGAACGTTACCACTCCAAAACCAACTCTCGTAAGGAACGTTACTATTCCTGAACCAACTCTCATTAGGAACGTTACCACTCCAAAACCAACTCTCGTAAGGAACGTTACTATTCCTGAACCAACTCTCGTTAGGAACGTTACCACTCCAAAACCAACTCTCGTTAGGAACGTTACCACTCCAAAACCAACTCTCGTTAGGAACGTTACCACTCCAAAACCAACTCTCGTTAGGAACGTTACCACTACAAAACCAACTCTCGTAAGGAACGTTACTATTCCAGAACCAACTTTCGTTAGGAACGTTACCACACCAAAACCGACTCTCGTAAGGAACGTTACTATTCCTGAACCAACTCTCGTTAGGAACGTTACCACTTCAAAACCAACTCTCGTAAGGAACGTTACTATTCCTGAACCAACTCTCGTTAGAAACGTTACCACTCCAAAACCAACTCACGTAAGGAACGTTACCACTCCAAAACCAACTCTCGTAAGGAACGTTACTATTCCTGAACCAACTCTCGTTAGTAACGTTACCACTCCAAAAGCAACTCTCGTTAGTAACGTTACCACTCCAAAAGCAACTCTCGTTAGTGACGTTACCACTCCAAAAGCAACTCTCGTAAGGAACGTTACCACTCCAAAAGCAACTCTCGTAAGGAACGTTACCACTCCAAAAGCAACTCTCGTAAGGAACGTTACCACTCCAAAAGCAACTCTCGTAAGGAACGTTACCACTCCAAAAGCAACTCTCGTAAGGAACGTTACCACTCCAAAAGCAACTCTCGTAAGGAACGTTACCACTCCAAAAGCAACTCTCGTAAGGAACGTTACCACTCCAAAACCAACTCTCGTAAGGAACGTTACCACTCCAAAACCAACTCTCGTAAGGAACGTTACCACTCCAAAACCAACTCTCGTAAGGAACGTTACCACTCCAAAAACAACTCTCGTAAGGAACGTTACCACTCCAAAAGCAACTCTCGTAAGGAACGTTACCACTCCAAAAGCAACTCTCGTTAGTGACGTTACCACTCCAAAAGCAACTCTCGTAAGGAACGTTACCACTCCAAAAGCAACTCTCGTAAGGAACGTTACCACTCCAAAAGCAACTCTCGTAAGGAACGTTACCACTCCAAAAGCAACTCTCGTAAGGAACGTTACCACTCCAAAAGCAACTCTCGTAAGGAACGTTACCACTCCAAAAGCAACTCTCGTAAGGAACGTTACCACTCCAAAACCAACTCTCGTAAGGAACGTTACCACTCCAAAACCAACTCTCGTAAGGAACGTTACCACTCCAAAACCAACTCTCGTAAGGAACGTTACCACTCCAAAAACAACTCTCGTAAGGAACGTTACCACTCCAAAAGCAACTCTCGTAAGGAACGTTACCACTCCAAAAGCAACTCTCGTAAGGATCGTTACCACTCCAAAACCAACTCTCGTAAGGATCGTTACCACTCCAAAACCAACTCTCGTAAGGATCGTTACCACTCCAAAACCAACTCTCGTAAGGATCGTTACCACTCCAAAACCAACTCTCGTAAGGATCGTTAACACTCCAAAACCAACTCTCGTAAGGATCGTTACCACTCCAAAACCAACTCTCGTAAGGATCGTTACCACTCCAAAACCAACTCTCGTAAGGATCGTTACCACTCCAAAACCAACTCTCGTAAGGATCGTTACCACTCCAAAACCAACTCTCGTAAGGATCGTTACCACTCCAAAACCAACTCTCGTAAGGAACGTTAGCACTCCAAAACCAACTCTCGTAAGGAACGTTAGCACTCCAAAACCAACTCTCGTAAGGAACGTTAGCACTCCAAAACCAACTCTCGTAAGGAACGTTAGCACTCCAAAACCAACTCTCGTAAGGAACGTTACCACTCCAAAACCAACTCTCGTAAGGAACGTTACCACTCCAAAACCAACTCTCGTAAGGAACGTTACCACTCCAAAACCAACTCTCGTAAGGAACGTTACCACTCCAAAACCAACTCTCGTAAGGAACGTTACCACTCCAAAACCAACTCTCGTAAGGAACGTTACCACTCCAAAACCAACTCTCGTAAGGAACGTTACCACTCCAAAACCAACTCTCGTTAGGAACGTTACCACTCCAAAACCAACTCTCGTTATTAACGTTACCACTCCAAAACCAACTCTCGTTAGGAACGTTACCACTCCAAAACCAACTCTCGTTAGGAACGTTACCACTCCAAAACCAACTCTCGTTAGGAACGTTACCACTCCAAAACCAACTCTCGTTAGGAACGTTACCACTCCAAAACCAACTCTCGTTAGGAACGTTACCACTCCAAAACCAACTCTCGTTAGGAACGTTACCACTCCAAAACCAACTCTCGTTATTAACGTTACCACTCCAAAACCAACTCTCGTTAGGAACGTTACCACTCCAAAACCAACTCTCGTTAGGAACGTTACCACTCCAAAACCAACTCTCGTTAGGAACGTTACCACTCCAAAACCAACTCTCGTTAGGAACGTTACCACTCCAAAACCAACTCTCGTTAGGAACGTTACCACTCCAAAACCAACTCTCGTTAGGAACGTTACCACTCCAAAACCAACTCTCGTTAGGAACGTTACCACTCCAAAACCAACTCTCGTTAGGAACCTTACCACTCCAAAACCAACTCTCGTTAGGAACGTTACCACTCCAAAACCAACTCTCGTAAGGAACGTTACTATTCCTGAACCAACTCTCGTTAGGAACGTTACCACTCCTGAACCAACTCTCGTTAGGAACGTTACCACTCCAAAACCAACTCTCGTAAGGAACGTTACTATTCCTGAACCAACTCTCGCTAGGAACGTTACTATTCCTGAATCAACTCTCGTTAGGAACGTTACCACTCCAAAACCAACTCTCGTAAAGAACGTTACCACTCCAAAACCAACTCTCGTTAGGAACGTTACCACTCCAAAACCAACTCTCGTAAGGAACGTTACTATTCCTGAACCAACTCTCGTTAGGAACGTTACCACTCCTGAACCAACTCTCGTTAGGAACGTTACCACTCCAAAACCAACTCTCGTAAGGAACGTTACTATTCCTGAACCAACTCTCGCTAGGAACGTTACTATTCCTGAATCAACTCTCGTTAGGAACGTTACCACTCCAAAACCAACTCTCGTAAAGAACGTTACCACTCCAAAACCAACTCTCGTTAGGAACGTTACCACTCCAAAACCAACTCTCGTAAGGAACGTTACTATTCCTGAACCAACTCTCGTTAGGAACGTTACCACTCCAAAACCAACTCTCGTAAGGAACGTTACTATTCCTGAACCAACTCTCGTTAGGAACGTTACCACTCCAAAACCAACTCTCGTTAGGAACGTTACCACTCCAAAACCAACTCTCGTTAGTAACGTTACCACTCCAAAACCAACTCTCGTTAGTAACGTTACCACTCCAAAACCAACTCTCGTTAGTAACGTTACCACTCCAAAACCAACTCTCGTTAGGAACGTTACCACTCCAAAACCAACTCTCGTTAGGAACGTTACCACTCCAAAACCAACTCTCGTTAGGAACGTTACCACTCCAAAACCAACTCTCGTTAGGAACGTTACCACTCCAAAACCAACTCTCGTTAGGAACGTTACCACTCCAAAACCAACTCTCGTTAGGAACGTTACCACTCTAAAACCAACTCTCGTTAGGAACGTTACCACTCCAAAACCAACTCTCGTTAGGAACGTTACCACTCCAAAACCAACTCTCGTAAGGAACGTTACTATTCCTGAACCAACTCTCATTAGGAACGTTACCACTCCAAAACCAACTCTCGTAAGGAACGTTACTATTCCTGAACCAACTCTCGTTAGGAACGTTACCACTCCAAAACCAACTCTCGTTAGGAACGTTACCACTCCAAAACCAACTCTCGTTAGTAACGTTACCACTCCAAAACCAACTCTCGTTAGTAACGTTACCACTCCAAAACCAACTCTCGTTAGGAACGTTACCACTCCAAAACCAACTCTCGTTAGGAACGTTACCACTCCAAAACCAACTCTCGTTAGGAACGTTACCACTCCAAAACCAACTCTCGTTAGGAACGTTACCACTCCAAAACCAACTCTCGTTAGGAACGTTACCACTCCAAAACCAACTCTCGTTAGGAACGTTACCACTCCAAAACCAACTCTCGTTAGGAACGTTACCACTCCAAAACCAACTCTCGTTAGGAACGTTACCACTCCAAAACCAACTCTCGTTAGGAACGTTACCACTCCAAAACCAACTCTCGTTAGGAACGTTACCACTCCAAAACCAACTCTCGTTAGGAACGTTACCACTCCAAAACCAACTCTCGTTAGGAACGTTACCACTCCAAAACCAACTCTCGTTAGGAACGTTACCACTCCAAAACCAACTCTCGTTAGGAACGTTACCACTCCAAAACCAACTCTCGTTAGGAACGTTACCACTCCAAAACCAACTCTCGTTAGGAACGTTACCACTCCAAAACCAACTCTCGTTAGGAACGTTACCACTCCAAAACCAACTCTCGTAAGGAACGTTACTATTCCTGAACCAACTCTCATTAGGAACGTTACCACTCCAAAACCAACTCTCGTAAGGAACGTTACTATTCCTGAACCAACTCTCGTTAGGAACGTTACCACTCCAAAACCAACTCTCGTTAGGAACGTTACCACTCCAAAACCAACTCTCGTTAGGAACGTTACCACTCCAAAACCAACTCTCGTTAGGAACGTTACCACTACAAAACCAACTCTCGTAAGGAACGTTACTATTCCAGAACCAACTTTCGTTAGGAACGTTACCACACCAAAACCGACTCTCGTAAGGAACGTTACTATTCCTGAACCAACTCTCGTTAGGAACGTTACCACTTCAAAACCAACTCTCGTAAGGAACGTTACTATTCCTGAACCAACTCTCGTTAGAAACGTTACCACTCCAAAACCAACTCACGTAAGGAACGTTACCACTCCAAAACCAACTCTCGTAAGGAACGTTACTATTCCTGAACCAACTCTCGTTAGTAACGTTACCACTCCAAAAGCAACTCTCGTTAGTAACGTTACCACTCCAAAAGCAACTCTCGTTAGTAACGTTACCACTCCAAAAGCAACTCTCGTAAGTAACGTTACCACTCCAAAAGCAACTCTCGTAAGGAACGTTACCACTCCAAAAGCAACTCTCGTAAGGAACGTTACCACTCCAAAAGCAACTCTCGTAAGGAACGTTACCACTCCAAAAGCAACTCTCGTAAGGAACGTTACCACTCCAAAAGCAACTCTCGTAAGGAACGTTACCACTCCAAAAGCAACTCTCGTAAGGAACGTTACCACTCCAAAAGCAACTCTCGTAAGGAACGTTACCACTCCAAAAGCAACTCTCGTAAGGAACGTTACCACTCCAAAAGCAACTCTCGTAAGGAACGTTACCACTCCAAAAGCAACTCTCGTAAGGAACGTTACCACTCCAAAAGCAACTCTCGTAAGGAACGTTACCACTCCAAAAGCAACTCTCGTAAGGAACGTTACCACTCCAAAACCAACTCTCGTAAGGAACGTTACCACTCCAAAACCAACTCTCGTAAGGAACGTTACCACTCCAAAACCAACTCTCGTAAGGAACGTTACCACTCCAAAAGCAACTCTCGTAAGGAACGTTACCACTCCAAAAGCAACTCTCGTAAGGAACGTTACCACTCCAAAAGCAACTCTCGTAAGGAACGTTACCACTCCAAAAGCAACTCTCGTAAGGAACGTTACCACTCCAAAAGCAACTCTCGTAAGGAACGTTACCACTCCAAAAGCAACTCTCGTAAGGAACGTTACCACTCCAAAACTAACTCTCGTAAGGAACGTTACCACTCCAAAACCAACTCTCGTAAGGAACGTTACCACTCCAAAACCAACTCTCGTAAGGAACGTTACCACTCCAAAACCAACTCTCGTTAGGAACGTTACCACTCCAAAACCAACTCTCGTAAGGAACGTTACTATTCCTGAACCAACTCTCGTTAGGAACGTTACCACTCCAAAACCAACTCTCGTAAGGAACGTTACAATTCCTGAACCAACTCTCGTTAGGAACGTTACCACTCCAAAACCAACTCTCGTTAGGAACGTTACCACTCCAAAACCAACTCTCGTTAGGAACGTTACCACTCCAAAACCAACTCTCGTTAGGAACGTTACCACTCCAAAACCAACTCTCGTTAGGAACGTTACCACTCCAAAACCAACTCTCGTTAGGAACGTTACCACTACAAAACCAACTCTCGTAAGGAACGTTACTATTCCTGAACCAACTCTCGTTAGGAACGTTACCACTCCAAAACCAACTCTCGTAAGGAACGTTACTATTCCTGAACCAACTCTTGTTAGGAACGTTACCACTCCAAAACCAACTCTCGTTAGGAACGTTACCACTCCAAAACCAACTCTCGTTAGGAACGTTACCACTCCAAAACCAACTCTCGTTAGGAAAGTTACCACTCCAAAACCAACTCTCGTAAGGAACGTTACTATTCCTGAACCAACTCTCGTTAGGAACGTTACCACTCCAAAACCAACTCTCGTAAGGAACGTTACCACTCCAAAAGCAACTCTCGTAAGGAACGTTACCACTCCAAAAGCAACTCTCGTAAGGAACGTTACCACTCCAAAAGCAACTCTCGTAAGGAACGTTACCACTCCAAAAGCAACTCTCGTAAGGAACGTTACCACTCCAAAACCAACTCTCGTAAGGAACGTTACCACTCCAAAACTAACTCTCGTAAGGAACGTTACCACTCCAAAACCAACTCTCGTAAGGAACGTTACCACTCCAAAACCAACTCTCGTAAGGAACGTTACCACTCCAAAACCAACTCTCGTAAGGAACGTTACCACTCCAAAACCAACTCTCGTAAGGAACGTTACCACTCCAAAACCAACTCTCGTAAGGAACGTTACCACTCCAAAACCAACTCTCGTAAGGAACGTTACCACTCCAAAACCAACTCTCGTAAGGAACGTTACCACTCCAAAACCAACTCTCGTAAGGAACGTTACCACTCCAAAACCAACTCTCGTTAGGAACGTTACCACTCCAAAACCAACTCTCGTAAGGAACGTTACTATTCCTGAACCAACTCTCGTTAGGAACGTTACCACTCCAAAACCAACTCTCGTAAGGAACGTTACAATTCCTGAACCAACTCTTGTTAGGAACGTTACCACTCCAAAACCAACTCTCGTTAGGAACGTTACCACTCCAAAACCAACTCTCGTAAGGAACGTTACTATTCCTGAACCAACTCTCGTTAGGAACGTTACCACTCCAAAACCAACTCTCGTTAGGAACGTTACCACTCCAAAACCAACTCTCGTTAGGAAAGTTACCACTCTAAAACCAACTCTCGTAAGGAACGTTACTATTCCTGAACCAACTCTCGTTAGGAACGTTACCACTCCAAAACCAACTCTCGTAAGGAACGTTACCACTCCAAAAGCAACTCTCGTAAGGAACGTTACCACTCCAAAAGCAACTCTCGTAAGGAACGTTACCACTCCAAAAGCAACTCTCGTAAGGAACGTTACCACTCCAAAAGCAACTCTCGTAAGGAACGTTACCACTCCAAAAGCAACTCTCGTAAGGAACGTTACCACTCCAAAAGCAACTCTCGTAAGGAACGTTACCACTCCAAAACCAACTCTCGTAAGGAACGTTACCACTCCAAAACCAACTCTCGTAAGGAACGTTACCACTCCAAAACCAACTCTCGTAAGGAACGTTACCACTCCAAAACCAACTCTCGTAAGGAACGTTACCACTCCAAAACCAACTCTCGTAAGGAACGTTACCACTCCAAAACCAACTCTCGTAAGGAACGTTACCACTCCAAAACCAACTCTCGTAAGGAACGTTACCACTCCAAAACCAACTCTCGTAAGGAACGTTACCACTCCAAAACCAACTCTCGTAAGGAACGTTACCACTCAAAAACCAACTCTCGTAAGGAACGTTACCACTCCAAAACCAACTCTCGTTAGGAACGTTACCACTCCAAAACCAACTCTCGTAAGGAACGTTACAATTCCTGAACCAACTCTTGTTAGGAACGTTACCACTCCAAAACCAACTCTCGTTAGGAACGTTACCACTCCAAAACCAACTCTCGTTAGGAACGTTACCACTCCAAAACCAACTCTCGTTAGGAACGTTACCACTCCAAAACCAACTCTCGTTAGGAACGTTACCACTCCAAAACCAACTCTCGTTAGGAACGTTACCACTACAAAACCAACTCTCGTAAGGAACGTTACTATTCCTGAACCAACTCTCGTTAGGAACGTTACCACTCCAAAACCAACTCTCGTAAGGAACGTTACTATTCCTGAACCAACTCTTGTTAGGAACGTTACCACTCCAAAACCAACTCTCGTTAGGAACGTTACCACTCCAAAACCAACTCTCGTTAGGAACGTTACCACTCCAAAACCAACTCTCGTTAGGAAAGTTACCACTCCAAAACCAACTCTCGTAAGGAACGTTACTATTCCTGAACCAGCTCTCGTTAGGAACGTTACCACTCCAAAACCAACTCTCGTAAGGAACGTTACCACTCCAAAAGCAACTCTCGTAAGGAACGTTACCACTCCAAAAGCAACTCTCGTAAGGAACGTTACCACTCCAAAAGCAACTCTCGTAAGGAACGTTACCACTCCAAAAGCAACTCTCGTAAGGAACGTTACCACTCCAAAAGCAACTCTCGTAAGGAACGTTACCACTCCAAAAGCAACTCTCGTAAGGAACGTTACCACTCCAAAACCAACTCTCGTAAGGAACGTTACCACTCCAAAACCAACTCTCGTAAGGAACGTTACCACTCCAAAACCAACTCTCGTAAGGAACGTTACCACTCCAAAACCAACTCTCGTAAGGAACGTTACCACTCCAAAACCAACTCTCGTAAGGAACGTTACCACTCCAAAACCAACTCTCGTAAGGAACGTTACCACTCCAAAACCAACTCTCGTAAGGAACGTTACCACTCCAAAACCAACTCTCGTAAGGAACGTTACCACTCCAAAACCAACTCTCGTAAGGAACGTTACCACTCCAAAACCAACTCTCGTAAGGAACGTTACCACTCAAAAACCAACTCTCGTAAGGAACGTTACCACTCCAAAACCAACTCTCGTTAGGAACGTTACCACTCCAAAACCAACTCTCGTAAGGAACGTTACTATTCCTGAACCAACTCTCGTTAGGAACGTTACCACTCCAAAACCAACTCTCGTAAGGAACGTTACAATTCCTGAACCAACTCTTGTTAGGAACGTTACCACTCCAAAACCAACTCTCGTTAGGAACGTTACCACTCCAAAACCAACTCTCGTTAGGAACGTTACCACTCCAAAACCAACTCTCGTTAGGAACGTTACCACTCCAAAACCAACTCTCGTTAGGAACGTTACCACTCCAAAACCAACTCTCGTTAGGAACGTTACCACTCCAAAACCAACTCTCGTTAGGAACGTTACCACTCCAAAACCAACTCTCGTTAGGAACGTTACCACTACAAAACCAACTCTCGTAAGGAACGTTACTATTCCTGAACCAACTCTCGTTAGGAACGTTACCACTCCAAAACCAACTCTCGTAAGGAACGTTACTATTCCTGAACCAACTCTTGTTAGGAACGTTACCACTCCAAAACCAACTCTCGTTAGGAACGTTACCACTCCAAAACCAACTCTCGTTAGGAACGTTACCACTCCAAAACCAACTCTCGTTAGGAAAGTTACCACTCCAAAACCAACTCTCGTAAGGAACGTTACTATTCCTGAACCAACTCTCGTTAGGAACGTTACCACTCCAAAACCAACTCTCGTAAGGAACGTTACCACTCCAAAACCAACTCTCGTAAGGAACGTTACCACTCCAAAACCAACTCTCGTAAGGAACGTTACCACTCCAAAACCAACTCTCGTAAGGAACGTTACCACTCCAAAACCAACTCTCGTAAGGAACGTTACCACTCCAAAACCAACTCTCGTAAGGAACGTTACCACTCCAAAACCAACTCTCGTAAGGAACGTTACCACTCCAAAACCAACTCTCGTAAGGAACGTTACCACTCCAAAACCAACTCTCGTAAGGAACGTTACCACTCCAAAACCAACTCTCGTAAGGAACGTTACTATTCCTGAACCAACTCTCGTTAGGAACGTTACCACTCCAAAACCAACTCTCGTAAGGAACGTTACTATTCCTGAACCAACTCTCGTTAGGAACGTTACCACTCCTGAACCAACTCTCGTTAGGAACGTTACCACTCCTGAACCAACTCTCGTTAGGAACGTTACCACTCCTGAACCAACTCTCGTTAGGAACGTTACCACTCCTGAACCAACTCTCGTTAGGAACGTTACCACTCCTGAACCAACTCTCGTTAGGAACGTTACCACTCCTGAACCAACTCTCGTTAGGAACGTTACCACTCCTGAACCAACTCTCGTTAGGAACGTTACCACTCCTGAACCAACTCTCGTTAGGAACGTTACCACTCCAAAACCAACTCTCGTAAGGAACGTTACTATTCCTGAACCAACTCTCGTTAGGAACGTTACCACTCCAAAACCAACTCTCGTAAAGAACTTTACCACTCCAAAACCAACTCTCGTAAAGAACGTTACCACTCCAAAACCAACTCTCGTTAAGAACGTTACCACTCCAAAACCAACTCTCGTAAGGAACGTTACTATTCCTGAACCAACTCTCGTTAGGAACCTTACCACTCCAAAACCAACTCTCGTTAGGAACGTTACCACTCCAAAACCAACTCTCGTTAGGAACGTTACCACTCCAAAACCAACTCTCGTTAGGAACGTTACCACTCCAAAACCAACTCTCGTTAGGAACGTTACCACTCCAAAACCAACTCTCGTTATTAACGTTACCACTCCAAAACCAACTCTCGTTAGGAACGTTACCACTCCAGAACCAACTCTCATAAGGAACGTTACCACTCCAAAACCAACTCTCGTAAGGAACGTTACTATTCCTGAACCAACTCTCGTTAGGAACGTTACCACTCCAAAACCAACTCTCGTAAGGAACGTTACCACTCCAAAACCAACTCTCGTAAGGAACGTTACTATTCCTGAACCAACTCTCGTTAGGAACGTTACCACTCCAAAACCAACTCTCGTAAGGAACGTTACTATTCCTGAACCAACTCTCGTAAGGAACGTTACTATTCCTGAACCAACTCTCGTAAGGAACGTTACCACTCCAAAACCAACTCTCGTAAGGAACGTTACCACTCCAAAACCAACTCTCGTAAGGAACGTTACCACTCCAAAACCAACTCTCGTAAGGAACGTTACTATTCCTGAACCAACTCTCGTAAGGAACGTTACTATTCCTGAACCAACTCTCGTTAGGAACGTTACCACTCCAAAACCAACTCTCGTAAAGAACGTTACCACCACAAAACCAACTCTCGTTAGGAACGTTACCACTCCAAAACCAACTCTCGTAAGGAACGTTACCACTCCAAAACCAACTCTCGTAAGGAACGTTACCACTCCAAAACCAACTCTCGTAAGGAACGTTACCACTCCAAAACCAACTCTCGTAAGGAACGATACCACTCCAAAACCAACTCTCGTAAGGAACGTTACTATTCCTGAACGAACTCTCGTTAGGAACGGTACTACTCCAAAACCAACTCTCGTAAGGAACGTTACTATTCCTGAACCAACTCTTGTTAGGAACGTTACCACTCCAAAACCAACTCTCGTTAGGAACGTTACCACTCCAAAACCCACTCTCGTTAGGAACGTTACCACTCCAAAACCCACTCTCGTTAGGAACGTTACCACTCCAAAACCCACTCTCGTTAGGAACGTTACCACTCCAAAACCCACTCTCGTTAGGAACGTTACCACTCCAAAACCCACTCTCGTTAGGAACGTTACCACTCCAAAACCCACTCTCGTTAGGAACGTTACCACTCCAAAACCCACTCTCGTTAGGAACGATACCACTCCAAAACCCACTCTCGTTAGGAACGTTACCACTCCAAAACCAACTCTCGTTAGGAACGTTACCACTCCAAAACCAACTCTCGTTAGGAACGTTACCACTCCAAAACCAACTCTCGTAAGGAACGTTACCACTCTAAAACCAACTCTCGTAAGGAACGTTACTATTCCTGAACCAACTCTCGTTAGGAACGTTACCACTCCAAAACCAACTCTCGTAAAGAACGTTACCACTCCAAAACCAACTCTCGTTAGGAACGTTACCACTCCAAAACCAACTCTCGTAAGGAACGTTACCACTCCAAAACCAACTCTCGTAAGGAACGTTACTATTCCTGAACCAACTCTCGTTAGGAACGTTACTACTCCAAAACCAACTCTCGTAAGGAACGTTACTATTCCTGAACCAACTCTTGTTAGGAACGTTACCACTCCAAAACCAACTCTCGTTAGGAACGTTACCACTCCAAAACCAACTCTCGTTAGGAACGTTACCACTCCAAAACCAACTCTCGTTAGGAAAGTTACCACTCCAAAACCAACTCTCGTAAGGAACGTTACTATTCCTGAACCAACTCTCGTTAGGAACGTTACCACTCCAAAACCAACTCTCGTAAGGAACGTTACTATTCCTGAACCAACTCTCATTAGGAACGTTACCACTCCAAAACCGACTCTCGTAAGGAACGTTACTATTCCTGAACCAACTCTCGTTAGGAACGTTACCACTCCAAAACCAACTCTCGTAAGGAACGTTACTATTCCTGAACCAACTCTCGTTAGGAACGTTACCACTCCAAAACCAACTCTCGTAAGGAACGTTACCACTCCAAAACCAACTCTCGTAAGGAATGTTACCACTCCAAAACCAACTCTCGTAAGGAACGTTACCACTCCAAAACCAACTCTCGTAAGGAACGTTACCACTCCAAAACCAACTCTCGTAAGGAACGTTACCACTCCAAAACCAACTCTCGTAAGGAACGTTACCACTCCAAAACCAACTCTCGTAAGGAACGTTACCACTCCAAAACCAACTCTCGTAAGGAACGTTACCACTCCAAAACCAACTCTCGTAAGGAACGTTACCACTCCAAAACCAACTCTCGTAAGGAACGTTACCACTCCAAAACCAACTCTCGTAAGGAACGTTACTATTCCTGAACCAACTCTCGTTAGGAACGTTACCACTCCTGAACCAACTCTCGTTAGGAACGTTACCACTCCTGAACCAACTCTCGTTAGGAACGTTACCACTCCTGAACCAACTCTCGTTAGGAACGTTACCACTCCTGAACCAACTCTCGTTAGGAACGTTACCACTCCTGAACCAACTCTCGTTAGGAACGTTACCACTCCTGAACCAACTCTCGTTAGGAACGTTACCACTCCTGAACCAACTCTCGTTAGGAACGTTACCACTCCTGAACCAACTCTCGTTAGGAACGTTACCACTCCTGAACCAACTCTCGTTAGGAACGTTACCACTCCTGAACCAACTCTCGTTAGGAACGTTACCACTCCTGAACCAACTCTCGTTAGGAACGTTACCACTCCTGAACCAACTCTCGTTAGGAACGTTACCACTCCTGAACCAACTCTCGTTAGGAACGTTACCACTCCTGAACCAACTCTCGTTAGGAACGTTACCACTCCTGAACCAACTCTCGTTAGGAACGTTACCACTCCTGAACCAACTCTCGTTAGGAACGTTACCACTCCTGAACCAACTCTCGTTAGGAACGTTACCACTCCAAAACCAACTCTCGTAAGGAACGTTACTATTCCTGAACCAACTCTCGTTAGGAACGTTACCACTCCAAAACCAACTCTCGTTAGGAACGTTACCACTCCAAAACCAACTCTCGTTAGGAACGTTACCACTCCAAAACCAACTCTCGTTAGGAACGTTACCACTCCAAAACCAACTCTCGTTAGGAACGTTACCACTCCAAAACCAACTCTCGTAAGGAACGTTACCACTCCAAAACCAACTCTCGTAAGGAACGTTACTATTCCTGAACCAACTCTCGTTAGGAACGTTACCACTCCAAAACCAACTCTCGTAAGGAACGTTACTATTCCAGAACCAACTCTCGTTAGGAACGTTACCACTCCAAAACCAACTCTCGTAAGGAACGTTACTATTCCTGAACCAACTCTCGTTAGGAACGTTACCACTCCAAAACCAACTCTCGTAAGGAACGTTACCACTCCAAAACCAACTCTCGTAAGGAACGTTACTATTCCTGAACCAACTCTCGTTAGGAACGTTACCACTCCAAAACCAACTCTCGTAAGGAACGTTACTATTCCTGAACCAACTCTCGTAAGGAACGTTACTATTCCTGAACCAACTCTCGTAAGGAACGTTACCACTCCAAAACCAACTCTCGTAAGGAACGTTACCACTCCAAAACCAACTCTCGTAAGGAACGTTACCACTCCAAAACCAACTCTCGTAAGGAACGTTACCACTCCAAAACCAACTCTCGTAAGGAACGTTACCACTCCAAAACCAACTCTCGTAAGGAACGTTACTATTCCTGAACCAACTCTCGTAAGGAACGTTACTATTCCTGAACCAACTCTCGTAAGGAACGTTACTATTCCTGAACCAACTCTCGTTAGGAACGTTACCACTCCAAAACCAACTCTCGTAAAGAACGTTACCACCACAAAACCAACTCTCGTTAGGAACGTTACCACTCCAAAACCAACTCTCGTTAGGAACGTTACCACTCCAAAACCAACTCTCGTTAGGAACGTTACCACTCCAAAACCAACTCTCGTTAGGAACGTTACCACTCCAAAACCAACTCTCGTAAGGAACGTTACCACTCCAAAACCAACTCTCGTAAGGAACGTTACTATTCCTGAACCAACTCTCGTTAGGAACGTTACCACTCCAAAACCAACTCTCGTAAGGAACGTTACTATTCCAGAACCAACTCTCTATAGGAACGTTACCACTCCAAAACCAACTCTCGTAAGGAACGTTACTATTCCTGAACCAACTCTCGTTAGGAACGTTACCACTCCAAAACCAACTCTCGTAAGGAACGTTACCACTCCAAAACCAACTCTCGTAAGGAACGTTACTATTCCTGAACCAACTTTCGTTAGGAACGTTACCACTCCAAAACCAACTCTCGTAAGGAACGTTACTATTCCTGAACCAACTCTCGTAAGGAACGTTACTATTCCTGAACCAACTCTCGTAAGGAATGTTACTATTCCTGAACCAACTCTCGTAAGGAACGTTACCACTCCAAAACCAACTCTCGTAAGGAGCGTTACCACTCCAAAACCAACTCTCGTAAGGAACGTTACCACTCCAAAACCAACTCTCGTAAGGAACGTTACTATTCCTGAACCAACTCTCGTAAGGAACGTTACTATTCCTGAACCAACTCTCGTTAGGAACGTTACCACTCCAAAACCAACTCTCGTAAGGAACGTGACCACTCCAAAACCAACTCTCGTAAGGAACGTGACCACTCCAAAACCAACTCTCGTAAGGAACGTTACCACTCCAAAACCAACTCTCGTAAGGAACGTTACCACTCCAAAACCAACTCTCGTAAGGAACGTTACCACTCCAAAACCAACTCTCGTCAGGAACGTTACCACTCCAAAACCAACTCTCGTCAGGAACGTTACCACTCCAAAACCAACTCTCGTCAGGAACGTTACCACTCCAAAACCAACTCTCGTCAGGAACGTTACCACTCCAAAACCAACTCTCGTCAGGAACGTTACCACTCCAAAACCAACTCTCGTCAGGAACGTTACCACTCCAAAACCAACTCTCGTAAGGAACGTTACCACTCCAAAACCAACTCTCGTAAGGAACGTTACCACTCCAAAACCAACTCTCGTAAGGAACGTTACTATTCCTGAACCAACTCTCGTTAGGAACGTTACCACTCCAAAACCAACTCTCGTAAGGAACGTTACTTTTCCTGAACCAACTCTCGTAAGGAAAGTTACCACTCCAAAACCAACTCTCGTAAGGAACGTTACCACTCCAAAACCAACTCTCGTAAGGAACGTTACCACTCCAAAACCAACTCTCGTAAGGAACGTTACCACTCCAAAACCAACTCTCGTAAGGAACGTTACCACTCCAAAACCAACTCTCGTCAGGAACGTTACCACTCCAAAACCAACTCTCGTCAGGAACGTTACCACTCCAAAACCAACTCTCGTCAGGAACGTTACCACTCCAAAACCAACTCTCGTCAGGAACGTTACCGCTCCAAAACCAACTCTCGTCAGGAACGTTACCGCTCCAAAACCAACTCTCGTCAGGAACGTTACCGCTCCAAAACCAACTCTCGTAAGGAACGTTACCGCTCCAAAACCAACTCTCGTAAGGAACGTTACTATTCCTGAACCAACTCTCGTTAGGAACGTTACCACTCCAAAACCAACTCTCTTAAAGAACGTTACTATTCCTGAACCAACTCTCGTAAGGAACGTTACCACTCCAAAACCAACTCTCGTAAGGAACGTTACCACTCCAAAACCAACTCTCGTAAGCAACGTTACTATTCCTGAACCAACTCTCGTTAGGAACGTTACCACTCCAAAACCAACTCTCGTAAGGAACGTTACTATTCCAGTACCAACTCTCGTTAGGAACGTTACCACTCCAAAACCAACTCTCGTAAGGAACGTTACTATTCCTGAACCAACTCTCGTTAGGAACGTTACCACTCCAAAACCAACTCTCGTAAGGAACGTTACCACTCCAAAACCAACTCTCGTAAGGAACGTTACTATTCCTGAACCAACTCTCGTTAGGAACGTTACCACTCCAAAACCAACTCTCGTAAGCAACGTTACTATTCCTGAACCAACTCTCGTCAGGAACGTTACCACTCCAAAACCAACTCTCGTAAGGAACGTTACCGCTCCAAAACCAACTCTCGTAAGGAACGTTACCGCTCCAAAACCAACTCTCTTAAGGAACGTTACCGCTCCAAAACCAACTCTCGTAAGGAACGTTACCACTCCAAAACCAACTCTCGTAAGGAACGTTACCGCTCCAAAACCAACTCTCGTAAGGAACGTTACCGCTCCAAAACCAACTCTCGTAAGGAACGTTACCGCTCCAAAACCAACTCTCGTAAGGAACGTTACCACTCCAAAACCAACTCTCGTAAGGAACGTTACTATTCCTGAACCAACTCTCGTTAGGAACGTTACCACTCCAAAACCAACTCTCTTAAAGAACGTTACTATTCCTGAACCAACTCTCGTTAGGAACGTTACCACTCCAAAACCAACTCTCGTAAGGAACGTTACCACTCCAAAACCAACTCTCGTAAGCAACGTTACTATTCCTGAACCAACTCTCGTTAGGAATGTTACCACTCCAAAACCAACTCTCGTAAGGAACGTTACTATTCCAGTACCAACTCTCGTTAAGAACGTTACCACTCCAAAACCAACTCTCGTAAGGAACGTTACTATTCCTGAACCAACTCTCGTAAGGAACGTTACTATTCCTGAACCAACTCTCGTTAGGAACGTTACCACTCCAAAACCAACTCTCGTAAGCAACGTTACTATTCCTGAACCAACTCTCGTTAGGAACGTTACCACTCCAAAACCAACTCTCGTAAGGAACGTTACCACTCCAAAACCAACTCTCGTCAGGAACGTTACCACTCCAAAACCAACTCTCGTCAGGAACGTTACCACTCCAAAACCAACTCTCGTCAGGAACGTTACCACTCCAAAACCAACTCTCGTCAGGAACGTTACCACTCCAAAACCAACTCTCGTCAGGAACGTTACCACTCCAAAACCAACTCTCGTCAGGAACGTTACCACTCCAAAACCAACTCTCGTAAGGAACGTTACCACTCCAAAACCAACTCTCGTAAGGAACGTTACCGCTCCAAAACCAACTCTCGTAAGGAACGTTACCGCTCCAAAACCAACTCTCGTAAGGAACGTTACCGCTCCAAAACCAACTCTCGTAAGGAACGTTACCGCTCCAAAACCAACTCTCGTAAGGAACGTTACCACTCCAAAACCAACTCTCGTAAGGAACGTTACTATTCCTGAACCAACTCTCGTTAGGAACGTTACCACTCCAAAACCAACTCTCTTAAAGAACGTTACTATTCCTGAACCAACTCTCGTTAGGAACGTTACCACTCCAAAACCAACTCTCGTAAGGAACGTTACCACTCCAAAACCAACTCTCGTAAGCAACGTTACTATTCCTGAACCAACTCTCGTTAGGAACGTTACCACTCCAAAACCAACTCTCGTAAGGAACGTTACTATTCCTGAACCAACTCTCGTTAGGAACGTTACCACTCCAAAACCAACTCTCGTAAGGAACGTTACCACTCCAAAACCAACTCTCGTAAGGAACGTTACTATTCCTGAACCAACTCTCGTTAGGAACGTTACCACTCCAAAACCAACTCTCGTAAGGAACGTTACTATTCCTGAACCAACTCTCGTAAGGAACGTTACTATTCCTGAACCAACTCTCGTAAGGAACGTTACTATTCCTGAACCAACTCTCGTAAGGAACGTTACCACTCCAAAACCAACTCTCGTAAGGAACGTTACCACTCCAAAACCAACTCTCGTAAGGAACGTTACCACTCCAAAACCAACTCTCGTAAGGAACGTTACCACTCCAAAACCAACTCTCGTAAGGAACGTTACCACTCCAAAACCAACTCTCGTAAGGAACGTTACCACTCCAAAACCAACTCTCGTAAGGAACGTTACTATTCCTGAACCAACTCTCGTAAGGAACGTTACTATTCCTGAACCAACTCTCGTAAGGAACGTTACTATTCCTGAACCAACTCTCGTAAGGAACGTTACTATTCCTGAACCAACTCTCGTAAGGAACGTTACTATTCCTGAACCAACTCTCGTAAGGAACGTTACTATTCCTGAACCAACTCTCGTAAGGAACGTTACTATTCCTGAACCAACTCTCGTTATTAACGTTACCACTCCAAAACCAACTCTCGTAAGGAACGTTACCGCTCCAAAACCAACTCTCGTAAGGAACGTTACCACTCCAAAACCAACTCTCGTAAGGAACGTTACTATTCCTGAACCAACTCTCGTAAGGAACGTTACCGCTCCAAAACCAACTCTCGTAAGGAACGTTACCGCTCCAAAACCAACTCTCGTAAGGAACGTTACCACTCCAAAACCAACTCTCGTAAGGAACGTTACTATTCCTGAACCAACTCTCGTTAGGAACGTTACCACTCCAAAACCAACTCTCTTAAAGAACGTTACTATTCCTGAACCAACTCTCGTTAGGAACGTTACCACTCCAAAACCAACTCTCGTAAGGAACGTTACCACTCCAAAACCAACTCTCGTAAGCAACGTTACTATTCCTGAACCAACTCTCGTTAGGAACGTTACCACTCCAAAACCAACTCTCGTAAGGAACGTTACTATTCCAGTACCAACTCTCGTTAGGAACGTTACCACTCCAAAACCAACTCTCGTAAGGAACGTTACTATTCCTGAACCAACTCTCGTAAGGAACGTTACTATTCCTGAACCAACTCTCGTAAGGAACGTTACTATTCCTGAACCAACTCTCGTTAGGAACGTTACCACTCCAAAACCAACTCTCGTAAGCAACGTTACTATTCCTGAACCAACTCTCGTTAGGAACGTTACCACTCCAAAACCAACTCTCGTAAGGAACGTTACTACTCCAAAACCAACTCTCGTCTGGAACGTTACCACTCCAAAACCAACTCTCGTCAGGAACGTTACCACTCCAAAACCAACTCTCGTCAGGAACGTTACCACTCCAAAACCAACTCTCGTCAGGAACGTTACCACTCCAAAACCAACTCTCGTCAGGAACGTTACCACTCCAAAACCAACTCTCGTAAGGAACGTTACCACTCCAAAACCAACTCTCGTAAGGAACGTTACCGCTCCAAAACCAACTCTCGTAAGGAACGTTACCGCTCCAAAACCAACTCTCGTAAGGAACGTTACCACTCCAAAACCAACTCTCGTAAGGAACGTTACTATTCCTGAACCAACTCTCGTTAGGAACGTTACCACTCCAAAACCAACTCTCTTAAAGAACGTTACTATTCCTGAACCAACTCTCGTTAGGAACGTTACCACTCCAAAACCAACTCTCGTAAGGAACGTTACCACTCCAAAACCAACTCTCGTAAGGAACGTTACTATTCCTGAACCAACTCTCGTTAGGAACGTTACCACTCCAAAACCAACTCTCGTAAGGAACGTTACTATTCCTGAACCAACTCTCGTTAGGAACGTTACCACTCCAAAACCAACTCTCGTAAGGAACGTTACTATTCCTGAACCAACTCTCGTTAGGAACGTTACCACTCCAAAACCAACTCTCGTAAGGAACGTTACTATTCCTGAACCAACTCTTGTTAGGAACGTTACCACTCTAAAACCAACTCTCGTTAGGAACGTTACCACTCTAAAACTAACTCTCGTTAGGAACGTTACCAATCTAAAACCAACTCTCGTTAGGAACGTTACCACTCTAAAACCAACTCTCGTTAGGAACGTTACCACTCCAAAACCAACTCTCGTTAGGAACGTTACTATTCCTGAACCAACTCTCGTTAGGAACGTTACTATTCCTGAACCAACTCTCGTTAGGAACGTTACTATTCCTGAACCAACTCTCGTTAGGAACGTTACCACTCCAAAACCAACTCTCGTAAGGAACGTTACCACTCCAAAACCAACTCTCGTAAGGAACGTTACCACTCCAAAACCAACTCTCGTAAGGAACGTTACCACTCCAAAACCAACTCTCGTAAGGAACGTTACCACTCCAAAACCAACTCTCGTAAGGAACGTTACCACTCCAAAACCAACTCTCGTAAGGAACGTTACCACTCCAAAACCAACTCTCGTAAGGAACGTTACCACTCCAAAACCAACTCTCGTAAGGAACGTTACCACTCCAAAACCAACTCTCGTAAGGAACGTTACTATTCCTGAACCAACTCTCGTAAGGAACGTTACCACTCCAAAACCAACTCTCGTAAGGAACGTTACCACTCCAAAACCAACTCTCGTAAGGAACGTTACCACTCCAAAACCAACTCTCGTAAGGAACGTTACCACTCCAAAACCAACTCTCGTAAGGAACGTTACCACTCCAAAACCAACTCTCGTAAGGAACGTTACCACTCCAAAACCAACTCTCGTAAGGAACGTTACCACTCCAAAACCAACTCTCGTAAGGAACGTTACCACTCCAAAACCAACTCTCGTAAGGAACGTTACCGCTCCAAAACCAACTCTCGTAAGGAACGTTACCGCTCCAAAACCAACTCTCGTAAGGAACGTTACCACTCCAAAACCAACTCTCGTAAGGAACGTTACTATTCCTGAACCAACTCTCGTTAGGAACGTTACTATTCCTGAACCAACTCTCGTAAGGAACGTTACTATTCCTGAACCAACTCTCGTAAGGAACGTTACTATTCCTGAACCAACTCTCGTAAGGAACGTTACTATTCCTGAACCAACTCTCGTTAGGAACGTTACCACTCCAAAACCAACTCTCGTAAAGAACGTTACCGCTCCAAAACCAACTCTCGTAAGGAACGTTACCGCTCCAAAACCAACTCTCGTAAGGAACGTTACCACTCCAAAACCAACTCTCGTAAGGAACGTTACTATTCCTGAACCAACTCTCGTTAGGAACGTTACCACTCCAAAACCAACTCTCTTAAAGAACGTTACTATTCCTGAACCAACTCTCGTTAGGAACGTTACCACTCCAAAACCAACTCTCGTAAGGAACGTTACCACTCCAAAACCAACTCTCGTAAGCAACGTTACTATTCCTGAACCAACTCTCGTTAGGAACGTTACCACTCCAAAACCAACTCTCGTAAGGAACGTTACTATTCCAGTACCAACTCTCGTTAGGAACGTTACCACTCCAAAACCAACTCTCGTAAGGAACGTTACTAGTCCTGAACCAACTCTCGTAAGGAACGTTACTATTCCTGAACCAACTCTCGTTAGGAACGTTACCACTCCAAAACCAACTCTCGTAAGCAACGTTACTATTCCTGAACCAACTCTCGTTAGGAACGTTACCACTCCAAAACCAACTCTCGTCAGGAACGTTACCACTCCAAAACCAACTCTCGTCAGGAACGTTACCACTCCAAAACCAACTCTCGTCAGGAACGTTACCACTCCAAAACCAACTCTCGTCAGGAACGTTACCACTCCAAAACCAACTCTCGTCAGGAACGTTACCACTCCAAAACCAACTCTCGTCAGGAACGTTACCACTCCAAAACCAACTCTCGTAAGGAACGTTACCACTCCAAAACCAACTCTCGTAAGGAACGTTACCGCTCCAAAACCAACTCTCGTAAGGAACGTTACCGCTCCAAAACCAACTCTCGTAAGGAACGTTACCACTCCAAAACCAACTCTCGTAAGGAACGTTACTATTCCTGAACCAACTCTCGTTAGGAACGTTACCACTCCAAAACCAACTCTCTTAAAGAACGTTACTATTCCTGAACCAACTCTCGTTAGGAACGTTACCACTCCAAAACCAACTCTCGTAAGGAACGTTACCACTCCAAAACCAACTCTCGTAAGGAACGTTACTATTCCTGAACCAACTCTCGTTAGGAACGTTACCACTCCAAAACCAACTCTCGTAAGGAACGTTACTATTCCTGAACCAACTCTCGTAAGGAACGTTACCACTCCAAAACCAACTCTCGTAAGGAACGTTACCACTCCAAAACCAACTCTCGTAAGGAACGTTACCACTCCAAAACCAACTCTCGTAAGGAACGTTACCACTCCAAAACCAACTCTCGTAAGGAACGTTACCACTCCAAAACCAACTCTCGTAAGGAACGTTACTATTCCTGAACCAACTCTCGTAAGGAACGTTACTATTCCTGAACCAACTCTCGTAAGGAACGTTACTATTCCTGAACCAACTCTCGTAAGGAACGTTACTATTCCTGAACCAACTCTCGTAAGGAACGTTACTATTCCTGAACCATCTCTCGTAAGGAACGTTACTATTCCTGAACCAACTCTCGTTATTAACGTGACCACTCCAAAACCAACTCTCGTAAGGAACGTTACCACTCCAAAACCAACTCTCGTAAGGAACGTTACCACTCCAAAACCAACTCTCGTAAGGAACGTTACTATTCCTGAACCAACTCTCGTTAGGAACGTTACCACTCCAAAACCAACTCTCGTCAGGAACGTTACCACTCCAAAACCAACTCTCGTCAGGAACGTTACCACTCCAAAACCAACTCTCGTCAGGAACGTTACCACTCCAAAACCAACTCTCGTCAGGAACGTTACCACTCCAAAACCAACTCTCGTCAGGAACGTTACCACTCCAAAACCAACTCTCGTCAGGAACGTTACCGCTCCAAAACCAACTCTCGTCAGGAACGTTACCGCTCCAAAACCAACTCTCGTCAGGAACGTTACCGCTCCAAAACCAACTCTCGTAAGGAACGTTACCGCTCCAAAACCAACTCTCGTAAGGAACGTTACCGCTCCAAAACCAACTCTCGTAAGGAACGTTACCGCTCCAAAACCAACTCTCGTAAGGAACGTTACCGCTCCAAAACCAACTCTCGTAAGGAACGTTACCACTCCAAAACCAACTCTCGTAAGGAACGTTACTATTCCTGAACCAACTCTCGTAAGGAACGTTACTATTCCTGAACCAACTCTCGTTATTAACGTTACCACTCCAAAACCAACTCTCGTAAGGAACGTTACCACTCCAAAACCAACTCTCGTAAGGAACGTTACCACTCCAAAAGCAACTCTCGTAAGGAACGTTACTATTCCTGAACCAACTCTCGTTAGGAACGTTACCACTCCAAAACCAACTCTCGCAAGGAACGTTACCACTCCAAAACCAACTCTCGCAAGGAACGTTACCACTCCAAAACCAACTCTCGCAAGGAACGTTACCACTCCAAAACCAACTCTCGTAAGGAACGTTACCACTCCAAAACCAACTCTCGTAAGGAACGTTACCACTCCAAAACCAACTCTCGTAAGGAACGTTACTATTCCTGAACCAACTCTCGTAAGGAACGTTACTATTCCTGAACCAACTCTCGTTAGGAACGTTACCACTCCAAAACCAACTCTCGTAAGGAACGTTACTATTCCTGAACCAACTCTCGTTAGGAACGTTACCACTCCAAAACCAACTCTCGTAAGGAACGTTACTATTCCTGAACCAACTCTCGTTAGGAACGTTACCACTCCAAAACCAACTCTCGTAAGGAACGTTACTATTCCTGAACCAACTCTTGTTAGGAACGTTACCACTCTAAAACCAACTCTCGTTAGGAACGTTACCACTCTAAAACCAACTCTCGTTAGGAACGTTACCACTCCAAAACCAACTCTCGTAAGGAACGTTACTATTCTTGAACCAACTCTCGTTAGGAACGTTACTATTCCTGAACCAACTCTCGTTAGGAACGTTACTATTCCTGAACCAACTCTCGTTAGGAACGTTACCACTCCAAAACCAACTCTCGTAAGGAACGTTACCACTCCAAAACCAACTCTCGTAAGGAACGTTACCACTCCAAAACCAACTCTCGTAAGGAACGTTACCACTCCAAAACCAACTCTCGTAAGGAACGTTACCACTCCAAAACCAACTCTCGTAAGGAACGTTACCACTCCAAAACCAACTCTCGTAAGGAACGTTACCACTCCAAAACCAACTCTCGTAAGGAACGTTACCACTCCAAAACCAACTCTCGTAAGGAACGTTACCACTCCAAAACCAACTCTCGTAAGGAACGTTACCACTCCAAAACCAACTCTCGTAAGGAACGTTACCACTCCAAAACCAACTCTCGTAAGGAACGTTACCACTCCAAAACCAACTCTCGTAAGGAACGTTACCACTCCAAAACCAACTCTCGTAAGGAACGTTACCACTCCAAAACCAACTCTCGTAAGGAACGTTACCACTCCAAAACCAACTCTCGTAAGGAACGTTACCACTCCAAAACCAACTCTCGTAAGGAACGTTACCACTCCAAAACCAACTCTCGTAAGGAACGTTACTATTCCTGAACCAACTCTCGTAAGGAACGTTACCACTCCAAAACCAACTCTCGTAAGGGACGTTACCACTCCAAAACCAACTCTCGTAAGGAACGGTACCGCTCCAAAACCAACTCTCGTAAGGAACGTTACCGCTCCAAAACCAACTCTCGTAAGGAACGTTACCACTCCAAAACCAACTCTCGTAAGGAACGTTACTATTCCTGAACCAACTCTCGTAAGGAACGTTACTATTCCTGAACCAACTCTCGTTAGGAACGTTACTATTCCTGAACCAACTCTCGTAAGGAACGTTACTATTCCTGAACCAACTCTCGTAAGGAACGTTACTATTCCTGAACCAACTCTCGTAAGGAACGTTACTATTCCTGAACCAACTCTCGTAAGGAACGTTACTATTCCTGAACCAACTCTCGTTAGGAACGTTACCACTCCAAAACCAACTCTCGTTAGGAACGTTACCACTCCAAAACCAACTCTCGTAAAGAACGTTACTATTCCTGAACCAACTCTCGTTAGGAACGTTACCACTCCAAAACCAACTCTGGTAAGGAACGTTACCACTCCAAAACCAACTCTGGTAAGGAACGTTACCACTCCAAAACCAACTCTCGTAAGGAACGTTACTATTCCTGAACCAGCTCTCGTTAGGAACGTTACCACTCCAAAACCAACTCTCGTAAGGAACGTTACTATTCCTGAACCAACTCTCGTAAGGAACGTTACTATTCCTGAACCAACTCTCGTAAGGAACGTTACCACTCCAAAACCAACTCTCGTAAGGAACGTTACCACTCCAAAACCAACTCTTGTTAGGAACGTTACCACTCCAAAACCAACTCTCGTAAGGAACGTTACTATTCCTGAACCAACTCTCGTTAGGAACGTTACCACTCCAAAACCATCTCTCGAGTGGAACTTTACCACTCCAAAACCAACTCTCGCAAGGAACTTTACCACTCCAAAACCAACTCTCGCAATTAACTTTACCACTCCAAAACCAACTCTCGCAAGGAACTTTACCACTCCAAAACCAACTCTCGCAAGGAACTTTACCACTCCAATACCAACTCTCGCAAGGAACTTTACCACTCCAATACCAACTCTCGCAAGGAACTTTACCACTCCAATACCAACTCTCGTTACTACTACACAGCCAAAACCCGAAAGCAACGTTAGTTCTCGTAAACCGACTCTCGCAAAAACCATTACTTCACCGCAGCCAACACCTATATGGAATTTCTTTACTCCAAAGTCAACACCTGTTCTTAACATTACTACTCCAAAGCCGACGACCTTACGGAACGTTACTTCTCCAAAGCCAACTCATGTTTGGCATTTTAGTACTTCAAAAGCAACTTTCGAAAAAAACATTTCTTCTCAAAAGGCAACACTGGCATTTAATGTTTTTACTTCAAAGCCTACCCCCAAAATCATTTCTAATAAGCCTACACTTCTAATGAACTTTACTTCTTCTAAATCAACACTATTTAGTGTTACTAATTTAAAGTCGACTCTTTTTATAAAGGAAACGAAACTGTTCATTAATTTAACATCTCCCAAACCTACAAAGGTGAAGATTTTTACTTCACCAAAACCTACAATAAACAGGATTGTCCCTACAGCAAATGTATCGTTATTTTCGAACATAACTATTGCCCAGCCGACGTTCATAATTCATACTCTTAATCCGACATTGGTGAGGAATTTCACAACGCCAAAGCCAACATTAATGACGAATATAACTATGCCACAGCCAACATTCTTAAGACATATAACTACGCTAAGGCCGACGTCGGTGAGCTCAAATCCTTCAATAATCTCGAAAGTAACTTTTGCACAACCAACATTTTTCGGCCATTTTATAACTTTAAAACCGACATTGGTGAAGAATTTCACAATGACAAAGCCAACAACTACAACTAATTCTTCATTAATCTCTAATGTAACTTTGCCACAACCTACGCTCTTACGGAATGTTACTTCTTTAAAACCGACTATAGGTCAAAAGGTAACTACGATAGAAATGGAATCGTTTAGGACAACTCCTAAACCTACAATAGTTGAGATTTTTACTACACCAAAATCTACTATAAGAAGGATTCTTACTACACCCAAACCATCATTACTTTGGAACGTAACTAAGCCACAGCCTACATTCGCAAGACGTTTCACTACCCCAAAGCCGACACTGGTGAAGATTTTTACAACGCCAAAACCATCAATAGTGAGGATTGTCACTACACCTGAACATACATTAATCTCGAACTTAACTTCACCACAGCGAACACTGTTAACCAATGCTACTTATTTAATGCCAACACTGAATATGAACCTAACTACAATAAGAACGATACTACCTACATTAGTGAGGATTGTCACTACACCAAAACCTTCATTAATTTCGATCGTCACTATACCACATCCAAAAGTCACTTCACGCTCAACAAAAATGGGTTGGCTTCCAAAAACCGGTGAAGACTATTACGTGTTTTATTCGCTTCCGCCAAATTATCAAAGCAGTTTTGTGCAGCAGTTATCTACAGCTGTAACTTCAAAATCGGATAGTGCGAAATTTACAGCGTCGAAGCCATTGTCGACATCAACTAGGAATTTAACCACGCTATTTTTTTCAGCGCCAGTGAATCAAACTACCGGAATTTTGTTTGTGGATAAGAATCAACCCACGGCACGCCCAAGAATGGTTACTAATCATACTACATCATTGTCGACAATGTCTCCAGAATGTAAATTTAGGTTCAAATTTGGTGTAAGATTCAAGTTTAACTGTTCAACTGTTAAAAGACCGTCTAGTTTGACTTCTGAACAATTCCTGATTAAGACCACAACACCTGGATTAAAACCGGAGCTTACCACTGTTGCTAAAACAAGCTCGATAACGCCTCAATTTATTCAATCGTCGACTTCGCCCGTATTACTTAATAGCACGGAATGTAAATTTAGATTAAAATTCAAGTTTAGATTTGGCGTAAAATGTTTTCCTAGAAATGGCACTTTTGAAAATACAACATTTTGCAATGAATCTTTTCCTACAACTCCAAATTTGGTAAAAACTACTTCGATTGGTAAAACGCCGACTCCCTCCAGAAAAACACACGTCACTAGATTGACGACGGAGCCAGTTGCTACCAATAAGATTACGGAATGTAAATTTAAATTTAAATTTGGACTTCGATTTAAATTTAAATGCATTAACCAAACAAACCAAACTAGCCCAATGAGAGTTACGACAAGAAGGTCTCGCTATTTTACTGCAACGCGCAAACGATTATTTGACATAACCAGTACTTTGCAATCTGGCATGTCCACGATACAACCCAAAGATAAAACTACATCAAGAACCCAAATATATATCACACCGAAACCAAAGTATGATAACATTAGTAGCACGATGGAATCGAAAATTAAATCTGTTGAAGGTGAAAATTCAACCGATATAACTTACAAAAGAACTACAGATATTGGATTTCTAGACAAGACCGGTGACGACTACTTTTTTATTTACACGTTACGACTCAGGAACCTAAGTACTTCAGTTCCTTCATTAGTAACGACGCCACGAGAACTTCCTATTACTTCAACTTCGAAATTAAAAAATGGTACTGAAAGTAATTTAACTGCTACATCGAAGATGGGATGGCTAGATGAAACAGGGGAAGACTATTATGTCTTGTATACTCTTCCGCCGATGAATCGAAGCAGTTCAGTTAAGCAACTGCATACAATTATGCCAACCAGTACTGATCGCGACAAATTTACATTGAACCCGAATAATACTTCCGGTACCACTGTTATGGGATGGCTTGACCAGACCGATGAAGATTATTATTTTATTTACGCTCTCAAACCTAATAAAACCGCTTCAGTGAAACCATTTGTATTTTGGTGGGAAAAAAGCTGTTCCATAAATTTTACCAGTTCCACCAAGGCGGTTGCAACAGAGGTACCACCAGTAAAATGGGCTGAACATACCGGAAATGACGTACCATTTTTTTGGTGGGAAAATGAATGTTCCAAGAAACATACCAGTAATATGGTCACCTCATCCGTAAAACTACCAGCAGGGGCAATCCATCCGTTTGATTGGTATAGATTCTGGTGGGAAAACCAATGTTCGAGAAGCACCCACGTTCTCAGTGAGATTAAGACTTCTAATCCTCCGATTGAATCACCATTCGATTCAAGGGCTCTTACAGCGAACCCAGAAGATAAATACGTATTTTGGGATAAGGAATGTACGAAAGAGGAGACGAATGATCAGTTTGCACCTAGACCTGTGGAGTCGAAAGATTATAATTTGTGGTGGGAGATTCCATGCCTTGATAACAAAGCTAGAAATATTCGTTCTAATAAAAATCGGATAATGAAGGTAATTACTCTTTAATTTTATTAGTAGTGTAAAGGCAAAGTAATTATATATACAGGGTGTCTCGAAAATTGTGGTAGCGGGTAGACGTTTTGTCGCCGTTTAAGAGTTATGAAATGAATCCTGTGTGGATGACCCCTTAACGTACATTAATAAACGTATACTCAATCAAGAATGATCAGACAAGGAGAGGAAAAGTGGGGACGGCGCAGTTCCTACTGCGTCGGCCTAAACTCCCACTCTGGGAGAACGCGGGTAGAGATGGTTCGTGGTAAAATGTTGTCACGTGGGTAAAACGGATCCTTTATCAGCTTCGTAGTAGCCAACGACGCTAGTGACCACGTGACAACAGTTTACCTCGAGAATTTCCTATCCCCCTTTCCAACCGAGTGGGAGGTTGGCTCTCCTCTCTGTAACTCAACGCAGCTCTACTTTTCCTCTCCTTGTCTGATCCTTCTTGACACAATGATAAAATAATTTTGTAAAGCGCGCACGCTTTAAAAATACCAGCTAGAAATTAAACGTATTTTATCATTGAGTATACGTTTATTAATGAACGTTAAGGGGTCATCCACACAGGATTCATTTCATAACTCTTAAACGGGGGTACGACAAAACGTCATAGAACATTTTCGTCTTAAAATGACCAGAAGCCGATGAAACCCTCCTTTGAAGTCTATTACTCCTGGTCTTGTCTACCCCTCTCTGTATGGGTTAGTTTCAAAAAGAGTGATTCGTACGCCTCCTAACGGTAGATATTTTCGGAGCGGGAGTTCGTCGAGAGAATATCTCTAGCAGCCTTGGAGTTCGTCAAAAAAACCTCGAAGTTTGTGGAGAGAGAGAATTTCCAATTTTCCGCAGACAGGGGGCAATAAGTTGGACCCCTCCGATCTCGTAAAATTGTGAATTTTACCCATACAGAGAGGAGCGCTATATCGAACATTAGAGTAGTAGACTTCAAAGGAGGGTTTCATCGGCTTCTGAAATGACCCATAGAACCCACTGTACCTCGGTCCTACAGCACTTCAGCGTATAATTTTTATAATTCATTTTTATTTGCAGAAATTTAATACCAAAGGTAACACTACTATCTCCCCTGATTTCTGAAGCGTAAAGTAATTGTAAATATGCCACAGTCACAACTCCAAAAAAATATTTGTTAGCATTGTTTATTTTAAAATTTATTTTTATTTGCTGAAATACTGTAATCGATATACTATACCGGTAGATAAAATTGTTTATGTTTGCTTGAAAAGTCAACTTTGATTCCAATTGGTGGGTTTAGCACGTGTAGAGCGAGATCGTGCCACAGCATGACCTGAAATTTGTCTCTAGGGACGCTAAAAATGAGCAAAAACTAGGGTTTAACAGACTTTCCCCAATTAATGATAACTGAGATTTATTAGGTTCACTGTGGCGAAGCAGACAAAAAAGTGACGTTTCTCCAAAAATGATAGGATACCTTCTTCTACTTATTTACTTCTGGTTACATTCATTTTTATGAAACAAAACCTTGTACCAAATCTTGCGCTAGTTCCAATTGTTTCCATGCGGCGGCGCCACATCTAAGGTCAGTGTAAATATAATCTTAAGCTAAGTGTAATTTATCAGTAACTTTTTCTTTCTTTTTCTGATTTGGAAACGAGCTAGGGTTGCTGGTATATCCTTAACAGATCCGATTACACCGCATGTCACGAGCCAGAACCTCTAGTAAGTGATTAGCCTGAATTATGGTGCTGGTTTCATGACAACAAATATTTTGATTAATGCTCCAGGAGCCTAGGCCAGCAGACGAGGCGCTTTGTGTCATCCACCAGGTGAGAAATTACGATTTTGATTTTAAGGGAACCAGAAGCCGATGAAACCCTCCTTTGAAGTCTATTACTCCCTGGTCTTGTCTACCCCTCTCTGTATGGGTTAGTTTCAAAAAGCGCGATTCGTACGCCTCCTAACGGTAGATATTTTTGGAGCGGGAGTGCGTCGAGCGAATATCTCTAGCAGCCTTGGAGTTCGTCAAAAAAACCTCGAAGTTTGTGGAGAGAGAGAATTTCCAATTTTCCGTAGACAGGGGGCAATAAGTTGGAACCCTCCGATCTCGTAAAATTGGGAATTTTACCCATACAGAGAGGCGCGCTAAATGGAACATTAGAGTAGCAGACTTCAAAGGAGGGTTTCATCGGCTTCTGAGGGAACCTATGACCCGCGACTTCTTGGTTTGGAATACGTAAACTGGTTCATTACCATTGTCTGTCCTATAAACTTTTTGGAACTAAACTGGTCCAATCTTTATATATTTCTAAAATAGTAGAACTAAAAAATTAGCCCCTGGGACCAATGACCCTCAGTTTGTGGATTAATAAACTAGGCCAAGCAATTAATAAACTTTTTTTTGACTTATTTCTAGTCCTGACTCAGACTGTCATATTATGAAGCAGACGACTTCAAGACTCGTGTTTGAAATGAACTTGGCCTTGGTCGTCAGTTGGTGGGAGACGGAGTGTTTCTGTTAACCGTTTTATATCGTGCTAGTTTTAACTAAACATCGTAATACGTTTTACATTTGCGTGTGCTAAATTATTATACCGATATGTTTGCGCCCGTGTTTTAAGTTCTTTGAAACGATGAGAATCATTCAAAGGTTGAACCGAAGGTGCTTTTCTATGACGTTCTTTTTCGATATCGTAATTTGTGTGCCGAATTACCCTGGAATGAGTATTGGACTTTATTAATTGCCTTGGATTAAGAATATAAATATCTCCAGTGGAATGTGGAATTGTGGATTTCTTGGCCAAATTCGAAAAGACTGGTTTTATATTGCGTTTGACTATATTTTAAAGAAGTTACAATCGTGCTTTGTTTTTTTGGATTATCCTGGATTATCTTACGTAAATGAGAAAGGTGTATCGGACATTATCACAACTTGTACATGTCTTGGAATCGTTTCATACGCTCCGCAGGGTTAAAGTTAAGCACGTAACTGTTTCTTCTCGCAAAATGTGAATATTTTTCTCAAATTGTGGTATTCATTATGGATTTTGCGCACCAACTACCTACAATAAGGAATTCATCACAGCAAATTGTAAGTTCATTTATGATCAAAACAGATCAGCCCTTTATAATTTTATTAATAACCACCACGCATTATGTTAATATATTTGAAATGTGCTTGGTGTATGAGAAAAGGATTTCTTGATACTGTTAAATGATTTGAGGTAAAATTATCGTACTTTACCCGCTACACCAAAAAATAGGGGATTGTGGATAAACTGGGATTATTCAAAAACTTCTCAATGGTTTTAGCTCAAAACTTGTAAGTCCTAGTATCATAACCACATTTAGATGTGGGTTAAAGTTGATTCAACATAATATGGAATAAGCCTTTATTAGGAGTAACTTATTAAATTCACCCTAAGCCCTAGATAAAGTTTTATTGGTTTACAATTTAGTTTTAAAATATGATTGGCTTAAAGAAATTTGACATAAATTTTATGGAAGAATGAAAAGTTACATTTTTATTTTCATTTCTTATACAAAACGGAGTAATCCGTACAATATTTAATCGAAATCCTCTGAATGAAAACTCCAAAAAATTATAATAATTAATAGAGGTGTGCGAGCGCTCGGCTCGAAGCTCGATAAGAGTTTTTCAAAAGCTCGTCAGGGTTCGAGTCCAAAAATCTAGAGCTCGATAAAAGTCGGACGAGCCCTGAACAAAGACGACCTTATCACAAAAAAATATTTTTTTCTAATTTCATCTTGTATTGTCAGCACGCACCTTCTTTTTTGCAAGAAATGTTTTTAGAGAGAGAGAATTTTTAGACCAAATAGTTGATATTATTAAAGAAGTTTTGGGTGCTAACTACGTCACGAAATCACGTGGCGTTGTTTCCGTTTTCATAAGGGTCAGACACTAGGGGGAGAGACCCGACCTTGAGAGTTGACACGGATGTAGAAAAAATAAGCTTAAGAAATGTTCGGTGCTCACGAGCACTATGAGCTTTACAAGCTATTACGTAGATGATGACGTAGATGGGAACATTCCATAAGTAAGCTCCTCCTTCGTCCCAACCTTGTAAAAGAGTGCTTTTTAACGCCTCTTTTATCATGTTTCAAGGTTATTTTATAAAAAGGTCTATTGGTCAGCGATGAGCCAAAATCTCTGGGTAACAATTTTTATGGGAGTGTTCTTGTAATATGTGGTTACATACACGGTAGATACTTAGGCATCCATTAACTCTAGCTTCCTAAAAACTCCCTGTATCAGCTTTATTGATACTTGTTCCATTTATTCGGACATTGAATTCCCTCCATTTTTGGTTGGGATTCGGTTTTTGATGGATCTTTATGGGGTGAACATAGGAAAATACAGAAGCCGATGAAACCTTCCTTTGAAGTATACTACTCTAATGTTCGATATAGCGCTCCTCTCTGTATGGGTAAAATTCACAATTTTACGAGATCAGAGGGGTCCTACTTCATACCCCCCTGTCTACGGAAAATTGGAAATTCTCTCTCTCCACAAACTTCGAGGTTTTTTTGACGAACTCCAAGGCTGCTAGAGATATTCGCTCGACGAACTCCCGCTCCGAAAATATCTACCGTTAGGAGGCGTACGAATCGCGCTTTTTGAAACTAACCCATACAGAGAGGGGTAGACAAGACCCGGGAGTAATAGACTTCAAAGGAGGGTTTCATCGGCTTCTGGAAATTATAATTTATTTCCTTAAGGGCGACATCTTTCGTCAGAAATAGAACCGACTGGTTTCAATTGTTAGACGAAGATGTAAAAAATTAAAAAAATCTGCCAACTTATTACTATTATATATATTAAGTAATTTTATTTGGTAAACGTAGAAAAAAAAAGGTTATTTCTGTTCTTAACCTCATTCGTTTTATTCAGACTAAATTAGTAATTATTTATTAACCTTATTTCAAATCTGGTCATGAAGGAAACTATTTTTCGTTGAGTACAGTAAGTTTTCTTCTTCTAGTCAGCTTGATTTTGTTTGAGGATTGTTTTACGACCGACTAATAATAAATGTAACGCTTAATCGAAACATTTAAGCATTGTAATAGTTAAACACGTCAACGCAGCAAGGAACCAGATTTCAGTTACAACTCGTAATTGACAAGTGGTTCCTTGAGTCATCCAAGTGTTCAACCTTTACAATGTCCTGATTGTACGATTAGACGTCAATAATTTACAATTATAGTTCGATTTTACAACAATCCGCGTTTAAACACCGTCTAACTCGTAAAATAAAAAATACTATACAAATAATTTAATTTCCCGCGATTCCAGATGTTAAATTAAAATTAAAGATATAATTAATTATAATTAGTCTGAATAGAAAACCCTCAAAGTTTTGAAGAATAGAAACAGTCTCTATTTAATGTTTTAAATAAAATACTTAATGTAATTATTAGTTAATTTTGCAGTTAATTTAAGTTTAGTTATCGTCGGCTACAAATTGAAACTTGTGGATCAGTATTTTAGGCGAATTATGTTCCTCAGAGCAAAATATATAATATTTTGAATTGTCCATCATTGAAGATCCAATTGCTAAGTAACCCAACCCTAAATGGAGGGAATCCAATGTCCATTTCAATGGATCAGGTATAAATAACGCTGCTACAAGGTGTCTTGAGATGCGTCATTAACCCGGCTCTATAAAAATATCTCTCATTTTTCAGCGAATCTTCGTTAAAGATTGAATCTTCAAAAATGTATTACGATTGTTGTTTAAAAATGTTGAGCAGCTGTTTTGGAAGCCCAAATAAACCAGAGGACAATTATTAGTAATAGCAACGTTATATGACCAGAAGTATATGAAACCCTCCTTTGAAGTCTACTACTCTAATGTTCGATATAGCGCTCCTCTCTCTATGGGTAAAATTCCCAATTATACGAGATCGGAGGGGTCCTACTTCATACCCCCTGTCTACGGAAAATTGGAAATTCTCTCTCTCCAATACGACGACGTTTTTTTGACGAACTCCTTGGTTGCTAGAGATATTCGCTGGACGAACTCCCGCTATGAAAATATCTACCGTTAGGAGGCGTCCGAATCGCGCTTTTTGAAACTAATCCATACAGAGAGGGGTAGACAAGACCCGGGAGTAATAGACTTCAAAGGAGGGTTTCATCGGCTTCTGGTATGGGTAAAATTCACAATTTTACGATATCGGAGGGGTCCTACTTCATACCCCCCTGTCTCCGGAAAATTGTAAATTCTCTCTCTCCACAAACGACGACGTTTTTTTGACGAACTCCAAGGTTGCTAGAGATATTCGCTCGACGAACTCCCGCTCCGAAAATATCTACCGTTAGGAGGCGTACGAATCGCGCTTTTTGAAACTAACCCATACAGAGAGGGGTGGACAAGACCAGGGAGTAATAGACTTCAAAGGAGGGTTTCATCGGCTTCTGATTTTACAAATATTAATACTCACTCAATAGACGATATTAGCTCTGTTTAAAAGGAGCTTGTGGTCGAATAGCTTCCCAATATGTTTTTGAAGTTTTATACCACGAATTATAATTTTTATTTATTAGATATTATATTTGTTCAGCCTGGTTTAATTGCGTGCTTCTTACTAATTGCTATTCACGTTTCTGCCAGAATTTTGCCGTTACAAACGGCGTCAAAAAATCTATTCCCCTGCATCCTGTTTCCTTATGATTACACCACGCCAGGAAATTTAATATTTATAGAAACAGAGATTGAAAATTTTAGGAAGTTTTCTTTAGCTCCAAACTACTTTTTCTCGTATGATTTTTAGTTATACGAATCACTCCGCCACAGATTAAACCATTTTAACAATTCATTTTGATCTAAAATTTGAGTGTAAATAAATTAATTTCCAACGAAGGTTGCGAAAATAATTTTTATTCCGGTTTGAAAGGATGCTTTGCGATAAATATGAAAAACATATTTAGCTACGGTCACACTAGGATTTCTAAATCGATTTGAAACGGTAAAATTAAACCGATATTCGAATCGCCAGTAATCGTTTTAAGCGTGACGCATTATCTTTATAAATTGTTTTATTGTAGCTATTGGTTGTTGAGCCCGAATCGTTATGAAACTGGTTCCCAAAGCAGTTTCGAGAAATCTAGCAAAAATCCAAAAATGACCCCTATCTTGAAATGGCCGTAACTTTTTTATTTTAACACCTAGGCATAAACTAATTGCGCCATTAGAAAGAAGGTATTTCCTAGATTAATTTAAAATAATAAAATTAACATGAGCCACTCGTTAAAGACTATTTCGCCACTGATGGAAATCTAGCAAAATTCCAAAAATGACCCCTATCTTGAAATGGCCGTAACTTTTTTATTTTAACACCTAGGCATAAACCGATTGCACCATTAGAAAGAAGGTATTTCCTAGATTAATTTAAAATAATAAAATTAACATGAGCCACTCGTTAAAGACTATTTCGCCACTGATGGAAATCGAGCAAAAATCCAAAAATGACCCCTATCTTGAAATGGCCGTAACCTTTTTATTTTAACTCCTAGGCATAAACCGATTGCACCATTAGAAAGAAGGTATTTCCTAGATTAATTTAAAATAATAAAATTAACATGAGCCACTCGTTAAAGACTATTCCGCCACTGATGGAAATCTAGCAAAAATCCAAAAATTACCAATATCTTGAAATGGCCGCAATTTATTTTAACACCTAGGCTTGTCTCATAGCCGCGCCGCCATCTTTTTGCAGTAACAGGCTGCCAGACTATTTCTAATTTTATTTCCCACAAACCAAATTCAAGTTGTTAGTCTGTGCTCAATCTATGTTTTAATAACTAGTTTCAAGGCTTTAAAACGTTTTTTTGTTTACAAATTAAAGGTGGTCCCGGAATTTTATCGTCAGAGCCTTGAGAAGCCAGCCCTTAGTGGAACAACCGATTTTGTGAATTCGGAATTTGGATTAATTACGTTCGTCGCGCTAAGCCTTGGCCAAGTACTGGATCTTTTGTATCGATGTCACAGTAAGTGAACTTTTAATTATTTTGTATTTTAAGGGTTATTAACACGTTGCTAAATGTATTAAGTACCATATATAATCACCCTTCGTGATGTAATAGGATTGAGTACTCAAATGAGTACTCGAGATTTTTTTTAATTGAATCTCGTAGAGAGGTAAAAATTGATGATTCATTCATGAAATTAGTAGAGGCGATTCAAAAATCGGGTTAATACGCTTCATAAATTAAACATAATACATTTTATGAAATTTGCATATCTAGCTAAGAATATGCATTGAATAAACTAAGTTTTCTTTTGCTATATTTTGATGAATCTTCTAGAGCGGAAAAAATTGTAAAAACCCTAATTAAAATAATCGTGGGAACAGTTATGGGGAGAAATCACCGTGGGAATATAATTTGCGAAGAATATTGCTTAGTTTTATCACTTAAATGTCCCGCTAATTACTGAATTTTATCACGAAACCGGTTTTAATAGAAAACCAGCTTTTAATAAAAAAACCACCTTGAATTGTCAGTACTCGTTATACCACTAAGGTAAAAAAACACAGAGATAACTCGGCTTTGTAGGGGGATTATATTTGAACTTCACTAGTTTTAACCAACGCTTTCATTTTAAATTGTTTATTGCATCATATTTAATTAGAAAGATATGTAGAATCAGAGGTATATAATAACCCCCTTCGGGGGAAGTATGAAAGCCCCTATACTACCAATGCTAAAAATCACGAACAACAAGAGCCCGCTGCTGACTATCTAGGCCACTAGCTCGCGCTGGACTTCTCAATGTCGCTACTCTAGTAAATGGTCTTTGTATAAACAAGACGGCTCGATTTGTGTTTAGAACTTCCTGTCTCAGGAGTCAGGCTGTCTGTTAAAATGGAGTCGAAGGTTGACTTCAGCTCGCGAGTTCCGGAAGTGTGCGTAGGGAAAATTTAGTGAGGTTCAGAATGGTGTAACTATTTTTTGGGAGTAAAGCGGTGTGTCGATCCGCCGCGATGTATGCCGGGCACTGTTGTTCGTCGATTTTGCCTACCTTTCATACTTCCCCCCGAAGGGGGTTATTATATACCTCTGGTAGAATACTTATTGCGGCTAGAAATTTTAATATACAATTAGATAATTATCCAAAGCTTAATTTATTTTTTAAGAATAACCTAATTCCGTAATCAGATGGCGCCCGTTAAAAATTACGCAGCCTACTTAATATTGCTTCGCAACACGAGGCAGCCCACCTAGTTTATTTTAGGGTTTATTATCCTTAGTGAAATCTCAAATCGGTCGATCTATTGATATTTTTTGTTCTATACTTGGTGTTCAGCTACGATTAAATTGATTTGAAATATTTTAGACTTAAATATAATCCAGCGTATGTTATAAATAAATAGAAATTGATATAAAAATAATTATAATCCGATTAGAATTTGAAGTCAGATCCAGATGGCGCTGTTTTTTCCTAATAAGAAAAAAAAAGTGGCTGTTGAACCTTTTGAGATAGTTTGGTAAAAATCGTTAAAAAAACACTAAGCATTGTTATGACCAAATTTTAATATAAAGCCTGGTACAAACGAGGATAACAGTTTACTTGAGCTCGGAATCGGATAACCATTAGCTTCTGTTATTCGCATATTTTCAGATATTTTCTGATAGAATTGTTTGTAACTAAAAAATGAGATTGGAATATTCGTAAGATAAGTGTTTGCCGCTTTATCTACGAACAAAATTACTCGTATTCAAACGTATAACGATGGATAAGAAAATTCACGTTTCCAGAATTAGTCTAAAATATAAGAAAAATATTTCAAATTGACTTTTAATTTGAAGAATATAAATAAAACGACGAAACTAAGATTTTAAAATCATCTTTTTATTCGTTATTTTTGACGAAAATAAATTTTGAATTTTTTTATCCGAACGTATAACGTGGATAATATTAATATTCTAAGATAACTCGATCCCAAAGTCTAGTATGAACGGAGCTTAAGTAAATCCCATTTAATTGTTAAATTGACGTCCAAAATTTCCATAATCATCAACCAACTTCCATGGGCTAGGTACAGGGGCGTCGGAAGCGGGGGGGCAGGGTTGGCTCAAGCCCCCTCGACCGTCGGACCTGGGGTAACTGAGCCCCATATAATTTGACCTTAGCCAACTTGTTCAGCCCACCCAATTAGTAATAACTTCCGACGCCCCTGGCTAGGTACAATATTTGGGGTACAAATATAATGGTGAATTATGACAATAGATGGCGTGCCTGCGCCTCTCGCTCTCATACCCATCCACGTATTACACCAGAAGCCGATGAAACCCTCCTTTGAAGTCTACTACTCTAATGTTCCATATAGCGCTCCTCTCTGCATGGGTAAAATTCACAATTTTACGAGATCGGAGGGGTCCTACTTCATACCCCCTGTCTACGCAAAATTGGAAATTCTCTCTCTCCACATACGACGACGTTTTTTTGACGAACTCCAAGGTTGCTAGAGATATTCGCTGGACAAACTCCCGCTCCGAAAATATCTACCGTTAGGAGGCGTACGAATCGCGCTTTTTGAAACTAACCCATACAGAGAGGGGTAGACAAGACCAGGGAATAATAGACTTCAAAGGAGGGTTCCATCTAATTCTGATTACACTCATTTTGCTATGGGAAACGCGTCGAGTCTGGAAACGCGAGGGGAGGGGTTACCGCCTAGTTCGTCTCTCTCGTCATAGTTTAACCAATCGGAGTAGGATCAAAATGGGAACTACGATAGCGACATCTCTTAACAGATTGGCCCGTAAAGAGTGTACCCCAATATCGCGTTGCCCATGCAAGTTCCTCTTCAATTTCGAATTCTTTTGATAAATCACTGATAGTTTAGTGACCCGGGTTCATTCCTAGTCCACTTTGTTGTTGCATGGTCACGACTAATCGAGTAAATAGATAGTTTGGTCCTTTTTTTTTGGGTCAAAAAGTCGCGGGGAATATTACTTCATTCGTGAAACCAGAAAAAGTCCAGAGAAAAAGTATCCCCAACATTTTTTTTTTTTTTTTTTTTTGTTATTTTGTAACGTTCATATTTTTGCGAGGATTTTTTTGTTGCTCTTGAAAAACGAAAAAATAGAGGGGTCCTACAACAAGTGAGAATAAAACAGATTGAGGCGTGATAATGACAGGTCGAAATTGATTTGAGACTCGGTTATAACGGTGGCTTTTGCCTGAGCTCCGCGGGGAAATAAGTCAGGAGCCACGCGTTCGTGCCACTAATTCTCCTGCGGGACTCGTTAACAATGGCGGCCTCTTTTTTCAAAGTCATTAATCACCATGTTTGAAAGCCCGCCTCGCAAGCTGTCCAACGCCTTTTTTGCAAGAAGTTTTTTTTTGTTGCCAATTTATTTTTTTTTTTCGCGCCTTTTCAGCGCATGCTTTGGCCTCGTTGATCCACCAAGCACCGTGAAACGTAATTTCATTATTTCGTTTTTATCGCGTTTTTGTATCTTTTGTTCTTTATTCTTATTATTTCGTGGCCTGTATCTTTATCAGGGTACAATTCGCGACTGATTTTCCCCCACTTGTCAAAAACTTAGAATTTAAATTTAATTTTAAATACTCTAAACTTTTCCTTTGGGAATAAGCAACTTTATGACAGTATGGTTGTCGTCAGAAGCCGATGAAACCCTCCTTGGAAGTCTATTACTCCCGGTCTTGTCTACCCCTCTCTGTATGGGTTAGTTTCAAAAAGCGCGATCCGTACGCCTCCTGTCGGTAGATATTTTCGGAGCGGGAGTTCGTCGAGCGAATATCTCTAGCAGCCTTGGAGTTCGTCAAAAAAACGTCGTCGTTTGTGGAGAGAGAGAATTTCCAATTTTCCGTAGACAGGGGGGTATGAAGTAGGACCCCCTACGATCTCGTAAAATTGGGAATTTTACCCATACAGAGAGGAGCTCTATATCGCACATTAGAGTAGTAGACTTCAAAGGAGGGTTTCATCGACTTCTGTTGTCGTTCATAATTAATTCATAGATTTTTGTGATTCACAATTTATTTTGATGGGTCTATGAATCGGAACTATTTAGGAGTGAACGTCTAGACAGTTCGGCGCAATATTAGCACTTAGTTCCTATCTCAACCGCTAGGGAGGGCAATATCGAAATCTCTCGACCGTTTACAGGGTTGCCACGGGTCAGGGAAAAGTCAGGGAATTTGAAAAGGAACCAAAAAAGTCAGGGAATTTTAAGATGATTTAAAAAGCCAGGGAAAATTCAGGAAAATTTAAGATATAGTCTGGCAGCCTGTTATTACAAAAGATGGCGGCGCGGCTATGAGACAAGCGCCCATTTCCGGCAAATCAACCAGGACTATTCAACCTAACCTAAATTATTTGTCAAACCTCTTGCCCTCACCTGCAAAAGTTTTTTTTCCGAGGGAGAAAGTACCCTCATGTAACCGTACTCATCAACGTGTACAGGTGCGCCAAAGTGTCAGGGTTAGTAATTAAGATGCTCTGTGATTGGCTAGATAAAATTGCCCTGCAAAAATGCAATAATAGAATAACCTTAAAATGTTTTTCTTTACACTAAATTACGCGTAAATGAGGAAAATTCGCCATGTGGAAACCGAATATTACCCAATAAATTAAATTCATTTATCCATATTCAGTTTTTTAATCACTTTTAGGAGCTAATTATCCTTTTAGTGATCTTTAGAGGCACTTTATCTTCGTTTTAAAAATCAAAGTTGACGCTAAAAGAAGCAATTTTCAATCGATCTTTCTCGTGGAAGCCTCGCTATCTTAGGAGAACTTGGAATTAGTCGCGATGCTAGGGTTCTTTCCGGCAAAATAACTGTGTCGAGACCCAAAAAAGAAAAAAAAAAAAGCAAGCTTTCCTTTCAAGGCGAAAATGTATCGATCCTGGGAATAGAATCGAGTGCATTGCTCCGAAACTGAATTCATCCAGTTACCCCGCACTCCCCATATAGGAAGCCCCCTTGTATGAAAAATCCGATTCAGATTCGGTTTTCACTAGAAGAAGTATAAAACCTCAACACCCCATGAACAAATTTCAAGGTTGTGATAAAAAAAAAACGTCCAGCAAATGCAGTCATTTCCTATTGGTAGCTTAGTCGAGTCGCAGGAACCAATAAGATTAAAAACAAGCACGTAGCCAAAAGGAAGCCCACATTTCATTACCAAGGCTTAACGATTTTAATATGGGAGATGTAACCATGGGCCAAGAAACGTGATACCAGGACATAACAGCCGCAGCTTCGTACGTACAAACCCAGACGGACACTAGTTGTAACGGGCGACGCTCGTGATGGGGGTGAAATGGTAGGGGGAGGGAAGGAAATTGGGTACAAAAATCTGACGGAATTTCCGTTTTTGCAGACGACGGTTTAAAATTTATAAAATATACCCTATCACGTGACCTTTATATTTGTACCTAAAGTGACGTAGTTCCGAAGTTTCGTGCTTTTGTCAAAAGGCGGCGATAGTAGACGCGTGTTACAGATAGGAGACAGGTTTTTTAAGAAAAGTCATGTCCTGGTATCACGTTTCTTGGCCCATGATGTAACTAACACTGATTTCTAAACTTTTTTAAGACTAATTAAGGGACCGGTCAGGGACATCTGAAATATGTTCGTTCACAACCCCTAGTCACACGAACCAATAAGATTAAAAGCAAGCGCGTAGCCAAAAGGAAGTCCAAATTTCATAACCAAGGCTTAGCGATTTTAATATGGGAGATGTAACTAACTCTGATTTCTAATCTTTTTTTAAGACTAATTGAGGGACGGTACAGGGACATCTGAAATATGTTCGTTGACAACACGAACCAATAAGATTAAAAGCAAGCGCGTTGCCAGAAGGAAACGCAAATTTCATAACCAAGGCTTAGCGATTTTAATATGGGAGATGTAACTCAGATTTCTAAACTTTTTTTAAAACTAATCGCGGAACTAGTTAAGTGACGGTTTAGGGACATCTCGAATATGTTCGTTCACAATGCCCCTAGTCACACGAACCAATAAGATAAAAAGCAAGAACGTAGACGGTAGCATAAAGGAAAGCCAAATTTCATCACCAAGGCTTAGCGTTTTTAATATGGGAAATGAATCTATCCTTTCTTGGCCCAAAGATCAGGGAAAAATCAGGGAATTTGGAAATGAGCCTAAATTATATATTTTGGTACATATCAAAGAATTGTTTATGATTGGTTGACCAATTAACTGAAAATATTTGACTAAAGATTAATTTTTTTAATATTCTGAGTGAATTATCGACCCCTGATTAATGTCAAATAAAAAGCGGGAATTGTCAAGAGCTTGCGCGTAGCAGAAGCCGATGAAACCCTCCTTTGAAGTCTACTACTCTAATGTTCGATATAGCGCTCCTCTCTGTATGGGTAAAATTCACAATTTTACGAGATCGGAGGGGTCCTACTTCATCCCCCCCTGTCTACGGAAAATTGGAAATTCTCTCTCTCCACAAACGACGATGTTTTTTGGACGAACTCCAAGGCTGCTAGAGAAATTCGCTGGACGAGCTCCCGCTCCGAAAACATCTACCGTTAGGAGGCGTACGGATCGCGCCTTTTGAGAATAACCCATACAGAGAGGGGTAGACAAGACCAGGGAGTAATAGACTTCAAAGGAGGGTTTCATCGGCTTCTGCGCGTAGGAATAAATCCGTGTGAAATATTAAGATTTGTCATGGTAATTATTTAAAAATGTCAGGGAAAATCGGGAAAAGTCAGAGAAATTAGCTTCCAAAATTTTTTACGAACCCTGAAACAGTTCATAGTTAAAGAAATATATCTATGAAAGCCTTATAAATTTTATTATATTATTATACACTAATTAATTCACTTTTTTAATTAATTAATATTCTCATTCCAATTGAATAACAAAATATAAAGGTTTCATGGACATTTCTTGAATGTTTTACCATGAAAAAATAAAATATTTCTAGAAGCAGAATAAATAATCATTTAAAACTTATAGTTTCATGAAAGTTTCACTTCCAACATTTTCACACTAAGGTTTAGATTTATTTTACACGTTAATTTCTAGTACCAGCAAAGAAAGCTTGATACCACCAGTGGAATTTTATCTGCCAACAAATCGCCAAAAACAGCGGTTCTTACTCAATCAAATAGCGGAACAAAAACCAGAGACAACTTAAAGAACAAAAGATTAGAGAGGGTAGAATGGCAGAAGCTTAAACAATATATATCCACCACCTTTACACAGAATATAGTATTGATTTTAGCTAGACCCAACCCTAGTGGGGTCTAGGTACTGTATTCACTGCGGGGTTGGCGTTGGCGTTGGCGTCGTGCAAGAAGACGAAGTACGCTTATTCGTAGCTTAGACGGTTCTCTTTAAGAATTTAGCCACGATTCAATCCTAGCCTTTAACGATAAGTCGCCAGCTCAGTTTTAGTTCCAAATGAAGAAATTAATATTTGGGCAAGACACGCTAGGCTCTTTATTACCCAACCCTAGTAGGGTCTAGGTACTGTAATCACTGCAGCGTCGGCGTTTTGCAAGAAGACGAAAAACGTCATCGGATTGAAAAAACATTTGAATTAGTCATTTATCCACCAGACGTCACGACGTGATTTTTTTAGAAAAATATGCCTTGAGTTTGCAATGACTGCTAGTTTGTTCATAAGGATATTCGAATATACGTCTTTTCCAATATACCACATAAAAAACGCTCACGATAATATAGTCGGCTCGCCCGCAACTTCGTGTTTAAAGGATTCTCGAGACGCCTTTTAAATGGTTTAAAGAGCATTTATTCATGCATAACACGCCAGTGCAGAAGCCGATGAAACCCTCCTTTGAAGTCTATTACTCCCTGGTCTTGTCTACCCCTCTCTGTATGGGTTATTCTCTAAAGGCGCGATTCGTACGCCTCTTAACGGTAGATGTTTTCGGAGCGGGAGTTCGTCGAGCGAATATCTCTAGCAGCCTTGGAGTTCGTCAAAAAACGTCGTCGTTTGTGGAGAGAGAGAATTTCCAATTTTCCGTAGACAGGGGGGATGAAGTAGGACCCCTTCAAACTCGTAAAATTGGGAATTTTACCCATACGGAGAGGAGCGCTATATGGAACATTGGAGTAGTAGACTTCAAAGGAGGGTTTCATCGGCTTCTGGCCACTGCAATAGCATCATTCCTTTCAGCCTCTTTTACAATGTCAGGGGTCTAGCTATTCCTGTGGGCTTGATCATCTTGTTCTTCTACCGCGACTGAAGATTTCGAAAGCCAAGTGTTCATACATTGTTAGCGATATTTTGGTCAGTTTAGTTTGTCTTCTTTACAAGTTATTCCGGTCTCGTTATTTTCTTGAGACTTTGAGAAACCCGAGTAAACATTTAATGTTTAAAAAAAAGGGGTATTGATTTCCATAGGCTCTTGGAATCTTGTTGTACGAACAAGAGAACGATTCGACTGGTATATTTGGCAAAATTCCATCGCAAAACTAAAATATTGAAAGTTTAGAATAATTCAGTTTTCTATTTTGTTTCGTGAAACGATAGAGCGTTGTTTTTTCTAAGAAATACTGTAAAATAGGCTTAGCTGGATATCCTGAATTTATTAAAATCAGAAGCCGATGAAACCCTCCTTTGAAGTCTATTACTCCCTGGTCTGTCTATCCCTCTCTGTATGGGTTATTCTCAAAAGGCGCGATTCGTACGCCTCCTAACGGTATTTGTTTTCGGAGCGGGAGCTCGTCGAGCGAATATCTCTAGCAGCCTTGGAGTTCGTCCAAAAAACGTCGTCGTTTGTGGAGAGAGAGAATTTCCAATTTTCCGTAGACAGGGGGTATGAAGTAGGACCCCTTCAAACTCGTAAAATTGGGAATTTTACCCATACGGAGAGGAGCGCTATATGGAACATTGGAGTAGTAGACTTGAAAGGAGGGTTTCATCGGCTTCTGTTAAAATTGATATTTCAGCGACCAATGAGCAAAGGCCCGTCGTTAAGGCGAGACATCCATGAGACTTTCAATAACATTTGATTGGTTCGAAATTGAAGAGAAACTTGCAGAGTCAGATGAAAATTACATCATGAGCTAAAGAAGATTTCAATTACAATTTTAGAGAAAACCGCGAACTGATAGCGTTTGTAGTTCGTTTGATAATAAGTACAGCAAATGACCCTTTTTGGTGAGATACCCAACGAAAGCGGTGTTCATCGAACATATTTCCAATTTGGATTCCTCACTTTTTAAGTACGATTTTGTTGTTTTTGACCCCAGTCTGGATATTCTCTGTCCATTCTTGTCCCTTAAGCCTAAACGGGTCGATATTTGACTCGAGAGGTTAGCTTTACGGTTTGTAAGCTTGATAGAAGAAAAAGGCTTTTTTTCTTTAAGGTAAAAGTAAAACTGAAACATCCGCCCCACTAATAGGAATTGAGGAAAAGGTATGTTCTGAGTCATAAACTCCGTAGTAGCAAACCACTGGCATTACGGCGTGATTAAAGGAACGTGATGGCTAAACATACAAAAGGGGATTTGGCATCTCTCGTGGGAGAAAAAAAAGGGGGGGACCATAGAGCCCTGCAATGGTTGGTCAGAAGGTTTTTCTCACGCTCGACCGCTCTTTAGCCTTACGCTTCATTTGTGAAAGGCAGGTAATCAGAAACACTACCCCCACTTTCCTCGTCTATCTCTAGTTTTCTTTCCTTCCACATTTCACTCGACCCAGACACGAGCTTTTGTTTCGTACGATGTTTTTGTTTTTTGTGTGTTTGTATCACATCCGTGATGTCAGTAGTAAATGTGTACAATAGACGAATTCGAATTTGAAGATGAACTTGCAACGGCAGCGTGCCATTGGGTACATTCTTTACGCGTCCATCTGTTAAGAGATGTCGCTATCGTAGTTCCCATTCTGATCCTTTCTGATTGGTTAAGCTATGACGAGAGAGACAAACTTGGCGGTAATCCCTCCCCTCGCGCTTCGAGACTCGACGCGTTTCCCATAGCAACGGGTTTATGAGACCCCCCCCCCCGCCTTTATGAAAATTAGTGCCGTCTCGTGTTTTGTCATAGTACTTAATAAACATCTTCATGGTTTTCAACAGGGTTCGTACACGACCTGGAAAAGTCAGGGAATTTGTAAATTGGCCCAAAAAGTCAGGGAATTTGGAAATTGGCCCAAAAAAGTCAGGGAACAGTCAGGGAATTTGGAAATTGGCCCAAAAAAGTCCGGGAACAGTCAGGGAATTTGGAAATTGGCCCAAATAGCCAGGAAAAAGTCAGGGAATTTGGAAATTGACCCAAAAGGGCAGGGAATTTGGAAATTGGCCCAAATAGCCAGGAAAAAGTCAGGGAATTTGGAAATTGGCCCAAAAGGGCAGGGAAAAGTCAGGGAATTTGGAAAGTGACCCCAAAGGTCAGGGAAAAGTCAGGGAATTTGAAAATTGCTCCAATAGGTCAGGGAAAAGTCAAGGAATTCATGAAAAAAAGTTTGGGAGGATGGTACCAGAGGCTAAAATTATGCTCCCATATTCTTATGGAACATGAATGGATTCTTGGTTATACAAACTCCTAGAGGTCACTAAATAAAACCCGTTATGTAAGGAAAATGTTAACATATCCCTCCAACTTGTTGGGATTCAAGTCATTTCCTTTTCCGATGGGCCGTTCACTCGCCCCCAATAATTCAAATAGCGGTAAACGTTCAGTCTTCTAAATAACAACCTAAATATTTTTGGAATCTAGCCCAATGTCTTTTGTTTCGGTTTCCTTATTTCACTTAGAAAATCTCAGTTTTTGGAATGCGGACAAGAAAAATCGTGTGCAATTTTAAAACTAAATGAGACTATTCGGGGAAAGAATCCAAAAAAATAAATAAAATAGACTTTTTTTCGGTTTTTAGGTCGCCAAAGAAATATAAAAGAGTTGAAATATATATTAAAGGGTTCCAATAAAATTTCAAATAAGTTTTGAATATTTAAAAATTTAAAATGCAGTTAGAAATGTTTATAATCAGAAGCCGATGAAACCCTCCTTTGAAGTCTATTACTATCGGGTCTTGTCTACCCCTCTCTGTATGGGTTAGTTTCAAAAAACGCGATTCGTACGCCTCCTAACGGTAGATATTTTCGGAGCGGGAGTTCGTCGAGCGAATATCTCTAGCAGCCTTGGAGTTCGTCAAAAATACGTCGTCGTTTGTGGAGAGAGAGAATTTCCAATTTTCCGTAGACAGGGGGGTATGAAGTAGGACCCCTCCGATCTCGTAAAATTGTGAATTTTACCCATACAGAGAGGAGCGCTATATGGAACATTAGAGTAATAGACTTCAAAGGAGGGTTTCATCGGCTTCTGTTATAATCCAAGTCCAAAAATTTCAAAAAAAGGCAGTCTAAAAATGTGTTAGAGAAATTTCAAAAAAGTAGGGTAGGGTCGCCTTTTAAAAAATCCGATATCTCGATAGCTATGGAATTTTTAACGACGAAGTTAACTATCTAATGTCAAGATTGAATAGTCGCGGACCGTTGCGCTAGGTTTCATCATTCTATGACGCGTACTTTTGACGTACACACGCCATAGAAAATAACACCCCTTGAAGATAAATCGCTTCTCACCAGTAGGACCAGTAGTATCGTTTACCAATTGACAGAAGCCGATGAAACCTTCCTTTGAAGTCTATTACTCCCGGGTCTTGTTTTCCCCCTCTCTGTATGGGTTAGTTTCAAAAAGCGCGATTCGTACGCCTCCTAACGGTAGATATTTTCGGAGCGGGAGTTCGTCGAGCGAATATCTCTAGCAGCCTTGGAGTTCGTCCATAAAACGTCGTCGTTTGTGGAGAGAGAGAATTTCCAATTTTCCGTAGACAGAGGGTATGAAGTAGGACCCCTCTGATCTCGTAAAATTGTGAATTTTACCCATACAGAGTGGAGCGCTATATGGAACATTAGAGTAGTAGACTTCAAAGGAGGGTTTCATCGGCTTCTGCAATTGATAAAAACACTAAGATGAGCTTCTGTTATAGTTAATATCTTCAGGACATTTAATGATTTATATAAGCAGTTTCTTTTCATCATGATAATTATTTTATACCCCGGAAAACAAATTTCAAATACTAAACATTGTACAGTTAAACCTTTTATTTACAACTGCGCTTTTAGTTCTCTAGAAAAATAGGCTTAGCGAACTAGGATTATCGGAAAACCATTTGCAATCAATACATAAGCGTTTAGGAAACCATATTCCAAACCAAAAATCTTTCAAGCTATAAATTTTCTATAACTTTCGGCATTCTATAGATTCTTTTTAAAGAGAGGATGAAAATCAAATATGGAAATTTTCTTGAATTTAGTTTAATTAGTTCCAATATCTTAAAAAATTAAAAAAAGGTTTGTGCAAAGATTAATATTTAATTTCAGGATAAATTAAATAAATGGTTATTTAGTACGATGAAAAAACACTAGATGGCACTGATTTTCATATCACCTTTTCTGGGGGGAAGGGTTGTTTGGGAATGATTTATATCCCAGTCTACTGAACTCTATCTTACCTCTTTCCCCAGTATCCCGCCTCTCCCGGAAGAGGGTGGGCACGCTGTAGGCCAAACGGTAACGGTTCTGAAATAATAGGCTCTATTGTAGCGACATCTTCGAGTTATAATATCCATTTCTTATCGTAACTAGAGAAAAATTAAACTTAAAATTGACAAATTATACCACGAACTACGTCTGACTTTTACTGTTCTAACGATATTACAAAGTCGTATGATAGCTAATATCTCGCGTTATAATTATCAAAATTACATCATGAAACTTATAGCTTGATAATAGGGCTCTTTTTGGTGAGTTAACCCTTTTGTTGGGTTATACCCTCTTCAGACGAGGCGTATTTAGCTGATTTGAATGATTTAACAAAGATTTATTGAACTGGGGAGGCTACGTAAATCTCTGTTACATCTGATTAAACCGGCTAATTACGCATCGTCTGAAAAGGGTATTAGAAGAAAATTCTTTACGGATGACGCTGTCTATTGGTTAATTAATAAAGAGGTTATATTAATTGGTTCTAAAATCTTAATCACTGGTTTATTTTAATAGACAGAAGAGATCCAAAATACTTTTTAATGACTTAAAAGTTACACTTTTTCTTAGGAAATTGACGAATTCGAAATATCCATACTCAAAACCAACTGATCCAGGGGCTACAGCCATTAAGGTACAAATATAAAAATGAAATTTCACGATAGATGGCGCGCCTGCGCCTCTATCTCTCGCTCTCGTACCTATCCACGTATTACGGGAAACGCGTCGAGTCTGGAAGCGCGAGGGGAGGGTTTACCGCCTAGTTTGTCTCTCTCGTTATAGCTTAGCCAATCACAATAGGGTTAGAATGTGAACTACGATAGCGACATCTTTAAAAACAGATCGGCGCGTAAAGAGTGAACCCTATGCAAGTTCCTCTTCAATTTCGAATTCGTCTATACTTTATAATCTCCCTTTAAATTTTGAAGTCTAAAGTCTAAAGCGGATGCATGCAAATGACAGCCGCTTTGGTGTATTCACTCCCTCAGTCCAATGTTGGCCCGATGAAAAGAGCTCTAGCTTTTACAAGTTTTTGGTAGAGATTTCACGTTAGGTTTTCAATACGAACTAACGCTGTTGCCATCAACTTATCTTTACGTAATTTTAGTAATAAAATGTAAGAGATAAGAGGGAGGTAATCTTTCTACGTAGTGTCATTCCAAACTGGTTCTTGCTTCGGCGAAACTTCATCTTGAGATATCATTACCTTCAAACCTAGTCTAGTAGGAATCAGGTTGAATTTTCGGCAGTGTACAAACTTACTCTTATTCTTATAGTTTTATCATTTTCAAATAAAAATCTAGAGAGTGGATGGAGATAAGTCTGGTACATATTGAAATTTCAACTGATTTGAACTATAGCATGCCGTGTATTTACAAGAAACCTAGGAAAATGATTTGAAATGGACACCAAACTTTGTAGATGTATATTTTTATAAAATTGGAAACTTGGG